>LR824552.2:2500000-5000000 GCA_902850265.1 Spodoptera littoralis | reverse complement strand
TAAGTAAGTAGCGTAAGATAGATATCGGACACTTAATTAAAAGTATTCCTAACAGTAACACGTCTCCCTTATTGCTCCACATTGCATGGCGACCCTACCAGTGCTGCGACGGGGGCAGCGCTGAGCACGAGTACAATGTTGGTAATTTGCGTTTGTTGAAACTAATATAGACTATTTCTGACTGTGGACTTAAAGTGCGTATCAGTGTTCGTAAAGTGCTGCTGGGTGTCGATGCCTGCCGGGTGCGGTTGGTGTCCTGGAGGATGAAGCCAGGAGATGTTGGCGACCAGATAGCGTCTGAGAGAATCTCCGCTACCTGGGTATGCGACGTAACAGGCCTCGGAAGTTGAGTGTTTAAAATTTTAGGTGTTACTGTTATAGTGAGTGCAAATGGACACAAATTAGTAGATAGATACTTGTAGCTTAAAACATCAATAGGGCTTATAATGGACATTAGGTATATGCATTATAAGTTATATAATTACTAGCTTTTACCCGCGGCTTCGCTTGCGTCACAAAAGGATAAAAAGCAGCCTATGTGACATGAAACAAAACACACAGCGCCATCTATACCAATAATTTCGTTTTCCCTCGAGAATATCAAATTTTTCCGGTCGGTTTAGTAGTTACGGCGTGAAAGTGGAACAAACAAACTCACTTTCCGATTTATAATATTAGTAAGGATATCATGTGGATTATTATAAGTGCCTATATTTTTTATTTTTTTTTTAGAATAATACTAGTTAATAGTACCTGTAGGTAGTTCACGCCTGTTGACAATAAATCATAATATTTTTTTATTCACAGAAATTTTGTAATATTTATTTTTTAGTAAAACTTTTATCTAGGTGTAATTTCGACAAGCCACACTTTATTCGGGGAGAATAGGGGGCATGTCACCGGGTGGGAGCGTCCGATACTCGGATGAAGTTGCGCCTGAAACAAATTGTAATAATTATTATTATCTCTTTCAAAAACCTCTCATAATAATGTAGTGTTCGGGACGAGGGAATGGAGGAAGGGGGAAGGGTCAATGTTAAGTTTTTTGTTTTTGACTACACATCTGTTTAGTAGAAACTACGAATTATATTTTGGCCCTGAAAAGGGCCTTTTTTTCGGAGAATACGAAGTACATCAGTACTGTTTAAAAGTACCGGCGTATGTCCTCGACCACTTGACGTCGAGGCACAGCCTTTTCATCTTCTCGCGTACTTCTGTTATGTGCGCGACGAGTTCTTCGTGCGACTGTTTCACCACAGTCGACACGCGCCGCTCCTCCGGCTGCTCACCTGCCACCTCGGCACCTTCGTGAGCAAAGCGGTGAGTTATGTTCATCGGTTCAGACATGATTATATCCATCGCCCCCTCGTACGCCAGATCCAATTGCATCTGCATGTCTGCAGTCGCGAATATCAGCTGGAAAGGGGGCACTGGTGACTTGGTGGAGCCACTGGCGATGGATCGTTTGATGCCTTTTCGTATCTTCTCACTCGAACTCTTCCTCTTGGGCTTCGAAATGGCGCGCAGTGCGGTCTCCGCGTGGCCAGATTTTCGGTTGTCGCCGTAAGCCATGTCGATTGTGATGGTGACGCGGTGTGCTTCAAAAATAGAATGCATAAAATTTAACACCCGGCTCGCTTAAGTACTATGCTACGGTACGGGCGGCGGCGACCCTACCCCCACTCCGAAATGTCGCTGATTCGAGCCAGCGCTCGACCATTCGTCGCGTCGGCGTCGGTGCGAACGGTCGTTCATCGTTATCAAGTCTGTCGCGAGTGTTATCAAGACGTAGATAAGTAGAAATGCGTACCCGAGAGATCGTCTTGAAATTGATCTTTGACGTTGGCTGTCGTAGATTATCATGTCGAAATATCCAAACCCAAGAGGAGTTTGAGAGCTGATGCTAAAATTGCTATTGCTAAATACTATTGATATATCCGACTGCAGAAATACACAAGGAATTGGATGTAGCGCACATACAGGTATTTGGTCCGGATATCAAAATCAAACGGTAACATTCTTAACACTGAATTACCAGAATCCAGGACGAACTCCAGAACAATACCCCCAAGATGCCTACGTGGCGCCGCGCACGCCGCACCCGTACCGTCAGTCGCTCAGGACGCTCCGTTGAATTAGTTGTCACTCTAGCACCACTACCGTGTGCTCAGCTCTGATTACTGTTTTCGTCACTTACATTATCACTTCGCCGTTCCGTCGCGAGCGTTATCATTTTACCTATCTCGCCGCGAACAGCACTAATGAAAACAAAAAGAGAGAAGAAAAGCTTTCATTTGTTATTAATTTTATCTTGGGAATGTGCAAGAGTTACTTTACTTTGCGTTGCTGGCGGGCCCCAGTCATACACTACTTTTACCTAGGTGTAATTTCGACAAGCCACACTTTATTCGGGGAGAATAGGGGGCATGTCACCGGGTGGGAGCGTCCGATACTCGGATGAAGTTGCGCCTGAAACAAATTATAATAATTATTATTATCTCTTTCAAAAACCTCTCATAATAATGTAGTGTTCGGGACGAGGGAATGGAGGAAGGGGGAAGGGTCAATGTTAAGTTTTTTGTTTTTGACTACACATCTGTTAAGTAGAAACTACGAATTATATTTTGGCCCTGAAAAGGGCCTTTTTTTTCAGAGAATACGAGGTACATCAGTACTGTTTAAAAGTACCGGCGTATGTCCTCGACCACTTGATGTCGAGGCACAGCCTTTTCGTCCTCTCGCGTACTTCTCTAATGTGCGCGACGAGTTCTTCGTGCGACTGTTTCACCACAGACACGCGCGGCTCCTCCGGCTCATCTGCCACCTCGGCACCTCCGTGAGCAAAGCGGTGAGTTAGACCCTTCGGTCCAGACATGAGTATATCCATCGCCCCCTCGTACGCCAGATCCAATTGCTTCTGCATGTCTGCAGTCGCGAATATCAGCTGGAAAGGGGGCACTGGTGACTTGGTGGAGCCACTGGCGATGGATCGTTTGATGCCTTTTCGTATCTTCTCACTCGAACTCTTCCTCTTGGGCTTCGAAATGGCGCGCAGTGCGGTCTCCGCGTGGCCAGATTTTCGGTTGTCGCCGTAAGCCATGTCGATTGTGATGGTGACGCGGTGTGCTTCAAAAATAGAATGCATAAAATTTAACACCCGGCGCGCTTAAGTACTATGCTACGGTACGGGCGGCGGCGACCCTACCCCCACTCCGAAATGTCGCTGATTCGAGCCAGCGCTCGACCAGTCGTCGCGTCGGCGTCGGTGCGAACGGTCGTTCATCGTTATCAAGTCTGTCGCGAGTGTTATCAAGACGTAGATAAGTAGAAATGCGTACCCGAGAGATCGTCTTGAAATTGATCTTTGACGTTGGCTGTCGTAGATTATCATGTCGAAATATCCAAACCCAAGAGGAGTTTGAGAGCTGATGCTAAAATTGCTATTGCTAAATACTATTGATATATCCGACTGCAGAAATACACAAGGAATTGGATGTAGCGCACATACAGGTGCTTGGTCCCGATATCAAAATCAAACGGTAACATTCTTAACACTGAATTTTTTTTTTTTTTTTTTATAATTGATGGGGCGACGTTTGACCACTATCTCACCTGTTGGTAAGCGATGATGCGGTCTACGTTGGAGCACGTCGTCCCATAAGCAACCTATTCACTCGGGCCTTGAAGACTCCCAGGTTATACCCTTCAGGAAATACAGACTCTGGCAAAGAATTCCACTCTTTAGCAGTACGCACAAGGAAGCTTGAAGCAAAGCGCTTCGTGCGTGTGGGCGGAACATCTACCATGAATCGGTGACGCTTCGCGGATTGTCTTGTGGTACGATGATGGAAAGGACTAGGGGGAATCAAGTTGTGCAATTCCCCCGCACACTCCCCGAAATGTATCCGGTAGAAAACCGAAAGGCTTGCAACCTTACGCCTGTGTTCGAGGCTTTGAAGCCGAGCCTTCACAAGCGCATCATCGTCGATGAGCCTCCTGGCACGCCTCTCAATGTGCTCTAACGCGTCCAGCTGATATTTAGCCGAGCCGTCCCAAAGATGAGAGCAGTACTCCATACAGGACCGAACCTGTGCTTGGTACAGGCTCAGCAATTGTTTCGGCGTGAAGTACCGTCTCACCCTCCAAAGGACACCCAACTTCCTACCAGCCAGTCGCGCTTTTGACTCTATATAGGAGCCAAAGTTGAGCGTGGGCGTCAGAGTTACACCAAGAAGCTCAAGACGATCGGTTATCGGTACGGATACATTCCGGAAAGTAGGAGTCAGCGGAAATTGACTCCGTTTGGCGGAGAATAGACACGCCTGGGTCTTGCTAGCATTGAACCTAACCAAGTTGGCGTCACCCCAGTCGGACACCGCCTTCAAGGTCGAGTTCAAACGTTCGACCATGGATTCTCTTAAAGACTGGATCTGTGTTCCGCTAGTCCGCGCACCGGACACATACCTTTCAACAACTGTGCTGTCATCTGCATACCCAAAGATACCGGGCTTAAGCAGGTCGTTTATGTGCAGCAAAAAGAGCGTCGCTGAAAGTACTGACCCCTGAGGGACGCCGGCATTAATACCGAATTGGTCAGACGAGCAGCCATCGATGACTACTCAATTAATTACCAGAATCCAGGACGAACTCCAGAACAATACCCCCAAGGTGCCTACGTGGCACCGCGCACGCCGCACCCGTACCGTCAGTCGCCCAGGACGCTCCGTTGAATTAGTTGTCACTCTAGCACCACTACCGTGTGCTCAGCTCTGATTACTGTTTTCGTCACTTACATTATCACTTCGCCGTCCCGTCGCGAGCGTTATCATTTTACCTATCTCGCCGCGAACAGCACTAATGAAAACAAAAAGAGAGAAGAAAAGCTTTCATTTGTTATTAATTTAACTTGGGAATGTGCAAGAGTTACTTTACTTTGCGTTGCTGGCGGGCCAGTCATACACTACTTTTACCTAGGTGTAATTTCGACAAGCCACACTTTATTCGGGAGAATAGGGGGCATGTCACCGGGTGGGAGCGTCCGATACTCGGATGAAGTTGCGCCTGAAACAAATTATAATAATTATTATTATCTCTTTCAAAAACCTCTCATAATAATGTAGTGTTCGGGACGAGGGAATGGAGGAAGGGGGAAGGGTCAATGTTAAGTTTTTTGTTTTTGACTACACATCTGTTAAGTAGAAACTACGAATTATATTTTGGCCCTGAAAAGGGCCTTTTTTTTCAGAGAATACGAGGTACATCAGTACTGTTTAAAAGTACCGGCGTATGTCCTCGACCACTTGATGTCGAGGCACAGCCTTTTCGTCCTCTCGCGTACTTCTCTAATGTGCGCGACGAGTTCTTCGTGCGACTGTTTCACCACAGACACGCGCGGCTCCTCCGGCTGCTCATCTGCCACCTCGGCACCTCCGTGAGCAAAGCGGTGAGTTAGACCCTTCGGTCCAGACATGAGTATATCCATCGCCCCCTCGTACGCCAGATCCAATTGCTTCTGCATGTCTGCAGTCGCGAATATCAGCTGGAAAGGGGGCACTGGTGACTTGGTGGAGCCACTGGCGATGGATCGTTTGATGCCTTTTCGTATCTTCTCACTCGAACTCTCCTCTTGGGCTTCGAAATGGCGCGCAGTGCGGTCTCCGCGTGGCCAGATTTTCGGTTGTCGCCGTAAGCCATGTCGATTGTGATGGTGACGCGGTGTGCTTCAAAAATAGAATGCATAAAATTTAACACCCGGCGCGCTTAAGTACTATGCTACGGTACGGGCGGCGGCGACCCTACCCCCACTCCGAAATGTCGCTGATTCGAGCCAGCGCTCGACCAGTCGTCGCGTCGGCGTCGGTGCGAACGGTCGTTCATCGTTATCAAGTCTGTCGCGAGTGTTATCAAGACGTAGATAAGTAGAAATGCGTACCCGAGAGATCGTCTTGAAATTGATCTTTGACGTTGGCTGTCGTAGATTATCATGTCGAAATATCCAAACCCAAGAGGAGTTTGAGAGCTGATGCTAAAATTGCTATTGCTAAATACTATTGATATATCCGACTGCAGAAATACACAAGGAATTGGATGTAGCGCACATACAGGTGCTTGGTCCCGATATCAAAATCAAACGGTAACATTCTTAACACTGAATTACCAGAATCCAGGACGAACTCCAGAACAATACCCCCAAGGTGCCTACGTGGCACCGCGCACGCCGCACCCGTACCGTCAGTCGCCCAGGACGCTCCGTTGAATTAGTTGTCACTCTAGCACCACTACCGTGTGCTCAGCTCTGATTACTGTTTTCGTCACTTACATTATCACTTCGCCGTCCCGTCGCGAGCGTTATCATTTTACCTATCTCGCCGCGAACAGCACTAATGAAAACGAAAAGAGAGAAGAAAAGCTTTCATTTGTTATTAATTTAACTTGGGAATGTGCAAGAGTTACTTTACTTTGCGTTGCTGGGGGCCAGTCATACACTACTTTTACCTAGGTGTAATTTCGACAAGCCACACTTTATTCGGGAGAATAGGGGGCATGTCACCGGGTGGGAGCGTCCGATACTCGGATGAAGTTGCGCCTGAAACAAATTTAATAATTATTATTATCTCTTTCAAAAACCTCTCATAATAATGTAGTGTTCGGGACGAGGGAATGGAGGAAGGGGGAAGGGTCAATGTTAAGTTTTTTGTTTTTGACTACACATCTGTTAAGTAGAAACTACGAATTATATTTTGGCCCTGAAAAGGGCCTTTTTTTTTCAGAGAATACGAGGTACATCAGTACTGTTTAAAAGTACCGGCGTATGTCCTCGACCACTTGATGTCGAGGCACAGCCTTTTCGTCCTCTCGCGTACTTCTCTAATGTGCGCGACGAGTTCTTCGTGCGACTGTTTCACCACAGACACGCGCGGCTCCTCCGGCTGCTCATCTGCCACCTCGGCACCTCCGTGAGCAAAGCGGTGAGTTAGACCCTTCGGTCCAGACATGAGTATATCCATCGCCCCCTCGTACGCCAGATCCAATTGCTTCTGCATGTCTGCAGTCGCGAATATCAGCTGGAAAGGGGGCACTGGTGACTTGGTGGAGCCACTGGCGATGGATCGTTTGATGCCTTTTCGTATCTTCTCACTCGAACTCTTCCTCTTGGGCTTCGAAATGGCGCGCAGTGCGGTCTCCGCGTGGCCAGATTTTCGGTTGTCGCCGTAAGCCATGTCGATTGTGATGGTGACGCGGTGTGCTTCAAAAATAGAATGCATAAAATTTAACACCCGGCGCGCTTAAGTACTATGCTACGGTACGGGCGGCGGCGACCCTACCCCCACTCCGAAATGTCGCTGATTCGAGCCAGCGCTCGACCAGTCGTCGCGTCGGCGTCGGTGCGAACGGTCGTTCATCGTTATCAAGTCTGTCGCGAGTGTTATCAAGACGTAGAGTAGAAATGCGTACCCGAGAGATCGTCTTGAAATTGATCTTTGACGTTGGCTGTCGTAGATTATCATGTCGAAATATCCAAACCCAAGAGGAGTTTGAGAGCTGATGCTAAAATTGCTATTGCTAAATACTATTGATATATCCGACTGCAGAAATACACAAGGAATTGGATGTAGCGCACATACAGGTGCTTGGTCCCGATATCAAAATCAAACGGTAACATTCTTAACACTGAATTACCAGAATCCAGGACGAACTCCAGAACAATACCCCCAAGGTGCCTACGTGGCACCGCGCACGCCGCACCCGTACCGTCAGTCGCCCAGGACGCTCCGTTGAATTAGTTGTCACTCTAGCACCACTACCGTGTGCTCAGCTCTGATTACTGTTTTCGTCACTTACATTATCACTTCGCCGTCCCGTCGCGAGCGTTATCATTTTACCTATCTCGCCGCGAACAGCACTAATGAAAACGAAAAGAGAGAAGAAAAGCTTTCATTTGTTATTAATTTAACTTGGGAATGTGCAAGAGTTACTTTACTTTGCGTTGCTGGCGGGCCAGTCATACACTACTTTTACCTAGGTGTAATTTCGACAAGCCACACTTTATTCGGGGAGAATAGGGGGCATGTCACCGGGTGGGAGCGTCCGATACTCGGATGAAGTTGCGCCTGAAACAAATTATAATAATTATTATTATCTCTTTCAAAAACCTCTCATAATAATGTAGTGTTCGGGACGAGGGAATGGAGGAAGGGGGAAGGGTCAATGTTAAGTTTTTTGTTTTTGACTACACATCTGTTAAGTAGAAACTACGAATTATATTTTGGCCCTGAAAAGGGCCTTTTTTTTCAGAGAATACGAGGTACATCAGTACTGTTTAAAAGTACCGGCGTATGTCCTCGACCACTTGATGTCGAGGCACAGCCTTTTCGTCCTCTCGCGTACTTCTCTAATGTGCGCGACGAGTTCTTCGTGCGACTGTTTCACCACAGACACGCGCGGCTCCTCCGGCTGCTCATCTGCCACCTCGGCACCTCCGTGAGCAAAGCGGTGAGTTAGACCCTTCGGTCCAGACATGAGTATATCCATCGCCCCCTCGTACGCCAGATCCAATTGCTTCTGCATGTCTGCAGTCGCGAATATCAGCTGGAAAGGGGGCACTGGTGACTTGGTGGAGCCACTGGCGATGGATCGTTTGATGCCTTTTCGTATCTTCTCACTCGAACTCTTCCTCTTGGGCTTCGAAATGGCGCGCAGTGCGGTCTCCGCGTGGCCAGATTTTCGGTTGTCGCCGTAAGCCATGTCGATTGTGATGGTGACGCGGTGTGCTTCAAAAATAGAATGCATAAAATTTAACACCCGGCGCGCTTAAGTACTATGCTACGGTACGGGCGGCGGCGACCCTACCCCCACTCCGAAATGTCGCTGATTCGAGCCAGCGCTCGACCAGTCGTCGCGTCGGCGTCGGTGCGAACGGTCGTTCATCGTTATCAAGTCTGTCGCGAGTGTTATCAAGACGTAGATAAGTAGAAATGCGTACCCGAGAGATCGTCTTGAAATTGATCTTTGACGTTGGCTGTCGTAGATTATCATGTCGAAATATCCAAACCCAAGAGGAGTTTGAGAGCTGATGCTAAAATTGCTATTGCTAAATACTATTGATATATCCGACTGCAGAAATACACAAGGAATTGGATGTAGCGCACATACAGGTGCTTGGTCCCGATATCAAAATCAAACGGTAACATTCTTAACACTGAATTACCAGAATCCAGGACGAACTCCAGAACAATACCCCCAAGGTGCCTACGTGGCACCGCGCACGCCGCACCCGTACCGTCAGTCGCCCAGGACGCTCCGTTGAATTAGTTGTCACTCTAGCACCACTACCGTGTGCTCAGCTCTGGGGGCTTACTCTTGAAACAAAACTCAATGTCAATTTCAAACCAATCCAATGACAATACAATAATAAGTGCGTACTCTTGACCAGCTACGAATTGAGATCGCATTAATATTGGGATTGCGTTCGTATTGGAAAGATAGGAGTGAAGTTAGCTGCACAATAGTGAGGACCTATGCGTTTGTTGCTGTATCGATAAACTGAATGTAGAATAAAAAACTACAGTTTTTAACCAATTTTTATGTTCTAATTGAAAAGTGCATTGAAAAAAAATTTAACATTGTTTGATTCCCATATTCATTAATGCTTTTCAATAAAATTAATATTATTTAAACAAAATATATGAATTATAGGCTGTTTGAGCTGATCCATTTGCTTGAAATGACGTTGTTGACATAAGACTTATTGTTGACATATTTTGACAGTTTGCGTTTGGTTTGAAAATTTTTGAAATATTAATGCGAACTTTTATTTTTCTTTAATTAAAACTTAAAAGTGTGCTGCAAAGATTAAAAAACTCAAGGCAAGTCTTATAAAATATTAATTGTTATATTTGATGTTATCGGGAAATTGGTTATGTCGAATTGTCTCACAATGTTTATATTTTTTTAGGTAAAATGTCCAATCGCCCTTCAACTTTACAATTAGAAACCCTTGTGGAGTTTCTTGAACAAAATCCCGGAATCGCGAGGGGTTTTTTAAGAACTTCGCTAGGGAAACAAGAAAGTAAACAAAAATGGGCAGAAATAGCTGTTACTTTGAACGCTCTAGGCGGCGTCATCAAGGATGGACCCGGATGGTCAAAGGTAATGTATTTTTATTTTTAGCAACATATGAATAAATTAAAATGTTACACAATTATTCATATAATTAACTAGTACATACATACTTTATTTTACTTATAGTACTGGGCTGAAAAAAAATGCAGCCTGAAGAAGCTGTGTTCCCAATATGCAGCTTCTATCCGGCGGACTGGTGGAGGAGAAGGTGAAAGATGCTCGCTGTCCCAGTTAGACAAACGGCTTGTAGCAGTGATGGGAGGCACAAGTTTTGCGTCTGGTGACAGCGAGCTAGCTGTAAATCCTTTCCCACAAATGGTAATATTTATTCATATTAATGACTGCCTCGTTGGCCGAGTGATCGCAAGTGTGACTGCCGAGCAAAGGGTCTCATAATTAATAACATAACATCACGCCTTTTACCCCTGAAGGGGTAGGTGGAGATGCACATTACGGCACTTAATGCCACTGTATAATGTAAACCCACTTTTCACTATTTATGTTATGAGTCCCATGTAATAGGGGGTGAGCCTATTGCCATATACCAGGCAAAATTCCAGACTCCGTGCTACTACTGAGTTTTTTTTTTAAATCCAGTAATTCTTTGCCTGACCCGGGAATTGAACCTGAGACCCCGGGTTTTCTTTATTAATCGAGTCTTAATTAATCTTTAAGCAAATAATAAATAAAATTTTTATATTTTACAGCATTCTTCTGTTGTAGAATCTGAGTCGACTTCTACAATATTAGAATTTAGCGAAATGGATGTTGAAATCATCTCTGTTCCTCCGCCAAATTTAGCTACTTCAGGAACCTCAAGGGCTGAAACGGCTGCTGCTCCTGACGCAGTACCACCTCAAACTAGTAAGTAAATTTTTACCTGCCATTAAATTAAATTAATATTTCATAAAGTCCACCAAATAGTTTACCAAATTTCTTACTATTAATGCACAATATAATTATTAGACATACCATTAACCAACACTTCTTTATCACACAAGGCACTAAATGACCTTTAAAATGGTTTAAAAACCAAACTTTTGTTAGTTTAGTGTGCTATGTTATATGTATAGTTCAATATGTTCCTTGGAAGTAAAATATGAATTTGTATCTTTTTTAAGGTACCAATACAAACACCTCTCGTCGTCGGTCACGTCGTTTACTCTCTAGGACAATTGATACCGAGATGGACCGTATGGCAAGGATTGAGGAACGACGCGTTGAGGCTGAGAGGTTGAGTGCAGAGGCCTTATCCGACACGAGCCGAAGACTAGAGAGGCTCGCAGATGCTGCCGAGCAAATAGCTGTTGCCATAACGGGGGTGGCCAATGCTCTTCAACAAATAGCAAATAATTTAGGAAGGACCTAATAAACGTCAATAGTTTGAGTCCTTCCTAGATTACTTTATTTAGCAATTATTGGTTTATTTTTTAAATGTTTGAGGTATGTTAAAATCGTAGTAATTGGTGTTTCATAGTCTCTGCCTATCTCCATGGAGAGATAGACGTGAGGTTACGTATGAATGTATGTACTTACCTATGTGTATGGTGTTTTATTATTGTAAAAAAGACTGATTTAGTTGTGATTATATCAATATTTTGTTATTTAATTTATAAACTAAGATAAGCAAAGTAATTTTACATATTATTTTCACAATGTATAATGTGTGATAGAAATTATTAGTGGTGTATAATTGTTATTGTCAGATGAGAGATTTAAAAAAGACTCGATTTATTTGTGATTATATTGACATTATGTTATTTAATTTATGATCTAAGATAAGCAAAGTAATTTTACATATTATTTTCACTATGTATAATGTGTGATAGAAATTATTATGTATAATTGTTATTGTCAAAATGAGAGATTTAAAAAAAAGACTGATTACATTAGGAGCCATCCTAAAATTTTATTTTAAAGACTTTTAATTTTACATTAATTTCTAAATAAAACTACAAAAATTAATTTCAAAGTTTTTTATTTTATATTTTGTATCTTTGAATCAACATAAAAATTTATATAAGAAAAAAAACTTATTATCTACGAGCTGCCCATAATTGCTGAACTAAAGAATTTCGTATTTCAATCCCTCTCCTTAGTTCAGCAATCGATGGATCAGTCACACGGGCTTCTGGTGGTTCAGAGGAACTTTCATTTTGATTACTTAAATCAACATCAAAATCACAATTATTTATTTTTCTAAATTGGTTACAGATATTGTGTAACACACAGCAGCTATTAATAATTTTAGATGCTTTTATAGGGTGATAGTGCAGCACTCTGTGCCCCAACAAGCATCGCCACCTATTCTTGAGGACTCCAATAGTACGCTCCACTACATTGCGAGCGGAGCAATGCATCTTGTTATAAAACTCTTCTGGAGAACCTTCAGCAGCATCCACAATAGGGGTCATCATGTATGTCCTTTGGGCATATCCAGAATCACCTAATGAAATAAAAATATGAAATTAAATAACTACACTTTTACAACTATTCATTACAAATCAATTATTTTCTAGTAATTTACCTAGAAAATATACATTTTCCCCAGCATCATTAAGGGTGATTAAGTGGCTCTTAATACTGTGCTGATTCCAAATGAAACTGTCATGAGTTGCACCACCAAAGGATGCATCCACAGACAGAATGTTTAAATCGGCATCACAGATCTAAAAAAAAGTTAACTATTATTTTTATGATACAGTAGAAAATATAATTATGTATAAGAATCACTTATTTGATTAAAATTCTTAATTGTCATGTCCCTGAACACTTACAATCATAACATTTCTTGAATGGAAATGCTTCCTATTAAAAAATCTTTCTTCGTTTTCTGATGGCCGCACTATTGCCACATGAGTGCCATCGATGCAGCCCAAAACTGCAGGGATCCCAAATTTTTCATAAAACCTGAATAAACAAATATCTCAGCATTTGTTCAAATATTTTGGTAAGTATCTTAAAGGAGTATCTTAAATAAAGGACATTAACTTACCGTCTTTTAATAAGATCCCTCTGTGAGCGAGTTTGGGGAAACTTTACCCACTTCTTTAAAATGTTTTCTTGATTTAAAGCGATTACCGTATCATTAATCGCCTTAGAAACAGACTGCTGGGACATGAGTGTCCCAAACGTGCTCCCAACAAGCTTTTGGTAGCTGCCAGTGGCGAAGAATGAGAGTGCTACCAATAACTGTAAATCGAAAATATTTTATTGAATACAAATAATTTAATAGGTGTATTGAATTTTATACATTATTTTCTACTTACTTTATATTTAGGTGATATATCACTTCTCCTCTTCACAACTGGCAAGTAGGGCCGCAACTCCTCATAAATTTCGTTAAATAAGCTTTTGGGGACGCGATAATTTGCCACAAACTCCTCGTCACCCATGGAGAAAGCCTTATCCATATAACGCGCCAAGCGACGCTCATTTCTTCGTATTTTTAATTGCATTCTTCGCGTATTTTGCAAAAACACAAATGGTAGAGCTAAACGTGCCATTTCTATTGCAAAAAGAAAGCTAAATTTGCTTATAATTAAAAAACAATATAAACAAAGTACCACTTTTGTTATTGGGAAAATCTCAATAATAACAGAATGTCAACACAATGCTAACCCTATCGTAGCTGTCAAAATAGCGTCCAGAGTACGAAATAAACTCAATCTCGATGCCAATTAGTTCATTCAATATCCACCCAATACGAATACAACGTGGTGCTAGTGTTGCGACTCAAGAGTACGAAACGTCACAATATCAATGTCGATCGATCGGAATTGGATTCAAGAGTAAGCCCCCTGATTACTGTTTTCGTCACTTACATTATCACTTCGCCGTCCCGTCGCGAGCGTTATCATTTTACCTATCTCGCCGCGAACAGCACTAATGAAAACAAAAAGAGAGAAGAAAAGCTTTCATTTGTTATTAATTTAACTTGGGAATGTGCAAGAGTTACTTTACTTTGCGTTGCTGGCGGGCCAGTCATACACTACTTTTACCTAGGTGTAATTTCGACAAGCCACACTTTATTCGGGGAGAATAGGGGGCATGTCACCGGGTGGGAGCGTCCGATACTCGGATGAAGTTGCGCCTGAAACAAATTATAATAATTATTATTATCTCTTTCAAAAACCTCTCATAATAATGTAGTGTTCGGGACGAGGGAATGGAGGAAGGGGGAAGGGTCAATGTTAAGTTTTTTGTTTTTGACTACACATGTGTTAAGTAGAAACTACGAATTATATTTTGGCCCTGAAAAGGGCCTTTTTTTTTCAGAGAATACGAGGTACATCAGTACTGTTTAAAAGTACCGGCGTATGTCCTCGACCACTTGATGTCGAGGCACAGCCTTTTCGTCCTCTCGCGTACTTCTCTAATGTGCGCGACGAGTTCTTCGTGCGACTGTTTCACCACAGACACGCGCGGCTCCTCCGGCTGCTCATCTGCCACCTCGGCACCTCCGTGAGCAAAGCGGTGAGTTAGACCCTTCGGTCCAGACATGAGTATATCCATCGCCCCCTCGTACGCCAGATCCAATTGCTTCTGCATGTCTGCAGTCGCGAATATCAGCTGGAAAGGGGGCACTGGTGACTTGGTGGAGCCACTGGCGATGGATCGTTTGATGCCTTTTCGTATCTTCTCACTCGAACTCTTCCCTCTTGGGCTTCGAAATGGCGCGCAGTGCGGTCTCCGCGTGGCCAGATTTTCGGTTGTCGCCGTAAGCCATGTCGATTGTGATGGTGACGCGGTGTGCTTCAAAAATAGAATGCATAAAATTTAACACCCGGCGCGCTTAAGTACTATGCTACGGTACGGGCGGCGGCGACCCTACCCCCACTCCGAAATGTCGCTGATTCGAGCCAGCGCTCGACCAGTCGTCGCGTCGGCGTCGGTGCGAACGGTCGTTCATCGTTATCAAGTCTGTCGCGAGTGTTATCAAGACGTAGATAAGTAGAAATGCGTACCCGAGAGATCGTCTTGAAATTGATCTTTGACGTTGGCTGTCGTAGATTATCATGTCGAAATATCCAAACCCAAGAGGAGTTTGAGAGCTGATGCTAAAATTGCTATTGCTTAATACTATTGATATATCCGACTGCAGAAATACACAAGGAATTGGATGTAGCGCACATACAGGTGCTTGGTCCCGATATCAAAATCAAACGGTAACATTCTTAACACTGAATTACCAGAATCCAGGACGAACTCCAGAACAATACCCCCAAGGTGCCTACGTGGCACCGCGCACGCCGCACCCGTACCGTCAGTCGCCCAGGACGCTCCGTTGAATTAGTTGTCACTCTAGCACCACTACCGTGTGCTCAGCTCTGATTACTGTTTTCGTCACTTACATTATCACTTCGCCGTCCCGTCGCGAGCGTTATCATTTTACCTATCTCGCCGCGAACAGCACTAATGAAAACAAAAAGAGAGAAGAAAAGCTTTCATTTGTTATTAATTTAACTTGGGAATGTGCAAGAGTTACTTTACTTTGCGTTGCTGGCGGGCCAGTCATACACTACTTTTACCTAGGTGTAATTTCGACAAGCCACACTTTATTCGGGGAGAATAGGGGCATGTCACCGGGTGGGAGCGTCCGATACTCGGATGAAGTTGCGCCTGAAACAAATTATAATAATTATTATTATCTCTTTCAAAAACCTCTCATAATAATGTAGTGTTCGGGACGAGGGAATGGAGGAAGGGGGAAGGGTCAATGTTAAGTTTTTTGTTTTGACTACACATCTGTTAAGTAGAAACTACGAATTATTTTGGCCCTGAAAAGGGCCTTTTTTTCAGAGAATACGAGGTACATCAGTACTGTTTAAAAGTACCGGCGTATGTCCTCGACCACTTGATGTCGAGGCACAGCCTTTTCGTCCTCTCGCGTACTTCTCTAATGTGCGCGACGAGTTCTTCGTGCGACTGTTTCACCACAGACACGCGCGGCTCCTCCGGCTGCTCATCTGCCACCTCGGCACCTCCGTGAGCAAAGCGGTGAGTTAGACCCTTCGGTCCAGACATGAGTATATCCATCGCCCCCTCGTACGCCAGATCCAATTGCTTCTGCATGTCTGCAGTCGCGAATATCAGCTGGAAAGGGGGCACTGGTGACTTGGTGGAGCCACTGGCGATGGATCGTTTGATGCCTTTTCGTATCTTCTCACTCGAACTCTTCCTCTTGGGCTTCGAAATGGCGCGCAGTGCGGTCTCCGCGTGGCCAGATTTTCGGTTGTCGCCGTAAGCCATGTCGATTGTGATGGTGACGCGGTGTGCTTCAAAAATAGAATGCATAAAATTTAACACCCGGCGCGCTTAAGTACTATGCTACGGTACGGGCGGCGGCGACCCTACCCCCACTCCGAAATGTCGCTGATTCGAGCCAGCGCTCGACCAGTCGTCGCGTCGGCGTCGGTGCGAACGGTCGTTCATCGTTATCAAGTCTGTCGCGAGTGTTATCAAGACGTAGATAAGTAGAAATGCGTACCCGAGAGATCGTCTTGAAATTGATCTTTGACGTTGGCTGTCGTAGATTATCATGTCGAAATATCCAAACCCAAGAGGAGTTTGAGAGCTGATGCTAAAATTGCTATTGCTTAATACTATTGATATATCCGACTGCAGAAATACACAAGGAATTGGATGTAGCGCACATACAGGTGCTTGGTCCCGATATCAAAATCAAACGGTAACATTCTTAACACTGAATTACCAGAATCCAGGACGAACTCCAGAACAATACCCCCAAGGTGCCTACGTGGCACCGCGCACGCCGCACCCGTACCGTCAGTCGCCCAGGACGCTCCGTTGAATTAGTTGTCACTCTAGCACCACTACCGTGTGCTCAGCTCTGATTACTGTTTTCGTCACTTACATTATCACTTCGCCGTTCCGTCGCGAGCGTTATCATTTTACCTATCTCGCCGCGAACAGCACTAATGAAAACGAAAAGAGAGAAAAAAAGCTTTCATTTGTTATTAATTTTATCTTGGGAATGTGCAAGAGTTACTTTACTTTGCGTTGCTGGCGGGCCCCAGTCATACACTACTTTTACCTAGGTGTAATTTCGACAAGCCACACTTTATTCGGGGAGAATAGGGGGCATGTCACCGGGTGGGAGCGTCCGATACTCGGATGAAGTTGCGCCTGAAACAAATTATAATAATTATTATTATCTCTTTCAAAAACCTCTCATAATAATGTAGTGTTCGGGACGAGGGAATGGAGGAAGGGGGAAGGGTCAATGTTAAGTTTTTTGTTTTTGACTACACATGTGTTAAGTAGAAACTACGAATTATATTTTGGCCCTGAAAAGGGCCTTTTTTTTCAGAGAATACGAGGTACATCAGTACTGTTTAAAAGTACCGGCGTATGTCCTCGACCACTTGATGTCGAGGCACAGCCTTTTCGTCCTCTCGCGTACTTCTCTAATGTGCGCGACGAGTTCTTCGTGCGACTGTTTCACCACAGACACGCGCGGCTCCTCCGGCTGCTCATCTGCCACCTCGGCACCTCCGTGAGCAAAGCGGTGAGTTAGACCCTTCGGTCCAGACATGAGTATATCCATCCCCCTCGTACGCCAGATCCAATTGCTTCTGCATGTCTGCAGTCGCGAATATCAGCTGGAAAGGGGGCACTGGTGACTTGGTGGAGCCACTGGCGATGGATCGTTTGATGCCTTTTCGTATCTTCTCACTCGAACTCTTCCTCTTGGGCTTCGAAATGGCGCGCAGTGCGGTCTCCGCGTGGCCAGATTTTCGGTTGTCGCCGTAAGCCATGTCGATTGTGATGGTGACGCGGTGTGCTTCAAAAATAGAATGCATAAAATTTAACACCCGGCGCGCTTAAGTACTATGCTACGGTACGGGCGGCGGCGACCCTACCCCCACTCCGAAATGTCGCTGATTCGAGCCAGCGCTCGACCAGTCGTCGCGTCGGCGTCGGTGCGAACGGTCGTTCATCGTTATCAAGTCTGTCGCGAGTGTTATCAAGACGTAGATAAGTAGAAATGCGTACCCGAGAGATCGTCTTGAAATTGATCTTTGACGTTGGCTGTCGTAGATTATCATGTCGAAATATCCAAACCCAAGAGGAGTTTGAGAGCTGATGCTAAAATTGCTATTGCTTAATACTATTGATATATCCGACTGCAGAAATACACAAGGAATTGGATGTAGCGCACATACAGGTGCTTGGTCCCGATATCAAAATCAAACGGTAACATTCTTAACACTGAATTACCAGAATCCAGGACAAACTCCAGAACAATACCCCAAGGTGCCTACGTGGCACCGCGCACGCCGCACCCGTACCGTCAGTCGCCCAGGACGCTCCGTTGAATTAGTTGTCACTCTAGCACCACTACCGTGTGCTCAGCTCTGATTACTGTTTTCGTCACTTACATTATCACTTCGCCGTCCCGTCGCGAGCGTTATCATTTTACCTATCTCGCCGCGAACAGCACTAATGAAAACAAAAAGAGAGAAGAAAAGCTTTCATTTGTTATTAATTTAACTTGGGAATGTGCAAGAGTTACTTTACTTTGCGTTGCTGGCGGGCCAGTCATACACTACTTTTACCTAGGTGTAATTTCGACAAGCCACACTTTATTCGGGGAGAATAGGGGGCATGTCACCGGGTGGGAGCGTCCGATACTCGGATGAAGTTGCGCCTGAAACAAATTATAATAATTATTATTATCTCTTTCAAAAACCTCTCATAATAATGTAGTGTTCGGGACGAGGGAATGGAGGAAGGGGAAGGGTCAATGTTAAGTTTTTTGTTTTTGACTACACATCTGTTAAGTAGAAACTACGAATTATATTTGGCCCTGAAAAGGGCCTTTTTTTTCAGAGAATACGAGGTACATCAGTACTGTTTAAAAGTACCGGCGTATGTCCTCGACCACTTGATGTCGAGGCACAGCCTTTTCGTCCTCTCGCGTACTTCTCTAATGTGCGCGACGAGTTCTTCGTGCGACTGTTTCACCACAGACACGCGCGGCTCCTCCGGCTGCTCATCTGCCACCTCGGCACTCCGTGAGCAAAGCGGTGAGTTAGACCCTTCGGTCCAGACATGAGTATATCCATCGCCCCTCGTACGCCAGATCCAATTGCTTCTGCATGTCTGCAGTCGCGAATATCAGCTGGAAAGGGGCACTGGTGACTTGGTGGAGCCACTGGCGATGGATCGTTTGATGCCTTTTCGTATCTTCTCACTCGAACTCTTCCTCTTGGGCTTCGAAATGGCGCGCAGTGCGGTCTCCGCGTGGCCAGATTTTCGGTTGTCGCCGTAAGCCATGTCGATTGTGATGGTGACGCGGTGTGCTTCAAAAATAGAATGCATAAAATTTAACACCCGGCGCGCTTAAGTACTATGCTACGGTACGGGCGGCGGCGACCCTACCCCCACTCCGAAATGTCGCTGATTCGAGCCAGCGCTCGACCAGTCGTCGCGTCGGCGTCGGTGCGAACGGTCGTTCATCGTTATCAAGTCTGTCGCGAGTGTTATCAAGACGTAGATAAGTAGAAATGCGTACCCGAGAGATCGTCTTGAAATTGATCTTTGACGTTGGCTGTCGTAGATTATCATGTCGAAATATCCAAACCCAAGAGGAGTTTGAGAGCTGATGCTAAAATTGCTATTGCTTAATACTATTGATATATCCGACTGCAGAAATACACAAGGAATTGGATGTAGCGCACATACAGGTGCTTGGTCCCGATATCAAAATCAAACGGTAACATTCTTAACACTGAATTACCAGAATCCAGGACGAACTCCAGAACAATACCCCCAAGGTGCCTACGTGGCACCGCGCACGCCGCACCCGTACCGTCAGTCGCCCAGGACGCTCCGTTGAATTAGTTGTCACTCTAGCACCACTACCGTGTGCTCAGCTCTGATTACTGTTTTCGTCACTTACATTATCACTTCGCCGTCCCGTCGCGAGCGTTATCATTTTACCTATCTCGCCGCGAACAGCACTAATGAAAACAAAAAGAGAGAAGAAAAGCTTTCATTTGTTATTAATTTTATCTTGGGAATGTGCAAGAGTTACTTTACTTTGCGTTGCTGGCGGGCCCCAGTCATACACTACTTTTACCTAGGTGTAATTTCGACAAGCCACACTTTATTCGGGGAGAATAGGGGGCATTTCACCGGGTGGGAGCGTCCGATACTCGGATGAAGTTGCGCCTGAAACAAATTATAATAATCATTATTATCTCTTTCAAAAACCTCTCATAATAATGTAGTGTTCGGGACGAGGGAATGGAGGAAGGGGGAAGGGTCAATGTTAAGTTTTTTGTTTTTGACTACACATCTGTTAAGTAGAAACTACGAATTATATTTTGGCCCTGAAAAGGGCCTTTTTTTTCAGAGAATACGAGGTACATCAGTACTGTTTAAAAGTACCGGCGTATGTCCTCGACCACTTGATGTCGAGGCACAGCCTTTTCGTCCTCTCGCGTACTTCTCTAATGTGCGCGACGAGTTCTTCGTGCGACTGTTTCACCACAGACACGCGCGGCTCCTCCGGCTGCTCATCTGCCACCTCGGCACCTCCGTGAGCAAAGCGGTGAGTTAGACCCTTCGGTCCAGACATGAGTATATCCATCGCCCCCTCGTACGCCAGATCCAATTGCTTCTGCATGTCTGCAGTCGCGAATATCAGCTGGAAAGGGGGCACTGGTGACTTGGTGGAGCCACTGGCGATGGATCGTTTGATGCCTTTTCGTATCTTCTCACTCGAACTCTTCCTCTTGGGCTTCGAAATGGCGCGCAGTGCGGTCTCCGCGTGGCCAGATTTTCGGTTGTCGCCGTAAGCCATGTCGATTGTGATGGTGACGCGGTGTGCTTCAAAAATAGAATGCATAAAATTTAACACCCGGCGCGCTTAAGTACTATGCTACGGTACGGGCGGCGGCGACCCTACCCCCACTCCGAAATGTCGCTGATTCGAGCCAGCGCTCGACCAGTCGTCGCGTCGGCGTCGGTGCGAACGGTCGTTCATCGTTATCAAGTCTGTCGCGAGTGTTATCAAGACGTAGATAAGTAGAAATGCGTACCCGAGAGATCGTCTTGAAATTGATCTTTGACGTTGGCTGTCGTAGATTATCATGTCGAAATATCCAAACCCAAGAGGAGTTTGAGAGCTGATGCTAAAATTGCTATTGCTTAATGCTATTGATATATCCGACTGCAGAAATACACAAGGAATTGGATGTAGCGCACATACAGGTGCTTGGTCCCGATATCAAAATCAAACGGTAACATTCTTAACACTGAATTACCAGAATCCAGGACGAACTCCAGAACAATACCCCCAAGGTGCCTACGTGGCACCGCGCACGCCGCACCCGTACCGTCAGTCGCCCAGGACGCTCCGTTGAATTAGTTGTCACTCTAGCACCACTACCGTGTGCTCAGCTCTGATTACTGTTTTCGTCACTTACATTATCACTTCGCCGTCCCGTCGCGAGCGTTATCATTTTACCTATCTCGCCGCGAACAGCACTAATGAAAACAAAAGAGAGAAGAAAAGCTTTCATTTGTTATTAATTTAACTTGGGAATGTGCAAGAGTTACTTTACTTTGCGTTGCTGGCGGGCCAGTCATACACTACTTTTACCTAGGTGTAATTTCGACAAGCCACACTTTATTCGGGAGAGAATAGGGGCATGTCACCGGGTGGGAGCGTCCGATACTCGGATGAAGTTGCGCCTGAAACAAATTATAATAATTATTATTATCTCTTTCAAAAACCTCTCATAATAATGTAGTGTTCGGGACGAGGGAATGGAGGAAGGGGGAAGGGTCAATGTTAAGTTTTTTGTTTTTGACTACACATCTGTTAAGTAGAAACTACGAATTATATCTTGGCCCTGAAAAGGGCCTTTTTTTTCAGAGAATACGAGTACATCAGTACTGTTTAAAAGTACCGGCGTATGTCCTCGACCACTTGATGTCGAGGCACAGCCTTTTCGTCCTCTCGCGTACTTCTCTAATGTGCGCGACGAGTTCTTCGTGCGACTGTTTCACCACAGACACGCGCGGCTCCTCCGGCTGCTCATCTGCCACCTCGGCACCTCCGTGAGCAAAGCGGTGAGTTAGACCCTTCGGTCCAGACATGAGTATATCCATCGCCCCCTCGTACGCCAGATCCAATTGCTTCTGCATGTCTGCAGTCGCGAATATCAGCTGGAAAGGGGCACTGGTGACTTGGTGGAGCCACTGGCGATGGATCGTTTGATGCCTTTTCGTATCTTCTCACTCGAACTCTTCCTCTTGGGCTTCGAAATGGCGCGCAGTGCGGTCTCCGCGTGGCCAGATTTTCGGTTGTCGCCGTAAGCCATGTCGATTGTGATGGTGACGCGGTGTGCTTCAAAAATAGAATGCATAAAATTTAACACCCGGCGCGCTTAAGTACTATGCTACGGTACGGGCGGCGGCGACCCTACCCCCACTCCGAAATGTCGCTGATTCGAGCCAGCGCTCGACCAGTCGTCGCGTCGGCGTCGGTGCGAACGGTCGTTCATCGTTATCAAGTCTGTCGCGAGTGTTATCAAGACGTAGATAAGTAGAAATGCGTACCCGAGAAATCGTCTTGAAATTGATCTTTGACGTTGGCTGTCGTAGATTATCATGTCGAAATATCCAAACCCAAGAGGAGTTTGAGAGCTGATGCTAAAATTGCTATTGCTAAATACTATTGATATATCCGACTGCAGAAATACACAAGGAATTGGATGTAGCGCACATACAGGTATTTGGTCCCGATATCAAAATCAAACGGTAACATTCTTAACACTGAATTACCAGAATCCAGGACGAACTCCAGAACAATACCCCCAAGGTGCCTACGTGGCACCGCGCACGCCGCACCCGTACCGTCAGTCGCCCAGGACGCTCCGTTGAATTAGTTGTCACTCTAGCACCACTACCGTGTGCTCAGCTCTGATTACTGTTTTCGTCACTTACATTATCACTTCGCCGTTCCGTCGCGAGCGTTATCATTTTACCTATCTCGCCGCGAACAGCACTAATGAAAACGAAAAGAGAAAAAAAAGCTTTCATTTGTTTATTTTTATCTTGGGAATGTGCAAGAGTTACTTTACTTTGCGTTGCTGGCGGGCCCCAGTCATACACTACTTTTACCTAGGTGTAATTTCGACAAGCCACACTTTATTCGGGGAGAATAGGGGGCATGTCACCGGGTGGGAGCGTCCGATACTCGGATGAAGTTGCGCCTGAAACAAATTATAATAATTATTATTATCTCTTTCAAAAACCTCTCATAATAATGTAGTGTTCGGGACGAGGAATGGAGGAAGGGGGAAGGGTCAATGTTAAGTTTTTTGTTTTTGACTACACATCTGTTAAGTAGAAACTACGAATTATATTTTGGCCCTGAAAAGGGCCTTTTTTTTTCAGAGAATACGAGGTACATCAGTACTGTTTAAAAGTACCGGCGTATGTCCTCGACCACTTGATGTCGAGGCACAGCCTTTTCGTCCTCTCGCGTACTTCTCTAATGTGCGCGACGAGTTCTTCGTGCGACTGTTTCACCACAGACACGCGCGGCTCCTCCGGCTGCTCATCTGCCACCTCGGCACCTCCGTGAGCAAAGCGGTGAGTTAGACCCTTCGGTCCAGACATGAGTATATCCATCGCCCCCTCGTACGCCAGATCCAATTGCTTCTGCATGTCTGCAGTCGCGAATATCAGCTGGAAAGGGGCACTGGTGACTTGGTGGAGCCACTGGCGATGGATCGTTTGATGCCTTTTCGTATCTTCTCACTCGAACTCTTCCTCTTGGCTTCGAAATGGCGCGCAGTGCGGTCTCCGCGTGGCCAGATTTTCGGTTGTCGCCGTAAGCCATGTCGATTGTGATGGTGACGCGGTGTGCTTCAAAAATAGAATGCATAAAATTTAACACCCGGCGCGCTTAAGTACTATGCTACGGTACGGGCGGCGGCGACCCTACCCCCACTCCGAAATGTCGCTGATTCGAGCCAGCGCTCGACCAGTTGTCGCGTCGGCGTCGGTGCGAATGCGAACGGTCGTTCATCGTTATCAAGTCTGTCGCGAGTGTTATCAAGACGTAGATAAGTAGAAATGCGTACCCGAGAGATCGTCTTGAAATTGATCTTTGACGTTGGCTGTCGTAGATTATCATGTCGAAATATCCAAACCCAAGAGGAGTTTGAGAGCTGATGCTAAAATTGCTATTGCTTAATACTATTGATATATCCGACTGCAGAAATACACAAGGAATTGGATGTAGCGCACATACAGGTGCTTGGTCCCGATATCAAAATCAAACGGTAACATTCTTAACACTGAATTACCAGAATCCAGGACGAACTCCAGAACAATACCCCCAAGGTGCCTACGTGGCACCGCGCACGCCGCACCCGTACCGTCAGTCGCCCAGGACGCTCCGTTGAATTAGTTGTCACTCTAGCACCACTACCGTGTACTCAGCTCTGATTACTGTTTTCGTCACTTACATTATCACTTCGCCGTTCCGTCGCGAGCGTTATCATTTTACTATCTCGCCGCGAACAGCACTAATGAAAACGAAAAGAGAGAAAAAAGCTTTCATTTGTTATTAATTTTATCTTGGGAATGTGCAAGAGTTACTTTACTTTGCGTTGCTGGCGGGCCCCAGTCATACACTACTTTTACCTAGGTGTAATTTCGACAAGCCACACTTTATTCGGGGAGAATAGGGGCATGTCACCGGGTGGGAGCGTCCGATACTCGGATGAAGTTGCGCCTGAAAAAATTATAATAATTATTATTATCTCTTTCAAAACCTCTCATAATAATGTAGTGTTCGGGACGAGGGAATGGAGGAAGGGGGAAGGGTCAATGTTAAGTTTTTTGTTTTTGACTACACATCTGTTAAGTAGAAACTACGAATTATATTTTGGCCCTGAAAAGGGCCTTTTTTTTTCAGAGAATACGGGTACATCAGTACTGTTTAAAAGTACCGGCGTATGTCCTCGACCACTTGATGTCGAGGCACAGCCTTTTCGTCCTCTCGCGTACTTCTCTAATGTGCGCGACGAGTTCTTCGTGCGACTGTTTCACCACAGACACGCGCGGCTCCTCCGGCTGCTCATCTGCCACACTCGGCACCTCCGTGAGCAAAGCGGTGAGTTAGACCCCTTCGTCCAGACATGAGTATATCCATCGCCCCCTCGTACGCCAATCCAATTGCTTCTGCATGTCTGCAGTCGCGAATATCAGCTGGAAAGGGGGCACTGGTGACTTGGTGGAGCCACTGGCGATGGATCGTTTGATGCCTTTTCGTATCTTCTCACTCGAACTCTTCCTCTTGGGCTTCGAAATGGCGCGCAGTGCGGTCTCCGCGTGGCCAGATTTTCGGTTGTCGCCGTAAGCCATGTCGATTGTGATGGTGACGCGGTGTGCTTCAAAAATAGAATGCATAAAATTTAACACCCGGCGCGCTTAAGTACTATGCTACGGTACGGGCGGCGGCGACCCTACCCCCACTCCGAAATGTCGCTGATTCGAGCCAGCGCTCGACCAGTTGTCGCGTCGGCGTCGGTGCGAATGCGAACGGTCGTTCATCGTTATCAAGTCTGTCGCGAGTGTTATCAAGACGTAGATAAGTAGAAATGCGTACCCGAGAGATCGTCTTGAAATTGATCTTTGACGTTGGCTGTCGTAGATTATCATGTCGAAATATCCAAACCCAAGAGGAGTTTGAGAGCTGATGCTAAAATTGCTATTGCTTAATACTATTGATATATCCGACTGCAGAAATACACAGGAATTGGATGTAGCGCACATACAGGTGCTTGTCCCGATATCAAAATCAAACGGTAACATTCTTAACACTGAATTACCAGAATCAGGACGAACTCCAGAACAATACCCCCAAGGTGCCTACGTGGCACCGCGCACGCCGCACCCGTACCGTCAGTCGCCCAGGACGCTCCGTTGAATTAGTTGTCACTCTAGCACCACTACCGTGTGCTCAGCTCTGATTACTGTTTTCGTCACTTACATTATCACTTCGCCGTCCGTCGCGAGCGTTATCATTTTACCTATCTCGCCGCGAACAGCACTAATGAAAACAAAAAGAGAGAAGAAAAGCTTTCATTTGTTATTAATTTTATCTTGGGAATGTGCAAGAGTTACTTTACTTTGCGTTGCTGGCGGGCCCCAGTCATACACTACTTTTACCTAGGTGTAATTTCGACAAGCCACACTTTATTCGGGGAGAATAGGGGGCATGTCACCGGGTGGGAGCGTCCGATACTCGGATGAAGTTGCGCCTGAAACAAATCGATGGCGCAGAAGGTCGGAACATTGTTTTTGACAAAAATCGTTTTTTTGGGCTATTACAACAATCTTGAACAGTAGCATGATTTACTAAAATCCAAATTTCAATATCTTATATGGAACACGAGTTTTCTAATGGAAAATGGTCTTAACATTTAAACACACCCGCGCATAAAGTCGCGTGGATTGTTCCGACGACATGCTCGGATCGATTGGGCCCGGCCGGCAAATCAGAGCAGAGTACCGACCGCAATGTTACGTCGTATGTCAGTAGTGGAAAAGTTTACTTTTTAAAATAAAACTGTCGATTTTTGTGATATTGTTGATGTAGTTTTAGGAGGACTAGTAATATTTATAATAAAATGAGTAGCGTACGTGCTTCCAAGATTATGCATCTCGTGTTAAATGAAGAAATAAACCAAAATTGTGAAGTAACGGTCGATGAAAATTTTGGAAATGGTAAGTTGTACTAATTTTTCATTTAATATATTTATTTTACTACTTTGTATGTGCATTACAAAATTAATAGTTAGTATGTGAAAGTGTTAAATAATAAAATAAAATAAAATAAAATAAGCCTTTATTACTGAGGTTACAAATTTACAATTTAGTCTATATTACTATACTATACATCAGTAGTTTTACCCCCAGCTTGTCCTTCGACATAGGCCTCCTCCAAAGATTTCCAGTTTTCCCTATCCCTCGCAATTCTCATCCACTCTAGTCCAGCAGTTTTCCTTAGGTCATCTTCCCAGCGTTTTGGTTGTCGCCCTTTGCTCCTTTTCCCATCTCTGGGGTACCATTCTGATATTGTCTTTGTCCATTTCATATTCCTCTCTCTTATCATATGCCCTGCCCATTGCCATTTTAGTGTTTTACATAGTTTCCCTGCGTCTTTAAATTTAGTTATTTCCTTAATTTTTTCTAGTCTTACCTTGTCTTGTATTTTTACTTGAATTACACTTCTCTCTATTCCGTTCTGGCATACATTTATTTTCCTTTTTAAATTTTCCGTTAGTGCCCATGTTTGACACCCGTATGTCAAACATGGCAGAATACATGTGTTGTACAGTTTTCTTTTCTCTTTCATTGGCATGTCTCGATTTTTCATAACCTCGCTTAGAGACCAATACCTTTTCCAAGTATTGGCTATTCTTCTATCGATTTCCTTTTGCATTGTGTCGCTTGGGGCTATCAACTGTCCAAGGTATATATACTCTTCCACGTACTTTATCTCCTCCATATTAACTCTGATATTATATGTCTTTGAGCCGTTGGTCATAATTTTAGTTTTATTTGTGTATATGATGAAATAGGTAATTATCGACCAATCAGTCTAATGTCCAACATCTATAAAGTTTTTTCAAAAATTATTTTATCTCGAATCACACCAACACTCGACTTCAATCAACCAAAAGAGCAGGCTGGCTTCCGAAGCAAATATTCAACCATGGATCATATACATGTACTAAGACAAGTCCTTCAAAAATATAAAGAATACAAGAAAGTCTACTATCTGGGATTTGTCGATTATAATAAGGCTTTTGACTCATTGGAACACGATTCAATCTGGGAAGCGTTGCATACGCAGGGAATACCAAGAAAATATATACAAATACTTAAAAATATCTATTCCAACAGCAAGGCACGAGTTAGGCTAGAGGCAACAGGAGAGGAGTTTCCCATAGAGCGAGGGGTCCGGCAAGGCGACCCTGTCTCACCCAAACTATTTTCGGCGACCCTCGAGATGGTATTTAGAAAGTTGGATTGGGAGGAAAATGGACTCAACATAAACGGTGAACCTTTAAACCATCTCCGTTTTGCAGATGACTTGATCCTATTTTCTGAGTGCCCAAAAAGGCTAGAGCAAATGCTACAACAGCTATCAGATGAAAGTGCGAAGGCAGGACTTTCAATGAACACAAATAAAAAAGTGTTAAATAGGTCTCAACAAATAAAAAAAAAAATTATGACCTTTCCGACGCATAACGTCGAAACGTGATAAGTTACGACTACATGCGCTGTATTCAAACATTAACAGTGGTCAGTTACGACTTTATACCTCACAATCATTTTGTTCTAGGAGTCGTAACTTAAACTTACGACCATATGCGATGATTAAATATAACAATAAATAAACGTACAAAGACGTATCATAGACATACGGCTTTATGCTCCGTTAAAAAAACAAGATACGATTATCTGCTTTACAAAATGTAGTTAAAATCTCATTAAAAATAAACTTTTTAACTGCTTCGTTGGTCTAGTGGCCGCGAGTATGACTGCCGGCCACGAGGTGTTGGTTTCGAACCCCGATTATCGGGTTTTTCAATTTCGAAATTCTCATGACGCAGAATATATACTATAACGTCTCCTATCTCTAATTTCTCTGAACTCTGACTATCGCTTTCGACAATAAAATATCATGTTTGATTTATGTTAAATTGTCACTTGTGTGTGCTTTTTGACTAATTGAAAACTTGCAATTTTAGAATCGCCGGTACCGATTGAAGCTAAACCAGTGGGTTGGAAGACAATGTCTGGACAATCTTTTATTTAAAGTACGATAAGTATCAACTACATTTTTATACCAAGTGTTACCGAGGTAATAAACGATTCCGACGCAACGTTACCCTCAATTTTATCTCCAATACAACAATAGTACTACAGCACTTAAGGATTCAGAGTCATGTGTTGAAGAATTTTTACACGAATCAACTGACATAATAGAACTTTCACTGGATATAACACCAATCATGCCCTTCCCAAATAACTATTTTTAATGCCCATTTCGTTTCTACTATTTATTATCTATTTGTTATGCTGAGATTTTTTGTAGAAGTATTATTAGACCCAATACACCACAGCTCAATAACACTTCAAGTCAAGACTCTTCTGTCTGAAGAAGATGACTTTGTCTAGATTCTTAAAAATACACCGTCTGCTAGAGTTGCAAGTAGACATCACGTCACTGTCATGAGTGGAAAGATATTAAACAAGAATGTTTAAAAGATTAATGAAAAGCGTATTTCAGTAGGAATGGAGTTCAGAGAGATGGAAAGATTTTAAAACCACCATGGCCACCTGGCCTGGCCTGGCCATGGCGTTTCAGGCTACGGGTACCTACCCGTAGCCTGAAACGCCATTTGATGTACATATATCAACAGTTTAGTTCGTTTTAGGAAAATGGATATCACTGTCAATAACAGCATTACATTGTCAACCACACTGAAGTAGGCGATACTAAGTATCCTTCTAAGACAAATGTTGAGTGTAGACGTAAGAGAACTACTTATTAAGTATTGCTAAACTTTATTTGGATCTAATAAATGTTACAGATTTTTATAACTACAAAATATAATTAGACGGCAGAAACTAGGAGTACCTCGTGACCGTGGTTAGAAATCGCAAGAGCCCAACCAAACGATAAGAGATGAATAATGAAGTGGACATGAATGTAGTATACTATCTTTACAAAAAATATTCAACTTGATGGGCCGCTTCATTTGATGTCAAAAATCGAAACTCTGAAGAATCTGATGAAGAACCAACAGCAGGTCTCAGCTGTATTAGAGATATGGTAGTCAAGTTTCTACAAAATGAAGTGAAATCCAACCAAAAACATTCTGTAATAAACTAGTCAAGTCTCGATGGAGCCGCTTGTTCATTACTAAAAAAAATAAAATAAATAAAAAAAATAAAAGAAGTTACACAGTTTAAACATCTGAGCCAGTAACAGATTTCATATATGTATACAGTTATTGTGTCCTTGCTGTAGCTTCTGTTGCTGAACTAAGTTCATGACCTGTGTTTCAGCAATCAGTGCCTCTACCCTTGGAGATTATACAAAATAAAAGTAATGAAATCTAGGCAAAGTCTTGCCAAGTCTAAGGTTCTTTACTGCGATTTCTTTATTATTATAGTTGATGTTGTGTGACTTGGCCGTTGAAGGGTATACAAGGCCAATTTTCCATATTCAATGGGTAGTGGTTCAACGGCTAATTCACACAACATTAATATAATAATAAAGAAATCGCAGTAAGGTCCTTAGACTTGGCAAGACTTTGTCTAGATTTCATTACTTTTAGAGATGAACAAGCGGCTCCATCGAGATTTACGGTTTTTTACGGATTTTTTCCTTTTGGATTACTTATACATAAATAATATATGGATGTAAACAAAATGCTCTCGAAAACGCTAATAAAAAATTGTTTTAATGGTTTTTTACGTGTTATTCATGGAATATCAGCCTTGAGCTATTGATTATAACTATTATGACATAAAAGACAATTATTATAAAAATTTAACTTGTGTTTTATCGTCACCTGTTGGCGTTTTTTGAGAGCGTTCCTTTTACCCCCATGACGCATACAGTTTTAGTATTGTATTATGCATTCAGTTGTCAGTTTGTCTCAAATATCCTACCTTCTATTTTTAAAATTAAAAAATTTAATTTTGTTTTCTTTCTTAATTAATAATTAATAAAATTCTCGTTTCGTAATTAATTAAATTAAATTTTGTTTTCATTTCTTTATTGTTCTAAAATAGTTTTATTCACTATAATAATGTAACTTTTACTTAAAAATACTTAATTATGTTCCTATGATGAGAGCTATTGTAATAAAATTGATTTACGTTAAAATTTTAAGGTGGTTTTTATTCATTGTGTGCATTATTACGACTCCTTTTTATAGAGATGCAATACTTTCAACGTCGCTAATGGTCGTAATTCAAACTTACGACTTATTCGTGTTGCTTTTTTCATGTTTACAGAAGCATACAGTCGTAACATTTAGATACGACCTTTTTTTAAGAAGTATATGGTCGTAAGTTAGAAAAACTAGTTTTTTTCGGTAATTACAATTCCTTATAATATCCAGCCCCTGGGAATGCATTATTTAACTAACAATTGTTAGGTACGTATAAAAATATTTGTTAAAAATCTTTCACAACAAATTTTATCATTATCGTGTACTAAAACTGCTCTCCTGAACAAATGGCTTTTTAGCGTTACGACCTTATGCGTAGGAAGCGTCGAAATTATAATAATTATTATTATCTCTTTCAAAAACCTCTCATAATAATGTAGTGTTCGGGACGAGGGAATGGAGGAAGGGGGAAGGGTCAATGTTAAGTTTTTTGTTTTTGACTACACATCTGTTAAGTAGAAACTACGAATTATATTTTGGCCCTGAAAAGGGCCTTTTTTTTCAGAGAATACGAGGTACATCAGTACTGTTTAAAAGTACCGGCGTATGTCCTCGACCACTTGATGTCGAGGCACAGCCTTTTCGTCCTCTCGCGTACTTCTCTAATGTGCGCGACGAGTTCTTCGTGCGACTGTTTCACCACAGACACGCGCGGCTCCTCCGGCTGCTCATCTGCCACCTCGGCACCTCCGTGAGCAAAGCGGTGAGTTAGACCCTTCGGTCCAGACATGAGTATATCCATCGCCCCCTCGTACGCCAGATCCAATTGCTTCTGCATGTCTGCAGTCGCGAATATCAGCTGGAAAGGGGGCACTGGTGACTTGGTGGAGCCACTGGCGATGGATCGTTTGATGCCTTTTCGTATCTTCTCACTCGAACTCTTCCTCTTGGGCTTCGAAATGGCGCGCAGTGCGGTCTCCGCGTGGCCAGATTTTCGGTTGTCGCCGTAAGCCATGTCGATTGTGATGGTGACGCGGTGTGCTTCAAAAATAGAATGCATAAAATTTAACACCCGGCGCGCTTAAGTACTATGCTACGGTACGGGCGGCGGCGACCCTACCCCCACTCCGAAATGTCGCTGATTCGAGCCAGCGCTCGACCAGTCGTCGCGTCGGCGTCGGTGCGAACGGTCGTTCATCGTTATCAAGTCTGTCGCGAGTGTTATCAAGACGTAGATAAGTAGAAATGCGTACCCGAGAGATCGTCTTGAAATTGATCTTTGACGTTGGCTGTCGTAGATTATCATGTCGAAATATCCAAACCCAAGAGGAGTTTGAGAGCTGATGCTAAAATTGCTATTGCTAAATTCTATTGATATATCCGACTGCAGAAATACACAAGGAATTGGATGTAGCGCACATACAGGTATTTGGTCCCGATATCAAAATCAAACGGTAACATTCTTAACACTGAATTACCAGAATCCAGGACGAACTCCAGAACAATACCCCCAAGGTGCCTACGTGGCACCGCGCACGCCGCACCCGTACCGTCAGTCGCCCAGGACGCTCCGTTGAATTAGTTGTCACTCTAGCACCACTACCGTGTGCTCAGCTCTGATTACTGTTTTCGTCACTTACATTATCACTTCGCCGTTCCGTCGCGAGCGTTATCATTTTACCTATCTCGCCGCGAACAGCACTAATGAAAACAAAAAGAGAGAAAAAAAGCTTTCATTTGTTATTAATTTTATCTTGGGAATGTGCAAGAGTTACTTTACTTTGCGTTGCTGGCGGGCCCCAGTCATACACTACTTTACCTAGGTGTAATTTCGACAAGCCACACTTTATTCGGGGAGAATAGGGGCATGTCACCGGTGGGAGCGTCCGATACTCGGATGAAGTGGCGCCTGAAACAAATTATAATAATTATTATTATCTCTTTCAAAACCTCTCATAATAATGTAGTGTTCGGGACGAGGGAATGAGGAAGGGGGAAGGGTCAATGTTAAGTTTTTTGTTTTTGACTACACATCTGTTAAGTAGAAACTACGAATTATATTTTGGCCCTGAAAAGGGCCTTTTTTTTCAGAGAATACGAGGTACATCAGTACTGTTTAAATACCGGCGTATGTCCTCGACCACTTGATGTCGAGGCACAGCCTTTTCGTCCTCTCGCGTACTTCTCTAATGTGCGCGACGAGTTCTTCGTGCGACTGTTTCACACACAGACACGCGCGCTCCTCCGGCTGCTCATCTGCCACCTCGGCACCTCCGTGAGCAAAGCGGTGAGTTAGACCCTTCGGTCCAGACATGAGTATTCCATCGCCCCCTCGTACGCCAGATTCAATGCTTCTGCATGTCTGCAGTCGCGAATATCAGCTGGAAAGGGGGCACTGGTGACTTGGTGGAGCCACTGGCGATGGATCGTTTGATGCCTTTTCGTATCTTCTCACTCGAACTCTTCCTCTTGGGCTTCGAAATGGCGCGCAGTGCGGTCTCCGCGTGGCCAGATTTTCGGTTGTCGCCGTAAGCCATGTCGATTGTGATGGTGAGACGCGGTGTGCTTCAAAATAGAATGCATAAAATTTAACACCCGGCGCGCTTAAGTACTATGCTACGGACGGGCGGCGGCGACCCTACCCCCACTCCGAAATGTCGCTGATTCGAGCCAGCGCTCGACCAGTCGTCGCGTCGGCGTCGGTGCGAACGGTCGTTCATCGTTATCAAGTCTGTCGCGAGTGTTATCAAGACGTAGATAAGTAGAAATGCGTACCCGAGAGATCGTCTTGAAATTGATCTTTGACGTTGGCTGTCGTAGATTATCATGTCGAAATATCCAAACCCAAGAGGAGTTTGAGAGCTGATGCTAAAATTGCTATTGCTAAATACTATTGATATATCCGACTGCAGAAATACACAAGGAATTGGATGTAGCGCACATACAGGTATTTGGTCCCGATATCAAAATCAAAATCAAACGGTAACATTCTTAACACTGAATTACCAGAATCCAGGACGAACTCCAGAACAATACCCCCAAGGTGCCTACGTGGCACCGCGCACGCCGCACCCGTACCGTCAGTCGCCCAGGACGCTCCGTTGAATTAGTTGTCACTCTAGCACCACTACCGTGTGCTCACTCTGATTACTGTTTTCGTCACTTACATTATCACTTCGCCGTTCCGTCGCGAGCGTTATCATTTTACCTATCTCGCCGCGAACAGCACTAATGAAAACAAAAAGAGAGAAAAAAAAGCTTTCATTTGTTATTAATTTTATCTTGGGAATGTGCAAGAGTTACTTTACTTTGCGTTGCTGGCGGGCCCAGTCATACACTACTTTTACCTAGTGTAATTTCGACAAGCCACACTTTATTCGGGAGAATAGGGGCATGTCACCGGGTGGGAGCGTCCGATACTCGGATGAAGTTGCGCCTGAAACAAATTATAATAATTATTATTATCTCTTTCAAAAACCTCTCATAATAATGTAGTGTTCGGGACGAGGGAATGGAGGAAGGGGGAAGGGTCAATGTTAAGTTTTTTGTTTTTGACTACACATCTGTTAAGTAGAAACTACGAATTATATTTTGGCCCTGAAAAGGGCCTTTTTTTTCAGAGAATACGAGGTACATCAGTACTGTTTAAAAGTACCGGCGTATGTCCTCGACCACTTGATGTCGAGGCACAGCCTTTTCGTCCTCTCGCGTACTTCTCTAATGTGCGCGACGAGTTCTTCGTGCGACTGTTTCACCACAGACACGCGCGGCTCCTCCGGCTGCTCATCTGCCACCTCGGCACCTCCGTGAGCAAAGCGGTGAGTTAGACCCTTCGGTCCAGACATGAGTATATCCATCGCCCCCTCGTACGCCAGATCCAATTGCTTCTGCATGTCTGCAGTCGCGAATATCAGCTGGTGACTTGGTGGAACCACTGGCGATGGATCGTTTGATGCCTTTTTGTATCTTCTTCTCACTCGAACTCTTCCTCTTGGGCTTCAAAATTGCGCGCAGTGCGGTCTCCCCGTGGCCAGATTTTCAGTTGTCGCCGTAAGCCATGTCGATTGTGATGGTGACAGTGGTTTCAATGATAAAATGACATCCTTTTTGATCCATTTCCTTTGTTTGGCAATTTATTTTTATGTAGCGGGTATTGCAAGTTTGTTTAAGGTTTGTCGATAAAAGGAGAAACCGGAACTCCGAACGCTTAGAAGCTTGGGCCTGGCGTTACAGAACTGGAATTTTGCCATAATTTAGAGCACTTAGGAAGATTTCACGAGCCCAATTTTCACGATCACGACTCTCTGCAATGGCCAAATTGGTAAAATCAGACAATGTTTATACATAGGTTATTTTTTTAATTTTTTGACTGTCCTATCCACTTTTTTTGTCTAATATGCAAGCGAGGGTCAGTTAGAAGGCAATCAGTTGCGGTCCAGTATTCCAGCAGAGGTATATTGTTATTAATCTCAAGAACTCGAAAAACATATTCACTAACGCAAAGATACGAAAAGCAGACGTTGACATTGACAATTCGACATTTGCCATTTCTAGTGCAGTCTATGTGCAATACGAGTTGCAATCGATTTGATATATTTATTTAAAATTCTATAGATAGAATCGATTTATTATTAGTAGTTTTTTAATTGTGATATCGTTTTAAAATAATATTAGATTTCAGCATTTCGTATTTTCCAATGATTTCAATATCTAAAAAGCAATCGTACTAAAATAATGGAGTATTATTCAATTATAATTTGTAAATAATATCCTATAAATCGATAAGATTCTTAGGTTATACTCTATTAATGCCGGTGTTTGCAAAGTAAGTGACATAAAGTAAGTAGTATAATGAAATAAATGCTGTAACCGTTTACAAGGGTTGCTACAAACACAAAAATAGAAATGTAGTTTTTTTAGACTTGGCCATTGTAATTGAGGCAAAGATTTAAACGAGTTAATTAAGCAAAACAGTAGATTTTTTGGTACATATTTCATTCGTGTAACGCCAGGCCCATAAATGGGTTTATCCTTTATCATATTTATCAATGCCTCTGACTTGAATTTTTGCGATGTTTTCAGTGCGATTGTACATTGTACCCAGAATCCTCCATAAATCCGGCATCCAATATCCGCGATAATAGTAATTTTTCTGTGTATTGACGACGAATTTCACCATTTAAAACGGGTACTGGAAAACAATATAACTGGCATCAATGCACTCGACTAGCGAGCAGCTCGAGTAGGAAGCGACAGGCAAATGCGGCACGGACTCCAGCGTTCTTACCATACGTGAAAGAAGTAACGGACACAATCGGAGCGGTCACCCAGTCAGCTGAGACAATTGCTACGATCACCTAAAGATAAGGATCAGTTGGCTGTGTTCGGAGTGTACATGATACCGTGCGACTGTAGTTTGAGTTACATCTGGGAAACTCGTTGCAACATCACGACCAGCCTAAAGGAACATATACGTAGCGTGAAGAAGATATACAAGCGTCGGCAGTGGCCGAGCATGTTTGCGGTACGAATGCGGCTCACTTCATATGTTTTAAGGTCTCCGTGCTAGCAAGGAAAAAGTACTTCGTACCGCGGAAAGTGCGGGAGGCCATCGAGATTAGCTGACGTCCGTGTTTTAACAGGGATGGTGGCTGGGCATTGCCACACGCTGGGTAGCCGAGCTTGAAATCTACGTCGATCCATAGCGTATATAGCATGTATATAGCACGGACTTCGTGTCTAACCCGGAATCGAACCCACTACCCGCACCACTGGTGAGGTCACTGCGTTTCAACATCGACCTTCGCGCCGCAGCCGGAGTTGGAAGCAAACGCGCGTGATGAGATGGCGCGGTGGGCTCGCAGCGCAAGGAACAACACCGACGCAAGCGCCAATACTGCACACCCTGCTCATGAGGAAGAACCTCTCTGTTGGGAACCAGTAGAGGTTTTTTCAGTATTTTTACGTGAGTAACCCGCGATTTTTAGTTAATTTAGTATGTCTCACGACGGTTATTATAAAAACTTTTAGATATTTTCTATATTATGATAATATTAAAATTATTTAATACATACCTACGTATTAAATAATTTTTAAAACTAAACTCGTTCAAACTAAATAGGGCCCACCCTGTTTCTATGCTTTTATCAAAAAGCATTTATCTGTTTCTTGTTTTTAAAAACAGAAATGTTTAGATAAGGTATTTGGGCATTGTTTAGACTTATCGAGTCTCTCAAGTTATGATTTTTTTTTTTGGAAATGCCCACAAAATACACTTTTGCACCAAAATAACCAGAATGTAAATCTCAATCGTTTTTATTTTTTTGTGAATATTGTTATGTTTATTAGCGAATGAGACCTCCTTTATTCCATAAGCACTATTTTAGTCTATTTCACTTTTAATTTGGTGGGAGATCATTATTCCGGTAGCCACTCCCAACAAACTTAAAGGTTGTTTATGTGTTCCTGTCGATTGTTTATTTGACTTTGAATCTAAATTATACTTAGTTGATCCAGTATATATTCAATAGTTTGTAGACTGCGTCTGATTGCAAGAAACGGCAAAACTCTAGTATTGGTACCAGTAATAGCTTGTTGGTAGAATTGGTTGTTTATAAACGAGAATTACTTTACATTAACACAAAATCATCACCAACTTTTTATAGATATGTAATGCCATGAGGTTGAGTTACTCGCTTAATGTAACTCCCACCTGCCTGGTAAATAACCCTTATTCAGAGTGATCAGCTCTCTTTAGGTATACTTATAGCAATACTTTAGCTTGCACTTGCAAGTATCCATATCGTTTATACTGTTTCCTCACACTAGTATCCATCTAATTAAAAATACTGATAAAATTGACCTATCTTTCATCCCTGAAGACTTAGAGACCTCCAGTATTCATGATTCAATTCAAATGTTTGATACGGTGAGCTCTGGTCAGTTTGGGTATAAAATAACATAACTTGGAATATCTTAGGCATCTTTTTAGAATAATAATAATTTGTTGATTTAAATTTAGAATTAATTAAGAATGGTTGGATCAATGGCATATGTACCAGGAGAAAAAAAAATATTAGCAACTTTAGGGCTAGTTATGCATTTTTTAAGAATTGCACAGTTGAACACAGACTTGGGAATTTCTCAATAGCACTTTCACAAGTTTCAGTTTCCTCCTCGCGATACAATATCATTAATTAATACAATTCTAGAAGTAGCGGTGTCCTTGTCCAAAACACATTGAACATCAGCCATAGCATTCACAATGCGCTGATCGCTTACTATCAGGTGATCTGTCTGCTCGTTTGCCATCTATTCCATAAAAAAAAACAATTAACTCGTCGAGTACCGTATTTATAGACATAATTAAAGAACAATAGGTTGCGGTCACCGGTGACCGCTTGGTGTTTAACAGTTTAACACACAAACTAAACAAAATTATTACAACAAGCAACTTTTAACGATTACTCTTACCTTACCTTTACCTTACCTTACATTCACACCATGAACTTAAACACGAGACTTTCTTCATGTCACGTCTTTTCAACCTCTTCACTATTTCTAGAACTTTAGAAATTATAGATAAACATATTACTTAACTATACAAATTGTAGATTTGAAACCGTGACATTTCTCGGGGGCATGTCACAAAAGTCATAAAGGTTCAATGTAAGAGAAAGTTTCGGGCCAATAGTTAAAAATACGGCTATAATAAATCGTTTAAGTTCGACAGTATTTCAGAATAAGCGACAGCAATGGTTCGATTGGAGTATTATGGATATCAATTACGTTTTTGAGTTTGTGTGTGTTAAGCCGCGATATAAAACTAGATACAAGACGGCGGCGTATAGTTCGCACTTACGGATTTCCGTAATTTAGAAAAATGAAAAAATATTTACCTACAATTTTTTTTATTGATTCGGACTCTGAATCGATAGCCGAGTTACCTCCTAAAAAAATGACGCGGCTTAAAAATAACACCTAGTAAAATCATTATATACCTCATGAGTTATTTGTATACGAAATTATCGTTGGTGGTTATTTTGTTTTTACCCGACTACGACAAAGCAAAAGGAGGCATTACATTAATTTTAATCAATAGGTACCTACTTATGAATATTTATCCCAAAAACACGCTTATTTCTATATAGGTCCCTAATCTATATACTTATGTCCTTTATTTCTAATGCCGACCGTACTCCGGCCCCGTTTAATCTATTTTGCGCATGTGTGTTTTTGGTGTCACAAATAGTTAATGTTCAGTCTGCTTGTCTTTATAAGTCTGTGTGTAAAATTCACAATAAACGTCCTAAACAAAATGACAACCGAGCTTTTACACTCGTTTAAGGGTTACGTGAGTCTCAATAGCTCCTACCTAATCAGAAATGTTTTTTTTTAAATCCACTAAATTGGAAGTATCTACATCTAAAAGCAACATCCTGTCAAAAACGGTTGGTTACCCTTCTTAGAAAGCTATACTTAGCTTTCGAAGAATGAGGTAAATTTAATAGTTTAGGCTTGTTTCACAAGTGGGTTTTCGAAGTTTATCTTTCATGATTTTATTGTTTTTACTTGATAGGCAATCTTCCATGTTCACCTTTCACGTCATGGGCTCGATATCCCCTATACTTATTATACTCTTTGGGCTCGATTTTCCAAATCGAATGCCATGCATGACAAGATATCATAGACAAGAAATAATGTTTGTTATGCGTTATGTCGTTATGTCATTCCATTTCTTTACTGTCAAATTTGACAACGATACGATTGCGACTTCGCATGGACTTCGCGTTGTGGTTCGTTCGGTGTTAAAATTATTTATCGCATCCTAATGTTGAATAAATCTGTTTAATTAAAGCTGGCCTTCTGAAAGTAGATATGGCTAATCATTATGAAGTGCCCAATTGGTAAGAGATCCCATGGAAATCCTGGTTGTGAGGCATATTATTCAGTTATAGTACGCCGGTCATAAATTTTATCTTTCTTTTAGGGCTGGAAAACCACCGACTGGACTACACTTGGATGTATTAAAAGGGGATAAATTGATACAAAAACTGATGATTGATGAGAAGAAGTGTTATTTGTTTGGTAGAAACCCTCAGATGAACGATTTTTGTATTGACCATGCCAGTTGTTCGAGGGTGCATGCTGCGTTTGTTTACCACAAACACTTGAACAGAGCATTCTTAGTTGACTTAGGCAGCAGTAAGTTAATAAAGCATTTACTTATTTATTTTATTACGCGATCTAAGACAGTTCATGGCCCTGAGACGCGTCGGACTTCAGTGTTCGGGTGTTTTCATGGTTGTATCTACTGCAGATCCTGGCTTACTCCTGTATGTTGTAGCCGTTAGATATTTTTCCAGAGGTACAATATGAATTCTTAGTTGACATACAGGTATACCATACAAATCCTTATTGAGAGCTTGATTTCTGTTTGATATGAAACCTGTTTAATGAATCTCAAGTGATTACCTATGAATCCTATGATATCATTATTCAAAATAATGGTTTCACTAACCGCCGTTTCCACTCTGCTTGGCATGTATAGATGGTAGTGTAATGTTTTATAGCCTATAACCTCCTTCGATAAATGGATCATCCACAGACACAGAAAAATTATTTCATTCAAACCACTAGTTCTGGAAAATAATATGTTGAAACCAACTCTTGAGCGTTATATAACAGTATAAGATTTGTTTGTGTAAATTTAAATATTGTATAATGATATTGTTTTAGCTCATGGGACATTTATTGGACAAATGCGCTTGGAACCAAACAAGCCAACGCAGCTGCCTATAGATTCTAATTTCCATTTTGGGGCTTCCACAAGAAATTATATAATAAGGTAATGTATGGACACACCTTATTTTTCTGTGTATCTGATGATGTTTTTAAAATTGCAATATTATTATGTTAATAGTATTTTCAAAAGTTTTGTACAATGCGCTGCATGTAGGCAGCCTACATTTATTAATCTATACATAATGATAAATCATAGGAGAGTGATGTACATTATCTAATTTTTTAAAAGATTATTTAGGGAATGATCTACAATCAATATCAAAGCAAATATGGATTTAAATTTTCGTCTGTGTGTCTGTATGTTTGGGCTAATCGCTAAAAGTACTTAATGGATATACTTAAAATTTTGTATAAATATTACTATGAGGTCGGGTCAACATATAGGCTACATATTGTCACACTATCACCACTGCTACGGGGGATGACCTGTGAATCACTATTCCATGTCTTCCACATGGAATAGTGATTCACAGGTCAAAGTTGCAGGCACAGCTAGTTTATAATAAAAAATATTCAACACTCAATTTGTTATTCTGTTTTACAATATTTATAAATACAATAGGTTTAGATGATGGTGGTATTATTAATCTGTATTATAAAAATGAATAGCTAAATATGTTGCTAAGTACTAATCTTGAGAACAACTGAAGCACTAATTGTACCGATAGTCGTGTCGGCCAATGGGTTAATCTCTAAAAGCCTCGACATTCATCTTATAGTGGCGAGACTGGCGTTAAGTGGATGTATAAAGGGCCTGATACAGAAGGCAGTTTTCCTTGAAACGGCATGTATAGTGAGGAGGTTTCTGTCTCTGAAGCCCAATCCATTGGTAGCGTGGACCATGATCCTGCTACTGGTCGGCTCCTATTTTTATATACCTTTAAATATTATTTTTTATTTTATACGTAGTATTTAAAAATGTAATTTTAGAGTATTTTAAATAAATTACTGTTAACTAAATAATGGTTATGTTGTGTCTACAGAGAACGACCGACGGGCAACTCCCGAGGTATAATGGAGGACTTGCCCAACACAGAACAAGAAGGTGCGTTACTGGGTCTGCCTGAAACACAAACTGAATTAGATGTGAGTATTTTATAATATTATAATCATTACCTATAAGATTAGCAAGTTAAAGTGGCAGTGGGCCAGTCACATTTAGTGAATAGTTGAAGAACTGACTGATGATGATCATAGGGGTAAACTATTGCATGGTTCGTGTGGTGACTGGGCAACTAACTGCCCCGTAATAAAATTGGGAACAACTCTTTGTGTGATCCTCAAACTGTTGTTTCGGGTCTGCATATCATGTGTATGTGAACGCACCCACGTCACAGGAGAAAATCCTAGTGTAGGGCAATGTTTTTACAGTAAAACCAAACATGTTCGGGAGCGAAAACCATGTCTAGATAAACATAGTGTAGGGCGCCCTACAGCTAGTAGTGATGATGACGATATCCGCCATGTCTGGCAGTGGTTGAATAAGAAGAGCTAACAATAGACCTCTGTAGCCTGCCCCTAGAGAGACCTATGTCCAGCCGTGGACGAACACGGGCTGATGATAACGATTTCATCATAAAATTTAAACCGTGATAAAATAAACTATCTCTTACATGGAATTTATATACAGAATATTTTAAAGTAAAATTATAGAGAGCCAAATTAATTAACACATGCCATTGTGTTCTGATCTAGACTTGAGAGCAAAGAACCGGGCCACTAGTGTATTTTTTTCTTTTTAATTTCTTAATAAATATATTCTGATACATACAACTAATATGTATATAACTAGCTAAGAAATAATGTTTTAATTTCAGAATCTAACAGAATTCAACACAGCACATAACCGAAGAATATCCATGTTGGGTATATCTACTGATGATGGCAGTGATGTTATGAAGGTGAGCGCTAAAGAGTTTTAATTCATACTTTATCATATGAAATTATCTTGTACCCATGTATCCCCAAGCAGTCACCGGTGACCGCTCTCCACTAACTACATTTATAGACCTTATTTCCGATGTTTAGAGACTACTTTTGTATGGACAAATTTAGGGGATGATATTTCAACAGGCTAATATTATAAATGCGATAGTTTCTGAGTTTGTGCGTATGGCTGTAACTCAATCACATCAAAATGGCTGAAGTGATTGGGATGACATTGTGAACAGGGATAGATTATGTTCTGTAATAACATATAGGCTTTTTATCCCACGGGAACGCGGGCAGAAGGTAGTTGTTTAAATAATAACTGTCCTCTATAAAACTATGGATCAAAAAGATCTAATAAAATAGGGTAGATGTCTAATTTTTATTTTAATGTCCGTCTGGTAGATTATTTTAAACCATTAGACACGTATTTTTCATTTTCTTTCAGAAACGAATACTTTCGATGATATATTGATTTGAAATGTCGCGTGACGTCACTTCTATGTACATTTTATACTTAACTTTGATTCGTTTTATCTAAATATTGTTTTAATATACGACAAAATAAAAGAATACGTGTCTGATATTTTTTCAGTACCTAACTGTCGGACTAATTAGTTTTTTAATTTTCATACCCTGTCATCATCCTTATTGTAATCTCTTTCAGCCTCCAACTGGTACTAAGAGATCAGCGTCAATGCCGGGTGGTATAGCCAAGAAACAAAAACGGAATGTCTCCTTCAACGAGGAGGTGGACATCATCAACCCAGAGGACATTGACCCCACTATCGGCCGGTTCAGGAACTTGGTCAAGTCTACTATAGTGCCAAATCCTAATAGTACTCCTAGGAAGTTGAAGCTACAAAGCTCTGATGACAGTAAGTTGAAACATTTTTCTATTGCTTGGTATGTAGTATAATTATGTTTTTTTTATTATTATTCTAACAAACTTTTTTGGGGCTTTTATCACAGATATGTCAGCCCCATCGTACCCTTTACATTACTTGACTATTATATTTTCCTTAGGTACTCTAGAATAATTTTATGGTTTAACTCGTCGAGTACCGGTTTTATAGACACAATTAACTCGTCGAGTACCGGTTTTATAGACACAATTAAAGAACAATAGGTCGCGGTCACCGGTGACCGCTTGGTGTTTGACAGTTTAATAGGAATTAACAGGAGGTCTACTCCGGTTCTCGAATGCGAAGTTTCGTTTGATTTGCGGCCGCAAACAACGTTTTCGGAACCATAGACAACTTTCGTGAACGAATGAATTCTACAATGAACGAATGAAGTGAAGATAAATAGCGTGGCCGCGTGGCCTAAACTCCGTGAAGGAATGGCTTCAAGACAACATACTGACCCTAAATATAGATAAAACTAAATATATGTGCTTCAGTATTAGACAAAACTATGCACCCCCCAATAACCATAATATCATACTGCATGCGTGTTCCTCTGAGGATATTTGTCAGTGCCCATCACTAGAACGAACTGAATCGATAAAATATCTTGGCATTGTCATAGACTCTAGGCTTAGCTTCAAAGAACACATCAAACATGTGTGCCTTAGAACACGAAAACTCATGTATATCTTCAAAAGACTGAGACACATTACTGAAGCTAAATTGTTAAAGCAAATATATCTCGCGTTATGTCAGTCAGTTTTAACTTATTGTATCACAGCTTGGGGAGGAACATACAAAACCACAATGAAATCTCTTGAAGTTGCTCAACGTGCTGTGCTGAAGGTTGCTATTGCAAAACCAATTTACCACCCGACGACTTCTTTATATCAAATCTGTGATGTCCTTACTGTTCGGCAGTTATTCATACTGAATACTACTCTTCTACAACACGGTAAACTGGTCTACAATTCCCAACAGCTGACTAAACGTCGACGATACAAGGTATGCAGCACTCCACAACAAAGTAAAAATAATTTCATTTCAAGATTTGCTGACCACATTGGACCATACTTATACAACAAATTAAATAAAATCCTAAACATCTACCCACTAACCAAAGTAGAATGTAAAATAAAACTAAAAAAATATCTACAAAAACTAAATTACGAGGAAACTGAACAACTACTGAACAAATTAATGTGAGATAAACAGAAGCGCGCACACACCCACAAACACCACACACACACCACACACACACACACACACACTTACACATAATGGCCAAAATAGTTAATATCTGCGTTGAGAAAGTCCCTTTTGTTATTGTTATTATTTATCTTGTAGTAATTTTCTGTATTAATTATTATGTTATTACTTTTTATCTTATTCTTGTTATTTTTCTTAAAACAAAAATTAATATTGTATAACTGACATTGGAAAGGCTGAAATTATCTGTACGTTTGAGGGTTGGGCACTGATAGTCGAAATACAGGCAATGCCTAGTTCGACTACAGAAGCTAAAATCATATACCTGTAAAAATATTGTAGCCAAACTATTGTTGATATATTGTATTAAGTGCTTAAGAATAAATAAATTATTATTAAATTAATTATTAATTATTAATAAATAGGCAATAAAAAGGTTTAGATTCGAAATTAAAAATAAAATTTTATTTTAAGTAATTATATAACTAAAATGATAATGCCATAGTTTAGCACACATAATCATCAAGAAAATCATGAATAAGCTTTTAATATTAATGTTTAAGATGGAAAATCCTAAACAGGATAAAAACCTCCTTTTAAAGATTTATTATACGACCAAGTTAAAAAGTTTAAGAATGTTGGCTTTGTCATTTATTGACATTTATTTATAAAAATAATGACAACCAAATTTATTCGTATTTAATGAGTACAGTCAGTTAAAAATTATAAATGTCTACATGGGAATTTGAAGACACTAAATTATTTCATGTTATGATGGTTAACAATATATTTTTGAAAGAATTTATCTTATCTATGTGAAAGAATAGCGAAAATATGTACTAGCAATACTTAAGTTTATTTTTCTAGCAGTATTATTCGTTTTATAATAAAACATTACACATGAAACATTTATGTACAATTCATAAGGTATTCAAATAAGTATTTAATTACCCTAAATGTTATTAACTCTCATAGACATGTAAAATTATATAGGTTCGTGTTAACAAACTATTTGAGCTGACTGTACATTGATTTTATATCGTCATTTAAATGGTTTCTTTGGTGACCTACGTGTTGCCCACACGAAGAAACCGTGATAAAACGAAGACTTGCAATTACTTTCATTGATTTTTTAATAAAATTTAACCCAAACGAAAATCAAACGATAACTATTTTGGTTTCGTCGAAATGACATTAAACGTCCGAAGAATAATCTGTCAAACTCGAATTTTCGTTCGTGCGGATTGTACAACCAGAGTAGGGTTCCGAAAATATCGACGTCAAACAGTACATCTCATACTAATTTCTGGCTTGTTTCATTCCTTTTTCGTTCGTTTATATGTCATTGTGGTAGGTAATCTTTGAAGTTTCGTCCGAAACTTCGTTTTTCGTCGAATCGGAGTAGACCTCCAGGTCTATTCCTGGTGCAACTCTTCGAAATGCTGTATGTTTTGCCAGTGTTAACATTTATAGAATATAATCAGGGACTACTTGGCGGAAATTCATGCTTCATTACCGCGGCTCGAAGCTCTAGTATTGGAGTCAGAGCCAAGTCACCAACTCCTGAGGATGCTCCGTGGAGGAGCGAAACATATTATTATGTCGAAAGTGGTCGCATTTCCACTGCATGAGCGTTAACTACGGGCGGGAGCGCGGTACTGCATACTGCATGCCGCAAATTCATTCCTTCAGCGGAATATAAACTAAATATTTTCCTAGTTGTTAGTGAAAGTTAATATTTATAAAGTTTTTTATGACAATGTATGTATTGCAGATCAACATCACCACTCACTGAGGCTGCAGGAGATATCAAGAGGTAACACCTTGTACTCCGACCTGCCTGCACCCAGCTCACACTTAAGTCTCATTGGAGCTAGGTAAATGAACAATACATATTTATGTAGTATATTACATGCGATATCGTCATCGACAGCCCATTGCTGAGCAAAGCCTCTTCTCACACGGAGAAGGTTAGAGCATTAATTACCACGCTTGCTCAAGACGACTGGCGATTTTAAACTTAGTATTAGAAATTATAAGCCTACGTTTCTTTACGATGTTTTTCTTCACCGTTTGTCAGTGGTGTAAACCGTCAAACGAGCAGACGGATCACCAGATGATAAGCAATCGGCGTCGACCATGGACATCTGGAACACTGGATACGTTACATCTGTGTTACCGGAGATAAGGGAAGACGGGAGGAGTGTAATTGGGCCTAATAATAATTGTAAATGTTACTTAAAATAAACTTAATAACTTCCTTGCAGACTGGGCCTGTCGCTACCGAACCCCGCGCCTGATGTGGAACTCGAAGGTCCGGAGCCACACCTCAACATACATCCACCTCTACCACATACAGGTAACTTAGTATTTATAATTATATTCACGTTAATTTGCTTTGAAATACCACTGCAATGCAGGGAATAGCAGGAAAGAGAAAAACTCCATACTTCCTGCAATGACCTTGTAATATTTTGTTATTAGTTCTGAACTCTTTCTGAAGTGCGACTGCCGGGCAAGGGGTCTCGGGTTCGTTTCCCGGGGCGGGCAAAGTACTACTGGGTTTTTAAAAAAAAATTATAGTAGTAGCTCGGAGTCTGGAATTGTCCTGGTATATTCCTATTACATGGGACTCATAGTGAAAAGTGGGTGTTACATTGTACAGTGGCATTAAGTGCCGTAATGCGCACCTCTGCCTATATACATAACATCATCACGCCTTCTGTTCACGTAATGTTATGTTATTTCTGAACTAAAAATTTCTGATTAGCAAGCAATCTTGTTGATTGATTAGTCGCAAGCGTGACTGCCATACAAATGGATTAAATTTTTAACTTCCGTTATTTAAATTAACGGACGGTGGGATGACCCCTGTAACTCAGGTTTTCCTAGCATGGGGGTCATTGAACATAATTATATACTAAATGTCTTCATGAATTCTAGATTAGTGTCATGATTGTACAACGTGTACTTCTTTATTTTGAATAAATAAATTATTATTTTTAAAAAATCCTCAACTTCGAGCAATGTATTATGCAGATTTTTCTGTTTTCATCCTGAAAAAACTAATAATACAGTTTAATTATGCAATTAAATTAAAAACTGTAAAACAAATATGTAACGAAATTCCTTTTCATCATTTTTAGCTCCAGAAGAAGCAGGTCCATCAAGCGAGCCTCGCAAGAAGAAGTATGCCAAAGAAGCATGGCCGGGTCGGAAACCTGGTCTCATACCAGGAGTATGAGATTTACACTAAGCGTCTAATCACACTGGTGGTCACATTTGAATAAAGGTATTTTAAACTGTCAAACACCGCGAGGATACCAGTGACGGCAACCTATTGTTCTTTAATTGTGTCTATAGTGACGGTACTCAAAGAGTTAAAAGCCATTATGCAGAACGGGTTTCCATATAAAATTTTCATATCAAAAATCAATGACACTACTGAACCAAATTAAATGAAACTTGTAAGTACTCATATGCTGGTTAAATACATACTTAATGGAGAATGTTACAGTGATATTCCCAAAATTTGTTCATACAAAAGTAGTCTCTAAACTTCGCAAATAAAGTCTATAGTGGAGTGAACCAGTGACCGCTTGGGGATTAAGCAGTTAAGAAATTACCAACACATTTCTATCTTCAATTAGCTTAACTAATATTGACTATTACCTATATACTACCTTTCACTATGTTTAAAAAATACAATGTACAAGACTCTGTACTATGATTTCACAGTACAACGTTAATTTTGTATGAAAAGTGCAAGTCATTAAAACTTTACTTAGACACATATGTTTCGGCCAGTTTTGATTGTACGACAGCACTAACGTCCAGTTTCTATAACCTATCTATCTGTAGATTTGCTTACTAGAGATAGAATTTTGACATGAGCTCCATACAAAATGTGTCAAATTTCTATCTCTAGTAAGCAAATCTACAGATAGATAGATTATTGAAATTGAACGTAAGTATACAAATCAATTCGTATCGTACAGGGTTTCATAGTTACACAATATTTAAAAAGAACGTGAACATTCTTTATTAAGAACTTTTGGAAAGAGTATGTGTCACTTACACCGGGTACATGTTCATACAAAAGCTATATATAGCCTTTGTATTAACATAATAAGCCTAATATATTGTGATAATATATTCAACACAAACACGCGTTAGCTAAACACGCTTAAAAACGCCTAATATATTGTGTCAACTATAAAAGAATGTTTCGAAAAGTTGGTGGTGTCGTTGATTTTTTACTTGAAAGATTGTAAAACTTTTTGAGTTTACTTAATTAAAAATTTGTTTGTGCTGCACAAAATTCCGGCGAAAAATTGAATCCCTGTTGTATACATGCAAGAAGTTTTTCAACTCGATTTCAAATTTTTTACCTTCTGTCTCTCAGTCTGTCTTCCTAATAAGCTATTGTACAGGATTCTTAAATAATCTTTACATAAATTAATTATTTTACGACTGTTGAAAGTTGACGAGATAACTCGACTAATTTCGAGCTATACTAGGGGCTCATGCCTAAGGCTCATCTGTGGAATTGCGTGAATACATCGTCAAACATTTACAGCCGTAAAATATAATTAATTTAATAGGTATAATATTATTATCTCATTGTTTTATCTAAAATATTTCGTTTAATAATGTGACAAATTCATTTAAGCACCACCAGTGAGATTTGACACTTGTTACGTTCGTTTGTAGTGACGTAAGCTATTATAGTGATTTCTATTGTATGATAGTCAATGTGCAAAATGTAGTAGAAAGATATATGTCCAAATATTCAGCCCCTTAATAAGCCGCGCTTAAGTATAGTTCTGATACTATAAAGTCTTTGTTAAATAATAGAGATAACACGATATTTAAGTATAATTTAATATTGAGTAGTTTCAGTATTCGGGCGATAGTCACATAGAACGAGGTTCCTCACTTTTTCCAGTTTTATTTATATATTTGATATAAACGATCACTCAACATTACAATAAATTCATATTCCATTTTTTATTTTAATAATTTTATTATGACTATAACTTTCTATTACAATTTGCATAAAAAGTACAGTCAACGCCAAAAACATCTCGATGGTTTAGAGCAGGGCTATCCAAACTATGGCGCGCTTGGTTTTATGTGGCCCTCGACACATTTCATCTTATATTCAACAACATTAATATAAGTCAGTGTATGATTTGTATACAATTTTAGTCTGTGAGTAAAGAATACAGTGTTAAAGCTTTTGTTAGAAATTTAATTAGCCCACGAGAGTCTATAGTTTGGGCAGCCCTGGTTTAGAGAATGCTAAAATAATTGGTACACGATTGCTAATGCTTGTTAAGCCTATAACTGCCTATAAAAACTGTTAAAGGCTAATTAATCCTCCGCTAGCGTCGGACATCATTGTCCGACACGGCATCCAATGTGTTAATATAAAGTAATTAGTAAAATATATAGAAAAATATATTTAGCGCAATGATGATGGTGTCAATTAAACTTGTTATTAGAAGGAATTGAAATCCAATAGTTCGCTAGTACAAAATTTGTTGACGTAATGTTAGACAAGAGTCTACTTTCTATCTGAATAGTAAATGAAGTTGAATATTTTTACAAGTTTCGGTATTATGTCGAAATCTAAATAGTTGCCTAGTACGTTTTTCTTGTGAGTATGGAAAATCAATAAATTACTCCTCCCGCCCTGGGTGAGGCGTGAGGGAGTGACAAACACTTACTGACTGACGACCACCCCGTTCCAATGGGGGCTACTGTTTTTTTTTTTTGGTCAACAAAAGGTGCAAATGTAACAAGAGTGTTTCTCCAATCACTACAGTTGTCAAATATTAAAAGTCCAATGGTGTGACACTAGCTAATTCCCTATTGGTCGAAAAATAATAGAAGCACACTAGCGCCATCTAGTAAGTATAAGTACAGTAGCCCCTATTATTACCCTATAGACTTTAGACTAGTTTTAAAAATCATTCCTCTCCGGTATTTCGGATTGTCGTCCCATTATCTGTTGGTAGTAGAAGTGAAACAGTATAATGATCTCATCCGACTGGCTTTACTCTAATCTGATGGTCTTTTTAAGTGGGATACCAATGATTTCTCTCGCCTGGGTGAGGCGGGAGGGATTGTCAGTTTCTTGCTGATTAAAAACCACCCCGTCCTACTCCTACATGTATTGGATGATTCTCCCCCCCGTCTCGAAAAGGGGGGGTTGCCTTAGGGTTTTTTTAAAGGGGGGAAATTATCGAATGACTGCTCCCGCCTGGGTGAGGCGGGAGGGTGTCAGACTAAAAACAACCCCGTTCCTTCTCCTGCATGTCGATACCCGTTAGGTTCTCCGCGACTGCCTTAGAGAAAATACGGCTCTGAGCATTGTAAAAGCTCTTTCATAATTATATGGTCTCAGTTACCAAAATCAATACAGAGATTTCATCTTTCTCTAGACATGATACTTATTAATGCTGTTGTGTTATCCACTACATTTTTAAGGTGTTATAAATAAAGAATGTAGTTAAATAAATGACATAACTATTGCTTATTGCTCAATTTACTATTTTTAAGTCGGTCGGTCGTAGATTCTTATACAATATTCTACTTTGATGCTTAAGTAATAAAGTGTTTTATGCCATGTTATTAAGATGATTTTGGTCTTCCTATTTTGAAAAAAAATATAATGTTCTATGCACCGTCCATCTAAATCTATGAGCGCTTTTGTATATCCGCGCTTTACCATCTAGTAAAGAAATTACGCATATGTAATGTAATGTATCGTTGGCTTCGGCAATCATGTGCTAAATGACTATAAATGTATAGCTTCCTAAATGTATTAGATTTTGTACATTTTTATAAACCATCAATTAAAGCAAAACTAGCATCGAAATTGGTTGTTAAAAATGTAGTAATTAAACCTGCATCGTTAGCCGAGTGGTTGCAAGTGCGACTGCCAGGCAAGGGGTCTCGTGTCCAATTCCTGAGTCGGGCAAAGTATTACTGTTTTTTTTATCTCAGTATTTGCACGGTGTATGGAATTGTGCCCGCTATATGGCAATAGGCTCACCCGCTATTATACTTAAAACTGGGTGTTACATTGTACAGTGCCGTAATGTGCACCTCTGCCTACCTCTTCAGTGATAAAAAGTGTTATGTTATGGTAATTAAACCTGAACGTAACATTTCATAAGTATGTCGCTCTCTTTCGCACGCCTTTACTAAGACGATGATGTCATTATGTTTTGTTGGATATCCTTGTTATGTTTTGTTGGATATCCTTGTTCTGTTATTTTGATAGATAACTAGTAGATTGAAATAGTTATTAGTTGATTTTACTTGTTATTTTGTACAGTACTTGGTTATCATTATAACCCTTGATTGAATTAAGTATTCTTTTTAAACCTGTTTATCAAATGTAAAAATAACTACACAGGAAAGCTATGATTAGATAAACAAATTGTAAATAAATCTTTACTCAATGTTATCAATGAAGCGAGTCTTGAGTTTGCCCTTTAATGCCTAAACTGCTTAGCCAAATTTGATGAATCCGATGACGTAAGAAAGTCACGATTAAATGTTGAACTTATTTATTACTAACAAATGGCATTTACGTGTTGTCATAATTTTGGCGTTGACTGTACTTTGTTTGTACCTCATTCATACATAGTAATCACATTGTTTTACTCCTAAAGTACATTGTATGTAATGTATTCATTAGTTTTAATTACTTTTAAGAAAATTGTGAACGATGGATGAAATATAAGAGTAAATATTATGTATCGTTTTATTTGATAGTTTCTAATACAAGCTACCATTACCAATTGCCCATTCCGTGCTTCGGAAGTCACGGTAAGCTATCGGTCCCGCTTGACATACAAACATAAATAATTAGTTAGATGGGAATCTCTAAATTCTGACGCAGTTAACAATATCTCCTACAAAATACTACCTTCATGAAAAGAGCATATTCCTTTAAAAAATGATTTTATTGGACACGCAGAAAATCTAAACCTAATAAATATTAATGTCATATTATCGGTAGTGCCAAGGGTAGTGCTTATGACCGATAACACGGGCGGTAACGGGCAGCGCCGCAGTTACGTGCAAGATTATTACTGTTAAACAGGCTAAATAGATACAGGAATAAGGTGAATCTATAAATGTTAGAATATTCCTATCATTTATTCAACCCTCGAATTCGATTCACCCCGTTTTAGCGTATTGTCCTTTCCAGGCAGTTTCTACTGTAAACTAATCAATACTTATTTCCGAGATTTCAAAACGGTACTTTATTTGAATAGGATTTTCTTTTTCTTGGATGGTAAAAAAATACATTGTCTCTGGGGTACTGTTAAAATGTCAATGTCAAACTAACGACTGTCATTGTCAATGTCAAACCCATTGCGGATGCTGAGTCTTTGTTTGGCGAGGTTGTCGACAGACATTTTTTATTGACAAGCTGTAAACACAGTGTATTTCCGTGAATTTTCATTGATTATTGCAGGTTAATATAGCATTTTAATGTGAAAAGTGTGATAATTAGTCCAGTGAAATGGTTTCTAGCGAAGAAGAACCGGAGGTGAAACCGAATGACCCGCTAACATGGGATGTCGATATGGAGATTCAGTTGTTTTATGCCATGGCTAACCACAAGCCGGTCGGCATAAACAAACATTTTCACATGGCATGTATTTGGGAAAAACTCTCAAATTCCATCACCAAAGAGATATCAACGCAAGATATTTGGAAGCATTTAGAAAGTCTGTATGATTTAAATTTATTGGAAGATACTGAGCCAATACCATTTCCGAATCATGAAATACCGTTTAGTTTACCAGAGACCGAATTTGGATCACTAATGAAACAAAAATGTAAGGAGGCTATATTAGCGGACGATAGTGAAGGTAGTTTATGGTCTATCTTGTTCTATATTTAAAAAAGCTTGCCACTAAAATGTTTGGTAACATAGTACCTTGATTCTAGTGGCGTATATTTTAAGCTTATAATGCATTGCAATGTTAAAATCTAGATGGGAGGAGCCCTTCACCTAAGCCTTCGACACCTAGAAGCAGTTCTAGGGGCACTGCGTCTAAAGATAGTACACCCAAAGGTAGAAACAGTCCATTATCAATTTGTAATTTTTGGTTTGTGGTGTTTGTAGTTAGTGGTGTGTAGCAAGGAGGTTTATTACATTTGTTCTTGTTTGGGTATTTTTTTATTATAAGTTTGTTTTATTAATTTTTCTTTCTAATGCCTTCCCGAGGTCTATCAAACCTCTTGTTCTATTAATATTAATTTTGTGTCTTGACATTTTTTCTTGTCATCACCATTATCATTGTTTTAACCATCCTAAAGTAGTCCTTATTTTGACATAGTTTGAGCAATATTATGATAATTAGAAATATAGTATGTTCAAAAAAATGGTGTGACAAAAATATCTAAAAATATGTATTTAACATGTTAGTTACTTGACCAGGCAGCCGTAAGGACAGTGTGAGCGCACTGGCCACTAAAACACGCAAAGAGAGTGGCAGTTCCCATGCCTCGACTGATACACCCAGCATCAAGTCGGAAAAAGATTATGGTGAGAATGCTAAACTTAATATTAGTATTATTTTATGGCATAAGCCGGTAATCGAGCAGACGGATCACCTGATGGTAAGTAATCGGCGCCGCTCATGGACATCTGAAACACTAAGGAATTACAAGTGCGTTACCGGCAATGGTATCATTCCGGTCAAGCTGACCCATTCGTACCGCTCTCCCACACTTACAACTAGAATTATACTTTAAACTTAGTCTCTAATAAATAGGTGGATGTAAGATTCGTTTTTCGTTGCTTTCGTTCGTCATCGCTATGATATACACAAGCTAAAAAAAGGCATTTTAGTTTCTGGTACTTTCAAGGTCTCAGGTCCCATTCAACAGATCATTTCTTCTACAACATAAAGGTAATATCAGCCCGCAAAAAATAAATATTAGTGTCTCTATGGCTATCCACATTCTATCAACTTCCATTCTGAATTTAATCTGTTGAAAATCATCCCCTAAATTTGTTCATACAAAAGTAGTCAAAACATTGGAAATAAAGTCTATAATGTAGTTAGTGGAGAGTGGTCACCGATGACTGCTTGGGGCTATATGTGTTAAATAAAACTGTTCCATAACTAAAAACTAAGTGGTTCTGTAAGGCCCTATAGTCTAGCGTTGACAAATCTTATATTATACTAATGTTGTTAATTAATTTTCTACAGATCGCAGGAGAGATTCTCGTGACTCAAACGCGTCAGGCCCGCGGGACAGTTCGAGCAGTAGAAAGTCAACATCGCAAAGAGAAAAAGTTCCAAAGACCAAAGTTAGCTCAGTTGCAGGTTAGATAATATTATTTTCATTTATTTCATATTTTTTTATTACTGCCTCATTGGCGAAGTAAGGGCTGTAAATCCTAGCTCAAAGCACTTTGTGCGTGGCATAAGGTTTACTTCTAAAATGGACTCATTACAACTGATGAAAAGTGGTAATTCTTGTTTTATTGTTTATGTGTTGACCTGTCTGCCTTCCTGATATTCATTAGAAGAATGTTAGATTATCTAGAGATTTGATATTAATAAGCTATTTCACCAACAGCATGGGACTCTCCACTAATAGACGAAGATGTCGGATCGCGTCGTGGACGCAGAAGGGCTAACACCTCAACTCCTCCTGCAACGACACCAGCCAAGCGCAGGCGCACCTGACAAACACATCCACATACATACCGCCATTTCTTCTGACACACACACCCACGCACCTGGTGGGAACATAGACCCCATACAGGGCGAGCAAGACGACCCCATGCCGTTGATGTATTCTTCTCATAAATGGTGGTTTAAATAAATAATCATAAAGGTGTAACGGACATTTACAATTGCATTTGAACTTTGAACTGTGAACTTTTTGGTGATTCTAATGACGGATGCTGATTTTAGATTACTGTTTGTGTAATCTCTGATAGGTTTAAGACAAATAAACATTTCTACTGAATAGAATGGAGTGGTTTTATTATTCGAGAATAAAAAAAATTGGTTGCCTGTAAAGTCGGTATATGGGTGAAAGTTTTATGTGACAACGACTTTGAGTGGTAAAATAATTTTAATGTGAATATTCATTCGTATAGTAGGAAGAAGGATGAAATAATAGTAACAACTTTTTATGTCTGTCTCTCTCGCTCTTAGGCGGGCTAACCATGCCCGAGTGGAAGGTGGAAGTCACTCGCTCTCATTGTGAGCGCATAATAACGTGAGCGGAGCGTAACGCAGTTTCTTGAAGTGTCACCCGGCAAACCAATTTATAAGACGTTGTCACGTCAATACAATGTAGATACAAATTACATTAACAAAAATAGTGTTTAAACACTATCCCATGATCTAACCAACATTTTTGTCTACCGTACACTTTTGTCTAACCGTACATTTTTGTCTAACACTTAAACACTATGGGGTAAATAGGGATCGAGAGGTTTGAGCGGAGAAAAGGGACAGAAGAGGGGCGAATCGATACTATGAAGAATTTCCTTATATCTATTCACCCCTCTTCTGTCCCTTTTCTCCGCTCAAACCCTATTCATCCCATTTTACCCCTACTTTAAATTGTTTGCTTAAAGACACCATAAAAAACAAGTGGATTTAAGAACTTACCTCCTTTATTTGAAGTCAGCTAAAAATGCAATCCTCCTAAAAAGACTCGGAACTAAACTCAAAAAGCTATGCAGTGAGTGGCTGACAGTTGACATTACCAAACCAAATTGTCATTTTCACATTGACCTTTGATTGGCCGTGTATTTGTTATCAATTCGTCGTAAATCACGCTAAAGTTCTTATTTTGCAGTAAGAATCGCATTATAACTGAAAATGTTTTAAAACATCTGTAGGTTATTATATTGCAAATGTTTTGAAACCGTCAATATGGCATTACCAAGAGCGCAACCCGCAGAAGTTCTTCGATCATGGCAAAAAGATGATCTTTACGAAAAACAACTTGCCGAATCTTTATCAAGATTGATGTCAGCAAGAAATGTATCTAAGGCGATACCACTGTCTTCCTTAATATATAGATCACTGACTACACTACAGGACCTTCAAACTCTTGGAGAGGAATACTCGGGTATCGTGCAAGTTGATGAAACTTATAATAAGTTACCATCACATTGGAGTCGACTACTAAGCATTTTACTGTCAATATTTGGCGAAAATATCACTAGAGTGATCCTCCAAAGCGCAGAAAAGCGTGTTCAACAAGATCCGTCACTAACAGTAGAAGCACAGAACGTATTTTTGATTACATTCAAAACTTTGAGCAGTATATTACCTCAGATTCAGAATATTCATCGCGGGATTGCGTATATCAGTGGTGGGCCTTTACAGATAGGAAAGACTGTGACTGGCATAGACTATGTGCATGTTAGACCTGCTGCGGCTGCTTACTATGCTCATTTAAGACTCCTTGGTGTCGTAACTCTGTTGCATGCATTAGTTTCTTGTGGCCAGAGTTTGTACAGAGCTAAAGCCCATATGGATCAAATGAGAGAAGTACCAAATGAAGTAGACAGTAGCAAGTCATGTGTGGCCTGCTTGGAAGAAATCATTCAGCCTTGTGTGTTACCCTGTGGACATATATTTTGTTTACAATGCTCGTATGGGGCACTGGAAACCTGTGCATTATGCCGCACACCCTTCACTAAAAACTGTGTGGTTCCATTAATGAATTATTTTCCTGAGAGTTCATGAGACTGGCTATTATTTTCATTTAGGAGAAAATCAATATAAAAGCAATGCATTAAGATTTTTTCTGTACATTATATTTCATCAATTGACTGTCTTATTTTTTTTTATGTTGCCACACAGAATTGGTGTCAAAGCCAATATTTATTGTAGTTTCCTAATTAGTCATAATTACAATATTTGCCAAAGAATTGTAAAGGTTTCTTTTATTCAGAGTTATAATCTTAAAACATATTTTTTTTAACCTCTTGTATATTATTCTTATACCTGTGATAATGATTTTTAAGTATAGTAATTAGTAAGTGTCAATGGTGATGGAAAGGGCTGCGGGCAGACTTATAAAATAATTAAACAATTCCCAATTAAATAAAATCTTTTATTACATAATACAATAATGATTTATAAAATTAAGATAACAATTTCAGCAAAGCAGACACTGGATGAAATAATTTTTAAAATTATATACAAATCCTATACTTTGTGCTAACAAGCTCATTCAAGTAAAACTATAGAGCATAGAAAAGATTACACTTATGCACAGACTACAAAAAAAGATCAAAGCTCATTTTATAATCTAAGAAGTTTTTATGGCATACCACTATGATCTATGGGTCAAATTAAACCACTAGCAACACTATTAGGAAGCTAAGCACAAAAAAATTACAATTAGGTACAAGTAGTTACAACAATATAATAAGTACAGATACCAGTTTAAAAAGTTACCGGACACTGTCAAATTACTTTAAACATCTTTCAACTACATAGGTACTTTAGAAATTACATTGAAAATCCGCTACAAAACCAATGATTGGCTTTTTAGTTTTTTCTGTTTTCACAAAATAAAGCGGAAGTCAAAAACTTGTTTCTGTTCAACAAGAAATGTCTTCGGTAGGTAACGAAACCTCTGGACAAGTGAATGGTTCTCAAATGTTCAGAAGTAAAGGTATATTTAAAGTATTATAATAAGCAGCATAGTGCAAAGGTTAACCGGTGGTTTGCCCAAAAATATATCTAAGTAAGACATGTTTTTTTTTTATTGTACCTCATAGAACGATTTGAGGTCTGTTCATCAGCTGGTATCTGTACTTATATCAAAAAATTCCATTAATTTTAATCATTACAATCATAATACAAAATGTTTGTGAATTTAACACCATCACAGCAAACATGGTCGAAGCTTATACTCTTTATCTATTAAAGAGGTCTAATTAGCTGTTCTTCTGGTAAACATAGTATGTTTACCACTTATATTCATAATTAGATTATTATATCACTCCCAATCATTATTTAATTCAGAGTCAACCTGTTTTCACTTGCAAAATCTGTAATTTGGAATTCTTATCAATTTAATCGCCTTCATTTCATATTATCTAGTGTATTTACTCCTGAACACCAAAATACTATTCAATTTAAAGTTTTAAATATTATTTCTAGGTATTTTAAGATTTTAGAGCATTTGAACACTATAGTCTGTTACGATTATAAATCATCAGTACTTGTCCATCAAAATATGAAAATATGTGCTAATTCACATACATGGTCTTTCTCATAGATTTTCACAAGACCCATTTTTGCATGACCGATTATCATCAACTTGAAAATAGTTTACATGACTTTCTATTCACCTTCATTATGCCAATACAATCCTTAATTAATACAAGTCTTCTTATCCATGATCATGTTTCCTGTTATAAAATGAACTCTAGCAAACTACACTTAAAGCGGAGTATTCAATAACATCACATGTAAGTCACAAACCTAATGCTGTTTTAAATAATTATATTATAAACATTTAATGACAATAATTATTAACATTTATTTTATGTGTGAAATACTCAAATATTACTTCATGTTTCCATTGTCAATTTTATGTACTTATATGAAACTGTAAAGTTACAAATATTTATTAGTTTTATATTTAAAAATTAATAATACAAATATAGACGACTCCAACTTATGTTGTAAAATTAACTTTAACTTGAATATCTGTACCGAACCACAAAGTCTATATATAAAAATTATTACTGCCAAAACAATATTTCTAGTAACAATTGAGTTTCATTTGAGTATTTCCGTAGTGCATAGTAATTGTTCATAACAATTATTCAACACGTATTAGCTCGACATCGAATATTAGGGTAGCGTTTGGAGGAATAATGCCTGGGTGACCTCTAGACCCATAGGCATAGTCTGGGGAACAAACCAACTTAGCTCGCTCACCTACAGACATCTGGAAAAGAATACAATTTTTTCTTAGTACTTGACAAACAGCCAATTTATTCAGTATAAAGTTAAGAAAATCAAAATTCGACTTGGTACGGAGATTGAAGCTATTATTGTACCAAATTATAGGTATGGTTTTTAACAAAGCCATATGTTATGTAATACCAGCCAAAAAACAACTAGGTATGTTCCTTAATCAAAAATAAATAAATAATAAAGTGAAGTCACTGGCAAAAGTTAGTTCTAAATAAATATAGCAAGACAAACATTGTATAACTGCTTCAGTATCAATAAACAAATATTTTTAGAAGTAGTTGTGTTAATCAATTTTTTTATACTGTTCTAATAAGAACCTTATTCTCCAATAGATAAGAAAGCGAAATTTTGAATTGTTCGAAGTGTTCTAAAATAAATCGGAATGACTGCACAGTTGTTTCGGTGGCTGGGTAACCGGTTGCCGAGCAACATGTTGCGGGTTCGATTCCCGCACAGAACAACTCTTTGTGTGATCCATAGATTGTTGTTCTGGTTCTGGGTGTAATGTGTATGTGAAATTGTATATTTGTTAACGCTCCCACGACACAGAAGAAAGATCTAGTGTGGGGCAACCTAAAGAAAAAAAAATACGTATCATAATATTTTCAATCCATTTTTATAAGAATTGGTCTTTAATTTTTGAAGATTAAATAAACAGAATGACGTAAATAAAAATACCGGTATTTCTTTTTACAAAAGATTAGGGTAGGACTGAGTATTCCCACAATAATTTTATCTTTGGCTGCATGTACCTACTGAATGTGATATTATGAAGGTTGTGAATATTACAGAAAGTAATATTAATGCCTTTACTTACCCTGCAGATTCCTTGGTCCCATCCTAGAATAACATCGCCCCTTCCTAACGTAAACTTGAATGGCTGTCCCCTATCTCTCGACGAATCAAACTTTGTACCATTTTCTAGTGTTCCAGTGTAGTGCACCACCACAGTTTGACCAGGCTTAGGAAAAGTAACCCCTGAAAAAATATTATAATTACAAAAAGAAAATTTTAGAGGTTATAGAATACGGTGGCAAAGATTTCGATCAAACACGAACCATCTCCAGCTGTAATGGTTTCTACATCTACCCCCATGTTAGTTTAGAAGAAATATGTTTACAGAAATAGATTTTCAGCAATATTTTGTCGTAAAATCAACTTCTGGAAACAATAACAATAGGTAGCACGGTAATAAACGTCAAAACTCGTCAATGCTTTATTTTTTTTCCTTTTCCTCGTTTTTAATTTTCATGTCTTTGCTTTGGATGCTTGGCTTTTTGTAAATTAGAATGTTATTCACGATAATGTTACTAAAAATCTTCGATCGTGCACAACAGCACAATGTAGCTTTATAGGACAGTTTTTTGATGTGCCTTCTATTTTCATTATTATTAAACCTGAAAAAACGAAAAATGTTAGTTTTCTGATCCCATTTATCTAAATATGAATCGCAGAGTCATTAACAAATAAATGAGATTTAATCACAAATATGTACGAGAATATCAGTATGATTTTCGTTCTTTTGAAAACTATATTGTTTATGGTATCGTTCGACCAATCATATCTGTCTAATTTATAAACATCCAAAATGTCGGTCGCCCCCCTATTGACATAGAAAACAGTTGAAATTGAATTTTACGGTGAAAGTAGGAGTGTTTTAACTTTTTTATCATTTTATATTGATATAATTTTGAATTATTGGCAAGTGAATTGTTTGTTTGTAGTATAAATTCAGTTTTAAAGTCTCACTAAGACGCAAATTGTTTTTCTTTACTAAAAGCTGGTGTATTGTTTGTAATGGATATGGAAGTCGACGGGATTGAAAATTTAAGTAATCCATCTGAAGGTGGAAAGTTTTCTAATTTGAAGGCGTTTGTGACTGCTGCACGGGAATTCGAAGCGACACATAGTGAGTCCGCTGTGAATTTGATGACACGATATCTTGGAGTAAGTACAAGTGTTCACCTATTTCAACATCACACCGTACCTATATATAACTTGAAAACTATTAAAGATTCAATAGAAACCTTTCTCTAATAAGTCTTCTAAACATCTGCGTTAACCATAAGTTAAATTATACAACACAAGCTGTACTTTTCTCATAACAAAAATATAATGAGCCAGTATCCAGTATAAACCAGTAACATCCTTATAATTAACCAATGAGATTGTATTTCATGATCCTCACAACATTATTTTGTTTACAGCTAATAGCCTCATCATGCGACTTATCAATATTCTCTCCAGGGCGTTCAGAAGTGTGTGCATTCTTCAGTTCTCTATGGCGTGTGATGTGTGATGGTCGTGGTCCTCACTGGGCTGGCGTTGCTGTCCTGGCCAGAGCTGCCATAGAACCTAGTGCTAGACATGCACTTACACATACTTATAAGTAAGTTTTGATTTATATCATTGCATGTAAAATTGGACAGGGCTGTTTGTGTAGGAGCATACATAGTGGTGTACACTACAAAACATGGAACTTTTGCTTGACCTTCTACATTTTAAACTAAACTTTGGAACAAGCACTTAGCTTCAATGATAATTCAAGTTGTCATTTCAAAAGACACAATTTCAGTTATAAATTACACTTTTAAAATGGATTTTATCTAACTTTTCAGGTTTATGCCAATCTTGGCAAGATTATTATCTGACTCCATATCTAATGACAAGAAAGTTAAACTTTTAACAGTTATGCAAGTAAGTATTCATTTAGGGTCACAGCACTACCACGGCTCTCGTAAACATTACCGATGACATTAGGTCGAGCATGGAGATGGGGAAGTTGACGGTACTTGTCCTGCTCGATTTTAGTAACGCATTTAATACCGTTGACTTCGACATTTTGCTTGCCGTACTCAGCTCTCTTAACGTATCCCCATCGGTAATTGACTGGTTTCGCAGCTACCTATTTGGTCGCCGGCAGCGTATTCATTGTGAGGATCGTTATTCTTCATGGTGTTGTACTGCTTCCGGTGTGCCGCAGGGTGGTGTTCTATCCCCTTTACTCTTTGCGCTATTTATCAACTCTATCTCTAATGAACTCTCTTCTTCCTTCCACCTTTATGCCGATGATCTACAGATCTACACAAATGCTTCACTGCATGAGTTACCTGATGCTATTGCGCTGATCAACCGTGATATGGCACGAATTAGTGACTGGAGCATGAAGTTCGGGCTACATATTAATCCATCAAAAACACAAGTGATGGTTGTCGGCAGCTCAAGGACTGTCTCTAAAATAGACTGGTCTACTCTTCCCCAAGTATGTCTACTTAAAACAAAGATTCCTTTTTCCTGTGAAGTCAAGAACTTGGGGATTTACATTGATAGTACTCTGTCCTGGTCTAAACAGGTGCAGGAGGTCAGCCGCAGGGTGTTTGCCTCGGCGGGCGCCCTGAGGCGTTTACGGAATTTCTTACCCACTGCTACTAAAATTGCATTAGCACAATCCCTACTTCTACCAATTCTCGACTATGCTGATGCCAGCTATCTTGATCTCACCCAAGAACAATTAGACAAGCTTGAGCGACTTCAAAATCTTTCCATTAGGTTCATATTTGGATTGCGCAAGTATGACCACGTCTCTGAGTTCCGCAACAAGCTCAAATGGCTGCCTATTCGCCTTCGCCGGAATACTCATATTCTTTCACTTCTTTACAATATACTTTTTAATCCCACTACCCCTACCTATCTAAAAGAACGTTTTACGTACCTTGGCGATACACATTCGAAGTTTTTGAGATCATCGGAGAGTCTGAAATTGAGTATTTGTTTGCATTCCACTTCCTTTTTAGACAAGTCCTTTACAGTGCAAGCAGCTCGGTTGTGGAATGCTTTACCGATTGCAGCGAGGCGAGCTCAATCCATATCGCAATTTAAAAAACTTGTTAAAGAGCATTTCCTCTCTTTATAATTTTATATCCTATCTTAACCACACACACACATACACACACATACACACACATGCACAAATACACACCATTATGTAATTTATGTATCATATTGTATATTGTATATTGTATAGGTATTATTTTATTTTTATTTATTTTATTTATTTTTTTTTGAGTTGTAGTTGTATTTTTGTATTCTGTGTATAGTACTTTATAAAGTTATTAATTATTGTACACTTGACGACCCATATCAGACTCCTATTACTGCTCCATCCAAAGGTTGTCTGTAAGAAATCGCCTTGTGCGATAAGACCGCCCATTGTACACTATTTTTGTTAATATTTATCCTATAATGTGATTGTGTGGTGTACAATAAAGTATATTATTATTATTATTATTTCAAAGACATTTTAATTTTCTTCTCGTAAGAGAGTATAAGAACCTTGTACACGGGCCGGAGCCAAGTGTATAAGGGGAAGGTTATATAGAAAAGGTGGATGATAGAGTAGATGATGTGAGGAATTTTCTAGTAATGCGGCAAGTGTTGAGAATGGTTGCTTTTTGGAGTGTGTGGAGAGCGTAGGTAGGCATGTGGAGAGTATTGAGGCTTTGTGTGAGGGACTTAGGTACGATACCAGTGGTTGAGAGGACGATGGGGACAATGTGAACTGTTTGTGCTCTCCACTGCGTTTTGATTTCTATGGCGAGATCTTGATACTTACTTAATTTTTCAGAAATAGTAGATTGGATGTTATGTGAGTTTGGGATGGCAATATCTATCAAATATACTGTTTTGGTAACATATCTATCAAATATACTGTTTTGGTAACTTATTATTATTATTATTATTTTTTCAATAAATAATTAATTTCATCATCAACAGCCTATAAGTGGCCACTTCTGACCAAAAGCCTCTTCTCTAATGGAGAAGGTTTGCACATTAATCACCACGCTTGCTCAATTCAAACTTATAATTAGTGATTATAATAAGACCAAGTTGCCTCACCAAGTGCATGAGAAGCGGGTATCTTAAGCCTCTGGACCTCGATGACCATTTTATAAAAGATATTATAATAAAATTTTATAAAATAATTTATTTATTTAAATTAAAAAAATATATAGATTAATTTCTTATTTTAATTTCACAGGAAATATCCTACGGTATCAAAATCAGTTGGCAAGAGTCCTATCTAAGCAGTTTAATGAAACAGCTAACGGAATGGATAACACAGCCGATGACCGAGCCACAACTTCGTACCATCGGTCACAAGTCTCTTACAGTATTGGTCAATGTGTGCTATGGGAATCTGCCCGCAATATATGCCTTAATGAGGACTGTTGATACTAAGGATTTTGTGGTACATCTTATTAGTTTGAAGGTAATACTATTATGCAATGTAAAATTTACTATCAATAATTAATTTCACGTTGTAGTAGAAACATTGACTGTGTCTGAATTCAATGTAGTTTTTTCACTATACATATTACAATTTTGTAATTAGTTAATCCTGAAAGACATAGGTACCTAGTTAATTCATTCCATTCATTTATTTTTGATTGCGTTACACTTTGCATATAGGAACATATTATTTGAGGTTTAATTAAATATTCTGAACCTGTTTTATCCCATGGGAACAGTTAATCAGGGTATAAAGTATCCTATCATTTCTATCACCTAATTCAGCTCATACCTTGTCTGTATACCAAATTTTAGTAGTTTTAGCATGATGGACAGACAAACATCCATACAAAGAAACTTTCATACCTATTTATAATATTAGTGTGATATCATATTTTACAAAATTACTTACTCATAATTTTCTACATCTAGTGCATTATAATATTCTCAATTCCAGGAAGGTGGTTACGGCGGAGTAGAAGTCTGTCGTTTGTTGCTGTGTCTGTCGGGCGCGACCCGTGGCGCGGCGTCCACTCGCCAGCCCGACGTCCACAGCTACTTGTGTTGTACTATGCGGACATTTAACAAAGCCGTCAGGTATGTTGATACTGATTATGACCTATGTTAAGGAAAGATTGGCTTGTCTATGTTACATGCTTAGCGGAGCAATGGCTAGTCTTATCAGTGACTAGCTTTCACCCGCGGCTTCGCTCGCGTCACAAAAGGATAAAAAGTAGCCTATGTGACATATACCAATACACACAGCGCCATCTATACCAACACTTTTGTTTTCAATCGGGAATATAAATTTTTCCGAGATAAAAAGAAGTACCCTATTATTTAATCCGGACTTCAAACTTTGCGTCTGCAAAAATTCAAAGCAATCGGTTTAGTAGTTACGGCGTGAAAGCGGAACAAACAAACAATCTCACTTTTCGATTTATAATATTAATTAATTAATTATTAATTAATATATATATAGTAAGGATAACTTCGCACATATGAACACAATCTGTGCTACAAATGTATTCAGTTTTAATATTCATGCATGATAACCCAGATAGATCACACAATTTTCACATTAACTTTGGCCCAATGTAATAAAAGCAGTTACAAATACTAGATTATTAATTACGAAAAATCTCGAAATTAAAAACTTAAATTACCATTATCGAGATTTTGTGCATGTTAAACACATTGACGATTATTATTCTACCAATAAAACAATCCATTGCGGGGGACAAGGTCACATAGCGCGGAGAACCGACGGCTGGGGCAGTAAAGTTCTCGAGTGGAGGCCACGTACCGGTAAGCGCAGTGTAGGATGTCCATCTACATTATCGACCACTGATTAAGGTCGCAGGGAGACACTGGATGCAGGTCGCTTCCAACCAGGCTATCTGGAGGGTCGTTAGGAGACGTTGGGGGAGGCCTATGTTCAGTTATGGACGTCCTATGGCTGATATGATGATGATGATGATGAATAAGACAGGCAGTAACTATAATGAACAATAAATATATGTTTCAGTGAAGGCGACGCGACGCAACTCCTCCACGCGTACACGTTTGTCAATGACCTGTGTTCAGACAGCAACTTGAGGAGCTACGTGCTTTCCTACCCACACTTTGTTAGCGCGCTTGAAGAAGCACTGAAGGTAAAAACTAATATCGTAATTAGTATAGTCTTTTTTTTTAATGATACTTGTTAGGCTAGCCTTATACCTCAGGTATTTAGAACTTTTTCCTTGGTAAAAGTTTATTTAATTCATGTATTAATTCCGCCTACGATAATCGAATCAATCTATCAAAAATTATAACCTTAATCGTATTTAAGAATCAATCTATCAACTGATGCAAATTGCACTAAAATCTCGCAAACAGAACGTCACTGTCGGCATCTTGTTTAATAATATTATGCAATATATTCCAGGATGTTCAAGAGCTATGTCTAGCAGCACCGGACGATATGGGCGAGCCAGAGAATACTGTCAACTGTCTCCGCAATGTGCTGAAATTTCTAACTGTTTTAGTTAGCTTAGGTGTGTATTACACCATGATGGCAATTCACTATTTATCAATGAACAATATTTTCAGCTTGGGGAAATAATTTACTAGAAATAGACTTCTTCAGGTCTGCCATATCTTTTCCATTTGTTCCCGAAATCTAAGAATAAGACTGGACTTTGATTTTGTCCTTATAATGAAAACTGAGGGACACTAAAAATATAAATTACTAACTTTTACCCTCGGCTTTACTCGCGTATTCCTGTTTTATCCCATGGGAGCATTTAACACATTGGATGCGATGTCGGACAATGATGTCCGACGCTAGCGGAGGATTAGCCTTTAACAGTTTTTGTCGGCAGTTAAAGGCTTAATCAGGATAAAAATATCCTATCACCTAAGTCAGCCCATACCCTGCCTGTATACCAAATTTCATCAAAATCCGTTCACTAGTTTCAAAGTGTTTGACGGAAAACATCCAATCAAAGAATATTTCACATTTATAATATTTGTGTGATTGGAACAGGCAGGACTGTGATGTCATAGTATAAAGAACAAAGTAGGTTATCTTCATACAAATGCTCCGCGCGCGGCTTATATGTGTGCGCCATAGTATCTATGCGTCGACGCACGCACACTTTAACAAAATCTCGACCCGTTTCTCAGTGCGCCAGGCAGGGCTAACACTGCACGAGGTTGGCGCGCGCTTCACGGCTTTTCGGCACTGTTCAATGAAATAAAAAATGTCTGATAATCGTAGAAGAACGTATTGCTGTGTGTTTGGGTGTCTTAATAATTAATTGATTTCAGAACTGTCTCTGTTCAGATTAGGTACCTATTGAACAGGAAAGGTAAGCTAGTCACTTTTTCTAGCATAATATAATTTGTAGGTACTTGATGATGAGATACCTACTTACTTATTCTTACTCTTATCATTCTTCATAGTTCCTACTCAACCAGAAATGTAATTACCTACTATACTTAAATATTATAAGAAAATGTGGTATTGTATTGTTTATTTCACAGTTTATCTGATTTGTTAAGAACGTAGGCGAGTCGCATTTTTCCATATACATGTATTCCCAAATTTACTTTCTGAATACTATGTAGAGCTAAAGTTTATTTTAAGAAGTTAATAATCTTTTTATAAGCTTTTTATTTTAACTAAATTTATAAATTGATAAAATATTCAATCATAATATGCTTTTCATTTCATAAATTTAGATCAAGTGCTGCTTGTTCGAAAATATTAACTAAAAGTAAAAGTGACAACCCTGGGGATCAACGCAAGAGTAGGCTAATAACTCGGCGGGCGGCCTTAGACAACCTACTGTATATGTTTATACTGTGGTGATGTAGCCTAAAACATGTTTTAATGTCTTTCTTTATATTACTATTGCAGATTTGTATTCCTTGAGATGTCACCACAGTGCTTTAGTCGTTCTATGTATGAAAGCTAGTCGCACCTGTCTGCCAGAGTCGCTCGAGCTATTTGCTGCTATCGTGTCACAGTATAGAGGTAAATACAAATTAATATCTTTTGCTATAAAGTAGAAAATCGTTTGAAGACGTTCAGCAGTATAGATATGGAGTAGGTTACTTTTCTGCCATCATGACTATTGCCTAAAATAGTAGTGTCAACTTTTATTCAATTCAGTACAATATTTTTTCCCATACTAATATTTCGGGATTTCCGAACCGATACGATCTTCAAACCTTCAAGAAAAGATCGTATTCCTTTTTAAAAGGCTGACAATGCAACTGTGACTCCTTTCGTGTTGTGGGTGGTGTCCATAGGCGGCGCTGATATCTTACCATCAGGTGATCCGACTGCTCGTTTGCCTCCTATTCATAAAAAATATCCTCCTATTAATAAAAATTCTTGAAAGACGTTTCGTTGATATATTTCACACAAAGTTCTCTATTCAAAATCCATGATTTTCCAGATGAAGGTCGTCTACCGCAAGAACTAATATCAGTAATCAGTGATGGTCTACCTGGGTTACTGGTACCACCCGCTTTAGAACCAGGGAAGGCAGGCGTGCAGTGGGTGAGTTGATTGTTAAGTTCATATTCACGTAAGAAAGGAATATCTTGCTAATCCTACTTCCTACAAAAATTATAAATGTGAAATTTTGTGAGGATGTATGTGTCTCTGTGTGTGTGTGTTTATTTGTTTGTCTTTCACGTCATAACGGCTGCAGGGACTGGAATAAAATTTGGAACAGGGGTAGATTATAGTTTCAATTAACACATAGACCATTTTTTATTTTACGGGAACGCGGGCGAAACCTCTACCAGAAGTTAATTATGCCTATTTAACCTGGGAGTCTTCTAGGCCCGAGTGAATAGTTTGCTTATGGGACGACGTGCTCCATCGTAGACCGCATCATCGCTTACCACCAGGCGCGATAGAGGTCAAATGTCGCCCCGCCCCATCAAATATATATACAAAAAAGTTATTCGGAATATAGTGTCGGAATATTATATTATGATTATTTAATTACAGCTCCAAGTGGTCGGAGCACTTTGTGAATCAGTTGAGACACAGGAGCGAGTACTACAAGAAGTAACTCCGGACGCATTCGAAGATACTCTGTACAGCGTACTACAATATACGTCACAGGTAATGTGCTAATATATCTTATTGTATACCAATGTTTCGGTGCGAATGGGCTGGGTTGACCAGAAAATAACATGGAGAAATATGTACCACCGTGCTGGCCACACAGAAAACTGGCATGAAACAAACAAAGCATTGTGTTTTCCCGTCTAAGTGAGGTTGTTGATAGCCCAATCCTATTTACCATCCTCAAAAAGAGTATCCATGGGCGGCGCCGATTGCTCACCATCAGGTGATCCGTCTTTTCGTTTACCGGCCCATCCTTACTTTCTTACTTATATTATAAATCGGAAAGTGAGTTTGTTTGTTTGTTCCACTTTAACGCCGTAACTACTAAACCGATTGCTTTGAATTTTTGCAGATGTATATAGTTAGAAGTTCGGATTAAATAATAGGGTACTTTTTATGCCGGAAAAATTTGATATTCCCGAGGGAAAACAAAAGTATTGGTATAGATGGCGCTGTGTGTATTGGTATATGTCACATTGGCTTTTTATCCTTTTATGACGCGATCGAAGCTGCGGGTAAAAGCTAGTCTCAAATAATTGATATGAATCCCATATTATCTATTGTGATACATTTTATTTTACCATATCTCAGAACGGAGTAGTAGGCGCGGAGGCGTCCCAGCAGGCCGTGGTGGTGGGGTGCCGCACGGCGCTGTCGCTGGCGCCGCTCGACACGCACTGGGAGGCCGCGCTCGCACGGATGCTCGCCCACCATCAGGTTATACATATTCTTCAGTTATTTTATTCATCAAGGCTCAAATGATACAAACTAGATTATGACAATACAATAACAGAGGTTCTACATAAGAGGATTGGCCATAAACTCTATGCTTGATTGGCGGGTTGAAAAACACAGTTGAAAAAGCTTTTCGGATAGCCCTAATGTCTGTCTTCTGAAGATAAATTCTTTGCTATATCTGTAAATATTGAAATACAAAAATCAAGTAGTTAATAATAATTATCGTGAGACATACTAAATTAACTAAAAATCGCGGGTTATTCACGTGAAATTACTGAGAAAAGCTCTACTAGTTTCGAACCACAGAGGGGTTCTTCCTCATGAGCAGCGTCGTCGCGGCGATGTCGCGCAGCCTGCTGACTACTGATTGTTTGATACTGATACATGAGGAAGAGCCCCTCTGTGGTTCGAAACTAGTGGAACTTTTATCATTATTTTCACGTAAGTAACCCACGATTTTTAGTTAATCCAGTAGTTCTTGATTTAGAAATAAAGTGGAATCTTGTACTAAAACAATCAATTGAAAAGACTTACTTTATTGTGCTTACATGAATGTTTACAGGTTCGAAAACTCCTGTGCGTCGGTCTAACAAGCACCAACGGGCCCAGGCGGCGACAGATACTGCAGCTAGTCAAACACCATTACTTCCCGTCCGACCAAATGAATCAGGTATATTTACATAGTGACTGTAATATGTAGCTATCTAAATTTATATTTGAATAAGTGGTTGCAGCTGCGACATCATAATATAAAAACTTAGGAACTGTCGGAAGACTTGATTTAAAAAAATAGGAAAGTATGCAAAGATTTGTAAATTTTTATTATTATAATGTGTGTTGTTTTGTATTTGTATAATGTTAGTGTAATTTGGTTGTCATGTCGCCAACCATTGTCATTAAACTGTCAAACACCGAGCGGACACCGGTGACCGCAACCTATTGTTCTTTAATTGTGTCTATAATGACGGTACCCAAAGAGTTAATTATGTAAATAGATAAATAACAAATGATCCTATGTGATCTTCCCTTTCTCAAATTGGGACAAATCAGTAATTTTATGTCTAAATATCTATTAATTAATGATTCTAACTTTTTATGGTATAAACCGGTAAATGAGCAGACGGATCACCTGATGGTAAGCAATCGCCGTAGCCCATAGACACCTGAAATACCAAGTCGTTACAAGTGCGTTATCGGCCTTTTGGAAATTGCGAATTTCAGACTGCACGGTTGGTGCGGTGGCTGGGCAACTGGCTGCCGTGCAACGTGTCGCGGGTTCGATTCCCGCACGGAGCAACACTTTGTGTGATCCACAAATTGTTGTTCCGGGTCTGGGTGTCATGTGTATGTGAACTTGTATGTTTGTAAACGCACCCACGACACAGAAGATAAGCCTAGTGTGGGGCAACTATATTTGTGTCACTCTAGATCTAATATAAAAAGTAATCTGTGGAGAACGTAGTGGGTAACATATTTGCCAAGTATAATGTGTAAGCTGAATTATGTATATTTTGTAATATGTTACTGTTTGTTTTTCCTTAAATAAATAAATAAACGTTTCTAAAAAAAAATTGAGGATTGTGGTGGATTCGTGGATTAAGGAGACTGGGGAGACTGGGGGGGGGGGGGGGGGGTAATTGGGCTACTTTCATATAGTTTTGTTTATAGGTATTTGGCGAGTCCCTCCACGGTATATCGGAGTCTACGACGGACGTGACAGCGTCGAGCAGTGCTACAGGGTGCGCGGAGGGCGCGTGGTGCGGCCGCCTCGCGCCCGCGCAGGAACACGCTGTAGACGCACTCGTCGGCAAGCTCGGCGACAAGCTGAGGGAGGGGAAGGTGAGATACTGGCTTTATAATAGTCTGTGTAGTTTGCGTGAAAGAGACATAACATAACATCACGCCTTTTATCCCCGAAGGGGTAGGCAGAGGTGCACATTATACCACTGTACAATGTAACACCCACTTTTCACAAAGGCAAAGTATTACTGGGTTTTTAAATAAAAATTCTCAGTAGTAGCACGGAGTCTGGAATTGCCCGGTATATGGCAATAGGCTCAGCCCCTATTACATGGAAGTCATGACATAAAAAATAGTGAAAAGTGTGTGTTACATTGTACAGTGGCATTAAGGGCCGAAATGTGCACTTTTGCCTACTCCTTCGCGGATAACAGGCGTGATGTTATCTTATAACTTATTGTTATGTTTTAATGATCGCTCTCCTCTAAAAACTCCATTCACTGGTCTATATTAATGACATCTCGGCCATAATAATGCAAATAATTGTTTTTCCAGGTATCAGACATCGCCACTTCGAGTGTGATGGAGTTGTATGGCTATAAGATGACTTGCTTAGAACAGAGGCTACATTCTCACTCGGTAGCTTTACAGGTAATCCAATATTTCATTATTTTATTTAAATAACCATTGCCCCTCACTAGGATTTTCTCCTGTGTCGTGGGTGCGGTTACAAACAAACATACAAGTTCACATACACATGACACCCAGACCCGGAACAACAATCTGTGGATCCGAGAGTTGTTCCGTACGGGAATCGAACCCGCGACATGTTGCGCGGCAGTCAGTTGCCCAGCCACCGCGCCAACCGTGCAGTCAAAAAATAGTATGTTCAATAAAAAGAAGTCAATAAAATGTAGTAGTACTTTGCTTAAACCAAATGTACAATTTATGTTATGTAATTTATATTATACCTATATATACGGATATATGTATGTATTTACAGTTATGCATAGTCATGAATTTATTTATATAGATTTTTCTGTGTCACATAAACCATTATACCTATTACACCTACTGTTGCACATCTCTGCATCACCCCATGGTTGACTGTTAGAGAATGCCACCCGGCATTAAGTCCGCCATTGTATGTTTGTTATACAGAAGTGTTAATAAATAAATACAATGGTTTGGGCTTCCCTATAAGACCAAAGATAAATTCTGCAGAAAATGCCAGGAATATCATAAATTACTTTGTTAAAGTTTAATGTATAGTATTAGATATTGACAGGTATTTTACTGTTTCACATTACCAGGGCGCCAGCGAACACATGGCGTCATTACAGCACTCGCTAGCGATGTTACAAGCTACCAACTCTTCACAACAAGATGTACTATACACTACACAGATGCAGAATGAAAGGTTAGTAAAGTGAAACTCTTTGTTGTACATGATCTCTTAGTCAAAATGTTGACCTTGAATAAAGAAAATGGAGGTCACACACATTTCATATTTAAAAAGAAATAGTTTAATTGCGATATGCATCCTAATTACCGAGACAATTCATATTATATATACACAATCATATTTTTTTATAGTTAACTAGCTTCTGCCCGCGACTTCGTACGCGTAATCCCATTTTTTCCCGTCCCCGTTCGTGATTTTCGGTAAAAAGTAAAAAAAAAGTTGGTTAAAAAGGATCCTATGTCGGTCTCCTGGCTCTAAGTTACCTCCCTACCAATTTTCAGCCAAATCTATTCTGCCGTTCTTGAGTTATAAGTGGTGTAACTAACACGACTTTCTTTTATATATATATATAGATTTCAATTTAACGTGAATCACGAACAAAGATGTTCTTTAGTAGTGAAAGTACTTTCTTTATTACTTTAAAATCTGTTTGCCTACTAACATGTAAGCATGTACTTATCAATATGTAGGACATGTATAATTATTCTCTTATAAATAACTCGAACAACGTGTTCAATCAATGTGATATTTGCCTTGCGCATACTATAAATAATGTGAACAGTAATTGTAGTTATGTGAATGGTGAATGGCCACTACAGAATTGTTATTTCGTTAGAATGTTATCTACTAATTTCGACTACATTGTATCAGCATCGGTGGTTCAGTGGTAGAATGCTCGCCTGCCACGCGGGCGGCCCGGGTTCGATTCCCGGCCGATGCAGTCTCTTTTTGTCGTTTCAAATCTTCTTTTTAATACTATTTTACTTTGTTTTTCTATTATTGTTGATATTTTTTTTAATTATTTTTGGAATTTTAGATATTTTTTTTGGATTTTATAAGTTTTTTAAAACAATATTCTTCACAGTTTTTCTGTAATTTTGAATTTATTCTTAATATTTTTGACATTTAACGTTTTTTTTTTTTTTTTTTTAGGCATAAGAAAACGATAGAAGATTTGCACAAGCAATTAGAAGATGCGGAGACAACGTTGCGTGGTTTTCGAGCGAAACTGGCCGCCGAGAAACTAGATAAAGAAAATCAAAAGGAAAATCTACACAAGGAGTTCCGAGCGCAAATGGCTGTATGTATGATAACAAAATATTATTTCGGTCAAACTTTTGTTTATCTCGACATAGTAAGAATGTCTGTAGTTAATGAAACCACGCGCCTAAGCCAAGTGACTTGTCGCGGAGAACCTAACGGGTAACCGGGGCTCCAGGTCGACGTGCAGGAGAAGGAACGGGGTGGTTTTTAGTCAGTAAGAGTCTGACACTACCTTCCGCCTCACCTAGGCGGGAGCAGTCATTCGATTATTTTCTCCACTTAAAAAAAAGCCAAGTGACTTCCATTTATGGGATTCGGTTTAATGTTCACGTCTTCTTGTAAGAATTTCTGAACTATAATTCTGTGCGTATAATTTTGTATTCTTTCGTAATTATGTATTTTGAGGCAATACAATCAAGTAAAATTAAATATATAGATAATTTTGACTTCTTTGTATTTGATATTTTAACGAATACTTTCATTCTTTGTTATCTGAACAGTTGATGTTTCTGTTATTAATTCTGAACATTATTATATAATTTTTTTTTATATAAAATTAAATAGTTCACTATTTTTTAAGATACACGCCGATTAGATCCATCAATTCCGATGAAATCCTTGCAATGCAGATGCGCATTTTACTACTAATTCAATAAGCCTAAAAAAATTCTTCAACATTAATATTTTCGTACAAACACATACATAATACATGTTATAATTGATTCCATCAAATAAAATTGTTTTTGATATCATTTCAGACTTTAGAGACTGAAATGAAATTACGTGAGAAGGAGTTTGAGGAGCGGCTGAAGACGTCTGAAGTTGAACACAGGGCGTTACAGAAGAAATTAGAACAACAGGTGAGATATATCTAACGAAAACGTTACTAAAATATTATTACGTAATTATAATTTCGATATTTTGGTCATAAATGTTGGATACACTACTTCGGATGAGATAAGTGCATAAAAAAATTAAAAATTATTTTAATATACCATTGTGATAGTACAGTGTTTCAGGGCGGAGAGCATTGGGCATATTTTACATATTTGTGCTTGGTGACTGGGCTTCTCCCAGTTGTACAGTTTCTTTTTGTGCCTTTAAGCTTAATTCATTCTGTCTCCTGCAGTAATTCACCGATGGAGGTGGAAACGATCTGTCTCCGGCAGTAATTCACCGATGGAGGTGGAAACTATCGTTTTTTTCTTCTCCTCATTTATTAATAATGTATTTTGATAATATCTTCTGATTTATTTATTTAACTGAGTTATCCATGTCCCTGACACGCGCCGGACTTCAGTGTTCCGGTGTTTTCATGGTAGTATCCACTGTAGATCCTGGCTTACAGGAGTTGCTGCGGTTTTGAAAGGTTGTGGCGGGCTTGTCCCATTAAAAAAATTCTTTGGGTACTTTTCAAGTGTTTGCTTCTATGCCCTTATCTTACTAGTTATGTAATCACTTCCAAATACAATCCGTTTACTAAGAAACTTTAGAAAAAAGTGAAAAATCCCTGATAACACTTTGCACGACTATGAATTCTTTACTCGACAATGGCACTCGTGACCAAACTTGACCAACGAGGCATTGATGCTATTTACTTAATGTAGTAACTAGCTTTTACCCGCGGCGTCGCTCGCGTCACAAAAGGATAAAAAGTAGCCTATGTGACATATACCAATACATACGGCGCCATCTATACCAATACTTTTGTTTTCCCTCGAGAATATCAATTTTTTCCGGGATAAAAAGCTACCCTATTATTTAATCCAGACTACTAACTTTACGTCATACAGCGCCATCTATACCAATACTTTTGTTTTCCCTCGGGAATATCAAATTTTTTCGGGATAAAAAGTACCCTATTATTTAATCCAGACTACTAACTTTACGTCTGCAAAAATTCAATGCAATCGGTTTAGAAGTCACGGCGTGAAGTCGGAACAAACAAACAAACAAACTCACTTTCCGATTTATAATATTAGTAAGGATAAGGATTAAAATGATACTATTTTTTTTCAGACAAGTAAAAACAGTGAGTTAGCGGGCGTGCTCATAAAGTTCGAGGAGCGAGTGAAGCAGAGAGACAAGAAATTAGAAGACGCGGCCGGCAACGAGGCGTCGCTACGGAAAGAAATTGATCATAGAGATATGGTATGTATTGTATTTAATAAAATGTAATATTATTAGAAAGAGGTGAGGTACGGTAGCTATACAAGATTTTCTATAATTATTTTGTTAGTTTCATGAATAATTACATCAATAACCAACTTCTGCCAGCCTTCGCTTTACACGGTTAAAAAATGTGAGAGAGTCATGCTTCGGCGCGAATGGGCCGGCCAGACAGGAGTGATACTACGACCTCACAGAGAACCGACGTATAACAACGTTTGCGTTGTGTTTCGTCGTGTGAGTGAGGTTATCGGAGGCCCAATTACTCCCAATCTCCCTAATCCCCCAACAATCCTCAAATTCCTCCTCACTATCGTGAGGTAGGGTGCCCAAAAGACTGGCAGCATTGCCACGTTGTATGGCAATGCTTAACCTTTGCCCAAGGTAGTAGCCAGCCCTTCGATCACCTGAAGTGTCAACACTACTCCTATTTTTCAACTTTGTGTCAAAATATCAATTTTGGTAGATGTAGTAAAATATGTTCGGTATGGTTATAAAATCATTGAATAAAATTTTACTTCGTCGTAAAAAGGATAAGTTTTGGATTCAGTGAGCCGCACGACATTGTTCATTCTTTATATTTTCTAAAACATTTATCAGTAACTTCTAGCAGTTTTCATCAAAACATTACAATGTTGCTTAGAATCTAAATTGTCCAAAGTGTATAGGATGAATATCACATAATATAACATAACGCCTTTTATCTCCGAAGTGGTAGGTAGAGGTGCACATTACGGCATTTAATGCCACTGTACAATGTAACCACTACTTTTCACTATTTATGTTATTAGTCCCATGTGGGGGTGATTGCCATATACCGGGTATATTTCCAAACTACTACTGAGATTAAAAAAAAAACTAATTATACTTCGTCCGACTCGGGCATCGAACCCGAGATCCCTTGCCCGGCAGTCGTACTTGCGACTACTCGGCTAATGAGGCAGGATGAATATCATGTGTCTTAATTCTTAAATAACATATCGTCACTTGGATAGTATTTTTTTTTTTGTTTTCTGAAACGACTTTGTTACACTCACAGACCCACTTCTTCCTCATATTGGTCATACCGTGATGTTATATAGCCTATAGCGTTCCTAGAAAAATGTACTATCAAACACAAAAAGTATTATTCATTCTTTCATTACTCGACCAAGGGTCCAGTAGTTCCACAGATTAGCGCATTCAAACACTCTACAGAGTTGTATTTATTAGTATACTATACTACTTGACTTTGTACTTTGTTTGTACTTGACTACAACTTTGTACATATTATGTATCAGAGACATTGTAGAACATACTTTTTTAAAAAGAGTAACCAATGGAGTTTCTTGCTCGTTCTTCACCATTCGAATCTACATTTTGGAATGAGCACCTAACTTCACTGATGGACTGACTGACAGACTATTATTTATTTTGTATTTGTTGACATTTCAAAAGTACCAAAATATGGTTTAATTGAAGTAAATGCTTTAACTTTTGACTTTTATGTAGATGATTGACTTTAACTCCATTATTTTTCTTACAGACAATAAAACAACTAGAGAAGACGGTACTAGAGAGAGAGAACAGACTGTACCAGCTGACGACACAGCTGGAGGAGATGAAGAGAGTGCAGGAGATGGTCGCCAAACTGATGAGCAAGAGTGCTTCTACTAGTATGGGGAGCTAACACTTATTAAATATGTGAGTAGTATCCTTACTTTCCTTACTTATATTATAAATCGGAAAGTGAGTTTGTTTGTTTGTTCCACTTTAACGCCGTAACTACTAAGCCGATTGCTTTGAATTTTTGCAGATGTATAGTTAGAAGTCCGGATTAAATAATAGGGTACTTTTTTTAACGGAAAAATTGATATTCCCGAGGGAAAACAAAAGTATTGGTATAGATGGCGCTGTGTGTTTTGGTATATGTCACATTGGCTTTTTATCCTTTTGTGACGCGAGTGAAGCCGCGGGTAAAAGCTAGTTTATTATATTTAAAAAAGGTAACGGTGGAGTTTCTTTCTTGTTCTTCTCCATTCGAATCTACATTTTGGAACAAGCACCTAATTTCAGACGCTTACAGACTATTCTATACAGGGTGTAAATGGAATGTACTCGAAAAACGCTGACAAAAATACATTTATTTACAATTGGGTACTTGCTTGAATGCAAATTAAATTATTTCGACTATAAAGTATTAAAAAATAATCACACTTTCATTAATTGATTTTATGAACAACTTAATTTTAATGCATTTCCAGCAAATTTTTATTAAGAAATAAGTATACACAATACACAATTTCGTATAAAATTTATGAATTTTTCCCCCAAGTCTTCTATGGAAAACTGTTGTTTTTGACAGTTCGAAAAAAGTATTGAATTTGACTAGTTTAGTTGTACAAGTACCCCATTTTAATTGTTTTTGTTTACATGTCATTCAAGGAACATCCGCCTTAGCCTTGAGTGGTTGATTACAACTATTATTACGTAAATAAACATTAAATTTTCTTACTTTTATGAAAATAAATTTTGTTTTTGAACATCACCTGTCGATTTTTCGGTAGCGTTCCGTTTACATCCTATATTTGTTGGCGTTTCACAAGTAGAGTTTTATTGAAATAATGTTTTAACTATGATTGACTTTTATAACATTCATACTAGCTAACTCGGCTAACCATCCTGTTACTTTTTTAATTCTTGGTTTATATTGATTATTGGATCATCAAAATAAGAGCGTATGCCTTTTTAATTGTCAATGAACGCACCTTGACTACTGCAGGCCATGGGCAGTGCTGATTGCTTACTATCAGGTGATCTGTGTGCTTGTTTGCTCCCTATTTAAAAAAAAAAACTGTTAAGGCGGTTCTACACATTGGGCCAATATGGTGAATGGTATATGTTCTTTCTGTACATTTCAATAAAATGTAAAATCTGTGTTCGTCCACACCATTGTAATTCGGGAACAACAACTCACGCGCGACGGCGCAACAATAATGTCTTTACTGACAAATGACAACAAACTGAATGAGACTAAACAAGACGCAAATATGTGAACGCCGTTTGTGAAGCGCGCCAAGATCCATTGATGTGTGCATGAAAAACCGACAACATTCGGTTGGCCGGCCAATGTTGGCTACAACTACGAACATAGTGCCAAGTTGGCCTATACACGTTAACCTAATACGTTGGCCCAATGTGTAGACCCGCCTTTATATTTTAGAGTCACGTCCTGCGCGTCTAGCAAGCGAGCAACCAATGAAACAGTTCGTTTTTTATAATTTTAATTTAAATAAATTTGTTTTTATAGTAACTATCGAGAGAAATTAACTAAAAATTGCGGGTTACTGATGTACTGAGTGAATATAGTGAATATAAGAGTATAAAAACAAATTTATTTAAATTAAATAAACTTCCCGTACCAGTATGACCGAAATTCAGTAATAATATGTTTTTCTTTTATTTTACAGAATAAAAAGAATGAAGAAGATATCGGCGGGACAGCGGGTCTCAGCGTCAATACAAGTCGACAATATTTTTATACCGATATATTCCATTATGATAGATTTATATTATTTTACAAAGATTTCATATTGCGTATATGAACGGGCTCGAATGGAATGCGATCAAATTGATAATGTTTATTGTATGATATTTAGTGTCGGACTAATAAAATTATGAGAATATTCAGTAGTTGTTTTATTAATTATTATGTTTTATCCTCTATGTGAGGATCACACCTAGAAGTAGGTACAATTTATGAATCATACAAATATTGGTTCGTGTGGGAATCGAAGCCGGATGCATAAAAGTATTCTTCTTGGTTTTTAATTAATGCAGACTTCGAGCAGACGGATCAATAGGGCCATAGGGCCTCCGCTAACCTCATTCACACGAAGAAACACACGCAAGCGTTGTTTCACGTCAGTTTTCTGCTCGGCCGTGATATCACTCCGGTCGAGCTGGCTCATTAGTGCCAAAGCTTAGCCCTCCCATATTTAAAATTGATTACCAATAGAAACAGCAGTTAGTATAATTAACTAACTTTTAAGTGGGACTCCGCTCGAAGGACTCTTCAAACCCCCTAAAGGTTTAAAATAAATCACATATGTATGTTAGACAAAAATATGATTGAATGTTACTACAAAATTATACACACATCTTACTTTATACCAACGCATCAAGTATCCATCTCACTAATGAATTACGCATCCGTTTGACGAGATAACAAAAGACATTCACAAAAATATACTTGATCTCACCCCTTCACGAAAACAAAACAAACACCATTTAGCTATGTATGAACAGCAAAAAATCAGTGAAAATGTTCAACAAACAAATATTATGACGAACTGTGATGACGTCACTGTACAGCGGTGCCCTTGAACTAGGGATGAGTACAGATGAATCACATTTTTTTAGGTAGGCATTATAAGTATTTCTTTTAGTAAAAGACAATGTGAATAGGTTCTAACTTGAAAATACTGAGGTAGCATAATATAACCTGTTAATCAATTCAGCAGCCAGGGATAGGGAGGTACTGGTGTGTTTAGAAAAAAACTTAGGAGTGGTCTTATCCTAGACCACTTGTCGCGGAGAACCTAACGGGTAACCGGGGCTCCGGCTCGATGTGCAGGAGAAGGAACGGGGTGGTTTATAGTCAGTAAGAGTCTGACACTCCCTCCCGCCTCACCCAGGCGGAAGCAGATATTCGATGATTTTCTACCCCTAAAAAAAATCCTAGACCACTTTGAAATCTTGGAATATCTTGAATTCTAGAGGTCTTATGGGACGACGTGCTCCATCGTAGACCGCATCATCGCTTACCACCAGGCGAGATAGTGGTCAAACGTCGCCCCATCAAATATAAAAAAGGTCCTAGTAAAAAAAAAACACCAATATTCGTAGCCCCCAAGGTGTCCACATCTCCGACACTCATTTGCTGACCAATGGACAGATGGGAATGACCTTGGGTGAAGTGGACCCATCTGTATGTTGATGTACAACAGTACATTAAATGACGTTCTGAGGTACGAACGGTTATAGTGGTGGAAAGCTTAAGGCTAGTTTGGGGTCGGATTATTTATAATAAAATTATGATAGACGTTTGACATAAGTTTTGTTTACTATATTAAAGTAAATTGTTTGTTGATCTATTCGTTATTTATATACTCGCTGACCCTCCATTACATGGGACTCATAACATAATTGGTGACAAGTGACCCTTTCTACAGTCGAGTAAAAAGCGAATAAAAGTTATAAAAGGCATTTTGTTCTTAACCTAGCGGTTTTCTTCACTTTGCTCAGTAAACTACCAAACAAAAGTACTCCAGACTCATATCAAGATTATTCTGAGCCTGTCAAGGACATCCACGGGGTAGACAGAGTGCCCTTCTCCAAGGTCGCTCTGAATAGACGCAAGTACGCAAGGTCAGACTGTACGGTTAAAAGGTTTACTCTGTGGTTACCTTTAATAAAGGCTCCTAGGAAAATTGAGTAAAATTTCTATGGTAGGTACCAAACTGTAGGTGAAGTTAAGGATGTTAGTAAAAAAACAAGACATCTTTTTATTCATTTGTACATACGTCATACATACATAACTTCACGCCTGTCTCCCATGGAGGTAGGCAGAGACTATGGAACGCCAACGTCTTTCGCTTCATCAACAGTTATCAATCTTTTCATGCATTGTCCCGGTGCTACGGTTACAGCTTCGCTACTTTATCCTACCTAACCTAGGCAGGGGTATTCCTAGTAGGATATTAAATGAAAGCAGGTAGACAGTAAAACTGGAACATTTATTACAAGATTGGTAATTAGCTCGGTATATGTGGGTCGGTAGAAAATATTGGGTTAGAGCCTATACAGCGATTAACTCCTCACTGGTTTAACACCTCCCTGACGTCACTGGCCGCTGCAGAGCTAAGAGCCTGCGCGTCGAACGCCAGGACCAGATGCTGGCGCAGGGTTCGAGGGTTGACCCGCCGTTGGTCGACCGTGGAGAAGCAGGATATGTAGTTGTACGTGAAACCCTGTAATGCGCAATACCCTTTTAGCATAGGCATGTTGTCAGCGTCTCTTTTCTAATTCTTCTGTTTCAATTTTTCAACTCTTATATTTTTATTACTTCCACTGTCACATCTTGATTGTCTTTTTTTATTTATGCTGCATCGTGCCTGGTGCTAAATAAATGTTTTTTCTTTCTTTCTTTCTTCCTTTCAATAAGCGAAAGCTCGTCGGTTAAGGGTACTTTTAATTTGGCTCCTCTTTAATTTATTTATTTCTATACCTAACATAGGAATTGAGGTCTCATTGTGCGCTTTATGCGAGACTTCCTGACACCCACTGCTTTTTTAAAAGTTGGCAATGTCATTGTGACTTCTCTGGGTCATTGTAGGTGTCTAGTGTGTATGGGTGGCACTGATCGCCTACCTTATCAAGTGATACGTCGTTTCGTTTGCCATCCGTTCCATAAAGAACCATCGAAAGGTATTACTAGTACTTACTAGTACTTACTCCACGTCCATTTGTCCATCATACTTACACGGGAATTGTACCGCCTCCTACTGTTAGAGAACATAAGTCCACTAAACTTTTATACCAATCGCATTGCAATTAATTTCGCTCTAAAAATGATATAACGTAATTAAAGTTAGAAGCTTCTGAAAAGATACATAAAATATAACGACCATAAGGAAAATGTGACTTATTAATACTTCGCTTACACGTGTAACATGATCTATTTACATAATATTATTAAGTCTAATTACGAACAGATGCTTTTCTAGTTGCTTGGAAGTTCTTCGCTAATGTTTTATTTTTAAATAAACGGTGCCCGACTCTTGGCTTTTCTCCTATGTTGTAGGTGCGTTTATAAACATACAAGTTCACATACACATGACACCCAGACCAGGAACAATAATTAGTGGATCGCACACAGAGTTGCTCAGTGCGGGAATCGACTCCGCGACACGTTGCGCGGCAGCCGGTTGCCCAGCCACCGCACTCACCGTGTTGTCATGATTATGTTAGGTAGTCATGAGGATGTTAGGTAGCCATGATTGATTGAGAAGTAATATACAAGTACTCTTCATAATCTGAACAAAGAGTATACTCTTGAATTCAATTCCGATCGATCGACATTGGTATTGTGAGATTTCGTACTCCTTAGTTTCAACACTAGCGCCCATTGCGCTATTGCGTGAAAATTTAATGAACTAAATGGTATTGAGTTTGGCATTATATTCCGTACTCTGAATGCTATTTTAACAGTTACCATATAGGTTGTACATATAGTGTTGACATTGAACAATTATTGAGATTTTATTGGATTGAAATTGCAATGACATTGAGATTGGTTTCAAGGGTAAGTTCCCTAATCGGGGTTATTGGACAAGCTTGTTTCACGTTTAAAGTAATTTGAAAGTATTTAAATGACACCGCACAGACTTTTTTTAAAACGAGACAGAATTTTTTCAAAAGAGTAACGAATGGAGTGGAGAAGAACGAGCAAGAAGCTCGTTCTTCTCCACTCGAATCGACATTTTGGAACGAGCGCCTAGCTTCACTGACGGACAGACTGACAGACTATTATTTATTTCATATTTGTTGACGTTTCAAAAGTACCAAATTAAGGTTTAATTGAAATAAATGCTTTTGAGTTTGAGTTTGACCGCGTTCCGTGCTCTGATTGACCGACTTCAATGAACCAACCAATCTTAGCGGCGAATACGCCGAACCTTCAGATAATCTTCTTTTTTTCGCAATTAATGATATTTCAGTGCCTACATGGTCTGTGGTCTAAGTGGTACCTCTGGAGTTGCAAGTAGGTATACTATAATTCGGATAAGGTGTCCGCTTGCTATCAGGTGCATGGGATAACAAATAAATACATTTAATTGTAATGTTTAGCGACTCAACCCCGCAGTCAAACCATTCCAACGGTTTTGTGGGGCTTAGATTATAAGAAACTTACCTGTGTGATATAATAATAAATAATAATAATAAATAAATAATCGTAAGTTTTAATGCTATCAATAGTTATCTAGTGTATAAAAAATAACGTCCTAAGTCCCAATTCCAATTTGCGAATTTCCCGCCAATATGAAAAAAAATATGAAAAAATAATTTGACTGTTCAGTGTTCAGCTTCACTTCTGATTCAATAAACGGACAGAAATATTAAGTGGGTGCCTCTCGACGCACCTTATCACGATAATATAAAGCGATTCATCTTATTTTCTCCTTGAAAATGATAAATTGTTTGCGGAACATAGTAAATTAAAAGCTAAACTAGGTCTTGGGACTAGACGAACTCATTTAGTACTGAACTGGACAGGGAAAGTGATTTGTCTAGTTTTTTAGTGTGGTATTGTTAGTTTTTGTCTGTGGTAACAAATGTTTTAGTGGAATTGTTGTTAGGTTATCTTACGTTTTGTTTCTTCATCGTTCTGAGTTTTTTTAAATTTCTAGATGAGTAAAACTGACTGCAGTTGTCGCTGTGGTTGGGCAACCGGTTGCAGCGCAACGTGTCGCGGGTTCGATTCCCGCACGGAACAACTCTTTGTGTGATCCACAAATTGTTGTTCCGGGTCTGGGTGTAATGTGTATGTGAAAAAAACAATCAATCGAGTGGTAGTGAGTGTGACTGCCAAGTCAAAGGTCTCGGGTTCGATTCCTGGTAAGGACGAAATATTATTAAGATCGGTTTTTCGGTCAGTAATTGCACAGAATTTGGAATGGAGTTCGGTATACTATGACGGTTGGCTCAACCCCATTCATTTTAATACCAAATTTAACTTATTCGTTGACATTAAGACCACTTTTTATGTGTAGTTACTAAGTTCTAGTACTAATAATGTTAAGTGCATGATTTTCCTCCAATTTTCTATCGCCTGCTATTTACTATTCTGGACTACTTAGCTCCCACTATCACAAGCTTGCACATTTAGTTGCAGTACAGCATCGCGTGGAAACGACTTAAAGTGCAGTCGCGCGCCGGAAATTGTCGTGCGACTGACAGAACGACGCTAGTTTACTACATGTAGTTTGTAATATTTAAAGCTAAAATATTGCCATGTTTAATTAATTTTGCTTAAAATTTTACTATCATATTAGTGGTCTCCATTTATATGTATACTAGCATTTCCCGCGGCTTCGCTCGCGTCACAAAAGGATAAAAAGTAGCCTATGTGACATATACCAATACACACAGCGCCATCTATACCAATAATTTCGTTTTCCCTCGATAAAAAGTACCCTATTATTTAATCCAGACTTCTAACTTCACATCTGCAAAAATTCAAAGCAATCGGTTAAGTAGTTACGGCGTGAAAGTGGAACAAACAAACAAACAAAAAAACTCACTTTCCGATTTATAATATTAGTAAGGATGCCTAAAAATTTTCGAAAATAATAAAATGTCATTAGGCCATCTTTACGGCCTGATAATGTTTATGGCGCTTCAAACAAAACCTAGATGTAAGTAGATATATTATTAAAGTACTTACTTTACTTATTACTAAATCAATACGGGTACCATGAGATATATAAGCAAGAAGGACTATCCATATAGGTACCGGAGCTTATAAAGAGGTCTTAAATCTTTTTTCTTCTGAAAAAAGGCCCAAACGTCAGGTAACACAGATAAAAAATGAAACCAAAAACATTTATGATATCTATTTATTGATTTCATAGTACAATAGATAAGTCTCGATGAAGTGAGTGAGTTCAATCAATATAATATGATACTTGTAACAGTAAGTAAATAAAATTTGCAGCAATAACATACTTATAAATAGATTTGTGTGATAGTTTCAGTCAGTGAAATAAAACGTATTAAAAAAAAGATGGCGGTTTATGGTTGAATATGTCAATGTCAAATTAGGGTGGCGGGTTATTTGAATTTGGAATCTGTGTATCCCACTTTTTTAATTTAAAAAAAGTACAACAATTTCTCATTTCTCTCAATTCTGCACGAGGAATGGACGAAAAACTCATTAAAGAATAATATACCGAGCGCTTACTAAAAAAATCGTTAAAAATACTCGATTCATTAATTTCATTAAAAGAACATTCAACATCAAAAAAGGGGTTAAACATTCGTAACATCGGAAAACGAAAACGAAATGAAGTGAAATTTATTCCGTACCTGTAGCTAATTAACATATAATTCCCATTCTTTATTCCTTATTCCAAAGGGTTGAAATTGTTGAATGAATTCGACACATTTACAGAGAAAAGCTTATCAAGATCTCTTTAACTGCCAATTGTTTTATTCTTCGATCAACAATAACAACGTTTTATTGGAATTACAACTTTATTAATTCGATGTACCTAAAGCAGAAATTCTAATAAAAATATTACACATTTGGGTGGTTGATCTGCAGATCTGCTGTCCACAGTACCTACTTCATCATCATCATCATCAACAGCCTATAAATGCCCACTGCTGAGCAAAGCCTCTTCTCACACGGAGAAGGTTAGAGCATTAATCACCACGCTTGCTCAATGCGGGTTGGCGATTTCAAACTTATAATTAGAAATTATAAGTCCAGGTTTCCTCACGATGTTTTTCCTTCACCGTTTGTCAGTGGTGTCTACATATAACTCTGAAAAAGTCACATTGGTACTTGCCGTTGGTAGGTTTCGAACCCGCACCCTCATGCATGAGAAGTGGGCGTCTTAAACCTCCGGGCCACCACGACATCTGCATCAGCAGATCTGCTGTCCACAGTACCTACTTACCTACCCATAATCAAAAGCCTATCTGTATCTGCATATTGTTTTATTGTAATTTCAACTTTTAACCTATAGATTTAAAGTTCAAAATTCCATGGGACAGCTTGATTACCTTTATGTGTTCTGTAAAAAATAATTTATTACTGAATGATGTTCCCTAATTTTCGTTTTTATTTAATTCTTTATCGTTTTAAGTCCTTGTACATAAAGTCAATATTTTCACAAGAGATAACAAATCAACGAAGGCCGATTTAATTTATCTCCTTTCGCTTGTAGAAATGTAGAATTAGGTACTTAATGTTTTTACCTACCTACCTTATTTCTTAAATGTAGGTACATTGTTATTCAAAGTCATGACTGCCTCATTGGCCGAGTGTTCGCAAGTGCGACTGCCGGTTCGATTCCCGGGTCAGGCAAAGTATTACTGGGATTTAAAAAAATCTCAATAGTAGCACGGGGTCTGGAATTGTTTTCGGTATATATCAATAGGCTCACCCCCTATTACATGTGACTTATAACATAAATAGTGAAAAGTGGGTGCCTACCCCTTCGGGGATAAAAGGCGAGATGTTATATTATGTTGTTAAAGTCATGATCAGTATTGACTTTATTAGGTAAAGATTCAAGTAAGTAACTAACTACCAATAAGTATATTATGAATAATAATAGACCTACGGCTACTTACTGGGCAGAGTCCTGTAAACGACTGCTTCGAAATGTTCGATTCAATTCTTGTTAACTGACACACATTTTCACACATTGCGTATGTATAAATACTTCAAATTCGTCAAATTATCCGCTTGCTCTTCAGACCCCTCGAGTACCTATTTCGTTGTACCTATCTATATAAATAAAAATGAATCCGATTTCACTAATTCTTTTTTTGTTGTATTTGTTATTATTAGGAGAAGGTTTTTAAGACAGAAAAATGCTGAAAACCGGGAACGGGAGAAAACGGGATTGCGCGTACGAAGTCGTGGGCAGAAGTTAGTTCATAATAGTTTAAAAAACTGCAGCCTTCCTAAAATGTTAGGAAGATCTCCTAAAACGATATCTTAGGTAGGTACATGTTTCTCTTTATTCCACTGACTGAAACCCCACAATAATTAACGATATAATACAATAATAGGTAATATTATTTAGCTAATAATACTTTGTTGATCTGATCAAGTAACAGTACTGTAGAACTATAATAATATTAAATAAAATATTCAATACTGCTAAATCACTAAGAACATATTTTGGCATCAATGTTTCTATCAGTTGAAGCGAAAATTATGCGAAGAATTTATTTAAAGTCGATATTGTATGTAGAATGGTGTAATAGCGATTAATGTTAAAGAAAGGCTTATCGATATTATCGACATCTAGTGGCCACTGCTGACCAAAGGTCTCTTCTCGCACGGATTTGAGGATTTTTTTACTGAGCCGGTAAATCAATAGACGGATCACCTGATGGTAAGCAATCGGCGTCGCCTATGGACACCTGGAAAACCAGAGGCGTTACAAGTGCGCTACCGGCCTTTTGGGGATTTGCAGATTGTTAGGTATTAGGGAGATTTCTTAACTAGGCATCCGGTAACCTCACTCACACGACGATACACAACGCAAGCGTTGTTTTACGTCGTTGCGTGGCCGTAGTATCACTCCGGTCGAGCCGGCCCATTCGTGTTGAAGCTTGGCTCTCCCACACTTAAATTGCATTGCACGCGCTTGCTCATTGCGGGTTGATTTTGACCCATCTGTGATTACGTCAGAGTGGCGCCACTTTCTTTGGCCAGTTTTGTCGGAAAATTTTTCATTATTTTTCTTCTTTCTTTAACATTATGCTACCCACCACAGAGCTAAGAATTAGAATCAGATATAAATGTAGAATTATATCAATAAAAATATAGCGTTTATATTTCGATTATTTCTAATTAAAACACACGCCTGCACATTGAGATACCCCATACTGTCAATTAACAGCTTTACAACCATCATGTTATAATTGAAAATTGATTGAAGTAATGGGGTAGTTCCATGTGCTGGTGTGTGCACTATTATAATGCTTTGAAAAATAACTACATTTAACAACCAACGCTCTTGCTGCCATAAGAACAGCTTAAAACTATTTTTTAAAGTTATTATATTGTAATCACAAAGCGATTGCACCATTGCCTTTTATTTATCTGTATTGCTAAATATTATCTGTGGTTTGTATTAACGTTCTAAGTTTGAAATGCATGTGACAGTTGACTGTAGATTTAACTTTTTGATCATAAGAATTTTATTATGAAACTCGTGAAGCACAGAGTAAAAAAACTAAGAACTCTTTAGATGGATACTTCGGACTGCATCTTAAAAGTTACTTAACTTTTTTTTAGTTTAAGCTTCTTTTTTTAATTTTTAAGTATGCATCACATTTCGGTTTACATTTTTAAAATTACAAATGCAGCATTAAAGTAATTAAAGAATCATATTTAATTCTCATTTTAAATGGCAGACTTTGTGTAATTAGACCAAATAACATTTTATCAATACAGACAAATTGGTTGCTTACAAAAATCAAAAGAAATATTTTAACAGCGAGAACATCGATAAGGCAAAAATCACAATCTGTGCGTTTTTATATTTGTGTTTACTCGAACGTGCTTGTACGGACCTTTTACATTTTTACACCCAACTTATACACACACAAACAAAATAATATTCCTCTTAATTAGTGCAGACACTAGCAAGTCAACCTACACCATTCATTTATCCGATTTTCAATCATATCTTTTTGTGATAAAATCGAAAATGAATAAATAGTGGCCGGTCAATGTGCTGAGTCTGTAGGTACATTCATATCAATCTCTCTAGCCCTGTACCTTTAGCCAAACGCCGCTTTAGCGCTTGGCTATAAAGAGAGCAGAAATCTAAATGTATGGGGATGACTCTGACAAGTGTTAAAATTTACGTCAATCCCATAGAATTTAGTTTTCTACTCTACAAGTAGACAAGCGCTATTGGCTACAGCTGCTGATTACAACTGTCCTAATATAAAGCTTGCATAGTTGCTCTTGAAGGTTTAAATTTGGAATGAAAAATGTTAGTAAAAAATTACTATTGAGCATCGGAGTTTTCTATTCCTTTTACAGTGTAGCTAATGAGATTGATACGAACTATAGTTACAAACTAAATGAACAATCAATCGATAAGATTTACATATTATCTAACCTAAAAAAAAACTTAAGTACGAAAAATTGCCAATAAAATTAAAATAAATAATCATATTAAATAGAATCTACTTAACATGAAGACTAACAGTCACAAACAGTTTACGTATTATTTCATAAAAAAATAATCTGGTTTTCGTATTATTATTTATTTTTCGACGCGCGTAGTCGGCGTAGTGGACCGTAACATTACTTCTAATGACGAAAAAACATGAGAATGTAATCGAATTTTCTTTATGAGCCTAATGTACTTACAATAATTACTTACAGAAAACGTACGAGATAAAACGACGCTTTTGGCACTTAGGTCTTTTCCTTTTATTCTTTTGAACAATCTTTTTTCGAGTTTTTCACTCTTTTATTTGGAACATTTCAACCTACATTAGAGAACATTTTTCTAGTGTCGTAGTTTTTTTCGTATTATATCTCTAATAATACGACACGTGAAAAATGTTTTTCTGCGTTGCGGATTTAGAGTGCTTGCACACAGATGGGTTCTTATGAGATTTTGCAGAGGTACCGACCGCTCGTTTCATTTTCTGAATATCAAAGTCGAACGAGGAAGTCCGTCCCTATTATTATGCTAAAGTAAAGAGGGACTTCATCCACTACAATACGTCACAAAATCCTAAAATCTAGCTGTCTGCAAGTACACTAACTATTCGTTTTCGAAGAATATTTCGTAATTTTAACGCTTCAAAAATCCTTTTATTACAAGTGCTTTATCGGAAGAGTGCTTACTTATAAAGGAGGTATTTAATCTATTAAATTATTGCTATATTAGTTACATTTCAATAAAACTTTTTTAAATTTCAAACTTGTCTAAGTAACTAATGCGCTAAATCTTACTAGTTCATCAAAATCTTCACTAATTAGTTTTTAAAACTTTTTAATTTTCTTTAATAAAATATTTTTAACGTACTATTGGTCTTTAATAAAATTTATTATTAAATTCTGTTAATACTATAAATGAAGTGACTAGAATGCATACATGCAAAACTTGATGAGAGTGAGCAATTTTATACTTAAAGATCAAATGTTTGGATATTTTTTTAAATAGGTACGTATTTTGTTAATCATAAGAAAACACTAATCATTTTGTTCAACGCGACTTCAAGTCTTAATGTTTTAGTATTAGTCTTTCTTATGCTTAATAAAATACGCAGAGAAGCGTATTATTATAATCTAAATGGGAAATATTATAATAATATCTGTACAATTATTTGTCATTTAGAAATTACACTTTACCATCATCGTATGCGATACAAATTAATGAATTAAAATTACTCATCGCAAAATATTGCGATGGCTTTAAGTATGATTTATGCGGACTTGAGTGTCTCGATTCAGGCCTTGGCCTAGATATAGTAATAGTAGGAATATGGACCGATGTTTCTGAATATGAAATATATTTTATTCACATAAACAGGGACATACGTAAATTCCGATATTTGTTTCAAAAGTAAACGTTGCACCGTATTGGCGTATTATTAATTTAAAAAAATACTTGAGCACTTGTAATTTTGACAAAATAGTTTTGATGAAATAATAATACGAGTAATGTCTGTACTTTACTGTTTCAACATATTCCTACTATTGATCCAGACCATGGAATCACAAGTAAGTCCGACATTAAAGTTATTATCGAACAACGAAACTCTAAATTCAACAAGGAGTTAGTCCTCGAGCGTACATGACGATGAGTCCATGAAAAGGTACCACTAGTTATAACAATTTAACTACTAGATCACAAACTGATTGACTAAAGAACTATTTATCAATTCCTTTATTATTCACTAGATGAAATATTGCATTTTTAAGCTAAATGTTGAGAAGACGCGATTATTATACATGCACAGAGGACAATGGAAGAATCACGTGTTTGTGCGGGAAATAAGGCAGCAACAATAATAGTGAACGTTTAAAAATAGTATTATTAATTTATTATTATTTCCGAATAGGTCTTTTTCCGTTTGAGTTATTTTGATTAGGAATAATAATAAGGAATCTTTGACTTTTACCGATATGTGTTTGTGTAAAAATTACGGCTGTAAATATCGTTTCTTTACTTACATATAGTTGGCGTTACTTTTCTTTTGAGGTTAAAAATTAGCACTAATTATGATTTTTTAATATAGGTAATGAGATATTTTGTGTTTCATAACTATCTGCTATGGTTCCGCTAAATTATTATATTGGCGTATTATTAAAACACATAACTCATTATTAATTTAGAAAGTGTGCGTGCACTTTCTTCATCCAATCAAAACCTAACCAATTCATTATTCATCAATAATATTTATTGTTTTATAGCAAGACATGTACAATACTCAAACACGCTGAAACCTTTCTTTACGCCAACGTTACCTAACGAAATAATACGCCGCTATAATAATACGACGGAATCTTAATAGTGTTCCAATACTTTAACATTATTATGAACGTAGCTAGGATTCCCTTAAGAACTTTACTTTCTTTGACTGTATTTTACTTTCATTAAATTTCAAACGCGTACGTTAATGACTGGATCATAAAAAAACCTTTTTACGATTTATTCGTCTTGAAAACACATGCTTTGAAATGTAATTAATTAAAAGTCAAGTAATGAAATCATTAGTTAATGACTTCTCCACTATAAAAAATATTTCATTATTTCAACAATGCCATTCATTATTTAATGCCTTCATCATTGCATAGCATTAAAAACTCCCTCAAAAACATCAATTTTTCTTTTGAATTTTCTAGATTTATATCAATATTCTTTTCTTCAGATCCCTTACAGATTGAATCGGCTAAGCCGTCTACAATGTTCCTTTGAAATTATACCCTAATCCTTTCTTTAGCTTAGTGATGTTCCTTTGTTGTTCCTGTATTATACTGGCGCCAGACTTGTGCGTACTTGCTTGCTCACATCATGTCGCACAGACCTAATGACAGCAAATATCCGTGCCACAGAATGTGAACAAAAAATAGCGCACTTGTCTGGTACCAGTATTAGATAAAGGAATCCTCGTACGTTCATTTGTTTTAATAACTCTCTATATGTATGAAGGTGGCAGTTGTTGACGCGTTGGATATGGAATTAATTGTACTACGGGTTATTTGATTTATCACTACACTCTCTCTTCTTGTGTAATCCTCGTTTGGTTATATATTACCTGGAAAAGATTTACAATTATGTTAATGATCGTAGCATTTTACATATTTCTAAATATGTTTTGGTTTAAAAATGTAACCAATGAGATTTGTTATATGAATGAATGAAGTTAGACCAAGTTTGGAAAATGATTTTATCTAATGTACAAAACTGGTCCTAAATTGCTTCCTTTGGGCAGCCCTTATCTTTGTCATGATTGGTTATTGTAAAGAAGTCTATATTAGTTTTATTTACCTCTCGTCGGAGTCTTCTGGCTCGGAGTTGTCCTCAACCCGTATTGGTGAGCTGGGTATAGAATATAAAAATTATTAAATACATTTTAAGTTTATTAAACGCTTAAGTTAGATCTGCGAACATTGCAAGAATTTGTTTACCGAGTATAAATTGTCAGCAGGCAACAACTTGACTAACTTAACCTACTAATAACTGTGTAGCAGAAGAGGAGCAAGATCATCAAGAGAATATAAAATTAAAATGTTATTTTGCAAAATACATATATCTACACTTTTCAGATACATGTTGCCAATTGAATATAGTCTTTATTTATAATTTAAGCATTATGCGAGAAAAATAAGATCGTTGTAGAACACCTAACTTTAATATTAAATATTCTATCATCAATTACAAGAATCAGCTAACAAACGGTTGGACGTAGCATGGATTAGGTACACGACGACCGGATACATCGAGCCGCAGTTGCAAGATGTATGAGAATAGTACATATATCTTGCTATTGTGTGGCAACCGCAAGGCATTGATGCGGGTCTACCGTCCACCTAGTAAGTTATGTATTCCTGGTACCTACAATACTAGCTACACGTTGTATTGTCCAGTTAAGTCTTGGTAAGGAATTATTGATGATTTTAATTGTGACCTCGTGGTTAGGTATTACTTGTATTTTTATTGTACTGTGTAATATTTTTCTTTGTAAAAATTAACTTTTCCCTCGCAGTTTGGTTATTTTCAGAAGTTTAACCCGCCGTTGGGAATATTTATTATTATTTTACTCTATCTAACTCGAGCTAATAATCGTTTTAATTTTTTTAATAAACTTGAAGACGTAATTCCTAAAGCTGGTTACACTTTATTATAAGAGTAGAAAGCAATCGTTTGAACATTAAAAGAGGTATAAGTTAATTAGAGCCCTCATTTCTGCGCTCAGTAGATGGCGTTACTAAAGCATTAAGGGTCAATTTTTCAGTCGTCAGTTATTTCTTATCTGTAGAATAAAATTGACATTTGATTGTTATTAGTATGGAAGAATTGTCAAAATATTCCAAATTATTCCACTGATAAAATTTAACTGAGCATTGAAAAATCGGCCCTTGTTCAATCACTGTAAATTTTATATCGTCCAATAGCGTATCGTACAAGCGACCATCCCCATTAGCAGTGTCGATACTCTCAAATACTGCCTCAAAGCTTCACACAAAGCCTGTAATAACGTCACAATTACACACATCTCACCAAGAGCACAACTCCTCGTCCCTCCACGTGTCTCAGTCTAGATTCCCTCCGTTTCTCAATCCCGCCTTGGTCTCGGGAGGGACCTGCTTCCTGAAGCAGTCGTCGAGGAAGGCGGACATTGTGCGGTAGAGGTGACGCTTTACACCTTCCAGGCTGTGGCCTTCATCAGGGTAAATCTGTGGGAGAAATTGAGGTGGTTCTCAAGTTTGTCGTGTATTAAAGATGAAATTATATCTAGAAGATTTTTTTCTGTTTTGTGTGCATGTCTTATTGTATCATGCTATAGTTATAATTATAGATTATATTATCATAAGAATCCTAACACAGTTTCGGCAAGGTAACTTAATGAGTTCAAAAGCCCCAAGTTATCCTATATTATTGGTTAATCTACGCACTACGTATCTTCATAAATAAGTACTGTTCCTTAATTCATTTCTGAAACTCTTAATACACATTATTTTCTTACCTGCTGTCTAAACATGCTCCCCTGGTCGGCCAGAGCTCTCGCGAGCGCCATGCTCTGCTGCACATGTACATTATTGTCTGCGGTCCCATGTACCAGGAGCAGCATCTTGTCATGAAGCGCTGCTGCTTGCTTCGTGACGTCAGCGTCTGCGTACCCTCGGTAGTTGCCCGTTGCGTTGGGAAAGCCCATGTAGCGTTCCGCGTATGCAGAGGCTGTGTAACAAGAAACATATTATTATTGTTAAAATGATATATTACTTCGTACAAGACTATTCTTACTATTGTAGTGCAACCACAAGGCATTAAAGTAGACATACCTACAAACCGCCTATAAACTTATGTAACCCTGGTACACAAAAGTATTCAATCTATATAATTCTCAAAATCATATAATATCACATAATCTCTTTACTCAGGTATGCATCCTCTAAATCAGAGGTCTAACTGCGATCCATCAATATTCCTCTTTCTTATTTCGGACAAATGAATTTCCAACCGATTATGCTGCTAATATTACTATTAAGGCTATTCAAACGAATCAAAACACTTCATGAGTACCTAAAAATAAACAAATAATTTTGACTAAACATTGTATTCTATTATTATTTCAAAAAGTTATGGTTTTAAATGGAATTTTAATGAAAACCTCTGTCAGATTAACAGTAGGTACCTTTAAATGGAAAAACTTAGTTTGTAGACAATTAAACAGGACTTCTTTTGTTTTAGCTTTTAGACAATTTCGACATTAACCAAGCATTGTTTTAAAAGGAAACTTTGATTTTCTTTTCAGTGAAAATAATACAGTTTTTGACCCCTAAAAAGGACGTTTTCAATAAAGAATTTAGAGAAAGAGAGTTATTATTTCAATTCGTAGCTAAAAACAAAATTGCTGACTGACGAAAACATCTTTTGTTGATATTTTAATGCTACAAAGAAAGTATTTATTTGAGATCAACTTTTAAATGGAAAGTTTCAATTTTGTAAATACAAAAGAGACAGAACTGAAACTTGTATTTCAAAAAATAGCCTTGCGTTGGATTTGTATTGAAATATTGGACAACCCATAATAATGTTTGTTTGTTTTGTTTCTGAATTGTATAAATTTTTATTTCTTATATTTAATTACTTAATAATAACAGTATAACTTAACCCTTTGACTACCGTCATTATAGACACAATTAAAGAACAATAGGTTGCGGTCACCGGTGTCCTCGCGGTGTTTGACAGTTTAATGGCGTAAGCTATAGTGTTATAGGTAAATGTTCTAAATAAATAAATAAATGTACAGTTAATTTTGAATTTAAACCTTATTCCTACGTCTTCTAACCCGATATTATCAAAGCCACACGTAGCTCTCAAAATAATTCCTTAACCCCTTATAAGTACGGGAATAAAAGCTTCATCATTATTTGTAACAATGTTTCTAAAATAATTCCAAAGCAAAGACCACATTTAGGCGTTTAATCACCCAAGATTAACCAACCCCCGTTCAATTCAAAACAAAGGATTAAGGCGCGTTCACACAGGCACGACGTGACGCGGCGACTTTGAGAAGATATTTTGTAGTGATAGGTAGAAACATGTGTATGGTAAGCCGTCTGCTAACGGGTGACGGTACTAGGTAAAATACATTTGTTAATTTCTATATTCTTCTCGAAGATAACATTTTTTTAAGGGGGGAAAATCTTTGAATGACTTCTCCCGCCTGGGTGAGCCGGAAGGGAGTGTCAGACTCTTACTGACTAAAAACCACCCCGTTCCTACTCCTACACTACCGAGCCGAAGCCCCGATAACCCGTTAGGTTCTCCGCGGCTCCAAATCGGCATCAGCCCTATTGGGCCCCATCCGTGGTGCACTGATGGCTCTTTAAAGCCGTCTACTGACGGTACTGGGTAAAATACATTTGTCACTTTCTATATTCTTCCCGAGAGCAACATGGGAGCTGAATAAGAAACATTATTTGACAGAGATCGGACACCATCGCTTTATGAAGCCGGGCACACACAACGAACATCGATGTGTGATAATGTGAACCTTTTAAACTGCGATTTTTAACATAAATCTGCATAACATGGTGATTGTGGACATCCTTATGGAGGTACGGTCAAAGGTCAAAAGTGCCACCGTAAGACTACACACACACACATGCACACGCATATTTTTATCCGTGCGTGTACGCGTGCGTGTGTTTATACTTACGCACGCGTTTTTATGTACATTAATATGAAATTACTTACGCATTGCCGTGTGAACATAACTCACGGTGGCAATGGACTTTTGACCTTTGACTGTAAATAGTCCTTATAGTCCGGTAGTAGACTGTTACAGCGTTTTGATGTGGAGATACATGCACGTATGCAAGAGTTTCTTTCGCTTACAAGAAAATGTGCGAGATGCTGTAATCATTTTAATTGAAAAAAATACGCGCGTTGTCTTACGTCTATGTGTACTGTCCTTAACAAAATTCAAGTAGGTTGCGTAATAGTCAGTCATGCAGCTTTCATTAAAATAACATTAGGGTCCATTAGACCCCGGCAGATTGCTTTGTTTATACCAATTACAATCGTCCTTCGATTACTGGGTGACTACCTACTTTCAGTTCCTTTGTTGTCTGGCCTTTTTAAACTGAATTTTGTGGTTACTGCTTCGTGAAAATAGTGAGATTTTTCGATTAACGTAGGTCTATTATTGTAGACTGAATGTTGATGAGTATGTTTTGGTACTAATGAACTATTTTTTCTCTGCGGTTACAATTGCATAGTCCTAGTTATTTATCAAGTAAGCATACGACTATCAGATGCAAAAAGAACATCGGTGTCGTATTTCTAGAATAGCGCATTTAAGCAAAGAAACAAGGAACAAACAAGGGTTTATATTTTTGATATTTCAAAACACATGTTAAATTACAAGTAAAGCTTTCATTCAAAACACACCACTGTCAGTTATTAACAATCTATATGACAATACCATCGCTAACTTCACTATTCATTACGTACCATAGTATCGCCAGCGCACGATGGGTGTCAATGCGATGCCGCAATGGAACACATTCAGCGTGCTGGCTAACGCGAGAGCGGCGAGGAAGCCGCCATGGGCTTGTCCCCATACTGCGACTCGACGCGCATCTATGAAGTGGAGGGAGTCCCGTAGGTACCTGGTAAGAAAGAAGGGAAGATAAATAGAAGTCAAGTAGTACACATACATACATAACATCATGCCTTTTATCCTCGAAGGGGTAGGCAGAGGTGCACATTATACCACTATACAATGTAACACCCACTTTTCACTATTTATGTTATGAGTCCCATGTAATAGGGGGTGAGCCTATTGCCATATACCGGGCACAGTTCCAGACTCCGTGCTACTACTGAGACTTTTTTTAAAAACCCAGTAATACTTTGCCCGACCCGAGAATCGAACCCGAGACCCCTTACCCGGCAGCTGCAATTGCGACAGTTAAGTAGTGTATTACAATATACTGCAACCACATAACAATTTTCATCGATATGGTTCATGTAATAAGTGGTGGGAAGGTATTGTCATTCACTGAGCGCCAAACCAAACTCTGTACACTCAACTGGTCAAGATCCAAGCAGTCACAGGTGATCGCTCTCTACTTACCCCATTATAGACCTTATTTCCGATGTTTAGACTCTACTTTTGTATGAACAAATGTTGTGAATTATTCATAATCGGACATTTACGAGTTAAGAATGTTTCGGAAAATGGTAATAAGAATTTGCATGACATGTTAAATGAACGCAACAAGGTGATTGGTATTCGGTAGATAGTTGCGTCGGTTGTATTGTAACGTATACTACTAATGATTATGGATCCTGTCTTGATTTGAAACTAGTCGAATAACTTCGTCGACCAGTTACGTACGTAAGTAAACTGTGTAATGTAATTAAGTATAGAATACTGGGTTCTCGAGTTCGGCTACCAAAATTTTACAGTCCTTAGAGAAAAACAGATATAACGGTGTTATATAATTTAACTTCCAAACGCCTTTTTAGAGACCCCAAGATTTTACAGCTGCGTAAAATTGTTTGACACTAAAATATTCAGTAGAGAGGCAACATCGAGTGCCTTGGAGGTCCATACTAACGTTCAGATCCACTGGGGATGGAAAAAAGTACTTGTACATTTTATATGAGTGTACGTAGACTGTTGCCATTTTGGAACAACTCGATTTATAGTGAATACTTAGTTTAAATGGTCCTGTGTACCTATTCGAAGGTAAATAAATACATACATAGATGAGTGTTTAAAGTTCTATGTGAATAGGGGTAGTCATTTTGTTTAAAAGGCTCCGTTAATATTATTTAAATAACAAGAATGTTCTTTTTAAGTAAAACACATTATTAGATGGTTCAGTAGGATTTTTTTATGGAGTAAGCTGGTAAAAAAGTAGACTGATCACCTGATGGTAAACAATCGGCGCCGCCTTTGGACACCTGGAACACCAGAGGCGTTACAAGTGTGTTACCGGCTTTATGGGGTTGAGGAATTTGAGGATTGTTGGGGATTGAGGAATTGAGGAGATTGGGGACGGGGTACGAAGGGACGGGGGGGAATAGGGCCTCTGGTAACCTTGCTCATACGATGAAACACAACGCAAGTGTTGCTTCACGTCAGTTTTCTGTACGGACGTGGTATCACTCCGGGCCGGTCGAGCCGATTTATGCTGAAGCATGGCTCTTCCACACTTAAAAAGGATGGTGATGAATAGTCTTTGTGGCGAATATACCTAATCAGGTATAGAGATATCAGTAACTTTAAATAAGTTTATGTGCAGACGACGATGACCATTCTTCCTTAGCAGAAACTAAAGGCATAGCTACAGTACTGCACAAATCATCTACGTCATCAAAATTCGCAATAACTTACTCGGCAACCTCCAACTGGTCTTGTAGCTCGACGGTGCCGAGCCGGCGATGTAGCGCGTGGTGTGCGCCGAGCCCCCTCCCGCCGGCGCCGCGCGCGTCCACTGACGCGAGTATGGCACCAGCACCCGCGGCCAACGAGCCCCAGTCTAATGACCAACGCTCTGTTACCAGCTGCGTTCCTGGTGCCCCATGACTGTTAAAAGAGAAGGAAATTAAAATTTTGTGAATGTTTTTGGTAAAATTAACGTAACATCCATCAATGATGAATAATATGCTGTTTGGGTAAATTCCCTAAATGATATTTGTTTGAGAGACACTACTGAAGAAAGTATAGTCACTAATCTTTTTCAGAATGAGATCAATAAAAGGTTGGTCTAGCCAAATAACAATTCTGTTTCCAAGAAACTTTTTTTCAGACATAAGGCCCCCATATTGAAGAGTCGTGAATGTCGAGACATTAGTGATTGCTTGCATACAATACATAGAGGTACAATTTAATCTTAGCAGGTTAGATTAACAAAACTTCCAACATAATAATTTAATACCACAAAGTCTTTGTTAATAACAGTTATGATGATAAATTAACAAGAAATTCAAACTCAAAAACCGCAGAAGAATATGCTAAAAATTAATATTGTTTGAAGAAAGTAATGACAGTAATAAATTCGGTCATAAATATCTCTTATTACTCACAAGGAATGTTAAGCATCAGATATATTTCTGTCTTTTGTCCAAATGATTTGTTAGACCTCAAGCTATTACGAGTCTTATTGCTTATCCAACAATGACTTTAATGGCGTGTCTATCGAGCAGGACTAGACTAACAATCGAATAAAATGTAAGTACCGTTATATTTTACGTTTACGCTTAACTTTGTTGAAGAATTCGAATGTTTTTGGTGTTCATTGGTTTTGGGAGTTTGTAATTCAGTGGGAGACGATTCATGCGTTTTATTGTTACTAGATAACTAGATCCACTGTACTAGCTTGTCGACAATGTTGAATAGCAAATAACTAAGCTACCTTTTTGCTCATTGTAGCGTGAGGCCTGTTTCTCCAATCACTGTAACTGTCAAAAATGTAAATGACCAATCATTTGACCCTAGTTAATTTTCTATTGGACACACAGATCTCATGTCACATTAGTGCTATGTGTGTCTAGTGTAATTTGTTTTACGTAAACGCGATCGAAACGTTACCGCCCTCTGATTGGTTGATTAACTTGGAGCAGCCAATCAGAGCGCCGAACGTCATAAAGGATAACATTTAAGAAAATAAATGAACGATAAAAATGTTGGTTGGTTCTAATACTCACACTTTCAATACTAATGGATACTTGGTGACTTCATCTTCCCTCAACCCTGGCGGGAGGAGTAGTCTCACTCTCGCGGCGTGGCCACTGGACAGCTGCACCGAAAACGTACGGGGCGTCGGCAGAGCTATTGTGGCTAACTTTTCCTGTTGGAGACAGAGTAAATTTTATATTTAGAATATTATAGTATCGATATTAGACCTGCTAAAAATTATATTTCCCATTTTCTGAAAGATCTTTAACCCATTTTCTGGAAGAAGTATAGTATACCCACTGCAAGTAACATTCTTACCAGACATTTAACACAAGATTGATTTTATTTATTTATCATTTCATGTACCCACACCATGTATCATTTCATGTACAAACACATTACAAGCATGAGGTACATAGGTACTGCATATCCATTGATATGAAAATAATCCTTTTTGCGTCAGTTTTTGGTTGATATGACGCGACGGTACAAATAAAGAATTAAGTCAAGGATCGTCTCATGTCTCAGTCAGAATTGTAATTACAATAATTAATTATGTTTCCAGACTACACTTGATTAGTTTTTGATACATGTTTAAACCAAAATAAAGTAGGTGTTTAAAAAAATAAAGTATGGGAGAGCCACGCTTCGGCACGAATGGGCCGGCGAAACGCCACTTTAGCGCTTGTCTACAGAGAGAGTAGAAATCAAAATGTATGGGGATGACATTGACAAGCGTCAAAATTTACGTCAATTTCATATGATTTGGTTTTCTATTCTACATGTAGACAAGCGATAAGTGGCATTTGGCTACAGCTACAGGTATTATAGTTCGATTGTCTTTTATCATAACTTGTTAAGGTTTGATATTACCATGTTTATGTTTTTCCAAGGGGTATATTTTTTTGATAGTACGAGTACGAGGTACCTACTTACCTAATTGAAAATTTCGAAAGTGAAGTTGTTCGTTTTCCGATTTGCCATCATACAGAATTATGTCTAACAGCTAAAACTACTTTTTTAATCACGGAAACCTGTTTTATTTTTACAGAGAATACATATTATCTTTATGCTAGCCAAAAGGTTAGCTTAAATTTTAACGAAAAATATTAAAGCAATGCATTTCGTAAATCATTTTTGTATTTCTAACAATTTTAAAAGGGACACTTTTTCCTATTACTAAGATACGAAAACTGGATTGAGTTAATTTTCAACATTTCCATTTTAAAATCCCCAGTATACCAAAAATCACCGTCTCTGTAATTCTGTCCGGTAAAAATCGCGTAAAAAGAAACTCCACAAGATTTGTTGTACCGTAAAATAGATAGGATAAGCAAAAAGGTTGGAAATTCAGCTTTTTGAAGTAAAAAAAAGTATGAAAGCATCGATCCGTAGTGGAAACGGAGATTATCCGGTATAATAGCTAAGCTGGATTTCATCCTTCGACGACTTCTATGATTTCAAATATTATGCTTACTCTTGTACAGACACAATTTGTCAAGTGAAGTCACTTCTGACACTTATTTTAAGTATGGTACTTAAAGTAAGTATTTTATTTGTTCTGTCGAAATTCTGAAATAAATACGAAACGCAGTATGATATTTGCCTGAAGTAGGTCTAGGTATGGTAAGTAACAGGATAGTAAAGGTTTTTAAAAGCAAAATTTAATCTAAGCTTTTTTAATAAGCCGATTAAATAACATACGGATCACCTGATGATAAGGAATCGGCGCCGCTCATGGGCACTTGATACACTAAAGGCGTTACAAGGCGTGTGTTACCGGCCTTTTAGATATTAGGAATTTGAGGATTGCTGGGGATTGAGGGATTGAGGAGGAACATGAAACACAATGCAAGCGTTGTTTCACATCAGTTTTCTGTGATGTCGTGGTATCACTCCGGACCAACCGGCCCATTTGTGCTAAAGCATGGCTCTCCCACACTTCAGTCACTTCAGTTTTAATTTTATTGCAGTGTTGTTTTAAGTTTATGACTTCTTAAACCGATAGAGTTTCAAATTAAAATAAAGTGAATTTATGACACACGTTTTAAATTAATTAAACAGGTAGTATTTAAGTATCAACTAATAAGACTCTAATATCAAAATGCTACTCTTCAGATCGTCTTAAAATCGAGTGGAATTTGAGTATTTGAACATTGGTGAAATGTACGCATTAGATTATATTGATCTGCTGGCCACCGTACCAGGCAAACATAAAATCAAAACAGTTTTCTGTACAAAGTTCACAAACTTACCTTAACAATAGTATTGTTCTCCAAATGTGCGATTAGCCTAGGGTCAGGCAGTGCAGTCTTATGTAGACTGAATGTAGGCACCCCAGGTCCAAGGCACTCCAGCACGAAGTACGCTGATGATGGACTGAAGTGCGCCTCGTGGTAGAGGCACGGCAAGTTCTGGGGCATGCCATCTATACAGAAAAATGGAAAAATACGTTTTTTTTATTCCTAACGAGATTTTTAAAAGGGTTTTTTTTTACTACGGGCTCACCAGGGTACTTCTTCTTTTTCTTCTTGCTGGGAGAAGGAGAGGTTGGTGGCAGTTCTTCATCCCAGTCGCTGTCGCCCCAGGTACTGTCGCCTGATGATGCTAGGCTGCCGTAGTACTCTAGGTTTATTGACGGAGATGGCTACAAGGAAAATATTTATAAGATGCGATCATTCTTTTTGGTTTTTTTATTAGTTTAAGCCGTCATATTGTAGTATTAAGGTATTTTACTGGGGTATGGGGTAAACGAGCAGACTTGAAATCATCCCATGGTAAGCGATTAGTACCGTGTACTAAACACTGCACCAACCAATATGTACCTAATACTTTCCTTTTATACCAACAAATACTCTAAAATAAAAGTCATGCCAATAGCTTTGAAGCAATAGTGATTTCTACTCATGAAAATTTATACGATAGTAATGATTTTACAATCCTGCACAGACTATATAGCATTTTCCTCCATCTTGTTTCCATATGTCTCGCATCCACTGCAGATGCGTAGGTATCCTATTTACGACATTCTGGCATTGCGCCATTACGTATCGAAATAAACGTTAAATGCCATTTAATAGCAATCATGTGGACATCATTTGTTTGCAATTTGGTTTCGTATAAAATTTTGATTTGGTCGTAAAATTGTCTGCAGCGATAATCTGCAGTGCGATCCCTTCATAAAAGGAACTCTTTGTTTATTCTGGTGTTTTAGTATCCAGCTTTTCCGTATTCAATTATTAAATAATCTAATTAGGTTATTTATCTTTTAGTAATGCTCTATCGTGTGATTGAACTGAACATACCCATCTTTGAATTTTAAACGACTTCTTAGACCGTTATGTTCTCCTAGTACCCTTAGTTCATATGTTGTAAGTAGTACAAACCTGTGAGTTACACGTGACACAGTATGGCAATTTTTGCGGGGAGCCCGGCCTCGGCGCCTCGGATGATACTCTGTATAGGTGCTGTTGTCCTGGTTTTCCTTCTGGGATGCCCAAGTAATAGCTAGAAAAAGAAACATGCGTTTATCAATAAGGTACTTTTCTATTTTAGATAGGGTTAAAAGTAAATTACAAAATATACCGATATACTTACATATGCTGGTTTGCATGGTCCCAAGCCAGTAACTGGACCACATCAAAGCTCCCATGTGTTAGGGGCAGAGCTCTAGGCCCGTGAGAGTTATGTTCCGTCCTCACAATGTGACGGAACAACCCAGCTGGACCATCCCTGACTGGGGCCAAGGTCACTAGGGCACCGCCACCGGCTGACCAGAGAGGAGACGGTGCTGATTCCACCCAGCCGTCTAACCCTGAGGATATCCTGTATACCTGTGACATAAAGTATTGTTGATGAATCGAATTGTGATATTTATTGAATGATTTGATTATATTGGTATTTAATGCGACTGTTGAAGACACATTAGACAGTTACCTATCTGTTAAGATGCATTAATTAAAAAAAACGAAATATAATAAGGGGATTGGAAATATACATTGTAATTTTTATCGTGATAGTATATCAAAATACTTAAAAAAACAATAAAAGTATCGTTTGACATTCAAAAATAAAGTTTTCTCAATATTTTCGTCCCACTTTCAAAATGATATGACCGAAGTTACATTTGAGTTTCGTTATAAAATCGAAACATTTTAAAATTGAAAAGATACGACAGCACAGAGATCCTGCGCCATTTTGTAAAAAAAAAAACGAGCTTCGAAATATGAATTTAAAATAGAAAACGGTATCAGTTCGAAATGTTCGAATTGTAAAACTGTTTCTTGTTCAATTTTGTTTCGGAAGAACCTTTTTACGATTTTTATTTCTTTCAATAGTTAGATAGGTATTCGTGAGATCTGTGATAGTACCTACATTATGACAAGCTATTTTTTGCTTTGAAATTATTGCTTCATATTTTCAGTAGGTACTATAATATTTATTATCTCAGCAAAAAATATTTGCGAGGTTGAAAGCATGTTTTTAGAACATAACACTTATGCCATGCCCTTTAAACGAAACCTTTTTTCTATATTCTTAGCATTTGTTACCATCTCGCCTAAGAAATAACCGAAAAGAATTACCATAATAAATAACCATCTTTATTTATTAAGCAATAGGGTTTACTTACGGTAAGTCCCCTCTTTGAGGAGTGGCTTGAGAGACGCTACGGCGTCCTCACCTACCGCCTGACGCAAGTCCTCACCGGACATGGAAGTTTCGGGAGGTACCTGTGTCTAATGGGGCGGGAGGAAACGCCCGGGTGTCATCACTGCGAGGACCGCCCTGAGGACACGGTGGAACACACTGTAGCGGAATGCCCTGCATGGGCTGAGCACCGCCGTGTCCTCAAGTGATCGGCGATGGCGACCTCTCGCGTCCGGGCCTAGTGCAGGCCATGATGCGGAGCGAGGAGGACTGGGATGCCGTCTCCTCCTTTTGCGAAGCAGTCATGCTAGCTAAGGAGGAGGCGGGACGCGTGAAGCGCTGCCTCCTCGCAACCCAGCCATCGCGAAGGACACACCGGGCGTCGGGGATCGCGGGACGATCTCCGGCCACCGTAAGCGCGGGCCTGCGGACGGCGAGCATGGGTGGCTCCCCGTCCGATCAGAAACAGACCCGGCCGTACGGCGCGTCGCGTTCCGCGAGCGCCTCAAGGAGCCATCAGACCACCACAGATGGGGCCCAGTAGGGCCGATGTCGATTCGGAGTCGCGGAGAACCTAACGGGTAACCGGGGCTCCGGCTCGACGTGCAGGAGAAGGAACGGGGTTTTTTTTAGTCAGTAAGAGTCTGACACTCCCTTCCGCCTCACCCAGGCGGGAGCAGTCATTCGATGATTTTCCCCCCTTAAAAAAAAAAATAGGGTTTAATTTCGAAAACCAATAGCTTACCTCTTGACAGTACCACATGGGACTTTTGCAGACGGAGACCACGGACAAGTTCTGCATCCTTGTGAGCCAGACTACACATACTTCTGTGAGGGACACCCATTGTGCACTCGTGAAGTAGTAATCACTGTAACAAATGAAAATAAGGCTTATGGGTGTGAGTATAGAGTTACTTTTGTAATAGACTCATATTGAGAAAGGAAATATCAATTTTGATTGTTTTTTTATGTGATAAGTCTGTAAACGAACAGACGGATCGCCTGATGGTAAGCAATCGGCGTCGCCCACGGACACCTGGAACACCAGAGTGCTAACGCACTTCCGTATGTAAAACCTTTTGGGGATTAAGAATTTGAGGATTGTTGGGGATTCAGGGATTAGGAAGGGGGGTAATTGGGCTTCTGGTAACCTCAATCACACGACGTGAAAAAACACAAGTATTTTTTCACGACGGTTTTCTATAAGGCCGTGGAATCACTCTGCTCGAGTCGGCCCATTAGTGCCGAAGCATGGCTCTCCCACACTTGAGACACAAGCGAAAGGTTGTAAATCAAAGTTAAGTAGGTTCAGATATATCGAAGAGCGGTGACGCCTGCCCAACTAAGGCCTGAGTTTACTTAGTTTAACTAATATACTATGGGCTAGGAAAGAATTCATAAATTCCGTTTTTATTTATATTTACTGAATTAAAGGGATATTCATATGATCATTTTTAATGATTTATATTATTTATGACATACTGTCTTACACGTTACCGATGAAACAAACAGGCTCGAATAATGTAAACATACGTATCAGATAACTTACCTACCTATAGACTTTATACAAGAAGCACATTAAACGACATAAATGACTTGTAACCGCATTGAACTATAAAATACGGAAATATCGACAACTTCTACAATTAAACACTATCAATACTAATTATATTACTATTGAACTATACTATTATCTTGTTATTAGTTAAACCTCATACATACATTATGTAAACAAAATACGGGCTATCTCCGTTTTGTATCATATTTTATAATGTTTCAGCCAAAGATGTAAAGAGTAGACAAGATATGCTAAATACATTATTTTTTTATGATTTGCTGTCTTCTAATATGGCTAATGATTTCCTTCTGTCTATTTAGTGCGGATTTTCAATATGAAATGCCATTTATTCGGCCTTAAATTGTTCACCCATTTTACACCAATATTCATAATGATGGTATACTTTGGTCTTTATGGCCTACGCCGAGCACAATTCAAGTTCATTCACACTCTAGTAGAGTCCAATATGAATTAAGAAATTTAAAAAAAATAAAAAATAGCCTAATATTACTTCGCTTGACTAGTTAATCGAGCCCGAGACCCTTTGCATAGCTGATACATTTTTAATATCCCTTAACCAATAGCCAACGTTTTAAGAACATGAAATGAATACCATATCATGTTCTACTGTATATCTGTGTTTTTAGCTCAATTATCTAGCGCAGTTTAGAGCTTGCAGCGGCTTAAAGCTGCTGAGAGGTTCATATTCTTCGTTTTATATGGAGATACGAGATAGCTAGTCTACATAAAATTTAACTAGGGATTTTGTAATAATGCGCAGTATTGGTATATTGGAATAGATGTTATTATAATAAGCAACAGATTATAATATATCTTGTATTTTACAAATACTATTAGAAACAAAAATAATTTAGCATTTTTAGGCAGTTGGATAATTTTCTACTAGGAGACCACAATTCCGAGGAGGTCGTTAAAAGAAATAATTTGTCTTGTGACAGATGGAAACAACACTTTCTCAGAATATCGACCGGAGTTATACCACGGCCTCACAGAAAACCGACGTGAAGCAACGCTTGCGTTGTTTCGTCGTATGAGTGAGGTTACCGGAGGCCCAATTACCCTCACCTTCCCCAATCTCCCCAATTCTTGAATCCCCAACGATCCTCAAACTCCTAATCTCCAAAAGGCCGGTGGTAACGCACTTGTAACGCCTCTGGTGTTCCAGGTGTCCATGGGCGACGCCGAATGCTTACCATCAGGTGATCCGTCTGCTCGTTTACCGGCTTTTGCTATAAATAAATAAAAAAAAAAATTATTCTGCTGCGATTACTGGAAAGTAAATAAAATAAAGAACTTACCCCTCTTCTATAATAACTTTGGGTGGTGTGAGGTGTCGAGTGCGAATGTGTTTCGGATCTGCGATGTCGGCGACTGTGAGAGTCACTGTAGGGTTGTTAGTACCAGGCTTTGGGTACCTTACGCTTCTGATCTCCGGGTATGTCTGCATGAAGAAAAACGATTAGTTTAAAAAGAAATCCAAATTATTTTACATACCAATTAACAAAAATATTGTAATACTGTTGAAAATTTCTGGGTTAGGTATGATTATAAATTAAAATAATTAGGTTATTGTTACAAATTGTTATAGGAAACAAAAAAAAAATGTATTTTCAGACGCAGTTGTCAATTAACTATTCCGTATATTTAAAATCCTCTAAAATTACATTTTTAAATACTATTAAAAAATAATAGGAGCCGACCAGTAGCGCGATCATGGTCCAAGTTACCGGTGGTTAGGGCTCCTCATGATACCTGCCGTTTCAAGGAGAACTGCCTTCTGTTTAAGGCCCTTGATCCATCCACCTAACGCCAGCATTCTTAGATGATTGTCGAGGCTTTTAGGGATTAAGCGATTTGTAGGTGTAAGAGCCATTGGTCGGTGCGACTCTCGGCATAATGATAGCCGCATCCACACTTCACATGTCGACAACCTCGTGAGCTAAGTCTAGATATTTTATTTGTTATCTCTCAACGTTCACGAGGTTCTTGTCATGGGGAATGGCGACATCAATTATCATCGTGCGGCGCACTTGTCGGTGTATCACCTCTATGCAGGGCCGGATTTAGGGGTCCAGAGGCCTCGGGGCAACAAAGGAGTGGAGGCCCCCTTGAACCAAATTATTTTCTAGATTTAGATCGAGGACGCTCGCTTGATTCCGAGGACGCTCGATAGATTTCGAGGACGCTCGACAGATTTCGAGTTTAAGAATTGAAGAATACCAATTGTTCACATACTGCAATTAATTTTTTTAATGGTCGAGACACGGAATCGAATAGCCAACCTCCGAGGTTGCGAGCAAGTACCATCCCACTGAGCCATTGAGCCATTGGGGTACTCCCTCAAGATGGGTAGTAAATTGGAAGTGCTTATCAGAGCCATTTGAGATTTTGATATTTCACTGATTGCCTGATTGGAGTGAACAAATATAGATCAATGATTTCTGTTTCTGTTAATATTTAAAATTAATATAATCAAATAATCATGTATGTATAAAGTACTTTAGGCTGTAGGTAAAGGTAAAAGCGAAAAAAAAAATATCAAAGAAAAGATTTTTACTAGGTTTACTAGTTGAAATTTGAAAATTATTTTCCGAAGTCTCTATTGTGGAGGCCCCCTGCTTGTGGAGGCCTCGGGGCTTTCGCCCCGGTGCCCCCCCCCCCTAAATCCGGCCCTGCCTCTATGTCAGGTTTATTGGCTACAATAGTCCTGTCAGTGATGATAGACCGGTCCTAGAACAATGTGTTATGGTCATTTTCGCGAACTGGATCGGGCACATACTTGTAGTACGGTACCTCAGACTCAACAAGTCGATAGTGCAAAGCAAGTTGCTGATGGATGATAATCTTGGCTACTTGATTATGCCTATGCAAATATTTACTATTAGCCAAACGACCACAACGAGAAATAATATGTGTAATGTATTCACCAGAACTTTGACATACCCGACATTATGTCAATGTCAACCGTCCTATGCTTAATAACATATTTCCGGTATTAACTATTTATTGTTACTTATACTCAAAATAAAACTTTTAATTTACCTTAGCAGGATCATCAGTATCTAAAGCTGCTCCGTACCACGGGTACTTCTGTTCATGTACCAGGGTATCATTAAACGTAGCATATAGCACCATATGGCCGTCTGCCGACATCCACAGCGCTGTGCGGGATCCCAGGATCTCTTCTGTAAAGAGATTTAATCATTTAGAACATTGGAAAGTTTCAGAACATAGATGCAGCTCTCATATTTTAATTTGTGTTTCTTTAATAGGTTTTCGTCAGTAATCTAAAGAAATAAAATTGAAAATTGAAGATTGATAATTTTAGTACAATAGGCTATTTGATAGGTTTTTAAAATCCATTTTATATTATGTAATAAAGTCTAAGTAACCCAGTAAAAGATGTTTTTTTTTAATTCTGGTATATATTAGCTGAAAAACATCGAATTAAAAATCAATATTGAAATAATGTGCCAAAAAGCTACTTTGACAATATGGCGCTGCAATGAGGTCGGTGACGTCACTTGCCTGTTGCCTGTATTCTTATCTGTGACAGCTGGCATATAATAATAATATATTTGTTTTGTATTTACAAGCAGGTGGCGTCATGATAAACTCGACCAATCAGGAGAGTTTTGTGTCATGTGACTAACGTTTAAAAAATTCAATTTTTAGATAAAATAATCATTATTTTCAACTTATGTTAATAAATAATATTTTTTTAACTCTTAATTTAAACTGTTAACAGTAATTGACGTTTTATTTTTCGCATTGTCATAAAGCCTATTTAGGTTAGATTTTTGTTGGCTTCACGTTATCTGTTCAAGGTTGGTTGATGATGCTATTGTAACATTGTTTTGGAGGAAAATTTCCAAAAAATAAACCAAAATATACCTTCTATTTACTGTATTAAAATTACTTTAGTTTCACAAAAAAAATACCAGTTCAAGTTTTTCGAACGGGTTTTCTCTGGTACGACTACATCACACCATTCACAATATGAAGTACTAGGCTAGCATAATATCTAAAGAGCAGACGGTACATCATAATTTAATGTAGGCAAAGTAATTAATGTCAATGACTGAGAGTACAGACGGCGACCCGTTGCACAACATCTGCGGGATATTATTAGATGCAGATATACAGAGTGAACCATATTGAAATTCGCAATTAATATAACTCAACACTAAATTATAAAAGATTCCCCTTCCATATTATTATTTTAATTTTGTTTAATTGCCGGGTGTAATAGGACATATTGAAACAAAGACTAAAGAGTTATCAGGTTACACGATACTCCCATTTATTTAGTATATTAATTAGTTATGGTCGTAAGTGAATAAAATCGTTAGTAAAAAATAATGGTCGTAAGTGCGACTGCCGGGCAAGGGGTCTCGGGTTCGATTCCCGGGTCGAACAAAGTATTACTGGGTTTTTTAAAAATTCTCAGTAGTAGCACGGAGTCAGTCATTGTGCCCGGTATATGGCAATAGGCTCACCCCCTATTACATGGGACTCATAACATAAATAGTGAAAAGTGGGTGTTACATTGTACAGTGGCATAATATGCACCTCTGCCTACTCTTTCGGAGATAAAAGCCGTGATGTTATGTTATTAATTAATTATAATATAAATACATATTATAGACCAAAATTAACTCGAAACTGGACATTAAACTGAAACCTGACACTTATTTAATTCATTAACGTTATACGTTTATCATTTATCCCCTTTAATATTTCAATAAAATGGTTCATCGACTAATTCAAATTAGTTTATGCACCGTGCTTTTACTAAATATAAATCACCCTGTGCACGCATGACAAGAGCCGCGTTGGCACGCTGCGCCACGCACTGACGTAGAAGTGGCGATGCACTGCCGATGACGTCACGGTTCGCTGCCACGATCATTTGATTAGTTACGATGAGTGAAATTTTAATTAGACATTATTTTCACTATTTTAGACTTCATTTTACCCATAAAGGTTTAAAGACCAGCCAGTTTCAACACCCAGTCTCTTTGTAGATTTGCTCAGGTATAAGAGATAGAAGATTGACATATCACTCCATGGGTGCCCACTGAAAATCAGTGCTGGGTAACCTGTATGCCTGGCTTATACTGAGTGGGTGACCCTTTTAGCATAGGCATGTTGTCAGCGTGTCCTTTCTAATTCTTCTGTTTAAATTTTTTTCAACTCTTATATTTTTATTACTTCCACTGTCACATCTTGATTGTCTTTTTTATTTTTTATTTATGCTGCATCGTGCCTGGTGCTAAATAATTGTTTTTTCTTTCTTTCTTTCTTTCTTTTCTTACATATTATGAAGTTTATAAATGTGTTAAAATTATATTTTTTTTATTTATTTATATTATTGCACACAGAAAAAAGTAAACATTGCAATAGTAATTTGAGTACAATGGGCGATCTTATCACAAGTGGCGATTTCTTCCAGACAACCTTTGGATGGAATTTTTGAAAAGAATCTGGGAATGGGTGGTAGATGCACAATAAAAGAAAACCAAAATAGAAGAAAAATAAAAAAAACAAATTAAACAATAAATAAAACTTACTAGACTACATATAAATACATACTAAAATGATATGAAAAATGGGCAATACTACCTATGAGGTATGTAAAAAATCTTTAGTAGTCAAATCTACAAATGGATAACTGTGTGAGAATGTTGTCATTTAAAATAGGTAACTTAATAGCACTGTTCCTATTGACTTCTTCAAAAGTTATGATATCCTGGTACGAGCTCAATTGATTCTTCGTATTAGATATCACTACCATTTTTAATATAAAACGTAATACTATAGTCCATGTGTTTAGGTAATTAACTAAAGGTAAACAAAGAAAACCACGTGACACAGAGATACTTAACCTACTATTACTTCAAATTTTCTCGTGTTTTAATTTTAACTAAATTCACTTTAAAATCGTTCATTTGTCATACACATACACACACATACAAGTACAAATGCCTAAATCGTACAAGAGCCTAGCCTATGGGTCTATTTCATTATCATGTTTAAATAGAAACTATTCTGAATCTGATGTACGGATTTCTTTCTTGTACGGATATCTGTCTTTGGGCCAAGTTTCTTCAATATATTTGAACACATTAACTCGTCGAGTACCGTATCTATAGACACAATTAAAGAACAATAGGTTGCGGTCACCGGTGACCGCTTGGTGTTTGACAGTTTAATTACAAACGATGATTAACCTAAACTTAAATAACTTAATAACAAAAACAAAACAAAGAAACAAGTTAAATTCAACAAAATAGGAACGCGAGCGCAAACGACGAGAGAGCTGTCAATGGCGCCTGATTAACCGACTAAACGTAATACACGCTACTTTCATTGTCGCGCTACATCTTCGTTGTACTCTTTAATTTGACAACATTATTTTGCTTCGTTCTTAAAGAAACGTTTTGGATACCTGGGATTTTAGGCTCTTTATGGTGTCTATTGTAATGAAATATTATATTATTTAATAAATGTTATAAAATTAATATCCTCAAGCAGATATATTTAATATTTATTAAGAAATAAGTGAAAAGGAACAGAAACATAACATTTAATAGAGAAAACTGTCGTAAAAAGGGAAACAATTTTATTTTCTTATGAAGTATTTTGAATCATGGAAATGTCAACTATAAAGAACTCTTTTTATGGTTTGTTTACAAATAGTTAACTACCTAAACAGACGGAGTATAGATACGTAATAATTGCACGGTTGGTGCGGTGGCTGGGCAACCGGCTGCCGTGCAACGTGTCACGGGTTCGATTCCTGCACGGAACAACACTTTGTGTGATCCACAAATTGTTGTTTCGGGTCTGGGTGTCATGTGTATGTGAACTTGTATGTTTGTAAACGCACCCATGACACAGGAGATAATCCTAGTGTGGGGCAACGGTTTAAAAAAAATGTTACACTATTTTAACAAAACAAAATTGATAATTCACGATTCACGGTACGGACCAGTATAAAATTGAAGTGCTTGATAGCGAAATGGTTCTGGCATGAAATATTTTTGCAGTGAACACCGTGCTACGTGTCGCATATTTAATTTGAAAGTCATTTCCAATAGTGTTTTCCGATCAGAATAAATATTCAATGCTAAAGTGCATTGGGAGGAAGCAGCCGTGCCATGTTATTTTGCTGTTCCAAGCATAGAATATTAAATACATAGGTCGTTTATTCCTTCTTTAAGTTTGTCTAAAACGTCATCATATGATGTCGCCACAGCTAGAACTTTAATATAATACACGCTTGCTTCTTGCATCGACCATTGTTTTTGTCTCTGCATCACCCAAAGGTCTGGCTGGAGGAGAATGCCCTAGGCATTAAGCCCACCTTGTACATTAGTATGTGCATGAATTCTTTTAAAATAAAATAAAAATAAAATAATACCCTATTGTTCATCATAATCTCCATGTTTGACAGGCATGTTTAAAAGGTTCCAGATTTATCTGCTTCTATCTGGTTATGGTTTCTATCAAATATGTAGTACCCACAAGAAGAGCAGAGCTAGTAATCATGTATTCTTATACCGTTACCACATACCACATTGTGCAGTTAACAACATCTTTAAGTGTGGGAAGCTTCGGCATGAATAAGCCGACTCGACCAGATGAGTGGCACCACGGCTTCTCAGAAAATCGACGTGAAACAACACTTGAGGTTGACAGAGGAACAATCACCTCAATCTACCCAATCTCCCGAATCGTACAATCCTCAAATTCCGAATCCGCAAAAGGCCGGTAACGCATTTGTAACACCTCTGATGATGCGGGAATCCAATTTAACATGGGCGGTACCAATTGCTTACCATCAGGTGATCCGTCTGATCGTTTACCGGTTTCTTCTATAAAAAAATCTTTAAACTCTTTTTTAACTGGCAAATAAGGAAAAATGTTCTTCTAACACACTTCACAACTAAATACGTTTAAAACTAAAACTGGCAACCCGAACTTGGACGCGAGTTTACTCAAACTTCGCTTCAAAAGGGAACGATTTACATAAATAATTAACCTGATGATTTTTCACTGTACATAATTACTTAGAACTTAGTAACTTGCTAACTTATAAAGGCAAAAACTTGAGATTATAAAGTACAATGTTCTGTACTTTATTGCTAAATTACTTAAATACATAAAGGATATTATGTTTCGGTAAACAGTTGTTTTGTCTCTTTGAAAACAATTTGACACTCATTAACATATCTTTAAACTCCCGTGCGGTGAGAATAGAGTAAGCCTTAGTTCCAGTTTGTTTTTCGTTCAAAGTAATCGAAATCAGTACACGTTTCACCGGACATGGAAGTTTCGGGAGGTACCTGTGTCTGATGGGGCGGGAGGAAACGCCCGGGTGTCATCACTGCGAAGACCGCCCTGAGGACACGGTGGAACACACCGTAGCGGAATGCCCTGCGTGGGTTGAGCACCGCCGTGCTCTGTTTGGCCGGCTCCAATGAACGGACCAATCAGAGCGCCGAACGCGGTCTCGTTTTAATTATTTTAAACATAAAACAACTCGTACTAAGCTCTCAGATGGTAAGCGCTAAACTACATATTTTATAACTATACACATTTTATTCAGGCTGTATACGGCCTAAAACTGTTGCGGAGAATCTAACGGGTAACCGGGGTTCCGGCTCGACGTGCAGGAGAAGGAACGGAATGGTTTTTAGTCAGTAAAAGCCTGACGCTCCCTCCCGCCTCACCCAGGCGGGTGCAGCCATTCGATGATTTTCACCCCTTAAAAAAATACAGCCTAAAACTGTTCTTCGGTGTAGAAGTTACAAGCGCGTATTATCGAAACGCGTGCTTAGCGCTTGCCATCTGAACTAAGGCTTACAATACATTTGTAATCCATAATTTTCCCAACCGAAGCCGAAGCCGAGATCTCTTGTTGACTATAAAACTTGCTACTCAGACTATTGGACCATCGATCATCTTGGCAGTCCAAGTTCGATTACAAACAACTCCTTATTTACGAACTCCGACTTACATTAACTCGTTGAGTACCGTCATTATAGACACAATTAAAGAACAATAGGTTGCGGTCACCGGTGACCGCTCGGTGTTTGACAGTTTAATCCAGTTTTTAACAACGTTACTTCTCTTTGAAAACTATACATGCAGTAACATACAAATATGTTGTACCGTCAGCATAAAAAGATACACTTGAATGGGCCGGTGTTTGCTAAAAACGAATGTAGCGTCAGCAGAAAGTAATTAAAATTTGTTTGGGAATCGGATACTGTTTGTGCGAAAGAAAAAAGGTTAACATTAACATCAAACGGGATTTCTTTTACGTTTTAAAAAGTATTTTTGTACTACACAACAACCGTCCTCCCATACATTGAAGGTTTTGTCATAATCTCTACGTTTGCCAAGCGAATTGGTGTCATTTAAAAGGTTTATATTTACATTTACTAGGTGATCCGCCAAAATTCATACCGCCTTAAATTTTTTTTCTCATTTTTATACCTTCCCTGGACTTCCACGAACATTTCAGGGCCAAAATTAGTCAAATAGGTCAGACGTTCACGAGTTTTTGCGAGACTAACGAACGCAAATTCTTTTATAATTATGTACGTGTACTGCGTTTAAAACAAAATCTCAGTAGTAGCACGGAGTATGAAATTGTGCCCGGTATATGGCAATAGGCTCACCCCCTATCACATGGTACTCATAACATAAATACTTAAATAGTGAAAACTGGGTGTTACATTGTACAGTGGCATTAAGTACCGTAATGTGCGCCTCTGTTACACCGGGGCTTTCGGGGATAAAACGCGTGATGTTATGTTATTTTGATCAGAGAGTGCTACTCCTGTGTCGGCCAAATGTGTAATCCCTTATGGCCGAAATTAATAACCTACCTCAATCCAATATCTGGGGATTAACCCTTTGAGTACCGTCATTATGGACACCATTATAGAACAATAGGTTGCGGTCACCGGTGTCCTCGCGGTGTTTGACAGTTTAAGATCGATTTTTGACAGACTCTATACAAATGTCAAAAATTGATTCTTATTCTCTCGGCTCTCGGCCTTTTACAACACCCACGAACAAATGGACGGTGACAAAGCATGTTCCACTCTGTTGTTCATACTAAAATACATAGCAAAAATTAACTGCAAAAAATACACCCACTTTTACTTCATAAATTAATAAAAAGTTTGCCGGTGAACGTGTGGACGGTACCGGGGTTTTGAAAAGGTCATTCTCTGTTTACTTTGCGCCGCTACCCAACATAGGCTACCATACATAAGGGTCGATGCAGACGGGCCACCGAACAGCCACTAAATGGAGCTGGCAATTGTCACAAGTCACCGAAGTGCACGACAGCTACAAAAAACCATGTCTTTTCACCTCCTTTAACATTACTTCTTGTTTTTTTTATTGCGAGTTCATGTCCCTGGGACGTAGTGTAATTAATTTTAGTGTGATGTTTTTATGGTTGATCTGCTGTAGATTATGGTTTACAGAAGCTGCAGCGGTTGAGACGCGTTTGTTCCGCAAAACCTAGTTGTGGCTGGTAGATGCTATTTGTCGGCCGGTAGTCGGTAGGTAAGGTACTCCTTTTATTGGAAGAAAAGTGTCAGTGCCAGTGGCAGCGACTTGTGGCTGTAGTCCACAGACTACCGGGCTACATCCCGTCTGCAGTGGCCCCAAGGCAGGTACATACCCCAACACAGCTAAAAACGAACATCTTTCATACTATATTTAGCAACGGGGCCTATTCTGGAAAATGCCTTCGGACCAAAATTATTCGAATTTGTCTTTAGAATTTTATGTGGTGTTTTGTGTGCTTAGGTCAAATTTTAGGGGTGTTTGTCTGGATATTTTCTATACTAGCAGTGGTACGGGAATCAAATACTACATTTTATGCTTTTTTACTTGATTAAAACAAGTAAGACTGTGTCGTCAAGTGGATGTAAGCGCGGCTGCTCAGCAACAAATAGGTACGTATCCATTTCGATTTTTGGTCATTAGAAAAGATTACTTAAAATCCAACATAATTAGTGAAAAATGAGTCTTCTACAATACCTAACTGTGCATGTGCACTGCGTACTCCTTCAGGGATTAAAAAAAGCGTGACCTTATGTGGGTACTGTTAAAGTTCAAATCTGTAAAACCGGTTACGTGGGCGTCTAATCAAATTAAGATTTCAACAAATTGTATTTGAGATCCAATTGAAAACTGGCTTCAATAGAAAGAAAAAATAAACTCTGTATCCAAACCGTGTGGGTGCCGTAACGTTAATGATCATTCCGAATATCCCGAAATACTTTCTTTATTTGCAACATGGATTAATGAAAATGGTTTTCATTCATATTTTCAATTCTGGGGATGGAGAAGAATTTTTACGAGATATTTTGTTGATTTTTCTAATAGCTGACTTCTATATTGTTTAGTTATTGATAAAATCACACTGAAAAAAGTTTTGAGTAACAAATAACAAACAATTGAGTAACCTGTTACATAAAAATAGTGACTACATAACTATAGTTCTTATTAGACAAATTCAGTTTTGTTATTAGAGATCTGTTATTAGTAGCTCGACAAAAATGATAACTTCTTAACAAATTTATTATTCACGTTGTACCAAAGTGTTCTAGAATAAATAACTTAATATGTGTATTATAAAACAAAAGTGTTATGTAAAAATAGCCACGTTTTATTGTTAGCGCGTACAAATCCGTTTGGTTAAAACTTGGTCATGGGTTTGGTATAGTTCAGTTATTAGTTACATCATTATAATATTATTGTAACCAAACTATTTTGTTATTTGTAACTGAACTTTTCGGTTAAAAGTAACATCACTATAATATTATTGTAACCAAACTATTTTGTTATTTGTAACTGAACTTTTCGGTTAAAAGTAACATCACTATAATATTATTGTAACCAAACTATTTTGTTATTTGTAACTGAACTTTTCGGTTAAAAGTAACATCACTATAATATTATTGTAACCAAACTACTTTGTTATTTGTAAAACAAAAGCATCAGTACAATCCTCCAAGTTCTAAAAGGTCTAGCAATGACTTTCACCTTGAAAAAATCTTATTTGCTAGACCTTTTAGAACTTGGAGGATTGTACTCATGCTTTTGATGATTATTAGTTCTGTAACTACATACGTCTTACAATTGTGAACACTATTTTAATCAACATACAACCTATCACTGGCCAGCAAATTGCAAAAAAACGTAAGAAAATTTGAATTTCGCGGACTACCCTGTAGCATCAGCCTGAAGTGTTTTTTTTCTTGTAGATTTTCATTTACCTACCTATAAGAAGTTTTAGCAAGATATATCCGTCCCCAAATCTTACCTACTATGGTATTCATTTCGGTTACAAACTTGAGATAGAATAAGAAAAACAACTTTGTTTTTTACAATTATATTTATTTATTAAGTATCAAATAAATTAATTTTAGTAGGAACTTAGAATTAATTCAGACAAAAAGCTAGCACACTATACTAGCCACACCTAGCTACATACACTAAAATAGTATTTAAAATTAGATCATTTCCACTAGTTTCATTGAAGTTAAAAAATGAAACTAATGCAAACTACTTTTTTCATTCCATTTTAGTTAATTTTTGCTAAATGCTGTAAACATCTATACATACATCCTCACAAACTTTCTATTTCTATTTCAGACATTTCAGGGGGGTCCTTATCATCAGGTAATGTCTGTACAACTGGCAAATCTTCCACTGTATACAGCATTATTTGGTTGTTTGAGTCCGGAGTAGTATTAGTACACTGAAATATAAAATAATAACCTGATCAAACTCTAACATGGTTTTATATGACGACCACTGTCTGAGACAGGGACAGGGACTGATGGCTGAACATGCCTTCCAAAGCACAGGATAACCTATTGGACAGACAACAACCCTGGATTTGGTTCGGCCTGCATTATCCTAATCAAACTGGGAACAACTTCACAAAATGACTTTCATGCTCTAAGTATTATCCATGGGATTCAATTCCACAACCTCTGGATCAGGTGCCAAAGCCCCAAACCACTAGACCACAGAGACAGTAATGAAATTAAAAAGTAATCATAACGAACACACATACATGAATTATAACATATATACATGTTTTTATTAAATATTTTAATGTTAGCTAGCAAATGTCATGCGATTTCACCCGTGTAGTTCCCGTTCCCGTACTATGGAGATAAACTATAGCCTATGTTACTCAGGGTAAATGTAGCTTTCTAATTATAAAAGGATTTTTGAAATTGGTGCAGTAGTTTTTTAATTTATTCATTACAAACATACACACATACACACACACACACACAAACAGAAATACAAATCTTTTCGCTTTATAATATTAGTGTAGATTTAAATGACTAATTAAGTATTAATTATTGTTATTATTACTTACAGTGTTCTCAAAAACATTTCACATTATATTGGCCAAAAGTTTGATTTGTATCGTCAGCTTAGCTCGGTGTCCAATAATTGGCACTAAGTCTTTCAGGTCAGCCTCTGACAACATTTGGAGAGTCTCCACATCAATGGATTCTTCTGAAATAATATGGATAAGTTTAGTCTTTTTATCTCCGCACTAAGTCAGTTAGTCAGCTTGTTTACTAGTACCACGGGACTTTTCTTAATAAAAATAAGAGTTGGTTGGGAGAGGACAGGCCCTAGGTTATGTAGGTGCGGGGGTCAGTGGTTCATCTTTGGGTGTGGTAGGTATGCAGTTAATAATATCATACACTAGGAAAACAAAAGACCTGCATAAATAGTCAAACAATAGCTCATAACAGTCCATTGCTGAACATTTATGCGTTCTCCAATACTGCAGAGTACTGTCATAATCTCCATGTTTGGAAGAAAACGCTGCTACCCGTTTCCTAGCCTACGAAGGTATCTATTAGGCGGTAAACCTTGACATAAGTCGCCTTGTGCGACACCCTGATGTGTAGTAGTATGGTGCTTGCTTTTTTACTTTTCGGCAAAGTAGCACTACGCATCTAAGAAGAATGCAAAAGTGCATCTAACGGGAAATGCCCTGTTTAAAATAGTGATTTAACGAATGAAACACTATTGTCCTAATTATGTAAGAAATAGAAGTGAAAAACACTCACCCAAAAATTTTGGAATGTAAGCTTCCAATCCCCAAGACCGCAGATAGTCCGAGATCGTTTTCTCTGCCGCCTCGTCTACCGGCGGCGGCTCCATTCTTGAAATCTTCTTGACGTTGCTTGATGATATATGATTCATGCATAAAATCGAAAACGCCGGCTTTCCCGCTCGCCATAGACGATGCAGATTGCACAACAGACACACATCCACTACCTCCTACACTCGCCTCGCAAGTACCTACTCGCAACGCAACACGAGAAGAACAGGTTTCTACAGGTTACTCCCGTGACCGTTAGTGTTTGATGTAACCAAAACGTTTTGTTATGCGCAGCATAACTTTATTCACCACCTATTATATTGCTGTATTATTGATAACCAAAAATATTCTAAAACCAACATAATCAATATTAGTTGATCTCAGCCAAATTTTTTGTTTATTTTTAGTAACTTTGCAAAACAAATCTCAACAATACTATTTAGCTGGTAACAAACTAATATAGCAGACTTAAAAAACAGCAACTATTCGTTAAAAAAATAGTTTTAGTTGGGTCAACTGTAAAGTCACAAGTGTGTAGAGTATAGCAAAACATATTATGTTGCAAAGTGCCGAAACCGAATTTTGTATTGGATAACATAAAATTTTGTAGCTTATAACCAACTCAAATAACAAAAATATTTTTGTAAAATGCTACAGAAGCAGTTGATCAATACGTAAATGAAATTCGTTTGTCTTTTATCAAGGTTTGGTTATTTGTGAATTAACTCAACTAGTTTTGTAAAATACTTTTTTCAGTGCATTTTATAGATATTTTTATAATTATAACTATGAATACTGTATGTGTTTCATATTATTATAACCACGGGCAAGTGCTGAAAATCAACGCCACGACTTGAGTGCACACGGGTCACGGCATTTAAACTGAGCTTTGGCCTTTTTGCACAGTCTTCACTGTTTTTAAATTTTTTTTCTTATTTATGTTATTGTACTTTGTGACGGTGTGGTGTGCAAATAAACCATTTTTCTTTCTTTCTTTTTTCCCCTTTCTTCTTTCTATAATATCTACTAAAATCCTTTTTTCACTTCCCCTCGTGAGTATAGTACAAGAGCCTACTAAAGGCTAAGCTAAGGGACTCCACACAACCGCTCTTTGATAAACATCTTAAACAACGGACTTCAAACCGCATGCCCAGTGTAAACATGTATTAATGCAAACCTTCTTATGAAGATGCACACGGTAACTTTTAGGGGCAGTGATGTTGATGTTGATTTCATATCATTGACGTAATCGATATCGTAATATATTGTGTTAAATAAAATGAACATTAAAAAATACGAAGTGAACTATGTTTTTATAATAACTATCGTGGGGCATACTATAATAACTACAATCGCGGGTTACTCACGTTAATATACTGAGAAAAGCTCTACTAGTTTCGAACCACAGAGGGGTTCTTCCTCATGAACAGCGTGCGCGGTCGCGGCGATGTCGCGCAGCTCACTGACGTCTGTTCGACATCGCCGCGACCGCGCACGCTGTTCATGAGGAAGTAAACTAAACGAGCAAAATCATGTAAGAAGATATATTTTATTTAACTTTTTCTAAGAATGAAATGCTCTAAATTCTCAGGCCTTTAGTTCTGAGCTTTATGTATAAGTGCAAAGGTTAGTTCTATAGTGTAACGCGTAACATATAAAGAGGCTTATATGGTTTGTAGTTCTCTTGTTTGTAATATCCTAGATAGTGGACCTTTGTGTCAGGTAGGGCATTATTTCTAGTAGCTGTTATAGCATTAAATTTGATTTTAAAGAGAGACATTATTGCTTTATTTCTTATAGTCTGCTTTAGGTGCGTCGCCCATGGATACCTGGAACACCAGAGGCGTTATAAGTGCTTTACCGGCCTCTTTAGGATTAGGAGTTTGAGGATTATTGAGGATTTAAGGGTTAGGGAGATTGGGGGAAGGGGGAGGGGGGTAATTGGGCTTAACTGGGCCGATAACCTTACTCACACGACGAAACAGCGCAACCGTTGTTTCACGTCGGTTTTCTGTAAAGCCGTGGTATCACTCTGGTCGAGCTGGTGGTCCATTTGTGCCTTTTCATGGCTCTCAACTGACAACACAATTCATAATTATAGCTATAAGCTATATTATGTATAGAAGCCATGTTTATTTTACCCCAGTAAGCATCAATAGCATGGATTGTAGGGTAACTATAAATATTATTTATCAGAAGGACGCTTTGTATAATAGGGTGGAAAATGTGTATTTAGTGGCGAAGGGGTCTCAACCACTATTATAGAAGCTACGGGGTGAATTATTATGGTATTTGTGTCGTTTGTAAACCTTGATTTATGTATGGTTCAATGGGAATATTGTTGATAAGTAGGTACAACCAATTATGGTTGTGTGTGTATAAATATATGGAAGGATTTTATTTTGAAATACATATTATGTGGATTAACATCGATAGTCCATGATAGACGACTGATGTATTATGGATCTTCTTTTCAAGTGCGACTGCCGGGCGAGGGGTCTCGGGTTCGATTCCCGGGTCAGGCAAAATACTGTACTACTGGGATTTAAAAAAAAATGACAGTGGTATATGGCAATTGGCTCACCCCCTATTACATGGGACTAATAATATATATATGAAATAGTGAAAAGTGGGTGTTACATTGTACAGTGGCATTAAGTGCCGTAATGTGGACTTCTGCCTACTCCTTCCGGGATAAAAGGCATGATGTTATATTTTCATAAGATCACCTGATGGTAAGCAATCGGCGTCGCCCAGGGACACCTGGAACATCAGAGGCGTTACAAGTGCGTCACCGGCCTTTTGGGGATTAGGAGTTTGAGGATCGTTGGGGATTCAGAAATTGGGGAGATTGGGGAAGTTGGGCCTCCGGTAACCTCACTCACACGACGAAACATAACGCAAGCGTTGCTTCACGTCGGTTTTCTGTGAGGCCGTGGTATCATTCCGGTCAAGCCGGCCCATTCGTGCATGGCTCTCCCACACTTATTTTTATTTTATTTTTCCCTCATGACATCGTCGAGAAGAATAGGAGTACCTACAAATGTGTTCTCTTCTGCCATTGTCCACACTGCTTGTGTCCACTTTACTCTTCAGTTTTAAGCATCTGTATTTTAAGACAACAATATTTAACACACGGAATAACTCTTTTCATTACATAACCGTAAAAACTACCATAAAAAAAAGAAAGTCCATTAGCCACAAAGCTGAGTAATTACGTCAAAATTTTCTTTCCCTCCAAAAATGAAATCAACTTGAGAATTGTGCTCCACAGACCTATAAACCCTGTAACTCACTGTTCAAAGTCTTTCGATTAAAAAGTTCAAAGACTTCGGACGTTTTGGGTGTGGTGTGAGTGACAGCGATATTGTGTAGGTGGTAGGTGTTTTGAGACTGCATTGAATTATGCGGCACGGCTTAAGAATATATTTTACTTATTTTTTAATGGTATTAAATTGTACTCTCTATAATTTTATAATACATACTCAAAAACAACATTTCATACAGGGTTCGATGACATTTTAGTCAGTGAAAATCGAAAGAGTATATACCCCAAGTAACCGGAACGGGTTGAAACATTTTATAATGCTTATTTGTAAGTTAAGTTTACGTTGATTAGGTACAAAAAGGAAATATTACTATAAGATACAATTCAAAATTGACGATCACTAATTGTCAGAACCGATTTACATAATAATATGGATGATGCACCACAGCTTTTCTACACTTTACAATCCGCTACCACTGACACCACACCCGCGTCCCCATCTGACAAGACGTCTCGATGACAATCCACAGATAAGATAATTCACTGGGACAGCTGCCGAATAAATTGTTGCCAGCCAGTAATGAAGTGGCGATGGTCTGTACCTGGCGTGACGTCACGTCTCTAATAAATTTGAATTTAGAAGCTCGTTGACTGATGTGAAATAGTGCCTTTTGGGATTTATAAGATGGTAATAGAAGCTGTAATAGTTTAGCTACAAAGTTGAAATTCCTTTGTATCGTTAAGGTAAAAAGTAAATTTTGAGGGAGTTAGGTAACGAGTTGGTTTAAAAAAAAATTATAAGGTTCCATGTTTCTAGTAGGTAAACACAAAAATAGTCAAGTAATTCTCAAAGTGTAAAATAAACTAAATATACTACTACTAATACACGGAGGAATTCGAAACCCTTACACATATACAGTACAAAGGGGAACCCTTTTTCGACGTGTTTGAGAAAAATAACTACGAAATAGTCGAGGCGTTTGGGGAATTTAGTGAGGACATGCCATCGAAGGTAGGTCCACCCTATTCTTTATATTTTCATGCTCAATTTTCCGGATAACTGGCATGTCTGAGTATGTCGATGTGTTTTAGTAGGTTGGTAGGTATAACCGTTGTGGAAAGTAGGAAGGTGAATTAAAAATGGGGGAATTTGGGGTACAAGCTTTCTTGTGTTTTAAAAGTTAAGTATATAAGTAGTACAGGTCTGTCTGTGTGCTAAGTAGAAGTTTGTTTATTCTGTCTTTTTTTATATTTTTTTGGGGTTTATTATAAAATATGCTATTTTTCTATAATCTAAGATTCATTAGTGACTCCTTGTAAAATATTCCAGTTTTCACATCTATTTTGAAGTATTGTTTCTTCTTTGCATGGGTGCGTCACTGCATGGGTGCCCACTGAAAATTAGTGCTGGGTGACTTGTATGCCTGGCTTACACTGAGTGGGTGACCCTTTTAGCATAGGCATGTTGTCAGCGTCTTTCTTCTAATTCTTCTGTTTTAATTCTTCAACTCAATGTTTTTATTACTTTCAATGTCACACCTTTATTGTCTTTTTTATACTTCATTTATGCTGCATCGTGCCTGGTGCTGAATAAATGTTTTTTCTTTCTTTCTCTTTTTAATTTTATGAAGCAACAAATCTATAATTCTGATTGTATAACAAAACGTCACAATTCAAAACGATTCCTCGTTCCATGAACCGTTAACCAGATACAACCAGTCGAATAAACAACTTTCAATTCAAAAATAGAATACTTTCATCAACTTCGCTGGAATGTCAAGGTTAGGGCTGAGCTATGCTAGGTCAATTAGTGATGTGACATAGTCGAGAATAGGTGTTCACAATGGTTAGATTTGCCTGATCATAGTGATTTGTAAACCATTAAGTATATAATGCATGTTGTGCCTACCTATAATAGATTGATGCACTAGTATTAAAGTTTTCGTAAATGTAACCCTATATTGTATAAGTGTAATCAATTGTTGGTGAGCCAAATCAATAAAAAAAAACATCTCTTTCATAGTGTAGACTTCACAGTTCTTCATAATTCAGGGAAATTCAAGTTACGTTCCTATAGTATTTCAATTTTCATTTATTAAACTTAATAATTTAATTTGTACTGCCTTCTGCTAGCTTCACTGGTGAATTATTATTTTTTTTTCGTTATCTTTAATAAAAATATGTAATCCTGTTTTCTAGTTGGCGACTAGCGTTTAAATGCCATTTGTCTATGTCTGTGTACTAAATAACAAACGAAATGTGAAAACGTGTAGTATTCAATAAATGTTATCACCAGAAAAAATTACGATTCGAAAGATACCTACACAGAAAAACGAAAGGAAAAATCAGTTCCCACTCCATTCAATTCACAAACAGCTGTCTTATAATCCCCTAAAGTAATTTTCTTACTGAACCTCAACAACTTGAGACCACAAGACGAGACGCCCTAATTTTCCACCCCCACGCCCGAAAAAGGGGAATGATTATTTTATTCCGTTACCTTGTAAATGGGCCCACCTTTATCTTAATGAGAGGTTGCATTCAGCTCATTTGCGTGCCAGTTGCCAGATTGTGCCCGAGACTAAATTGTGCCAGTTGCCATTCCTTGGCGCTCGGTGGGTTGCCACTAGAGATGCGCTTTGAGGGGTGAAACGTGTTTTATGCGAAATTTCGGCAGTTATTTTACGTTGGAATGAAATTAACGGTTGGTTCTGAATAGTTTATTGTTGGACTTTCGTGTTCCAACCGATATTTAGTTCAAGTTGTTATAGTGTTCTTGTTTAGTTATGTTTATCGTTGTTTGAAGGCTAGGTAATATGAAATGCATGTAGTTTTTATTGATTGTATTGGGTTATTTTAGCTCTATAGCTATTTATGTTATAACTTTCGTGAGACATACTAAATTAATAATTATTTTTTCGGCTTATTCACGTAATTATTTGACGAGGAACTCGACTAGTTTCAAGCCATGCTAGAGGCATATTCATGAGTAGCATTCCGTGACAGTCACCAGTCGCGGGTCACGGAATATTTCTTGATGATATTTGAACTAAATGCTAACATTGACTTTGAACATTGATTTGGACCATGGCAAAGTAGAGGTACAAAGTGCAAATGACATACTTGATTTTGACAACAACTTTTTCCTTTTTAAATGGAATAGAAGGCAAACGAGCTGACGTATCACCTGATGGCAAGCGACCAGTGCCGCTCATGGACACTCGCAAAATCACACGTATATCCTAAGTACTTCAATTATGATTGGAACTTCACAAAACATACATGGAAAAGTACATAATTTCAACAAATAATTAATATGTAACCCTAAATCACAAATATTACAAGTTAGCAACGACGAGGGGTTCAGAAAGTTGAAGCAGTAACTTGCAAAGTTCTACTACTTATAGTTACTTGCAGTCAAAGCGTGCGCCATGCAGTGCGGGAACACATCGATAAATGATGCGAAAACTTCGTCTGTGACGACGAAAATACGTTAAAAGTTTATTTAACATTTTTAAAGTATGTAATGCTTGTCGAATATTACTTTATGAACGTGTATTTATGCAAACATTTATGATACGTCATGTTTGGTAAATGTAACCTCTTCGTGAATTTGTGTGCCTAGTACTTTTGTACGACTCACAGGTTATTTATTGACTTCGTGACGAAATTTACATAAAAAATATGAGAATTACAAATATGACGACAGTCAAAAAAGAAGTCTAGATTCGATTCCTTAGTGATACAGAATATTTCTGAAGTTTACGGAGATTTTAAACAATTTCTACATTTGCGTACTGGTGGTAATAGGTACAGTATATTCGATGACTGAAAGTCAGTTTGGTTGTGCAAGCCACACATGACTACACTTTATTATTGAACTGTCAAGTAAAACCACCAAACAATTTTCACCACTTCTACAAGAAAACCAAAGTACAATTTCCACAAACATTGGCCAAACGTTACCATTGAACAGGCCAATATCTATAAAAATAACATTTATCCGAGCACCGAGTATATTCAACTAGATGGTCTAAAAAAATTGAATCGAATTTTCGCAAGGAGCATTTCCTCCGAAACTTTTATTAGAATTACAATATTGAAGTGAATGAACGGGCGGCCATATTGAAAAAGCGAATCATCGGTAAATATCGAATTTCATTTCGTTCTCACTTGAAGTAGCGTTGCTTAAATTTTACATTGATATTATAAGTTTGATGTTGTTTCAAGTTTTTATAGGATGTACACAGTAAAAATGCTCGTTAAAAGGCTCATCATTAACAAATTATTATTAATAGTCGCCTGTATAGCATGTTGAAGTCTCAAGTCCAAATTGGCTCAAGAGATCTGAAATAATTTCACTCGCTCTGAAAATGCGCTCGTTGTTTGACAGCTAAACAAACTAGAGTAGTTCATTTATCCCACAACCTATAAACTTATTATAGATATTTAAGTCATAACACAAAAGCATCGCACTAAAAATTGCCTAAATTAACCTTCTATAACCGTTTGAACTGTGGTCGCTGGGAAGAATGTAAAATTGACTGGCGACATTGTTCCACTAGACTAACAGATTCCTTTTGTGAAAAGAAACGGTTATGACGTAAGCATTATGCCGGGATCCGCCTTGCCAACCATGAAATTGAAAGTGTTTGCCGTTGAAAAAATTGTTTGAATTTTTTTTTCTTTGTTCCAATTTTTTCGTCTTTTCTATAGTTTGGTTTAGACTAGAATACTGAATATAAATTGTTGTTTATCGATATTGGCGTGGAAATATAATGGTTTTTGTTTGTTTGAAAGGGTTAAGTTTAATATTGTATGTATAGGTATATTTTTTATTCTGATACCATTTAAAATGCAGATATGTAACTATGTATTATTATTCGCGGTTATATTATCACGAATACTTCAGGGGCAAATTTTGTTTGGAAATATACTGTTTTTTTACTTTGCATTAAATTCTGATGTTTTTTCAAATATTATATATATTATATTTTGACACGTTTTAACCTTTCTGTTTGCATTCCCACAAATGCTGTCAATGATTTTTGTAGCCACAATGTACAAGTAAGTATCATAAAACAATACGGTACAAATACCAATATGAGCTGTTTTAAAGATATCAAAAATTACAATGTCGTGGTGGCCCGAAGGTTTAATACGCCCGCTTCTCATGCATGAGGGTGCGGGTTCGAAACCTACTAACGGCAAGTACCAATGTGACTTTTTCCGAGTTATATGTACTTTCTAAGATTATTCAGAGACCACTGACAAACGGTGAAGGAAAACATCGTGGGGAAACCTGGGCTTATAATTTCTAATTATAAGTTTGTAATCGCCAACCCGCATTGAGCAAGCGTGGTGATTAATGCTCAAACCTTCTCCGTGTGAGAAGAGGCTTTGCTCAGCAGTGGGCATTTATAGGCTGTTGATGATGATGATGATCAAAAATTACAATAAATATAGTCTTTAAAATCCCACATACCTTCATACAACCAGTCTGGTACTCCATTGTGGATTGTGCCTGGCACTCCAGACTCCGTCACACGATACCCCGTGGATGACCTGGGGGCAGGTCTGTAGTATATGTCGTAATCTTTGACGGTGATCAGCCCATGGCCCTTGGGGGTCCACGTGGCTAGGAGTAGTGAGGGCCCTTCGGTGATCACTCCGCCCCCAACCTCGTCTGGCAGCGGAGTTAGGGGGTAGGACTCGCTGGGGACAATAGAAGAGTAGTTTTTAGTAAACTGACGCAGAACATAACATCACGCCTTTTATCCTCGAAGGAGTAGGCAGAGGTGCTTTTAGTTATACTACTGTGTAATATAACACAAACTTTTCACTAATTATGTTATGAGTCCCATGTAATAGGGGTTGTAAAATCATCTCATATAACATGTATACCCAGTAATACTTTGCCCGACCCGGGAATTGAACCCGATATCCCTTACGCCGCAGTCGCAATTGCGACCGCTCGGCCAACGAGGCAGTCTTTTTATTTTATATTATATTTTAGAACCAAATTAGCCGAACCGGTTTAGCGTTTCTCTGGTTTGAGTTAGACTTGTAAAAACATATTGGAGAAAGGATATCAAGACTTTTGATAGTAGAAATGTTATATTTTAAACTAAAATATGAAGTACCAAGACAAACACGACATCAAATCGCCAGACACGTTAAAACCGCCAGACACATTGTACGCCACCGATCTGACGTCATTACCCCCTTGAGTTCACCCCGGACATCCGAGCACGTGAATACATGAATTCCCAATGAAGGAAAAATGTTCCCGATTGTGATTCCAGTCATTTGATGTTTGTGGTGTTTGAATGATGCGGAATAAAAATGATGTCGGTAATTCTTGGTACGGAGTTAGATTTTTGAATCGAGACTTTATTTTAATGGCAGTTAAGTTTAAACTTGGTTGATAGTGGCGGGGTGGATCTAGATTTGAACTTTAGGTGTAGAATTTTAGATAAGTAGGTACTAATTTATTAATTTCTCCAAATACCTAAATAATAAGGAAAAAAAATGTCCAAAAATATGAAAATACTTTTTTCTACAAAACAACCTCTGAATCATAAAAAGTACCAGGCGCACAAGTTCATGAAGAGGTTACATAAACAAGCTTGTACCACTACCATCCACGACATTAGTCACCAAGCCGTGTTTTTCCCGCGCAATGGCCGAATATTTTTTTTTATTTTTTCAACAATAGACCCAAGGGAAGTGGCTGAAGGCCGAACAAAAGCTTTGTTCCGTTCCTTTTGCGTCTTTTTCACTTTTAAAATATACATTACTCAACCGTGTTCTAACACGGCATTGATTTCGGAATAAAAGAGAAAATGGAAATCATGGAAGATTAAAATGCATGAATTGAGATACTTTCTCTTTGCCTTTTAAGTCAATCTCCTGTCCATTCATGAAGCCTGGTTCATTTTCTATCTAAATCAAAATTAGAAAGCTTATTGGAATGATATGGGTCATTCATTTTAGAAAGGAAGTTAAAGAAAAATCAATATAAAACAGTTACATTTAGTTCTGCAATAATTAAGTATGTTGCGAGTAGGTACCTATTTTGCAACAAATAGTTGTTTTAAAAAAAACGTTGCCCCACATTAGGATTTTCTCTTGTGTCGTGGGTGCGTTTACAAACATACAAGTCCACATACACAATGACACCCAGACCCGAAACAACAATTTGTGGATCACACAAAGTGTTGTTCCGTGCGGGAATCGAACACGCGACACGTTGCACGGCAGCCGGTTGCCCAGCCACCGCACCAACCGTGCAGTCAAAGTTTGTCAAAAACTTTCTGTAAATCTCATCATGATAAGTGAGAGACTTTACATACTTGAGAAATGAGATTGAATAATGCCTTGCCTTTAAAATATGAAGTCCGTTAACATACAAAATCTCGTACGATACACCTTCTAACAAACACGAGACTTGTATGTATCTAGACGACCTAGTAAATAAATTACTACAATTTATTACCGACCTTACTGCCTACGATATAGGGCGGAGAACTGCTTGGATGTTGTGTACATTCGAGAGAAACACCTTAGTACGCCGAACGTAGTGTTAAAGGCCCGATTTATGAACATATTAGGTTTTATGCTTGCCTGGTACCTGCGATTACGGTTTGCTGTACTGTTATGTTTGTATAGGATACTTGCGTGTACTTTGAATAAGAGCAGAAATAATAAAAAAAGACATTTAAGCCCTTTTTGCATAAAAGTGCTACAAACATCCACCCACACTAAGATTTTGTGTATTACGAATTTGTATTTGTACTTCATTTTAGTAGGGTTGACACGTTTTTTTGATTTGCGAATTTTCAGTAGGTAATAAATATCGAGTAATCTCACAAGAAATGCAAGTTTGCTGACTTAATGTAATCTATTATAATATAATAAGTGAAATAGAAATCCAGTCCATACCATAAAATTGATTTTCCTGAACCCTTTAACGAAAATCTACAAAATATTTTTAACAAAACTCAATAATCACACACCACAACACGGTTGAATTGTAATCGATAAAGAACATCCTTTTAACAATCGACTAAAATCAGATACAAAAAGGCAATAGCGAACAAACCCGCGGCCTTTGAAAGCTGAAACAACTTTCCTTTACCAAAGTACACAATGGGTAACCGAAATATCTAAATTACGTATCGAATAATCGATTGGAAAAAATCGAGCAATCGTAATAAGGTGGATCAGCTAATAAAAGTCGCAGGGAGTCATAAAAAAAGCAACTTGCTTCCAACCGGCCTATCTGGAAGTCATTGTTGTCATTGAATCAGTCCTTCCAGATAGGAAGTCATTGAGGGAGGCCTATGTTTAGCAGAGGACATCTTGTAATTTGTTTAATATTAAAACTTACGTGTCACATACCTACTAAATTAATTATTATGTTTTTGGCTTACTCACGTAATTGTAGACGAGGAACTGGACATTGCCAGCTGGTAGCAGCACGACAGTCGCCGCGTCCCTGCTCATGAATATGAGCCTCATAACATCACGCCTTTTATCCCCGAAGGGGTAGGCAGAGGTGTACATTATGTCACTGTACAATGTAACACCCACTTTTCACTATTTATGTTATGAGTCCCATGTAATAGAGCGTGAGCCTATTGCCATATACCGGGCACAATTCCAGACTCCGTGCTACTACTGAGAATTTATAAAAACCCAGTAGTACTTTGTGCGACCCAGGAATCGAACCTGAGACCCCTTGCTCGGCAGTCGCACTTGCGACCACTCGGCCAACGATGTTCCTCATCAAACAGTTACGTGAGTAAGCCGAAAGCATAATAATTAATCTTGTAATTTGTAGCTGATATTTATGGTAATTATGTATCACTAATATGGCAGTAGTTTACCCACTATTACATGGGACTTATAAGATAACTGGTGAAAAGTGATTAAAAAGTCCATAATCTCTGCCTACCCCTATGGAATACAGGCGTGAGGTTATGTATGTACCTATGTGCATTGTAAGGTGCATCTATACTTTCGAGAATGCAAAGGCTGGAAATAAGGACAATTAAATAATTAGGCTTTGTCCAAATCAGTTTATGAACAGTCGTTCTAGAAACCACATGACCAGGGACGCAGTACTATGAGAAGTTTAAATCAAACAATCAGATTGCTAAACAATAACTCAAGTTGTTCTGTTGTGGAGACAAACTGGCCGACTATTGTACTTCAGTGGGATTACATAATGATAGTTTTGATTTATGTAGCCATCGATTTGGGGAAGTTAGCTGTGGTTTGTCCTGTTTCGAGTTGAGTTTGAACAGAGATAATATAGGCGCAAAAACACTATTTCAAGTTTTATAGTTATAAAGTTTATTCTACTAGACTATCGGTCCTCTTGCTGCTACCATACTGCCGTAATATCTGTGTTTGGCACATTAGTTTTATAAATCACTACATATTATAAAACAAAGTCGCTATCCGCCGTCTGTCTGTCCCTATGAATGCATAGATCTTTAAAACTACGCAACGGATTTTGATGCAGTTTTTTTAATAGATAGAGTGGTTCTTAAGGAACGTTTATATGTATAATACATGCATATTGCACCCGTGCGAAGCCGGGGCGGGTCGCTAGTAAACTTATAAAATTTACAATTTACTTATTTACTAGCTACTCGCGCGGTTTTATCTGCTCTGCTCGGCTCCTTTTGATCGTATCGTGAGGTTTTATAGCATATAGCCGTTCTCGATAAATGGACTATCCACTACAAAAATATTCATTGAAATAGGACCAATAGTTCCAGAGTTTAGCGTATTCAAGGAAACAAACTCTTCATCTTTATGAAATGAAAAAGTAAAACATTTAATTTTTATTTTATTCAGGTTTGTCAGAAAGCGCTGCTATCCGGTCTCAGTTACACCCACGGGAGGAGTAGTGGTGGTGATTGTGGTGTTCTGCTCTGTTGTCACAAAATGGCAAATAGTAGTAATTTAAATAGTAGAAACATGACACACGCCAATCATACCAACTTTTTATCCCAATTATGTCGTGGTGACCAGGAGGCTTAAGACGCCCGCTTCCCATGTATGAGGGTGCGGATTCAAAACCTACCAACGGCTAGTACCAATGTGACTTTTTCCGAGTTATATGTACTATATATGATTATTTAGACACCACTGACAAACGGTGAAGGAAACAGGGGGAAACCTGGGCTTATAATTTCTAATTACATACCTCTTGTATGTTGAAAGTTGCGGGTATAAAGTGTTTTATACCGGGAGCCGGTGTTTCAACAGATAAAAGGGTAAAAGTTTGAATTCCCCAACCCGCATTGAGCAAGCGTGGTAATTAATGCTTAAACCTTCTCCGTGTGAGAAGAAGCTGCGCTCAGCAGTGGGGGCATTTATAGGCCGTTGATGATGGGATAAAACAGGAATGGTATTCTACGCGGGCGAAGTCGCGAATAACATAACATAACATCACGCCTTTTATCCCCGAAGGAGTAGGCAGAGGTGCACATTATACCACTGTACAATGTAACACCCACTTTTCACTATTTATGTTTTGAGTCCCATGTAATAGGGGATGAGTCAATTGCCATATAGCGGGCACAATTCCAAACTCCGTGCTACTACTGAGATTTTTTTTAAAAACCCTGTAGTACTTTGCCCGACCCGGGAATCGAACTCGACACCCTTTGCCCGGCAGTCGCCCTTGCGACCACTCGGCCAACGAGGCAGTCGTCCAGTCGCGAATAAAAGCTAGTAAATGGCGAATATCAATGAAACATCAATCCATTTAAAGTCTAATGTCGGAATACTGAAACGCTACTCAATTTTGAGTCGTGCTTAAGTATAGTTCTATCTCTACAAATTCTTTGTAAAATGACAGAGATGGCACGATATTTGAGCACGACTTCAAATTGAGTAACGTTTCAGTATTCCGACATAAGCCACTAAACTACTACTTATCTGACAAACAAGTAACAATACAGTAAAACGCATTGATAAATCAGAAATATTGATTCGAAACCATTTTCCAGTAAATCTCCTTTAAAATGCGTTAGTCGTTACAAATGGCAGCCATTATGCAGAGGGTAGCAATTGAAAGATGGTGATATATTGACTCTTCAGAACAGTGGCTTGGGAAACCAGAGTTAGGTTGTTATTATGGTGAAATATGTTTAAGCTTTGTGTATGAGAATGAAGTTTGGAACTTTTTTTAGGTGAAGATAAAAGGAATATTGAATTTTAGAAATCTCATATGCTCTTAGGCTCGTTCTATGTGGAAATAGTGACAAGCCCTATTCACATTTTCTATCTTTATATGTATATATAATTCTCCTGTGCGTGTGTTTGTCATTGAACGCCTCCTAAACGGCTTGACCGATTTAAATGATTTTTTCTGTATGCATTTGAGTGGCGCCCTGGATGGTTTAGATTCACAAATCGGTCGGTGTCTAGGATATTTATCATAAACTAACAATAATAATTATTATTTTATTGGTCTTTCCTTTCATACATATGCAGGACAACGTCTGTCACTGTACAATGTAACACCCACGTTTCACTATTTATGTTATGAGTTCCTTGTAATAGTTAGTGAGCCTGTTGCCATATACCGGGCACATTTCCAGACTCCGTGCTACTACTGATAATTAAGCAATATACATAATCTACATAAAACAACACTCTTATTTACTTTAACTAATTAATAATATCATTCAAACATAAATAAACATACACACATACATCTCCATTCCTCTAAAATTCCTCGAAACCCCAGGAACAGATGTTCCTTACATAATTTAGAAACTACGAAAAAAACTTCAGGGAGATCCGCCCTTCTGAATTGATAATGTATTTTGAGGCATAAGATTTTTATTTTCAAAGCTCCAGAGTAAGAAGTTATTTGATAAATTATTATGTTTTCGGCTTACTCACGTAATTATTTGATGAGAAACTCGACTAGTTTCAAGCCATGCTAGAGGCTCATATTAGTAGCAGCGCGACAGTCGCTGCGTCGAAATCGTCGTCGTCGTCAGGTTGCGAAATGCTGCTCATGAATATGAGCCTCTGGCATGGCTTGAAACTAGTCGCGTTCCTCGTCAAATAATTACGCGAGTAAGCTGATAACATAATAATTTATTTAGTTTGTCTCACGAAAGTTATAATACAGAAGTTATTTGATAAATTATAGCACCAAAAACTTGTACACATCGAGTTGTGGAAGCCAGTTAATCATGGTCCCGCTTTCATGATCTTTCTGCACAATCGACGGCAGTTTATACTGGTTTTGTTCAGCTTGATGTGTTAAAAATTGATGTGTAATGGAATATGGCACTATTTCTGAGAAAATCTCAGTAGGAGCACGGAGTCTGGAATTGTGATCGGTATATGGCAATAGACTCACCCCCTATTACAAGTAAGAGGCATTACCTTAATCTTGTCTTAAATTACAATAGTCTAATTCGAAAATGTCATTAACGCACGCTAACCTATCAATTTAACCGAGCAGTTTGATTGTATAATCGAACTGTACAGTCTAACTGTACAGTCGAATTATACAGTCGAACTGTACAGTTGCAAAGTGCGTAGGCTATATTCTGAACCTACGATTTAACTGTACAGCTAAAACGGAAGGTGTTTAGCGTACATAATATGACACATTATTGAGAAACAGTAAAAAGCTGTATAATTTAGTAAATTTTTATAAAAACCGTATTCGACAGAAGTTATGTATTAAAATTGTACAGATAGAAATCACAATGCAAATATTAAATAATTATTTACGGCGCTTAGCAGGTCTTATCGCACTAAGCAATCATATTATTATCCGTTAACCTAACTTGAATCCTAATCAAGGTTTAACAAACCAAAATCTAGCCTGAACTGCTTTGACTTTGACAATAGATAGATAGTCTATCCAGAACTTTGAAACTCTGTCTCAATACTGTATAAAATGTAAGTATTAGCGTGTAGGATATTGTCAAAGTCAAAGCAGATTTTTTTAAGGAATAAGCCAGTAAACGAGCTGCCGGATCACCTGATGGTAAGCAATCGGCGCCGCCCATAGATATTTGAAACGCCAGTGGCGTTACAAGTGCATTACCGGCTTTTTGGGAATGGGAAATTTGAGTATTGTTGGGGGATTCGAGGGAGACTGGAGAAGGGGAATAATTGGGCCTCCGATAACCTGACTCACACGACGAAAGACAGCGCAAGCATTTTTTCACGTCGGTTTTCTGTGAGGCCGTGGTAGCACACCGGTCGAGCAGGCCCATTTGTGCCGAAGCATGGCTCTCCCACACTTAAAATTTATTCCATAGATTGGTGTAATATTGTATTGTTTTCAGTATTATAAACACGAATTTTACATACACGCACTTTAGACTTATCAATTTGTTTCTTTTTTATCAAAAACCCAAGTACCTACTAAACTACTTTATCATTATCACCATCATCAATAGACTAAAAGTAGCTTCTCTCTCGCACGGAGAAGGTTTCAGCATTAAACTGTCACACACCGCGAGGACACCGGTGACTGCAACTTATTGTTCTTTAATTGTGTCTATAATGACGGTACTCAAAGGGTTAATCACCACGCTTACTCAATGCGGGTTGACGCTACTTTATGTGTTTGATTGGACAAGGTTTTATCACAAAAAAATACACTGCTTTATACAACTATCAACAACTGAGTTACTATCTAACAAATAACCCTTTTTGAACACAACACGGGAGTAGTTTACAAATTATATAACTAATTGGCGAGAGTTTTTAGCGCAACCCTCAACTTTGGTGAGATTCGTTAGGTCTTTGTTAATTTTGTTAAATAATTAATTATACCAAACCACTGAGACGTGCTTTACTGAATAATTGTTTGGTAAAGGCGGGATACAATGAGAGAAAATCTTTATTACAAATGTTTGTTGCACGCGTTTGCTTTATATATTAGTTTTATATATTTTTAAATATTCAGCTCTGTGTATTTTTTTCATTATTGAGAATTTTATTTTATTATTATTTTTATTTTAAGTTGTAAATATTTATGTAGTTATATATGTTCGATATCTTAAATAAAAATGAAACAATATATCTTTATATAGATGTATATCTTTATATATTGTATATCTTTATTTATTTAGATAATGGTAATTATGATGAATTTTGAATGTTACGGTCCTTTGGTTGGTCATCTGTCACGTTACAACCTTTGCTTTTACAAAAAAACCGTAATTTTGTTATACCCACACGGTCCGGTTACTATGCAGTTGACGTCCATATTATAGTAACCGAAGCATATAAAACGACGCTCAAAGTAACTTGGAACTAATTAGAGGAGAACAATTTCTTTATCCAATAGTAAAAATTGCAACCATATCAACATCAAAATTCAACGAAGCATATACAACGACCAAATTAAATGAACCACGAAGTACCTCATCCGTTGGCTCAGACAATGTATAATTAGATCTATGTTTTTCTTCGTAATTTAGTCTGAAGTCTGAGAATTGAGCTTGACATACGGCAATAAGATTAACGCCAAGTTTTTAGAAGGTGGATGTTACATTCAAAATGTGTTATATGTAACTTCTAAGTGCATAAAGTTAAAGATCTATCTAAATGAGCATTTCTAATGGAGGTCATATTTAAGGAATATCTAAGTTTGGGAGCCGGCTCGACCGGAATGATACCACGGCCTCACAGAAAACTGACGTGAAACAATGCTTGCGTTGTGTATCGTCGTAAGAGTAAGGCTACCGGAGGCCTAGTTACTTCCCTGATCTACCCAATCTCCGAATCCCCATTAATCCTCAAATTCCTAATGACAAAAGGCCGGTAAGGCACTTGTAACGCCTCCGGTGTTCTAGGTGTCCATGCGCGACGCTCATTACTTATCATCAGGTGATCCGTCTGCTCGTTTACCGGCTTATCACATAAAAAATTAGACTATTATTAGACTATTTCTGAACTTCTAGTCCTCAAGATATCTTGAGGACTAGAAGTGTAATATTTCGGTATTTCATAACCCAGTGTATCCCACCCTTACAATGCGTCACAGAAAATAATAAAACTTATACGATTTAACGAGGACTGGTCATGCATAAATAATCTAAGCACGAGAAATAACATTGCCTAAATGTGGGTTAAAATATTTTGTTACATAAAGTATTCAAGATTTTATTGCTAAAATAAAGTACTAGGCATTTTTTATTGCTGCTGTTCAAAATGCCCGAATATAATTCACTGTATTATGTATTGCGTGGTGTATTTAGGTCTCCAGTAGACACGCTACTTATAGAATCGATAAGTTATTTTTCGGAAACTCGATCACGTGTTATAATTATAAAATAATCGATACTCGATATAGGTGAAATGTTAGATATCGAGGCAATGATTAGACGTTAGAATGGTCTGGCCTGTCTCAATGATTATAGCATACATATCTGTGGGTACATTTTCTTCTAGAGTTTTCCTTATATGTTTTAATAAAAATGTGTTTCTACGTCCAGACAAGCTATGTTTAGAGACAGACCGTAAAATCGATATTGTTTTGAAAAATATCGGTGTACGAGTATGGCCGTTAATTGTATTAGTCGCCAATTATCGATTGTTTACATTAAAAATAACACCTAGGACGTAAAAAGCCTAGAGGCATAATTTTGGACAAGATTATTTTTAAATGGGACTGTGTCGCGTACGGTTTTTTTTGGATAAACTCGCCCCACATTTCAACTTCTGTAAGCCAGGATCTAAAATGTAGACGAACCAAAAAAAAGTATAAATGACCAAATAAAGACCAATTTCGTAATATCTTCTATGAAACAAAGTATTATTAAGAAGCTGTGTGTATGCTTTGCTTATGTGGTTAAAGGTAAAATTGGCCTGTACAGCCTCAACAAGCAACATATCTCCGAATACAAAAATCATACAATAATTAATTACTCCCTATTACAATGAGTTTCCAATTCTTTGTGTGATCTACAAATTTATGTTTCAACAAGACTGAATGTGATTTGTATTATAAAAGCACCTACGTTACCTGAATTACCGTTACCTGAATTTATTTCTGCAAATTGGCTACAAGGCAGCACTTTTACACGTCAATTTTATCAAGCGAACGATGAGGTCGACATTTCCTAACTGACTACTCTGAGAAGAAATGCCGAAACAAACTCAGAGGTCTGTCTCTTTTAAAGTCCAGACAAATATGTATAAAAGATTATGGGTGAGAACCGTGCAAGTTCTTTCTGTAGTGGCCTTTTGAGGAAAGAACCACAACTATTTGAGTGGACCCGTTCTGAAAGCAGTACGCATGTGTCGGTTTACAGTCAGCTCAATTAACAGGCGAGGCTGACTGATTCGACGAACAATTCCAACCTAAAGAAAATTTGCGTGTGTCGCACAAATACTCAAACTGTCTGAATATGGGTAATTAGAAAAGAAATGGTGAGGCAAATCTCGCACGCATATAAAACACTAGCGTCTGCCCGTGGCTTTGCCTGCGTGCCCGATAAAAAGTAGCCTATGTGTTGTTCTAGACAATTTTCTATCTCTTTTCCAAATTCATTCTGATCCTTTCAGCCATTTTGCTGTGAAGGAGTAACATTTAAACTTTCACATTTTTGACAGTAGTAGCTTTTGCCAGCGGCTTTGCCCGCGGTCCCGTAGGGTAAAAAGTAGCCTAAGTGTTAATCAAGACCATATTCTACCACTGTTCCAAATTTTAACAACAAACAACACAGTAACAAAAAAAACAAACAAACAAACATACATACAAGCTTTGACGATATTAGTATGTAGTATTGGTATGTAGTTTATGTACTAGGATACATTTATCACCCTCGTTTTTTATTTATTATTTTTTTCAATAGTTCAAACTTCGTTTAAAACCTACTGTAACACTTCTCTGCACCACCCTATGGTTGGCTGGTAGAGAATGCCATTCGGCATTAAGTCCGCCATTGTATACAGTTGTACATAAAGTGTTAAATAAATAAATAAATAAATAAAAAATTAGCAGGGTCAGCTAAAAATGTACATATATCCGTCTTTCAACTTTCCGTGAATGAAATCGCTAGTGAAAAATACCGTTTAAAGACAAACTGAAGCTCTGAAACTTTCAATCAACTGCCACAATAGTGCTCCGTATTTTCAAACAGATCAACCAAACCAGTTTGCGCTTTTGACTTTGAGTCGCTCGTAAATAAAACTCCAGGTGATTGCTCGGACATTCAGAATGTGGTAATGGATTTTTATCTTTACACGAAGGTGTTTCGCTACTATCAAGCTTGTACTAAATTGATTTTTGAAGTGGAAATTTTCTGTAGTTATGCACGATGAGTTAAATTACCTTTGGTTAACTTTCTAGAGCAAAGGTTTATTGTCAGATTTATATTGGTAATAGATGGCTCGGAGGTTCAGACGCCCGCTTCTTATGCATGAGGGTTCGAAACCTACCAACGGCAAGTACCAATGTGACTTTTTCCGAGTTATATGTACTTTCTAAGATTATTTAGACATCACTGACAAACGGTGAAGGAAAACATCGTGAGGAAACCTGGGCTTATAATTTCTAATTAACATAACATCTCGCCTTTCTACACCGAAGGGATAGGCAGAGGTGCACATTATGTCAAAGTCAAAGTCAAAGCATTTATTTCAATTAATCCATAGTTTGGTACTTTTGAAACGTCAACAAATACAAAATAAATAATAGTCTGTCAGTCAGTCCGTCAGTGAAACTAGGTGAAGCTAGGTGCTCATTCCAAAAAGTAGATTCGAATGGAAGAGAACGAGCAAGAAACTCCATTCGTTACTCTTTTTAAAAAAGTATGTATGGCACTTGCACTTGAGACTACTTACTTGTAGCTTAATAATAATTTTAACGAGTTTTGATGCAGCAGAGCCAACTATTTGTAACAACATTACAGCAGAGCCTATTGAACTATTTGCAACACAACATATTTGCGGTAGGCATTATCATTAAAGACAGAGAAAGGGACAGCTCATAAGTTTTAAAATCTGAAATAAATACTTACGTGGTTAGTATATCGTAGACGGTGTATCTTGCCAGGTAGGAATGCGTGTGGATCTTGCGCACATTCTGCGCCAGGAGCAGGAACCGACGGTCGGCTGACACTGAGAATGAAGCTGGTTCTAGCACCCTCTGCAACAAATTTTATACTCTATTTAGATGATAATTGAATTCAATATTGTGTTATTCAATCTGGACATCTAGCAGGCAGCTGGAGATCAATGTTTAAAGTTTCTCAGAGGCGCTGCTGTCAAATGTGTAGTGTAGCCGATGTTTACGTCGCGTCGTCTAAAATAGCGGTGATGAAATTTATAATACTACTAGCGGACCCGACAGACGTTGTCCTGCATATCCACTTGAATGTATAAACAAAAATTCATTCAAATTAGTTCAGCCGTTTAGTATAACTAACCTAAACATTTTTGTGAATCTGAACCATCCAGGGTGCCACTCGAACGTCTACAGAATAATTCGTTTAAATCAGTCAAAGCCGTTTAGGAGGAGTTCAATGACATACACACGTACAGCAGAATTATATATATAAAGATTCTGCAGTCATCATAGCTTTAGCAGATAATTGCACACATTAAAATATCCTGTAACAATATGTTCAACATTGAACCCTAATTCGCATATCATTCGACACGCGATCCCCATATTATAGTAGTATCGAATTATACCCATAGTCGATACCAGCTACGCCTATAAAGAGCATCGTAAAACAGGTATCGATGTTATCAAATTGGATTGAATCGATTCTCCTGGTCGTATTTGGTAGTAATGTTCGTGGTTATGATGTTACGGTATTTATTTGTCTTGAAGGATGTTTTGCTTTATTGGTGTGTTGCTTTGAGTATCTCTTTTGTATTTATGCGGCCCTGGTACATGTTTTTGAAGTGGGTAATATTTTGGACAAGGTTTTATTTAAGGAGGGGGCAAAAGTATTGAATGACTGCTCCCGCCTGGGTGAGGCGGGCGGGAGGGTCAGACTCTTACTGACTAAAAATCACCCCGTTCCTACTCCTGGTCTTCGAGCCGGAGCCCCGGCAACCCGTTAAGTCCTTCGCGGCTCCGTAGCCATCCGTGGTGGTCTGATGGCTCTTTAAACTGTCAAACACCAAGCGGTCACCGGTGACCGCGACCTATTGTTCTTTAATTGTGTCTATAAAACCGGTACTCGACGAGTTAAGGCGCGACGCGCCATGCGCTCGGGTCTGGTTCTGGTCGCCGTCCGCAGGCCCGCGCTTACGGTGACCGAAGATCGTCCTACGATGTTTTGGACACGGTATGGTGCTATTTTTTTGTATGCCCATTTTTTTATTTCTACATTTTACAACAATATAACTGAAACATGTTGAGAAACTTAACTGGAAACCCAGCCTTCTGAATCGCCTTGGCATTGGCATTTTCAATGAATCCTTTTTGCTTTTTGCGGTTGACAGTGAAATGTTTATAAGAGATTTTCGATGCTGGGTTTTTATTCATGTGTCCTTTATTTTCAGTTATTTTTTATTCAAAGTTCGGTTTGTACTGCCAATTATAAATATTTTGTATTGCATAGTTTTGTGCCTTTTCCTGAAAAGCGGTTGTAGTAATTGGAGTGCGAATATCAAACAATTCGAAAGGTGAACGTTCAAATTACTGTAACAAGAACAATGCACATCGAAAAATATTGTAGTATTGAATTAAATGTTTTCTACAATAACTTTGGAATAATCTACTATATAAAAATAAGTCGGGTTTTCCTTCCTGACGCTAAACTCCAGAACGCACGAACCGATTTCCCCGGTTTTGCATTCGTTGGAAAGGTCTCGGGCTCCGTCAGGAAATTTAAAGTTTCTTCATCTTCTAATCACCAAACGAAATATTACACAAAACGAAGCCATCTGGTGGCGAAACAGAGTTCGCCGGGTTTGCTAGTTTTAATATAAAAAATTCAGTTTAAGAGGAGAATTTGATCCATAGTAAAGTTATTTTATTTTTATGAGGACTTTTACTCACGATAGTTTATAATTCGACTGCACGTTTGATGCGGTGGCTGGGTAACCGGCTGCCGTGCAACGTGTCGCGGGTTCGATTCCCGCACGGGACAACACTTTGTGTGATCCACAAATTGTTGTTTCGGGTCTGGGTGTCATTGTGTATGTGAACTTGTATGTTTGTAAACGCACCCACGACACAGGAGAAAATCCTAGTGTGGGGCAACGTTTATAAAAAAAAAAAGAAAAAAAAAATTATTGTTAAGCATGTTATTTCTTACGTTTATTGGCTTTTATAACCAGGTTTAAGTTTTTATAATTTACAAACTTGATCCGAGGATTGAAACGCTGCGGGCTGAAGCACAGGCTTAAGACCTATTTTAGCAACAGATGCTAAAAATTGTTTTCATGATATAAATATTATGTAAGTTATATGAAGGCATTATGTAAAACAAAATTGTGTAAACTTTTTCTTGGTTCAATAAATTTAATATTATTTCCTTTATTTATTTCTATACTTGATTTATATATTTTTAAATATTTGATTACATAAAAAAGCATTTAAAAATACAAAAAGCAGTAGCCCACCAGTAACGGGAGAAATCCAAGCTATCGGTGGTCAGGGCTCCAGAGAAAGGAATTTCCGGATAATACGCGCCGTGTCCAGAAGTACTGCTTTCTGCATCAGGCCCTTGACCCAACCATCTAACATATTTATTTGTTGAGTATTGCTCATTTATAAATGGGGTTCCTATAATTTCTACGCTTAGCAGGCGGGATACAGATTGCAGTTAAAAAGTTTAAGTTTAAAGCGCTGCTGCCCGATTTCTATCAAAGTAGTCCGTTAATCGATTTTTAGGACCACAGTAATAGTAAAAATCTGTGGTATTATGGCCGTCACGTAACATAAAATTAAAAATTATGTTTAATGCCATAAATCTTCTTTACAATAATTACGGAAAACCTAGGCTGCTACCCACACGATACTAAAAAAGGAATACAACCTACGCCAATGTCGTAGCTAATATACCTGACGGTGCAATATATTATTGTCAATGAACAGAATTGGAGCAGAAATCTTCATTACCAGGCCATCAGGAGTCACAAGGAATTTAGCTTAACACGAATTTACTACGACAGAAAGAGAAAAGATTGGCCCCGGTACTTTTTTATACCAGCTTCATTAGTTACGATTTTTATTTTCGCTTTTATTACTATAGACTTTAATTGGATTTTTGTTTGTAATGCATAAATGTTGACTTATAGAATTTGTTCTTATTGTTTGAATGAGCTGGATGATTGTCAGAGAATGCTGTTAGCATTAAATCTTGCATATGCAATTGTATAAAACTTAATTAAATAAATAAAAAAATCTTATTATAGTAGTTTGAAAGTTAATTTTTTCATATTATTATATGTATAGGTGTAATTTTGTTACCTAATAGATAGGTTTTTACTTTTTTTTCATAGACAAGAATGTTTGGTATTTACCATACTAACAAAGAATAATATTGAAAATTTATTAATTTTCAGAATTTAATATTATTCTTTAAACGATAATGATTTTTATACTTATCTAAATTATACTATACCTACAGTGAAAAATATACTAGGAGAGCATAACAAGGAAGTGTTATCTTGCGCTTGCGAGGATTACTTTACATGAAACTGGGAGCATTATTTTATATGTGAGAAAGTTTTGCTTGGATTTTCATAATATGTGGTTTGAGACCGATAATTTTCTTAAGATAAAGCAGACATGCTCGTTATAAAAGTAATTATTATGTTCATAGTTATGATACCAAGGTTTCATGATAAAGTAAGAGATAAGCTTTGTGTGACGACAGAATATATATTTTGTTACCACGCTACCTTTCATGTGACTACCGTAAACTACAAATAGTGGTAAACTGCTTCATTGGTCGAGTGATCTCGGATTCGTTTCACGGGTAAGACAAATTTTTACTGAGTTTTAAAAAAAAATTCAGTAGTAGCACGGTGTCTGAAATTTTGCCCGGTATATATGGTAATAGGCTCACCCCCTATTATATGGGACACATAACATATATAATGAACAGTGGATGTGCATCTCTGCCTACCCCTTCGGGGATAAAAGGCGTTATGTTATGTGACTACAAATTTGACAGAGACCGGGAAGAACGCTCTCTGATAAACCTTATCCTCTTAAACTTTCATTCTCAACTCAAGCCAAGCATGGAGTATAGTGCGAACTCCTTTTATGTAGAGGAGACCCTAAGCCCCTTACGCTGACCGCCTAGGCGGGTCGTATTGACAAAAGCGGTTGTCATAGCCGTTAGAAAAGCGGTCAACCGCAGGGAGTGGCTAGCCGCGCGGTTGACCGCGAGTGCGTTGGTGGCATATACCTGCAGTGGACTACTACGGGTTGTTGAGGATTCGGACTATTGAACTTTGTCAAATGTGCAGTTCCTAAAAGTACTCAACTTCTTGTCTGAATATATGAGTCACAGTAAAAATATTCTATGCCTCGCGTAGATCTACGTTTCGGCCACCAGGGGCCCATGGATACTAGGAGTTAATAGATTCTTATAATAACACATATCGTCATACAAATGTGTCATAGATACGTAGAATTTAGCTTATACAAAAACTCGTTTAAATTGAAAATATTCGGTAACAACAGAAAAGTAATTTTCTTACGCATCTCATTACATTCTTTTTTCGAACACGTTGACAGCAAGAATAAGATGGCGGCGAAATTAAAAATGTTAACAAAGTTCCGAGCCTAAACAAACGGAAAATATTCAATTAGTTAGAAAACAAGACAACTTTTATTACAATGAGATTAAAATGAAGTGACTTCAAAGCGAACGTGGAAAGATAATATAAACACAATTATAAAGTTTTTTTTTATAAAAAGGTGGGCTCAGGTGTAATTGTTATTAGTTTTGTTTTAAATAAACGAATAGAGATTTTTTCTAATAGAGGGTGAGTTTATTGATATATCGTCTGGATAGTTCGTTTAGATAAAATTGTGTGTGTGTGTATTTTTATGGAGTAGGAGGCAAACGAGCATACATAATTATGGTAAGTGACCAGACCCGCCGATGGACTCCTCATGAGAAGATGTATGTTACTATTTATGGCTTTGCGTTGGTGACATCTCATTAATTAGATATCTATAGATATCTTCTTGGTCAAACCTTTCTGAATCCCTTTACCAATGTTGTCACGAGATAAAAAATAATTAAATTTATGCTGAGTTGGTGACCCGTTCGGATTGGGCATGTCGGCCAACACTGCGCACCTGAATTATTGGCTTGTTTTAGTTTTAGTTTTATAATTTACATTTTATCCTTTAATTTTTTTGTTTTTATGCTTTTTTACATTTATATGTCTTTTCTGGCGTGCATGTCTTATGCCGAATAAACGTATTTCATTTCATTTCATAACAATTCATTCGATTAGTTATTATATTTTTCGGCTTACTCACGTAATTATTTGACGAGGAACTTGACCAGCACGACAATGCGCATGAATATAAGCCTCTAGCATGGCGTGTTACTAGTTTAAAATTATCAAATAATGACGTGAGTAAGCCGAACACATAATAATTAATTTAGTATATCTCACAAAAGTTATAATATAAATTCACTCGATGTTTCTTTCAATAAAATAATTGTATTAGGTACCTAATTAAAATAAATTAGACTTAAATAACATTACAATTTGACTTCAATTCAGTTGACATCAAAAGGTTAATCTAATAACATTTAAGTAGCAAATATACTTTCATTCCTATACTCTTAAGTATATACAAGTATTTTCTTAAAGAACAAAGTTCTCCTAAGTACGTACTTCCAGAAACTCAGTTTAATTGTTTAACTGTGAAACGACGTATTCGAAATTAATCCTTATTAGCTTTTAATCTATACTCCTTACTAACAATAAAATTGAAGAGGTTTTGTTTGTTTGTTCGTTTGAATTAGATAAATTCTGAACTAATTTTGCACTTGACATAATTATTGTTATAGGATTGACTTCTGGGCTGGAAGTTTCGGAAATGATTCCCTGTGAAGATTATCTGCTATTACATATAACCAATATTGCAAAGGGATAAGGTTCATTATGAATTATTGAAATTCAACACTTCATGATCAGTAGGAAGTTATCGCTCTAATTTTTAAAGTAAAATTATAAAACTGTCACACATAAGCATATGTAACTCATTACCGGTGCATATACTACATACTTTTTTAAAAAGAGTTACGAATGGAGTTTCTTGCTCGTTCTTCTCCATTCGAATTTACATTTTGGAATGAGCACCTAGCTTCACTGACGGACTGACTGACAGACTATTATTTATTTTGTATTTGTTGACGTTTCAAAAGTATCAAATTAAGGTTTAATTAAAATACTTAAAATTCTTTGACTTTGACTTTATATTTGTAACATTATAACTTTTGCATATTGGACGTATTATTAGCTCCCACAGCTCAGTCCTAGACGTTGATTCGTTTCATTAAAAAAATACGTGTCTAATATTTTTCCCATAAACCAACTGACGGACTAAATAGATTTATTTTCATACCCCGTTATCATTATCATCCCTATTGCAACCTGTCGACAAACAAGCCTTCAGATTCATTATCCGCTATTAAAAGTAATAAGTCCTGGGTCCTATCGGCCCATTATAATATCCTCATTTTCTGAAAGATTTCAATTTATAAAGAATGTAATGAACTGACAGGGGACCGAGAGAGCTGTAATAAAATTTGACCAAAAGCTTAAAAGGCTTTTTAAAACCCTTTCGAAGAATTTCTTAAGTATCCAGTCGGTTAAGTACTTAGAGGTATATACCTACTAAGTAATTTTTTGACACGATCTGGTCAGAAACGAGATCATTATCTATATATATATATATAAAAGAAAGTCGTGTTAGTTACACTATTTATAACTCAAGAACGACTAAATCTATTTGGATGAAAATTGGCAGGGAGGCAGCTTAGAACCAGGAGACGGACATAGGACACTTTTTATCTAAATTGTTTTTTTTTTACTTTTACCGAAAATCACAGAACGGGGGGGAAATGGGATTGCGCGTGCGAAGTCGCGGGCAGAAGTTAGTTTTAAAATAGGTTTTAGTCTGCATCTTAGCCCGCGTGGTCAATGGAGTCGGTAAAAAAAGAAATAAAAATAAACATGAAGAAAACCAAAATCAAAAAACATTTTCGAAACTAAAAGTTATTTAAAAAATATATACCTACATATGCGTGTACGTAATTGTGATTGAGTGTGTGACGGTGTGAACTGAGTATGTGACAGTATGAGTGTGGGTTAGTGTAAATACTATAGTTAATACAAAATGTAATAAATAAGTGAAAATAGACTTTCTTTTAAATACAGACTCAATAAAAACTTCACAACATTAACAAAAAAAGACACTAAAAAAGGCAACAAAAAATCTTTTATCTCTTCATTGTTAATTCGTTTAATGTTATAAAACTCTCCTCAGCCATACTCGGCAAGTCCATTATAAATTATAATAATCTTTTCTCCTTCACCAACTTTTGGTCCTCGATTTTGTTCGTTAAGAAACCGATTCTATTTTTAGAACATCGTTTGGTCTAAACGATTTCCTTCGATTCTAATATCGGACCAAACTTTCCATTGAGTTTTTCCCTCGACTTTCCACGTGTCTTGGATTATTCGTACTGGTGATATTGATTTCGTAACAAACTTTTTATCTCCGTCAAAGTCAAAGTCAAAGCATTTATTTCAATTAAATCATAATTTGGTACTTTCAAACGTCAACAAATACAAAATAAATAATAGTCTGTCAGTCAATCCGTTATTGAAGCTAGGTGAAGCTAGGTGCTCATTCGAAAATGTAGATTCGAATGGAGAAGGACGAGCAAGAAACTCCATTCACTCTTTTTAAAAAAGTATGTTCTACAATGTATATGTGAGAACAATGCAAAGACACGCTTGACCCATTATAGGTACTAATAACAAACCTTACTAAAATAAAAAAAATCTTATAGTCTAACATGGTGCTCACATATGCATACTGGCAATCCATAAAAATAGTGCTTCTATACAAGAAAAATGTTTCAATAAAGAAAGAAATGTTCGATACCGAAGGAGTTAGGTGCATATTTTTTTTTATTTAGAACACCTTTTTCACCAGTTATGGTGTCGAGTCTCGATTAAAGGGTGTTCGCAATATGCTTTGCACTGCTGGAAATTTTCGAAAACTATAAAATACGTTGGCCGACTTGGGAATTAAAGTTCTTTTATAAGCCTTGATAGGCCATCAGAGCTCATACGAAAACAAATTTTAAGCGGCTTTAAAAACAATAAAATTAGATTCTCAGTTTAACCTCTTATGACGTATGTATGTATGTATGTTTGTGCACGATTATCATGCGATTGACATGTCGTGGTAGCCCGGAGGTTTAAGACGCTGGCTTCTCATTCATAAAAATGCGGGTTTGAAACCTACCAACGGCAAGAACCAGAGTGACTTTTCCCAAATTATATGTACTTTCTAAGATTATTTAGACACCACTGACAAACGGTGAAGGAAAATATCGTGAGAAACCTGGGCTTATAATTTCTAATTATAAGTTTGTAATCGCCAACCCGCATTGAGCAAGCGTGGGGATTAATGCTCAAACCTTCTCCGTGTGAGAATAGGCTTTGCTCAGCAGTGGGCATTGATGATCTTGCGATTGACTGAACCAATTTTGGTACGGTTTTCAGAAAAGTGTTTGTTTCACTTGGGAGAAGGATTTAGTATGTTAATTAACCGACTTCAAAAAAAGACGGGGTTGAAGTGTGTTTTTTAAACGTAAAATAAAAGAAATATTTAATGAGGCGACGTTTGACCACTATCTCGCTATTCGACTAACGAGACATTTAGTGACTATGTTTCTTACTTTATACTTTTCTTATAATAATAATAACTCTTTATTTCAGACTCTGAGATCCATGGTTATATGCACAGTAGTAAATTAAAACAAATAGAAATGTAAAATATAAGATAGTAATAATTATGTTATAATTTTTTCTGATTAGACAATATTTTCCTATGAAAAAACTAACTAAAACATACGTTACCTCACGCCTGTCTCCTATGGGTAGCCACTTACGCAGATACTATGGAACACCATTTGCTACAATTCTTAGATACCCCTTTCGCTTAAACTAAGTATCCTTGACTTATATATTATTATAGCCATAATTACTTAAAAAAAATAAATAAAACACTTTGCAAAAGCAATTTGTACGCAAGAAAAAACAACAAAGTAAATTAACGAACAAACAAAATACTTCATTTTCGAAGAAAATTTTCTCTCAACTGTAACTATAAGGAGCAAGGTCACTCAATATCCTAAGTGTCACGGACAGACCTACGAAATAAATTGATGTCCAGCCAACAAGTGGCTCCAGGGGGCACTCTAGGGGTGCTGGGGGTGTGGTAGGGGGCCTGGGGGTTCCAAACCATTGCCTCCTTGTGTATTCGATGGAAAACTTATTTTTGCAACGAACGCGCGATTGAGTTAACATATTGCGGTATCGGGGCGCCTGTTTATTTTTGGATCATATTTTTTTCGGGATCATTGTGGGAATATTGTATCTCCGTGCTTGTAATCGTAAGTGGGAGTCGGAACTGTATGTTGTTGTGGATAGATGTGCTTTAGAAGTTTAGGTTACCTTCGTGAAATTCACGTTGTGATTGTACTGCGGATTTTTTGTATTGCTGATGCAACAAACATGTCTAAAGATATACGTAAGTATTTAAATACCAAACTATCCTTTATCTGTTACCTAGAGTCCTTAGTAATTAAAATTGTCGTCCTAAAAAATATTTCTGAGGTAGGTACCCAAAGAGGTTTAAACGAAACACTGCAAAAAGGAAAGTAACGAAAAAAATACATTCAGCCTAAACCTTTCAATATACATAAACCAGCTCCCACTAAAAGCTATCGCCAAAAGCAAACAGGACAAAACGTTAATTGAAAACAATTACATTTGAGGCAGCCCTAACGCTACACATAACTAAAGCAAACACCAGCCAAAGGGCTAAAAGCCAGGAACTAGGGTTGTCTCGACGCAAACAAATGGAGACAGGCGGTCGCAACACAATTACTGAACTCCCTCTCAAATTGTCAGTAAGAACGTCTCGACAAATGTAATGAGTATCAGTACAACCAGCGCCGTATTGACCTTAAGGGAAACTGGGCAAGTGACTAGGGCGCCAGAATACAGAGGAGCACCAAGAGATGAGCAAATCTTATAAAGTGGCGGCGGCGCCAAAAAAATTAGGGATGCCTATGAGATAATGCGCTCTCTCCAATTTTTGCCTTCGCCGGATCATTAACTATTTTGAACATATAGCGAGACGCGGGGAGAATAGCTTGGAGAAGCTCATTATCGTGGGAAACGACTGCACGGTTGGCGCGGTGTCTGGGCAACTGGCTGTCGCGCGACGTGTACCGGGTTCGATTCCTGCACGGAGCACTGTGTATCGAAGTCGATATACACTGTTTGTGAGATTCACAAATTTTTGATTCGGGTCTGAGGGTCATGTGTATGTTTGTAAACGTATACACGACACAGGAGAAAATCCTAATCTCAGCCTTGCTAAAAAGAAAAAAAAAATTAGGGAGGAGGGTAAGAGGACGATCGCTACTAGATAGACTAGTTCAAGGACAACCCAGCATCATGGTTCTTCATCACAATTCAAATGGCCGCACACAGGAGCCGGTGGATACAATTCGTCTGATCCAGGGTGATGCCAGGATGATCACGATCCTCAGTCATGAGGGAACAACCGGGAGAGAGATGAAATGCTTACCAAGGGCGCTCTTTGGGCTTAATACACCTCTGGCTACATACTAAATAGAACTTTCCAGAAATATAGAGGGTGTCACTTTTAGACAACTTATTCTACAGGTTGTTGTTTTTAAAGGGATTTCACGAAATTGTCTCTCGTGGTGAAATTTCTGTGGAAACTTTAGTTTTGATGGTGTGACTCGAATCTCGAGTGTACGTACATAGTTTAGATTAGTTGGAAATGTTTCCTTGTAAGTTTAGGCGACATTTGTACGTGGGTTGTGGCCTGTGTCTTATTACTTACGGGAAATTTAAAACATGACTTGCTGCTTGGCTGTAGTTTAGAAAGTAGGACATATTGTTAATTTGTACTGTTAACCGCCAGAAGGTTCTGGTTATAATCTCTTTTTCTAATTGTATCTGTTTTTATTTAAACACTAGCTACTGCCCGCGACTTCGTACGCGTAATCCCATTTTTTTCCGTCCCCGTTCGTGATTTTCGGTAAAAAGTAAAAGTAAAAAAGTATTGGTTAAAAAGTATCCTATGACGGTCTCCTGGCTCTAAGCTACCTCCCCATCAATTTTCAGCCAAATCTATTCTACCGTTCTTGAGTTATAAGTGGTGTAACTAACACGACTTTGTTTTATATATATAGATTTCTAAAACTCTTTAAATATAACTGCTAAGCGAGAATATTAACCCTATTCCAGATCGTGGTCTGAACCTAATCCTCGCGAGGAGTTCCAGGTTTTATACATCACATTTAAAAATTACCACAAAGTAGTGCCTTTTGCAGTTCAGACTTAAAATAAAATTATTTTTAATTTGTAAATATTTTAGTTTTTAGTTAGTTATATTTTAAGTTGTATATATTTATATATTCAATTAACTTGAATACAAATGTATCATATTATGTATAATGTAGGAATAATAATAAATGTTGCCATAATAATCTCAAATAAAATTAACAAATAAATTGTACTTACAAAAGTGGTGTTTGGCATAAGTGTTTTCGTGGTCTGATTGGCTGCAAACATAAGGCTGATGCCGCCGTAGGTGTCACGGAATATGAACTCATCACCTGAAACAAAAAGAAACCTTATTTAGTAAACAATAGAGGTAATATTTGCTTAACAATCCATGTCTATTTATTATAACCCGAAGGTTCGATCGAGAAAAGTTATTATTAACTGTATATCGACTTCTAACGCTATGACGTAAACACAATATATTGGTTCACTCGTGAATCGAACTGGAGGCGTGAGTCAGAATAAATTTCCACTAAGATCAATAAATAGGAACAGGATCCCTTAGTTGGTTCGTATGCCACCCACTGGAAGAGCGGTGGTGACAATTGTTACGTAATATATGTACCTATATACAATAGATATTTACTTCCTTATCATATAAGTAATCAAACATTTACAATAAAATATTTAAATCAATCATATTAAGAGGATTGTTAAACAATTCGCCCGATACTAAAGTTTGTTACCGAAACAAACATTTGATGTATTCGCCACATGAAACAACCAAAGAGATTTGTTTGTATGCTCTGATCTCCTGGTATGTGCTCTTTAAACTACCAGGAGTTCAGCGGTATTAGTTTCAATTTGTGTGTTTGAGAGGAATTGTAGTTGAGAAAACCATACATAGATTTTAAAAAATATATCTGTTCATAACGTTTATTAGGGATAGTTTTGTGTAAATGTAAGTTTAATTAATGTTCTATGTGATTATGTTCTTTTGTTTTTCTTTGTCTAAATTATTTTACGGTTATTAAGGGATTATGTGTAATAGTTAATGTTGATGAAGGTATAAGGTTAAATAAAAATAAAAAAAATATTTTTAAGTTCATTAGGTAGTTATTGTGGTATCAAACGTGGCAGCAAATAACTAATTGTTATTTCCTTATCAGTACTTCACACCTAACACTCAATAAGTTATTGCATTTCACATGAAGAAAAGACTTCGTAGTTATATCATCATCACCATCATCATAACAGCCATAGGACGTTCACAGCTGAACATAGGCCTCCCCTAATAACTTCCATATAGGCCTGTTGGTAACGACCTGCATCAAAAGGCTCCCTGCGACCTTAATTAGGTCATCATTTCACTTTTTTTTTTATTCAACACGATTTTAAACAACCCACACAAACTAACCACCATTAGAAACTACCGATCTATGTACCAGGAGCTTATATCTTGAAGGAGTTTACTCTAATGTGGTCACATAGTTGGTTAATGTACCACATAATGGCGCTAGACGCATTAGCCGTATCGTTCTAATGGCTGTCGGAATTAATTGTAAATACTTTACTAAGTATGCAATTACCATCAATCTTCCTTTAAATGCATGTTATTATTATTTCAAGTGGGTTTGGTGGTAGAATGTATGTTACAACATGTTTTAAGTGGTTACGTGAGGTTGTATATTATGAAAATGAAGATTATTACTATAGCTCTCTCTCTTTTATATCTAAAATATAGTTGCAAAGTACTTTATAAACTATAATGCACGAAGTATCTAAAATGAATAAAACAATATGCGTCTTCACATTTTTTTCTCATTTTTTTTTAAACTTTCGTTGTGACATCTTGACTTTATTTATTTGTTTCTCAAAACACTTTATAATTATGAAATAAGACAAAATTTTAAATATGAAGTTTAAAATAAATCACATAGGTACTATTAGCAGAAGATAAATCAATCAATCAATTATCTACAAAGCATACCTAGATGTTATTTTATAGCTGCATGATTGCGCGCTCCAAGATGCTACGCATTGCTACGTAAATTCGTAGCGCTACGAGCTGCTACGCTGAGCACGAGATAGTATTACGGAATGTTGATTGTGATGGAAAGCTAGTACTATAAACGCCGTATCTATAACAAACTAGCGTCAAACATGAATGTTATATTCACATTACACATCCACAGCTTATTAGTAGCCACTACTGACCAAAGACCTCTTCTCCCACGAAGAAGGTTTGAGCATTAATCACCACGCTTCCTCAATGCGGGTTAACGATTTCAAACTTATAATTAAACATTACAAGCCCAGGTTACCTCACGACGTTTTCCTTCACCGTTTGTCAGTGGTGTCTAAATTATCTTAGAAAGTACATATAAATCGGATAAAGTCACATTGGTACTTTTTATTGGTAACATTCAGCGCCCTCATACATGAGAAGCGAGGATGTCTTAAGCCTCCGGGCCACCATGACCTTAAATATTATATACCTGAATATGAAATGTTATATACCACGTCGTATGTGAAATTTGTGTGTCCCTATTAGAGTAGTTCATGGACTTGAAGATAGTACAGGACCCTTTCATAATTAACCTTTACTAGTACAGAAGCAAAGTGAAAAGAAATCTATGTTACAATGTAATTAGTGCGGTGGTTTGCTCAGTTGCCTGGCGGACGGGTTATCTCACCGCGTCACAGACACTCCGCCGATGACCGGATTGTATAATTACGGTCCATTGTGAGTTGACCGCCTGTTACACCGGACCGTAATTTCCCTGGCGTGGAACATGTCTGTGATATTAATTACGTTCTTTTTGTAAAGGTTTTTGTACGTTTTTCAATATTCTGTGTTAGGAAATGTGATACGTTTTAATTTTCTTAGGGCTGATTCCAACGCCAGGTGAATTTTAGCTCAGGAATAACTTGGAACATTTGACAATATTCTTCCATACTAGAAACTGTCAAATTTCAATTTTAGTCTATAGTTAAATATTAACTGATGATTAAAAAATTGGCCCCTCATTGGTAAGTCAGGAAACGAACGATATTTTTTAATAGTTTTGAAGTTATTGAAGTAACTGTTTGAAAACCTAACTTTTTTTACGTAATAATTTGATTCAGAGTAAAGGAGGTTTAAGTAAATATAATATTTTACTAAAAGAAAAGTAAACATTAGTACCATTACGTAAAGTTAAGAAAAAATCAAACAAAAGCAATTTCCTAAAGACATATCCTTAACCCTTCATCACCATCTTTAACAAACAAACGAAATTAAATAAAAGTATTTGTCAACCAACAAAAAGTTTCACAACAAGTCATCACCACGTCACAAACAGTACAGAGTATGTAATCAAACAATCGTGCGTCGTCCTCCTATTCCACCGTAATGTAATTCTCCTAATTCGGCAGTCTTCGGGGTAATTGGGTAGAAAGGAAAAAGTAATGGGAAACCTGATTTCATGATTATTGTTCGTAACGAGATCAAGAGATAAGGAAACTCCATGATTTCTTCGTCTTTGCTCCTAATTTCTGTATTAGATATTGCTAACCTTTTCATGGAGTGGTTTTGATGAGTTACAGAACTCGTAGTAATGCTTATTTCATTATTGTCTTGTTGTATTGATTTTGCATATTATTGTGATATAAGTAGATATCTCGTTGCCTGCCTCTGCCTGCCTCGTTGGTCGAGTTGTCGCAAGTGCGACTGCCGGGTAAGGGGTCCTGGGTTCGATTCCCGGGATGGGCAAAGTATTACTGTATTTTAAAAAAAATCTCTTTAGTAGCAATGAGTCTGGAATTGTGCCCGATATAAGGCAATAGGCTCACCCCCTATTACATTGGACTCATAACATAAATAGTGAAAAGTTGGTGTTACATTGTACAGTGGCTTTAAGTGCCGTAATGTGCACCTTTGCCTACCCCTTCGGGAATAAAAAGGCGTGATGTTATGTTATGTAGATATGAGTAGAGGTGTGGTTATTGTGTATCGGTTGTGCCTAACATTGTTTTTATAATAACTATGAGACATACTGAATTAACTAAAAATTACGAGTTACTCAGGGGAGTCACAGACGGAGTAGGCTGTATGTCGATGCGACCGCGCACCCTGTCCATGAGGAAGAGTCTATCTGTGAATCGAAACAAGTAGAGCTTTTCTCAGTATATTTATGTGAGTAACTCGTAATTTTTAGTTATGCCTAACATTAATTAAAATTTAAAAGATAAGAATATTAGGAGTATTTAAGTTAAAAATCTTGGTTTCCAATACTTTGCACAGCCTCTAGCATCAATTTCGAAAAAATTTTCTCATTACACTTTTACTTAAGATTTATAAATAATTGACTGTACAAGAATTACAATCAATTTTGTACATTATTCATACATTGTTTATCATGCAGTAGACATACAAAGTAAAAAAGCGTACAACATTTATTATTCACCATAAAATACACAACACATAGAAATATCGCAAATAAGCGTACAACAAAGCGATAGCTAATGGCAACGATAAAATATGATTACATACTTGGTCCACCACAAACGATATTTGTTTACTGCATGGGGCACGCGAGCGAACCGATTTAAATCGATTACGGTGTGACGAGCGGACCGCTGCCAATTTCACGTTATTATCGCACCAATCAACGTAATTATTTCACATTTTATAATGAAATTATTTTATTAAAATCGATTTGATTTGAATCGATATTATTTTAGACTGGATTTTGTTATGCAGTACACGTTACTGGCTGGTACGTGCCATTTGAATACGGAAGGTAAATTCAGAATTTCGAATATAGAACGTTAGAATATTGCGGTTTTGTTGAGCTGTCAAAACGGTTCAGTAATTTCAATGGTAGCAGGTAAATAAAGTTGTTTATTTACTGAGTTCTTTGCCTAATATTGGTGTTCAAACATGTTTACGGCATATACATGTGTATACAAAGCTACGTATATAAATACATTTGGCGTTGTAGGTTTCCTCAATTGTTATGTACATATATGAATATACATACGTGAACTTACCACCTTTGTGTCTTGAATATGAAATTGTATTTCAACTTTTTATAAGTTTGTACACTGTCAATTATTATGATTTTGATTAAAGTTCAGTGCCAACTTATAAATTATATTTCATCGAATAAACCGCTTACCTGTGCCTTTACTAGAACCAGAGAGACTAGAAATCAAAATGTATGGGAATGTCACTGACAAGCGTCAAAATTTACGTCGATTCCATATAATTTGGTTTTCTATTCTACATGTAGACAAGCGCTAAATGGCATTTGGCTACAGCTGCTGTTTTGTTACGTAAGCATCCTTACTCAAGATGACAGTATCATTATATTTATTTCTATACACTATAGGAATGATAACACTGACATTCCAATACGCATAAAATATACTTTTATATTTTTATCTGTAGTTGAACACAGACGAAATTCAGGTCAACACGAAAACGCTATTGCGTGATTAAATAGTACATTCATGATAAGTACTCATTATCTTTGTAATATAAGTACTAATTATTGCTATTATTAGACCTAGGTGGGCTAGATACATATTACACTATATTTAATATGTGATAATATGTTATTCGAACAAATTAATCAAAGACCAAGATTTTGTGAGACGTCTGGTCGGTACCTTCTTTATTGGCTATACAACAAAATAAAAACGCACTTGAAAATTCAAAATATACACTTTTGCCAGTCCCATATAATATCTGGCCTACATTTTTGACTTCATGCTACATTATTTTGAAAGATCCATAAATATTATACACAGAACCTCATTATGACTTCTCTTCATTCGAAAACCGAGCCGAGATTTTTGAGGGGAAACCCACCGAATGACTCCTCTCACCTCGGACGAGGCTACAGAAATGTTATTGACTAAAAACATCCCGTTTCAGTTCCTGCTTCGAGCCGGAGCCACGGTAATTCCTAACGGTTCTCCATAGCCCCGGTTGAAATTTGAGTTTGATGCATAGCAAGGCTAGTTCAACCATCAAATCAATAACAACACTATCAAATCGACTATATCTCTATCAAGTATCAATCTCTCCGGGAAATTACAATCACATAACGAAATGACACACCTACTTTCAAATCTCCCACACAGCTGTGTTCAAACAATTGCAGATGTTATCAACGCCTCGTCGTATGCGGGCCGTTGACAACTCAAACACGACGGCTGAATGCTCAAACACTAGTCGCCATTCAAAACTCAGGGATCCATTTAAATTGAACTCCGAACTAGTTTTGATGGAGGGAATATCTAGGTAGGTATGTAGGTGGTAGGGGTTAGGGGGGTAGGGGTTTGTAGGTAGAGAGTAGGGAGTCAGAGAGAGAAAATGAGAAGTAAGTAAAATAGTGGTAATTTCATTACTTAACAATGTTTTTCGCTCTCGATTTCGCCTTCGTGGTCAAAGGAAAAGACGAAGTATATCACCAGATAAAAATTATGCCAGGAACACTCAGTGTGATGACATGAAATAAAGACAAACAATAAAGAAAATTTTCTATTTATTTTATAATATTAGCTAATGATTGTAAGGAGACAGGTCTGTTGAGTAACGCTTGTTCAACGTTCGGCCTAATTATTCTGTGACTGCGAGATATACAAACTATGTTCTAAAAAAATATATAATTAAAAAAACTATGTATTACGTTAAACTTGACTAGCAGCTATTCCCATCTCTATTATACCAAACACAGGAACTTTGAGACATTTAAATTTTGTTTCACACACAAAACTAAGTTAGGAAGAGGTCTCTGAACTTCGTTAGCAATTGGTTCGGGTACATGTCCCTACAAATTAAAGTAAGTTCTGGCTGTAGGCCAGAACAGTAGCGAGGGTTAGAACATGACTAGACTACATTTATTTCGAACAATACATGTTTTCATTAGCGGTCATGTTAATGTGAATTGTAGAAAATGCACGAAATCTTCGGTAAGGGTTGGGTTAGACATTATTATTTGGGTTTTCGAGATTAATTTTGACGTGACAACGTCTTATAAATTGGTTTGCCGGGTGACACTTCAAGAAACTGTGTTACGCTCCGCTCACGTTATTCGCTCACAATGAAAGCGAGTGAGAGGCACGCGTCCCTTCCACTCAGGCATGGTTAGCCCGCCTAAGAGCGAGAGAGACACATAAAAAGAGAAAGGCACGCGTATTAATGTTTTAAATATAATTCTTTGTATAAATAAATGTTTTAAATTGTTACTATTATTTCATCCTTCTTCCTACTATACGAATGAATATTCACATTAAAATTATTTTACCACTCAAAGTCGTTGTCACGTAAAACTTTCGCCCGTATACCGACTTTACAGGCAACCAATTTTTTTAGAATAAGGTAACAAGATAGGTGACAAACGGTGAAGGAAAACATCGTGAGGAAACCTGGACTTCTAATTTCTAATTGAGTTTTTGAGAGCGTTGAGCAAGGTGACTAATGCTCAAACCTTCTGTGTGTGAGAAGAAGCCATTGGTCAGCAGTGGCCACTTGTAGGCTGATGATGATTACAAGATAGGTACACTTACTGTAAACATTCTTACATAACTGTTAGAAGGTACTCGACTAGTTTCAGACTACATTTGGGACTCACAATTAATAACAGCATGCGTGGTCATTGGCATCGCACAGCTCTACCTATTCAGTTGGGAAACTATTTTTGTGCGGTTACACATGAGTTTTTATTTACATAGAATTATTTACATTTCTTACATATGTTTATAGTGGAAATCTGAAAACCCTTTCCGTATAAGTTTTCACGTCAGCCCGAGGCAAACAAAAACTTGCCTTTCTCAATATTAGCTCAGCAAACATGGCTTCTGTGCCATTTGACTTGGATAACTTTTTACATTTTTTGTGTGTTCGCCCCGATTTACTATTTGTTAATCCTGTGGAAGGGCGTTTGGATTGTTTGCTGCTTATTTGTAGTAAGGACTATTGGGCGCTAGATGGCGGTAGCAGCGATAATGGATACTTACTTACTTAGAACAAAAATTACTTGGAAAACTAACTTCAATATATGTGTATTTAGTTAAAAGTATAAAGACGAGTAAAAAAAGTGTATACCTACTAAGTAAAAGCCGCTATCGGTTTCGCTATCGATTCTTGGATTAACTAAAGATTTTCGAAAATTTTTCAGTAACAAAATGAATGTTGTATTACAATAGGCTCACCTCAAATTACATTACACTTATTACCCAACTCGTAAACAGTGGGTAGTACATTTTAGAATGCACTTTTTATGGTATACGCCGGTAAATGAGCAGACGGATCACTTGATAGTAAGCAATCGGCGTCGCCCATAAACACTCGGAACACCAGAGGCGTTACAAGTGCGTTACCGGCCTTTTGGGGATAAAGATTTTGAGGATTGTTGGAGATTCAAGGATTGGGGAGATTTGAGAAGGAGGGAAGGGGAAATCGAGCCTCCGGTAACCTCACTCACACGACAAGCGTTGTTTCACGTCGGTTTTCTGTGAGGCCGTGGTATCATGGCTCTCCCTCACTTAAATACTTACTAATACTTCTATCTTACTTTCCGATGTTTAAAAGACATTATGCCATATTTATAAACACCGCCTCATTTCTACACCCACACAATTCTACAAACGACACTCAAACACAGAAACACTCTTTGTTCACTCACCCCTTCAAAAATACAGGACAAAAATACATTATGTATTGAAATATACACACCCTATGTATCTTCGGGCTGTATATGAGGAAGTTGGTTCATTTTGTATTAGTTTGTGCTTGAGTTGTTAAACTGGCTCGCTAATGTATTGATGCAGGTTCAATATTACGTTTGTTTACATTTATTGTGGTTATTGTGTCAGTATATACATAAGGGAATTCATATAGGTTTGTACATAGTTATACACATACACATAACATCACGCCTTTTATTCCCGAAGGGGTAGGCAGAGGTGTATATTATGCCCATGTTTCACTATTTATGTTATTACTCCCATGTAATAGGAGGTGACCCTATTGCCATATTATACCGGGCACAATTTCAGACTCCGTGCTACTATTGACAATTTTATTTTATCCTTTATTATATAAAGCACTTTGTCCGACCCGGGAATCGAACCCGAGATCGCTTGTCTGACAGTCGCACTTGTGACCACTCGGTCAACAAAGCAGTACATAATTATATTGTTATTATTTATAGCATGCACTTAAAGTTTTGTGGCGATCTAAATGACTTTTTTTTTAAGGGGGGACAATTATCGAATGACTGCTTCACCCAGGCGGGAGGGAGTGTCACACTCTTACTGACTAAAAACCACCCCGTTCCTTCTCCTACACGTCGAGCCGGAGCCCCGGTTACCCGTTAGGTTCTCCGCGACGATCTAAATGACTTAGGATTGATTTTTCCGACGTCATATAATATTCCGATAAACAAGGAGATAAATATGACGAAAATTTTTTATGTCGACAGTACGGTTGAAGCGAAGGCTGGGCAACCAGCTGCCGGGCAACGTATAGCGGGATTCCTGCACGAAGCAACTCTTTGTGTTATCCACAAATTGTTGTTTCGAGTCTAGGTGTGATGCAAACGTGAACTTGTATGTTTGTAAACGCACCTACGCACCTATACAGGAGAAAATCCTAGTGTGGGGCATCCTTGTCGCGGAGGACCGAACGGGTAACCGGCGCTCCGGCTCGACGTGCAGGAGAAGGAACGGGGTGGTTTTTAGTCAGTAAGAGTCTTACACTACCTCCCGCCTCACTCAGGCGGGAGCAGTCATTCGATGATTTTCCCCCCTTAAAAAAAAGTGTGGGGCATCCTTAAAAGAAACATTTAAATCATTCAACGAACGAATTCTGGTTTTGTGTCGTAATAATCAATTATATTAATTCAAATCCATTTTTCTGAAAGGTAAAGACAAAACCGTTCCATTAGAATTCAATTTAATATCTTTTTAATAATACAAATACAACATTACCTCTTCAAATATGTATGTTGAACCTTTGAAAAGGTTTTTAATTCAAGTTGAGTACACTCTTTGTTGAAAAAGCGACCGTATTATATTTGTATAGAGATTAATTTAATTAAGAATCGAGTACCCAATTGATTTTCATTGAATCGGAAGGTTAATGTACAATGAGGAACAAAAGTTAGTGTAATTGGGTATTTTTGTTAGATACTCTATCTTTGAACAAGAGATGAGTTACGTGACTGCCAAGCCAAGGATTTAGGGATCAAGGGTTCGATGTTTAGTTCGGGCTAAGTAATATTCTGTTATTTTGAAATCAGTTTTCTGTAGGTCATGTCTGGCTGCCTCGTTGGCCGAGTGATCACAAGTGCGACTACCGGGCAAGGGGTCACGGGTTCGATTCCCGGGTCGGCCAAAGTATTATTGGGTTTAAAAAAAATTCTCAGTAGTAGCATGGAGTCTGGAATTGTGCCCGGTATATGGCTATAGGCCCACCTCCTATTACATGGGACTCATAACATAATTAGTGAAAAGTGGGTGTTACTTTTGTGTGCCTACCCCTTTGTGGATAAAAGGCGTGATGTTATGTTATGTAAATATGTATGATAACAACTGGTAGGGCCGGCTTGCAAAACCTATTTTTGGTTTTGCAGTAAACAATGCTCGAAATAAATAAAGAAAAATGTATATTTAATACGATAAAAAGACAATTAACTTTTGTCACTATATGTACGTGCATATAGGTGGAAACATTAACAGGTTCGATTCAATTAGGTACACAATGGAGGCCGCTTGTTAGCCTCCATTGAATTGTAAATAAAATATTGTACGATATTATTTTAATGCCACGACTCTATGTGCTCCTGGTAGTTAAAATTCAATTCTTGGATCAAACAATAAATAATTGGGAAGCAGAAATTTCCAGTTGCATGAGTGTCATGTAGATTCTGGGTATTTTATACTTATATACAGGAATAAAGACACTTTTGTTTCATGGAAATTATATATCAAACGCTTTTTAAATCCCAAAGTGGTAGGCAGAAATGAATGTTCAATTGTTATGTTTTAATAAGCGTTTATATAAATAGAAAATCACTCTATTGCTCTACACCAGGTACAATTCCAGACTTGGTGATAACACAACATAACATCAGTCATCATGTCTTTTGTGGGCATGGGCTGAGGTGCACGTTACGGCATTTTATGCCACTGTACAATGTAACACCCTCTTTTCACTATTTATGTTATGAGTCCCATGAATCCCGGGGTGAGCCTATTGCCATTCGGGCAGAACTCCAGACTCCGCGCTGGTACTGAGAATAAAAAAATCTAGTAACACTTTGCCCGACCCGGGAATCGAACACGAGACCCCTTACCCGGCAGTCGCACTTGCGACCACTCGACCAGTGAGTTAGACACTTAATGTTATTCGTGAGAAATTTTCGAAAATTCGAAAACACTGTTTTTCTATAATTTACACTTATCTGCTGAACCATGACTTAGACTTTGACCAACAAGACAGTCTTTTTTACGTATAAAGGAAAAATAGCGGTTCTTTATCTGAGACTTAATTTTGAGATTGTATCACAATACATTCTTACTAGCAGTAATAAATATAGTGAACACGAAAAAAAATACGAGAAATGTTATTTCGAGAGAGAAAAACAGTAGCAGACGTTCAGAGTCGAATGGTTCGGTTCAGTGGAGCAGAAACACGGTACGAAAACGTGTGTCGATGTCGAAAGACTTCTAGACTTGAAAGAGATCAGAGGCGGCTGGATATACACAGGGTTGCGAATTTTGTGTATGAAAAAAGTTGCTAAAAATAAGTGTTTTGATAATGTTACGTATCGTCGTCATCAACTGCAGAAAAGTGTCCCTGTTAAAATTGGCGTAACCCTTGGTTCGATGCCATGAACGATAAAATACGAGAAATAAATCCGAATTCTACGCTATACTGAAAAAAAAACGACACTTATGAATTACTAGCTTTTACCCGCGGCTTCGCTCGCGTCACAAAAGGATAAAAAGTAGCCTATGTGACATATACCAATACATACAGCGCCATCTATACCAATACTTTTGTTTTCCCTCGGGAATATCAAATTTTTCCGGGATAAAAAGTACCCTATTATTTAATCCGGACTTCTAACTTTACGTCTGCAAAAATTCAAAGCAATCGGTTTAGTAGTTACGGCGTGAAAGTGGAACAAACAAACAAACTCACTTTCTGATTTATAATATAAGTAAGGATGTATGAGATTGTGTATTGTGATGTCACGTTTTTTTAGTGTCAAACAGAAAGTCAAGTCAAAGACAAGGTGTTGTTTTAAAGCCGCGTCATTTTCTAGGAGGTAACTTGGCTATAAATTCAGTGTCCGAATCAATTAAAAAAATGTTTGGTAAATATTTTTCATTTTTCTGTAAATTACGGAAATCCGTATGTGCGAAATACACGCCGCCGTCTTGTACGGCGCGTGCTTAACAAATTAGCTTTATAACGCGGATTAACACACACAAACTCAAACACGTAATTGATATTATTCCTAATTCCATAAAACTACAATAAGAAGCATTGCTGTCGCTTTTCCTGAAATACTGTCCAACTTAAAAGATTAACTATAGCCATATTTTTAACTATTGACCCGAAATTTTCTCTTACATTGAACCTTTATGACTTCTGTGACATGCCCCCGAGTATACGGCTTCAAGACTACACCTTGTATAATTTACCAGTCGAAATAATCTATTTTTGGTTAAGTATATAAAAGTACCTAATTCTATGTATGTTTGAAAAGAAACTGTCCTCCATACGTAACTATCTCTCCACCCCCGAGGGAACAACAGACGAATATTAAAAAACAGATGAATAACAATATTTTAATACAAGCAAATATGTCAAAATTATATTTGTGACTGTAATACAGAGCACGGTACAGTCAAGGTAGCAAGTTTAGAAATGTGGTTACATTGTGTTGGAGGCTTACAAGATTGAGTTTAGAAGTTGTGGTGTACAAACGGCTTATAATAATTAAAATACATCGTACAAAGCCGTCGTGAGATCTTACAAGGTTTGTCGGCGTGGTGTAAGCTGGTGTGAGAACTCGGAGAAGGCTTTTGTTCAGCTATATGATTAGAGATACAAGCTGCATCCTTTTAAAGAAAGAAGGCCCACGTATATGCTATAAGTGATAGCCTATTTTAAAACGAATCTTCTTAACATTTGGTTAAACGCGCTAATTTTAGACACTTTTTTAAGGGGAGAAAATCATCGAATGACTGTTCCCGCCTAGGTGAGGCGTGAGGGAGTGTCAGACTCTAACTGACTAAAAACCACCCGGAGCCCCGGAAACCCGTTATGTTCTCCGCGACAATTTTAGACACTAGGTACTAATTCCTATAGATTTATTTTTTGTGTTGGGTATCAAGACACTGAAAAACAAATCTGCAGGGATTTAGTACTAATCATTGCTATACCTCTACATATATACATAACTTCACACCTGTCTCTGTCAGAGACTATGGAACGCCAATTGCTACGATTCCTACATACCCTCTTTCGCTTCATCAACAGTCATCAATCTTTTCATTCGTGCTCGTTATTAGGAATAACCATTTGCGGTTATTTTTATAATAGTAGTATAGTAGTTATTACTACAGCAATAGTAGGTAGTCAATGTCCGGAATACAATTTGATATTAAAAAATATTCTCAAAGAAATATAAGTGGTCGTTATTTAAAAAAAATACCTACTTTTTTAATATTAACCCACGAAATAAAGTGCTGAAAATTCTTCCCATTCAGTATTCCACGGACATAATCAGACAACTGATAAAGCAAAGAATGGAAGCAAAAGCCTTTCATTGTTTCTCACAAATACTGATATAAATTCTCGAAACCATTCGATAAGGGGGCGAGCAGGGACATTGAAGTTGATTGATTCATCTCAATCAATTGAATGTATTTCGTTTCGAGTGGCGGTTATATCAACATGTCATACAGGGTGTATGTATGTATCGTATAGGATGTTTATCATATAGATTAAAAAAAGTTGAGGTTAAGTTAAAATTGGTAAATGATGAATTTTTTGAATGACGTGGCGTGTTAAATTGTGTTTAATTAACAGGTAGATAGTTGCCATTTGTTTTTATAAAATACTAGCTTCTGCCCGTGACTTCGACTTTTCTCTGTCATAAGAACCTTTTCCTGACGATAACAAACACAACAAAAAAAAATTAGCCAAATCGGTCTAGCCGTTCTCAAGTCATGGCGTGACAACGGGAAACGGGTTTCATTTTTATATATATAAAGTATAAAATCTATAACATAACCGGTATTTGGTAATAATCTTGCCATGACTATGATATGGAATAATGGCATGCATAAACTTTTTTGACAAAAAAATTACTTTAACATATACTATCTGTATGATTCTGAGGTTCTGTATGTGCTTACGATGGAAATCGTTTTACTTTTTGTCATAGTAATAAAAATTCTGCTGACATTTCAAAAAAGTTGAGCTTGTAACAGACGGATGGACAATGGACCTTTCGTAATAAGATTACCTGTATACTACTTGTAGGATCCTGAAAAATACATTAAGAAGTCACTGGGCCAACTCCATCTTATTTGGCCTGGAGACCTGTTCGGGTATTTAAAAACTTTGGAGTTTTTAGTTTAGGAACTTAATTCTTCTTCCAGCCTTTCCCAACCAAATTGAGGTCAGGATAGACTTTTAAAAATGTACTAAATGTAAGCATTTTTGCATGGACCTACTTTTGGGTAACTTTCAAAGAACTCGTTTATACAAATATCAGATCTGCCTTCCTTAAGTAGATGTTCAGAGAAAATCGGATTTTAGTATGACTACCAACAATGAATTTTAATAATTTTTATCTTTGGAAAGCAAGATGCCTGGTGCAATTCAGTACATTCATTATTGTAACATAAAATTCTGTAGTTTTAACTAAAACAAACTGATTTTAACATACTTCGGAAACACCAATACATAAAACCTTTTTTTATATTTAACAAAAATACAAAATTCGTAAAATATTTAACAGACCCATTTTCTGCGTTGACCGTCCATAACAACTTGAAAATTCATCCTGTATATAGAGATTTATAATACAGCTGTAAAGAGCCCATCAGTGTTTTTGCAAGCGGAAAATCGTTACCCTGAAGGTTCCTTTTGAAAAACGGTACGTAAGTATAATTTTTAGCCATTTTGTGGGGAAATTCAAAGCAATATAAGGATTTCATGGTAAAATGGAAAGGCGTACTTGAAGCAAGATTTGCGAAATAGAAAAAAATAAAAATAAGATAAATGTTAAATTTTAATGTATCTAATGTATCTAATAATCTTTAAGTAAATGTTAATAATAATAATGTGGCGTGCGAATTAAGTGGTTCAGCAATTAAAACCGCCGTGAAAACAACACTTGCGTTGTGTTTCGTCGTGTGAGTGAGGTTACCGGAGGCGCAATTAGGCGGTAATTACGCCTCCCCAGTCACCGAATCCCCAATAATCCTCAAATTCCTAATCCCCAAAAGGCCGGTCAAGCACTTATTTTACCTCTGGTGTTTCGGGTGTCCATGGGCGGCGGTGATTGCTTACCATCGGGTGACCCGTCCCTTATTCTATAAAAAAAATATTAAAAACAGTAAGTACAATCTATGTAGCTATGTTCTTACAAACATAAAAAGATGTGCCAACGACCACATGCGGCACAATTTCGAACCCAATGCTGACGTCGAGTATTCCAAAATTAATAACTTACGAACATAACATCGCGCCATAAACTCCTCAGATGTGAACCACATTACTAAATATCCTTAAACATCCACTATCAACCAATCACTCGAATATTATAAATGTGAAAGTTTCTTTGTTTGGATGTTTGTTCATCAATCACGCAGAAACTACAGAACGTATTTTGATGAAATTTGGTATACGGGCAGGGTATGGGCTGACTTAGGTGATTGGATACTTTTTATCTCTATTTAATGCTCCCATGGGATAAAACAGGAATCATATTCTATACAGACGAAGTCGCGGCCAAAAGCTACTTATGTCATAAGCCCCATATAATGGAGGTAAAAGCCGACAAAAGCCAGAAATATAACTTGCATGCGAGACAAATGACGCAGTCACGATCATAAACCAACTCAATACATATACTCGGATCATGGGACCCTTCTTGATCCAAGTTCAAATTTTCCGCAAAGCGTTTAAAATTTCCACTCATTTTTCACTAGCTTTTTCCCTTTCTAAGGGCTCGTGTACACTTGAGACATTATTCCGTCGAGGACGAAAATCAATTTAGAAAAAGATTTCTGAGAACTTAATTCATCTTTAACAAATGGTTTATTAATTTAAGTACTATAAAAATTCGTTTTAAACTTAATCGGTTCTATTATATTAATTTGGTTCATAAGGGTTTATAGAGAAAAACAGCCTGTGTTTCATCATACATCTTCATGACACATGTAGACTACACTACTAAAGTTCTCACCTTTGCCACCGTTTAGACTCACAGTTCAATTACAGTTGAAGCTTCTGATATTTTAAAAGATACTGTCAAAGTCAAAGTCAAAATCATTTATTTCAATTAGGCCAGAATGGCACTTTTGAACGTCAACAAAAAAAAATTAAAAGTGAAGCTATTTGCTCATTCCAAGGTGTAGATTCCTATGGAGAAGAACGAGCAAGAAACTCCATAAGTTACTCTTTTTCAATCAGGTTCACAATACAATTTACTAGTTACATAGTTTTGCTGTTTGGATTGCTGCTAATACTTCCGTAGTTGGTACTTATACCTTAATGGCTTCATCATTCCAGGTCCCTCGAGTCGCTCGTCTGCACAAGCCTTACCCTTAAGAGCGATGCGTGACTTCAGAGGTACCAATGCACACACATACACATGAGCAATACCAGTGTAACCTGACCCTTGAATCTGCGGAGAGACCATACAAATTGAGACCACGACAAACTGGTTATATATTAGCTATGACAAACCAGTGTAAACTGACCGTAGAATGTGCGGTAAGAACATACAAATTGAGATCATGATAAATTGGTTATGTGTAGCTTGATGTTTGTATACTCACTCGCTAACCAATTTTAATTATTCAGTTGGGTTCCGTTAAATACTAGCTGTTTTCATCGCGTTGTCGGAAACCTCTAATTTTATAATCACGGTTGAGGAACATTTTTGAAGGATTTAATTGTATTATTAAATGCTCTGTTGTTGAATTAGGTTTTGTGTGTTTTTGTAGAACTTGTGAACAGCGGTCGAGTGCAAACGCAGAGGTTGGGGTCGCAGTTCCCATCTTTGGGTAAAACAAAATGAAATTGGATTTTTTTAATTCGGAACTAACATGATCTCTTTCATCATTCCCATGTTGTGACTTCCGAAGTACATTACCTTCATAATGCCTGGTCTTTAGCAGTAACCTCCTTTCTAATAACATCGTAACTGGCTAAAAGTGGGAAGACTTTTAATTTACGCTTTTTTAGACTGATGGAAGACGAAAGAAGGATTGATCATCAGTTTTTTTTTTATTTATTCATTTATTTATAATCACAACAATGTACAGATATTGAGTTATAACTTATTCTCATAAAACCATATTTACATGCATCACGCCTTTTATCCCCGCATGGGTAGGAGCACATTACAGCACTTAATGCCACAATACAATATAACACCTACTTAGCACTATTTATGTAATGAGTCCAGTGTATAAGGGTGAACGTATTGTTATATACCGACCACAATTCCAGGCTCCGTGCTACTACTGAGATTTTTTTACTAAGTACTTTGCCCAACTCTGGAATCAAATGCAAGACCCCTTGCCTAGCAGTCATACTTGCGACCTCTCGGCCAACGAGGCAGTCAACTTGATTGTGTGATTCAATGAAGAAAATCTTAATTATCAAGTATAAAGTAAATTTTTCCACTACCAATAACGAAAATCTTAAACGACCCGACTAAAACCATTAACAAATTAAACCTAAAGAGGTACCACGCCTCGCCCAAACTGACAAGAACCAATTGAAACTGATCAAAAAGTAATAAAATCTTTTGTAAAACTTTTAGTTTGGGCAAAAAATACATTAAAGTCATTTGCGACCATCCTTTAGTTCCCAGATGGTGACCATAAAAAATAAAAGTTGTCCGATAAAGTTGGATTTACGAGGCTACTATGTATTACAAATAACTGGCTACTCTAGTGCCGCGCCAGGGTTGTCGAGCGCGATGAATGCAATTGATAGCGGTATTGAAAAGATTCGCTGACTGTAACGGGGTGTGAGATTTAAAATGGCGTCGTATTTGGCTGTGTGAGTTGGCGGTTTTGATTTCTTTTGTGTTTGGTGGCTTTGATCTTCATATAGGATCGACTGTATTAAAACACTATATAGGTAAACATTGCTTTAAATCAAAACAAGAACGTTTTATATGGAAAAGTTCACAAAGTTGAAATAAAAATCTGATAACTAACTATAGCAGCTGTTTTCCTAGTAGTGGTATCTGTTACCACGATGTTCATTTAAAATAGACAAGGGTTAAAATAGGTAAGTTCATTTAAATTAAGAAGTACGAATTGGTTTCTTTTGATTAATCATTTTCGTTTGATTGTTTTGTGGCAAAATTATTTAAATAAAAGTCAAATACAAACTGGAAATAATTAAAATAAATGCCTGACAACCCTACTGCTATACCAGGAAGATAGTGACTCTGACCGGAGCCACGGCATCCGGGAGATACCTAGACATTGGAAATTATTTGCCGCAACAAGGTTCCGGGTTCGATCCCTGGATATGTAAAACATTTAGTTTCGTTGTTAATTGGAATGTTGAATCCCTCTGTTATTGGAAGTATATTTGGTTTTTTTTTAAGGGGGAAAATCATCGAATGGCTGCTCCCGCCTGGGTGAGGCGGGAGGGAGTGTCAGACTCTTACTGACTAAAAACCACCCCGTTCCTTCTCCTGCACGTCGAGCCGGAGCCCCGGTTACCCGTTAGGTTCTCCGCGACAAGTATACATAGTTATAAGATTAATGTGTTGTATTTCAAACTGTACGTTTAAAGTACAACAGTTTGGGTAAAAAATTAAACAAACTGTACAAAGCTAGTCGCTACTTCTTTATGTTTAGTTATATTACACTGAATGCAGTGGCGTGCACAGGTTTTCGAGACAGGGTAGGCAACTATATAAATATCGTATGATTAACCCCCCCTCCCCCCGCCGGTCATACAATCATGCTCACACAAGACAGGTACATGTACAAATACATTTCGAAAAGTGCGTTCAAGAATATTGTGGTTTATTCTTTCGCCAAATTACATACACTGACATCTCGCGTATTTTTCGTGAAGTACTTCATCAGCTATTGAATAAGCCAACAAAACTTACAAATAATGAAGGATCTATTATTTATTTTAATAATGAAGCATAAATTTGATGAACCAAATTTCATTATGGAATTGTTAAGTTTAATCAATCTGTTCAAAATCATAATATACATATTACGAATTTAAGAGCGTAGGTACCTACATTATGTCAACAAACAAAACAATAACAAGCGCGGCCGGCTGTGGCCGAGCCGAGTCTATGCGGTTTTTAGTTTATTACATTACATAGTTATTAATAATAAATTAATATGTAAATCAGTACAACCCGAAGTCTAAGTTGATATTTTTAAGAATTATCAAACAATAAACAAGAAAATCAAATAAAAGATCCATTATATAGTCCATATTTACATTACCTACCTTTTACTTGGGTCAATAGTAAATTCTCGTAACTCGAGTACACCTCTGCCAATGGTCATTACCGGAATCTAGTCCGATAAAGGACATTTTCTTGCGAAATCTTACTGTTTTCACTTTCAACAAACACATAAAATTACCTATTATCCACACGAACTTCACAATCGAATAATATAGGTACTTGTACTAGAAACTGATAAACAAATACACTATTTGAAAAACCTACACATATATTTAACTACTACTACACATATTTCGCAACTTTATGTTTAAAACTAATTCCTAATCATTTAAACGAAAACATAAACAAAGCGATCGCACATCACATGAAAACAATATGGCCGAAAACATTGGAAATGAATTGAAGTCATTACCAATAGTCAATTGAGTGTTTATTATAAAAAAATGTAGCTTAAAAATTAAGGTAATGCAGTGTTTAATTTTAAAAAAAACAAAGGTTAATTTAGTAAGTCAAATGAAATTGCATCATCGTCTTAAACCAATATTTCATACTAAAAAACATTCATTCATATAATTTGAAACGTTGTAAATGGCGCCATCTTGACGTTTCAATAACTTCCTTTTAACTTTTATAATAATAAAGTCAACTCCTCGATTAAAATTTCTATAAACTAAAAAATGTTAAGCTTTAATTAAAACACTTGAAACATATTTGTTAAATACGCATTTATAAAAATACATTCGCATTATATCGAACGAGTTCAGAAGTTTCAACAAAAAAATCAATAGATGGCGCTGGTGTACTCCATTCATCAGTACTTTACGATATACAGATTGTATCAATTTAAAACCTTTTAAGATTGTTTTTAAAAATACAATAACTTGTTGCTGTTTTATTGTTTTAGAATTCTTAATAAAATACGATCGTTTTCCAAGTAATGAACGAACGATCCTCTAATTTTTTAGTTGCCAAAATTTTGTCAATCAAAAGGAATCGTGTAATATAATTATGAATGGTTATTCTGTCACGTGACTATGGTCGTGATCTTCACGCATGCGCGGTGCATACTTTTAGTATATTACTTTTGTGACGTCACGACTGGCAACCAAGATTTAAGGAATAGCTGCGCATGCGTGGTGCGTACGGGGCGCATTCATTGCTTTACAAACTTTTATTATATTATTGAATCTTAATAAACGCGTTTGTACATTTTATGTATTTTATATATTCACGATATTTATAAGTCAGGCAAAGCCTTTTCGCCTGTATGGACTGCACGCCACTGACTGAATGATTGTTTTGGTATTTCTTGACTTTTATATCGACATATTCCTTTCGGGAGGTGATAATACAATTAATGTCCTAAAAATTACACATATTAAAACAAATATCACTTAAAATTAATCAGTAGTTTTTTATTTATTGAGGTATTTGTAGTTAGATCGAGATTTTTTCACTAAAACTGAAAATGTTGAATATCTCAGAAACTAGCCACTTTCGGACTAAAGATCTCAGGACCAATTAAGAAATTATTTGAATTATCACTTTCGAAGAGGAATACGTCGAGTTTCAAGTCCCCGTGTATAGGTATTTGTCCTAAAGACAAACACATCTTATTTACATAACATAACATCACGCCTTTTGTCCCCGAAAGGGTAGGCATTATGGCACTGAATGCCACTGTACAATGTAACACCCACTTTTCACTATTTATGTTATGAGTCCCATATAATAGGGGGTGAGCCTATTGCCATATACCGGGCTCAATTTTAGACTCCGTGCTACTACTGAGATTTTTTTGCAAAAACCCAGTAATACTTTTGCCCGACCCGGCAATCGAACCCGAGACCCCTTGCCCGGCAGCCACATCTTATTTATGAGTTGATAATCGTGTTATATTAATATTTTTTATGCACACATATAAAATTATATCCGACACGATAAGGAACAAACACACAACTAAAATTTAATACTTAAAATAATATTAAAATTGCATTTTAACAAAGGCTCCGCGGCAACCCTACTCAAGAGATAGATAGCATCCATGAACGGAGCAGATGCACTCGATGGATGGCCGGAATACTGGAAATTAAATTAATGCTCCAAACTCAGTTAGATGGCGCTACTAGAGTAGGAATTAAATGCATTAAGGTTGCTCTTTTTCAGATAGAAATGGTTCTGTACCTTTTTATTATGACTGTTCTGCATTTATTAAAATTGTCCCGTTTGTCAAATAGTTATTTATTTTTTATTTTATTTATTTAACTTTATGCAACAGGAGTACATAGGCGGGCTTGATACCATGGGCATTCTTACTAGCCAACCTTTAGGTGATGCAGTGAGAGCGTGGTCGGTGCAATAAGTTGACAACTTAAGAGTCAAATTAACTTAAGAGTAAATTGTTACAAGATTGTCAAACATCTTAGGTTTAATTTCTGAGTCTGGAAAAGCTTTGTTGCGTGTTTTCTTAGTTTTGGAGTATAGCAATGTGCTGTAGTGAAATCCTCTAACTGGTGAAAGAAGGTAATATCATAGAATTGCAGACTAACTTTTTTTCTTTTTTTTTAAACGTTGCCCCACACTAGGATTTTCTCCTGTGTCGTAAGGAGTGCGTTTACAAACATACATACAAGTTCACATACACATGACACCCAGACCTTAAACAACAATTTGTGGATCACACAAAGTGTTGTTCCGTGCGGGAATCGAACCCGCGACACGTTGCACCGCAGCCGGTTGCCCAGCCACCGCATCAACCATGCAGTCGTTAAAGTAGTAAGTAGTCAACTACTTCCATAAGGTTTCTCTGCTTGACTCTTATTTATTGCATCATGATGATTCAAATTATAATCGTAATTTTAAACTTTGCAACAAATTCTAAGTAAAGTCTGTAAAATGTGTGATAAACCATAATTTTATTATTTATTTATTTATTTATTTATTTCTTCTTCACAAAATACCGTGAATGGCGGACTTAATGCCTTAAGGCATTCTCTTACAGTCAACCATAGGGAAGTGCAGAGAAATGAAGTGGTCGCGAAGCCAGAACACAATCAAAAAAAAAAAAGTTATGTAATATGTATACTACACACATAAATACCTATAGAATAAATATATTAATACAATATTTTATAAATAGACATATACATACCATATAATATATACTACTAAACAAATACTTATACTGCATAAATACTACAATATATTATATAAAAAATAAAAAAAGAAAACGTTGTTCGAATAGTTTCCTTAATTATTTTGAGTCTGCCAATGCTTAAGTAGTTGCTCACGGACTTTAAATTTAAAGATATTGCGACTTGTTGCCATTCTGATCTCCTTGGGCAACGCATTCCACAGAATAACAGCTTGAATGAAAAAGGAAGAATGAAAGAAGTCAGTGCGATGAGAGATACATTGAAGATGTCGGTTTTGAGACATGTATCTCTCATAGAGACACATTGAAGATACATTGAAGTATCTATATTTAGGGTGCTAACTTAGACTATGTTAGTCAGTTATCACAAAACAACTGAATCAGAAACGTCTAACAGAATAAAAATATATCCAAAACTGATGTTGGGTGAAAATTACGAAAGAAACCATTAAAAAAAATTGTGCGGTCAAAGTTCAAAAGTCCACTGCCACCGTAAGACTACTATCGGTCGCGCTGCAGCGCACATTTTTATCCGTGTGCGTACGCGTGCGTGTGTTTATGCGTACGTACGCATTTTTATGCACATTAATATGAAATTACATATACATTGCCGTGTGAACATCACTCACGGTGGCAGTGGACTTTTGACCTTTGACGGTACCTCGAAAACTATGAAAAACGTAGAACATACAAGGAGGTGATGCGGATACTCTTCATCATAAATTACCAAAATTTTACGCTTGAACGTCAACTCCTCGGCCAGCCTGTGTAGACATGGACCTCTGTCTACCCTTTAATAAATAAAACACGTGACATTAAGTACCTTTATATTGTCTGCAAATTTTCTCGCGTGGCACGACAGAAAGGGTCCTAATTAAACAAAACCTAATAGTCTAGTGTTGACTAGACTGTAACAATGTTCTTATCTACGAAGGGTAAGAGGATAGGGTAAACAAAAGGCCATATATAATACATCTATGCCGCTAGACTACATACTCTTTGATATCGGCTACCATATTTAATTTTTATTGGGACAAGTCCGTCTCAACCTTCCCAATTCCCCCAACAATCCCAATTTTTCAAATAATATATAAGTATTTGTAACTACAAAGTAATACTGAAGAGATTAATACTACTTTTTATCAGGAATCTCTTAGCAGAGTGCTACGACAATGCTACGCCGTAGCAATATTGCTACGAATCGCTACGAATCACACCGCCTCGCCTGTTTGTTGACAAAGAGCGAAATCAAAGTGGAAAATGTACAATGATGAGTTCTTTTCTCCTGAAAAATGTCTGAAGTATTTGATAGAAGTAGGTACTTATAATAATAGATCATATTGTTTGAAAATACCTCGAAGGGTATCTGAGAAATGTAGGCTAAGTCTAGATTTATTGTTGAGTCTAATGGTTTAAATTATAAAAAGTAATTAAGGATACGATATTGCTTTAGTTTGAAATATTGTTCTTCCTTAGAATTTGAAAGTGTAATATAAAGTTAACATTTTTTATTGCTTTTAATGTAAAGAACTTCAATTTACTTATATTATACATATTTAAAAAAAATAATTAACTAGGAAATTCAGTTAGGTAGGCAAAGAGATTGGCAATGGTTGGATATGAAGACCTGAAAATCGAGCACAGAAGCATACCGTTAGAGAAAACTAAGTCTAATAAGTACCTGGATATAATAGGACTGACACAAATTAATAATGACAATTTTTGAAAAATAAACAGAGATCATAATGAGTATTGTAAAACACACTGAATTGACTAACAAATTACGAGTTACTCGCGTAAATATACTGAGAAAAGTTGTACTAGTTTCGAGTCACAGAGGGTCTGTTTCTCATCAGCAGCGTGCGACCGCAGCGACGTCGCGCAAGCTACGTCAGCCAACCAGTAGGTCCCTCGTAATTTTTAGTTAATTTAGACAAAGATCCTTTATTTCAAGATATAATTTTTCCATTTGAACATAACATAACAACACGCCTTTTATCCCCTAAGGAAAAGGCAGAGATGCAAATTATGCCACTGTACAATGTAACACCTACTTTTCACTATTTATGTTATGAGTCCCATGTAATAGGGGGTGAGCATACTGCCATATACCGGGCACAATTCCAGACTCCGTGCTACTTCTGAGATTAAAAAAAAACCAGTAATATGTTGGCCGACCCGGAATCGAAGCCGAGACAGTCGAGGCAGTCGCACCTACGACCATTCAGCTAACAGGGCATTGCATTAAAATACTACAAATACTTTTTATAGAATTAGTCGTACTTTGTAATACTTCTGATAAAGCTCTTTACTTTGTCATCAGAAGTTGACTGTTTCCTGAAAGTCTGTAAAACCGCAAATACTGTAAAATATCTGTAATAAATTATATTCTTGTCTCTTGTGCAATGTTCGGTTGCAAAAGTAGAGACGTGGCTCTATCCATGTCTGGAAGTGATTTCGAAATGTTGTTACGGAATGTTACTTTGAAAGAAGAAAGAAAGAAAGAAAGATTGTTTATTTGTAATTTTAAGTAAGTTATTTTTTTTACAATGTTTTGTAATATTTACTGTTCATGACGAATCTCAAAAATCAAATCATTGTATTTTGTACACTGTTCTTATCGATGTAAAAGACACTTTTAAACACTAAACAACATATTTTTGGCTTAGTATCTTAAACTGCATTTTTTTATGATTTATAACAACATACATAACATCACGCCTTTTATCCCCGAAGGGGTAGGCAGAGGTGCACATTATGCCGTTGTACAATGTAACACCCACTTTTCACTATTTATGTTATGAGTCCCATGTAATAGGGGGTGAGCCTATTGCCATATACCGGGCACAATTCCAGACTCCGTGCTACTACTGAGAATTTTTAAAAACCCAGTAATACTTTGCCCGACCCGGGAATCGAACCCGAGACCCCTTGCCCGGCAGTCGCATTTGCAACCACTCGGCCAACGAGGCAGTTTATGATTTATAAGTACTCTTTAAACACTAGTTATAAACAATTCTATCATAACCCCTCTTTCTTGAAGTCGGTTAATCAATTTACACTTAGGAAAGTCTAAGAAATACTTTTCTGAAAACCACATCAAAACTGGTTTAGCCAATCGCGAGATAATCGCGCACAAGCAGACATACATAAATACAGCTTAAATTAAGAACATTATTTTTCTTAAATCCATGATTTTTTACAAATTTTGTAAATGCATCCACGACATAATAATGTTCAAAGACAATTCAGAAGTCATATCTAGCATTCCTAACTCTACGTGAGTCGTCCAGTGTAACACAGGGTGTGGTTTTATTGACAATCACTGGCCCGATATTGGTTCCATTCGGTCTGTAGGATTGTGAACTTTCTTCTCTATTAGTCGGCACGTCGTAGTGGGTTTAATTAAAATGTTGGTGCACCTGGAATTAGTAGTGAACTGCAAAATAAAGGAATACTGGTTCTTTTGTGTATTTTTGTAAGGTTTTGACTGTCTTTTGTCTCATTTATCAGGAATTTGTTCAAATTATCTCGTTTTTGAAATGGTGATAAGTGCGACTGCAGAAGAAATAGTCGGTGTGATCTCCATAAGGAGATCCTTAAGATTTTCGAAATTTTACCAGCATTTATACGGTGTCAGAAACTGTCCACTGTATAATTATATACTATACTAAAATGGAAACAACTAATAACAAAATTTAAAGTGGTAGACGTAGTAGGTGGCCCTACGCTAGGATTTTCTCTTGTGTTGTGGGTGCGTTTACAAACATACAAGTTCACACACACATGACACCCAGACCCGGACCAACAATTTGTGCATCTCACAAGAGTTGCTCCGTGCGGGAATCAAACCCGCGACACGTTGTACATCCGTACCGTCATTGTTATTATAACCTTTGTTTACAATGCATAATAAAAATAATACACATTTTACACGAAAATCAAAGTTGCCGAGTACACCAGTTACTAGGCTAGCAGCATTAAGTAGGGCTTCGCTGTCCAATTGCACCTCTGTAGGTGCTCGATACTGATTGGCAGCCGGTTAATTTAATCAACGGCTCGCAGCCGGTTTTGGGTCAAACCAACGACCACTTTTTATTTAAACATGGGAAGGTTTCAGTTTGGTTATTTGTTGAATTGGCTTTTTTAGTTAATAGTGTTGTTAAACTTGCTTGTAAGTTTTCTTTGAAAAGTAGATGGGATACTATGGTGTGTAGTATATTCGATTTTGTTTTCGTAAAAACCGAGTTTTCTATCAAATACTGAACGCATTTTTTTTTGAGTCGTAGGAATTTGCTGTGTGATATCTAATGCTACCGTTTTTTTGAAAATATTATCCTGAATGAAAGGAAAACGTATGTCAAAGGTTGTATGTACAGATAAGTTTTAGTGGCTTAGTCGACAAGAAGGACATTCGGATTTTAGTACCTTTATTGCAGCAACTAAAAATTGCATTAAAATGTAATGCAATAAGTATTTGATACAATCTCTCAATAACTAAACAACAACTTGACTTCATACATAGAGGCACATAAATTGTAGTGTACATTATGCCACTGTACAATGTAACACCCACTTTTCACTATTTATGTTATGAGTCCCATGTAATAGGGGGTGAGCCTGTTGCCATATACCGGGCACAATTCCAGACTCCGTGCTACTACTGAGATTTTTTTTAAAACCCAGTAATACTTTGCCCGAAACGGTAATCGAACCCGAGACCCCTTGCAGTCGCACTTGCGACCACTCAGTCAACAAGGCAGTCAAATTGACTTCATCACCTATAAAAATAAGCTTAAAATGTCCTTACACGAGTTTGAAGTGCTATTAGAAATAAACTATAAAAACCATAGGTAGTTACTACATATATCCACATAAATAATATATGAAGCACATACACAACTTTAAATACGGCGCCGGCAACAAACTCCGGCTCGTTTAAACTCAGTAATTTTCCTCTTGACCTTGTTTTAGTAAAAACCGGTCCGGTTGCCGTACGGCCGACGTATAGAGCACAAAAGATGAACTTTATGTTAAGTGATGAACGTTATATGCATGAACGAATATGTTCCCGTCGGTGGAATTCACGGGACTATCAAAGAAATGGAATGAAGTAGCTGTGATGCTTTTGATGTGAAATGTTTTATTAAAATGTTACGTAGGTTAAATATGCAATACGCTGTTTCTACCTGTAGTATACAATATATAGGTAGATATCTTTTCATGGATTTTTTAAGGGGGGAAACCATCGAATGAGTTCTCCCGCCTGGGTGAGGCGGGAGGAAGTGTCAGACTTTTACTGACTAAAAACCACCCCGTTCCTTCTCCTGCACTTCGAGCCGTAGCCCCGGTAACCTGTTAGGTTGTCCGCGACATCTTATCATGGATAAAGTGATAAGTACTGCCTCCTGAAATGTTGCGGTGGGTTGGAGGTCGAAGACGCTCACTTCTCATGCATGAGAGTGCGGTTTCGGAACCTACCAACGGCATTTTCTGTAATTACTTACTGTTGGTACTTACCAATGTGACTTTTAAGATTATCTACACATCACCGACAAACAGTGAAGGAAAACATCATGAGGAAATCTGGACTTATAAGTTTTCTAGAATTTCTAATTATAAGATTATAAGAAATAAGAAAAATATAAGAAATAGCCAATCTGCATTGAGCAAGCGTGTTGCTCAATGCTCAAACATTATCCGTGTGATTGGCTTGTAGATACAATATTAATATTTCTTGTTGTATTACAAGCAACGTCACAATAATAAATAATGAATTTTATTTATTTTCTGCCACCGAAGTAACAAATTCGATGTGCTTGAGTGTGTGATTACGATGTTAACATTTATTAACAAAGAATTTAGTTTACCTACCATCTGTCACACTCAACAAAATAAACTATGAGACTAACGCCCAAATACTGAAATTTCAAATTGTACTTTAATATCGTGCCATTGTCATTTTAGAACTGGGACGCCGTTTTTAGGACGGGGCGCGTGAGACAGCGAAGCGCTGCCTCCTCACAACCCAGCCGTCGCGAAGGACACTCCGGGTGTCGGGGATCGCTGGACGACGACCGGCCCGCGAACGGCGAGCATGGGTAGCTCGCTGCCCGACCAGAACCAGACCCGAGCGTACAGCGCATCGCGTTCCGCGCGCGGCTCAAGAAGCCATCGGACCACCACAGATGCCCAATAGGGCTGATGCCGATGCGGAGCCGCGGAGGACTTAACGGGTTGCCGGGGCTCCGGCTCGAAGGGCAGGAGAAGGAACGGGGTGGTTTTTAGTCAGTAAGAGTCTGACACTCCCCGCCTCAACCAGACGGGAGCAGTCATTCGATGATTCTTCCCTCCTTAATAAAAATAGTTGTCAATTTACAAAGCATCTGTAGTGACAGAACTATGCTTAAGCGCGACTTAGAGTTAAACATACGTTACCGAAATAATAATGAATCTTAACAATATTTAATGAACCTTTAAAAACAGTATTTAAATTCGTAAATTGAACAGGTATAAAACCTTTTGTTTACGACTTTAAAACGATAAAAATGAAAATAAATATAAAATGAAGGTAATTTAATGTAAAGCCGTTTATTTTACGAAACGTTTACAGCTTCGGTCACGGATATCTTTAAACGTAAATGCCTAATAAATGTGTATTAACTTTCTTTGTTCTCTTTTTCATTATGAGGTTCTTCATTTTTATGGTATCCTAGTACTCTGATTGTTGTTTTGCAGAGGTGCACATTATGCCACTGTACCATATAACACCCACTTTTCACTATTTATGTTATGAGTCCCATGTAATAGGGGGTGAGCCTATTGCCATATACCGTGCACAATTTCAGACTCCGTGCTACTACTGTGATTTTTTAAAAACCCAGTAATACTTTGCCCGACCCGGGTATCGAACCCGAGACCCCTTGCCCGGCAGTCGCACTTGCGCCCACTCGAGCAACGAGGCAGTCTTTACATTAATACTTATATGTATAAACTAGTTTCTGCCAACGGCTTCGCCCGCAGGATAAAAAGTATCCTATGTGGTGTTCCACACCATAGTTTACCCCTGTTCCAAATTCCATCTCAATCTCTTTAACCATTTTTGCGTGAAAGAGTAATATACACACATACATTCTCAAAAACTTTCACATTTATAATATTAATAGGAATAGGATAAGGATTTTTTAAGGGGGGAAAATCATCGAATGACTTCTCCCGCCTGGGTGAGGCGGGAGGGAGTGACAGATTTTTACTGACTAAAAACCACCCCGTTCCTTCTCCTGCACGTCAAGCCGGAGCCCCGGTAACCCATTAGGTTCTCCGCGACTCCGAATCGGCATCAGCCCTGTTGGGCCCCATCCTTGGTGGTCTGATGGCTCTGATGTATTGAGGCGCGTGCGAAACGCGACGCGCCGTACGCTCGGGTCTGTTTCTGGTCGGACGGGGAACCACCCATGCTTGCCGTCCGCAGGCCCGCGCTGACGGTGGCCGGAGATCGTCACGCGATCAATAGGATAAGGATAGGATGTAGCTATCTTAGTTAATCTAATAACATGTTTCCTGGCCCATAATTAAGGGAATCTTGTCGCACTTATTATTATTTTAGGCGTCAAAAATGAAAATATTTGCTACTTAGAAATTATGTATCATAATCTATTGAATCATCTAAGGTAATATTTAAGATAAACAGACAAACAAAAATAAACCTTATACCTAATGCATAAAAAAGAATTTAATAATAAATATACAAACGGGTCTCATCTGTCAGTCTCGCCGCTAATTTCGCAGTCACTTTTCAACATTAATTTCGTTTTGGACTGGCAAGCGACAGCTATAAGCAATGCTACATTTATTAGCTTTTTATTTCAATTTCATTTTGTCGGTATATTACTTAGGAATATGTGTTGTCGTTATGGTGATTAATTTTGTGTAAAATTTTTGTATTATGTAGAAGTTTCGTAACATAAGGTAACGTATCGTATCGTACGTATCGATTGAAAAAGAGTAACCTATGTAGTTTTTTGCTCGTTCTTCTCCATAGGAATCTACACCTTGGAATGAGCAACTAGCTTCACTTCTAAATTTTTGTCGTTGACGTTCAAAAGTGCCTTCCTGGTCAAATTGAAATTTTAAATGATTTTGACTTTGACTTTATCTTTTATACACATGTACAATGTAATCCTTAGTGGTTATTTATGTTATACTATAAAACACATGTAACAATAGGTGTGTATTCTGTTTGGTATGCTTAGATCTTTAACTCGTCGAGTACCGGTTTTACAGACACAATTAAAGAACAATAGGTCGCGGTCACCGGTGACCGCTTGGTATTTGACAGTTTAATACTACGCAACGGATGTTGATGCGGTTTTTTTTATTAGATAGAGTGATTCTTAAGGAAGGTTTATATGTATAATACGTGCATATTGCACCCGTGCGAAGTCGGGGCGGTTCGCTAGTAAATATATTAAATAAATGAAGATGATTTTTTCCTTTTACCTACCGGATATTATACCAGACGCGGAAGACACCTTTACATTAAGAATGTTTGTTATAAAACTGAAAAAATCCATTGACTCGTTGCCTAACTCCTGGGAATCAAAAGAATTTTCTGTTTGGCAGTGTCACTTACGAACAATGAGGCAGTCAACGAGCCAAGGTAATCAATATCAAACATATTTATAAGCTTATAAACCATACATCTTAATATGTATAATTTTTTTTTTTTTTTTTTTAAGGGGGGAAAATCATCGAATGACTGTTTAGGTATGTGACTCATAAATTAAACGACGGACAATATTAGATGTTATTTATTGTGTTCACTATAACTGTCGCGTAACGAGTGGCACTTCTCGCTGACGCGCATACATTATATTATACTTATCATGACCCTACAACATTCCTCCCCTTTTTAAAAAGAAAAAAAAACTACTAATGACATACAAATACATAATTTCTTATTAAGTACAATAACAAAATACCAATACCGATGACAAAATTCTCTCTTGTTGAATGAATCTAATAACATGATAAGCTCAAATTACAATACCTGCACCTGGTAGGTTTAAATTACTAAGATACATAGAAATGTTAGCATATACAAAACTCGTAGACAATATTGCGATAATATAGTTACAAATGATTAATTATAGTAATATTAATTACATACATATAATTAGTTTACACACATTGAATGAATTTAATTCTTACAGAATTAACAATGGTTTACGAGCTTATGTTACCCAGACACGGATAGAAAATCCCAACGAACAACTGTTGGGCAGAAAGCCCGCCAGGCACGATCACCTCGCCTGGTCGGAGGATCCTCCTTTTCCGATCTTAGGGAACTATACTCTCTGTTCCCTAAAGTTGAAGGCAAAAATGTTGTAGGTGATGGTGGTCCCTGATGAGGCCGAGGATGCTGGTTGGCTGCGAGTTGATTACCGCTCAGCGGAGAAGTGATGAATGAGAGGGATGGCGATACGGATGACGGTGCTAATCTGCTCCGTGAAGTGAAAGTTGTTTCCAATCACGTCGGGGTCACCACTTTAGGTATGTGACTCATAAATTAAACGACGGACAATATTAGATGTTATTTATTGTGTTCACTATAACTGTCGCGTAACGAGTGGCACTTCTCGCTGACGCGCATACATTATATTATACTTATCATGACCCTACAACTGCTCCCGCCTGGGTGAGGCGGAAGGGAGTGTCAGACTCTTACTGACTAAAAACCACCCCGTTCCTTCTCCTGCACGTCGAGCCGGAGCCCCGGTTACCCGTTAGGTTCTCCGCGACTCCGAATCGGCATCGGCCCTATTGGGCCCCATCTGTGGTGGTCTGATGGCTCTTTGAGGCGCGCGCGGAACGCGACGCGCCGTACGCTCGGGTCTGTTTCTGGTCGGACGGGGAGCCACCCATGCTCGCCGTCCGCAGGCCCGCGCTTACGGTGGCCGGAGATCGTCCCGCGATCCCCGACGCCCGGTGTGTCCTTCGCGATGGCTGGGTTGCGAGGAGGCAGCGCTTCGCTGCCTCACGCGTCCCGCCTCCTCCTTAGCCAGCATGACTGCTTCGCAAAAGGAGGAGACGGCATCCCAGTCCCCCTCGCTCCGCATCATGGCCTGAACTAGGCCCGGACGCGAGAGGTCTCCATCGCCGATCACTTCCCTGAGGGCACGGCGGTGCTCAGCCCACGCAGGGCATTCCGCAACAGTGTGTTCCACCGTGTCCTCAGGGTGGTCCTCGCAGTGATGACACCCGGGCGTTTCCTCCCGCCCCATCAGACACAGGTACCTCCCGAAACTTCCATGTCCGGTGAGGACCTGCGTCAGGCGGTAGGTGAGGACGCCGTAGCGTCTCTCAAGCCACTCCTCAAAGAGGGGACTTACCGCTGCAATGGCAGCGAGCCCAGCCCTCGGTTGCGACAGTCGTTGCTGCCATTCCGCCATAAGATCGCGCCGGAGCTCATCCCGCCACGCACTTATCTGGCGCGGCAGCGGAGTTTCGCCCCGGCGACGTGCCTCCGCGCGCATGCGATACACGCGCGCGAGCACCTTCGCCTCCAGATCCCACGGCGGTAATCCGGCAAGGAGGTTCGCCGACTCCCCAGAGATCGTGCGGTATCCGCGGATCATTCGGATCGCCATGACCCTCTGTGCCATAAGCAGCGCCCGAGCGGGCCGCTGCAGCAGGTTCGGCGCCCAAACAGGGGCGCCGTAGAGGGCCATGGACCGCACGACCCCGGCGTATAACCTCCGGCAGGAGGCGTTTGGCCCCCCGAGGTTGGGGAGGATGCGCTTAAACGCAGCCCCCACCCTCGCCAACTTTGGAGCCAAACGTCGGAAGTGCTACACGAAGTTCCATCGACTGTCGAGGACGAGTCCCAGGTACTTCATCGTTGTCTCGACGCCGATGGTAACCCCTCCCGCCATTATTTGAGACCCACCAGGAGGTGGCGCATTCCCGCGGCCATGAAAACACATGGCCTCGGACTTGTGGAGCGCCACCTCGAGTCCTAACTGCCGGATTCTCTCAACGACTGTCGCAACCGCTGTCGCCATTAAATCGGCCGCCGCCTGGTGCGACCTCCCGTGCGCTAGCACCAGCGTGTCGTCGGCGTAGCATATCATGCTAACGCCGTTCGGGAGGTCGGTGCGCAGCACCCAGTCATAACCGATGTTCCACAGGAGCGGCCCCAGAACCGAACCCTGTGGAACACCGCGTGACATCTCTCGCCGGTTCCACTCGCCCCGGTGACCGGGGTAGATGACGGACCTGTCCGTCAGGTATGCCTCGATTACACGACGGAGGTAGGTAGGCACCCGATGATATCGGAGTGCCTCCAAGATGCAGCTCCAGGGCAGGGAGTTGAAGGCGTTGGCGATGTCCAGAGACACCGCCACTACGACCTTACCCCTGGACACTGCAGTCCCCGTCGTCCGGTCCCTAACGCGCATGATGGCGTCCACCGTGGAGCGCCCTCTGCGGAAGCCGAACTGGCCGTCCGATAGGTCCGGCCCAATATCCGTCAGGTGCGCGACGAGGCGGTTCGAAATGATTCTTTCGAAGACTTTCCCCACCTCGTCGAGCAGCACTATGGGCCGGTACGCGGACGGAGAGTCCGCAGGGCGCCCCGTCTTCCGCACGAGGACCAGTTTTCCCGCTTTCCAGAGCAGCGGGAACTGGCCTCTCTCCAAGCATGCGCTGTAGAGACCGATTAATCGAGGCCTGAGAGCCTCTGAGGCCAGGACCCATGCTTTGCCATGCAAGCCGTCGGGTCCTGGGGCGGTGTTCTTGGCGCCCATCCGGCGCACCGCCGCTCTCAGTTCTGCCTCGGTCACCTCTGGGACGATGTCGTCGTCGTCGTCGCTATAGCCCGCGTCGGGCACCGCAGGGGGCGGAGTCATATACGGAGGGGTGAAGCCCCTCCACAGCCGGGGGAACAGGGCGCCAATTACCTCCTCAACGACCTCTGGCCGGAGACTCTGAGTGAGCGGGGGAGCCCAAGCGCGAAGCTTGTCGCGTACCATGCGGTACGGGCGTCCCCACGGGTCTCTATTCAGAGTCCCCAGCATCTCCCGGCGGGCCTCCTCCTTGGCCCGCAATATCTCCGCCTTGAGGACGGCTTTCGCCGCCCTGTATCCCTCATACAACTCCGCCTCTCTCGCCTCCGCATTTGGAGGACGGAGACGGCGCCTGCGGTGCCTAGTGTACTGGCGTCGCGCAGCAGTGCACGCCTTGCGTAGAGCTGCCAGCTCTTGCGACCACCAGTACACCTGGCGCTTTTGTTGCCTCGACCGGATCCGGGGCATCGCCACGTCACAGATCCTGGACATGGCGTCCTGGAGCCACTTGGCCTCATCGTCAATGTCGGCAGGCCTGACCGGTGGTATCACCCAGGCCTGCACGATGGCGGCTTCCAGGAGCAGCTCCCGGTCCAGCTGTTTCAGCGCCCAACGCGGGCCACATGGGGCCTGTCTGACCGGCGGATCCGCGGACTCGGCGGAGACGTTGAACCGGATATACCGGTGGTCGGAGTACGTCTCCACCTCCTCCATGACACGCCAGTCAACGATACGTGGTGACAGAGCAGGGCTGGCGAACGAAATGTCCACCACCGACTCACCCTGCATCCGCACGCACGTAGGGACAGAACCCCGGTTCAAGACGACTAGGCCTGCCTCAAGGGCCCAGTCTTCCACCATCCTACCCCGGACGTCGGTGAACCGGGAACCCCAAGCCAAATTCTTGGCATTGAAGTCCCCGAGGACGAGCACGGGGAGGGAACGGAACCCGACGACGACTGTGACCAACTCCATCAAGGAGTTGTGGAACTCGGCGAGAGTTCGGTTCGGAGAGAAGTACACGCCCACCACAGCGAGCTCTCCAAACCGTGCTGCGACACAACCCCGGCCTCTTTGAGCTGCCTCAAGAGTCGGGGTACCGGCGGCGGCCGATGAGATGATGGTCACCGAGCCGTCCAGGTCCGCCACCCAGTGATCCCTGGGCGGGACAAAGTACGGCTCGGAGACCACGGCGACATTGATCGACCACTGCGCCATGCTCTGGAGCAGGAGATCCTGAGCAGCGGCGCAGTGGTTAATATTCGCCTGGAGGAGGCGGAATGGAGCCATTATTGACAGTCCATTCCGATCTCCTCAGTAGCGGCAGCGGCGACTGCGGCGGCAGTGGCGGCGGCGGCGGCGGAAACGGCAGGGGTGGCGGAGGGCCTACCTTTGCCCTTGGGTTTGGCAGGAGGGGAGCAGCCCTTGCTCCCGACCCGGTGATTGGCCGGCTTGCCAGCCGCCGCACATGCGTTGCAGTGCAGCGGGGCAGTGCAGGATCCGGCCCTGTGACCGGGCCGACCGCAGCGGAAGCAACAGTCGCTGCGGTCCACCTCTGAGGTGCATTTGGCGCTCACGTGCTCCCCCACGTGACAACGGTAGCACCTCAGAGGCCGGGTCTCGAGCAGCTTTACCTGCGCCGAGACCCATCCCACCAAGAGCCTTTTGCCCTCCTTCAGCTTCTTGGCCGCTGTGACGGGGCAGCTCACCACCACCGTGCGCAGCCCCGAGTTGTCCGGACGGATGGTGCCCGCCTTGATCTGGTCAGCAGGGCACCCTCCCGTCCTGGCCACAGCGGCCACCACCTCACTTTCCGTGACAGAGTCGTCCAGGCCCAATATCCGGACATCCACACATTTGGTGGGCCTGGACACGCGGGCCTCGTCTGCCCCGAGGCACGCCCTAAGCCTCTCAGCCAGGGCGTCGGCCGACGGGCCACTGGCCGCGCCGGGGACCTCCAGTAGACGGGCTCCGGTAGCGGTCACCTTGACCGCAAACCCGTCCGGGGCCCCGAACTCCGCAGGTGTTACCGCCTTGAGCTTGGCGAGGACGTCACCATAGGTAACGCCCCTATTGACCGCCTCGGGCTGCAGTGTAATAACTACAGCCGCGGTCTTAGGGGCGAGGAGCAAGGCAGCAGCGCGTTTCTCCCTGCGCTGCTGCTGCCGTCGCTGCCGCTGCGCCTTCTTGCGGCGCTTTCGGCCCTCCCTGGCGACTCTCCTCGCCTTGCCGGCGATTTGCCAACCGCCGCCGTCCTCCACTCGCGGGGCGGGTTCCGCCGCCACTGCTGCAATTCCAGCTTGCCGGGCTGGAGTGTCCCTCCTCTTTTTGCGCCTCATGGGCGCAGGCGCCGAGGGCCTCGCGGGAGGAGGCGCCCGCGCCTTTGCCGGCGGTTGGGGGCCGCGGCCAGCCTCACCAGTGGAGGTCGGAGGCTTGGCCACAGCAGCCGCGTATGAGCCCGATGCCGCGGGCGGGGAGGCCCGGCTCGATGCGAGCGGGGGGCGCAAAAGCCTGCCCTCCAGCACGTCAAAACGTCGCTGGAAGGCAGCCATCTCCGCTCGCAGCAGTCCGACTACGTCGGACTCCGCCGGGGGCTGGAGGTGACTGCTGCGAGCAGCGGCGAGCTCGGCCCTGGCCGTCCGCAGCTCGGCCTCCAGGGCCGCATTGGAGGCCGCCAAGCGCGCCAGCTCCCGCCGCATCTCGCCCAGCTCGGAGCGCACCTTTTCTGCAGTGGGCACCGCGCACTGCTCCAAGGCTGCCTCCGTAATAGTGGCCACCGCCGCCCTGAGGAGGGAGAGCCTAACCGGCTGGGATTTCCCCATAGCCAGTTTATGGAGCACCTCCGTGATGGCCTGTCGGAGGTGCCCGGAGCCGCTCGCGCTCTCGGAGCCCGACTCGCCCTCCGAAACCTCCACGCCGGACATCTCGGCTGCGGAGGACTCTGAACGGGCAGCGCTCGAGAGAGCCCTGCCCTCCGCAGCCAGTCGCTCGGCTGACTCCACGCAGGCAACCGGTGCCGGTTTCCGGCGACCGCCGCCCTTGCCGCCCCTACCCCGCGCCGCCGTTGGGACTTTAGGGGGAGGCGCCTGCGCGCCGGAGGACGGGGACGAAGCGTCCTCCTCCAGCCTGGGACGCTTAAACGTCCCCGTCACGCGACGGCGTGAGCCCTTCGAGCTCACGCTCAGCCGATCCGCCAGTGATGTGTCGGACTCAGGGTCCGACACCATCGTAATTGATGCCCGTGTGTGGGGCACGCTAGATGTGTCCAGCGTCTCCCCACGGGCGCCAGAGCCCCTTAGGCTCCCCTCTACTACGTCTGCAGGTGAGCCAAGCTCACCCGCACTCTCCTCCTCCGACAGTTGTGGTTTTGTTTTTTTAGATTTTACTTTCTCCATACAGTTCCCACGAGTATGGGGGAAATATTCGGTCCACCCAGGCAGTGCCCCCTGTACCTGGGTAAGTGTTCATTTGTTTCCCAACTAGAGGTTCCACTGGTCCCCTAGCTGGGGGTGCGCTCGCGACTGACACTACTCCTCAGCCATGCATACTCTCGCCGCGCACCAGAACTTAGTATTGGAGGAATTTTTTATAGAGGTTATCTTCCTCGCGGTCCGGGCGACCAAGCCAAGACCCTCGTCCCGTTCAGAGTCACAAAACATGACCGTGACCTCCTTACGGGTTACGATATCGACGGCTGCAATCGGGGACAGCTTGTGTCCCGATGCTGCTCGCTGGCAGGGTGAGTGCACAACGAGCACCGCCCTTGCCTCTACGCCACGCTCTCTGCTATGTCCAGAGAGACGGGCGGAGAAACGCCCCTCGGAAGCGCGGGCTATGAGCCTCCGCACACAGCCCGCCGCCTCCAGAACCCTATCGGGTTCGCCCGCCCAGTCCAGAAGTCTGCTGCGGGCGACAGTCACTCCAACCCTATCACCCCCGCTAGGGAGACTGTCGCCCGCACCCAGGGTGCACCACGGGGAGGTCTTCTGGCACCGCACCCCTAATATGTATAATAAGTGCTTGTTTACGCGCTAACCTGACCTATACATGACCTAATTTTGAAGTAAAAGCTAACACTACATTTTCACTATATTACTTTGAGACTTTAAACAGAAAACTTTACTAAATTAATTTTAAAAATAGTACTCAAAATGTGCTATTTTTTATATCCTGCAGTTTTTAATATCCTGAAAAATGCGGTAATAATAATAAAAAGAAGGTTCAAAATTTTAGTTGTTTTTTGTGCACACATAAACATCTTATAAGTGGCCAGTGGCCACTGCTTACGGAGAACATTTGACCATTAAACACCACGATTGCTCAATGCGGATTGGCGATTTCAGTTATAATTAAAAATTATAAGCCCAGGTTTCCACACGATGTTTTCCTTCATCGTTTGTTAGTGGTGTCTAAATAATCATAGAAAGTAAATATAACTCGGAAAAAGTCACATTGGTACTAGCCGTTGGTAAGTTTCAAACCCACACCCTCATGCGTGAGTCCTTAACCTCCTGGCCACACAACATAAACTAAAACATAAAAACAATGTGACACTCACCAAGTCACCAGCCTTGCTAAGAGTTCCAATTGAAGAAGCTGGGCATATTTACTGGGGCACACATATTTTAAACTCTATGGAGTCAATGATAATTTTCGATAACGTCTTAATAATGCTTTGCACCACCAAGAAATCCACGACAACCCCTGCTAGGTAGTAATGAAACTGACAAACGCCATGCTATAAATAAAATTCATTTCACTTCCTTCACAAAATTAAAACGTACCTAACATTGTGTTCATGAAAACTCAACTAAAATAATTTACATCACACAGTTTCCTAGTTAATGGGTTCTGACCATTGTAACCCGGTATAAAATGAAGCAGACTTTGAAAATAAACTTGCAGCTCCATTGTTTCTCTGTGGCCCTGGTAGCAATGCGCTCATTCATCTGAATGAATAGGAATGAACTACTACTGAATGTAATTGTTTTACAAGGCTTTGTAAGCGAAGACTATTATATTATTTTTATTATAGTATATAAACTGTAGATTTATTTATGTGGAAATTGAAAACCATGCTTTGAAACCGATTACTGGATCTGATAAAATACTATCACAACTTTTTGAATTTCAATAGATAATATAAATCCAGCGTACATATTATTACTTCGTGTTTTGTTAAACTAATATAGATGTACTTTTACAGAACAAAACCGATCAAACACTAAACATATCCTCCTTTGTTTTAACAAAGTAACAACTACCTCAGACGTCATTTTCTTCGATGTACTTCAATAAGTAGGTAAGTGAGGCTTTCTCGCAAATTGCTAAGACGTGATTCAGCTCCTCTAGTGTCGTACTACCCTGGTAGCTGTAGTATACATATATCACCCAATACATCAGTCACTCTTTATACATTATTTTTATGTTATTTAAAAAGTTTTCTAGTTTTTTATACAAATACAATGACTAAGATGATTATTATAGCTACAATCATACAAGAAACAATATGTAAAAAAATCTAAAAAGTACTCCCAAACGTTTGTATGTATAATATAGAAAATTCCACTTTTTATCTTTCAAAGTCAACTTCTATTCTCTCTGACTAACACAACTCATATCTAACAGGGAAATAACTCCAAATCTAGTAGTACATCCATCTTCACAATTCTTCTCACTTTAAAATAGCACCTCTCGACCTTGACCGAATGTCTGATTCCTCGCGAAAAAGGCCGAAACATCAACCTTGACCCGCAGACATAAGAGCTATTTCAGACTAGAACAGACATGTCACTCGTTTGAAAGAACAGCTTGTTTATGAAAGTGTTATGTAACTTCATCACGCTTGCATTCCCAAGAGGTAGGCAGTTCATCTTTTAGGTGGTCTATTATAGTTTGTGACAGTTTGAATATTTATTTATTTTGAACTTTAGTTCGCTCTATAAGTAATAAATATTCGTTCTTGAAGTTGTTTGTAGTAGAGTAGGCATTTGATGGTGGTTTTCCCACCAAGACAGTTTCAAATTAGTATAAAAATGTTAGTTAGGATCCTTTCTTGTAAGTTGAAATCTATTTATGTTTAACTAATTCTCTAAAGGAAAAGCCACTTCAAATTTTATTTAAGAAACAATCTTATATGTAGCTGCATATTTAGCTACAAAAACTCAATAAATCACTTCATTGATGAAAAATTAAACTAATACTCAAATCCCTTGATGAAAAGCTTAAAACTAATAGCTATGAGGTACTAGGCAAACATATAATCTGCAGAGAAATAGAAATGGCTATTATGATTGTCATACAATATTGTCTCAACAGCAAACAAAGCTTAAGAGCTTAATCATGTCGGTCGGTAGGCCGGCGACGCGACGTGTCGCGAAAAGCAATTTATCATTTTCATTAAAAGCGAATTTCAATATTTGCCGCATCGCTATTTTTCATCGCGTCATATCTTATTTTTAATGATCGTAAAATATTATATGGATGGCACACCCCCACTTTAATTAATAGCTTCTGCATTTTATGCGCTACTAGTAACTTTATAATAAGTAGATAAGAACTCAAAATAAAAATATCATTTGATTTATTAATCAAAACTGCCAAAATGATAGTACCTATTAATATTATATTTCGTTATTTTATGTATATTCTATTTTTTTTATTTTATTTCATAAATCTTATAGCAAACTAATTCAGTATTGTTGTAAGAAAAACACAAAAATTAAATATACTTTCCTTAAGAGTTGTAAAACTCGCTGAGAAAGGTCATAAGTGAAATTTGAAAGAGAAAATATAATGATAAACACCTCTACCTCTCTCAAAACCAAGCGTAATATATTTACGACTTAATAAATAACTAATTTCGGTATGAAACGAGTTTTTCTTTAGTATTCAAGCTTCATATGTTACGTTTAGCAAGATCAAAGTGACTTTATTCTAATAGAAAAATGTTGCCTGAGTTTTTTCCCCGGAGTATTGTTGCTATAAATTATATACCTACTGTGTTATTATGAGACCCTGGTACTAGCGTACGAAATTAAAGGAGGAATAATAAGACTTTATTAAAAACTGAACTATGTACTTCTGATATTATTAGAGAAAGATTGTTTATTTTTCTACAATATAATGATGAGTTTTTTAAGAAAATACTTTATAAATAGACTTTTACATTATTATGCTAACAAATCTTGGTAAGTGGCTTCAATACAAATGAATATTTCTTTAGTCGCTATTCAAGCTCCATGTGTGTTTAACAAGATCAAAGTCACTAACTTCTAATAGAAAAAATGTAGCACGAGTTTCTTTCTTTCAGTATTGTTGCTATAAATTACATACTGCGTCATTATGAGTCCCTGGTACTAACGTTGAGACCACGAAATGGAAGGGAAAAGTTTATTAAAACAGAAAAACTATTATTATATTATGCACCTTTACACTTCTAATACCTTAGAGAAGAAAATTGAAGTTTATGTTTTTAATAGAATCGTTGTACATTGTTAAATAAGCTGCGGTTTGCTTGTGCTGTTGACGTAAATCAAATTAAACATTTACAGAGTTAATAACATTTTACAGCATCGCATGAATTATGATAAATAGTGACCCAGGAATCGAACCAGAGGTCGTACTTACAGCCAACGAGGTAAACTCCAAATAATGAAAAGAAAGCTTTAATAAAAGAGTTCTTAGTTACCCTCAAAATGGCGGTACCCTAAAAACCGTTAAATTATTCCCCATCGTAACAAACTTCTGAAGCCATTAGTGTTAAAAAACAAAAAAAAGTAGAAAAGCTTTTAAAAAAGAACGTCGGTAACGTTCCACGGTTTCTATGAATAAATATTGTGTTTCGAAATTTGAATTCGTTGAGAATAAGTCGTTGACGGTTGTTGTTGAGAGCCAGTGAATTGAACGATTTGTTATTTCGTTGCAATATTTTCTTCTGCAATTGAGGTTTTAATATTTTGAAATTTAAAGGAGTTTTGTTATGGTAAAACCTAGATACGAAGGCTACGGAATTCATATTAATAAGTGTTTTAAATAAACATTGAACCATGGGATGATGCCGATAACACCAACAAACTTTTCATTTTGAACAAGATCCTAAGTAATAAACGAAAGTACAAAATTTTCTAAAGCAATATGCTTCTGTTCTATTATACAGACAAATAACATAAACGTAAGAAAACCACCCATTAAGAAAATGTAATTAAAAACATAAATACTAGTTGAAAACTTTTCCTTAAGAAACAAAACAAGCTACAAGATTCCTTTCAACTTACTTTCTATAGACGTATAAACCAGTACAACTTGATCCCTACTTACCTTTAAAACTGTTACTACGCGAGATCAACTTTTGCTAGAATCTTACACAGAACGTTCTAGAATACATTGATCCCTGGATACATTGAATTTCTATACAATTACAGGTTGAGTTATACTGGATATCGCCTTAGTCTTAGCGGGTACAAAAGTTTTGTGCAATTAGGTACATTTGTATGAATGAGCAAGGTAATTAAGTAAGCTAAGTTAGTTCTGAACTACGTGCAGGTGAGAAAGAAATGTCTGCTTTAAATGGCGTATTGCAGGTGGTACTAAAAGAAGAAAGTAGTTATAGATGTAGTTAATTGTAGTGTGTAACTAGGTATCCTCTTTACTTTATAGAAATTGACAAGATGTATTATAATAAAAAAAAATGTATGACAAGGGCACGGACCTAGAGTCCGTGGAGAATTAATCTATAATATTATAAAAAAAAGACGAAAGTAGTTCCAGAATAAGGTTCTTATCTAAAGCAATTAAAATTGATGTAGACTAAGCTGCGTATACCTACTTAACTACTAAGTGGAATACTAACTTTTAGAAAAACCCAATGAGGTTTTGTGATATAGGGGAATCGAACTCGAAACACTTGAATTAGCAATCACACTTCTTGAATCACCCAAATAAATAATATAAATATCAAATATTCACTGCCTCATTAGCCGAGCGGTAGCAAGTGCGACTGCCAGGCAAGGGTCTCGGGTTCGATTCCCAGGTCGGGCAAAGTATTACTGGGTTGTTTTTAAAATCTCAGTAGTAGCACGGAGTCTCTAAAAGGTGCCCAGTATATGGAAATAGGCTCACTCCCTATAACATAGGACGCAGAACATTTACTCATTGCATTAAGTGCCGTAATGCTTAACCCTTCGGGGATGAAAAGGCGTGATATTATGTTATGTATCAAATATTCAACCGGGTAAACAATACCTGAATACGTATATTAAAATTGAACATACACATCAAGGTACAAAAAGGCAATGCAATTACCAAGGCAACATAAAACCATAAGAGCATCAAAAGTGTTCATAAATCATACGGCGGAGATATTACACGAACGGGCGATTAAAGTTCCTAATAGATGTTCTGAAATTCAAGATGCGACATGTGTAATATGTATTTGTAAGTATGTATATGTGTGTGTGTTTCTTGTAATTGAAGGCTGTATCTATGTTGGTATTAAATGATAATGTTCATTGAATATTAGGGCCTTTAAATGTAGGTAAATTATACATGTATTAAGTTTCATTAATATTGGTAAGTAATTTTAATCAATAAGAACTTATTGCAGGAAAAATCGCATTGTGATGTCGTATTTTAAAAAGCCATTCCTAAGTTATTCTTTTGTTTTCTTAGTGCAATAAAAGATAGGTACAATATCAAGCATATGCAAACATTTTTAACCCATATAGACTCATCTAGGCTCCAAAAATAAACAATTTATAAAAATCCTACTTTTTTTTAGAGAAGAAAATCATCTAATGACTGCTCCCGCCTTGGTTGAGGCAAGAGGGAGTGTCAGACTCTTACTGACTAAAAACCACCCCGTTCCTACTCCTGCACTTCGAACCGGAGCCCCGGCAACCCGTTAGGCCTTCCGCGGCTCCGTATCGGATACCAGCCCTATTGCGCCCCATCTCTGGTGGTCTGATGGCTCTTTGAGGCGCACGCGGAACGCGACGCGCCGTATGCACGGGTCTGGTTCTAGTCGGGCGGCGAGCTAAAGCTACTCTTGCTCGCCGTCCGCAGACCCGCACTTACGGTGTCCGGAGAATAAAAATCCTGCTAAATCAAGCAAAAAATATAAATACCTGAAATTTATTTCTAACTAATTTTGAGCGTTCAAGTGTAACATTTATTTTGAAAATAAAATTACATTCAATTAATTTTGGTTTAGTGCGCAGTGACCGCACGTTCACATATTGCAGCCATTAATTCCATTCATTCATTCATTACGTTCACTCATTCGGTTAAATTCTTAGTATGCAATCTATCTGCGTCTAATGGTTAGCCTACGAATTCTTGGTGCATTTGTCTTTCGGTATTTGGTCTTGCAATGGTGGTGTGTGGTGACTTCACTACGATGCGATGATAAAAAAAGTTTGGTCTGTTTCTAAATATTATAATGTATATAAGCCCTTTCCACGACTTTTTACAGTTTTGCCGAAATATTTGAACGCACTAATCTCCGTAACTACAAGTCTGATTTGAATAATTCTTTTTGTGTTGGATAGCGCATTTGTCAAATATGGCTATATGCTATAAAACATCACGCTACGACCAGTAGGAGCTGAGCAGAGCGTGTGAAACTGCGCGGAAGTAGCTAGTACTATAATAAGACTCAAAGATTCTTTATTTCTCTGATATTTTGTATGGAAAAAGATTGTAAACGACCAAACAGATCGCCTGATGGTAAGCGATTAGCGCCGCCAAACCCTGTAACTAGTCGAAACATCAGTGTTAGAAATACGTTTCCGGTCTTTTAAGCCTTTAAGCTTTCTTTGAAGATTTGAAGGTCGCATCAATTTGGAAATACCACAGTCAATAGTTCATAACATAACGCTTTTTACCCCTGCCTACCCAGGCAGAGGTGCACATTACGGCACTTAATACCACTGAATAATGTAACACCCCCTCTTCATTGTTTATGTTATGAGTCCTATGTAATAAGGGGTGAGCATTTTGCCATATAGTATACCGGGCACATTTCCAGACTCCGTGCTGCTACTGAGATTTTCTTCAATATTCAATAGTTCATTCTCTACTATTATAGTGCGGGATAGAAAGGTATCGTTTTAAAGGTACAGTTTTGTTTAACGAAGCAAATTTTTTAATACGCATAAATTAATGCAGATTAAAACAGCAGTAAAAAAGTAAACTGCACCATTACCGAGTCTTCTACAGAATTAAACTGCATAAATAAGGAAAAAAATGTAAAAGAATTTTCCACCTTCGTGGAGCGTTCAACACTAAGGTCCACTTAAAAGTTCACTTGACGTTCAAACAGAGCACGACTACGGACTAGTAGCTATGTAGTTACAAGTGAGTAGACTAGTAACTACTGGTAGGCGAGTAGTGGAGAGTTCCACGTATGTACGTAAGCTAGTAGCTGTATGTAGGTAGTAGGTACTCGTCCTGAGATTTCACGTAGAATACTTGAAAGCGAGGTGGAAAGTGCACGCGAAAGTTTGTTTGCTTATGCCTCGCTTGAATGTTACTCAACTTTGAATACTGGTGCATAAATAGTGTGTTTGCATGATTTTTTATGGTATACTAGCGACCTGCCCCGGCTTCGCACAGGTGAAATATGCAAGTATTACCTCTATATATATAAACCTTTCTTAAGAATCACTCTATCTATTAAAAAAAAATCCGTTGCGTAGTTTTAAAGATCTAAGACGATTAGACTTTGTTTTATACTATGTAGTGATTGCGGTAAACGAGTAGACGAATCACCTGATGGTAAATATTTGGCGGCGCCAATAGACACCCGCAGAACTAAAGGACAAAGTTACAAATTACAAGTTTTAGAGATCGACAATTTGGAGATTGATAAAGATAAAGATATGTTTATTTTGCAAATATGGGTAACAGTTACCGGTGACATAATAATACAAGTACAGGTATAGCATACATTGGATAATATTTTACCATTAAACTGTCAAAAACCGCGAGGACACCGGTGCCCGCAACCTTTGTTCTTTAATTGTGTCTATAATGACGGTACTCAAAGGGTTAAAGACAAATAACTTAAAAAAACATAAATAAAAAAAGAATACAAATTAAATTAGGAACACAATCTTTAACTCATATACTAACTTTAAAAATCACTCTCATTTAAATACTCACTCAAAGCATAATATGCTTTAGTCAATAAAAACCTTCGGAGTCGTTTTTTAAAGAAAGATAGCGGAAGCTCTTTGCGACCCTTTTTTGTGAGGGGAAAAATCATTCATTGACTTCTCCCGCCTTGGGTTGGCGAGAGGAAGTGTGTGACTCTTACTGACTAAAAACCACCCCATTCCTACTCCTGCACTTCGAACCGGAGCCCCGGTAACCCGTTAGGCCTTCCGCGGCTTCGTATCGGGTATCAGCCCTACTGGGCCCCATCCGTGGTGGCCTGATGGCTCATTTAGGCCGCGGAACGCGACGCGCCGTACGCACGGGTTTCTTTCAACCCTTAGGTATCTTATTATAAATGATTGGAGCCATGCATGACTCTTGATTGAGTTTCCGTAAACCTCACTTACGCGAAACACAGCACAAGCCGCAATTCACGACGGTTTTGGTATTTATGCCGTGGTATTACGAATACGACTGCCTCGTTGGCCGAGTGGTCGCAAGTGCGACTGCCGAGCAAGGGGTTTTGGGTTCGATTTCCGGGTCGGGCAAAGTGGGTTTTTAAAAAAAATCTCAGTAATAGCACGGAGTCTGGAATTGTGCCCGGTATATGGCAATAGGCTCACCCCCTATTACATGGGACTCATAACATAAATAGTGAAAAGTGGGTGTTACATTGTACAGAGGCATAATGTGCACCTCTGCCTACCTCTTTGGGGATAAAAGGCGTGATGTTATGTTATGTTATTACGAATGAGTATGGTATGGTAACTAACTTTATATATGTATGTAAGTATATGTATCCCAATTATACGTTCACAAATATTTTACAATGTTAAGAAATGAATGCAATATTTACAAGCCTTCTACAAATCAACACAGAATTACACTGAGTAATTAAGATTTAAATAACCAAATACAATATTCACAGTAAATCATTAATCATGTATATAGTTCCTAGAACAACCACACTTACCGCAAATTACTAACAAATTCAGCGAAATGAAATATTTATTGATGATTTGCTTATGTTGATACTAATTTATGAATTCATTCGTCTGTGTTTTCATTGGAAACGAGGATTCCTTTTAATGCTAATGTTTATAAACATTATACGTAGCTAGTTCTAAATCAATATAGATTTTGATAATTAATACAACTTAAATTCACTCTTTCTTTTCACTCTGTCGAATGAGGGTTTCCGGGTTCGATTAATTTTAGAGCAAATAATTTTAGACGTATTTCCGAAATATCTACTACCTACTTACTAGCGACCCGCCCCGGCTTTGCACGGGTGTAATATGTATGTATTATACATATAAACCTTTCTTATGAATCACTCTATCTATTAAAAAAACCGCAGCAAATTCCGTTGCATAGTTCTAAAGATATAAGCATACTTAGGGACAGACAGACGGTGGATAGCGACTTTGTTTTATACTATATAGTGATACTATTTTCTGTCATGTTTTATAGTGTAATCGTATTTTTTTATCAAATTTCATGTGTATTTTCTTTCCCTTTGTCTTATGGCATTTAATAACAAATAATATAACTTAACATCATATATATACTTTTATTCCCAATTGTGTATACAAAGGTTTATAACATAGACACTGAAATTATGCAATACATTGTTAATTGTATACATACTACCAGTGTCAATAATAGTAACGACATATGACTAAAATTTTTTTTTTAATTACTGGAAACATTCGATATTTAATTCTTTACTTGACCTGGGAATTAGACCTAAGATTCTTGCTCAACAGTAAATTTGAACTCTTGGATCAAAATTATTGGTACTTACTTACTTGATATTCGCAGTACGGTCCTTCCTCTCTTTTAAAGATCAGAACCACGAATTATGTATTACTGAATAAAAAATAATCCGAATATAAAATGAAGTTGTTAATTAATTTTATTCAATATTCCATTTACCACCTTACAATATACATTTCCGTAATGTTAAATTATTCATTTCGGTTCCCGGGTCATAAATATTTATTACTGAAATTTTTCATTATTAATTATTTATTCGTTTTCGCAATTTTTTCGATGTTATAATGTAATTATAATCATTTTATCGAAATGCTGTTGGTAACTTCATTCATGATGGTGATAAAAACATTAATAAGATATCTTGTCTGTTGTTCCGTTTACATGTTTCATCGAAGAAATTAATTTGTATCTTAAATAGGGGTGTCTTTAGTATTTTTATGAGATAGAGGCAAAACATGAGCACACCGATTGTTTGATGGCAACTGATCATTGCCGCTCAGGCACACAAAGTTGCAAGTCATTGTCTTTTAAAAACGCTCTTTATTAAAGTAGAGGTATAAACCTTAGAACTTAAAAAAAACTCATTTTAAAATAACTATTGTGAGACATACTAAATTAACTAAAATCGCGGTTTCGAACCACAGAGAAAGAACCCTGCTGTGGTTCGAAACTAATAGAGCTTTTCTCAGTATATTCACGTGAGTAACCCGCGATTTCAGTTAACTCATTTTTAAATTGATAGCACACAAATCTTTCTTAGCTTTCTAAATTGCAAACAATACTAATCAGAATCACTTGATACTAATCAGGATCAAATTCGAAATATCGACATCAATAATCATGTTAAAGGCTAAACAACGACTAGACAAGCCAGCCTTTGAAAAAGTTTGCATAAAAATAGTCTCTATTGTTTGTGGTAACAAATGGGGTCCTAAAAAATAGTACATCAATAGTATTAAAAAGAACGGTTTGAGTGTTACACAACAAACTATTCAAACCAGTATAAACTGACCCTTGAATGTGTGTACAGATCATAGAAAGCTAGACCACGATAAACTGGTTTTGTGTAACTCGATTTGAAGCCATGTGTAGGTACAATACAAAAGCCTACATTCTACCTAGACATGATTTACTGAAACAGTTTCGCCTGAAAGCTATAAATCTTTTTATCTTACTTTGTTTTCACAGGAATTTCAGTGATATTGTTGTTAAGTCCTATGAAATTTGTACGCTACTGAAGTTTTTTCATGAAACTTATATTGAAAGGAACATACAAAGGCACTTCTTTATAAATTGATAACTAAACTAATGTGGCAGATAAATCATATATCTATATAATGTTTGGTTTTCAAAAATAATTGTTGTTGGTATGCTATACTTTTTCTCGATAAGTGTTTTTTAACAAATGTTACTAAAACTTTCAAGTGTTATTTGCTTGTACTCATTTGAGAAGACTACAATGTTTTTCTTTGTTTGTTAAATCTTTATTGTACTTATATATTTATTACCATCACATTATCATTTATGCATTTTATGCATCACGGCTGAAAAAACATCCCAATGAACTGGCAACCCAACTCACTATGCCTGCGTACACAAAGCGGCTGAAAAGACGAGACTTCATGGAACTTGGCTACCCAAACTCCTAGGCTGGCCATGAAATAAGAGACTGATCTCTTAATGGAGAGATTTGTCTACAAGTCTAAAGACGTCCAAAAATTTGCTCATGGTCAAGAGACCGATTGCAAATAAACATACAAAAAAAACATTATCATTTTGTAATCTGAATTTGAACGGTTATAGTTGAAAAAGAAATACGTCTGAAAAACCTTTAACAACATAATCAACCGATGTCACTTAGTTTAATAACTTAACAAAAATATTGTCAAGTAATTCACATATTTTTATAAACATAAGAACCTAACTTTAAATTCTTCGATCAAAATCCTTACTAATATTATAAATCGGAAAGTGAGTTTGTTTGTTTGTTTGTTCCACTTTCGCGCCGTAACTACTAAACCGATTGCTTTGAATTTTTGCAGACGTGAAGTTAGAAGTCTGGATTAAATAATAGGGTACTTTTTATCCCGGAAAAATTTGATATTCTCGAGGGAAAACGAAATTATTGGTATAGATGGCGCTGTGTGTATTAGTATATGTCACAGAGGCTACTTTTTATCCTTTTGTGACGCGAGCGGAGCCGCGGGTAAAAGCTAGTTACTAATAAATTTCTTAAAATTAAACTCACCAGAAATCCACGTTCCATTCCACCGAACAGGCGTCAGTTCCTCAGTCAACAGGTCTTGGATCCTCAACCTTCTTCCCTTGACCCTGGGCCCCTCATCAGGAGGAGTGAGGAGGACCACGGAGGTCACAATGAGGGCCAGCACTGCGACGATAACGAGGAGTGCTATGAGGATCCCTCTCCAGTTGCGTTGATTCGGACCGCCGACAACCAACTTCTGAAAACAATTGGGACATGTTCAGATTATTCTGGAACTTGTTGTTAGTTTTGTAGTGTGACTATTGTTATGTGATATTAGGAATTGGGAAGTATCAATAAGAGTCGATTTGTACATAATCTACTCTTTACAGTATTTTCTGTATCAGGTACAAATTAATTACCTCTGTTTTTAGTTATTTGTATTTATAATATTAGTATACACCTTGAACGCCATGGGGGACAAGGTATGGGCCACGATTGCGGAGGATTTACCCTCATCAGTTTTATGTCGGCAGTCAAAATTACTAGGCTTAAATTTTGTCTAATTATAGAAATATTTTTCTTTTTTAAATAAATATATTTATTATTAAGTTGTAAATATTTCATCTTATTATTATTTTAGTATTTATTATGTTTATGCATGTTGTACCGAATTTCAATCAAATAAATACTTTAACTGTCAAATATAAACTAAAAAAATATATATATAAAACCAAATAAAAAATACATTCTGCCCTGTGTATTAACTGACGATCCTCAGAAGTGAGGAAATAACAAAGAAGAATAAGTCTATGTATATATGTATGTATATACTCTTGCATGATAACTTTTCTTTTTGTTCATTCCAATGGAAAAGTTGCCACGCTTAAAATTATTATCTGTTTTCTAATTTATTATTTTACTTCTGAAAAGGTATCTTGTTTACAACGTTTTATTTTAAAAAAGGAAGTTGCTAGAACCTAAATTTTTTCTATTACAATATCTACCATTCACGGGACTCTACAGAGTCCCGGTCATTTGGGAGGCGTACGAGGGGCCGAAGCCAACTGCGCAGAGGCCCTTTAGACAACTTTAATATAAATGTAATGGACACACAAACCGACGACTATCCTTGTATGCACTATTACAATCAATAATTATTAATTATTTGCAAAAATAATTAAAAAACTTTAACATTGAAGGACGAAAGGAAAAGGCGCAATAAAAAAGAAAAATAAAATACCATAATAACAAAAAAACTAAAAAAAAAAACAAATAACGGCAATGCAACATTCAAACAAAGAATGTAAAAAACTGGCGACATGAAAAAAAAGAAAAAGCGGTCGCCATTGCTATTGATAAGCGTCCATACGTCATAGGCATTCATTGATATCGTGAAAAGGGTTCGATATCGTGTGTTGTCCAACATGATGGATTAATAGGGTTCAGGAACGATCAAACCATGTATTACCTACTTGGTGCAGTGGTCGCAAGGGCGGCTACTGAGTTTGACGTGTCTTCGGTAAAGTATTTCTTAGGTATTCTTATTCTATATTTAGAGAACTTGATGACCTCAAAACTGGTAGTAGTCTCATAGCGTAATAGGGTAGACGACTAATTTTTATTTTAATGTCCGTCTGATAGATTATTTAAAAACATTAGACACGTATTTTTTTTCATTACCTAACTTACGGACTAATTATATTTTTAATTTTCATACCCTGTCATCATCCCCTACCTTCCGTAGTTTTTCTTCCCAAAAGTTGTAGGTCTAATAAAGATCTAAATAAAGGTACCTATAGTGATTTTCGTTGAGTATGGATATTGTAGGTAATACTATCCAATCCCAGCTTGTTTATTTTTCTGAGTGTTTTGATAAACAATGTATGTACCTCTAATTTAGCGATTCAGAAAATAAAAGGCATAATGTGTATGATCAAAAATTCTATGGTTCATATCTAGCATTCTCATTGGGAAAAACGCGGATATCCATATAAAAAGCAATAAAAATTACCATATTTGTACCATATACACATTCTAAGTAATTAAATAAAATAATAAAACTCTAACAACCCAAGCACATGAGGCGCTATACCGTTTCCCGCCAAAATGTCGGCCATTACAGCGAGTTAGTGTTGTACTCGCAACGATAACGGTTACGTAGGGACGTACTCACTTAGTTTTATACGGTCTGCCCATAGACAATTTGTTTTAACGCTACGTTACTTTTTAAAGGCTATCTCAGCTCTAACGATAGAGTGGAGAATTCACCTGATAAGTAGGTAACGTAAAATAAAATATATAGTCTGTTATGTGTTAGTTAGGTGAGTAAATTGTGGAGTTTCTTTTATTGTGTTAGTTTTATTTAAAGTGGGAGGGAAACCTTTATGGGTACGGAGAGTAACTAGTTGGAATAATTTTATCATTTTGGCTCTGAAATAAATTGAATATCGCCTAAGTTAAGCTTATAATTTAACTATGGTTGAGGTCTGGTACATTTTATGTATTTTGCGTATTTATAAGGTCATTATTTTGGCGAAGATTTTTTTCTTCTTTCCTTCCAAAAATACTTTTTTACTTCCGCTTTTTTTGTGCTTACGTACCAGGGCCTCATAACTCAGCAAGAGTTTCCAAAAGTATCTTAGTAGAGAACAAGGGCAACCGCTACTAACAAAAGTCCTCATAGCGTTAAAATACGTCCAGACCAAGATAATACTTTAATCTTTTCAATTAAACTTCTTAAATGTTCGTCGGATTAGAAAGCGTAATCTGCGGGATCATTCCAAGAAGATTGAGTGTCTTACAAGTTGATTCTTTATTCCCTATTTTTCTATTTTATCTTTTGCATATGTGAATAAAACTGTGTAAAATTAAGACTTTGAAAATTGCATCCTCTGTTTTGCATTTACTACTGACAGTACAATGTAACAACCACTTTTCACTATTTATGTTATTATGAGTCCCATTCCCATGTAATAGGGGGTGAACCTATCGCCTTATACATGACACAATTCCAGACTGCGTGCTACTACTAAGATTTTTTTTAAAACCCAGTACCTAATACATTCCCTGTCCCTGTAATTGAATCCGAGATGTCTTGCCCGGCAGTCGCACTTGCGAGCACTCGGCCAACGAGGCAGTCACGTAAAAGACAGATGAAACAAAAATCCGTAAAAACCACCTTACTAATAATGTAATAAATGGTGTATTTTTAATAAAAGAATAGAAATAAATAGTGTATTTTTAATAAAAAAAAAAGAATGGGCGCTGACAAAGATTAGAATAGTTTCGACTGTTTCAGAGCAAGGGGTCTCGGAATTGATTAGGTACCGTGTAAGACAAGATTGGGGTTTCCGAAGTTTTTAAAACATTTCTTAGTTCATGACCTCACCTTTACTTACTAAAGTCATATTGGTGAAATGTGGCTGTTTACTCCAACTACTTGGCATTAAACATTAATGAAGTTTAATTTCCCCTACTGCACCAACTCACTTCCTAAAAGAGCTTAACTATCACTAAACTACTACTTAACCGGTCTATCTTAAGTGTAGACTACAGTTAGGACTGCTATCTTTTAGAACATCCTACATTACAGGGTCATTAAGATGTTACGTCATTATTGTGACGTCATAACGCTTCGCCATATGTTGAAATATTCGTACTAGAGTTTTCTTGTATACTAATGACTCGTTTATGTAATGCTCCATACAATAAGGAAGATGAAATGAGTTTTTATTCATCATTATTATCACATCATGTATAAGACATTGGCTTCGTTTAATGATAAATGCAAATTTAATCTTTTTCTGCAGTGCGTTTTTTATATATATTTGACGGGCCGACGTTCGACCACTATTTTTCTGATGGTAAGCGATGATGCGGTCTACGATGGAGCACGTCGTCCCATAAGCAACCTATTCACTCGGGCCTTGAACATACCCAGGTTACGTGCCACTAAAATAAATCGATAAATTAACAAGGTATTCTTGATATAGATTATACAGCAAATTGTAAATCAGGATCTAAAAGATTAGAACTTAAAAATCTATATAATATACTTTCAGTTATAAATGCGGTTTAAAAAGAAGAACAATGGCGTCATCAGTTTTATAATTATAAACAAAATCTAACCCTCTAATATTGACAATGGAGAGAAAAGATGTTCTTTATTAACATAGAAGTATTTTACTCCATCCATTTATTAAAGAACACTTTCCTAGCGTGGTTTAAATAAAAATCTTAGAAATAATCACACAAAATAGGCTCGAGAATTCGGACGATTTCCACCCTTATTAACCTCGGCTTATAACAGAAAAACTTCCTAAAATCCTTCAAAGGCTAAGGCAAAAGCGGACTTATATGTATATTAGGGTTCTTCTTTAGAATACATATTCATGAAATTAGGATTTCGTGTGCCTACCAATAAGCTAGTAGGTACTAAATAAGTACAGTGGGTACTGTTGCGATTCTTAAGACATTTCTTAATACGAAATTTTAAAAAGATGTAATGAAAACATACTCTAAAAAATCGAATAATATTGAATTAAGAAGAAAATTTTACACTGGCTACTTTTCAGATTAGTTCTACATAATTCTGCCAGGTGGCGCTGTACTTTATTATTTGTGTTGTTGTTCCTATCTTTTTGCAAAAGTATATAGAAGTAAATAAAAATAACTAATTATTTACAAGAAAACAATCTTTTATTGGAATTCGTAGTCTTTAAACCAACAATAACTTTTAAAAATGTTAACACGATTATGACTCAGACCTTATTTATAGACATCGATGTACCTGTTGCCTAAAACAATTTACTGCGTAGGTACCTACTACTTAATTTGGAAGAAAACTGCCAAAAACCAAAGCAGCATTCACTTAACTTGTAAAATCACTACACGACCAAATATTAGAGGTCTCATCCCTAAAAATTAGAACAGCAAACCATTGACAACCCTAAAATCCATACTTACACCACTAATATCAAATCAATAACCCCTCGGTCGGCAACTGGTATAAAATTTAGCATGGTCACGTTTTTGTAATAACGGTTTTCAACGTTCGAAGTAAAATGATCAATTGCTTTTGACAGGGGACCAGCACGTACAACGCGGTCTCACGTACCCTTAGATACTTATTCACGTACCTAAGCGTTTACGGGTCTAGTGTCACGCGATAGTCGGGGTCAAAGTGAGGCTGTAATGACGTCATAAAAGCTTTTGGTATATTTTTGTTTTGTTGTTGTTTTTAGGTCCTGCATCCGTTCACAGGGGATTCGTAAAATATAAGCGAGTATTTTATCTAATGTGTGCAATTATGCAATTTTCTTTTTATTATACCAGGGCCTTTAGCCAAACGCCACTTTATCGCTTGTCTACAGACAGTAGAAATCAAAATGTATGGGGATGACACAGACAAGTGTCAAAATTTACGTCAATTCCATATAATTTAGTTTTCTATTCTACATGTAGACAAGCGCTAAATGACATTTAGCTACAGCTGCTGGATATTCTCTGAAAAATGAAGCTATTCAGATTGAACGTCAAATTTGGGTGACTTGGACTTATGACAAATCATTCAAAATTAGCTTTTGTTAACAGAAAGAAAAAACTTTATATCACACGATAAAAACATGGGGCATGTACAGATAATAGTGTTAGTTTATAAATACTAATGGGTTCATATTCATGTCCCTCGTCTGCGGTGAAATGGGACGAGTTCAGCATGTGCAAGACAGGGCTTTACGAATTTAAAGAAAGAAAGTATTCCATCAGTTGCAGAAGAGAGTATTTACTGATTGTCCATAATGTCAATAAGTACCGCTAATTTCTTTACCGTCAAAAATGATATATCGGTTCGTTTTCCTACCTATCCTATAAAAAATACGAAGCAACAAGGCTTATCACATGGACTGCTACGTTTAGCAGTGTGAGGTCGTCCATTCGACACCCTTAGCGTACAGGATTATCGGTTCGAATCCCCGTAATCTGTGAACACTTCAGGTGTTACCTAAACGATCCAATCAGCTCGTTCCAACGGACGCCCCACAATTATCCGACAAATTGTTTGGATTTAATACAAAGAGGAATGGTGAAGATTTCTTTATTAAGGTATTAATAAAAATTTGTTAGGTCACCTTTTTTCTTTTAGTTATTTGAAGCAGCACTAGTTGACAAGACAGATGGATGTGTGGGTGGATGAATGAATGAATGTATAAAAGCAGTTTGCAGTTTTAGTCAGAAGTATAGACAAAAAGAGATAATGGATATGGACAATTTAATTACGATGGATGAATAGACCGACAATTAATATTAATATCAATTCGACGCTTTATGTAAATAGTTGTTTTTGTTTTTTCTTATAATTAATTTTAATCTTTAGTTGTATATAGGTATTTAATTTAGTAATATTTAGTTTTAATTTTTTAGTTTTAATTTAGTTTTAATTTTTTTTTTAAGTAATAGTTAGTTTTTAATTTAAGTTTTTTATTTGAATAAATGAATTTCCTAAATAGCTATTAATATTGTAGTATATCAGGGCCTTTAGCCAAACGCCACTTTAGCGCTTGTCTACAGAGAGAGTAGAAATCAAAATGTATGGGGCTGACACTGACAAGTGTCAAAATTTACGTCAATCCCATATAATTTGGTTTTCTATTCTACATGTAGACAAGCGCTAAATGGCATTTGGCTACAGCTGCTGGAGTATTGAGAGTATCAGGAGAACATAAGCACGGAGGAACTAAAATCATCACCTTAATAAAACATTAACTATACTTACAACAACATAGATAGTAACACCACCTCTATTACACGCAGTCTTAAACAAAACAGCCAACACAAACACAGCTCTTATTACATTAATAATAGAGTTCTTAATATAAACCCAGCAAGGGTCTGTTCATACAGAAAATAAACAGGGTTAATTTATCATGCTAGCTCAGACCTCATTAGCGGTTGAAATCCATTAGCTTGAAGGTTCCTCACGATATTTTCCTTAACCGTAGCTTATGTATCTAAGATTAATTATACAAGTATGTTAGTATAAAGATCTTGGGCTTACATAGATGGAACTTAGTCCTCTGTAGGACCTTTTTGACTATATCCTTGCTTAACAAACTGTCTGCCAATTTTCTTTTATGGGTTTTTGACTTTATTTATCATCATTGTCGTTACCGTCCGTATTATATCTACCTACTCCTAAAAAGCTCCATTCGTAAGAGATTATTGAAATTCTACGTTTGGTAGATGGTTGAAGGACCACTGTTAGATATATCAATGAAAAAAAATTGTTTTACGGCATAAGCCGGCAAACAATCGGTGGTAAGCAATCGGCGACGCCCATGGACACCTGGAACACCAGAAGCGTTACAAGTGCGTTGCCGGCTTTTTGGGAGTTTGAGGATCGATTGGGGAAGGGGAGGGGGTAATTGTGCCTGCGGTACCCTCACTCACACGACGAAACACACGGAAGCGTCGCTTCACGTAGGTTTTCTGGGAGGCTGTGATATCACTCCGGTTGAACCGGCCCATTCGTGCCGAAGCATAGCTTTTTTGAAACATAATAATTTCTAAAGTATTTTCACAACCTGATTCAGATTTAGCCATCAAAATGTACCTTTATGAGGGCTTTTATATCACCGTCTTCAAGTATACAGGTACTCAATTACCTCCCCATAACCATATGACCTCTAAATGTAACGCCAAAAATGTAGCCGGTCTCTATAGGTCGTAACTGACTCCAGGGGTCTTAATAGCCACTCTGGGCGATAATGGCCCGTTATCTTTAACAAGTGCGTACTCCAGTGACAACGTATTACATCCCTCCGGTTTATCTTTTGGTCCTTTCGGCTGAGACGCAAATGTGAAAGATATTCGTATCTTTTGGAGCCGATCTAATGAAAAATTGGTGGTAAAAAAATACTTTTTCTGAGTGGGGACAGAAACTATAGCTGTTTATTTGGATTGGATTGTTTAAAGTAATTTCTAAAAAAATACTAGGAGTTCAAAATGTATAAGAAGTTCTACGATATTTTGTAAACTAAAGGAATTCTACAAGTTTTTATTTTTAATACAAAGAGAGTACAGTGAGAGAGAGATCTTTAGAACAATGTTTTTTGGATTCTATTGAAGCTTTAAACAATACAAAGAGAATGAATTAAATTACAATTTCAACACGATACGTGGCCTCATTTCTCTTAAAGCTTCAAACAGAGCCATTTATCAACTTCATAACAAAAACGCTAACTAAATTGAACTTTATTATCTACTTTTCGACGATTTTCCATCGGAGCAACGAACTCAGCACCTGTGGCTTGGCAACTATATAACTGGAGAGATTTAATTACTTAGCTACCACGCGCAAAACTCCAGGGAAATGAATTAATAACATACTCGTAACTCTATCTATGTGCTGCTATCCTGGTACTTGTGTTAAATTGTAGAATTATAAATTATTCAAGCATCAACGTATGAATAATTGAATTACTACAAAGTTATGTTATGTTGAGATACTGTGTGTAATTTGTAATGAATATGCTCGTGTGTTGGCCCGGAGGTTGAGACGCCCACTTTTCATGCACGAGAGTGCGGGTTCGAAATGTACAAACGGCAAGTACTAATGTGACTTTTTCCGAGTTATATGTAGGTACTTTCTAAGATTATTTTGACACCACTAAAAAATCGCGAAGTAAAACATCGTGAGGAATCCTGGCCTTATAAATTCTATTTTTTTTTTTATCTATATTTTATTGAAATTGTAACAATATATATAACTACATAAATATTTACAACTTAAAATTAATTACAACTAAACCATTAAATAAAGCGAAAGTAAAAAAAGTAAACAAAAATTAAACCCTTATTTCGGCGTCAAAATATTCGTCCGCATCACTATCACAGGGGAATGTTCCCAAAAGAGTGGCAGCATTGTCACGTTGAATGGTAATGCTTATTTTCTGTCCCATAAAATAATTATTATTTCTAATCCTAAGTTTGAAATCGCCAACCCGCAATGAGCAAGCGTGGTGATTAATGTTCAAACCTTCTTCGTGTGAGAAGAGGCTTTGCTACGCAGTGGGCACTTATAGGCTGTTGATGATGGTGATGAAGTTCGTGTGTAGAGTTTTAGATACCTACGTATTATTTTACCGTTTGTTTTGACTACATCGAAAAGACTTACAATATCTACTCCAACCTTTTTAAATCTGGTTGAATCTGTAATTATGTTAATTTAGAAATAATAACAAAGTATTTAAAGTTTTATACAGCGTTGTCATAAATAATAAATCTCTCAGTACTTTAAGAGATCACTGAAACAAGCACACTGAATAATGACAGAGAGAAAAAGGTCTTTAAAAAATGCTTGTATTCTATTTTCCTATTTCACTTGTATTTTCTATTTATTGTCTTCCAATATACCTCTAGTATAAGAGTACACAGTATTCTGTTGTTTTATTGTTATGTATTTATGTAAAGAACGGAGAATAATCAATCTCCTTAACAACATTTTCCTTTTACTACCAGGACACCATAAAAGATTCGAACCATATAATCAGTATTTCCTTTCACCGAAACTCGCCACTTCCATAAGAAAATAAACGGATAGCGACTTCCCTTCGAACGATAAACATTTACCAAAGACTTAAGCAAATTGACGTAGTGAAGCAATACGTACAAAAAAGTTGTTTCGCCGATTTCTGTGTGGCATCGTAAAGGAAACACTATAGCTCGTTCCCAGAGCAATTTCCCCCGAACTGCCGTTCTAGTATCGTTGTTGACACAAACATTGGCTGTGAGATGAAAACATCCTGCGAGTTCTGACGCCCTAGTAGGTACACCTATGCATAGTTTAGTAGGTAGAGGGATTGTTTTCCTTTCTTTTGATTCTTTTGTTTCATTGATACAACTTTTGACACTAAACGTCACAACCGTTGTTTGTTTTCAAAGCGTGTTTTGACTATAATAACAAGTATAACTATACTTTTTTTTTGAGGGGGGAAAATTATCGAATGACTGCACCCGCCTTAGTGTCAGACTCTTACCGTTAGGTTCTCCGCGACTAGTATAACTATATTATTAGTTGATTTTCTTTAATAACCTAACTCATTTATTTTGTACGCGCGACTAAAAACTATGAACTTAAATTATGTGTATTTTTTACAACAAAATACTTTTTCTCACTTGTGTACTGGCAAACGATCCAAAGTGTATTAAATTAAGCCAAAGCAACATACTTTCATTTTGTCTGAGTCCTGTAATACGCATTGGTCTCTAATTGTTTTACCTTACACAATTTCAAGACAGCAAAATGAAAATTATTACAATAAATTCTTACACAATAATCCCCATACTTTTATCATCCATTCTATAAACACCCACAACCATACAAACAGCAAAGACATATAAAACACACACAAAAAACATAAACAAAATGCACACGTGACCATAAAAAATGTATGAACTTCCGTAGTTTAAAAAAAAAAACAATTTCACCGCCTTTTCTATCGGTTAGGAGTTCTGCGCATTAGGCGAACAATACATAATGTCAACATTCGTCTAGTAGTGACACAGTAGCTATGAGTCTGTGGGTGGTGTTGCTGGTCCTCTGTGCTTGTGGTGTCAATGGAAAAATTGATGAAGAACAAGAAGACCAAGGATCTTCAGGTAATCTGTAGTAATTATTCAACTTGAGTGTAAAATACAGTGAAAACATCCTCCATCATCTGCCTTCCCTAAGTTCCTATGGCAGGTACCAGGACAACATAATTGTGATGAAGTTCTATGATTAAAATTTTGCGAATAAACATTTGAAAATAATAATTTAGTTCTCTACTCTGCTCATGTTTTCGCATTCGAAAATATCTTCTTTGTTATTCAGTATTGTAAAGTTTGACTTAGGTTTTCAAATGTTTGGGCCGACAAACTCTGATTAGAAAAACAATGTAACAACAAATGCTTTGTTGTAAAATTTTTAGTCAAAACTAACGTTAAATGTTTTGAAACTAGGATTGTAATATGGAATAAAGTTGAGTGAAATAAAACAAAGTTAAGTCAACACAAATTACAATAAAATCTAAAGCCTTCATATAAACTCACATTGCACTAAAAAACTTTTTAAAAGCAATTGTAACTCCTTTGACGTTGCCTACCTATGACGGGTACCTATGGGCGGCGCTGATCGCTTAACATTAGGTGATCCGTCTTTTAGTTTTCTATCCTATTCCATAAAAAATATTCTATTATATGACGGTTTCATCATTGTTCTACATACGTCATAGACATGGTGGAAAAGAAATTCAGAAACTACTTTTTTTTTCTTACCAAAAATGTTTTTTTTTTTATTCTAACAAACTATTTAGGGGCTTATAACACAGATAAGTCAGCCCCATCGTACCCTTTACATTACTTTACGTACTTAACATTGACTCACTTGATTAATTGTTATTCGTGGAGGACCAAAATCAAATGGCACAACCTTTTCATAATCGCTGAAGATGGTACAGATAAAATGGATTGTATAATGCCTACATCAAATTTATTTATTTTAAAATCCTTCACGAATATCTCACGTTCTTCTCCATTCCGAGCACACTCCATCAGCAAATGTTGGACATCTTCAATTTGACCACAAAGACCAAAAATGTTCTTAAAACTTATTTAAACGCAGCCATGTATTATACATGGGCTGTTTACATTCTCCATGTCGTATAGAGTTTGCAATAACAAGTCGGAATAAGTCTAAACAGTGCGTATAAACGTCACCTCATATCGATCCGTTTTCTTACCAACTCCTGTGAAAGAACTTGTTAATGGCAGTTTTCGAATGTTGTATGGTTTGCCGTTGTTTGAGCTTCGAAGTTTCGATTTTAAGGGTCTCGAATTGTCTTTTGGGTTATGATCAATGACATTCTCATTTAATTGTAGGTATTACAAAGCATAAAGAGATAGTGGCCAAGCACTGAACCATTAGCCATTAGGTACATATTAACCCTTTGAGTACCGTCATTATAGACACAATTAAAAAACAATAGGTTGCGGTCACCGGTGGCTTCGCGGTGTTTGACAGTTTAAATAATAGATTGCTGCAATATATCAGATAACTTGTTGTAGAATTACTTAACCCTTAAATTAGGATGTATAATAATATACTGTATCTGCATAATTATAGGAGGAATTTAATCAACACAAATGGGCCGTTTCGACGTGAGTGATACCACGGCCTCACAGAAAACCGACGTGAAACAACGCTTGTGTTGTATTTGTTCGTGCGAGTGATGTTAACAAAGGCCCAATTATCCACCCTCCCCTATCTACCCAATTCCTGAATCCCCAATAATCCTCAAATTCCTAATCCCTAAAAGACCGGTAACGCACTTGTAACGCTTCTGGTGTTCCGCGTGTCTATGGGTAACGTCAATTGCTTACCATCAGGTGATCCGTCTGCTCGTTTATCGGCTTATTCCATAAAAAAAGTATTATATCGAAAACAAAGACACACGTTTTATTCCTCGCAATCTTAGACGTAACAACCAGTTTTAGCCACGTTTCATGTAATAAATAATATATATGTTAAACACTTTTACTTTACTTAGGACGATTTGGTAATCCACAATACATTAAATCAATCTTCATGATCTTAAAAACGTCATACTTACTTCTAAACAGATAGACACTTAGATAGATATTCCTTCTTCAAAGCAAAGATGGTCTTTAGACAATCTTTTAGATAAACTTTGCAAAGACTGACAAGTAAAGGAACGAATGGTTTGTTTGGAACATTTTAAAACAACTCCTTTGATTGATGAATAGAAGAGAAAAAAGATGGCCGCCGCTAACGGTCGAATTTTAAATTAATTCGTTTTTTACAGATGTTTGTCGATAGGTTTAATAAAACATCTTTTTGTTTGGTTGTAAGAGTTATGATAAAAAACAAGATATTGTGTATTGATTATGTGTTATATTATTCATATGTTATTCAATAATTTAAGTGTGGGAGAGCCATGCTTCGGCACTGATGGGAGTAATACCAAGACCTCACAGAAAACTAACGTGAAACAACGCTTGCGTTATGTTTCGTCGTGTGAGTGAGGTTACCGGAGGCCCAATTAACCAACCCTCTCCCCAATCTCCCCAATCCCTGAATTCCCAAACAATCATCAAACTCCTAATCCCCAAAAGGCCGGTAACTAACTTGTAACGCCTCTGGTGTTCCAGGTGTCCATGGGCGACGCCGATTATTTACCATCAGGTGATCTTTACTTTCGTTTACCAGCTTATTCAGTAAAAAATCTTAATGAAATGTCAGTCTAAGTCAGACTAGACTGATCGGATCGAAAGACCAATTTTCTCATTTTTCAAAAAAGTCTTTGCAACACATTTATTTCTGGCAAAACTGTGCTCGGTTGCGTAATTGGAATAGGTACAATATAGTCGAAATGCAAGCTGCTTAAATGAAGCCAGTATTATGCATTCAGTAGGTACATATTCATGCTGCTTCATAAACCGCCACAAGAACGGCCCAGCTCGATCTCTGAACTCCTTTTACTCTTTCTAGCAAAGCTGTTTCTTATTAGCGTCATAATTTTGTTGAAAAAATCCTAGCGCGGGCAACGTTTAAAAATGTGTATCCATGAATGAATGGCTGAAGTCGAGGTTTTCCCTATAAAAGTCGTACTTTTCTAGGGAAAAAAGATGTTTTTACCTACCATGGAAAAGGGTGCATGTAATAAGTTGCCATACTCCAGCATAATTTAAGACTATGCGCTATTTCTAAAAATTTTCGAATGACTCGATAGTCCTTCAACCAGGTAACTGAACGTAAGATGCAAAATAGACCCTATAATTATTTGTTGAACTAAGGAATAGAAACCTTTGGAAATGCTGACGAATCTAAAATTTTAGTAGGTAAGTGAACAAACACAGCGGCCAACACTCGTTTGATACAATTCGCAAAATGGACGTTTTACTCGAAACGGCGCGGCGGTCAAACTTCGCCATCAAAACTTTATTTGGAAACGAAAAAATTCGGACAATTTTCCCACTTACTCGTACAGTTCGCCCACTTATTCGCGTCGGTTTCACCCACTTTTTGGGAGAATCCGAAATGTTTATCAAACAATGTCGTGTAGACATGTAGACTGCTCATCAAGTTATGCATAACCAGTTTAAACTAACCGTCGAATGTGTGGTAAGATCACATAAAGAGAGACCATAATAAATTGGTTTAACCGTATGAAGTAACCCAGTATTTAATTTTGGGTATTCCACAGCTGTTGCGACTTGTGACCGCGTATAATGTGAAGTTAAGAAAACTAGTTCCACTATTCCGTGACCACTAACAGTTACGGTTATTGCTAAATAAATGTTCTACTGAATTAAATTGTTTAAATTGTGGTCTTTGTTTTCGTACGTTCAAAGTTTCCGATACGGATCGTTGTTTTGTGTAGGTTCTGACTGCACGGTTGGCGCGGTGGCCGGGCAACCGGCTACCGCGCAAGGTGTAGCGGATTCGATTCCCTCACGGAGCAGCAACTCTTTGTGTGATCCACAAATTGTTGTTTCGGGTCTGGGTGTCATGTGTTTGTGAACGCACCCACGAGTAGAAAATTCTAGTGTGCGGGGGCAACGTTTCGAAAAAAAAAGAAAAGATTTTGTCATTCATTCTCCATGTACATTTTCCCTGCTTTGGAAAATAAAACTGCGCATTGGCGCGCTCTGTATCTTGTACCAGGTACTGTTCGATGTGATGCTGTTTATTGTAATTTTGGCACAATATTGTGAATATCCAGCATGATTAGCATATTTTATTACTATTTTAAGGTTACGCTTTCTGGGCATTATCATTAACTCGTCGAGTACCGGTTTTATAGACACAATTAAAGAACAATAGGTCGCGGTCACCGGTGACCGCTTGGTGTTTGACAGTTTAATGGCCTTATATGCTCCTTTTAGACCAAACAAGGTTCATAATTTATACATTTTCATTTCCACCAACCATGACGAGGAAAAACTAACTTAATATCATAATTTAAATTAATGACGTAACGGTCTTTAGAGACGACGTCCATTTTCAATTATAATTTAGGGTACGCTTTAATTAATTTCAATCTACAGATTTTCCTGTATTGCATTAATAATTTAGACTAACTTTGTATACTGTTAGGCATTATCTTCGTGAACGTAAACGATCAGTGCTTCACACAGCCGCCTTTAGTCAATCACCGGCACACGAGTAATCTATTTAGGCGCCCAATCCACTCCTCTGTTAATATGTTCGCCTGGTACCAGTGAAACCAACTAAGGCTACACTAGATGAAACAGACAGATAGCGTGCCCTGATTTCAGGTCCTGAGGTGTGTTAATTACTGTTAATGGAATGAGTGAGAGGTTTCATTAAAGAGAGATGGGTAGATATTTATCAATTCGTAGTGATTAAAATTGATTCTGTATAGTATTGGTTACGATGTTGATGATTATTGAAAGTAGATATAGATATTCAGGGTTTATGATGTCCGAGTAACGCGTAGCTGTATGTATTAGAGAGAGGTATCATGTTATGTTTTATTAAAATAGAAAACATCAGTTGCCAACCCTGTTCTTCTCGTGGGTGTCATAAGAGTATAAGAGCCAACTAAAGGATTACACATTTAACTGAGATCAGGCAGCAGCACTTTCTGATAAACCAGAACCTTTAAAATTTCTATCCAACTCTTCGTGGAGATTGTGACAAACCCCAACAAACTCTTATGTAGAGGAGACCCATACATATGATAGTCTAGTAGCGTACTATAAATGTTTATTCTGATCTTGGAAGCATGAAACCTATGAGCCAGTCAAAAATGTAGATAGTAAGGAAATTATAATAATATGTTTCAACACTAATACATGGAACTGACAACCTTATAAACACCCATCTACATACTTAAAAGAGAAAAATCGTATACAAAATTGAAATCCCTGTTTCAGACAGGTAAATTTCCGTCGAGACCTAATCTAAATTTCACCGCCCGTGTATGTTTTAATAGTTTGGAAATCTGAACTGTTTTGCCTAAGTCCTTGTGCTAACAGATATAGGGTGCTTCAAAGATGAAGTTGGAGTCATCAATATTGTATCTCTTGGCAGCTAAGCTCTTGGACTAACAAGCTGCTGTGAAGAGATAGGTGAGGTCATGTCTGTCGTAACTGTTGTTTTGATAGTCAGTATTGTATAGAATAAATTGGAGTTAGGAACATCATGGTAGGTCTTTGAGTAGATGGACTTGAGTGGATGATTTTCAACCTTATTATTTGTTGATATAGTCGACAGTCAGCTAAAAACGACAAATTGGGGTAGGTGTAGACGACAATACGCCCTGGGACCTAGAGGCGAAAGTACTCGCGTCACTATACCGATGGCGCGAGGAAGAGCGGACACGGGGCTCGAGGCCGGTGCAGCGCCAAATCGAGCGGCGCCGAGAGGAGCTCCGTCAGGTCTTGGTGGCGGAATGGCGGCAAAGGCTTTTGCGCCCCACCGTCGGCCTCGCTACCGTCGAGGCGATCCGGCCAGTACTCGACGACTGGCTTGGGAGGAAGCACGGCTCCCTGTCGTTTAGAGTGACGCAGGTGCTGTCGGGGCACGGCTGCTTCGGCAAGTACCTGTGCCGCATAGAGAGGGAGCCGGACGCCCGGTGCCACCACTGCGTCCATTGCGGGGAGGACACGGCGCAACACACGCTCGCCGAGTGTGTAGCTTGGGAGGAGCAGCGCCGTGTCCTCAGAAATGAAGTAGGAAGCGATCTGTCGCTGCCGGCCGTAGTGCGGAAGATGGTGGACAGCGCAGAGTCGTGGGACGCGGTGGTGTCTTTCTGCGAGGATGTGATGTCGCAGAAGGAAACTGCGGAACGGGAGAGGGAGATCTTACTGACTTCCTTTCCCAACCGCAGAAGGCGCACCGGGCGTAGGAGAAGGGCCGACAACGCCCTCTTCCGGCCCCCATAAATGGGTCCAGGGGCGAAGGACTTGGGGAAGTCCTCGCCCCCGACTTCAAAGACCCGAGTCGAAGGCGCGCGCGGGTGTCGGCGTGCGCCTTTGAGGCGATGCACGTGGTGCACTGCTCCGTGCAGGTGACGGGGCCCTGACATACGGGCCGGCACTGTAATGCGGGGCTGCGGATGAATTTGGACTCCCGTGGCCCCGCACGCACGTGTGAGGAGACACTGGGGTGGTTTTAGCCGGTAAGAGTCCGGCACACCCCTCCGCCTTTCCCCAGGCGGAGGCAGTCCATGAGGATTTCCCCCCAAAAAAAAAAAAAAAAAAAAAAAAAAAGGTGTAGACGACAATAGAATAAATTCTCACAGTTATACCACCCTCATCTCTTCCCGTGGGTATCGTAAGAGATTACACGTTTGATAGGTACTAGGACTTCAGAGCAAACAAAGATCTCTGATGAATCTGAACCTTGCAAGCCACAATATTCTATCCACTTGCCAACCGCGAAAACAATTTCAACATCTCTTATGTAGAAAAAGCCTATAGTAGCAGTGGCCTGTTTCGGCCTGTTGATTGACAAAAAAGCTATGGAGATAGAACAAAAATCATGTTTTCAGCAGCTAAACTAGCAACCGTTTTAACTTAGATAATGTTATGTAGGATTACTCCCACAGTCCCTAGAGGACTATTCATTTTATAACTTAGTTTAAATTCATACAAACACAAACAAAAAGGTTTTACTTTCCATTTGTATTTGACACCAAATGCGGGTAGTATGTAATTTAAACGGTCACTACGTGCGGGTATTTTTAAATATAGAACTTGGAGGTATTTTTCTGTTATACGTTTTTTTTTGTTTCTATTTACATTCGGGTTTTAAATTTATAAGAAAGCGGTCGCCTATTTTGTTAATTTAATGATCATGATATTTTAAAATTAGAATAAATCATACCAGGAACATAATAAATCATCAAGTCGAAATAATTCAGATTGGACAAAGTATTATTGATTTTTTTTTAATTCGGAGTAGGTATTAGCCTTGTACATTATCCAGGTTCCATTTTCCTACCACCATAGACGTAGAAGTTTTATATGCGACCTATTTTTTTAATGGTCATCATAAATGTATAACTGAAATTGAATCTTTGTGCTTTAACAATAAAGTTGACTTTTGCCTACAATGAACTTCAAGTGATATTAGAATATCAGTGCAAATAGATTTCTAACGACAAAACTTTCAATAGTCTTCGTATAGCTTTTTCAGTGTACTATCTATGTTAGAATTCAACATAGTAAAGTAGATAGCATATCACTTTTTATGATAATATGTATGTATTTTAAAAGATAAACGTAACTTTTTTAGTTAGTTCGACTAGTTTCAAGCGACTACGGGGACTCATAATCACGAGTACCACGCGAGATCATCGAAGATTATTACGAATTAAAAAATCTCAGTAGTGGCATGTATCCTAGAATTGTGCTAGGCACATCCCCTATTAAATGGGACTCATAACATAAATAGTGAAAAGTGGATATTACATCGTTCATTAAGGCAATAATAATCGGTCTTTGTTAGATTATAATGTTGTCTGGCATCATCTACATTATTATATTTCTTACATTATTCTTATTACGTTAAACGCCATGGGGGTCACCGGTGACCGATGTTAGCGGAGGATTTACCTTCAATAGTTTTTTACATAACATCACGCCTTTTATCCCCGAAGGGGTAGTCAGAGGTGCACATTATGCCACTGTACAATGTAACACCCACTTTTCACTATTTATGTTATGAGTCCCATGTAATAGGGGGTGAGCCTATTGCCATATACCGGGCACAATTCCAGACTCCGTGCTACTACTGAGAATTTTTTTTTAAACCCAGTAATTCTTTGCCCGACCCGGGAATCGAACCCGAGACCCCTTGCAGTGGCACTTGCGACCACTCGGCCAACGTGGCAGTCAGTCCTTTTTTATTGGCAGTCAAAGGGTTATTTAAGGAACGACTTTTGGTCTTTGTGTTTAAAAAGTTACACATAGGTCGCTTGCTAACACAAGCTTCTGTTTAATATTACCAGAAAGTTGAACGTTCAAAGATAATATCACGTAGGTATTTGTTTTAATTGTGATTTCACTTATGTCATTTAGATTAATGACTTTGTAACTCAAGTTTGACATCTAATCTATTAAACTTGGGAGATCGATTAACGACGATTTATGTTTCTAAAGATTGAACACATTTTCATTTTGACTTTAAGTGCACAATAAGAATGACAAGAGCGCACATGAATCGAAACGCACAATAGAGTTAAACAACTAGATTTTGAAACATGTTTAATTTCAAACAACAAATATAATTAACTAAAATATTTACACCTTAAAACCCACTCTTGGTCTGATATGGACTTCAGCATTATTCGTGCAGTTTTTAACAAATCATTGAGAAATATCAGTCTCAACGACAACGACATTGCATCTTGGTATTATTTATAAATGGAGATACATAATATAACATCACGCCTTTTATCCCTGAAGGGGTAGGCAGAGGTGCACATTATGCCACTGGACAGTGTACCACCCACTTTTCACTATTTATGTTATGAGTCCCAAGTTATAGGGAGTGAGCTTATTGCCATAGGTATACCGGGCACAATTCCAGACTCCGTGCTACTACTGAGATTTTTTTTTAAACCCAGTATTACTTTGTCCGATCCGGGAATCGAACCCGAGACCCCTTGCCCGCCAGTCGCACTTGCGACCACTCGGCCAACGAGGCTGTTAAATGGCAATATTTCGAACATAATATTATTATTTTCTTGCAATTATCTCATACAAAAACTGCACATTTAATTAACTTCCCTAATTCAACAGTACTAATTAAAACTTTGTCCTACCAGGAGACAATGACTTCGTGGACAGTATAGAGAAGATAGGACCAACAGTCACGCAGGTCTACGAACACCCGTACGCAGCTACACTCAACAAAAACGACACCTACATCTGCAGTGCGGTCATACTCAACGTGTACTGGCTACTGACACTCTCCAAATGCTTTGATGCGTAAGTACCGATCATTAACAAAAAAAAAAGATAAAACCCATCCAATAGAAAAGAAAGATATGAAAAAATACACATAAACATCAAAGAGTAAAATGCTGGAAAAGTCATTAATGATTTTTTTTTTATATTCGTAACGGCTACCAGGCAATCATGTGTTGCTAGGAGATAAATTAGCTTACCGTAACTAAAGTGAGTTGGGGTTGAAATTGTATCATAGTAATTTAAACAAAGAGGCAACATCGTGTCGTTACACTTATCCTTTAAATGAATATACGTCTCTTCGTCAAATTGCCCATATCTTCTACTAAAATACCATTAGGTCCTTGATTAACCCTTTATAAGCTACCAAAGGCTTAAGCAATATAAGGAGGTTTTTGGTAGTGTTTCTCACACATCGGGTTACATTTTCGAAATTTTCACACGGTTCCCTTTTTCTCTCTTATTAAATATAGTGTGTACTCTATGTTCATCATCGATAATGTAGGATTTCAACAGTAAAAGAATTTTACTAATCGTCCTGTAGTTTCGGAGGAGATTCCATTCAAACAAACAATCAAACATAAATTATTATGTTTTCGGCTTACTCACTTATTTGACGAGGAACTCGACTAGTTTCAAGCCATGCTAGAGGCTCACATTCAAGAGTAGCGACGCGGCGACTTTCGCGCAACTACTGGCTACTAAAGTCTGCGGGCTCAGCGCGCCCTCTGCCGTGATTCACCCGCATTTTCGTTTAATTGTGGTATGGTGCGTATAAACGCACAAAATAATTTACCTAATAAACAAAACATGAAAAAAGCATTTGGCATTTTATTAAAGTAAATATTGCGATGACAAAACGATTTCCGCGACTTCGTAAGTTCATTCCAAACCATAGCACTATGGTAAGCAATTTAATTTAATTTATGCAGATTTCAGTTAATTACGCACAGTCTATACTATATAATCAGGTGTAATTACAAGCTCGATATTGCAGTTATACGCTTTAGCATTTTGCCTGTAATAACTTGACATAAATTGCCGGAATGTTAATTAGCAGTAATAATATGTCCTGCTTGTTATGTGCTCCTAGTAACTTAAGGGCGCGTCCTATGTTAATAGTACGTAAATTACGAGTAAGCGAGTAAGGCAAGACTCACATTCTTGATCATAAAATATGTTTTCGTTGAGGTATACAAGTAAATACTAAACACTTTACTATATCAGATCACAGATCTAATCTATTGATGAAGGAGGGACCGAAATGGTATAGTTATAGGTACTTAGTCCAGGACCTCAAAATGCTCCATCGTCCTAACTCGTATTCAAATTAATTCTAATAAATGGCAGTTTAAACAACCAATTACAAAGTTTATCTTAGCTGTTTATGCACAAATTAAGGATACTGTTTACGTTAAATTAAGACAAGATTACGAATCTCTTAGTCGATGGCAAATACTCATTTATTCAGTCAACATCTCCAAAGGGTAGATTGCTGTCTCGTTTTAGAATAGAATAGAAAACTTTTATTTCAGACCGGAGTCCATAATTAGGGTTAGTAACAATTTTAACTTAAATTCTAGTGTTAGTAGGTTACATGAATTAAATTAAATTTCGGCATGGAGCCGTATCCACCTTCCCCACATCGGGGAATCCCACTGATCTACGAATACACTGAGAATGCTGTTGGTGCCGCCACGAACGCGAGCCATCAGGGACGCACATCTTTTTCTAATGATGGCGGAAAAACTATCAATATTATTATCTGCAAACATCCCTGACGCACTACATCGCCTTGGCAGCCGCAGCAGCACCCTCAGTGCATTATTATACTGAACGCGCAGGTCGCTGTAGGCCCGCCGAGTGAAGCCGACCCACAGGCCGCACGTGTAAAAAGACTGACAATAGGCTTTGAAAAGGGTAACTTTAACCGGCTTCGTACAGCGCGCAAACCTGCGGGCCAGCATGTTGCAACGGACCGCCAGCGACCTACGTTCCCTTTCAATGTCACAATTGTCTTTAAGGTCTTCAGTGACCCAGTGGCCTAGATATTTAAATTTGTCCACCCTTCTCAGTGGTTCTCCACAAAGTGCTACGTCTGGGATACATGGATAAGTCAGACTGCCAGCTTTAAAAACCATTAGTTCGCTCTTAGTGACATTATATTTGAGCCCATGATTCACCGCATAGTCTTCACAAACAGCAATCAGTCGCCTCAGAGCACCGATTGATGGGCTCATTAACACCATGTCGTCTGCGTAGCTAATATTGTTAATGCACACCCCGTCAATATGACATCCAACATTGGTGCCGCTAAGCCCAACAATCAGCTGGTTTATGTACAGGTTGAAGAGTCGGGGCGAACTGAGCCCCCCTTGCCTCACCCCACACTTCAACCGATACACGTCCGAATACGAACCATTCCACTTCACGCTATTGCTTTGACTACTGTACCAGTATTTAAATATGGATACTAATTCAGATGGCAATGTAGTTTCAGATTCTAGTTTACGCCACAAAACATCATAACAAACGAGATCAAATGCCCGTGAGAGATCTAGAAAACAAGCAAAAATAGGCGTTTTCCTGTCTGTATAGTATTGAACAGTCTGCTTGAGACAAAAGATTGCACTCTCAGTTGATAGCCCAGGCTTAAACCCGAACTGGGCATCATGTAATTCAAGGTGACTAGCCAATTGTTTATCAAGCAGACTATCCAACACCTTAGCTATGACAGTAGCCAGAGAAATGGGCCTATAATTGGTAATGTCAGAGACATCCCCTGTTTTATTTTTCACAATAGGTACTACCATTGTGTGCATCACATCATCCGGTAAGTAACCGTGACTAACGCACAGGTTGAAAACCAATGCAAGTACTCGCGGCAGGTGTCGCCCCGCATACCTCAGGTGCTCGATTTTTAGCATTCTAATGTCAATTGCAGAGACAGAGACGCATATGTTTGTTGAAGTTCAGCTTGCTCATTGCGTGGGATGTATTACTTTTTGCTCCGTCTGTAATAAACGAATTAACGATCACTTTCTGTTGCTATTCCATTTTCTTGTAATCCTAAGTGACCAAGCTCGAAATTCTTCATGACTTACTCCTTATTGCTAATGAACTCCTAGTTTTTATTATATATGTCGAAGCGTCAACGCATATCAATTAATTTAGATGTGGCAACTATTGTTTGAGAACGTCAAGTAATTACTTGAGGATGGTTAGCGCGGAGTAATGGCAACACTGATGGAAATATCGATCCGGAAGTTTAATCAGACTTTGACATTTGACAGCGGATGACGTTGACAGACGTCACTGAGCGCGGGAAACACTTTTGGAAAGGATCGCGGCGGTGGCGGCAGCTAGAAGGGTTACTCCCTGCTAAACTTCCTGCGTTCTTACTATTATCAGTAATTTGGTATTTTGGTGTGATTCGACAATGTCGCGACCCACGGGTAGCGTATCTCCGACATCAGAAGTGGGATTGGACCACGACGACGACTCACGCGTTCGTAATGAAGCTAGTGACGAAAAATGGATGCGTCTGTTAGAACAACAGAACCGCAATTTTCTGACGCTGATTGAAGCTATGAAAACACCTACTTTGCCGTCACATGGCTTTCGTTTACCCGATTTCGATCCTGAAAAACAAGATGTGGATGCACGTGCTTGGGTGACGACTGCAGAGATGTGTTTGACGAACCAAGTCCAGCATGGCGCCCCGCTTATGGTTGCTCTAAGTCGCGCCTTGAAGGGAGGAGCTTCTACCTGGCTATCTACCGTGTCGTATCCTGGTATGACGTGGACCGATTTTAAGCGACTTTTTATTGCAAGGTACGATAATTCCGCTACTATTGCTTCGTTCATGATTGATTTGCAAAGCAGCAGGCCTAAAGAAAACGAGTGTCTTGCTTCCTACGCTGCTGGTTTAATGTCGTCGATCATGGCAAGATGGAATGGTCTTAGCACTGAACGTTTGGCTATTGCTACTATATTGGCTCACATTTCTCAATTTGATCGCCGTGTGCAACGCTTATCTTTCACGACCGATATTCAGACACGTGGCCAGCTACAACAAGAGCTACAAGCTGTTTCTTTTATGAAAAGAAAGGTACCTAGTGATGACCGGGATGCCCCTGAGAAGCATACAGGGTGAATAACTCTGAGAAGCCTCTGAAGTGTTTCATCTGTGGTAAGCCAGGTCACAAATCCGTGCAATGCTACCATAAGGGTGTGAAACAGGATAATCAAGCTACTCCGAAGCACCACAACCACACCAGTGGCAATGGGAGAGGTTCATCAGCAACTGCGAAGCCTCGTGCATCTGGGATCACCTGCTTCCACTGCCATGCGCAAGGCCACTACGCATCAAGCTGTCCACGGCGCACCGAGAGGAGCAGTGCCGACTCCGGGTCTTCCAAGCCTGTCAATGAGAAGAGGGTTGACCTGTGCCTCTTGAACGCACCGACTGGAACTCTATGTCACTCCGGTGAGAAATTTCCATTTTATTATGACTCTGGTGCTGAGTGTTCATTAATAAAAGAATCAATAGCCTGTAAATTTAAAGGAAAGCGTATTAATGAGACTGTGACTATGACTGGGATAGGGCAGACTTCCGTTAACTCAACAATACAGATTTTAACTTTGGTAGAGATTGATGATATTAATATTGAGGTTTGTTTTCATATATTGTCTGATCATCTTCTACGTTATGGTATTATGATTGGACGTGAGATTCTAGAACATGGTTTGACTGTACAGTTGACTAGTGACCGAGTTAAGATCTTTAGGTCTCTTTTTATTGCTTCTTGTGAGGTAGAGCGAACCCCTGAAATTGACTGGAACTCTATTGATACTGACATACCAGCGGATCGTAGAAAAGAGTTAGTTAGTACCTTGCAGGCCTTTGAGAAATCTTTCACTACAGGTATACCTACTGCACCAGCCGATACGCAGCCAATGCAGATTCGTCTGAAGGATACAAGTAAAACTGTAAATCGACGTCCTTATCGATTGAGTGTGGAAGAGCGTAAGGTTGTACGTGGTAAAATTGACGAGTTGCTTCAGGCTGGTATTATAAGGCCTAGTTCATCCCCTTACGCGAGTCCTATACTCTTGGTGGAGAAAAAGGATAAGTCTCTTCGACTATGCGTCGATTATCGTGAATTAAATGACAACACAATCTCTGATCGTTTCCCTTTGCCTCTTATATCGGATCAAATTGATAGATTGCATGGAGGACACTACTTTTCCACCATCGATTTGGCATCAGGTTTTCACCAGATCCCCATTGCAACAGAATCTATTGAAAGCACCGCCTTTGTTACCCCCGATGGTCATTTCGAATACCTGACGATGCCATTTGGCTTGAAGAATGCACCCGCGGTTTTTCAGCGTGCGATGATAAATGCTCTTGGAGATCTTGTGAACACTTATGTCGTTGTGTATATGGATGACGTCTTGATTGTTGCATGTGACGTTGACGAAGCCTTGGAACGTCTTAATATTGTCCTTAAGGTGTTGTCTGAAAAGGGTTTTACCATCAACTTTAAAAAGTGTACTTTTCTGAAACAAAAGGTAGAGTACTTAGGGTTTGAGGTTAACCGCGGAGAGATTCGTCCTAATCCACGTAAGATTGAAGCATTAACGGCACTACCACCGCCTGAGACTGTGACACAGCTACGGCAATTTATCGGTTTGGCGTCATACTTTCGCCAATTCGTGGCACGGTTCTCACAGGTGATGGCGCCGTTATATGCCCTGACTTCTGGGAATGGTAAGTTGACCTGGAAGCCGGAACACGAGGAAGTTAGGCAGAAAATTGTAACCGCTCTCACAAATGAGCCTGTGCTCATGATCCATGACCCTGATGCTGAAACTGAAGTTCACACGGATGCCAGTGCCGTAGGCTACGGTGCGGTGTTACTGCAAAGAAAAGAAGGTAAGCTACACCCAGTCGCCTACTACAGCAAGCGTACGTCTGACGCCGAATCGAAGTACCACTCGTATGAACTCGAGACCCTCGCGGTGGTCAATGCCGTAAAACATTTTAGGCGTTATCTCCATGGTCGCAAGTTCAGAGTAGTCACCGATTGTAATTCCCTGCAGTCCACACGCAAGAAGTTGGACCTGACGCCACGTGTTCATCGGTGGTGGGCCTTTCTACAAGGATTCGATTTTGACATTGTCCATCGTGAAGGTAAAAACATGTGCCACGCCGACTTCTTCTCCAGGAACCCATTACCGCCAGCTGAAACTAAAAACAAGGTTAGTGAGAAGGTAGTACTTAAGGAGGTAAACCTCGCAGAGCTATCGCAAAATTGGCTGATGATGGAACAGCACAACGTGACCCTGAGATTTTAAAGCTCTTGGCTGACATCGATACCAATGAGCTCCCTGTTGATGTTGCCAAAACTTACGAGCGACGATCCGGTGTCCTGCATCGAAAAGTGCAACGAAATGGTAAAAATCGTTGGTTACCTATTGTTCCCCGTTCCTTCCGCTGGTCCGTTGTTAATAACGTTCACGAGGGATTGCTGCATTTGGGTTGGGAGAAAACGCTGGAAAAACTCTACGACCTCTACTGGTTCGAGAACATGTCGAAGTTTGTGAGAAAATTCGTAGAGAACTGTGTGACCTGTAAGATTTCAAAGTCACACACAGGTAAGGTCCAGGCGGAGATGCACCCAATTCCAAAGGTAGCTATACCATGGCACACGTTGCACATCGACGCTACCGGGAAACTGAGTGGCAAAAACAACAAAAAGGAGTACGTTTTCGTTCTAATAGACGCCTTCACCAAATTTGTTATGCTGCATCACACCCTGCACATTGATACAGCAAGCAGCATCAGAGCGCTGAAGGCTAATGTCGCTATCTTCGGTGCTCCTTCGCGCTTGATCGCCGATCAAGGGCGCTGCTTCGCTGGCAAGGAGTTCAGGGAGTACTGTGCTTCAGTTAATATCAAGCTACACTTGGTCGCCACAGGTAGTTCTCGTGCCAACGGACAAGTTGAACGAGTGATGAGCACGCTCAAAAACATGCTCACTGCTGTAGAAACAAGCAATCGCTCGTGGCAGGATGCGTTGCCCGACGTTCAACTTGCCCTCAACTGTACCGTAAGTAGAGTCACGAAAGCTAGTCCACTCGAGCTACTGATTGGTAAGACAGCTAGACCTATCGATATTATGACGGCAAATGATGAAGAGCCTCATGTCGACATCATTGAGGTGAGAAAAATGGCTGTTGAGAACATGGAGAAAGCTTCTGCCTATGACAAGCAACGTTTCGATTCTACGAAGGCTAAAGTACAGTCATTCTCTGTAGGTGACTTTGTTTTGCTGCAAAATGAGGAGCGGAACCAGACGAAACTTGATCCCAAATACAAGGGACCGTTTAGGGTGATCGAGGTTCTGGATGGTGATCGGTACGTTTTGAAGTCTCTTTCTTCCGCCCGGACGTACAAGTATGCACATGACCGACTGCGAAAAATTACAGACGTTGACATACATGTAGGTGACGATGACGAAACTAGCCATGACGATGACGATAACACCGACATAGCTTGTTGAATGCTTTCAACGTAAAATGGTACATTTTACTTTATTTTAGCACAGTAAGAATTTTGTTATAATCTATTGTAATATCGTATTGTAACGTGAAAAACAAAGTAACATGATGAACAAACCTACTTTAAAAATTAATTTTGATAAAGGCTCGAAATGATTATCTTGAGGGTGTTATGTTTTGTAACCGGATGGAGGTTACATGTGGAGGTGGCCGGATAGAGGTTGCCTGTTGTGTTTTGTAACCGGATGGAGGTTACATGTGGAGGTGGCCGGATAGTGGTTGCCTGTTGTGTTTTGTAACCGGATGGAGGTTACATGTGGAGGTGGCCGGATAGTGGTTGCCTGTTGTGTTTTGTAACCGGATGGAGGTTACATGTGGAGGTGGCCGGATAGAGGTTGCCTGTTGTGTTTTGTAACCGGATGGAGGTTACATGTGGAGGTGGCCGGATAGTGGTTGCCTGTTGTGTTTTGTAACCGGATGGAGGTTACATGTGGAGGTGGCCGGATAGTGGTTGCCTGTTGTGTTTTGTAACCGGATGGAGGTTACATGTGGAGGTGGCCGGATAGAGGTTGCCTGTTGTGTTTTGTAACCGGATGGAGGTTACATGTAAAGGTGGCGGGATAGAGGTTGCCTGTAGTGTTTTGTAACCGGATGAAGGTTACATGGTGAAGGTGACCGGATAGAGGTTGCCTGTTGTGTTAGTAACCGGATAGAGGTTACGTGTTGAAGACCGGGTGGAGGTCGATTGGTTCGATGCTTATGACCGGATGGAGGTTATAAGTGTGATGATGATGACCGGATGGAGGTCAGAGTATGAGCACTGCAATATTTAAAAGAGTGTCCTATTACTTGAAGGAATATGAGTTAGTTCAACATGTTAGTCTTGAGAGAAAGAATTTGCTATTTTCGTTATCCCCTATAATGATTACCAAAGTACCTTTTCCCTCTACTTGGGCCAGGAATGGCCGAACGACTGTTATGAGTATTCGAGAATGTTATTCCTTTCCAGGTACTCCACACGAGGACGTGTGATCATCAGGACGGCCGTGTCGAAGCGTCAACGCATATCAATTAATTTAGATGTGGCAACTATTGTTTGAGAACGTCAAGTAATTACTTGAGGATGGTTAGCGCGGAGTAATGGCAACACTGATGGAAATATCGATCCGGAAGTTTAATCAGACTTTGACATTTGACAGCGGATGACGTTGACAGACGTCACTGAGCGCGGGAAACACTTTTGGAAAGGATCGCGGCGGTGGCGGCAGCTAGAAGGGTTACTCCCTGCTAAACTTCCTGCGTTCTTACTATTATCAGTAATTTGGTATTTTGGTGTGATTCGACAATGTCGCGACCCACGGGTAGCGTATCTCCGACATATAAGATTATATAAGTTGTCAAAACGTAAAGAAAAAGAATAAATCCTGTCGAAGGATTAGATAAATAAAGCAACAACATTCAAACAACATTTTAAGTATTCAACAAAAACTAAATTCGAAGAATAAGTGCTTGTCAAAGAAGGGAAATAGAAAAAACCTTTTACATATTATAAGTTATATGCGGACTTCCGAATATAAACGTCAGACGATACATAAATCATCCTATTTTACTGTGATACTAAACATCACAGTTTATGTTAGAGCCCGTTAATATCCTAGCCGGTTTATGTAAGATCCCTCTAATATCCTCGATGGGTCCCACAATAAGAAAGATACAACGGTATACGGGTCCTTTTATACGGAAGTTAGGGTACGGTCGAATACAGTTTGCCATTTAAAGGTACTAGGCTCGCAGAAATTGAAAGGGATTTGCGAAATGTGTAGTTGAATTTGATGGTGGGTAAAATAATAGTGGCGAAGGGCTCTAATGATTAAATTAATTGCGAGTGATAAACGTGATAATTTGTCTGCGACGTCTTATGTACAGACTATTCTTAAATTACTATAGGTAATTAGATATTAGATTATATTTTTAAAGATAGGGAATGACCTAAAAAAAGTCTAAGTAACTAAACAAAATCATTAGGTAGAATATCAAAAAATGTAATTAAGTTCACCTATTTCTTATCTTACCTACACTAACAATATAATAAAGATTATCTGTATAATAATCATTATTATGTTAATCACCGCCTATATTTTTAACAAACAATCACAACAAAAACACCAGGAGCACATATTAATCAAGCAGCCTTCTATTCCACAATAAACCACCCTCTCCGATCTATTGTCTGTTTAAAATTTATGTAAACAGCATTCTTTTGTTCCAGCGGCGTCATAACTTCGTACGTCACACACAAGAACCTAACCAGCTACTCGATAAGAGTCGGCAGTTCTTATAACAACAAAGCAGGAGATTTATATAAGGTAAATATTTTCAAATGAATGCATAAACTCACGTCTTTGTCCAGCGGATAAGTGGAATGCAGATTTTTTTATAATTTTTCAGACCTTAGCCTCACTAAGGATTTCAAATATTGTATTTGTAGTGACGTAGGTTTAATACCGTAGACAATAATTATGAAAATGGCAAATAGAGAGGGTTCTCTAACTTAAGCAAACTTAGATTTATTTGATACCGTGGAATAAGATTTCTTGCTTCTAGCGGCACTTGACCGACCAATGTGACAGTAAAGTCTAATATCTGATAGTCGGCTAAAATCAGCAAAATTATAGAAATGGAATCGGTAATCGGTCCTATAGCAATTAGCACTCGGTCTAAGTACACGGGTTTCCTTTCTGGAGGTAAAATTACACTCATTGTCTTTTTTTAATAATTACCTTTAATGATATCAGACTGGCCATCTGCAGAAAAGATCAGATGTGACCGTACTCTTTAAGTTAATTTTAAAACGAAATTTCACGTAGGTACCTATTGTATTAAAAAATTGTTATCTTTACCGATCCGATCGTTTTTTTTTTAATTCCGAACCGAAATCGTTTTTTTTCGGTAGCTCAGCAGTCGTCATCGCTTCTAATAGTTTTTGGCAATATTATCGTTTTAACACAAAACTATTGTATTAAATAGATAAGTATATGTAGATAAAGGACACAAACAAAACGGAATTCGCAGGCTCAAAGCATCAACAAGGAAAATCGTATAAAACTTACTTAAGTGGAAAAAGATAATGAAAATGACAAGCCGGCGATAAATTAGTGGTGCGACATTTTATCGGAGCGGACTCAGTGAGGGACTTTTCATGGTATAATTGTTTTCTGAGAAGGTTAACTAAAATGGTGCTCTTTGCTTATGTTACTCTGGTAGATTATTGCGATAAAATTAATCATTTTCATTCAAGTACTCTTTTGATTATTTTATGTTTGTTTGATTTATTTCAATTATTATTTTGTTTTGTTTGCTCAGCAGATGGCACTAATGTAATTTGATCCGGACTTCCTGTCCAATAGAGAAGAATATGTCTGTTAGACAGTGACCAAAAATGAGATACCATTTTTTTAATAATTAAATACCACTAGTTATTCATTCTCAGTACTTTAATCTCATTTCCAATGATAAAAAGATATTAAGTGCTTCACAAAAATGTTTATAAAGTAAGCAAATGAGTGATGATATCAGTCGTTTTACTCCGAACGTAAAATCTTTACTACCACACTGCAGGGACTGGTAATGACTCGGTAACCGACTTCGTTTATTGTCATTCGACGTATGATCTCTCATGGACGCGCGAATTCGTATGAAATGAGATATTTTTCGAGAATTGTATGACTGTCATTAACTTTTGAATAGTGGAATTAGAATGTTCTTCTCGGGTCTTACGTCATTGTTGATTATATCTTTACCAAGGTATCATATGTGAAAGACTTTGGTAAAACAAATTTCTGTATTAAAATTCGCCAATTTATAGGATAAGTCCAAAATTAATTGCACTAATTAATTAAACCGTTTTATAAAAATGCGTTCAATTTTCACGAACACGTTCATCTCTTGTCTAGGTTGCCTTAAATGAACGTCACAGGTACCAGGCGAACAGGTAGCGTTAGCAGGTTTCATTTGAGCTGCATTCATATTTTATTTAGGAATGGCACGTCGCGTCGCGTCTGCGTACTACAAACACTAATCTGGATGGCAAGCGTGGTGATTAAACCTTCAGTGCTGCTGTGTCGAGTAGTTTATTGAACCTCTCTATTGTGCTGCTACACTAATAATTTATTTGTAAAGCCTTGCTCAGGTTGTTGACATTTATTCAGAAATGCTCAGACATAAATATTTATTGATAATTATTCAGCACATCGTTCTGGTATATTATCTTCTTGAAAAGAGAAGTATAGTTCAACATTAGACAGCAAGAAACAGTTTTGAATAAAATAAAAAAAATATTAGTACCGAGAAGTGGATGAATGATAAATTAATCTTCATTCCTTCACTTCGATTTACCGATAAAACCCATTTTCCTAATTACTTATTAAAAGACATGAAGCTCTGTAATTCAGACTTCGTAATAGTTAAAAGATAATAAAACCATTTTCTAATAACAAGCTGAACGGCTTTCGAGGAATTGATAAAACTATTTACTACGCACTAACTCTGGGAATTCAAGTTTTTACTACGCGATTCGCAATAATTGCGAAACCAGCTGTTCGCTTAAAATAAAATATAAACTTATTTTTGTCTACAGTCTCATTGTTTTAGTGGATATTATACAGTAAATTTTAAGAAACTGTGCTATTATTTTATTTAAAGAATTATTTAATGTATTAAGTTAATGTTTTGTTTATGCATAAATGAGGAGTACTGAATAAACTGACTGAGTTCACAATAAGCTTATATAAACACTGTTTTATCAATATTTTGTCACAGACACACATAAAACGCGTGAACATATTCTTGTAGTAAGCATTTCATCCATTTGTTCCAGATAAAAATGATGATTAACAACTTCGACCAGAAAGTAACTGCCACCAAGTTGGAAATTCAGATGGTGTTCAGCTCTCGAGTGCAGAGCATAAGTCTACCACGTCCTGACGAAGAGATAGCACTCGGGTTCTTGTCTTCAATCATCGCATGGACTCCTAGTGGGGTGAGCTAATTTAGTATTTAGGTTTTCTTAATTATTGATCTTATGATCTTTATATACTTATCATATGGTCACTACATATACTACATACTGGTCATAGCATAGTCACGTTGATAAGTTATTTTAATTATTTTTAATAAGTAGATAAGTAATTATTTTTAATAGGTTAATGGTATATGATCAGACGGATAATCGAGACCAGAAAATAGTAAACAATTCTTCTGTAATCCAAAAATATTCTTTAAGTACATATGTATGTGAAATCTGACTGATGACTGTTAATGAAGCGAAAGAGGTATGTAAGAATCGTAGTAATTGGCGTTCCTTAGTCTCTGCCTACCCTCATGGGAGATAGGCGTAAAGTTATGTATGTATGTATGTATGTGAAATCTGTCCACTAGGATTCAAAATATAGAATAAACATGTCGCGTCGTTAGTATTAGGTATGTTGAGAAGGGTATAGTAGTCACCTAACAAACATACACATATACACCTATACTTAAATATACATTTATACGTGAAGTTAACACTTATTTCCATTATCATTTGGAAAAATGTCAGAAGAAAAGAAAATATCTCTACCATTTTATATAAAATCAAGAAAATTGTACCAGGCATTCATATTATGGACGTGGTATAAAACAAAATATGTGAAGAAAGAACTTGGACTCGTTTGAACAATGGAGGGGAAAACGGGATGTGAATGTCCGTACATCTGACAAAAGGCTTAGTTTTATATTTTACGAAATGGAAAATGTATCTTTTTGCTAGAAAGACGGGAAAATGGTATAAGTACGTCTTGCTTATTAGGTACACGACTGACCATTTTTGTCAAGCAGAAGGGCAAAGTAAAGGCGCAAATTATATAATAGGCTATTTCAGATTTAAAGTAGAGTACACTAAGTCTACAATCGCGCCTAACGCTTATGAAAAGGTTTACTATCTCGTAACCTATATCGTTAGACATAGGTATAAGTGTTACATCGACGAGCACCCTTACCTCTACGTGCCTCTCTCTTTCTCTCACTCTATGTGCGATTATCCTAATGTAAACCCAAAGAGAACTGTTATAAGCATCACTTTTCTTTTATGACTCGCTTTTCCTTTTCCATTGGATGAAGCCAATGATTATATCAATGGGCTAACTCTATTAAAATGAATGGCGATAAGTCGTCTATAGCTTCGCTTATAGGAAAAATCTTGTTTTCAGCACATGCGAGTAGTAAACGCCCCGGCAATCGACGCTTCAATATGTGAAGCCAACACGAAGATGATACCAGGACACTATATATGTTTAGGAGGTGTTCAAGATCCTAACAGACACTTCTGTAGGGTAAGTTGATGAAATTGTTTAATACTGTTAAGTACTGATACTTAAAAAATGTGTCTCGGAAATTATTATTAGTGAAAACTAAATAATAAACATTAACCCTAAGTTTATAGCCATACACAGATGTACAAAGGAAATACAAAACAATACTATTTCTACAAACATATTATTCTCCAGCAAAACAAAAAAAACTTAAATACAAAACCAAAATTAAACATCTTGGGACTAAAACAACCACATATATAATTGTAAAATACATTTAAATTAAAAGGACGATAGTTAAAACTTCCATTACAAACCACAACAGAGAAACGGATCCATTATAATCCCCCACGCAAAGCAAACGATGGAAAGCAAAATTAGAAAACAATTTTCGTAAAATTGATACAATACCAACTTTAACAAAAGTACACAAAGAGTTTGAAGACCAAACAGTAATTATAGTAAAAGTTGTAACTAGGGCGAAACCGAATAGAAACAAAATCGATACTTAAATAACATTGCTAATCGAGAATTAATGCTTTACGGAGTTAATCTTAATCGGATAAATGGCTTTGCAAACTAGATGTTTTGGGTGTCGCTTACTTCGAGACGGTTCTCATTATTTCAAGGTCATGAACGAGATTTTAAGAGAGAAACTTTTGATTTAATCAACATCAACAGTCCATGACTATTACCGGCTGGACTGTGGACTCCATACATATAAAGTCATAATCATTTCTTTCAATTATACAGGAAGGCACTTTAGAACGTCATTAAAAAAATTTAAAGTGAAGCTATTTGCTCGTACCAAGGTGTACATTCCTATGGAGAAGAACGAGCATGAAACTCCATAGGTACTCTTTTTCAATCAGGTTCACAATACAATTCTCTAGTTATATAGTTTAATCTTGTCTAGTTATAAGACTGTTTGTCTTAATCTCCATGCTTAGCAGGCGAATGAGAGATCGCAGTTTAAATTGTTGAGCTTTATCAGAGAATTCTACTGCTTCGTTTATGTCAAATGTGTCCCAAAGTGGACTCTTACACCTAAAACTAAAATCGACAAAATTACATATCATCTCTTATAATTACTCCTAACTAAAATATCAGTACTAAGACCACATACGCCTGTAGGAGGTCATCAGTTGTTAGTCGTTCGCACAATATTCGCCACTCTCTTTAAATTTCCTTTCACACGGAAAGCATCGTGGCCGTTAAAAGGAAGTAACAGCATTATTTCTATTAAACTTATCATTTAACCCATAAATAAGTATCGTATAAATCTCGGCTCAGTCCCCTTGAAAATTCCTCCTCATTGGACCATTTAATCCTACCTTATAAAACGTATTTGAGAGTCTATTTATTTTACTCAATCCCAAGCAAGAACCGATAAATTTCTCAATGAGGAAGCCCACGTCAAGTGCCTCTGTCAAGGGAAAAGACGTTATTTTTTATACCGTTATCGAATACCATAGGGTATAAAATGGAATGAAATGTGTACGCTCCTCGTTGATCAATCTTGACGATAGCCCTATAAATTTATAAGCACGTATGTTCTTGGAAAAACTGATTGAAACTTATTCCATTTTAATTAGGAGCAATTTTCTGTAATTCTTTAACGTTTACTGAGAAATTTGTAATGGTTAAGCTTCAATGGAAATAATGATTCAATCGACTCAGAATTGTACCGCATTAAGCCAAGACGAATATTTTGAATTTAAGGCTTCACTAAGTTCCTCTTTGTATATCGTAGGTCTGTAATTCTTGAACTTTTAGGTATAGTCAGAAACCTAAAAAAGTCTAAAGCCATATCCAATCTGGTTATTGTTCTAAAAAAAACATTATTTCTTTAATGAACAAAACACTCTTTCATTCTACTAAACATCATCAGCCAATAAATATAAGAATAAACATAATAAATAAAAGTGTTAACGGTCTCGATAATATTAAACCAACTCGATATGCTTACGGAAGCACGCACATATTAATCATCAGGACAGTTCCGCTACATCGTTTTACGAGATCATTTATAAATGTCATCGTGGCGAGGAATAAAAACAAATGATGGTCATCAACATTTATTTATGTAGTCCATGTGTGAGGGAAATATCATGTCATTTTTCCAAAATAATGTTTGGGACTTGCATTCGAAAATTTTGTCGATTTAAACAAATTCGTTAACCTCATCATCATCAGTCCTCTGATGGATATAGACCGTTCTCATGGTGGTAACGTAAAAATTGTTATTATAATAGATTTACGAAAAACGTAATTTAGTTTTAAATGTAGAAATAACTTACAAATTCTTAGTAAAAACAATGAATTCGTACCCAGTTTATATGTAGCATAAACTGGGTTGGAATCTCGCAACTCACTTGTTCGGGGAATACAACCACTTAATTTAAAAATACAATTAAGGACATTAACATAATTATGCTAAGACCACATCTTTTTAAAGTAAAAAATAACCTAAATCGTTAGAATTCGGTTACTGTAAAAATAACATCATTAACGACAGGCTGTTTCATCATTGATAAGTAAATATTTCTTTTATAGAGAGACAACGGTGGCGCAGTCGTCCAGAACAACACCCTAATTGGCATATCATCTTTCATCAACCACTGTGCCTTGTACTCCAAGACTCACGCCTTCCCAAAAGTTTCCAGCTTCGTCCGATGGTTAGACTCCATCATATGGGACGAGAACATAAGGCCATCTAGCACTGAACCTCCTACTACTACATCACCCGTCAGACCCCCAGAAAATGGCACCAGAGGACCGTTTAACCAACCGTACTATGCTGATCCTGGAAAATTCATGCTGACACTTCCATTCGATCCCATAAACGTGCCCTTAGAACCAGCATTAGAAGATAACTCAGTGTTACCGGGAATGAGTCTGTACGAGTCCTACCTACAGAGTATAGCGCGAGCCAAGACCTCCACCCCTAAGACCACGACGATACCTGAACCGAAAACAGAAGCCAACCAAAAAAACAAACCCATGAATAACAATAATATGGATCCAATGATGATTCCGCAACTTATGTACCGAAATGGGCCAAAGAAATACGACCGGTACGATTACGAATAGTTTCTAGTGCTAATAATAATAGAGTACATATTAAATAGTATTATACTACAGTTTCTCATTTTTTTTCTTTTTTGTAGACTCTGGTTTGGATGAGTGAATGGATCACTGTGAAGTACAAGATGTTGATTGATCTGCATTCTCCATATTTCCCGAGGAAACCATACTGCTGATATGATTGAGATTGTTTGTAACGTTTTATAGTGATTTAGTGTGATCTGTGCGAATGAATGTGTTATGTAAATATTTAATTGTAACGTTAATAATAAAAGCCTTTTTATCCTTCAGCCTTCTGTAACTAACTATGAAAATTTAATTACTTTGTCATAACTTGCTGCTCATCGGCAGTGAATAAAACACCTTTACTTAACTAATGGTGCCCTAGTACCTAAAAAGTGGCTTATGAAAGTTGAGTATGAGCGACCTGAGTTGACTGATAATTTATGGAGATGTGAATCCGCAATACTTAATAATTTTAGTTTTTCATTAAGCAGGGCAAAGGTCCAGCTATAAAAATAATTGTCTGTTCTTACTGAAACGGTGATCTGTCGAAACTAAAACCAGGGCTTCAAGGTCAAATAAATACACACTTTAATTTAGGTATGGAATCTGAAGACAAAAGATAAATATTTAATTTTAAGGCTACAAACCAATGGAACAAGTGATGGTCCAAACCAGCGCATCAAGTTATCTACCTTGGAGGAAAGAGTAATAGCAAAGTCATCGGTTGATCAAGATGGAATACGAGAGCAAAATCTGGTAAAATCCTTAAAGGGGTATTCTATGGAAGGTAGGAAAATTCGTCTCAAATGTATACTTAAGTATGATTATAATTGTAACTTTACATCCAATTGACTTGTCACGCACATGGAATGCCCCTGACTGTAGAGTTATTTTATACACACAGTTTTATAATTCATTCTTAAAATATTTACCTATCACTAATGGTTTTCAAGGTTGAAAGCCCAACGGGACCTAGCAAAGTCGAAGAAAATGTATCCAAGGACCACAAGAGCCAAAATGGTTAGTAGCATGACAGTTACCTAAATAGTTATCTTCTTGAAACACTTTATAATATCTCATACTTACTCCTTTACAGCAGATGCAATATCAGTGTCAACACTACTCCCTCCGTCATCAACATCACTAGCGTATCTACTACCACCGGTCTCACCGCAAAATAGCAGATGGCCACAATCATCCACTCCAGACTCGATATCATCTCTTAACAAATTCTTAAGAGCTCACAAAAACCAAGGTTTGACTCCTTTAGAAAGGGCAGCAGAACATCTATTTGAAGCTATCGAATTGAGGCGACTGGAACAGAAAAAGAAACCGGTCAAACGTCTTCCCGAAAAAGAGATTGAGCTACCTCTAGACCTTGAGAGGTTAAGACTCGAAGCCAAAAGGCTACTAATAGAATCTGCGAGACTAAAACTGGAGGCTGATATGATAAAGGTTGCTCGCCAACATACTGTGCTGTTACAGCAATTAATACTTCTTGGACAACGACTCATCGACACAATAAAGGAGCAGCGACCAGGCAGCAGTGTACCTTTTATTGAAACTATTTAAGTAATCTAGTGTATGAGATAGTGGTCAAACGTCGGCCCATGAAATATTTAAAAAAATCTGATTTTATAGTTCGTTTCCTGAAAGAGAACTGAGAGATACATTGTTTTAGTCACTAGTTTTGTTTTCGTTGACATTTTTAGGTTTTATTGTATGTTTTTAAATACCAGACCACCTAATAAACGTATTTTCTGTTATAAGTAACATTAAACTTCTTATTATTTATGTTATGAGGTCCATTCAAAGTTTCCCCTTACTAATTACGATTTTAATGACGTTTTCTCGTAAAAGTCGAGCAATAAGGTGTCAATTGGCATACCGTTAATGCTTGCTGCCCATCGTTGAAAACTACAATGTACAAAACACCTTTATACCTAACATGGGGTCCTGGTACCTGCACCAGATGTAACATCATGCTTCGATAGACAGTTCTCATGGGAGCGTGTCCATTTCCACATATTTCTGGCTCTGGATCAATATTTAATATCGCAGATGTTTTATTTATGTTTGCTTCTAGGTGTCCCAGGTGTATTTAGCTCGCGTTAATATCAAGACATAACGAGCTAGCTTTGCTTGCCAAAACTGTCATTTTAGGTAGTCTATTCTGGGGAAAATGATTGTAGTTAGTCATTTTGTACTGCGCAACTTGGTTTATTTATGAATGTTTTGACAGTGAAGGTAAGAAAAGTTTTGTTGATATAACTTATAATGATAAGAGCTACGCTCAAGTTTTCTACTATAATAAATAGACGGAAAAAAATTAGGTTATTTTGAACGCAATAAACTTTCGACATACCTTCGTCTACATACGTAGTAACAACATAATTATTAACTCTTACATTTTATGATTGCCTGGTGCTTGTCCAACGAAAACATGTAGTTTACATTCCATCCACGATTGGACATCTATTATCTATCTTACTAACCCTCGGAACTGCCTACTCAAGGTATTTTAAGTAAAGTAGCAACCCTACATGATTTAAAACAAAAGGCCTATAATATATTTACCAATGGTATCTATTTAAAAAATTATTCTGTCACCACCCACAGCTTACAAAACAAACTTTTGTTAACGACATGAAAGTCACAAAACAATGGCCTTTATTGACAACAAACAAATAACTTTTGTTAATCAATTATATTCGATATCGAAGGTCAAACAAGGAGCCATTATAGAGAAATTTGTCATAAACTATTAAAGAGTCGATAAAAAAGGAAATACCTAATATGAATAATACTGGAAAGTGCTTAGAAAATCAATACATTTGTGGAGGTCAAATGTACGCTTCATTATTTTCGTAGATTATTATGAAAAGTTATGAAAATGTGTTGTTATATTGTGTCTAGACATTTTCATGTGGTAGTTTTAAAACTGTAAATGGAAATAGAGAAAAACTGCGACGGACTTAATTAGACTGGGGTATAATGTTTTAAACAAGACCAGAAAATTAAAACATAATACAAGTTTGTATAACTATAAAAAGAATGATACGACTCATCGTTTTCCTTTTGCTTCGGTGAGAAGAAGGAAAGATGGATTAATATCCACTATTTTAGTCCCTCCTCCCTTGAACTCTCCATCATTGCTACAAATTATCGACCCTACGAAACAACACTAACTTTAATATCTGTTAAATACGAGCTATATTTTAATTGACAAACATAAGCGTTGGGCACACAGCGTTTGGACCGCGGCCAATTGAGCATTCGAGCGTTATACTAAATGTTAATGAGCTTACCATTATCTCTATATACCTAGTAATTGTATGCTGCCCTGGTATACCAACAACAGATACGGGTCCGCATTGAGGATTAAATAATATAGTTATTTTGAGCTAAGTAATACTTAAAATTATGGAACACATTTTATAGTGATAACTATTTTTATATTTTATATTTTATGGTATTTTTTTCATATGAAGAATCGATACAGTGGGTCAAAACTTATTTAGTCATTTCACATATATTTTTTTGCTTTAATAAGCTTAACTTTTATGTAGTATAGTGCAATTTTGTCAATTATGTTATCAGACTCTTTGCATTGATTTGTTCTAACCGGAATTCCGAAATTTAATAACTCATACTAGTATTTTGTGAAACATTGAAAGGGCCTTTTTATGCCAGCAAAACTGCGAGAAAGCCGGCTACCCGAATGTATTTCTGCGTCATTTAGTTCAACAAACCAATTGGTAAATATAAATGTTTTCCACGTAAACCGTTTTCACTAAAACAACATGATTCATGCGGCCATGTTGCCATAACAAGCCCGGCTGTTTATTTAATATTACAGGCTAACCAAAAGGTCAAAATACATCCACAAACATATTTACTTTATTAGCAGAAGCTATCAATTATTCACGAATCGGCTCAGTAATGGATATATTAATATAAAGATCTACGTTTGAACTCAGCCAGGTCCACGAATTGGGTTAATGTTTAGCTCTAGTAATTATTCATTTGTAGTTTACTCTTTTTTCTTTATGCTTGCCTGGTAGGCACACCTTGAAAAACAAAATAAATATGTTTATGAAAGTATCAAAAAAAATCTGGTGGTGCATCTCACCAGCATTGTGTCTTATTTGATTTTTCGAAAATTCTTAGTAATAAACACACAGTGTACATCCGCCTACCCTTTTCGAGATTAAAAGACATGATGTTATGTCACGAAATGTGATTTCAGTACAGGAAACAGGCAAGAGAGGCTTGATATTTAATATCTGCAACGGGGAACGGATATCACTCCCGCTACCAAACACTATTGCTACATCAAGTTTAATTAAAATCCGTCGAATAAACATGTATTTAATTTTAGGTTGCTTATGTTCATGTAGTAGTTTCAACACATACTTAGGAATTTGTGTAAATGTCGTAGGATAATTTGATACTTCGAATCTTCGCGGAAATCCTAGGGGTTTTGCGAAAACGCGGATAATTAGACATAGGCGAAAAATTATCAAATCTTACTGGACAAAGTCAGGATTTTTGCGAAAATACTCGTTACTATAGTAAGATTTGATGTGCTCAACACTGATTGGCTACAATTTTGCTGGCTGACTTCTAATTGGTTCCTAGTTTGCCGATGATTAACTTCAAGTATTGTATCATACAGATATGAAGGTTTAGAATAGGTGAGAAGGGAAAATCACTAAATTGATTTTTATAAACTTTTTATTGAAAATTTTAGTATGTATGTTGTTTTCTACAGACAATAGGAGATCTCAGTCGTAGTGAAAAAAATTATCCAATTTTAGGGTGTAATCCATAAATTGGATGAAACTGGTCGTTTAAGACGACGAAAAATCATTTAAGACGTCAACCAATCAGAGACGATCTCTTATTGATCGCGCTGACCGACCAATCAGCGTTCTTATTTCATAACAGCCAGCGTTTCGTTTCGCAATCTTACTATAATAATGAGTATTTTCGCAAAAATCCTGACTTTGTCCAGTAAGATTTGATCATTTTTCGGCTATGTCTAATTATCCGCGTTTTCGCAAAACCCCTAGGATTTCCGCGAAGATTCGAAGTATCAAATTATCCTACGACATAAACATAAATTTCATCATACAGTTGTTCATTTTTGAGTGAATAACGTGAAAAATTACAGTCGGGAAGTCAAGTCAAGTCGGCAATTCAAGAAGTCGTCATATGTTTTATCTCCAAAGAAATAGGTGCAAATGTGCCGTGCAATGTAACACTCATTTAATTCAGTCAAGAGCGGCAGTGTGGTAATATAAAAGGAGTGAGGTCTACACCGGGCACCACTTAAGACTCCGTGCTATTAAGAATTTTCGAAAAACTGCAACTTAAATTTACTTTCAGAGAAATGAGTGTGGATTCTTGTTATGGTAAGAAAGCCCATCTACACCTTAACCTCGATAATCATAGCTTAACCAATCCTATATAACTATATGCTAGCCACAAGCCCCTTTATAAGCATAAATAATAAACATTGTTGGATCAGAACTCAATTTATGAACTAATTTAGTTTTGTATTATGCCGGCATAAAGGGATTGACCCAAATTTATACATTTATATTAGTTATTGGACCCTGCCTGGACCACCATTTTGATTTACTGTTCGATCCAGCTCTCGATTAGAACTGGCTAATCTATTATTTTGATTGAAATCGTAATAGTATAATTAATGCGAAAGTGCTTGTCTATGTTTTGGACACACACTTTTTTGTGTTTATATGTAGATAGTTCGAACACCATCCTGTGCTATTAAGTGCCTACTGAAGAATTTTTGACAAATACTAATAAATCCCAATAATAACTAAGGGCCAGCTAGTTTTCTCTCCTAATAAAAAGAAAAAAAAAACAACTCGACATATAAGTTAAAAGTAAAAAAATGTACTTAATTGACAATTAGCTTCAAAAATAATTGTCGAAGTTTCGTCATTTTTTACGATGGATTTTGGCTAATTGGTATTTACTCATAACGATTTTTGACAAAATAATTGGAACTTTCAATAGTTCCGAAGACATGACAATGACAAGAAACATACAACAAACCACATTCCTAATCCCCAAAAAGCCGGTAACGCACTTGCAACCTCTGGTGTTCCAGGGGTCCATGGGCGACGCCAATTGCTTACCATCAGGTGATTCAAAGTCAAAGTATTTATTTTAATTAATACTTAATTAGGCTCTTTTGTAACGTCAAAATTGAATTGTCTTTCCGTCTGTCTGTTAGTGAAGCTAGACTAGCTAGCTTGCTACGATCCGTCCGCTCGTTTACGGGCTTATCCCAAAAATAAATAATTTTACGCCGAATTTTATTAGGCGATGATTATAACTCTGATAAGAGCCGGCTCAATCATACCGAAGCATGGTTCTTCCACATGTTATATTTAAATTTAGTACTGTAGTTATAAGTACATACATATTATCTACACTATAATAAAAGAGGATGATAAATTAACAACACAATAAGACAAGACAATTACCAAATAAGCTATCTCCTTCAACAAAACACACATAGGTCTTGTATATCACATCCAAAGTTGTGCCTACAGCCATACGTCACACCAGCATACGGCCCAAGTTTGCGAGTATTTATCAAAAACTTCCCAGCCAAGATGACGTGTGGAAACAGCGAAATATACTGGTTATTTACGAACAAGTAAAGTTGCTGATCTGATGGGAAATTAACGATAAAGAGGATTACGAATTCTGAAGGTCAATTGGTTTTTGCTGTGTTGGAAATTGTGCTTAATGTGTTTATGTAATAATAACACAATTTAATTTTGAATCAGATAAAAAAACATTTGTTATGATCAGTATACCATACATACGTAATGTCCTCATTGGTGAGCAGCATGGATTCGTTAGGGGTAGATCTTGTATTAGCAATCTCCTAATTTTCACGTCTTATCTATTTAAAGGTATTGATTCTAGACAACAAATTGATGCAGTCTACACAGATTTCCAAAAGGCGTTTGACAAAATTGATCATAAATTGCTACTTAATAAAATCGCTTACAATGGGATTAGGGGGGATCTTTTGCGATGGTTTGTGTCTTATATAACGCAAAAAGTTGTGATAAATGGCTTCGAGTCCAGCTGTATTTCGGTCACGTCGGGTGTCCCTCAAGGTTCCATTCTGGGTCCTTTACTCTTCATTTTATTCATTAATTATATAAAAATCTGTTTTCAACATTCTAAGTTTCTACTTTATGCAGATGATTTAAAGGTATATAAAGTCATAAATAACAGGCAGGACTGTATTAATTTCCAGCATGACCTAAATCGTTTTTCAAATTATTGCTTCACCAATAAGCTTTTTCTCAGTCTTCCTAAGTGTCACGTTATAACATTTACCAAAAAGAAAAATAAAACTGAATTTAATTACTCCCTTGCTAATACTTTCCTGGTTAAAGTTAATTGTCTTCGTGATCTTGGGGTCCGGCTAGATTCGAAGCTACATTTAAATGTTCATATAGATGGAATAGTTAGTAAAGCATACCAAATGTATGGTTTCGTTATGAGGGCCTCTAGGGAGTTTCGTAGACCTTCCACCTTTTTGTATTTATACAAATCTATAATTAGACCTCAATTGGAGTTCGCAGTACCTATATGGAACCCGCTGTACAAGAAATATAATGATACTTTGGAGATGGTACAACGCAAATACATTCGTGCAGTTGGTTATAGATGTGATCGCAGAAGATCCTCATACTATCTATTACTTAAAAAGTATGATCTTCTAACATTACAGTCGCGACGAACGTTCCTGGACATTATGACTCTGTTTAGTGTGTGTCGCAATGGGTTCGATTGTCCTGACTTGATTAATAGTATATACTACCTGGTTCCTCGCACAGCTTATATACGGGAGGTGCGCGATCGGCGTTTGTTTGCCAATAACTATTGCAGAACCAATGCTGGCTCACGTTCGCCTCTTCATCGCATGGTTGAGGCTTACAGCGGTGAGTTTGACGGAATTGACATCCTATTTTTGAGTAAAAACGTTTTTAAGAGGCAAATTCGGACATCTCTTATGGATCGACAGTCTGTCTGTGACGCTGTGTGTGTGCGAAATTGTAAGAATTGTAAAAATTGTTAAAATTTGTTGGTGACCATTTTAATTATTCGTGTAAGTAGTGCATCGTAAATCTATGAAGGCTATTGTCTTTGTTTCACATTAGTTTATTCTATTTGAAAATGTAACTATATTTGTGTCACTCTAGATCTAATATAAAAAGTAATCTGTGGAGAACGTAGTGGGTAACATATTTGCCAAGTATAATGTGTAAGCTGAATTATGTATATTTTGTAATATGTTACTGTTTGTTTTTCCTTAAATAAATAAATAAATAAATAAATAAATATACGGTACATATGTTTCGTGTATTATTAGACTATTAAAATACCTATGTAGGTACACGGTTTTTATATATGTATTGCCCTTTTTGTTGTATGTGTGTACATAAATAATAAATAAATAAAAATATAATGAACAATTTCAAATTGGTTATTTGAAGATTCTAATTTGAGTCTAGCAGGGGGCAAAGTTAAGGGGAATATAATAAAATTACGATAGAATATAATATAATAGAATAATAGAATAATAGTTAATCATTTTTAACTGACTTTATTTGTATAATAATATTAATTATCATTAGACATACAACGTTAAATTAATATTATACGCTTACACACATTTATCAACTTGTCGAAAATGCTCAAGTAGTGTAAAACCACACCGGAGCTCTTAATCATAAGCCGCACACTACATACTTACTCGCCCTTTCACATCTAGACTATTTTTTTATGGCATAAGCCGGTAAACGAGCAGACGGATCACCTGATGGTAAGCAATCGGCGCCGCCCATGGACACCTAGAACACCTGACGCGTTACAAGTGCGTTACCGGCCATTTGGGGATTAGGAGTTTGAGGATTGTTGGGGGGATTCAGGGATTGGGGAGATTGGGGAAGGGGAGATTTTAAGTAACTAATTCCGGTCATTTTTAATACGCAGTCTTGAATACACTAATATTTTTTCGAAAAGAGCAAAGCCTGGTTAAATGTCTAGTTCTCCAGACATTTTCAAGTTTCCAAAATTGTTTTCAGACTTAAATACTTGAAAAAGGTTTTGTTACAGTTTAACACTAAACTTGTTTCACATTATTTTCTTGTTATATCAAAGCGTTTGAGCTGCTTACAAAGTTTGCCTTGAAAATAATAGGCTTTGATGTTAGTAAGGAAATGTTTTAATTATTTACACAGTTTAAATAGACGTTTAATCTTCAGATTCGATAATTAAATATTGTTATATTTCTTTAATTTTATAAGAAGTTACTTATATTTTTATTGTAGACTAGTTGACCTGGCAAACTTAGTACGGACTAAAAATGTTTTTCTCACCTTTTAATCCATCCCTGGACTTTTCAATTTCAAAGTTAGCGAAATCGATTCAGCCGTTCTCGAGTTTTAGCGTCACTAACGAACGGAATTAGGTTTTTTATACAGATTTTTTGTTAGTGTACTCTGGTTGAAAAAAGGTGGGTATTGTAATTTTATCTCTAGAAAATGTGTACGCTGCGATCTGCAGAGAGAGAGAGAGAGAAACTTAAACATTCTTGAGATATGAACAGTTGTCAGCTCATCATCATCTCATCAACAGCCTATAAATGCCCACTGCTGAACAAAGCCTCTTCTCACACGGAGAAGGTTCGAGCTTTAGGTAATCACCACGCTTGCTCAATGCGGGTTGGCGATTACAAACTTATAATTAGAAATTATAAGCCCAAGTTTCCGCACGATGTTTTCCTTCACCGTTTGTCAATGGAGTGTAGATAATCTTAGAAAGTACATATTATAACTATGAAAAAGTCACATTGGTACTTGCCATTGGTAGGTTTCGAACCCGCACCCTCATGCATGAGAAGCGGACGTCTTAAACCTCCAGGCCACCACGACGATATGTCATTTTAGGACACATAGTTGTCGGCTATGAGTCCTAAAATAAACAAATCAAAAATATCATCGAAAGAGATAAAAAGAATACCTTTTCATATTAGCAAACATTATAAGAAAAAATCAACAGAAGATTCTAAAATATTTTTACCTGAAAATTTTCTACGAACTAAGTATCCTGCTTCTTATGAAACCCTGGTACATAACCACCCATTAATCTAATCTACATAATAGGTGATTGGCGTTATCACCAATCCAGTCACGATCTCCGGTGATTACCAGCCAAGTCATGTACCAGGAGAGCAGAGATGAACTGTAAAACTGGCGAAAAGTTAATTCCGGAATTCCGAGATCGATATTAATTCCGTACACGTATTTAAATCGGACATTTAGTCCGTAGTTAATTTCCAACGCTAATAGAGTTTCGTTTGTCTATGAGTTGTTTTATGGTTGAGGTTGAATATTTATGGTGTTTAACATAGTATTGACTGGTTTGTGGCGCAGTTGTTACGATAACAAAGTGTAATTGGATTTCAGTTACAGTCAGCCTATTTTCATCTACTATATAAAAATAAGTCGGGTTTTCCTTCCTGATGCTATAACTCCAGAACGCACGAACCGATTTCCGCGGTTTTGCATTCGTTGTAAAGGTCTCGGGCTCCGTGAGATTTGTAGAAAAGAAAATTCACTTTTAATCACCAAACGAAATATTATATAAAACGAAGCCAACTGGTGGCGAAACGGAGTTCGCCTGGTTTGCTAGTTTTTAATAAAAATACTGTAGGATAAATAACATAAATAATAAAAAAAATCTGAACCCATAACTAACTTTTACTACCTCTTCTGAGTATACCATAAAAGGCATATTTTACAAAATATAGTAATCTGAAACCAGTTAAAGCATCTCCAACATATTCCGTAAGGAAATCAAACCCTTGAAATCTTTTCAAATCAAGGAAATCGTATAAAACCCAACCCATACATTAAACATACAGGCAGTTACAAAAACCATTCGCCAAAAATTACTACAGCTTGTACTAATATCGCCGACACGAAATCCTCTAATATTGGACAATCCGGCCTAAAATCGGTCGTAAAAAGATCTTGTCCTATGTAAATTTGAAGGATGGTAACCCTATGCCAATATGGCCGCCCTACAATCCAAACGTACGGTTGAAATTACTCAGTATGTAAATTAGGAGGCTGCCTTTCCTAGCCGGTATTAGGTATGCGCTATATTGATATCGAAGCGTATTGAGATGGGGTGAACAGAAATAATGGTTTTGTGGTGTTTTTATGGGCTGTACTTAGGATATCGAAGTCTAACGTTCGAAACTGTTTCGTACTTTACTGTAGTAAATAAAGAAAATTGTGTAAGTATGTATTTTCGTATTGCAATACTAGCTGTTGCCTGCGACTTTGTTCGCGTGGAATTGTGATTTACAGCTCCTCTCCCGTCGATGAAAGTGTGATCATATGTAGCCAATATGTTGACCCGACCTGTTAATAATATTCATGCACTTTTGGAGATCATCCCGGATATACATACAGACAAACAGACAAAAATTCTTAAAAACTATATTTTTGGCTTCGGTATCGACTGTAGATCACGCCTCAAGTATTTGTTTAAAAAAATAATCAATTTATCTTTTGACTTTTCTACGATTTTATTATATGTAGGTACATAGATTTATTTATTTATTTATTGATGTACACACATTCAGCACGGAGGACAATACATATATAAAAACAGAGTACATAGATATTATAGATATAGATAAAAAAAATTTAAGGGGGGAAAATCATTGAATTACTAGCTGTTCCCGCCTGCGTGAGGCGGGAGGGAGTGTCAGACTCTTACTGACTAAAAACTACCCCGTTCCTTCGTCGTTCGTCAATCGTCGAGCCGGAGCCCCGGTAACCCGTTAGGTTCTCCGCGACAGATATAGATACTAAAGAGCTTAGTGGCGACGAGTCAGTGTTAAAGGTGTTTCTCTTTTATTTTGTTGCTTTTGTTGCCAATTGAAAAATCCAGAAACCCAACTCGACACACTTCTGTACTTTATTTTCAACCATACCAAACCAATAGGTCGAGCCTGTTAATCTAGAGGTAGTATACAGATAAATAAAATTGGAGTGCCTGTTTGTGATATTAAAATAACCGCTTGTGAGTTCATTCAACATACATATGAGAATACACATTGGTATGTGTCTGAGAATACAGACAAAAATTGTAAAACTCGTTATTGACCACAATAACAAGTTTTACAATTTTTGTCTGTCTGTCTATCTGACTGTCTGTTTGCACTAGCTAATCTCTGCAATGACTGGAAAGGTTTTGCAATACTTTTATTGGCAGGTAGCTGATGTACTAAGAAGTAACATAGGTATACTTTTATCTTCGAAAATTGAAACCAAAAAGAAGTTATGTCCTATTCATATTCTACACGGACCGCGGGTAAAGGCTAGAGATGAATAAAAATTGCACTAACTCGGAACTACAACCTTTATAGTGTTTACCAACTGAAAATTTCCAAATGTTTATAAAGAAACAAGTAATGATCTTACCGACTTTTGCAACCTTTTACTGTGTGCTGTATATTTTTAAATTTACTTACAGAGCGAAATTTGTATCTACATTAACATTACCTACTTCTTTTTACAGAAGTGGCACCACTATTTCGTGTCTTTACCTTTCATACTACACTAGTCTAGCGACCTTGCCCTCCCATCCATTACCAGTCCTCACACTTTAACATTCCGTCACTACAGCATTACACCATTCAGCTAGCACACTTAGTACCTACAATATTTCATTCCTTTTAGCAATCCTTTTAGAACATGTCTTCAACCTTAAAAGGATAGACTTACATTGAAGGATCTCGGAGTACTAGGAAATCAGAAATAAGAAGGATCATGTCGAATTTTAACGTAAGACGTTATTATTTTAAATGAAAAAAAAAGATTATTATGTATCTTATCTGGAAAATAGTGTCTCAGGAATACGTTTGTTGGGATTTATGAAGACCTAGTACATTGCTTTACTTACTGATAAAATAGTTTTATGAGTAAAATTTAGATTTTGAACTGTGCTAAATTAAAATGCTATATCCTATATTTTATGTCATTCATTGTAAAAAATGTTAATAAATCGCTTTTCTTGACGTCTTAGAAAGAAAAACACACACAGTGATACCTTTATAACACCAGTACGAACAAACAAACAGCAGCCCATTTGCTATATTAGGAACAGGACAAAGATTCCCCTTGGGAACAGGACAAAAATGGAAAAAAATCGCAAAAAAAACATCAACAAAATTCATTCATCGCACGTATTTCGTTGTATTTGTACTTTATTTCGGATTTTCTCGCACACGTTTCCTCTTAGCTTCGACCTCTTATAGTTTTATGTAGTGACAGATTGCTATTATATGGGAATAAAAAAATAATATATTTTCCTTCTTCGCCCAGTTTTTTCCTCATTCGTTAGCTAACATGACGCCCTGATTGCCTTTTTTGCCAGATGTATTTTAGTCGTTTGTAACAGGGCCGTCCGTACCTATTACAAATTTCTCTATTATTTCGAAGCATAATATCGAGCAAAAATAATAACTTTAGATAACTTGTAGGCTGCGCGACATCGCCGCGACCGCGCACGCTGCTCATGAGTAAAAACCTCTCTGTGGTTCGAAACTAGTAGAGCTTTTCTCAGTATTTTCACGTGTGTAACCCGGAATTTTTAGTTAAACTGTCAAACACCAAGCGGTCACCGGTGACCGCGACCTATTGTTCTTTAATTGTATCTATAAAACCGGTACTCGACGAGTTAATTAAGTATGTCTCACGATAGTTATTATAAGAATAATAACTGGAAAAATTACGTATGTTAATCTTCATTTTAAAACTGAAGTTACCCACTAGACGCTAGGATTTTCTCCTATATTGTGCGTGAGTGCAGTGACAAGAACATAATTTCACATGTATCGGTCTCAGAATAATAGTTTTGTGGATCACATAAAATTTTGCTAGTCGCCCGTCCCTACAGTAATTAATTTATATTGAAATATCCAGTCATATCTGAAAGTCAATAATTTTCTATCGAAATATCCAAATGACTAAACATAGCAATTAACAATTGCCTTTGAACTAAAATGAAAGGAAGCAATAATGTTGAAACACATCGGCACTAATAATATATACATTATTATGTCAGTTTATACGCGTGTAGTGTTTAATTGAATGTAATAATTAATGAGAATTAGAAATACCTGCCTCCAACATTACTCACTAGGGCTGGCATTGATTAATTGTTTTAGAAATTGCTAATTATTTATCTAGGATTAAGATTTTGATAGATATTATTATGCTTTAAAGTTATAAAAGAACTAATTATTAACATATATATAGTCTTTGTAGTACATATCGTGGTGGCCCGAAGGTCTAAGACGCCCGCTTCTCATTCATGAGGGTGCGGGTTCGAAACCTATCAACAGCAAGTACCAATGTGACGTTTTCCGAGTTATTATGCACTTTCTTATTTAGACACCACTGAAAAACGTTGAAGGAAAACATCGTAATTATTAGAAATTATTAATAAGCTTAATGCGGATTGGCGATTCTGCAATCGCCAATCCGTATAATCCGTGTAAGCGTGTCGATTAATGCTCAAACCTTCTCTGAGTGATAACTGATAAGAGGCCTTTAGTCAGCAGTGGCCACTTATGTGCTGTCTATGTGATAGTCCATGTTACTCCACTGTTGAACTTGGACTAAAGGATTCTTCTAAATAGAAATGTTTTCTATAATCTCCAACCTTGGTAAGAGAGTTAACTTAAAAGGTGCAGGTTTATCAGAAAGCAATGGGATATCCGAACGGGTATTCGAGGAATTTATATCCTTTCGTCTCGTCGTGGTGGCCCGGAGGTCTAAGACGCCCGCTTCTCATGCATGAGGGTGCGGGTTCAAAACCTACCTACGGCAAGTAGCAATGTAACTTTTTCCGAAGAAGAACTGAAGTTATATGCACTTTCTATTATTTAGACACCACTGACAAACGAAAAACATCGTGAGGAAACCTGAGCTTATAATTGCTAGTGATAAGTTTGTAATCGCCAACCCTCATTGAGCAAGCGTGGTGATTAATGCTCAAACCTTCTCCGTGTGAGAAGAGGCTTTGCTCACTTGTGGGCATTTATAGACTGTGGATGATAGCGTGGCGTTAATAACAGGTTCCTTTTAAGTAGTTAAAGGTAACAGGTACTTAAATAGTTTGACTCGAATTGAAGAAAAGAAAATTTAAAAACATTCCCTCGTCAAAAATACATAAAGATACGATTACGATGTTCTCAGATACTCAACAGCCAATAAACGTGTGTCAACATCTCGTTTCAAAATTACTGGTTACATTAAAACTTCGGAACATCAAAAGGTGAAAGTAATTTCGTATTTCATGTATTGTACGTTACAAATGAGTGCTATAAAAAGGCCCGAAACGGGCTGCCTTTTCGCCATTAGCGGGAAAAACGGCTAATAATTTAAAACGAAATTAAATAACAATGGGCTCAACTTTCGCCAACCCTAACGTCCGTGCCATGGAAATTAGAACCCAGACGCCATACTCAGTGCTTTGTTGTATGCTATCAATGGAAGTAATTGCTAATTTTAACTTTAAAAGCTTTCGCGCTAAAGTTATATAATGGTTCGAGAAATGTTTTCGAAGATTAAGATTAGTGGAAGTTGTTAAATGAAAAGAAAATGTATGTTTTACTTAAGCTATTTGCTGTTTTAACTGCTTTCCTTCTTTATACTTAAATTAACCGACAGTTTTTCTGATTAATATAGATACAAAGGAACGAATAATAATATATCTACATTATGAAGAAATTTAATCAGAAACCAATTGAAATATAGAAAATTGGCTCCTTTTCAAACAACTGCGGTTCCGATATAAGCCACCATAAAATATCTTGAAGTTAGTCTATTCTGCAATGTTATAACCAATAACTATTTCCATAACTCAACTATTTTTATAACAACAAAAACTTCGGACATTTAATGCCATGAGAGTCCCCATAAAAAACAACAAACCACACCATAAAACTTGCCAATCCACCAAGACAACATGAAGAGTAGAGCAGCGAAACTAAACCACATGGATAAGGATTTATCCCCGTACGTGTCTCGCCTGCGACGGATTTACAGAAAACCTCTTACCACCGCGTGTCAGCCTAGTACCTACTTGGAAAAACTATTTCCCAACGTAGGGTTGAAATCCCTTTCGTATTCATTCTATCTATTTTATTTATGATCTTTGCGTGTCTCAAAAGATAGGAAATCTAATTGATACTTTATCTTTTACATCGTTGTTTGAATATTGTGAAAGGATTTTATTGTTTTTGTTTATAAAATTGACTTGCACGAACGTCTGTAGCCCTGGCTTCAATTTACTACTATTTAATTTGCATTATTCATATTGAAGGTAGCTTAGCTATTATGCTAAAGACGAAATAAAAGCATCGTTTGTATTGGATGTCAAAACCACTTATTCATAACATTTCGTGTTTGAAGTTCGAATAAAGTAAATTGCACGTTCATTCCTCCAACGTCTATAGCAATTGAAATAGTCAACGACGTGAAAATTCTAGAAAAATGTATTTCATAGAAAATGCTGACAAATGCTAGTAGTGATTCATTAGAAACTCGTTATAGTCAACACCGTCTCTATTCTTATAAAAATACAAACAAATAATGTTGAACATGTATCGTTTGCATAATGAGCACAATGCTCATTTATAGCGTGAAAGATATAAATAAGCATACTGAATTTACCCAACTAACTACCCATGTACACGACATGAAATTAAGCAGAGTACGTATTTCCTCAAAATCCCCAAACAAAAATAGGAAGCAGTAAGCTTAAAATAACTACATACAATACCGATTTCATCTCTATAGCACAAACCTTTACACGGCGCTACACAGAAACAATAACATTGACACTATTTTCTTTCCTATTTTAGTCTGAAGTGGCGTCTCTAATGTGTGGCCATAAAACCAGCGTCGGTCTGAGCACATCACATAAACTACTGGATACGTTACCCCACATTTGAAACATAGAAATAAGTAAATTGGCTCCCATTTTCGCCTTTGCTTCGTAGCCGACTTTCTTTGGAGTTTATTTTTACCTTTAGAAAAACTAACCAACGCGATAAACTTTAAACGAATAATATTAACTTTCTAATGGGATTTTAGCATGTGAATTGCTATAAGTACTTTAATTTTGATCATAAACTAAAAATATTATAAAAATTATAACAACAGCTCCCTCTCCCAGGCTTTGAAGCGCAAATGAGAGCCTAATAATCTAATGTAAATATGGGTAACGTAGACTTGGACATAATATATCAATTCTATACATTTACTTTTCTGTTCCCTTATTCAACCAGCCTTTAAAGGTCATTTGTCTATGGCCTCAATAAAGAAGAATCATGGAAGTGAAAACATTTAAATAACGTACGGACAACGGACAAAAACGCTCTCTGCAAAATCATAAATATAAAATCCCATCTCCTTCAATTCAACTATCAAACTTCAAACTAACGAACAAATCGATGCAAAACAAGCGAATGTATAATGGAAACTTGGAAAAACATAAAATTCAAAGAAACATTTTGTGCCAACATTTTTCTGTTGAGGTTTAAACAAATTATTCTTAGCTGTCAGTGTTGTGTTTAGCATATTCTAGAGCCACGCCGTAATTGCTCGCTGTCACTCAGAATACAATTATTATTTGTTAAACAACCGACTCAATGGCGCCTTCACAGCGTATTATAGCAGACGAATTCTGTTTGTAGAGAGATAAAAGAAAATTACTACAATATAGTTTTAATTCATGCTACACTCTTGTATTGCAGATATATTTTATGTTTTTTGGAGCATTATGTAATCGTATGAACGAGTGCTATGTCATCAGAACTAATTCTAATAATGTCTAACCCTTAGGTGGGATCCTAAAGGCCAAACTGAGATGAATATAAGAGAAGGATCCCTTTTTTCACTCGTTACCTCAATTAAAGTAGAATACTGGATTTCAAAAAATTACGATAAAAAAGTTGTTTTTTAAAAATATCCACATTAATGTCTCTTTGACAGATTTTATTATTAATTGTCCAAAATAATGAACACTATTTTCGCATCTTCTGAAATAAAAAAAAAACAAGAACAAAGAAGACATAAAGACAAAGTTAAAAAATAGAAATAAAAATAATTAAAACACTACTAACAACGCTCGCTGGTACTAGGGCCGCATAAAGCACACTAGTCCTCCGTAATTGGGAGTCGTCCGACTGAAACCAATTAGAACTCAGCATTTATTGATAGTGCCCTGGTCTTGTCTTTTTTATTCTGATGGTACAAGGTAACAGGGCGGTAATATCGATAAGAGGTTAGTGCTACAGTGGTTATAATTAACTAAGGGTCATTTTATACTAGTGCGTAGTCGAAGAGTATCGAAATCCAACCTATTATTAATATAAGAAATTCAACCTTAACTCCACAGACAGACAGTGAATATTAGAATAAAAAGTAGCCTATACTTTTGGATTAGCTTTCCAATATAAAGGTAAAAGAAATGCTCAAATCGATTCAGGTGTTTCGGAACATGTTCAATGTAAAGAAACTTTCCTCTGTACAATATAATAATAAAGATTAACAGGAATGATGTATCCGATTTATGATAAATGACCCACACGCACAAAGCGCTTTGCATCAAGAGTTCTTGTGCATACTGCTAAGGAGTGGAATTCTTTGCCAAAATCTGTATTTCCTGAAGGATATACCCTTCCTGAGGTCTTCAAGGAGGAGACCTGGTTGTTTTCAAGGGCCGAGTGAATAGTTTGCTTATGGGACGACGTGCTCCATCGCATCATCGCTTACCACCAAGCGAGATAGTCGTAAACGTGGGCTCAACAAATATAAAAAAACAAATATTTCCGAACTATCGTGAGACATACTAACTAAACTAAAAATTATAAAAAAGAGAAATAAAAAAAAAAGCAGGCTGCGCGTCATCGCCGCGACCGCGCACGTTGCTCATGAGGAAGAACCCCTCTGTGGTTCGAAATTAGTAGAGCTTTTCTCAGTATATTCACGTGAGTAGCCCGCAAGTTTTAGTTAATCAAATATTTCCTATTTACAATAATAGTAAAGATGAACAGGAATTATCTAGAACCTGAAAAAACCAACAATACGCTACGGCCCGTCCCCTTTAGCGTACGTGATGAAAAGTATTTTCTTAATAATTCACCCAACGTTAATGATTTTCGGACGGACGTTGAAATTACGTCGCGAACAAAATTTTCATTAAAATATTGTTACTTTGTACCAAGCGGTGCATGGGTTTGGCAGCGCCGGGTTAAGCGAACATTTTCGAACATTTCGTAACACTCATTAATAATTACGTCAGTAAATAAACTGCCTTGTTGGTGAATGATTACAAGTGGTACTGCCAAATGCCAAGTAGTAAGTCGCTTATTCGATTCCCGTTGTCGGGCAAAGTATTATTGTATTTTTTATTTGTTTTTTGATAATACCTTAACCCTTCGAGCGTCCTTATGAGCACCCGGTGGACCATAAGAAAAAAATGCTCCAAATGTCACGTCGTGTGCACCCGTTGAATCATAAGGAACGTGGACGCTCGACGGGTTAATAGCTGGTTAATGGTTGCAAGTGCCATTGCCCAGTAAACTCGCCGATTCGATTTTCGTTGTCGGGCAAAGTATAATTGTATTTTTTTTATAATTCCTTAATAACGACACAGAGTCTAGATACCTACTTATTTAAATGCCCTCTATTACATAGAACTCATAACCCAACTGGCAAAAAGTGATTGTTGACATAATTATGTACATACACCTCTGCTCATGTATACGGGGATCAAAATGTGTAAGAGTTTTAGTGAAAAATCATACTAACTATACAAAAACATCGCCAAAACCAATGAACCAAAATGTTCTGAAAATTGCTGAACCAAAATAGAATGTATTTTCTCCAAAGCTATTTCACAATTATCGTTTTCACGCAAAAATCCTCAGGAGAGGTAATCACTAGCATTCCCAACGCACAGGTAATTTAAACCTCATTTTACAAACAGAAGAAATGGTGTCAACTATGAAATTTCCACTGGCAACCCTAACAAGCTTTGATGGTTAGGGTTGTCACGATTACATAAAGATTTTTTAACACTTGATTGATGCACAAAACGTTGTAGAACCACATAAACTAAATCCAAATTCGATAATGTTAACACTTAAAAAATAAAGTTCATTGCTCGAGTAGGGCAAAATATGAACTTACAATGCATATTATGGACATTTTACTACTATGAGGCTTTATAAATAAACTAGCGGACCCGACAGACGTTGTCCTGCATATCCACTTGAATGTATAAACAAAAATTCATTCAAATTAGTTCAGCCGTTTAGGAAACCTAACCTAGACACAGACTGCAGCGTCATCCGCCTGGCTGATTTGTGAATCTAATCCATTCCCAGATCCCTTGAACACACAAAAAATGTCATCAAAATCGGTCCAGTCGTTTGAGAGAAGTTCAGTGACATACACACTCACAGAAGAAATATATATAAAGATATGTTGATACACACACACAGTTATTTAGCAGAGAAGTATAAAATAGACAGACTTTTATTTTTATACAATACATACAAATTGTAATTGTAATTCGGAACACTAAAGAAATTATATTCGCCGTCAAATCCATGATCAAAATGTCTTTGACAGCCCTACCGATTCTTTGGAGTTGCGAAGAATTCATTACTTGGTCATTATGAGCGTACAACCGGCTACCTCACTACAATGCAGCATTAGTTGAGAAACGCGAAAAAGAACGTTGCAAATCGTTTCACAAAACCGGTTTTTGTATGAAGCTGTAACCGTTTTTGCCAAATTAAATTGCTTCTCTTTAATTTAATTAAATTTCAAGATGGTTTTTGTATTCGTTTGTAGTATTTAGTGATACTTAAACTGTCAAACACCAAGCGGTCACCGGTGACCGCAAACTATTGTTCTTTAACTCGTCGAGTACCGGTTTTATAGACACAATTAAAGAACAATAGGTCGCGGTCACTGGTGACCGCTTGGTGTTTGACAGTTTAATTGTGTCTATAAATACGGTACTCGACGAGTTAATACTGTTTTTTTATTTCGTAGAGTGATTTCTACTAATGTTATTCTTGACAGATTGTTTAGACGTTGAAATATGGACTTGTCTACGACAGATTTCACTTAGCACATGCCTCATGATTTCACTTGCACATCATAATGAAGTTTAATTATACACAAAATAAATGTACCAAAGTTATTGACATAGCCCAAAGGATGCGGAGTTTTAAAATACTTACAGGTTCATAGAAATAATGACTCCATAGGTAATTAAGCAGAAGTGGCAGTGTGCCGGTCACATTTGTCAAAGAACCGGTAACCATTGGGGTAAACGTGTTCTAGAGTGGAGACCGCGTCTAGGCAAGCGTAGTGTAGGGCGCCCTCCAGCTAGGTGGAGTGACGACATCCGCAAGGTGGCAGTGGTTGGATGAAAAGAGCTGTAGATCGAGCTTAGTGGCGTGCTATTAAAGAGGCCTATGTCTAGCAGTGGACGAACACGGGCTGATGATGATGAGATGTACCAAGAGATACAATTAATTTGAGGAAAAAGAACTTATGTACCTATTAAAGAAACACGTCAATAGTTTTTCACGTTTAGTTTATACAATAATTCGTCATTATTTATACAGTTTAACTTGAACATTTTTCACGATTGCAAATTGATTCCAATGACTAACTAACTTTATCTAAAAAAGTTCAAAGTAAATTGTTTAGTACTTTTTATTCGAAGCATCCTCTGATAAGATAGAAATCCCGAGCCAGGTCGGATCTATTTTAAAGTCGGTTAAAAATGTCATCTATTTTTAAACGTGGTCAAAGGTTTATAGAAAGGGCAAAGAACTCTATCCCTAGTGAGTGAAGGACAACCATCTTCATAATCAAGGTTTATAACATAACATGATGTAAATCTTTGAAGATGTGGAAGATGTCTTCTGGCTGATGAATGGAGTTTCTTGCTCATTCTTCTCCATTCGAATCTACATTTTGGAATGAGCACCTAGCTTCGCCTAGCTTCACTGACGGACAGGCTGACAGACTATTATTTATTTTGCATTTGGTATTTGTTGAATACCAAATTATGGTTTAATAGAAATAAATGCTTTGACTTTGATGATAAAATTGATGATAATGATCAAAGCGATCCTTATAGCAAAGACTCTTTTTGCTAGCTATTACTAATTACTTACTTAGAACCGAGTTTTCAATGGTTAGTTTAATTATATCAGAGGAATAACTGAATATTTGACAATCCTTCCTTACTAATAACTGCCAAATATAAATTTTATTATAATAAAACAAATATGTTTGTAAACGCACCCACGACACAGGTGAAAAGCCTAGTGTGGGGCAATGTTTTTTAAAAAAGAAAAAAAATATATTCTACAGTTAAGAATTACCTGGTGATTGGAAATCGGCTCGTTAATCTAATAAATAAAGAAATGTGAATCTTACTAAACAATAGTCAATAGACACAATCCCAAAATAAAATATATTCTAAACCTTTTTCAAACCCTTTAATAATAAAACCCTTTAATAAAATATATTCTAAACCTTTTTCAAGTCCATGAGCAGCATTTCGCGACACGCGACGCGGCGACTGTCGCGCTGCTACTATATCTTGCTATCTTCTACATATCATCTAGCAACTAGCATCATAACATCTAGCATGGCTTGAAACTCGTCGAGTTCCTCGTCAAATTATTACGTGAGTAAATATAGTAAGTAATAACTATTAATCCATAAAATATAACAGTTCATAGTTTCCATATCTAACAAAAACTCGCTTCCTCCTTCCTCTGCTCAAGTAGGTATATAAACCACACACAAACCAGACCTCTGTCAATTTTTTCCCCAAACGGTTGTGATCAAAACACAGTTAGGTATCTGAGGGTCAGATAAAATATCGCTAAATAACAGTCTGGTTTTTGTTTCACCGTATTCAAAGCTTCGTTCAAAACGTTTTTAGATACTATTTTTTTTTTGAGGAATACGACAAAAATGTTTTATGAAAAAAAGCTTAAATTAAAAGAGTATTTGTACATGATACATACACAACATAAGAGTATTTGTGTTAGATTAATTTAAATGAATGAATTAGTAAACGTGTAGTGTAGGTACTTTTTTTTAAGGGGGAAGATCTTCGAACGACTGCTCCCGCCTGGGAGAGGCGGGAGGGAGTGTCAGACTCTTACTGACTAAAAACCACCCCGTTCCCTCCTTCTCCTGCACGTCGAGCCGGAGCCCCGGTTACCCGTTAGGTTCTCCGCGACTAGTGTAGGTACTAGGACAGCATAATTATCTTGTAGCTGTAGTACTATTTCATCTCCCTTATTCCTCAAAAGGACAGCTAACCTTCAAGAGTTGATTTGCTTACTGCCTAACTAGTTTTGGACATTTGGTCATTAATCATATTGATATAGGATCGTTCCTATTAGTCGAACTACTATCAAACATTAAACTAAATTAAAGTCTTCTTACTGGTCTCATAAACCCAAAAATCGATGGCATTAAATTTACGATTTGTAGGCTAAAATAACATACTTACCTAACTGTTTTTGAAGAAAATAAGCACATGCCCTGAATTACGAAAAAAAATAAACAAGTACGCCATTAACAGTGTCTTCCATTTCTATAAATAAAGATTTACCCATACCTATGTGCTAAGGCGTCTCTAAAAGCACTTGGTGCAATATACATTCACCTGTTAGATCTCACATTCATGCATCTATGTATGCCTGGTGCATACTGATGCGGTTTTCTCCTTTTGTTCTAGCTCGAAGTTGCAGTTTTGGTTTTATTAGAGTGCATATTCTTTTTAGTTGTGTCTATGTTGAACCGAGGTGGATAATATAAAATAAAATATGGTTATTTTCCGATCAATGTTTCAAATAAAAATTGTTAGAAAATTCAATAAGTGGCAAAATGGCAAAACAAAAATACCTAGAATAAAAATATCTGCAGCATCACTTCCCGTTTGTCGATACACAGTTAAAATTTAAATCAAATAAAATGCTAACTCGAAAATAAAAGCCATATTTTGTAAATATATTTCTACTATAAAATAAAAAAACTTGAACGGAACGCAGTTAGGACAAAAATATGGCTATATAAAAAAGCGCGCGAAACCGACGAACGCTGTGTACCTACTCTGCCAATATATTTTTAATGGGGATTGTCTAAAAAAATTGAGGATATGTTTTTATTTTATCTTCGTGTAAAATGAAGTATTTTAAGATACTAATTTGAGTATTTCTCCAAAACAGTGTAAAGTAAAATTTATAATCGACTTTAATACATTCTGTCCTTCTACGTCATCTTAGGACTTATCGTAGGTAATTCCTTTATTCATATTGGGAATCTTAAAAAAGTAAAACGTCAATGACAATCAAACGTCAATGTCAATTCCGGATTTCGTTTCGTACATAACCTATTCGTAATTTTGCTTATTTAAAATGGCTGGTTCTTCGAATACGATTATTTTAAATTCCGCTGACTTTATTAAGGCTGATTCTCGGAATCTGCCGAAAGTTGAAAATGTAATGATATTGGAGTTCATGGCTACCAATAGTAAGCACAATGTTAGTGAAATAAGAGGTGCTAAAATGCTGATGTAAGTATATTGTTATTTTTTATATCGACGTCTTATCTTTGTCATTCTATGTATTTTTCTAATATCTTAGTGATGAGTAGGTACTAAACGTTTTGTATTAGTAGCAGATGTAGCGTAGAAAATTACCTAAAAACTTTACGGGATTGTCTCCCGTACAGACTTGTATGTGCAACAGTGGAAACTGCTGCCTATCCTTAGATACTTTGCATAAAAGATCGATTATCTTAGTGCATTGTTATAAATTAAATTAATTATAAATCTAGTTTGACCCAACAGGTTGTAAAGTTTATTACATTGCAAAAATATTTTCAGGTCATCTCGGGTGTCTTATCCAAGTACTGCTGTTGGATATGTTCAAGTTAGTAGGACTGGGAGTAACTGTGTAGTAAAAGCAAGAATCGTACCCGAACATAGAATCAGCGATAAACTATACACAGTACTTTGCCAAATAGATGAAATGAATGATGTTATTGTAGACTCAGTATGTCAAGACTGTGCAGCGTCTGCGGGTAAGTGCCTTCTTTATATTTTGTAAATACAACAAGTAAAATTAAAATTATTGCATTACTTTCTTTCTTCAACCATAAGTTTATCTCTAAATCACTCATAATCAGTTTTCCAGTTATTATAATATATTAAACAGACTATAAGGCCGATATGGGGCAGTCCTGCTCTCAACTAAGTAGTTTTGTTGTTTGTAGCGATTGTGTCATGTAATTTTTTTGTATATCATGGATGGAAAATAGCTAAGGCTAGTTTTATGTACATAACACTTGTTTTTTCTGTACAGGTGGCTGCAAACATTCATTGTTACTACTTTTCTGGCTTGAAAAAAGAAGTTCAGAACCATCACCCACAGAAACTTGTTGTTACTGGAACAAGCCATCACTGTCAAGTGCTCGAACACAACACGTCACTAGTAAAGACATATTTGTGAAGGCGAAGAAGCCAAAGTTGGAAGTTAAAGATAGCTCCGTATTACAAGAATTTAAAGAGGAGTGTGCAAAAAGACAAGTCAAAAATTCTTTAATTATTAATTATAGTGAGTTACATGAATTTAACTCCAAAAATATATTTGATATGATGTCAGGGTTTCTTGAAGCATACACCATCCATAGCTTCTGTAACTTCCAACAATATTTAAAATCCAAGATTACTATAGATACTATTGAGGAAATTAATATTAAAACAATGGGTCAAGCAGACAGTAAATACTGGCACAGTATAAGACAAGGAAGATTGACAGCTTCAAAATTGTATGAGGCTGCACATTGTAATACTGATGGGTCATTGGTCCAGCAAATATTAGGGGGCTACAAAATACCTGAAACCAAAGCCATTCAACGGGGAAAAAAATTGGAAGAAAGAGTGCTAAGAGTAGTAGAACAAAAGTTAAACATTAAATTTAGAAAATCAGGATTTGTATTAATTAATGGAATATTGGGAGCATCACCTGATGGTGTGGCTGATGACTTTGTCATAGAAATAAAATGCCCTTTTACAGAAAAATCGGTCCGGAACTATGTAAAGGATGACATTATAAATGATAAGTATAGAACACAAATACATTGCCAAATGCTCGCATGTGGAAAAAACAGGGAGTATTTTGTGTTGCAGATCCAAAATTTGAGACCACAAAGAATGTGCATCTAATATGGGAAGACTTGGATAAAAACTTTATTATGGGTATAATAAATAAAGCGGAAAATTTTTGGAAAGATTACATTTTTCCGAAATTAATGTCAAGTGCAAAATAAATAAACATGTGTTATTTTTAATAAGTCTTTATTATTTCTCCTTGTAAATTTATTAACCCACAAGATATAATAACAATTTCATCTAAATAGGGAACATATTTGTAGTTAACAACTGAGTGTGGTTTCAGCATAGCAAACTCTCTTACACGTCTTATAACCCTTTCTACGTGGATCCTCAAACTAGCTATAACTTTGCTCTGTAACGTTTCTGTTACACTCTGCTTCATTCCAGAATAAACTGTTGGTGGTCTAAGGAGTGTTACATGTTTCAGTGCTAGCAACGACTATATTTCTTTGAAACCTCTGTCAGCCAATACTACACTGTTTGGTTGAACAATATCTAAAAAATTACTTTTTTCAACAAGAGCTTTCCCCATAACCTTCAGATATAAAACTTATTAATCCATCTGGAGTGCAACCTATTAAATATTTAACAGTATTGCAGTTTTTATACTGTGACCATGTTTGTGCTTGCTTTATTGGGTCTGATGGCTTAGCAATCTGTATTTCAAAACAGTCTATAATAATTTGCACATTAGAGTATCTTATTTTAAATACCAAAGGTAAATTCTGTTTTATTAGTTTTGGCTGTGGATTATAAACAAGATTTTGAAAAAAATTCGCCAGTACTTCAATACCTAGGAGAATCATGCTAGACAATTTTGTTCGTGATAATTCAAATAGGTCACTTATTTTTTCAATAGAATCATTTTGTTTTATTTTAAACAATGTGACTATGATACAAAGCGAATCTACTTTTGTGGTACTTTTACTGACCAGATAATCTATAAACCACAAATATTGTAGAGGTAATCCTAAATACATCTTGGGTTTTTTAAAAATAATTTCTAAAACATTATTTCTCATTTGCATCTTAGGTTTAGGCTTTTCTGATGTGGTTTCTTCAGTTTCTGATGTATAACCAAACAGGGAGGGAGTTGTTGCTGAAGAAAATTCCTGTGAAGAATGTACTTCAAATGAAGTTGCCCCCTGAGGCCCCTTTCGTTTTCTAGGCCTTAAGTTTGTGCTTGAATCCACCATTTTCACTTTACACTGCGTTGCTACATGTACCTGTTTAAATAAAATAATGTTTACTAAAATTGTTTGCATGAGGTCATAAATTAATAGTTGTGCAATAGGTACACAGCCTTACATGGTTCTTTAAAAAAATATATATTTGCATATGTAGTTTGAATAATCTACATCTTCTACAGTATAAAGAGGAAACATTTGATTTTCAGTTCGTTTATTTGTTTGTTAGAATTCAATCTCCTCCGTAACTACCAGGCCGTTTTGAAAAATTCTTTTACCGTTGGAATCTTACATTATTGATGATGAACATAAGCTATATTTAATAAAATAAAATAAATGGGAAACAGTGTGAAAATTTCGAAAATGTAACCCAATGTCTGAAAATACTACCAAAAAACTCCTTATATTGCTTAAGCCTTTGGTTACCAATAAAAAACTGTTTTCAAGGGCTCATAATAGTATTTAACTGCAATATGAATTAAATTTACTGAATACATTTTATTCATGGACTAGTTTCTGCCCACGATTTCACTTGCTTGTTTCATTGAGTTTAGCATTAGTAGTAAGTGTATTATATACATATTACCTTCCTTTGCATGAAGCAGTTGGGTAAAAATAGAAAGCTTAAAATATAATAGGTAGGTAGGTACCTTAATTGGTAGTGTAGTAGCAGAACTTGTACTGGGCATGACATTATCAAGTTTTCTTATTTTCCGTGAAGATGGGCCTGGTTGGACCATTGATAACATTTTCAATAGTTCGGGACTGTCTTGTGACGTAGTTGGAATCTAAAAATGGTAAACAAAAATAATTAAAAGTACTTACAGTAAGATATGTTTATATAGTTGAAAAATAATAGTTACGAGATTGTACGCACCTCCTGTTCCTGTGGAAAGGCGGCAACATTCTTCAATACAGCCGTAGGCTTTAAAATAGGCTCTTGATTCATTAATTTGTACTTGAAATAGTTTTTCAAATCCGCTACTGGCTGCAAGTGATAGGAAATGTTAAGTATTTAGCACAATCACGCGAATGCTTTATCTGTTATTTACTTATGTTATTTTAATTGTTAAAATCATATATGTCATAAATATACTCACATCAAAGTGATCTTCACAGCAATACAATAATTGTACATTGAAATATTCCGCATTTGCTTCCATACACCACTTCTTTCGTAAGTCTTCTCTGATACGAACAAAGATTTTGTCAGGGCTATTTATGGAATCATTCTTACAAGTAGGAACAAAGCATTTTCTATGTGCCATGACAATGAATAAGTTGTTTATAATATTATGTTAAATGTTTACGTTGGTTTCGGTTTGAATTGAATCTCAAAGTAAGGTTATGTATTTGACATGACAGTTGACGCTTCGCAGATGTCAAATCTCTTCTTCATATAGATTGCGTATTAGCAGGCAAAGGCAGTCCTCTATACCGCTTTAAAATGACGTCATTCAATGTCAAATAAAGGTCATTCATATTTCTTTAAAAATATCAGTAATGGTACCGTATTTCAGGGTGTCGTATAGATAAAACTATTAATAAACCTTATTCCCCGAAATGGTTTTTCAATAAGCCCGAATAAAAAAAAATAGACAATCCCCATTGACGTGCTTTTAAAATTAGAACATGAAAACTGCCATGTATAGTGTTCATTTTTTCTTTATTTTCAACTAAAGAGTTTTTCTATAAACTGTGCAATAAAGTTTGATTGGGATTAAATTCACTGTGTTTGCACGTGTTATTTAATTTAAACGAGTGAATAGAAGTTTTGAGGAGCAGTTCGTTGTTTTTGTTTTGTCAACAATAAAATTGCTCCAATGGGTTATAAATAACTCACCATTAAAATGATTAAATAGTGCATGTATTAGTTTTGCTGGCTATTCATTCGAAAAATAACAGTTATGATGAATTATTGTAAAATTATAACTCATCTAGCAAGACAAACAATAAAATCGTATCGCAAAAAATCGTAAATCATTGTATTTTTAAAATGTTATGAATGACGCACGCACCAAGAAAACTAGTTTGGGTGAGCAAAATAAACGTTTAGCGTTTTCCAGTCATTGTTTACAGCTGAAAAAAACCGGCAATCAACCTCAAAAATTGTTTATTTTTCGCAAATTCAGCATTCCAGCCAGCACGAATAAAAACCGAATTCTTTATGAAACAAAACGGAATTCCGAACTAACAAAAAACCGTTATTTATTCAAAATTGGAATAGTGCCCAATAAGTGGCGACGGTGTAATATGGTACGATTTGGTTGCATAACTTCATTACACATTTACCAAACAGTTGACGGGTTAATTTAACTTTAAATAACTAGAGAGCTGCAATGTTACTGTATTATAAAAGTTAATATAACTACATACTATGTATGTGTATGAAAATGAACTGGTTTACTAGGAAGCCAGCAAAACTAGGAGTTGCTCTGACATGTAACACGTGGAAATCCGATTACCTCTTGTCACTATTATTTCTCTACAACTATTTCTTCTATTATTAGGCCAGTGTGAATTTTTTCTGGCCAGGGCTTACTTTATTAGTGTGCTAAAGTAGTGAGTATCATGAAAAGTGGCTACATTGTGATGGTGCTTAGAAATTAGCATTCATCCCATAACACCGCCTTCATAGCCAAATTATGACTACAATTATCATATTTGCACAATAATTTTAATTTTGTTACAATGTAACATTACCCTATGTAGATACTCAGCATCACCCTATGGCTGGCTGGTAGAGGATGCCATTCGGCATTAAGTCCGCCATTGTATATATTTGTACAAAAAGTGTTAAATAAATAAATAAATACTATGAAGTTGCAATAAACTTTTTATAAATAAAACTAGAAGGTACCATACCTCGTCGTCGAACGCGTCAGGGTCGGCCATCTTGTGTCAACTGTCACTCACTACGTCACTGATCCACTGCGCACACGCAACCAACTTACGTCACATAGACACGATCATTGTAAGCAAGCACACGTCACTTATGTTCCTGAAACAATAGAAAAAAAAATTAGATAAAATTAAAATTCACATAGTGAAAAGGATTAGCAATCTAAAATGGTAGTGTCGGTTACATAAGGGACTGGTAGATATTTGGAGTTGCGGACAATCTAACGGGTTATCAGGCCTTTTTTTAAGGGGGGAAATTCATCGAATGACTTCTCCCGCCTAGGTGAGGCTGGAGGGATCGTCAGTCTCTTACGGCCGTTCTCAATATTCTATCTATCCCTTGTTTTGCCCTACTGGAGATAGAAAAATCTATCTATCTTTAAATTTGCCGTCTCAATAAACTTACTGGCGATAGGCAAACTAATCTATGGTTGTCATTACCTGTGGGAGGACGGATAGGTTATCTACAGATTGCTTTTACTATGAAATTGACAGTTCACGCGTCCCAATAATAACAAAGGTGCTATCTGTCAGTAGCTTTGGTTATCCCTAGTAGGCTATAGCTCTATCGCAGGATTTTGATGGATAGGAGTATAGTTATCAGTGAAGATCAGTTACATATCTTTTCTATTTCTTAAAAATACATCAGATTTAAACAAAAAAAATCATGTTGGTCTCCAGTTCAAGTAGTAGTTCAAGTGCTATTGATATTTTGGAACAAATAAGGAACTGGGGATCTGACGAGGACAATGTGCTCACCACACCACAACACGATCATATCAAGAGCGTGTTAATTACATGTACAGATATGACGATTACGAGTTTGTGTATAGATTTAGGCTAAGAAGACTAAATTTGAGAAATTTATAATTGTATCAATATAGATAGGTCAGTTATTCTTACTATTATATTTATTTTAATTATTATGTGTTGCAAAATTACACAGTGTAAAAAGAAAGATGGTTTAGAATAAACTGTTTTAATTTATTTAAATACATGAATTATTATTGGGTTGTTTCTCCTTCTCCAGTATATGTAGCTAGAGTTTCCGTTTCTTTAATGCATGTATTTCATCGTCGTGTATCATTTTTGACTTGGAAATAATATTCTGCGATTGCCTGATTTCAATCTGTAATTGACTCATTTCATCTGCATCAGCTCGTCTTTTCTGTTTTCCTAGAAAAATATTATTCAGTGTATTATTCCAATTTGGTCCTCACTACAACCACCATATAAAAGTTTTGTAACCAAACAGTATTGAAATGTAATTAGTCATAACCAATACCAAACCCCAAAAATGAAATACACAAGAAACTATCTGTGATACCTAATCCTCGCATCTTTGAGCTGATTATTGCTTGCATTTGTGGCTTTGCTGAACATCAATAGATTTGCCTCCACCAATTGTACCAGCTGCATTACTTCTTCTTTCGTCAATAGCATATTCTTTTGCTGCAATGAGTGCACCAAACACGAGTTATTAGTCACATGTATGTTCATGTAATCAAGAACTTTAAAACTTCGATAGCTTCAATCTAAAGCTAGAAAAGCACAAACTGTAATACTTACTGAGGTCATTTTAATAACAAACAATTCTTTGTTATATTATCACAATTTATTGTAAACAAATATCATTGAAACAAAATCAACAAACAACAATGTCAAATGTCAATGTTTTAACAAATACGTTCCGTTACAAGTCGCGTTTACTATTCCAGTCAGCATGAAGCTTTCGTTATATTAATGCAAACATGAAGTTTTCGTTATATTAAACTTAAAAAAATATTGTTTAATATAAAATTAGTGCAAAATATAAGGTTTCGTTAGTTAATTCAAAATGTTTGTGATATAAACATGACAAGATGCTTTAAAAACATTATTGTAACTTAGTGGCACTCTGTGGAGCTCTGCATACAATGAAACACACGGGAGGGCTCAGATAGGCACCCTATCTACTGATATCTAGAGATAGCAAAGACACATTTTAGTTATTGGGACGACATCTAAAGATAGATAGATTTTAACGGACTATCGAGGATAGCTATCTATCTTTACCTATGGATTGAATATTGGGAACGGCCGTTACTGACTACAAATCACTCCACTCCTACTCCTGCACTTCGAGCCGGAGCCCCGGTAACCTTTTACGTTCTCCGCGGCTCCGTATCGGCATCAGCAGGTATTGGACCCCATCCGTGGTGGTCTGTTGTATGAAGACAACTAATGGCAAAAGTCAACCCTTCCACAGATTTTAAATTCAAATGGGTATTTAAATTGGTAGTTAATAAACCAAATTGATCGTGAAACCGAAAATATATGTAAAAAATATAGGTGAAATATTTCCTGTGTAAATGAGACTTCTAATGATAACATTAGCTAGGTAGTCTAAAAGACAGATTTAGAATATTTCGTTTATAAAATAAAAAACCGTTTTAGCCACTTAAGTAATAAGATTTTTGAAATCTAAAAACAATTTGGTATGAGATGAAGAAATTAACAAAGGAGTTTTTATACATCAAAGGAAGGTAAAATTGATCCAGTCTGAGTGGGCCGTTTCTTTTAATCTCAACGAACGAGGGAAGTAATTACCCAGACAAAATGGCTGCTAATTGTTTTAAACTTTTCTGCATCCAAAGAATAAATCGGGGCCCTATTACTAAGACTTCCCTGTCCATTCGTCTACCCTGCTGTGTACAGAATAGAATAAACGTTTACGAGGGCTCTTAAACATTTATTCTGACCCATACAAAACACGTAAACATTGTTTATACATAGATTAAGATGCGGAACCCTTCGTGCACGAGTCAGTCTCGAAGTTGATCAGATTATTTAAAAAAAGAAAACGTTGCCTCATTCCAGGATTTTCTCCTGTGTCGTGGGTGCGTTTACAAACATACTTGTGCATATACTCAATAAATACCTGCATGATACCCAGACCCGGAACAACAATCTGTGGTTCACAAAGCGTTGTTCTGTGGAATCGAACCTTTTTGCTCGGCAGTCAGTTGCCCAGCCACCGCACCAACCGTGCAGTCTTACCTTAGCCTTACGTACTAGTTGTTTCCCGTGGCATTGCATGCAGGTCAAAAGAGGAAGAAGTCCATTAAGTTGATATGTGCCTGGGCGACCAAATACTGCCCGAGTATCACCAAATAGATGTTTAATATTTAGATTTTAATCTAAGTTTTGTCCTAAGTTTTTGTTATAGAAAACTGACGAAAGGCAACTGTTTAGGAGAAGCATCTGTGCCTTCCCCGTCACGTAACAATCGTAACTTTACATTTAGAACACAACAAACAGACCAATCACTACGTTTTGTCTTAACCACAACTTAAAACAAAAGCAGGACAAAATTAATTTAAGAGTTTGAACAAAGCCGGGGATTATGTACAGAGAAATTTAATTAAAAAGACTTAAGAAATACCTGCACTTAAGGGCGACAGTTGTGTAGCTTGTAAAACAGGGTTGTGACACGCTTTTATGCGACCCTAGTACTTCCCGTTTGTCCTTGCAATTTTGTTGTATAAATATTAAAATTAAACTTTGTTTTTTTGAGTGCTCTGTTGTAAAAAGGTCTAAAAAATGGCTCTGGGTTAATCCCAGATGGAACAAAGTTTTGACAGCACTTTTTTTCATTATTTTATCATTCTCAGAAACGCCACGGATTATACCCGATGTACCTACGGCAAAAGCTAAATCGTCATTTGTTACATGGGTATTCTAAACATAACTAGCGAAAAGTTAGTATTACAAAAATTTTGATTTGATTACTAATGTACACTTGTATTCTCCGACACCAAAAAGTTGCAAAATTAACATGTCATGGAACAACAGTAAAAATATTTTGTTACGTTAAAGGGATTTCGAAGACAGCAACTATTATAATTTTGTAAAATAGGTTGCCCACTATGACTAAACTCCCAACAAAAACGAATTAAAACACCCAAACAAACAAACTATCTCCATCATTCAATCAACACTCAAACAATCTTATCCCAATTACCATCCAATTCAAATTGATCACTAAAATGACAGCAAACACTGTTCCTGTCAAACGTCACATGACTTAATAATGGTGGACAACCAATTAACTGATTTCTGACGCCCCAGTGATTGGAAATTAACGGATCACGGTCGAATCACAGGTCAGTTTGTTACGCTTGAATTAGTTGCAAATTATTGGGTGGGTGACGCTCAATCGGATTGTGGACACCCTCTATATTCAATAATAATTATTGGATCATGCTGTATTGAATAATGTGGAGTGATGCGTTTGTGGATTAGTAACTGATTATTGTTTAAAGCGCAATAATTGACCTAGTAATCCCAAACACGATTTACGAAAACACGAGGTAATTTGTTTTTTTTTTTCTTTTTTGAAACTCTCAAGTATAACGTTAAAGAAACCTCAATCTTTTTGTTAAAATACGTCTAATATTGGCTATGTGCGCGACGGTGGCGACGCGTAGCGTTTGCAAAATTTTCGGAAGCTATGAAATAATAACAATGTAAACATTATTATTTTCTTTGCAAATATAAATAAAACCTAATTAAAAGATTAAAATAGTATTGTTGACATTATTTAAGTACAATTTATTCAATAGTTTTACTGTGAAATGAAAATAATAATGAAAACCGGGTTTGCATCATCCGCATTTGTTTCCAATTTCTGCCGTGTTGTGCGCTGCGGTCGTTATCTGTCCGCCACTACTCGCTTTGCACATAGCCAATACACTATACGCAATGTAAAATCCAATTTTCACATTTAAATCGTAGTATGGATATACTACGATTGTCTCCTATATCGTAGATGCGTTTACAAACATACAAATTCACATACACATGACACCCAGACCCGGAACAATATTTTGTGGATCACACAAAGAGTTGCTCCGTGCGGAAATCGAACCCGCGGCACATTGCACGGCAGCCAGTTGTCCAGCCACCGCACCAACTGTTTTAGTTATTTAGTGGACGGAATCAATATCATCATGACTATGTTATTATATAGATAACGACCCGCTCCGGCTTCGCACGGGTGCAATATGCATGTATTATTCATATAAACCTTCCTTAAAAATCACTCTATCTATTAACATAAACCGCATCAAAATCCGTTACGTAGTTTTAAAGATCTAGGCATATATAGGGACAGACAGACGGCTGATAGCGACTTTGTTTTATACTATGTAGTGATAATTCACGATTATTGTTGTTAAAGCCATCTATAACAAAATACGCTTTGTTGCACAAAGCAACAGTTGTCTCTCAAGATTGAAGAGCTCCTCGAAACTTTAAGTGACACTCGGTCACCCGTTGTAAAAAGAGGGACTTATAGATCCATTATTAAAAGAAGACAGCTTCGAATATGTACTTGAAATAACATATTTACAAGATTACATAACATAACATCGCGCCTTTTTATTCCCAAAGTGATTTTTTTTTAAGGGGGGAAAATCATCGAATCAATGCTCCCGCCTGGGTGAGGCGGGAGGGAGTGTCAGACTCTTACTGACTAAAAACCACCCCGTTCCTTCTCCTGCACGTCGAGCCGGAGCCCCGGTTACCCGTTAGGTTCTATTCCCAAAGTGATAGGTCGAGGTGCACATTACGGAACTTAATGCCACTGTAAGTAGTCAAATTCAATACGTTACTATTTTTGAACTGTCAAAAACGACAGTTTTCCATGAATATTAGTTATACGAGATTGTGTATTGTGACGTCATGTTATTTTAGAGTCAAACAGCGTACTTATTTTTAAAAAATTGCTGGATAAATACTATACAGTGTTCCGGTGTTTTCATGGTTATATCTACTGTAAGGTAGATCCTGGCTTACAGGAGTTGCAGTGGTTTTGGGAGATTGTGGTGGGCTTGTCTCAAAAAATGTTCAGATTTATCAGAGATCGCTAAGGCACGGTCTTACGACGCCGACGAGAAGAAAAAAGGTACTAGTAGATTTATCAATAAAATGAAATACACCCAAAAGACCAACTACATAATTAAGCACTACATTGTTCTAAAATATTTATCAACAACGTAACTCATTTATTTCACCTCTTTTGAAAGTAGCACGATACAAGTCTCCAGTGTTTGCTACTATTTTTCAAGCATTCAACAGTAATGTAAAGTTTATGTATAAAGGAAGTCATGTGAGCGATTCATCACGTGACGACAGGGTTTCAAAAGTAGCGCGGCTATTCCTCACTGTCAACCGGTGAGCTGCAATTTCCTAACGTTTCTGAAATCCTGGTACTAACTTGCTCAGATCAGGTCATAAATTACTGCTCAGCCATTTTAACTGTCATAGAAATCTATTTCTATTGCCATCATTTTAGAATAGGAGTTCATTCATCTGACAAATATTATTATAGGAATAGTCAACTCGAAGAATAAAAGACAATTTTAGAACTAAAAACACTGTTCGACAAGTATTTTGTAACATCTAAAATAGCATATTCTTTGAATAAAACTCAACAAGATGACCTATACTGCACAGAAAGTACATGCATCTCACGTCTAGATTTTGTGTAATCTATTGATAAATTCCTGAAATTATATTTTTTTTTTATTCCGTTACTTTGTGTAAAAAATCTTTTGTATTTCAACATGGTTTGATAAGTACAATATATGGTACAAATCTTATTCTCTTGATATCACTTTGAATCGATTCTCTAGAATTTCTCATCACTGAGTTATGGCAATTTGAAATTCAGACAGAATTATGCATAGAATAATTTTAATATCTTTCGCATGCAAAAAATCAATAGAAACAAATTGCCATATATCTCAGCTATGGTGAATGCTATCAACTCAAAGTGCAATGAAAAGATTAAACTTGCAACTTTTAAATTAAGTTGTTAAAAATATAGTAAATGAAATAGTTAATTCTATGTAAAGCAATAAAATACGTTAAAATGATCAAATTACTGAACTTTGGTAACAGATCAAGACGTGATAGACATCCACTTTCTTCAAAGATTGTACTCGCTATGCATAGTTCTATGAAAATAATACATTGTTTCACTTGTAACTTTAAAAAAATAAATTTTTGTTGACCAGTGAAATTATAATGACTGAAAAGTTTAAACAGAAAAGTAGGTATATTGATACGTGTTACTCTATTCTTAAAAATCAAAAACAATTTTAGGATTACAAAATACAATCATAATTTTATGTCACTAATTTGTATTGCTATGAAAGTATGACTTCACTCTCAAGTTCAAAAAGACCTTTCTTCACGTAAAGAGGAAGTTTAGAGCTATTCATCACCAACTGGATAGGTTGACAGGTTTCAATACAAGCAACGAGGCCATTCCTCACAGTCAACTACAACAAACCTTTAGTACTTTACGTTTATGCTTGCCTGGTACTCACACGATATTAAGTGCACATTTAATTTTGAGTAATAACAAAAAGCTAACTAATGTAAAACAGAAAAAGAAAGCAACAAATATTTTAGGTTAATGTGAAGTCCTCAGAGTGTTGTGGTTACAAGGGTAACAGAGGCAATGTTTAAGAACAAGCCAAATACTTGTTGTACCAAAGATCCAATACAGATTTTAACATCATAATAGGCTACCAAAGCATTATCCGAGCTCAAAGCCACTTCAAAGTCTAATCTGTGGATAACTTTCACCCAATACTCCTTTCTTTCTACTCTCAAAAGCGTAAAGTCAATTCAATTTCTCCACTATCTCGATATAAGATACCGTCTCCGAACACGGATGCTAGTTGGAAAACTATTAGCTCGCGGCAAACTTGGATTATACCAACTTCAAAATGCATACCCAGTAGACTGTATTTCATGAGTGCTAAAGTTCAATTTAACTCGGATCGTGTGTAGCATATTACGTGGAAAGTTTATGAAATAATATCGGTTTAATGTCTATGTTCGGAATGAAGTCGGTGTTTTTATGAATATTGTTAAAGTATAAAAGTGCAGCGGTGGGCATAATTTGGACAAATCATGTTTCCGTGTATATATTTTAGGAAATTCTAAGTTTCGTTTTCCACGTTGTGATAATTAGTTTTCGAGAAAATTTGGCCAGTTAATCTAAACTAGTCTATGTTTTCCTAGTGAAGTAATGAGATGAATACTCGCTTTACATGAAATCCTGGTTGATATCTATTCAACCCACTTAGGAAAGAGACAGAAGATACAGTATATTCCCAACTCACTTTAGCACGAGTCATGGAATGACATTTCCTTTAAAAAGTTAATATAACTTGGAAAAACTTGTTGCGAAAGATATTAAAACAGTTTCTTCGACTGCACGAATGATATTCAAATACGGAATACGAACTATTTATTTTTTCTTAAGACGTCATGGCGGAGTCCGATATGAATTTTCTATTTTTTTTTTTTTTGTTAAGTAGAATATTTTATTAACCAATTTGTATTTTTAACATTGTTAAAAGCAAGTTTGAGATCAAAGAGCAGTTTTGTATTCGATTTGAATTTCATTTCCTGCCTAGGTATCTAAAGATGTTAGTTTAATTCCCAATCCCCAAAAGGCCGGTAACGCACTTGTAACGCCTCTGGTGTTTCAAGTGTCTATTGGCGGCGCTGATTGCTTACTATCAGGTCTATCAGGTGATCTGTCTGTTCGTTTACCGGCTTATTCCATAAAAAAAGATTTATGTATGTAGATCCACAATTCTGACGTATAGAAACCGACTTATACAACTGCATTAAAGCTTAAGGTTTCAACTCTCATATTTATTTATGTTATTATTCAAACTAAACTTATAAACAGAGAGCAAGATACCTAGCGAAACATACTTCATAAGTTCACACTTTAGTAATATCTACAGCTTAATCATAAAGTTTTCAAAACAACTGCTGCAGTTACTACACAAAATGCAATGTTTTCTCTTTCATAAAGTGCAATATTTTTCACTACTTGTTTCAAAGAAGTTTACTGCTACGATTCTTAACGCTTAGCTTTTTCTGTTGCTCTGGTATATGGAAATAGTATAATGGTGGAAAATGGTGGTCAACGAAACGTTTTATTTTGTTAAAATCCCTTAAATAATAGAGAGGTACCTTGCGTGGGTGTAAAAAGATTGCATGATTGAAGTAGTAAGTGGGCAAATTGGCAAGAGGGTTAGATTTTCTTACGGAACAATCAATGTAGTGATTCAATTGTTGTTTCGCGTATAGATGTGATGAGTATGTTTAGATACCACAACATAGGAAAAAATCTACTCAAAGAATATTCATAGTATAAGAAATCCTAGGTCAAAGAATGTCAAAAATATCTTAGTCATTTTGACTTTACCAACTGTATTAAAATCAATCACAAAGCAGTATAATAATATGAGTGGGAACTAGAAATACATTTCAAACGATCATAAATACACGAATAACCTATTAAAACGCCCTTGTTTTGGTAATAAACACAAGCCCTCATATTTACATTTAGAACTTGTAATTGTTCCGAATCGGGATTCGAGCCCGGAACTTTGTTTGTAAACTTGGCTTCAAGCCAATCTGTCATTCCGATACTCACACTTGTCAATCGACAAGATCAAAGAATAATACGTTTTGTTTTATCTGTGGGCTAATTTATTGTAAACAATCTAATCTTAACTTCTATTCTATTCAACATCGCTATAAAATTTTACGAAAATAAACAATACATCGTACACTTACTACTTATATGTATTTAGTTCGTACTTTAAGCTAGCTACATAATCTATAAAAATAATTTCCGTTCGTTAGTCTCGCTAAAACTCGAAAACGACTAAACCGGTTTGGATAATTTTGATCTTAAAATGTTCGTGAAAGTCCAGGGAAGGTTTAAAAGGTGAGAAAAAATATTAAGGCGGTACACAGTTTGCCAGGTCAGCTAGAATGTGTATAAAAATTTTGAGTCAGTCCTTAGAAATCGTACCAATCACTAAGCCCACTAAAGGTTTGACCCCGAACCCCCCCACTCAAGTTGAAAGTCTTGATAGGTCAATTTTTGTTACTAATTCTGTACCACCATGAATCCAAGAAACAATAACATTCGATTGAACAGGTATAAAGCAGACCTCAACAATACGCAAACTACAGACAAAAGACGGTTACGAAATGAATTCCCTTCATCACAGACGCCACAGTTTGGTCTCTAAACTTGGTGCTCCATCACAATACATCCCTGAACTTCTGCTACCCTGGTACCCTCATTATACGAACGACATTGTTCGAGACTTCGGAACATCGAGTACTGTCCATACTAAGTTGTTCATAAACTCAAGCGATGCGTAATCAATTAAAAAGTTTGTTCATAAGACATTTTGCTCGTTCCAGGTAACCAGGAGAGCATAATATTTGAAGACGATTAATAATTGTTGCGACAATTTTCTAATTTAAAACGGACAGTTAGTTGAATATTGAATATAATATTTTGCTTATAAGTAAAATTGTGTGTGAGCAAATTCAAGACTTATAAAATGGAAATTCTTTAACTTGTTTTCTCTGTTTTATATTCACGTCGAAACAAAAAAAGTATCGCTAACAACTAAACTAACAATATTTGTTTAGATATTTTTATAGCTATTAACATTGACTTTTTCTCCAAACTAATGTGCTAAAAAAAGAAAACACAAAGAGGCTGCCTGCGTCTACAAGAGCTAGATAAATACGCGAGTTATAGGTACCTACGTTTTCTTTTTAAAACCTCTTTATAACCATACCTTTAACTTCTATTTGAAGCTGATAGTTATGGCTAGGAAACGCTATTATTTTATTGTCGTTTCAAAATATAAGACTGATGAAATACCCCAAGCATTTCTCATCCTGTTCTTTCATTGCACTACTACATCCCATTTGAACTTAATATCGAATCGCTCAAACTCTCAACATTCTCACTGAGCAATTACGTCACTACTTCGACTGAACTCGTCAACTATGTACTAATGAAGACTCCTTTAGCTCTATGAAGCGTGTGTCGTAAACGAAGGCGTCGCACTGAGCTTCTGTTTGCCCATTACGTCGAAAGTTATTTTTATTGGATTACAACCGATTAAGATAAGACGTTGACCAAAGGACAAGTGTCATAAATGCCCTTCTAGGTTTTCTTTTACTTTGGATGGTGGATTTTGTGTTATTTTTTGGACTGACAGTGAAATATCCATTCTTCATTATAAAATGCAAAGACAATAATATTCAGTTACGAAATAAAGCCAAAGAAAGGCAAATATTTCTGAAATAAAACCAAAATATCAGGAGTACCAGGATCTCATAATTACGAAAGCAGTTTGAAAATGAATGTCTTGATTACAAAATACAACGATGAATGACGAACTCAAAATGATTAGGTAACTAATCCATCACGATCCTCAACAATACGAAGCTATCTATAAAATACTTTTTAATAAAAATCAGGCTTTTCTCCTTGTAACCTTGATCGCTTTAATAATGAATGAGCGATGTTGGCACAACGTGATTTATCGACTTCCAGACACCGCGAATATGTCTTACGAAGCTACCAGCAGCCTATGTTTGCTTAGTACATAGTAATCGGTTCTGATGACGTTAAAAATATCGGCCATTAGCGGGAGATGTCAATTTCTGCAATGTTAGCTGTTTGTAATTTCTTTCACCGACTTTCCTCAAGATTGCTTAAAGATTACGATTAATCTCAAGTGTACAGCTACCATATATGTTAAGATACTAAAATAGAAGAGTATAACTATAAAGTCTTGGAACGTGTTTCTTTCCACATAAAGACCTTTAATCGTCATGTTTTCCTGATTAATTAAACCCACAAATCTACTCATGCTTAGTTAGTTTACATGGGGTATACTAACTTACTTTTAAAAGTCCGGTACTAAACGGTTCAAAATACTTAATCACATTGTCAAAGGCAGTTAACATGATTCTTATTGCATTAACCAGTAGTTTGGTATCACAAACGACTGATTTAATCGAATGAAACCGATTGGGAACGAACAAAGAACTACAAAGTGTTTTAGGTCAGTCAAGCCATTTATTTTATTGGCTCTTTTTATTTTGCGGATAGATCTTAACTATTTTCCGGATTATTCAGTTCTGGAGTAAATTGTCTTTGTAACTTGCCTCATTGGTCTAATGGTCGCAAGTGTTGACCTCATAGCACCGACAAGCAAGATCGATTGAGGTCAAAGTTATTGAGAATTTTAGTTTAATAGCCTTATTATTATTATCATACGCTGTAAATTTAAAAAAAACCTACAAAACAATAAGAAATTTAAACTGAAAAATCTTGCTCTTGACTACACAATCACTATATTGACGTACGCTTTAAAAATAAACAAGTCTCCATTAGGACAACCTCACACAAGCGATTTGGGACTTAGTTGCGAAGTAAATAAAACTGATTTTCCCAAGGGCTACTTAAGTTAGATGGACCTTCAATTTGGTCTGTCAATATCAATTGGGCGTTTGCGATCAATCTTATGCTAGGGAGCAGCCAATCCATCTTTATTTCACAATACGATAAATTCTTAGTGTTGAAGTCGAGGGGAAAATTGGTACTTGGCAATAGGACCCGGGTACGTCCTAGAACTGCGACCAGATTGAGAACTGGTAACTATGCAGGTCGCTTCCAACCAGCCTATCTGGAAGTCCAAGTTCAAGTGTGGGAGAGCCATGCTTCGGCACGAATGGGCCGGCTCGACTGGAGTGATACCACGGCCTCACAGAAAAACGACGTGTAGCAACGCTTGCGTTGTGTTTCGTCGTGTGAGTGAGGTTACCGGAGGCCCAATTACCCTCCCCTTCCCCAATCTACCCAATTCCTGAATCCCCAACGATCCTCAAACTCATAATCCCCAAAAGGCCAGTAACGCACTTGTAATGCCTTTGGTGTTGCAGGTGTACATGGGCGACGCCGATTGCTTACCATCAGGTGATCCGTCTGCTCGTTTACTGGCTTATGCCATAAAAAAAAGTCATTTGGGAGCCCTATGTTCAGCAGAGGACGTCCTGTGGTTGATATGATGATGAATAGTGACCAACATACTAACATAATCATGGCTGATTCCCTGATATTTAATAACACTTTGCACGCTGAACGCTAGAGGTAAGTATTGGTTCCATATGCAATTAAGTATCGTGAATAATGTTAAATACAAGAAACGAGTCGAACAACATTATGGCCGCAATGGCGGTATATTTAGCTTCAACAGTTTTTTGTCAGCAGACAAATACATTGGGATAGGATAAGAATATAAATCAGAACCAACCTACTAAAGAAGAACCTCACGAGAAAATACTGAGAAAAGCTCTACTAGTTTCGCCAGCAAGCTGCCCGACATTGCCGCAACCGCGCACGCTGCCCATGAGCCCCTCTGAGGCTCGAAACAAGTAGAGCTTTTCTCAGTATTTTCACGTGAATAACCCGCGATTTTTAGTTAATTTAGTATATCTTATAGTTATTATCACAGAACATATAAAGAAGGCTAGAAAGGAAATAGTTCCTGATTTGTATTAGAACACGCGTCGCCGTTTGTCCCCCACTCTTTAACTTTACTACAAGCAAGAGACCAATACCTACGCGGAAAATGCACACAAATAAACAACACGCACTAGGTTAAAAGATTTGTTATTGGTCGTCACACTGACGCAAACACTTCGTTTGACATACACTAATACAGGCGTATTAAACTCATACATGGTAGGGGGAGCGAATTTTTATATATTGATATCGATAAAATTAATGGCATCTAGCTTCTTAATTTACATGTATTGCGGACTATGCGGATTTGTATAAGGCATATTGTGTACATGTATTTACGTTAATGTAAATAACTATACATAGAAAAATACATACCTGATTTTTAAAATCAATTACATTATTAACATTAAAATAATTTGACATGGAATATAATTATAAGTAAATTGTTGATTGGTAGTAATCAAAAAAGTATAAAAAACCGAAAAGGTATTATTTCGATTTTGACTTGTTTTCAACTGTAAGTTTTATAAAAATAAAGGGAGTCCAGGAAGTCATGGGGACAAAAATAATAGATTTTTACTTAATTCAAAATATATAAAAAATAGTGTAATTTCTCCCTAAGGAATGAAAAATCATAAAATAATGAAATATTGAGAATTATCATAACGTAACCATATCATGATATATCTAATTTGTGCTCAACTCTGTTATTGTCTCTGTTAGATATCATACAGACATTCGTATGATGACAACCAATAATCGTCGTTCGTATTTCTTTAATAGTTAATATAAATAGGAATTATTATATAGTTTCGGTTACATAATTTCCTTTACTGAATGTGAGTGGTGTGCAAATTAACTAAGAAAGTACGTATAAGTTGCATGAAACAGCGCCGCAACCTCCAGGCCAACACAATATTTTAGCTCACGTAAATTAAGTCAGCTCTAAAAGCTCTGAAAACTAGAAAAGTCATCAGGTGTACCTACATAGCTATTCTTAAAAAAGGTACAATACAATCGCTCCCAGGATATAATGTCATTTTATTTGTTGTCATAGCTTTGTTCTCGAATAGAAAACCTCAACAACTATTTTAAATTATTGACTAAGATTTCGGCCGGCTTTTAAGAATTTCTCATAGTTTCAACTATTTACAATTTGGGCCTAAGCATGTATGTAAGAGTATCCATCTTACGAAAAATGATTTAGATGTCGCTTAGATGATATCAAGGTAGAAATGTAAAATAAAATTTCCTAAATCATAAAATCAGTCTACTTACTGAACAAAACATAACGAACACATAAAAATTATATAAAACTGAAATACGAATAAAATGCCTCACTTAAAACCTATTTCATAATTAGTCGTAATAAATAAAATTATTTTAATTATAATGTGTATAATTTGATAATAATCCTTTGTATCATAGTAATTATCGACATTGTTTACAAATTGACACTTCTCTATATCGATTCGAGGAAATGACGTTTTGATTTGATACTCGGGACTCTCGTTGTGAACGTAATACATTGCGCGATCGTTTATGTAGTGCAAAATGGTACGTATCTATTGCAAGCAATGTATACTGCTAGCGATAATGTCGTATTTGTCTAGAAACGTCATAATATTAATGTTATAATTACAAATATCACAATTATATTAATGTTTTTGGAGTCACTGGTGGAAAGAAATCCCTTCTCGTGCTACATTGCACACCTGTCTTCTTTCCCGACACATTACAATAGTCCAAGACGGCATAATTTAATATTATTTGCGGAGTTTCGTACGCTGTCACAACAACATTGCGTTTGATGGCCGGTTTTTGACATTTTGGTAGATTTAGAGTATTTGGTCATAACCACGGCACGCGTGTACCGCCCACAAGGCCGTTCTATCCTCCTTTATATGTTCTGTGGTTTATTATAACAACATAGAAGAACCTGAATGAACTTGAACCCAATACATACTGCGACTTAGGTATATAATTCTACACTCTCTTTGATTGCAAAAATTCTTAGAATTAAATCCTACCTACTTCCCCCTTCTTTAAAACGAAAATTAAATTTAAATATCTACCACGGGTGTGCTAATCCACTGGCGTGCAAGTTAATGGGTTCTACTTCTACTCTGTGGCCGGAATTGGGTGCACTTATCTTGGTTTTAAGTGTACTAAGTTTGCTACCACGTACGACTTGATTTGGAATCATTAAGCCCAGTTATCATGGAGCCATTTGTCCTATGATTTGTGGGTGATATAAGAAAAAAAAATATTATACTTATATTATTTCTTTCAGAATTGCAGTCGAAGTTTCTAGTATCCGGACAAAGTATGAATTCACCATAAACATTAGCCCGTTTCCGACCACTTCTACATATTTAGCCGCCTCTTCAGCTTCAACACGCCACCTGTGTCAGTTGAGGTAACATAAACTTTTTTGGCAGTTTTTTTCTTTCTTTTTTAAACGTTGCCCCACTCTAGGATTTTCTCCTGTGTCGTGGGTGCGTTTACAAACATACAAGTTCACATACACAATGACACCCAGACCCGAAACAACAATTTGTGGATTACACAAAGTGTTGTTCCGCGCGGGAATCGAACCCGCGACACGTTGCATGGCAGCCGGTTGCCCAGCCACCGCACCTACCGAGCAGCAGTGGCGAAAAGGACCCATAATATTTCAATGCTGTGATTTTTAACCCTTTTCGAGATGATCATCATCTGTCCGTTTCCATTCACAGCTTATTTTAGTACTTCCCAAAGTGGGGTATTTGTTACCGAATAAACAGACTTCACGCAATATGAAAGCCATTTAGTAAGAAAACCATTGGCGTAGTATTTTATTTTACACCTCTTCATTTCTTTATACAAATCAATTTTCGAATCTCCGTCACAATAGATCACAAAGGAACTGCTTCACAAACACAGCGTCTCCCTCAATATTCTCCCAGAGAACAATTAAAATTGCATTCTCTTTACAACTGGTTTTCTATTGAATGCAGGCATTAATTAGCAAATAATTTTAATTGGATTTCAACAAAACCTGTACTGAAATCTCGCGAAAGAATAGGCGAAGATGTACATGAAATGTAGCCAATCTTTTTCAGTTTCTGTTATATTTACTTGGTAAATCTATATTTAGCAAAAACAACTCCAGACTATTACGATTCTTACATACATCTTTCGCTTCCTCAACTGTTATCAGTCTTTTCATGTATGCTCGTCGGTTAATTTGGTCCTTCTTTAATATACCAATCTGGTCGATACATGCCCGTCCAGGGGGCTTTCTACCGCATAATCGTAACAATTGGCGCTCCATAGTGCCACCCCCATGGGTGACAGGCATGAAGTTATGTATGTATGTATGTATGTATGTATTATACTATTAGTGTAACTTTCCAAAAACCAAAAATACTCAATAATACTTTGCTCATAACCGCAATCGAAACAGAGACCGATTGCTCAGCGGTCGCACTTACAGCCCATTCACTAACAAGACTATTGCTTAGCACAAAAGCTTATTAAAACTGATTTTATTGTACCAGGACATCAGGAAATAGAGGTATAATTCATATTAACGCAGAAGTTCCACAATAACGTTACCGAAGTACCTATTATACTCAGTGAAGCAAACGTAACAGATAAAGTTACGTTACGCTCGAACGCATTCATTCACGCGTGGTATTGTATCTAATTATAGATAGAGACTAGCCAGTTAGTGTTACTAACAATATTGTTTTATTATATTATTGTATAATTGGTATTGTTATTTTATAATTATGCATATATTAGATTCTGCCCGCATCTTCGTCTATATAGAAAAGTGGTTTTAGAGCAATTCTTTGCTTTCCGATTTTTAAAACAAAATATAACCAAAGTTGATCTCAAATCAATCGTTAGTCGTGATGGCCCGGAGGTTTAAGACGCCCACTTCTCATGCATGAGGGTGCGGGTTCGAAACCTACCAACGGCAAGTACCAATGTGACTTTTTCCGAGTTATATGTACTTTCTAAGATTATTTAGACACCACTGACAAACGGTGAAGGAAAAACATCGTGAGGAAACCTGGACTTATAATTTCTAATTATAAGTTTGAAATCGCCAACCCGCATTGAACAAGCGTGGTGATTAATGCTCTAACCTTCTCCGTGTGAGAAGAGGCTTTGCTCAGCAGTGGGCATTTATAGGCTGTTGATGATGATGATGATGATCTCAAATCTGAACAAAATATATTGCACAGACGTATAAGCTAATATACAACAAGAAAGTTTCATCAAAATCCGACCATTAATTTTGTAGGTTAGCATGTGAAAACAGAAAACCATATAACAGATTTATTTTCTTCAATATTTTTACTGTATTTTTATTTTATTGAATACTTAATATTTAATATACAGACACTGTTTTGCTGTTTTATTATTTATGTCTTGACGATATTCCGTTTTAGGATTCTGAAAATACATTAATAGAGACTTCAGAGGTTTGTATACATGGCTGAATTTTCCTTGGAATTCCAGGACAAGGCTTTGTACCTAAATGTCACGTACAGAGTGTAAACCTTATCTTAAAACGAATTTTAATTAATATAATAAGTATGACATTAAATCGCTTTTGTTTAATTTTCAAAGAAGAAGATAGACATACAATTGTATTTTATAGTGTACTAGCTTTTACCCGCGGCTTCGCTCGCGTTACAAAAGGATAAAAAGCCAATGTGACATATACGAATACACAGCGCCATCTATACCAATACTTTTGTTTTCCCTCGGGAATATTAAATTTTTCCAGGACAAAAAGTACCCTATTATTTAATCCGGACTTCTAACTATACATCTGCAAAAATTCAAAGCAATCGATTTAGTAGTTATGGCGTGAAAGCGGAACAAACAAACTCAGTTTTCGATTTATAATATTAGTAAGGATTCACTTGATACCAGCGTGGGAAAGCCATACTTCGGCACGAATGGGCCCTGACTCGACCGGAGTGATACCACGTCCTCACAGAAAACCGACGTGAAGCAACTTGCTTGCGTTGTGTTTCATCGTATAAGTGAGGTTACCGGAGGCCCAATTACCTCCCCCCCCCTCCATCAAATATAAAAAATAATATCCCTAAAAGGCCGGTAACGCACTTTTAATGCCTCTGGTGTTCCAGGTGTGTCCATAGGCTACGCCTATTGCTTACCATCAGGTGGTCCGTATGCTCGTTTACCGTCTTATCCTAATGTCGCGGAGAACCTAACGGGTAACCGGGGCTCCGGCTCGACGCGCAGGAGAAGGAACGGGGTGGTTTTTAGTCAGTAAGAGTCTGACACTCCCTCCCGCCTCACCCAGGCGGGAGCAGTCATTCGATGATTTTCCCCCTTAAAAAAAAACAAATCCCATAAGAAACAACTAAATGTCATAGTAAAATCAATTTAACCCACACAGTAGAAAATTCATTGAATGGGATTGACAGTGACGTTATACGATATGCATATATGTCAACCTAGTACATTAAAATCCCAATTTACATTGAGCAATAAAGATTTAATACTCATTCTTTCAAGAAGTCTTTGATCTATTAGTGGGATAGATACATTTTATTCAACAAGCGTTTAAGCTATTTGTCTAGGCAACCATAGGGTCTATTACTAGTTTGTTTTTACGTTAATGAGATCGAAGCGTTACCTCGTTTAACCCTCAGATTGGCTGCTTCAAATTAACTAACCAATTAGATGTATCATTTTGATCACGGTAACATAAAACCAACAAGTAATAGGCCCTCACAAAACCGAGCTAAAAATATGAAATACAGGCCAAAAAACGATCTTAGCCTTTTTTTCACGAAATATACCAACATTCAAGTACCTATAAAAACCGCAATTAATTATTTTAAATCTTCTCATTAGTTTGTACCCACCTGCGTTACCATTTCTACGTAAAATAACTAACGAAAATTCCCTTGCAAAGCAAATACGACGTTGAAGTGAGGTAATAGAGCTACGTTTTGTTTGCAGCGTATTAACAGGGTCGAATTAAGGCATACTAATTAATAATTTGGTTTTCGTCGACAGAGGGAAAAATGAATATGTTGGCGCTTATTTGCACAAACGTTTGGTCCAAGGGTATAACTTGAGTTTTGTTTTCAAAAATGTTCTAACGCGGTGTAAATTTTGCTCGAAGTTTGAGTATTTATCTTATTCTAAATGTAATGTTATGAGAATGGAAAAAGAATGTCGGTTTGTATTTCTTAACATCCACAATTCTCAGTAATAAGTGTCTGTAGGTATATTAAGCTAAACCTATTACTAAACTATTGCCATATACGTCGTATATTTTGTCTCGTCAGTCGAGTTGATAGCGATAGCGAGCAAAAAGTCTCTTATTTAATTTCTAGGTCTTCAGGTTTTAAAGACTAATTATGCTTTTTCAAGTCTTCAACATGTTTTTAAAGAAAGAGTCTTAAATTATGCGCAGTGTTCGGTTGTCATTTATTTACATCATCTTATTTCCTGTTCAAAATTCTGTTTCACCAAAAAGATACGAGTCTGCAGTGTAGCTGGCATTCAGCCTATCTATCTCATCTCGCTCTTGCATTTGACGCAAATCTTTTCAGACTATATTTTCGAAAATATTTTGTTCTGTAAGACATGCTGTTATCTGCAATAGAGTACTAGTACAAGCGCCGGAAATAAATAATTATCTTATGTTACATTCAAGGAGCTGGTCATGTTGACCGATTTAAACTGTCAAACACCAAGCGGTCATCGGTGACCGCGACCTATTGTTCTTTAATTGTGTCTATAAATACGGTACTCGACGAGTTAAATATAATATGGTGTACAGCGATTTTGAAAATCTAAATGTGTTCATCAACTTTTGATGCTAACCGTACGTATTTAAATAAAGTGTATTCGAAAAATCAATCAATTAACTGGAAACAAAAATTAAATCACTTAATTTGTGATCAGTAGACACAGTCTTCTAATTATTTATTTATTTATTTATTTATTTGGACTCCCAACAAAAGATACACTTACATGCTAAAATAAAATCCACCAGAAATTACAGTAGCCTTGTGATCCTTCAATTAAAGGGAATCTAATGAAGAAATATAGATTTATTATCAGGAAAACAAACAATAAATCTTTGTACAAAATACGCTAACAAATAAATCGAGATCAAGATACACACACATTTGGCCAGACATCGCTACAAACATTGGTGCCAATACCAAAACTAAATAAAAATCACTGACCAAACTGCCCAACATTCAATTAGGAACAAAGATTGCGTGTTCCAAGCCATTGTTTTCACATAATTATTGCTTAATTTCTTAGGAAATTCATCACAATAGTCGTTAGGGGCTGAAAAGTTCAGTGGCTGAATGATCGGCTGTTGGATTTCATATTTTTTTAACGGTATGAGCCGGTAACCGATCAGACGGATCCCTGATGATCGCCCATGGACACCTGGAACACCAGAAGCGTTACTCAAGTGTTTACTGGCCTTTTGGGGATCATGATTTTGAGCATTGTTGGGGATCAGGGATCAGAGAAATTGGGAAAAGGGAGGTGAATTGGGACACCGGTAACCTCACTCATACGAGGAAACACAAGGCAAGCGTTGCTTTACGTTGGTTTTCTTGAGGCCGTGGTATCGAATCGATTTTATCTAGTTCAATCACTCGACTCAAGACCTCATGGTTGGCAGTCATACTAGCAACATCTCGACCAACAACGTTGAGAATAGTAATTGGATTTCTTTATGGAATAGGAGACAAATGAACAGACGTCACATTCATCTGATGGTAAGCCATAAAATAAACTAGGAATGAATAAACAAAATCTTAATAATTATTGTATTAAAAAAAATCAAAAATAGAATACAGAAGTACAATGTTCTCTACTCAGAGAAACGCACAACGCCCTCTATTATAATATCGCAGTGATCCAGAAAAGCCCAAACAATTTCGTTTCGTTCAAAATCAAGCTCCCGAATAAATCACACGCAGCATCCCATCAGTCCATCTGCCTTTCCAACGTAAATGGTTCAAGAGATCTTTGTCAGAATAATATTACGCTTTGGGGGGTCTCGCACAAATCATAAATATTTGCTACGGAACCCACTTTACATAATCCGACGCTCAAGTCGATAGATCACACAGCGATTTTGAATACATTAAAGTGAAATGGATACTAAAATATAATAATAGGGCTTATTTTGTTGATACTAAGTTTTAAAATAGAGAATATCTTTTTTTTGTGGTTTCAACTTTAGCCTGCTATGCTGATAAAATATTATGTAATATCGTGAGATTAGAACGAAACCAATTTCTTTAGAAAATATTAAAGTAAATAATAATGTTGAATTCGTCTTAAAATTAAAACGTAGAGTTGGTACAGCATCTCAAAGTACCCAACCAATTTGATACTCTAAGTACAGCGTAGTAGATCTGCTACGAGAGCCGCTACGACGTAGCAGATCCATTACGAGAGCGGTTACGGCGTAGCAAATCTGCTACGAGAGTTATAGCTCCGAAATCGTAACAGTCACACACAGGTCACTTTGATTGATTCGTTCAGTAATTCTTTTATTTTAGTTATTTTTCGACTATTATTAATAAACAATCGAGTAATGACTTCCAGATCAACCGATTGATAACAATGCAGGTCACTCTCTACGCCTTTTATCAGGTCATCGGTTCACCTTTTAATGCTCTTAAAACCTATTTAAATTAAGTGGATAATATTTGCTAAATATAACCTTTAACATGTGCGTGTTTATCCTAAAAATCTACATTAAATTCCTCACACGAATCGCGTGAGATTTTTGTGACTAATTATTTTCTTATTTATAGATGTCGGTATAAAATAACTGATTCGAATTGTCGCTTCGCATGAATTCGGTCATTATGGTCAAAACTTGTCCTAGTTGTTTGAAAGTCATAGTCAATGGATTTTTTTTTACCTACAATATGATATTGTCATAATTAACTAAAATCGCGGGTTACTCACGTGAATATACTGAGAAAAGCTCTACTAGTTTCGAACTGTCGTCTATCAATATGTAGAATCTGTCTTAAGGCAGTAAATTTGTCCTTTTATTTTAGCCCATTCTCGGTCACTGTGCCAATTTGGGAACAACTAGTAATTTAGGGTTGAATTGAATAAATAAATAAATACATTGAAAGACAAAACTTTTTGTTTCGATTTGATTATTAAAACTTTCTGGATATGAGACAGAATAGTAAACAGATTGTGTCTCGCGTAGTTCTGCGTTGACACTTCACAGGTTAACTCGTGGAACGCACGTCCGACAGACAAGACGTCAATAGATTAAATTGCATCATCATCAATTAAAGAAATACATACTCGCTTTTAACAAAGGATTTCAGGATATCCCATAATCCACCGGCAGGTGGTTTAGATCGGAGTTCGATCACAAAAATGTTAGAGGATGCTTATACCTGTATTATGCTATATGTAATCGTTTCCTCAGCGGCCGCATGGTCACCTGTTTTAAGTTTCAAGTATATACAAGTTTTATTTTACACTAGCGACCCGCCCCGGCTTCGCACGGGTGCAACATGCATGTATTGCGGATGCAGATGCTCATATTGCAAATCAAACATGAAGAATGAGACATGTTGCCATTTTGCAAACTCAACTGTCCTTATAAGAAACTTTGACCTAAGCTTCATAAAAATAATTATTCAAGAAGTTATGTTTTCAGAGTATGAATTTCAAATATTGCAATAATTAAGAATGTTATAATTTAACTAGCGACCCGCCCCGGCTTCGCACGGGTGAAATATGCATTTATTATACATCTTTAAAAAACTTCCTTAAAAATCACTCTATCTATAAAAAATAACCGCATTAACTCATCGGGTACCGTCATTAAAGACACAATTAAAGAAAAATAGGTTGCGGTCACCGGTGACCGCTTGGTGTTTGACAGTTTAAAATCCGTTACGTAGTTTTAAAGATCTAAGCATACATAGGGACAGACAGACGGCGGATAGCGTTTCAAAATTCTCATTTCTCACGAAATATCGCGGTGGTCGACGTTGGACCAGGCTTGCATTAAAACTAATGCGGCGATTATAACAAAGGGAATACCTAATACACGTACCTTTAATGTTCAAAGCTCCTTAAATAAACATAAATATGATCATACATATATGCATCACGCCTAACGCCTTTGGCAAATTGTTAATCCCCGAAAGGATAGGCGCAGCTACAAAAGTCTGCATAACATAATAACACACCTTTTGTCCTCGAAGGGGTGGGCAGAGGTGCACATTACGGCAATTAATGCCACAATGTAACATCCACTTTTCACTATTTATGTTATGAGTCCCATGTAATAGCCGCCATATACCGGGCAGAATACCATACTCCGTGCTACTACTGAGAATTTTTAACCCAGTAATACTTTGCCCGACTAGGGAATCAAACCCGAGACCCCTTGTCCGGCAGTCACACTTGCGATCACTTGGCCAATGAGGCAGTCAGTATAAATGTTTAATGTAACATATAACTCGCTTTTCACCAGTTTAGTTATGTGCCTTTGACTGCTGACAGAAAACTGCTGAAGGCAAATAACGTAGTAACCCCCGCTAACGTAGGTCACCAGTGACCTACGCGGCGGTTAACGTTTTAATGTAACATATAATACTCGCTTTTCGCCAGTTCTGTTATGTGTCCAAATAACTTCATGAATTGGAGAGACAATAACTGGACGGCTTTTTTAAATTTTACAATCTTTCTACCTCGTACAGCAGAACTGGGAAATAAACTGTCGTCCGTGGTACTTCCGAACCGATCTTTAAACCCTTCAAAGAGAGCGTATTCCTTCTTAAAAAGCACTCTGATGTTGCGGGTGTCTATGGACGGTGGCGCTAATCGCTTACCATGAGGTGAGCCATATTATGCCTTCTATTCCACAAAAAATGATATGGTAAAGTATACCGGGCAATAGCGTCTGCACGGCTGGCTGCTGCGTAACGTGTTGTGGATTCGATTCCCGCACGTAACAACTCTTTGTATGATCCACAGATTGTTGTCATGTGTATGTTTGTAAACGCACCCACGACACAGGAGAAAATGAAAAAAAAAACGGACACAATTTCAAGCACCGTGAAATTAAATGAAGATAATCAACAAAGCAGGTAGATAGTTACAACAAAACGAAATTGATCGTTTTAATCCATTATAATATTTTATAGTTGGATCTTCCATTTAATTCCGACAAATAATTCAGTTGTTATTTTTAGTTTATGGATGTCGATGGATGTTTACCTTGTAACTGTCGGCAATAGCTCTTAAAATAGAAAGATAAAAGCATTGTCGAGATGCGAACGCATTTGTTATCTTTTTTTTATAAAATCATTTCGTCCGACACTTTTATTTACGCTCTCTTAGAAAAGAAATTAAATTAATTACGTAATTCTATCTGAGAGGAATTTTTGAAAGCATACGTTGAGTACCGTGATTTCGGTTTTTCTCATTTCGGTTTCGGAAATATCTCAGTAAATAGCAGAAGAATTATATTTAGTCCGCCAATTAAACTAGTGACAAGTATTGTTTTATTTCATTCTATAAGATAACAATACTTAGACATAACGTTTCAAAGTTTAGGAGTGCGAGGTAGCTGCATCATTTCTAGGTATAAAACGTACACAAAGCACCGCTAATTAGTTGCAGCGCTACACATCGACACAACTGTCATTTACACAGTGTACATGTGTGCGTAATTTCATATAGCTGTATATAAAAATATTCGTCCACCACGTTCACATTGGTATTTTCATTCTTGTGTCGGTATACGTATTTTTATAATTTAATGCATAGGTAAGGTTAAAACTATTTACAATCATTGATATGACCCGACATTTTCACTGTCATTATCGTAGTGCTCGTGGTCGATTGGTTAATGAGCACGCTTTTATCGTCTTTCAAGGATCAATGATGTGGGTTCTATTCCAGCTAAAAGTAAATTTTATTTTACCTTGTTATTTTTCTTATTTTTTTTTTGTTTTTTATCATAAAATATAAATATCAGGCTATAAAAGAAGCAAATGAGTTGGTAAATAAAACAATACTATTTTTTATTACAATTAATTTATTTATTATACAAATATGTTGTTTTATATTCAATATTTATATCTAATAATTAATTATATACCACATGTTAAGTTTAAAGTTCTTTATATCATAATTAATAGTATGACAATAAACCTCATAGTCGAATCGGGAAATATCATACGGTACAGCGGTAATACGATGGCAGCAACATTTTTTATTAAGTAGGTAATAAACAAATATACAACATTCTTGTTTTGTAATTTAATAATATAATGTATTATTAAATTACAGTTTTACAGTAATAAACAAGTAAAACATGTAAAAAATTACATTGTCAACATAATATTTCTTGAAATGGGCGACTTTTTGTCGTTTGAACTTCCATTAATTATCTATTTTACGACGGTTGTTATAAGGTTCAATATTCAGTGGGCTGTATGATAGTAAAAAGAATGTGACGAATGCTATGGAACGATTTTAACTTTCATGACCTTTAGAATCAGGGAAACTTTAAATTAATTGAAGATGGGCGTAAATATAATATGTCAATCAAGTTCGAAAGCAGTTAAATAAATTTGTTAATGAAAAATTAAAGTGAAGTGAATAAACATGTTGAATAGAAAGAAATTATGACAATTTCTAACCACAAAACAATAACATCACTTCACCGTATGTTCTAGACAGCATTTTAATATTCTTAAAAAAATTAAACATTATTTTATGTTAATTTTAATAAAGGCAGAGTTTGACAGGCTCAATAATTGATTCCGAAATCAATACAATCACTGATCCTACAAGGCAGAAGGTTGCAATTCGTATACCTTTCTCCATCTTTTCTTCACAATATTTTACGCCCATCCTTATCCGACTTGAAAGTCTTTTCGTCGCTCAATATGATTACACTGTTCGCCCAATCAAAATTAATAAAGTCCTTAGCAAATTCTTAGCGCTTTTGCTGGTGAACCACAGATAACAATATTTTCTTCTCTGGCTTCCTGCACCTTAAACCAGAATGCAGGTGTCTCCGTACAGTTTGTATTAAAACATTCAGTGCTGTCGCTGTAGTGCGGGTTGGCAGGAACGGATCAGCCATGTGCCTGGCTACGATGTCGTAGTGCCGAGCCGATGAATTTGCCTTTGGTTTAGGCCCACGTCGACGATGTTTAACGTCACCGGTCTCCGCATATCTGTGCACCCATAACTGCATGGATCTCCTCTGTTGATACCAAACAAATAAGTATTTAAAATACCAGGAAATACTTTACAGGAATTAAAGTTACTTAAAAATAATAATAAATATAAGTAAACACAATGTTAGAATAATAATTTATAATTAAGTAGTGGCGTAAGGAATAAAAATCCCTAACCAGATATGTTTTAAAGAAACACTCCTAACAAAAACAAGTCAAGTTACAATACAATTAATAATAAATTATTAATATATCTTTATAATATTGAACTTCATAATAAGTTGCAATAATTATTTTATTCTAGTGCAAAAATTGATAGGTGTGTCGAGTTACAAAATGAAATAAATATTATTTAGAATATCAACGTAGTATCTTATTTACTCACCGATATCATTAAACGCCTTGCTATTTCAGTTATTGTTAGTTATGTTTTGCTCATGCAAAACAATGGTTTCAGCCTTTTTAAATGTTGATAGGTGTTGGAACATCTTGTAAAAATAAAAATAACTTTGCACACGAATATAAGTAGTGTAGCAATAAACTATGAAATCCTCATAAATTGACAACTAAGAACGCAATTATTTTGTAAGTCGGGTGATTTGAAAAACATGTTTTAAATAGTCGGTAGTTACTTCATAAGCGTGTAAAATAAAATGACTCGAGATTTCTATGGTCGCCACAAACATTGCAAATATACTCAGGTATCGAACCATTAAGAAATCACAGTTAATTACTTTTTTACTGTTTTTATCTTATTTAAGTTGGTTGAAATGCATGAAGCAAATGAGATTATTCTAAATAATAAATAACTAGAACTAAAATATAAATAAAAGATATTATAGGTATAAATAAATCTAAAGTATTTACTATTAAAATTAACATAAGATTTAGAACAATAGGAAAGGAAAAAAAAGAAAAGATTTAATTGTTTCTAATTTCAAATTTCAAATATTTGATAAATTAATTCTAAAACAACATGTGAATGTTGGAATCGATCCGGCGGCACTTTACTTGACAATTGGAGGCGATAACCATTGCGCCAAGCGCGCTGTAGATGAGATCATCGAAATATTTTATATCATTCAGTAACATAAAATTACAATGAGAAAGCACTATATTTATATGGGTATTGTATAGCTCGATCGTTCATTATTTTTGATTTCGATTTATTCAAAGTTTGTTATGAGTAATTTTATCTTTACCCTCGTTTTTATTTAAATTTATTTACTAAATTATTGCGTATACCGACACAAAAATGATTTTTAAATACCAAGATGTGTGTGATAGACGAATGTTTCTATACATATCTATTGATATGAAATTACCCACACATGTATATTGTGTAAATGATAGTTGTGTCGATGTGTAGCGCCGCTAACTAATTAGCGGTGCTTTGTGTACCTAGAATTTACATAACGCGATTTTTGAAATCAACATATCGTCGCAAGTATTTGTTTTCGTAAGAAAATACAAAGTACGTGTCTAATGTTTTAAAATAATCTACCAGGGGGACAGTGAAATAAAAATTAGCCATCTGCCCTATTTGTACTCGGTGTATCTTCGTATGAGTAACCCTTTGCCGTACCGTAGGACAATGTAAGTAAGTACAGGATATATTTGATCGTATCGTAGGAATAACTTATTGTTCTCGCGTCTGTAAAACACAGAGTACACGTACGTACATATTGTAAAGCCCAGGTACACACGATCGTGTATTGTTTTCACTAGCCTAACCCTAACCGGCTTTTGAACAAACATACCATATATGTAAGTCTAAATATGTCTATGTATGTATATTTACCTATGTTACACGTTAGAAAGGTTACACTAGAATATTAATACAATGTGTATGTGTTTACTTTAACATACCAGGAGAACATAAATGCGAAGTACATTTAACTAGTGTGCTGGCGTCACCTTGTGTGTTTTTTCGATACGACTATCGATAGTCACAAAGTTCTCTTGGTCATCTGATGTAAAGTATTAAAGCTCAAATCTTCTCCGTGTGGGAAGAGACCCTACAATGGTGGATGATTTTCTACCCTCAACGCATGGCAACATGGCTACCGACACATAAAAAAAAATTTTTTTTTGAATGCTTCGTTCGTTTTTATTCTTTATCTATTTTATTGTGTTGTGAGTTTACTTATAACTGCAGTGACCGATTAGCATCAGACGACCAGTAAAACTATGTTACTGTTGAACCATAGACAAAAGATTTATAGACACACCTTTTATATAGTACAAAATAACAATTTATTTATACATATACAATCTTACAATAAAACATAGAGTAACTAATGAATGGATGTACCAATCAATTTCGTACCCCTTGCTCTATGTAAACCAGTGTGCCCAAAGAACATGCATGACTTGAATTAATTCAATCTTTTGCGTATGCAAAGCAAGTCTGACACGGAGTATTAATTGAATGGAGTGCCTGCTTCAGTAGTCGTCCCTAGCGCATTTGAGAAGGGTTTGTGAATAGCTGAATTTGTGTTTTTGATTAAACTATCCCTGCTGTGTTACATACTTAAGTACATATAATATGTATTAGCTGAATCGGCAAACGTTGTTTTGCCATATAAATAATTTCGTAGAAGGGTGAAAATACTGATAATATTTTTGTATAAAATAAAAAAATAGAAATTAAAAATTTTGTCTAAAAAATAAAAAAAACTTAGAGGTGGACTACCCCTAACATTTAGGGGGATGAAAAATAGATGTTGTACGATTCTCGTAGATACCGGATAAACACAAAAAATTTCATCAAAATCGGTCAAGCCGTTTCGGAGGAATATGGCAACGGAATTGTGACACGAGAATTTTATACCTCTATATTAGATTTATGTTGCAGTTAAATAATCAATAATTGCCAATAACAGTCTACCCAACCCATTATTACATTGATTTTACGTAGTTGATTGTATACAGACATTGATTTGTTCTTACAATTATATTAAATGTAGAATAAATATTGACCTAGTCTAGACCTACGCACACTTTGTTTTTTGATTGATTAACACACTTGAGACTTGAAAGGTCTTGGGTTCAATTAATTGAATTACGTCTCGACAGAACATAATACACCCATCTCTTATAAATGTAGGATACCCTTATTATTAAATCAAAATACATAATAATAATTAATTAAACCACGATGGTTTTTTACATATTTCAAAAATATAATGAAATATTAATAATCAGCTACCAGGAAAACACAAAAAATGAGAGTCCACTTGGAACATCGAGCGACCAATTCGAGGACCATCAAAATCTAATCACCAAAATCTTATTGTCGATCTATCTATCCGTACAAATCTCAAGAGTCCCTTCAAATCTGTTTGTTGGGACAATTTATGATATCTCAAGAGGCTGGAACGACCAATTTATCGTCGATGATTCGGCCATACTGTCCTATCAACAACCTGTATTGTATTAAAAATATTGGGAATACATAAAATGAAAGACATTTTCCGGGTAAGGCAACATTGGGATTCTAGAAGGCATAAGCAGAAAATGAATGTCGATTGCTCAACAGAGAATTAACTAATGTCGAATCATCAAACATTCAATTTTGACAGCTACAGTAATTGGACAACAAAAGGACAAACAGAAGCTCGCGCTATTGGACATCTGGGAAGGAAACGGTAGTCCACAATGCTATACAAGTATAATACACCGGTCATAATCTGAAACTCACCGGTCATATTCTGAATCTATGGTGCTGTTTCTGAATTTGGGAAAGTCGTTTTATTTATAGTACACAAGGCTGACGAGCTGCCTGGTGGTAAGCGGTCAATGTAGCCTTTTATCACCTGTTAAAACTTACGTATAAATAATATAATATGGGCATCACATAGCTCTTAAACAAAATACATATTTACTACCTCAAAGAAACACCACACGATAACGATACACAAAAGGCAAATAAAAATAATTTAAACCTTCTCTAACAAAAAAGTTATGACAAAAAGGAAAAAACCTTTCAAATAATCATTTGACCGCCGTGCGCCGTCGCCGTGTACCAGGAAAACAGCAATACTTAAGAGCCTGTCACAAGGGCCGCGGTCAAATTTAATAAAACTGTAAGAACCCAAAACCCGATGGACTATGAAAGAAGAAACATCGTCCATTTTATGAGCCACAATGTTCTGACACAAATGTAATAAAAAATATGTACCTTACGTTTGTTCGGTGTGATGTTTATCTCTGGTTATTATACGGGATCGTACGTTTAATCGTTTCCACTACTATCGATTCATGACCTCCTGGTTTTTATTACTGACTGCATTGAAAAAGTTGTAATATATATAATAGAATTTTTGTAAAACTAATTTCCTAATTTAAACTTTCTAGATAGGTAATACCTACTGACTAAAAACCATCCTGTGCCTGCTTCCAGTGCAGAAGTAGGAACGGGTTTTTTTTTAGTCAGTAAGAGTCTGACACTCCCTCTCGCCTCACCCGGGCGGGAGAAGTAATTGAATGATATTCCTCCTTCAAAAAATAAAGTAATACAGGCGTTACCTGGAATCCAAAACTGTCAAGAACCTTCTAAAGTTGTTGTGTTCAAAATAAACCGCCCTTGGGAAGTCCAGACGAAACCTATTTATAATGTTTACGTCAGTGACTGCCAAGTTATTCATACTAGCTTTACCTTTTGGTAGTACTTGAATTTTTATGTTCTGGTAGCAACAAAATCCACTAATCGCCTGACGGTAAGTAAATGGTCATTGACTATAGCCTGCAAATCTGCTACACCAAGCATCACGAGTGCATTGCCGACTGTGATAACTTCGCTTTCTCATATTTGGTGTTTATTTCTATTTTATTGGTCTATGCATCTAGTACACTCGTCGATGGAGATTTTACCACTTTGGGATTGTTTATTACTGTTCTTCGCGACGTCGTCCGCGTAGAATATGAATTTTAATACATAATTTTTTGTTGTTCCAAGTTTCTAACATAAAAGTAGCCCATGTTACTCCTTAGTACATCAGCTAACTACCAATACAAGTCCCGTCAAAATCTGTCTGGCTATTCCAGAGATTAGCCAGTACAAACAGATAGGGAGATAGACAAGAATTGTAAAAAAAAAAGATTTTTGTATGTGTATAGTAAAAAGCGGTTATTTTAGAGGTAATATTACAAACAGACACTCCAATTTCATTTACCTGTCTAGATTAAGTCGCTTTAAACAATTCTTTGTGTGACTTAGAAATGGTTGTCCCGAATCTGTCTCTAAGTGTATGTGTATTTGTAAATGGACCTACAAAGGAGGCAAGCTTAGAAAGAGTCACATATATTAAATAAAAGAAAATATGAATCATTTTCGCAGCACACAAGAATCAGTAATTAAAACAATACTGAAATAGTCATTTACATTACTTCTTTTGCAATGCAAGCTATTGAGAAAAACAACCCATCTCTTTTATCTCATGTTACCCTATTAAAGTGACTCAGAGTCAAGTTTTATAGCGTTTTCGAGTGCCCCTGTAAATGTCATAAAAACTTCACCAGTTGCAAACCTCATGTTATTTGGACTTGCCTCAGTTCACTTGTAAACACGATCTTTAAGAGGTAAAAATTCTTAAATTGCAGTAGTATGTAAACATGGAATAGAAAAAATTACGTAAATATTTCAGAATAGCTGTGCCCGCGATTTCGTCCGCGTGGAATAGTGATTCACAGCTCCTCCCCTGTAGCCTATATGTTGACCCGACTTGTTAGTAATGTTCATGGAAAATTTAATGTAAACTCATACATTACTTTTTTAGTTTAGCCCGGACATGCATACAGACAAACAGACAAAAATTGTATAATCAGAAGTTACACAAATGCATTTTCGAAAAAAATATCAGATACATACATTGAACTCGCAGGGAGTCTACGGCGCTGGAATAAAATTTACGTGGACTCTTCGCGCGAGTTGGTGGCTCTAACTTGCTTACTTCTAGTAATAGCCGACGGTAATTAGACGTTTTTGATCGATATCATAATCTGTAAAAGTACAGCGTAACTCTCTTATTTAGACATATTCTTCACGATAAGATAATTGGAGATCACTGATTGAAAGGAAGTTTATCAGAGAGCACTCGTCTAGTCTCAGTAGTTTTTATTCATCTTCAAAAATAGATGAAGGTACTCAGTTTGACCCTTCTTTTCTTTAATATATCTGTGGTTTGACCTGTATTTATATTTTATTAGCTTTTGCCCGCGGCTTCGCTCGTCACAAAAGTATAAAAAGTAGCCTATGTTATATATACCAATACACACAGCGCCATCTATACCAGTACTTTTGTTTTCCCTCGGAAATATCCGGGATTTTTCCGGGACAAAAAGTACCCTATTATATAATCCGGACTTCGAACTTTACGTCTGCAAAAATTCAAAGCAATCGGTTTAGTAGTTACTGCGTAAAAGTGGAACAAACAAACAAACAAACAAACTCTCTTTCCGATTTATAATACCTATTATATAGTAAGGATATACACTATGTGCCTATTAGTTAAGCCGATGTAGATACGATTTTAAGCAAAGTCTTTGTATGTCTTATTATGAAATGCGCAGACGATGAACCTGCAAGCTGGAAGGCCAGAGGAGTCACAAGCGCGTTGCCCACCTTTGTAAGGTGTAGTCCGTTTTATTCCCAGAAGGGGTAGATAGAGATGCATACGGTCAATACACTAGAGTTTCTGGGTACAGAGGTCATAGAACGAATTTGTTTTATCGAAACGAAACCACGTATGGCGCTCTGATTGGTTAGTTAATTGTAGCCGGCCAATCAGAGCACCGAACGTGTTCTTGTTTCGATTACTTTAAACATAAATCAAACTTGTACTAATGTCTCAGAGTATATTTACAATGAAAATACAGAAAGGTTACTATGGTTTTTCTGATTTAATCCTAACTCAGAAGCGAAGTTAATATATACAATCATCGAACCACAAGACAATCTACTAAGCCTCACCGATTTATGGTAGGTGTCCCACCCACACGCACTAAGCGCTTCGCATCAAGCTTCCTTGTGCGTACTGCTAAAGAGTAAAATTCTTTGCCAGAGTCTGTATTTCCTGAAGGGTATAACCTGGGTGTCTTCAAGACTTGAGTGAATAGGTTGCTTATGGGACGACGTGCTCCATCGTAGACCGCGTCATCGCTTACCACCAGGCGAGATAGTGGTCAAACGTCGGCCCATCAAATATAAAAAAAGGTTCAGGCGTTCAGCATAGGTTAAACCGTAGCAGAAACTCAATAAAAAATTCATAAAATCAATCATATTAATTAATTACTAAGATTAGCTGTATAATCCGAGAAATTCCGTGATAAGGATTATTAATTTCATTTGTGAAAAACTTATTTATTAATTTAAAATTTGAAGTAACAACTTTATTAATCTTTTTGTTAATTAATTTACGATCGTCAATCTACCTACTCGTGCATGCAAAATGCATAAAGAAAAAAGATTTCGATAGTTGTACAAGTTACCTTTATATTTTGCTATTTCGGAAATTTTCGTAGTTTACAACTAGACAAAAATACTTTTTTCGAAATGTATTTTGTATGAGAAAAACTTCTTAAATAGAAAAATAGATTCTTTAGATAGAAAAATATAAATTCATTTTATGAAAATGTGATATTTTCACATATTTTATTGTATTGAAATGTCGATTTAATTTGGTTTTCATTGAAATGTCGAAATATTTTTTTCTATAAGGAAAGTACCCAATTCCGTCACAGGAAAATCATTGAAAGTAAACATTTTCGTGAACGTGACGCTTTCGATCGCTGCGCTAATAACACAGCCAAATATAAAAGTCACTAAAACTCACATTCCCAAGTACAAACAGCACTTGACCGAATTTAACGATATAATCAAATCAAAAATGGAACGCAAAGGAACATGCTCCAAGCCCGATGACGTTTGAGTACAGCTGGCTTAATTACATCTCCCTCGAATTTATGGCAGCCTGGTAGCAACAGGGTGGAGAGAGGTCGTTCTTCACACGCTGAGTTTCCCCACAGGAAGCAATTACGCTCGCACACCGTACACGAGCACGCTTTGAGCTTTGAGATCTCATAATTTCTGCCACCCTGGTACTTATGTTTCTTTTTATGAACTACCTTCGTATTTAAAAACTGCTTCTATTCCATACCAGAAAAATAAGCTGTGAATGTGAAATCACAGAAAATGATGAATTTTTGAATGGACAAAAATATCATCTGTTTAGACGAGTTTTCAGTGAAAATTTATCATTACTATCGTTAACAGTTTCAAAAAATTAAGACTACAACCGAGTTTATAACACTAACACCAATAGTAAAATATTGTTGATAGAAATCTAACAACCTGAACAAAAAACATAGTATGATCAAAAAACACAAATATAGAAATAATCGAATCGAATCTTAGAGAACATTTCATTATACAAATAACGTAACAATAAAACATTCTACTACCGCACTATTTCCATATTAGAAAAATAAATACCTACCTACCCTTTTATAGTTTGTATGTCTATTAAACATGTGCTCGTTTTTTGTTCAATCTAAAACAACAGACATCACACAAAACAGGATCCCGAGGCAATTTGTACACAGAAAGAAGAAAATACTTCTATAAATAATAAATGGGCAACTCACCTGGATTCGCCCTCACAAAAACAGTGTGAAAACAGCCTATTTTTAATAATATCCCTGTTCCACAAGAGTATCATGTACTGCACAATCTATATTCATTTCTAAAACACGAAACACTACTCAACTGTCCTTTCAAGTATTTAAAGATAGAATGTTATTTTATTGATGTTGTGTGTGAGAATTAGGTGTTCGATTATAATTCGATTGTTCCGATTGTAGAATCGATTGCTCGGGCCGAGTGGCAAGGCCGAGCTCCCGCGACCGACTGAAACACGCTCGGGCAAGCTCCCGATTCCCGGTGGTGTTTCAGCGCAGTGTTGCTACGTAAGGAAAATTATTTTGAAATTTCCCTGCCTGTATTTTATTTAATTTGGGTATGTTATTTGTTTTGATTGTTTTATAACTACTGTTGCGAGAGTATCTTGTCTTGGTGTTTATTAATCATTTCTTAAAATTAAGTATGTGACCAAATCTACATCTACGTTTAAAACCCGAATGAGAATAATTGATTTCTGAAAAATACATTATTTTAAGACTTCTTGTTCGCATCATTGTGGTGTTAGCATCTAGCTTCCTGAGATATCAAGTGGCTAGTCGGTTGACGTACTGTGCTTTGCGCTACACATATCTTTAGACAGAGTTTCAAACAATATATGTGTATTTTTATTTAATTTACGTATTTCGATTTTGTTTCCTTTAATTTATTGTGTAAATGTATTTTATTTTAATTTTAACATTGTGTTAAATCACATTATAAACACATCTCTTTACAAAATACTTATTAATTTTACCCCGAATTCAGGGTAATTTTGCCCCACTACCCTAGTGACCCCGAATCCTTTGTGTGATCCACAAACTGCTAGCATGCTTCCAATGTTCTATTGTTTTCCGTCACTCTCACTCTCAGCTTATACGCGTATATGTGTCTCACTCGCTCATTCGAAGATGAAATAAGTACCTATTTATAAGAACTTGGTTTTATTAAAGGCACAAAATATAATTTTAGTATTCGAGTAGTACAAGTAATTATAACACTTAATTAAAGAGCAGGAGACTTTAAATTTGTTTGTCTTGTCATATTTACGTAAAAGAAAATTATCATTTTGTATTAGCAATATTTTCTGTAATTAAATTCAGTTTTTTTCTAGTAATTTAACTATTCACCTATTCCTATACAATCGTCCTATACAATAAATACGTCTGTTTTGTAACACAGTAATAATTTATGCCCCTTTTAAAAAAAATATGTGACATCAGATAAAAATAATCACATGAATGTTTGTCCGTCAATCACGCTGAAACTACTGAACGGATTTTTATGAAATTTGGTATACAGGCAGGGTATAGGCAGACTTAGTTGATAGGATGCTTTTTATCCCGATTAAATGCTCCCATGGGATAAAACAGGAATCATATTCTTCGCGGACGAAGTCGCGGGCAACAACTGGTCTTCAATTTAATTCTACACTTTTACTTTTACTCATTAAAGTTTTTTTTAATCAAGGTAATTAGACAGAAAATATTATAATATACCTCACACAGTTAATAACGTTGTCCGTCCATACCACAGAAATGCGGCACTTGAAAAATATAAGCAAAATGAATTAAAAAAACGCTAAGATCCTCGAAGAGTTGTTTTCACCAAAATATTATTTTTGAACTGAATTCACCCCTTGTTTTTATTTTTTTTTTTAAAGGGGGAAAATCATCGAATGACTGCTCCCGCCTGGGTGAGGCGGGAGGGAGTGTCAGACTCTTACTGACTAAAAACCACCCCGTTCCTTCTCCTGCACGTCGAGCCGGAGCCCCGGTTACCCGTTAGGTTCTCCGCGACTCCGAATGCGCATCGGCCCTGTTGGGTCCCATCTGTGGTGGTTTGATGGCTCTTTGAGGCGCGCGCGGAACGCGACGCGCCGTACGCTCTGACCCCTATCCAATATTATTAAGGTATGTATATTTTACCAAACAGTATCCCGACTTCGACCATCTTACCGAGATGACACTCTCACAGATTAAGTACAAAGTTGGTACAAGCAGAATAATAGAAATTATTTGATTAGTATTAAATTAAAAGTCGTAATACCTATTAGCTATACCTATATTAACTTATATACCGGGTAATAAGTACATGGAATTTTAATTGGATAATCTATTGGATTAAAATTTGTAATTCTAAAACCTTATGCACATAGATGAACCAATGTGTATTCAACGCGTCATCGGGCACGTTCAAGGGGCAGGAAGGGACGGTTTTATCATAAATCGTAAGCCTATACTTATATAGAGTTGCAGTAATGACGGTTAATGTCGTGGTGGCCCGGAGCCTTAAGACGCCCGCTTCTCATGCATAAGGGTGCGGGTTCGAAACCTACTAACGACAAGTACCAATGTCACTTTTTCCGAGTTATACGTACTTTCTAAGATTATCTAGACACCACTGACAAACGGTGAAGGAAAACATCGTGAGGAAACCTGGGCTTTTAATTTCTAATTATAAGTTCTAATTGTAATCACCATCCCGTATTGAACAAGCGTAGTGATTAGTACTCAAACTTTCGCCGTGTGAGAAGAGGCTTTGCTCAGCCCCTTAAAAAAACCGCTCATTAGTTTACCAATTCTACCTTGCGTTATTTTGTAGAGTAGGTCTGTCACGGTCGCACGAACTGTTATTGATTACAATGACGCCGTTAGGAAGTAATTTAAAAATGTGTATTTTTTGAGTTAGTCTGTATAGCACTTTAGAACAAACGCCTGAAACAGCCAGTATAAATGAACTGCGCTGGTCAGTGAAACTCTCATATAATAATATTTACGAACACAACCATGAATATTATAATACCACGTACGTATAAATGTTTTTGATTTAAATGAAATCTTAGGTATTCACTAATGGATAAAGTCGATTGTCACTGCGCTTTGCGGAAAAGTTTATCACTTCTTGAATCCATTGAATCGATATTGATGAAGCTTAGTAGAAGACTCGGTGAGACGTGGCAGCTTGAATGCACAGCTTGGTAATACAGATACAGTTCGCTGGAAGCCGCAGGACGCAGGTCGGTTCTCGGAGCTGCGGATGACCTAACGGGTTACCGGGTCTCCGGCTCGAAGCTGGAACTCTCGTGATTTTAGTCAGTAAGAGTCTGACACTCCCTCTCGCCTCACGTAAGGCGGGAGAAGTCATTGAACGATATTACCCCCTCGAAAAAATAAATACAGGTTTCTGTTCGGCCGACCTGAAAATCAATTTAGGCCATTCCCTATATTCAGCAGTAATGTTTTATAATTAACTAGCTTCTGCCCGCGACTTCGTACGCGTAATCCCATTTTTTCCCGACCCGTTCGTGATTTTCGGTAAAAAGTAAAAAAAAATGTTGGTTAAAAAGTATCCTATGTCGGTCTCCTGGCTCTAAGCTACCTCCCTACCAATTTTCAGCCAAATCTATTCTGCCGTTCTTGAGTTATAAGTGGTGTAACTAACACGACTTTCTTTTATATATATAGATATAAGATAAGATATGATGCTGATGGCTACTAAACTAGATAATATATGTCTTTGTTTCAGTCATTACCTTATTCCTGATACTCTATCATCCTGCACATTCACGAACATGGAATGATTGGGGTGTCTCACCAAACGGTCGCACGCGTCGCACCGATGACATCGACTTGCAAGATTACAATAATGATAGGAGTGTGTACACGCGGTACACTAGCTGGACAAAAAATAATCACCGCAACTGGCCTGAGGCGTGGCAAACCTATGAAGCCAATCCTGATCCCATTGATCATGTGTTTAGCAACCTAGATCCTTATAACTTACATGGTTTTATGGACCACAATAAACAATAATAATGAATTTATTTACTATTCCACCATATAGCATCGGAATGTAAACCTTAATAGTAGGTAATCTTATAATATTGGCATAAACTTGTGAGAGACTATGGTTCTACATATGGTTGAGCGTAATTTAACTGAGAATGAAATGGTGGAAGTCAAGAACCCAAACTAGGATAAACTGTGCTATGGGTACAGTTAAATTAAAATTATAAATGAAAAACAAATATTATAGAACTACAAACAAAACCAAATTAAAATTATGTATGTGACAGACTGTGTGTGTGTATGTGTGGACTATGTGTTTGACTGTAGCCGAGATCTAAAAGCAATTGAGTTACATTCTTATTACATTCCAATTCAGAGACGATTTGTAATTTTTAATAACTTAGTTGTACATATATATCATAACATAAATAGTCAAAAGTGTTATATATATATAACACACAATAGCTAATTATATATATATATCATATTAATTAAGTTTTAATCTTTCTTCTCTCCTTTTTCAAACGGTCACTTAGTATGAGTCCGCACTCCAAAATTTCTCCAGAATTAAGATGCATCTTAAAATACATCACTCAAACTCTGTAGTGAAAGACACAGGTAAACAATTAATCCAATCTCTGTTGAAAATCTTCTCCTTTTGAACCTTTTCCCGATAAAAATAAAGAAGCATTTGCAAAAACAATCTTTATTATCCACTTAATACTTCAACCTAGTAAAAGCAAACTGTAGTAACACGACGATATACTCAACTTCTAGACTGGTAAACCCGTGAGCTAGGTCTGCATCTACTGTGAAGATATTACACGCCGTCAACTTATGGAAGGTCGCACGATGGGACCGGAGAACGTTCTTGCAAAGGTTCTTTACTGCAACTGTAAATAAAAATAACAATAATTATGTCGTGTCGTCCAATGGGTAACAGCTTTGACAATCACCTTAGGAAGCTGGTGTTAGGCGGAAGGATAAAGAGCTTGATAGATCAGAATGCAGTTCTCCTTGAAACGGCATTTATCGTGAGGAGGCTTCTGTCTCTGCATCCCTAACCATCAGTAGCTTGGACCATGCTCCCGTTACTATTCGGCTCCTATTATTACATTTTTATTTTTTTAATTACTATTTACAATAATGTAATTTTAAAGAATTTAAAGAGCTAAATATAAATATAGAAACAAAAAGAAATTTAGAAATAGAATTGGAAAGGAAAAGATCTAAAAAAGAAAATCGACGGTATTATCGAACCGATATAACGTTCATAATCTTAAAAACACTGCGTACTCTTTTATAGAAGGTGGCAATGACTTATAACTTGATAAAATACTTCAGGCGTCCATGGGCGATGCTGATTGGTTACCAATGGTAGATGGAAGCTGATTGCTCTTGCTAATATTTTTATAAATTAACTAAAATTCGCGGTTTCTCACGTGAATATACAGAGAAAAGCTCTACTAGTTTCGAACCACAGAGGGGTTCTTCCTCATGAGCAGCGGCGCGGTCGCGGCGATGTCGCGCCGCCTACTGCAGTACTAGAGTTTTTTTTAGTATATTCACGTGAGTAACCCGAGATTTTTAGGTAATTTAGTATGTCTCACGATAATTATTATAAAAATATTTTTATAGATCAGAGGCCTTAATACGAATTCGTTTTACGTTTAAAATAATTGAAACGAGACTGCTTTCGCCGCTCTAATTGGTTGGTTCATTGGAGCCGGCCAATCAGAGCGTCGAACCCAACCTTGATTCGATTACTTTAAATTAAAAACCAACTCTAAGCCCTCCGAAGTCATCCTCACCCGTATTTTGGAACCTGTTCAGCAATTTGTAGCAAGTATTCCTCGCATCAGCGATTGATATGTAGAAGTGCTCACTGCTTGTGCTAAACGTCATAATGTATAGCACATTCTTCACAAGCCACACGACGGTAATAAATGTCATTTGATTGATGTGATACTGCAGCAAAACAAGTGATAGGTATTTTTTACACTTTAACAATAACATTGCTTACGGCCCTACTGTCGACTTGGTGCAGACGGACGGACATTGAAATCAAATTTCGGAAATTACTTTATAGCAGACTCACCCACTATTACATGGGACTCATAACATAAATAGTCAAAAGTGGGTGTTACATTGTACAGTGGTATAATGTGCACCTCTGCCTACCCCTTCGAGGATAAAAGGCGTGATGTTATGTTTATAGCAGACTAGTGGACCCGACAGACGTTGTCCTGTAATAATAGGTATAGATAAATAACCTAGAAACCGACTGCAGCGTCATCTGCCGGGCTGTTTTGTGAATCTAAACCATTCCCAGATCCCCTTGAATACACACAAAAAATTTCATCAAAATCGGTCCAGTCGTTTGAGAGAAGTTCAGTGACACACTCACAGAAGAATTATATATATTATATAAAGATTTGTTAAAAACAACCAAATAATTGTTTCCAAATCTGAGGGCTTCATACGAGTTTATTAACGTGTAAAGTAATTGATACGAGTGCGCGTTCGGCGCTCTGATTGGCTGGCTCCAGTGAACTAACCAATCAGTGCACTGAACGCGGTCTCATTTCAATTACTATAAACCTAAAACAAATTCGTACTGAGCCCTACGTAATCATGAAATTTATGTACAAACAATTTACTTTAATGTTTTTACTGACCGCCTCGTTGGCTAAGGGGTCACAAGTGCGACCGGGCAAGGGTCTCGGGTTCGATACCCGAGTCGGGCAAAGTTAAAAGTGGCTGCTATATTGTACAGTGCCGCAATGTGCACCTCTGCCTACCCCTTCAAGGGTAAAAGGCGTCATGTTATGTTATTTAATGTTTTTACTAATATCAAATTAATACTGCCGAGCACCCCTTGCTCAGTATTCAGACTAGCGACATCTTAAGTAAATATATTAAACTTCCAATTAAAACAGATTAAAATTTAAATAGGTACTGTCTTACCAAGCCAATGTATGATATTTTCAATTGTTCCAGCTCTATTATAAATTGGATATACATCAAACTCAGAAAGAATGTGTACAATGTTTGAAATAATACCTGAAAATGAAAAATTTATATTATACATATAATACTTTTATACGCCTACCACACACTCAACGAGTGGTATGGGAAGTAACGAGGATAGGAGGCAGAAACATCGTGTGGCAACATTACTCGTCATGCCACGCGTCCTGCTCCTCGTCTTTATTTATTTATTTACTAGCTTTTACCCGCGGCTTCGCTCGCGTCACAAAAGGATAAAAAGCCTATGTGACATATACCAATACACACATCCATCTATACCAATACTTTTGTTTTCCTTCGGGAATATCAAATTTTTTCGAGATAAAAAGTACCCTATTATTTAATCCGGACTTCTAACTATACATCTGCAAAAATTCAAAGCAATCGGTTTAGTAGTTACGGCGTTAAAGTGGAACAAACAAACAAACAAACTCACTTTACGATTTATAATATAAGTAAGGATTTCAATTAAATAGTAGAACATTACAGTCTTAAAACCAAGGCGTTATACATTTTAAATAATTAAAAAAAGACACAACAAACAAAACAAAACAGAAAAGTCCTTAAATGAAACAATCAATAATAATAAGAAAACCTTACAAACTATGACAGGTTTTAATACCAATAAGCAAAATATAGAGGTACAATATAAAATAAATAATACATTTACAACACAACATAATTGCGATTAATTGCACGAGTAAAGCAGTGTGTGGGCAGAAAGGGCAACATCGCGGCAAATCACGGCAGTGCGAGGAGCATAGCGATGAGCAGCGAAACAAGCTTTTTTGCTTTTTTTCGAAGCTCGGCTCGGGTTCGACCTGTGACAACCGGCTTGTCTTCATAATAATTTGCGTCAACTCTTGTCTCAGCCGGCGTACCAGCTGTATTAGAACTGTATGGTTTGGTACGTGATGACGACAAGAGACTGTTGGTATGTCGTTGCTGCCTTGGAGGATGGGTAAGCCTTTAGTGTGGGACGCGTGTGTAGTGTTTTTTTTAAGGGGGGAAAATCATCGAATGACTGACTAACAACCACCCCGTTCCTTCTCCTGCACTTCGAGCCGGAGCCCCGGTTACCCGTTAGGTTCTCCGCGACGACGTGTGTAGTGTAGATACCCTTGCGGCATCACATCTTCTAAGTACCGCTGCATGCGTTGGTGCGGTCGCTTCTGCGGCAGAGAGCCTCAAACGGTTTAAATATTAACAGTTTTGTAGTTGTTTTGAGCCATTTAGGGTTGAAGCACTTGGGCCATGGGGTCCCAGTGCACACTCTGTCTTTAAAGATATCGCCCGTAGGCTAATCGACTCTACACGTGACCTGGGCTTGTTATTTCTTCGGACAGAAAATAAGCATTGCCATTCAACGTGGCAATGCTGCCAGTCTTCTGGGAATGTTCCCCGGTGACAGTGAAGGGGACGAGTACTTTGACGCCTAATTAATGGTATTTTTTAAAATTTCTTTTTATTCATAAGTTAAGATGTAGTTAATTTTAAGTTGTAAATCTGTAATTTTATTTAATTTATTGGTTAATGTCAATGTATAGAATAAAAACTTTACGACTATCATTGCATAAAACTTTCTAATATTCTTTATCATGTTACAGACATGTGATGCCATCTATTGTTCAACGCTGTGTACTAACCAAACCAATGGACGTAGCATTGCAGTATGAATCTGAATGAACATTATAACAGTAAAAAGCTCATTAATAAACACAAAAAAAATACTCACCGGAAATTTAAACAATGTCTTGAAGATACTATAGGCTTCCATTAAATCTTCATACGCTTGAAACAGTTTTTTAAAATTATCACTACGTTTTCTGTCTTCAAGTTCCAAACAAGTTTTGCATTGGTATTCAACTTCTGTTATCCACGCAGTCATTCCGTTTCTTATTAAAAATATAATGGAGTTTCCATACGTAGTGTTTACGTCGATGAAAGTCATGATATAAAAAGATAATGCCAAAGAAATATCTCGGAGTACTCCTACACATAGAATGAGCCAAAAGACATGACAAAATACACCAAACCAACTCCACAACATACACTCCTTATAACCCTTATAATGGATGATTCTGTAAGCTTTTTGAATCTTTAAAATCACTTTTACATGATTTTTTCTTTGAATAATGTTAATAGATTGAAACAAGATGAAAGGGAAAATCAGTAACCAGGCGTTCAGCCACAAGAAGAAGTCTATTAAACTACTGGCACTGTTAAGGAACATGGCCGCCAGGGATTGATACATGTACAGAAAAAGGCAAAAAATACCAAAGGAAGAAAACATATAGTACCAGCGGTCGTGAGCCCTGATACAATTGTATTTTATTGAGAAACGAGACAGGAATACACCGTGTTGTAAACATTGATAAGGAAAGAGGACTTTTTGAAAACTTCTATCCAAAAAATTGTCGTTAATAGGGTTGAAACTGACCATTTTCGGCACTATAATTCACGTAATATTTTAATCGGATGACAAAACAACTGACCAAGCGTGTGCTCGTATAAACAGTTGACCTATTTATGTAATTTGTAATCAAATGAAATGGAAGGCTGTTTAGGTACATATTTATTTGATTGGTCTTCCGGACAAACATTCAATTGTTAGATTAGATCACTACCGCGTAATCATTTTAACAACAATTATAACTGGAACATGAAACAAGTACCTTTTTTTGAAACCTAGTAAACCTTCTAATTTTTGCGTTCTTCGTGTTCTTCGTCTTTTTATGACAGCAGTCAGACTTTAGTCGGTACCTATTAGCCAACTCGGCCTATTGCTCGGAATCTAAAATGGTATCATTTTAGATTTATTTTTGATTAAATTTTAGATTAAATTGCAACACTTCTAGAGAAACAAAAATTTTACCTTTAAGAGTTTTATTCATATCTTGCAACTAAAATGCATGTCGTGGTGGCCCGGAGGTTTAAGGCGCCCGCTTCTCATGCATGAGGGTGCGGGTTCGAAACCTACCAACGGCAAGTACCAATGTGACTTTTTACGAGTTAAGTATATGTACTTTCTGAGATTATCTAGATACCACTGACAAACGGTGAAGGAAAACATCGTGAGGAAACCTGAGCTTGTAATTTCTAATTATAAGTTTGTAATCGCCAATCCGCATTGAGCAAGCGTGGTGATTAATGCTCAAAAATTCTCCGTGTGAGAAGAGGCTTTGCTCAGCAGTGGGCATTTATAGGATGTTAATGATGATGATGATGAACTAAAATGCATAAACATTTCAAACCGATTTTTTAACGCTCAAACTGAGTGGTTCCCCGGTCCTACTCCTTCGAGCCGAAGCCAGTAACCCGCTTAATCGTCCGCAGCTCCAGTAAATTTCACTTCGTATTTAATAAAAACGTACACTAGGATTTTCTCCTGTGTCGTGTGTGCGTTTACAAACATACAAGTTCACATACACATGACACCCAGACTCGGAACAACAATTTGTGAATCACACAAAGAGTAGTTCCGTGCGGGAATCGAAACCGCGACACGTTGCATGTTAGCCAGTTGCCCAGCCACCGTGCCAACCGTGCCAAACATATCTACATCCTGTCTTTTCTCATCATCATCATCATCAACAGCGGGAAGACTGCTGGACAAAGGCCTCCCCCTTAGTCCTCCATCTCATCCGGTCTTTACAGATAGCTTATTGAGATTGGATGTAAGAGCACCTATCATCAAAGCACCAACTGATAAGTGCTTGATGCCAACAACAGACTATAAACAAATCAAAATCGATTGGTCTAAAAAGTTTACTTATCTTAAAATACCCTTTAAACTTCAATCGATGATATACAAAGTGTTTTAGAATCAATAGATTTATGTGTGAACACAAAATTAGACTGGATGATGAAACCAACTAAGGTGATGTTGTAAATTTCATAACTTAACATAACATCACGCCTTTTATCCCCATACAGGGTAGGCGGTAGAGGTGCACAATATGCCCCTGTACAATGTAACACCCACTTTTCATTATTTATGTTATGACGACTATGATGAGTGACAATTCCAGACTCCGTGATACTACTGAGAATTTTTTTAAACTGTCAAACACCAAGCGGTCACCGGTGACCGCGACCTATTGTTCTTTAATTGTGTCTATAAAACCGGTACTCGACGAGTTAAAATCCAGTAATACTTTGCTTGACGCGGGAATCGAACCCGAGACCCCTTGCCCGGCAGTAGCACTTGCCAGCACTCCGCCTATCAACTTAGAGACCGTTCATAGTATTCATACAATAGAGTAGATGACTAATTTTTATTTTAAGTCCGTCTGGTAGATTGTTAAACACATTATACACGTATTTTTTATTTTCTTACGGAAACGAATAGTTTCTATGATATATTGATTTGAAATATCGCATGACGTCACTTTTGAGTACGATTTATACTCTAAAATGACGTAGCTACCTCCAACACCTAAAATTTGATTCGTTTTATCTCAGTATTGTTTTGTTACACGACAAAGTAAAAAAATACGTGTCTAATATTTTTTCATTACCTAACTGACGGACTAATTAGATTTTTAATTCTGTCATCATCCTTATTACTCATGTAACAAAACAAAAGAAAAACTGTAGGTACTACTTAAAATAATTGCTGATAAAACAAAAAAATAATCAAATTAAAGTAAACTGTTTAATTTACGTTTTACTAAAATAATTTGACTCTCTATTTATATAACATCACGCCTATAAGCCCCGAAGGGGTAGGCAGCACATTACGGCTCTTAGTGCTACTGTACAATGTAACACCCCCTTTTCAGTTTTATGTTATGAGTCCTATGTAATAGGGGGTGAGCTTATTGCCATATACCGGGCACAATTCCAGACTCCGTGTTACTGCTGAGAATATTTTTAAAAACCCAGTAGTACTTTGCCCGACCCGGCAATCGAAGCAGAGTCCCCTTGACCGGCAATCGCACTTGCGACAACTAGGCCAACGAGGCAGTCGGTATTTGACTCTCTACTAACATTTAATTAATTAACTCACGTTAAATTGTAATTCTAACTCTAAATTTAATTAATGATTTATCAGTCACCATCACTGAATCCACGGTAATTCTCAAATGGCCATACATGTCCGTCCATGAACCTTCCTCAAACCGAATATGGGTACCATTTAGACCAGTGGTTCCCAACCGGTGGTCCGCAGAAGACAAAATAATACCTTTTTCTAACGAGTACCACGATTAAAGCTCGAATTAAGCATTTCGAAGGAGACATTTGATAGGAGTAACTGATTTCAATAATCCTAGACAGTATTCTTATGAAAATGAACCCTACGACTTCATTTTCAACTATTTATTTAAAACTAGCTGATTCGTTAAACTTCCTACCGCCACTATAATTTTTTTCTCACTTTTTAAACCTACCCTGGACTTCCACAAATCATTCAAGACCAAAATTAGCCAATTCGATTCAATCGTTCTCATTTTTATATAATATAGGTTGAAGAAAATCTCAGTGTGAGACCACATAAAAAAGCAATAGTGGTCCTTAACCTTATAAGATTGATAAAAAGTGGTCCTTTACCAGGAAAAGATTGGGAACCCCAGATGTAGACACAAAGGCACGTGTAAAATAATGCGGGCACACATTGTCCAAACTTTTGAGATGTCCCGCTTAACTTGTCAACCGTTCCTGGGTTCCTGGTTTATCAGGGATGAGGCCCCGAAATTCGCGGCCGTGGAAAGATTAAAAAGATTAATAATTTCGTGAGACACATGATGGTTTTCATTGTCTTTTTGAAATGCTTAGGGAATGTGAATACTTTATTGTTTTTTTTTATTTTCCGTTTGTGAGTGATAGGTCGTTCGTTGTTTTGTATTTGAATATAATTTGTTTAATAACATGGTGTTGTTTCTGTTCATATTATGATGTTATCGTCATATTGGTGGAGTGGTCTGGAGTTGAATTCCGGATCAGAGAAAGGCAATACCTAGGTAAAAAAGAGTCACCAAGAGATATAATTTATATACTCTAATAATATGCTATTCAGAAAACGTATAAAAAATATTATATTAGACCTAGATACTTATACTATATACTTATAAGGTAAAGTAAATACGTATGGTACTTATTAAATATCGCTTATTTGAAGGCCCCAACGTATCCTAATTTTCGTAAATGCATCACGTCTCACCACCTACCCTCCTGTCATACCCTGTTCTCCTGGTACCTCGTACGCGTATTTACATATAAATTAGTCCGCTAGATAACCCCAGAACACTTTGAATTTTATAGCCGTTTATAGGAAAGGTTCTTTGTTTACAAAAGTTCTAGAAATGTTTGTGATGTTTTTTACGTATGTACATTACGATATTTTACAGAAATTATTATTCCAGATGACAAGGAAAATACTAAAGTATGTACCTACCCCCGTGGAAAGTAATAAAAGATATAATATAAATATAGTCGGGATGATCTTGACACCTAAGGATTGGTCACTGAAAGCTCTATGAAGAGACGAGTAGAAGGCGGGTACGGAGATCTTTGCCCAGTAGTGAAATGACCACGGCTAATAAAAAAAAATAAACGCGTTCAGAACTTACCATCCTTCTTTTTAAGTTGATTAAAAATGGGAGAGGGCTGCAAAAAATCGGCGAAACGAATATATGTGTAATGAAGATAAAAATTCGCGATCTCATATTATATTTTGTCTGGGCAAAGTATGAGTTGTATGGCAAATCTGACGTAAATAAATCTGGTGGTATGAAAGTTATAACAGAAGGATTTTACCCGGAACGAATGTGCTACCAAACGTTTTCATTTAAATCTATTTCCATTTTACCATTACTATTGGTGCCAATATGTAATCGAGTTTTATAATTAATACATACGACACCATTTTCGATACTATATTTAAATAACATGATTAAGTGCACATGAAGTTCATAGCAACCTTTTTTAATTCAATATTTTGTCTTTTACTTTTTCCTATAAACTACGACAGTATTGTAGGCAAGAAAAGAAGATCGATCACCTTTACACGTGGACAGAGACCAACAAGTTTCACGTCTTTTTGGAAAGCAGAAAAACTAATGAAAACTTTTGTCTATTAGGATACTTTTATTTTAATTTACCTTAAAATTAGTCGTAAACTAATACTAGAGCAACAGGACATTTGCGATACTTATCACTTAAAAAAAATAAGTAGTAGGGGTAAGATTTAACCATGAGAGGGCACTTTCCCAGTGCTTGATTGAATAGTCCCTTCAGAGTCCATCCATCATCGGAGTATCGGCGTTGAGGGTTTATTCAGCCGGCATTCTGTATTTATGTTATAGATATCAGACATTTCTGCATCGTAAATAAAACATTAATGCTGATTATAGTAGTAGTAAAATAGTAAAATTTATTCATAATTCAAAAATACAAAATATAATTATCTTAAATAACTAAATTTAATCTCATAAAATTAGATGCCTGCACTAGGATAATCCTGTATCGCAGGCGAAAGGAGCTCTATACATAATTCTTATAGGATTATGTCTAAATAATAAGCGATAAAAAAATCTCATCATTTAATTGAGAAAATTCTGTTATTTTTTAGTTTAAAACACGTTATGATCACTATCTCTATTTTTTATAAAAAAAAAACTGTAATAAACTCTCGAAATACGATGTAACTTATAAAAACAGTCAAATATAATATTTGGCCGAAAATAAATTCAATATCATGAGATCACAACCTTGTGTTTGCTTTTAATACTCCACAGAAAACTCAGAAGCAATCAGTACTAGAGCGAATCAATCGCAAACAGGCTGCTGATCAATCAATCTCAGGCCGTATTGTGGCCGCTATCGAGAATAGCGTTTTCGTATTCCGACGCCATTTTCTAAGTTTGAGCGGGAAATTCTGGCTGGATCGCACTTTACGCGCCATTTGTTCCGTCATCAAACGGCTGCGTTCACATTTTTATCTGAATAAAGTTTTTGTACATGTTTGCGTTTTATTCGCGAAAAATCTTTTCTGTTAAAATTATCAGCAGTTCCACATAAATGATCCTTATACAGAAACGTCTCTAGTTACCTCATTGTGTAAGAATTAAAATACTACAGCGACTTTTCATAGATGACATTAATAAATACATTAGATTACATACATAAAAGCTCGCCTTCATCACATTTCAGTACGCAGAAACCACAGAGTATCACCTACTACGATCCTTAGTACTTTAGCTGTTGCTTATTTCTTAGAACTTCCCTCATATTCATGCCCTTGACGCCATGACATCATCCTCAGGGAGGCAGGTAGCGGCGACCTTACAATAAGAAGGCCAGTCTTTGTTAACCATTCCGCACAGTGTCATTCATGAAAATTGTTTCTAACATGGACTTTTTAATTAGTATGAGTCTGAAATTCCCTCCTCGCTCGGGAGAAGCCATTCTATGATTTACCCCCCTCAAAAAACATAGACTTCCACTTCTCGTCAATTACGTTATTGTTACGAGTCCTATGATACAAAAAATGGTTAGTCTATTCAATTGCCATAAAACAGGCACCATTGCAGACTTCATTTACTTTGCAGTACTGAGATTTTTGGAGAACTTTAAATTGGTACTTAATAATATATAGCCTGACCTGGGAATTACTTAAAACAAAATTAATTTAATATTTTTAAGTAATTGCAATAAAATGAAATGACTTCAAAGTAAAGTTAATCACAGAGGGGTTCCTCATGAGCAGTGGCTCGTAACTTGTATGATGAGGTCTTAAAAAGTAGGTGCAACATATAAAAGATGGATTCACACCTCGAAAGCTGATTTAATAATGAACATACAAAAGGGAGCAATCGATTAGTCAATTTAACAACTATAAAAGAGTTAGTTATTTAGATAATAGACATTTAAATTACAATAATATAGTCAATGCAAATTAATAATTTATATATAATCAATTTGTAATTAACAATTACTTATTAATCATTAAATAATTATACCGGAACTAAGTAAAGATTATAATTTTTACACAAGATGGCGTTAGTTGAGGCCGTACAGTTGATATCGGTGCAAGACTGGCAGGAAGCGTTAGGCTGCCTGTCCATTGACGCGGAGATGGGCAGTGGGGCGGAGAAACGAACAAATATTAACCAATAGGGTTGCATCTCCGTTACGCTTTAATGGAAAAGGATTTGCGAGCTAGTTTAAAAATTCATAAATTTTCGGAAGCGGCGCGTCGTAGCGGTGCGAGACGGCGGAGCGGGGCAGCCGAGTGAGCCGGCAGCGAAGAAGCGGTTTCGGGAGCGGGGCGGGGGTATGGGATATTGGGATAGTATAGTAACTCGCTGAAGTTTGATAGTCCATTACTTCGCTCAGCAATACTCGCTGGCTACGTACCGCTGCCTCGCTCTGCGTTAATGGACAGACACAGTCCGTAACTCCGCTCCATAATACTCGCTAGCTCCGCTCCGCTGCCCCTCTCCGCGTCAATGGACAGGCAGCCTTACACTAGTGAAGCTTTTCTCAGTATTTTCACGTGAGTAACCCGCGATTTTTAGTTAATTTAGTATGTCTCACGATAGTTATTATAAATATCGAAGTAAAGTGTTTTGACAGATTAAAAATACTAGTGACTGCTAAATCTCAAAAAATATGCCATGCACCGAACAGGAACATGCACGAACGACTGAATGAGAAATAATAATGATCGGCACTAAAAGCAATAGGTATGCAACCTAAAGTAAATTACCAAAGGCCATTGTACCTAAGTACTAGGTATTCTGTTTATAATTTAAAATGTAACATAACATTGTTTTTCATTGATAAGGTATACTTTACTTTAGAAAATGGTCTGCAGCTGCATATTAATATCTTAACTACAATACCGATGTAGGTCGGTATCATGTAACAGATATACCGCAACGTGAGTGCACGAACCTCAGGCTCTCTTCTCCTACCTACTTGAGTTTTGGGTACGAAAGAGTTATCTCTTATTCCGGTCGCCGGGAGGCTAACGCCGGTTACCCATAAACCGAAACGTGTGAAAAGCAATAGGTACCCCAGCATTGCTTTTCACGTAGGTGCCGGCAGGTGCCGCTGTTTAGTCGGAATCAGCCGGATCAAATTATAATTATCAGCAAGCTTCGTACATAGGTAACATAAGTACCTACATAAATAGGCTCAAGTCTTAACTCATTGTTTTTGCTGGTACGTAAAATTATGAAGTCGAAAAAACTAGCCCCAGTCAGACTCCAACGCTAGATGTCGTTCTTTTCAAATTAAAACATTAGTTTTTTGGATTATTTATAAAACTTACCTATGAATTATAAAAAATAGCGGCGTCCAAAAATTGTTGCGTTCTTATTACAAATGTACTTAAATGTCATTTTCAACTACGTGCGACAGATAATACGGAAAGTATGGTACAGAAAGAGATAGCAATTATAAAATTACGACAAATTGTCTGAATTCGTTCGCAACAATTTTTGCATGCCAGTGCGATATCTACCTCTTTTTATTATTTATAATATCATTGAAAATATAGTTATAATTGTACCTCAGATGTTCATATTCGATTAAGAACTTGTTTCGTTTCAACAGTTCGTAATGAAGAGCAAGAACAAACATAAAGAACTAAACACAAAAATCAAACTACAAAACAGATTCTTTTAATTTTTTTGTAACCTATTCTTCCCTAATATAATATGGTCTATTTTCGCTTTTAAGAAAATACTAACGAATAAAATTCTTCATAGTAAAAACAATTTACAATTTCGTAACATCTGTCAAAAAGGTAAACAATTAATAGTAGCAATCAGTACTCAAGTCTGAGTCTGATTGTCAATAATATTGTCTATGGCAATTTACGATAAACCATTAGATAAATATTATAATAAAAGTAATACGCTTGTATTAATTAGGTTTAAATAATTAAAATTATATCCATCAAAAGTAAGTTTATTGTTTATTTTACTTTAATTAATAATTTCCATCCAAGGTGAATAGTTGAATACCATAGACAATTTGTGAAAGAAACATTTTCATAACTATATTTAAAAGAATTATATTCTGGACAATAAACCAACCGTTATAAATAAAACATGAAAATAAAATAACATTAAAGTAATTGTATTCTGCAAATAACGCTATTTTTATTGCCAATGTGTAAAATAGTGACATAATATGACCGGAACGCACACTCGCTCGACTGTCAGTAGTACCACCTTGACAGCTCAAATCATTATCTATTGCTACGCTACGTCCGTTGCGCTCAGTTGCCTTTGCCTCCATTTTGCACGCTCGTCTCTTGTCTATAATTTTGAATAGATCGTCTTTATGGGCATGGTCCGTAGATAATTTTTACTCTTTGGATACCTTATTGTGGTCTTTGATTACTAACTGTCATAACAATGTATCTAAATAGTGTTTTTATTAATTTTTCCAGGTATTACTGGTTGGATAATAATGTGCGTCTATTGAAATGGATACGTGGTCCGATCTTTGCCGCTGTTGTTTGTCTGCCAATTCCGAAGTGTCACTCTTGGATTCGGAACAGAATGTAACTGAGAAGTTTCTTGAAGTAACTACGATTGAGGTACGTAAAATTCCCATTATTACATGTTTATTTCGTGATAAAAGAGTCAAATCCTTGATTTTAATCGCTAAAATGTCATAAAAGTATGTCGATTGTTAATTATTGACATGAAACATAACCTCACTTGCAAGTTGAAAATCGCCGCGAAAATGCAACGATTGCAAACGAATCTCGACGTTATTGCTTAAAACGTCGATAAACAATAAAGCTCAATTTTCTTTGAAAGGTATGTCAAAATAAATCCCATGTAGCAATCATACAATAAACAGTAAAGGCGGCAAAACTATCGAGAATTATCTAGATTAGCGTCACAAGTTCAGCATAAGCAGAATATCAGGTAATTTAAAATACCAAGATATTAAAAAAATACAGTTTATAGTAATAGTTTCTATATAATTATTATTAGAAATAGTTTCATTTATGTGATATTTTCAACCCATCTAGTTATGAAGTACTTAAACTACCGATTTAGAATTTCATTTTCATACGAACTCTTACATAAATAGAACAAAGAATTTGTAATTACAAATTGCCAATTTAACAATAATTCATTATTTTTAATTTGTAACCATCAAGTAGGAAGTTCTCATTTAGCATAATGATCTTGTACTCGTTATGCAGTAGTTCATTCACCTATAGTGGTACTAGATCGTTAATTATCTGTTAAATAATTATGTAGTACATAAAAGACATGTACAATTTCAAAGCAGAGTGAAATGCTTTATGAAGAGAAATATGAATGAAAAACAGGTTTGTGATTAGGAAATAGAGCACTTTTTAGCATTCATTTCTAGTTTGTTTCTTCTGTAAAATATTAAATAATACTACTCACAGTACCTACTGTAAGTGGTATTATTTTAAGTAGGTACTTATGTTGATAATTAATACTTTGATATATCCATGATATACCCAAAGTTGTTCATACAAAAGTAGTCTCTAAACATCCGAAATAAGGTCTATAATGGAGTTAGTGGAGTGCGGTCACCGGTGACCATTTGTGGATTGAACAGTTGATTTTTGAACAATGAATTCTATTTTTAGTTCTAGTCTGCTAAGCTAGATGAAACACCTACATAAACAAAATTATATAAATTTCAGGTGAAAGAAGATGATGGTTTACCGCAGAAGCTGTGTGCTGATTGTTTTTCTATAATGAACACTGCCTATAATTTTCGAAAGCAGTGCGTCAAAATGGACAGTGAGTTACGAATGCAGCTCAATGCTGTGCTAGAAAAGTATCAAGAAGCAGAGGATGACTTTGATAATGATCCTATAAAGCAACTTGAAGCTCTTATAAAGCAGGAACCGACCGATAGTGACGATGATTGCTGCTATGTCTTGGTTATCGATGACAAAGACAAGGAACATCAAATAGAAACATCAAACGTTAAGTTAGAAACAATAGAGGATGTACCAATGGAAGAAGAAACTACAGACTCCTACTCAAATCAACAGAGCCAAAGCTCACAAAGTCAGTTTGAAGACTCCATTGAATCATTCCTCATGTCCAACACCAAAGTATCTGCTAATGTACCAGCTACTATCCTCGAGAATGAGGAGGAGAGTCAAGAAAATGAAGACTTGGAAGGAGCCATGAACATTGACGAAAGTCAAAACAGCATGGACATGGATCAACAACATATTCTAGAAGAAGGTGAAGAATCACAAGATCATGAAATCATTGAAACTGTCTCCACTGATGTTATCAAAGAACTGCCAAATTCTAAAAACTTCATTAAAATTTTGACTACAACAGATTCTGATGGTACTATCCTATTGAAGGGTAATGACAGGATCCAGTACTTAACTGATTCCCAGTTAGTCACCAATGAAGATGAAGATGGTGATGCATTATCACAAGAAGTGATATTCTGTGAAGGTGATGACTCCTCTCAGTTCCAAATCTTGAAGTATGATGGCTCAGAACTGGTCATAGAGTATGCAGGTGACAGTCAAATAGCTACAGTACTGCAACAAGAAGATGGGACATTCTTGTGTGATTGTGGAGAGCAGTTTGATGACTTGACTGAGTATGAGAAGCATCAGTTCAAGCACAACCCTGCAGGCGAGCATTTATGTAATCTGTGTGGTAAAGGTTTTGAGTCAGCAGAAATACTCACGGGACACATGTTACTCCATGGCAGTAGTGGGCTACTGATCACATGCCCTTTCTGTAACCAGCTAATTAGACGCAATGCATTGACTCAGCATATCAAGTATGGTCACAACAACATTAAACCTCGTTGTAATGTTTGTTTAAAGACATTTGCCAATCCCAATAACTTGAAGCGTCACATGATGATACACAGTGGCATCCGGGAATTTGAGTGTGACATCTGTTTCAAGAGGTTCCACCAAAAGATTACAATGCAAACTCATAGACTGACTCACTTGAATCCGTTTGCTTGCAATCATTGTGACAAAACATTTGACAACAGGACAGCATTGGCCAATCACAAAGAGTCTGATGACTGCACCAAGTCTAAAGTGATAAAAGTGAAAGAAGAATTAATGAAGACTGTGAAACAAGAAATTACTACAAATCTTGGCAAGTTACTGGGATATGCTTGTTCATTGTGCAAGAAGATGTTTTCAGTTGAATCTGCTTTGGAGCAGCATATAGAAAGCACACATATTGTTGATCCAACTGAACTGTTATGTTCTGAGTGTGGTGAGGTGCTACCCTCTAAGAAAGACATGCAGGCTCATATATTGACACACAAGAACTTGAAAGTTAAGAATGCAAAGAGGTTTGAGTGCAGAATTTGTGGGAAAGGATGTTCGAGCCAGGCAATGTTGCTGATGCATGAGCGAGTACATACTAATGAGAGACCGTTCCCCTGCCAACTGTGTTCTTTACGTTTCAAGACAAAAACACATTTAAGGACTCATCAGCTAACTCATACGCGGGAAAAGAAGTTTGGATGTTCGGTTTGTATGAAGTTCTTTGCTCTCAAAGGTAATTTGGTTGTTCATCTTAGAACACATACTGGAGAGCGTCCTTATGTATGCTCTATATGTGAAGAAGCATTCATTGACTCTAAATATTTGAAAAAACACAAACTAAAGAAACATGCAATTGATAATGTGCCGTGGAATCAGTACTAGGAATACAGTGCTTTTATATTGTAGTGTGTAGGATTTTCTACTGTGAAAATAGTCCTTATTCTCATAGTTAGTTAAAATTGCAGAGAAAGATATTTTGTTTTGTTTGTGTTTTTTACTTATGTTTGTGTACTAAGAGTTAAGCTTGTAAGTCAACCAAGCTGGTCATCTGTTATTGTCATACTTATTTTGTTAAATCACAATTTTTGAAAAGCATAATACCAAAAATGTTGATGTATAAAGGTGATAACTGAATGTTGTCAATTCCAGTCATGTCACCTCTTAAATAATCCAGTCATGTCACCTCTTAAATACCGTAAAATTGTGGTGAATAGGGATCGAGAGGTCATAGTATCGATTCACGCATCTTCTGTCCCTTTTCGCCGCTCAAACCCTATTCACCCCATTTTACCGTACTACTAAAGCAATGTATTGCGCTCTCTACTTACAAAATAAAGCGCAATATGTAAATAAAAACATATTTGGATAATTATAACAATGCTCATGTAAATAAAACGTTATGTATTGTATGGATAGAGTTGAAAGTTGTATGAAAAAATCTAATACAGTGATGTTACAAAACTATAAATAATAATATACAAATTATTACTCCTTTTTAGGACAGTTTGTCAAAAAAGCGGCCTTTATAAGATACTTAGGTATAGTAATTTGCCCTGTGTTCAATATGCTCCAAACAAGGTTTTTAAGCAATTACAAATCTCTAAAATAACGTGGTAGAAAATAACTTTCAATAATTGTTGAATTTCTATTTAAATTTGATCGATAATGAATGCTTTAAAAGGTATGTATATTGATAAAGAATACAAGTTATGCCAATCAAGTCTAATGTCAAACATTAGATACCCATTATGTGTAAATAATAGCATATTTTTTCATCAAATGCAAAGTTCGAATTCTGTTTTTTTTTTAGTTTTTATCACATGAACTTGTAAGTGTACCTAATTATTTGATTTGTAAATATAGTTTTTGAGTATGTATGAAAGTTTTAGTTTTTTAGAGTAGCGGTTGCATTTCCTATGTGTTATTTTAAACAATAAATTCATTTTAATTCACATTATAATACTCGGCATGTAACTTTGCAAGATTTTGTCACAGTGTGAGTGTGTATTGTATGTTTTATATTATTTCTCACCTGTCACTTTATACATAAACTCTTTCTTATTCTTATGTTAACTTATTTCAAAGTAGACATGATTAAAACTAAATGAAGTTAAATAACCATACAATACCATCACAAACTTAAAGTACCTTACCATAATAAGTGGTTACTTACTTGAACTCTGACTTCAACTATGTGGTTAGTTACCACGTAGTTGAAGTTCGACGGTTCATAAATCTGCCGACACAACTCGCCACTGGCAGTATAATCAACAATATTTTGGAGACTCTGTTGCCATTCAAGACAGAAAGAATATACAATAGTTCGTGCCGAGTATTATTTATATTGGTGGTCCTGGCACCGACTGCGGTGCGACACAAAAAATGTTTTAAATATTTTGTTACCACAAATTGTGAATTTCCTTCATTCCATCAATATTCTGATCACAATATCAAAGATGTGTTGACCAATGTGTATGTATGTTTTATGCTAGTTTTAATTGCTTATTTATACTATTACTACCTAAGGGCCGATTTTTCAATCAACAGATAATTCTTAACTGTAGGATAAAACTATCATTTGTAGTTTTTAGTAAGTTTCAAATATTCAAAGTTATTTCTCCAGTTAAATTTATCTGGTGTTGTATAAATCGGCCCTAAGTTATATCAATGTACTGAGGCAGTCACAATTAGAGCTACCGTTTTTCCCTCACCAGATAACTCCAATGTTGAATGATATCCTATTCTGTGTCTAATCACTAACCTCAAGCTTTATTAGTGTCATCTGGTGACCCAAAAACAGTAGCTCTCATTAAAAATTAATGATGTAACCGCTTTATCTTCGTGTCTATTTCACCACCTATGAAGTAAACTCCTATAAGAACCATCGAAAATTGACAGATCTCACACATCTTTCGATTTCATTATGGATGGTGCTCCTACACTGCTGTAAAAATAATGTTAGGTAACAAGATTTTACGGTTTTTCAAATAGAATCGAGTACTGTCATTATATTTTTGTAATTTTAGTCACAATGTATGAAGCTCAAGAGATGGTTTGACCGCGCTTCTGTTTAAAATTGAAAAAATATTTTTGTGTTTGCTAGCGCAGTTATCGAGGAAAGCTGATTGTTATAAAATATCACGCTACGATAGTCTAGCAGCGGGTGAACCGTGAGGGAATAGCTAATTTTCTGTAATATACTCAAAACAAACATTGAAAATGTGTAATGTTTTTAAACATTCTTAACAGCATTGTGGGAGCTATTTACGACTGAAAATTACACTTAGGTGGTGAAATATTATTTTAAATTAATCACAAAAGTTGTGTTTTATAATTAAGTTAACGTAAAAATCTTTTCAGCTAATTTTATGGTATGTGTCAAATTTAACTACCATGGGTAGTCTACCAATCTGGTTTTTTTGTTTTTGAAGGAACTTGGACAACGATTAAAAGTATCAATTTTAATTTTATTTTTTGTTTTATTTTTCACTCATTTAATTAATCTAAAATCAATGTGCTAATTTATCGTATCATTTCGACTTCTCAAGGTATTTTGGTAAGTACATACCTATTTATTTATATGAAACAGATTAACAGAACAGCACATAAGCAAATGAATCTCTGAAGTGCTTAGTGGAAATTACACAGAATAAATTAAAAGACTTCACAACTTGAGAATCTCGTAAATCAAGATAATTTCCAAACTTTGATTATATGTCTAGATGGAGTGTCAGTCCACGAAAAGCGTAACAAAAAATTTTAGTGAATTCAATAAGTACTTAATCCCATGACCATCCGTACGTTTTACTATAGATACGTTATATTATACATTTTTGTAACTTGGCACTGAAGGAGACATCGCGTATTATATAGATGGGCGTCGAAAAGGTTAAAAAATCAATAAAACCACAATAAAATATTGTATTTTTCAAAACAATGATATAATATATCTAGGTACTGTGAGTACCTAAATTGATATACTATGTAGTCAACCAGCGCCATCTTTTTTTAATTTAGAGTTTTGTTAAATCTGAACACGTTCGATAGACCAAGCAGATGTTTTTTATATAACGCTACTAAAAATATGTTTTAGGTGTCTAATTAAAGCTTAACATTTTTTTTACGCGTTGTCGGTTTATAGAAAGTTTAAACGAGGAGTTGAATTTAGTAATAAAAGTTTAAAGGAAATAATCAAAACGTTAAGTTAGCGCTAATTTCAAAGTTTCAAATTGTTTCTGGTAGGAAATAATTATTGGCTAGTAGTTAAAAATAAGAAGATCATGCAATTTCATTTCACTTACTAAATTAACATTTGGTTTTTTAATATTAAACGCTGCATTACCTCATTTTTTAAGTTATATTTTTTATAATAAACACTTAAATTGACTATAGGTACCTAATGACTTCAATTCATTTCCAATATTTTCGGCCATATTGTTTTCATGTGATTCGCGCCATTTGCGGTCGCTTCGCGTATTTTGATGATATTTCGTTGAAATTGTTTAGAATTAGTTAGTTTTCGTTTATTTCTTGTTAAGTTTGTTGTATAATGGCATATAATTAATATCTGTTTTTAAGTTTGTGATATATTGCTGTGATTATTTATTTGTTACTTCATATAAGTTACAATAATACTTGCAGTAGGTACCTACTGCAAAGTTTTTGTTGACAATTTATGTGTGTAAAAATTTATAAACTGTCGTAGAATTATCGCTTAGTGATCAGATTATGTGTGTGAGTTTTCTTCCGATTTTAATGTGACAAGCCCGCCACAACATACTAAACCCATTGCAACTCCTGTAAGCTGATAGTCTTGTCTTGTCTTGGTAAGTTCTTTGAATGTTACTATGTTTAGTTCATCAAACCTAAAATTAGTATACCTAACGTACGTAGTTTTCCCCGGCCTCGGACACATCCGTCACTAAAAAAAAATAAGTTTAAGTAATATGCTATGTTTAAAGTGCATTAAAGTAGAATAAGCTAGGTAGGTAAATTAATGTTTAACAATACTAATAATTATGCCTACCTACCGCTTACATGGCTCGGCCGCAGCCGGCCGCGCTCGGTTCTGTTTTTCTATTTGTCATACCGTAATACCTACATACGTTCTTAAAATCATTATTATCTCTTGAATACATAATTGACCATTTTTATGAACAATTCGAATAATAATACAACAAGTACCTAGGTAATATTTAAACCATTTATCTATACATAGGTAATTATAATAAAATCGTAGAAAAGTCTAAACTTGTACCTACTTTGAATATTTTTTTAACAGAATAGGTAACTGGGGCGTGGTCTACTACAGTCGAAACTGAAGCCAAAAATAATTTCTGATTGGGTTGTATGTATGTCCGGGATGATCTCAAAAGTACTGTCGGGTCAACATATAGGCTACATATTATCACGCTATCGCGTATTGGGTATGCGCAGTAAATCACTATTGCACGTGAACAGCTAGTTAATTAATTAGCTTAATATTTTATATAGGTAGCTTAATATTTTATTAAATCAAATGTGATGTTCCTAATTTATTTTGACAGGGATTCATATTCATAGGTATCGAGGAAGGACAGGCAGTCATTTGAAAAACAGGCAGGTTACCAGTTTTTCAAATTGTTATTCAAACTTGTTATTGTAACTGCATTGTTACCGTAAATTAGATAAAACATATTGCAGCACATCGTGTTGATAGTTAATTTTACAGATTATTTTGTAGACGACGTATAGACAGACATCTAGAGAAAAATTATTATAGGTAGTTTTTTTTTTGTTTTATATGTACCGACGTAATCAAAAGTTGATGGAATACACAAAATAACGCGAGATGGCACTGTTACAAAGATTTGACGAAAGAATAAAAACCCACATATTATTTTTGATGATGTTAGGTATGTCGTACATACATACTCCAACGGGGGTCACGATAATTATACATAGTAAGAATGTAGTGGAAATATATGTTATTATTCTGAACTAAAACTATTCCTTCAACATCAATAATATCACATTTTATTACGTGCTCCGTAGATCATACAATACCCGTGTAAGTATTAATATTATTAATAAATAAGTGCCGCAGAAGCACAATATTTAATACAAGCAATAAGAAGAAACTATCACAAATGTGTTGAAATACCGCGTTAAAAATATTTTAGACCATTTATTTCAAAAATATTTTAGTTATTTGAGAAATAAATTTTGATAATAAATTACTAAACAATAAGAAACTAAACCTAAACCATCTCAACCTTATTTATTCAGTTCATTAGAACTATTTAGCTAGTTTAGTTCATATTATAGAGCCAATCATTAAGTTAGATAGCTAAGCTAACTTTTCGTATCTTCCGTTGCTTGTTTCAATTGACCCCGTGTCATATGATTCAAGTACCAGGCGCTCATAAGAATAAAAGAGTTGTTTAGTCACTGTCATGATGTCTCTCAACACACGTACACACAGTATCAAGCCCCGCCCACTGGCACTACCCACCACTGCCCACCTTAAGCGGCGTGCGGTAGTCAGTCGGTACGTCTATCAATTATCCACTTGTGAGAATGTTTGTGTATGTATGTTTATTGCTCTTTCACCCAAAAGCTACTGAATAGCTTTGCGATAATTCTTAAAATCTTAACCTTAAATAGTTTAATTAGTAAAGCAAAGTATATTTATGCATTCTTATTCTGAAAATTTTGAAGTTATTATGTACAAGATCCATGATTCATCTGGTTCCTTCATAATTATGTGCCCCTGGTAGTTTGTGACAGGACGGTTCCAATACGTTACTAACAAACGTTCCTGTGCGTTACCAACGCAACTAACTGTTTCGATTTACCCCGGCGCAATATTCTAAAATACTAGGATTTCATGACTTTTAGGCGGTTTTCAAGAATGTAGAATTTTTTTACACCGCTGCATAGAGGCAGTAAATAAAATACTAGTAACAGAATTCGGCATTGAACTATAAAAATAATAATTATCTAGTTTTTCTGCGTACACAAAATAATATTAAGTATAGATACATGAAATAATGAAATAAAAATTTAATTTGATGAGTTACGCGGGTGGAAATCCTGTTATTTTATTTATTTTTCATAAGCAATAACAAAAATTTTTGGTTTGACCTTATTATTTATTTTTTAATTAAGTAATAAATTACTGACGTGAACAAGGGAACAAACTACGCAGTACGATACGATCCAAGTAATAATTATACAATGAATTTTGTGTGGGCATTTGAAGAAACACTCAACGAGTCTGACAACCTCATTTACTGTCCCAATTTGCCCCGTCATATTCGCTAACAGAAACTGTGAATACCAGGCGAACATGATAATCAAAGAGGTACCGACGCGCACGTACCTCTGGGGCACGGCACGCAAAACGTGAGTGATCTCGAAGAGTGGGCGGTAACTTAAAAGTTTCACTAACAAAGTAGTAGTGATGGACGATCTGTACCTGTTCATATCAATAGTAATTTTATAATGAATTAGGCATATACTGTCATTTCTTTGTGATTTGATGTAATTTTTGCTTTAGTTTATTTTTCAATTTACAAATCTGTTGATACAGTTTCCAAAGTTGCAACATGTCAGATGCTAGCGATAGCGACTAGAGGGCGTTATTCTACAATTCAATAAAAATGCTAGAATAAATTTATAAATCTACATATAGGTACCTAACCTAAATTAAATTAAAATGTTTATAGGTACATCCAAAAAATACGTGCAGAGACATTTTCATTATTATAATATAAAAAGATATATCTAGCTGCTTCAGAATTATGTGTCCCTGGTAGTTAGTGACAGCGCAGTTGGAAACGTTACCAACAAACGTTCTTGTGCGTTACCAATCGACTTATAAGTACAGACTGTTGTGCGTCGTAATTATTATTATACTCACTAAACATATTCTAAAATACTAGATTATGATGACAAACGTGACTTGAGGACAGTGTTCAACAATGATGTATGATTTTTATTATTTAATAATGCGGGAATGCTTTTTTTTGAGCGGGAAAATCATCCAATGACTTCTCCCGCCCGGGTGAGGCGGGAGGGAGCGTCAGACTCTTACTGACTAAAAACCACCCCGTTCCTTTCCTACTCCTGCACTTCGAGCCGGAGCCCCGGCAACCCGTTAAGTCTTCCGCGTTTTTTAGTCAAATTTCCGTGGTGCTTGGCGACTGGGCTTCACCCAGTTGTACGTCTCTTCTTTGTGCCTTTAGGCTTAATTCATTCTGTCTCCTGCAGAAATTCACCGAGGGAAGTGGAAACTATAGTTTTTTCTTCTCCTCTTATAATATCTTCTGATTCATTTCGTTGCGGGAACCAAGACAGTTACTCATGTCCCTGGGACGCGCCGAACTTCAGTGTTCCGGTGTTTTCATGGTTGTATCTACTGTAGATCCTGGCTTACAAGAGTTGCAGCGGTTCTGGGAGGTTGTGGCGGGCTTGTCCCTTTAAAAAAAAAAAAAAAAAGTCTTCCGCGGCTCCGTAAATGCGGGAATGCTGGAAATTACTTAATGCACTTGCATCCTTGCAATATTCGGGTGTGGAAAGGGGGAGGCGTGGTGCAACACTGTACTTAAATTTTTCTCATCATCATCATCAGCCTATAAGTGCCCACTGCTGAGCAAAGCCTCTCTTCTTACACGTAGACAGTGGCGTGCACACCATACATGCAAATAAGCACTGCATACCCTACAAAATCATGGTAAACCTACATAGTCAAATACAGAGTGTCACTCATAAACACGACATGAATATTTACTGACATCATACAGAGATTTCGTAATTTTATTGATATTTAATTTGGAAAACTGGTAACTAACGCCATCTATCGAAAAAATATTGAAGTACTACAACCACTTTCTACTTTCTTCGATATTGGAGCATTGCGCCAGTGGCGCCGCCACCTCGCTATTGTGTGATGGTGGCGGAAGCATGTACTAATGCTAGCCGGTACATTTTGCTTGTTTTCTCGTGCTGATGTTGGATTTTTTTTTTGTTAGGTTGGTAATTTCTATACAACTGCAAAAGCACTGCTTCTTCGTTATCCGACTAATTTAGGAAGTCAACAAATCGTAGCGTTTGTTTGAAAATAGATAGGTATATTAATTTTGGTCAACTTATTGTTTACGTTTTTTTTGGCCATTTTGTTTTGGTTATGTTTTTATGTGCAAGTGAATAAATTGTAATGTAATGAATTATAATTTAAATGAACTGTTAATTTACCGAAAATTATGTAAAATTATAGCTGTGAGCTCTGTGCTGGTGATTTGTGTTGTTCAATAAATTCAATATGAGTGCGTTGTCCTTATTGTCGTTCGAAGAAGAAACGAAAATATTTCCAAAGGCGATTTTGCGTGTGTCGTATGTCCGGGCTAGGCGTAACTCAAAAAAGGTAATAATTTTATTATTTCTTTTAATAAACTACGATTTGCGATTATAGGTATAGTTTGTTAGCACTGGTGGTGTACCAATTTCATTATTGTTTTTAAAATCCAGTCATCTTGATCTCGCTTTGTACGATTTTTCTATGCATTTAACGGTCAGTTTATACTGGTGCTACATAGTTTGATGGTCGCGAAACCATTTGTACTTCGCCGCTCCAAAGTAGGTACCTAGTTAATAGATTTATAAAATAGATACCTAGGTATCTATGTTGATCAACTTTATACACGGATAGTTTGAAAATAATTATGTACCTAATTTGTTTATACAAATTAATAAAATACTAAACCTAATTACCTACTCAAAATTATGATGTTTCGGGAGTTTTATTTTCCGAGATTAATGTAGACCAATTTTTTTTAATCACCTTCTGCCTACCCTACTTCAAATCTCTGTGCACGCCTCTGCACGTAGAAGGTTTGAGCATTAATCACCACGCTTACTCAATGCGGGTTGGCGATGGCGATGTAAAACTTATAATTAGAAATTATAAGCCCAGGTTTCCTCACGTATTTTTCTTCACCGTTTGTCAGTGGTCTAGATACTCTTAGAAAGTACATATAACTCGGAAAAAGTTACATTGGTACTTGCCGTTGGTAGGTTTCGTACCCGCATCCTCAAACATGAGAAACGGGCTTCTTAGACCTCCGGGCCACCACGACTATTAATCTCATGCTAACGATGTAGTTACGTAATAATCTAACATCAAAAATGTTTTAGTACCTATTTAATGAAGTGAGTATTGTTTACCTATCTACGAAACGAGTTACGTTACCAAGCTAACTAATAAATCTGCCCAGAGTAGGCTAGGTAAAAAATATACCTAGCTAATAGGTTTAATGATTTTTTTTTATTACTCATTAAGAACATGGTGCACTTACAATGAACTCTTTAAATGACTAACCTATTGTGTGCAACCATTGTTCAGCGTTTCAGATGCTCATATTGCAAATCAAACATGAAGAATGAGACAGGTGCCATTTTGCAAACTCAACTGTCCTCATAAGAAACTTTGACCTAAGCTTAATAAAAATAATTATCCAAGAAGTTATGTTTTCTTATGAATTTCAAATAATGCAATAATTAAGAATATTATTATTAACTTGCGACTCGCCCCCTGCTTCGCACGGGTGCATTATGCATTTATTATACATCATCATTATAAACCTTCCTTAAGAATCACTCTATCTATAAAAATCAGTTGCGTAGTATTAAAGATAAAGAGCATACATAAGGACAGACAGACGGCGGATGTGACTTTGTTTTATATTACGTAGTGATTGTTTTATAATTAAAGTCTCGTAAAATGCCTCATGTCTTTAAAATTGTTGGTAATCGGAATAATGACAACACCGCCATCTAACGAAAACGCAGGAAGATGACTTTCGTTCACTACTGAGGATTGCGTCACTCTTGTTTCAATTTACCCCGTCACATTTTGCCCGTACACTTCACACATACTAGGCTGTAATAAACGCTAGGCGGTTCGATAAACCTCCTTCTTAATCCCCGATTATGAAAAATTCACATTTGTTCATACAAAAGTAGTCTCTAAGTAGGTATTGGTAATTATAAGGTCTATAATGAATGTTAAATAATGTAGTAAGTGGAGAGCGGTCACCGGTGGGTGACCGCTTAGGGACTGGGCAGTTAATAATAAGACTTCAGTTTAATAATTTTATAGGAAATTACCTGTATCATCAATCACCTCCTGAGAGGAATACGTCGAGTTACAAGTTACTCAGAACTACAAAACAAAAGTTAATCGTTCTTGTTTCTGACTGATTGTGTCCAACAGATGACGGTTGCGAATGTGTTCGGTGATGCTGATGGTTCTGTGATTAGTTGATTACCTACGACATGGCGTGTTATACAAAATTTAATTTAATAAAAAAATAATATTGAATGCGACTCATTTATTTTTATTCTATTTATTCACAGCAGACCAAAAATCGGCAGTCAATGTAGGCATTGAAAAAGTTGAAAAGTTATACGTCTACTCCTTCCTATCAAAAGAGTGTTTTTTAACGATGTGCTAAATAAACGGCATACAATCGAATAGAAAACTTAATAAGTCAAAAATATCTAGACTGGATTGAGATCAGTTATAATTCCGGCCCCAAATTAACCGACAAACAGCAAAATCTGTCCAAGTCCGAGTCACAATTTATCATTACCGTTCGCATTTACCCCGTCACATGCGCCCAAAGAAACTGTGAATACTAGGCAAACATAAAAAATCAAGAGGCGTATCATGAAGAAAATGTCGCACTCGAGTTGTGTGTAAAACTAAAAAGTTTTTAACAATATAGGTAGATAAAAATGATATTAAATAAGTAAACTTCGTTTATTAGGAAATTACAAACGATTCGTAATCGTAAATAGGCCAGTAAGGTATAGTTATTAATTCCGTTTAAATAATAGCTTCAATGACGTTATATAAATTAACCATGTAGCTAGCTACTAATATTTTGATTTATCATTATTTGCATGAAATCCTTGAGCTTAGTACGTTCTTTATTTTTCAATCAACAAGAGTATCAAATAATGAAGTTTCATACAAACAGTGGGAAAGAAACCTTTTAAAATCGATGAAACATCGTGACTCGTCGTTGGTTAGTTTGTTAGTAGTGAATCGCAATGCTGTACCAATCTGCCCCGTCATATTCGCTAACAGAAACTGCGATTACTAGGCGAACATAATAAACACAGAGGTACCTACGAGTTTCGAGCGTAAACTTATGTAGAGACGCCTGCAAGGCGGCAACATAGTAGTTACATTAACTAAAGACTAGATGGCGTTAGTTTCCAATAAGAAGCTAACGCCATCTAGTCTTTAGTTAGTTAGTTTAGTTTAGTTATCTAGTCTTGTAACAATGAAACAGTGAAATTGGGAAATAAATAAATAATGATTATAAATTAATATTTATTTGTTCAAATTATCGACAGAAATACATGCTTAAAGACGTCAATGAAAATGTTCATATCGATTTTGGACAAATCAATATTTTTTAAACTATCACAATTTATCTCTTAAAAGTTTATCATTTATAAATAAGTAATGTATTTGCATCAAGTACTAAACCAACGAATTCATCATCTTACAGCATTACACATTTCTTCTTTATTAATTTTGTTGTCGTGCATTGTAAATGTACAACAAATAGAAATTGTACAGAATAGCAATACTGTAATTCATAATCTCACAATAAAACATTTAGGCTTAGTTGCACCACAGAAAGTAGTTATAATATTAGTTAGTGTCACATTTAACAGTAACTGTAACGCTGACTTTAACAGTTACAGCAAAATGTGTTGAACCAGCGAATTCAGCAGCTTTGTCAAAGTTAAAAGTATTGCAAGTCAAATGAGTCATGATTTTCCCCAAATTTGACGTGGGTAATATTTTTAAACATGACAAGACTAAAGATAAATGCATTTTTTTTTTAATTATAATACAACCTCCTTAGATTTTATCATAATTTGATGAATAAAGATTAAAAAAAAATATGTTTTTGACATGCCATCGTTGTCACTTGGATTGTAGCAGGGAGCTGCCATGATTTTTTAGGACCGTACATAGAATTACAGTACATAATTTATTAGTTTTGCTACTAATATTATTAGCATTACATAGCAAATTATTATATATTTTTATAATTTGCTATGTAATTATGTATGTATTAGTGATATATCACTATAATGAATATTCGCAGTCGCATTTAAAAACATTTGCATATTTTTGACATTGACATTCGCATTCGCAAATATCTAAAATATGTTATTCGTTAATAAGTCTCAGTCACCGCGAGCCCGTTGCAGTCAGTATATAAGTACATAAAGTCAAATCACTTTTGGCGACTTTCACGTGCTGGTAACTGTTGACTGCAACGGTAGTTGAGTGGCTGACGCTCACTGCTCATAATTAAGGAAAGAACTATTACTTATAAAGTGTATACTAAATATACTTTATAAGTAATAACATATTGTGATGGCAAAATGAGTTTTCGGAAATAGCGTGACCTGACCTCCTCTACTATTTGAATTTTATATGCTCACGGCACCTATACTTTTTTCTATTTATAAATGCAAGATCAATAGATAATAAAATTTACATTACTAATTAGCAAATTTATAAAAATTCTTATTATTATTGAAGGTGAGGTAAAATAAGTATAAAACGATGTTTTTTCTTATAACTGTCTGTGTCGCAGAATCCGTCCTCATTCAGATGGGCCGTTTTACCCCGTCAAATTCGGCCAAAGTAACTGTAAGTACCAGGCAAACACGAGAAGCATAGAGGTATAATCAACACAATGGCGCGTGTTGTTCAAACAAAGTGACCAACCATAAAATATCAGTTAGAAACATTTTAAGTAGGCAACGTTTTCCTGTAAAATATTATTTAATTTTTTTTAATTATTATTTTAAATCGTAAATTGTACAAGATAATCAAAAAGGGCGATTACTGCCATTAAATATGTGATTACTTTTCCAACTCACAATTATCGTAGTTCGTGTTTTCGCCGCTATAGTATGAGAAGTAAGTACCTGTAGGTCTACTCTGATTCGACGAAAAACGAAGTTTCGGACGAAACTTCCAAGGTTACCTACCACAATGACATTTATTACAAACGAAAAAGGAATGAAACAAACCAGAAATTAGTAGAGATGTTCTGTTTGACGTGGATATTTTCGGAACGTTGTTTGTGACACGAAAGTCCATTGTTATTAAATGTCGATACTATGCAAACTCCAATCTTAGCTGAGTTAAAATATCGTTTGGAGAATTCAGAGCAAACCATTTAGTTCATTCAATACCCACCTAATATGGATTCACAAGGCGCTAGTGTTGCAACTCAAGCAAGAGTCGACGTTTCACAATATCAATGTCGAAATGAAATGAAATGAAATGAAATGAAACTGAAATGAAACTTTATTTGTGAAATGAAACTTTATTTGTGATACATAGGTACATTTGGTTGGTCATTTTTAGATTAAAGTGCGCTATGATCAGCCTATTTTAGGCATACAAATACTCGTATAAGAGTTTAAATCAGTAAGTCGATTAATTAGTTAGATAAGTAAATATGAATTTGTCGTGTTTTAATAAATTATATGTCAATAGTGTTCGTCAAAAAGTCAGATGAGGAAGACTACTCAATGCTTAATAAATTATAATAAATTGATGTCAATAAGTAGGTAATTAATAGATTATTGTAGTCAATACGTTATAGCTAAACATAAGTCAACAAATAAGCAAAATCAAAATTTATCCATTAAAAAATCTAAGACACTATAATAACATTTTTGACACAGTAATTGTTTTAAAGATTTTTTAAAATAATTAACATTAGCTTGTTTTAGCTCTTTAGGTAATTTATTATAGATAGCTGGAGCATACGAAAGATACTTTTATGCATTAATGCGGTATTCGTTCTGGGTATACACAGACGACTTTCATCCCTTTGTGGCCGATTATAAGCTTCAGATAATAAAATAAAGCGTTGAGGATTTTGCTTTACAAACACCGCGGTTTCATAAATGTATAGTGATGGTAAGGTCATAAGATTGTGTCTTTTGAAGAAAGGTACACAGCTGTCAGTGGCCTTCAAACCAAACATAGCCCGGACGCACCTTTTCTGTGCCCTGAAGACAAGAACTTTGTTGGTCGAATTCCCCCAAAATATTATGCCATACCTAAGGACAGATGCTACCAGCCCATGATAAGCGATTAGTAGTGTATCGCAATTAATTTTATGTGCGAGTTCATGTAGAACATAAGCTGATTTACTCATACGTTTGCATAGTTGTTCAGTATGCTGTTTCCAAGAAATTTTATCATCAATATGCAAACCGAGAAATTTTGTACTATTTGTTTCATTAATGGCTTGTGCATTATAATTTACATTCAAATTGTTCGGGGAAGGTAACCGTTGCTTGAAATGCATTAATTGCGTTTTAGTTAAGTTTGCTTTTAGATTATTGACATTAAGCCAGTTCATGATAGAACTCAAGGTGTTATTTATATCATGTTCATAGTTGATTTTATTTGTGCATTTTACTGTAACTGTACTATCATCCGCAAATAGAGCTATAGGATTGTCAGTGGCATTAGGCAAGTCATTAATGTACAGTATAAATAGTGTTGGACCCAGAACGCTACCTTGGGGGACACCGTATTTCAGTTTTCGCTTGCATGATCGAAACGTTTCTTCTTTTTTTGTCAAAATATTAATTGTACTCAATTCAGTGTATTGATTGCGACCTTTAAGATACGATTCGATTAAGTTCAAAATATTACCTCTTATTCCGTAATGATAAAGTTTCCCGACTAATATGTCATGGTCAACGTAGTCAAAAGCCTGCGTCATATCCATAAAGATTGAGCATACAGGTATTCTATTGTCGACATCAGCCATAACTATTTTTAGAAAATCATATATTGCCATGTTAATAGTTTTATTGTGTCTAAATCCCTTTTGTTCATTTACCAAAATATTTTTACATTCCAAATAATTGTTGAGTTCTTTACATATGTGTTTCTCAAATATCTTTGATATAACTGAAATTAAAGCAATGGGTCTATAGTTTTCTAGATATTCTCTATTATCTTTCTTGAAAATTGGTTTAATAATAGAAGTTTTTAATTTGTCAGGGTATATCCCTGCTTCAATACATAAATTTATGAGGTAGCTGAAATGAGGAGAAATATTCGTGGCTATATATTTCAAAACTTTAGTACAAATGCTATCGTTACCTACACTATTTGTTGTTTTTAAGTTTCTAATAATTCGTAAGACGTCATTTGGTAGACATGGTTTCATAAACATAGAATTTTGTCTAGTGGTCATGTATGATTTATACTGCATTTTGAGTGATTCATTTTGAGGCACTATTTTATCGATAAAATAGTTATTGAAGGCATTGGATATGTCATAAGGGTCAGTTATTGTTTTGTTATTTACTTTAATACTACTTATTGTATTTTGTGGTAAGTTTAGTTTTGTTTTATTTATAATGTTCCAAGCCGATTTGCTCTTATTATCTGAATTGTTAATTAAATAATTGTTTTGAGCGCGTTGTGTTAATTTTATTACTTTTTTATACCTTTTTGAGAATTCTTTTAATTTTGTTTTATTCGCGTGTGTAGGCAATTTTCTGTATTGCCACAAGAGAATGCGCTTTTTGACACTACAGACTTTTAAGCCTCGTGTTATCCAGTTGGCTTTACGGTGCGTGTGTATCGTGATACGTCTGAACGGGAAGCAAAGATCATAGAATAGTTTAAATAAGTCAATGAAGTTATTATAAGCCACATTTGGATCAACAGCCGCATACATCTCTGAGAAAGACAGTTTATCTAAACAAGCATCAAACTTTTTAAGATTTTCCTCACTATAATCTCTACGCTTAATCTTCCAGCTTTTAATCAGGCACACTTTTTGGACTTGGCACTTCAATATCTGAGCTGTGTGATCTGATAGACCGAAGTCAATTACTTCCGCTTTACATTTGTTGCGATAGTTGTGAGCAAAATTGTCAATACATGTATAAGATGAGGATTTGAGACAGCAATGAAATCATAGGATTCATCTATAACAATAGAGTTTTATTTAAATAAAATAACAATGTTTTAATAAAAAAATATAAAATATGAAACCTCGGAATACAAACCTATAACAATAGAGAATCGACAATTAATTGTCACTGCTTTAGCCCGTCGATCCTCACTTAAATTCTTTAAATTAAATAACTAAAATAACAATCCTATATTATCGAAATAAAAATAATTCTTTACAATATTTCAATTTGTAGCTAGAATATTTCAATTGACGTTCGTTTTATGACACGTGTGTCACCTTATCCAAAGACAATACAAAGCATGGAGGCTTTCATCACCCCCCTTCGAAATAAAAAAAAAAATAATAATAATTAGAAATTAACAATCATATTTATGCATGGGTATGAGTTTCGTGACATGATATAGTCCAATACATCTTGTTCCACGACCAGTATTTATTTTAAAAACTGAATCCGATATTTTCTCTTCGATTTCAAAGGGACCGATTCTAATTTCATCCATCTTCTTTTTGTTTAATTTATTTCCATAGTCAACATATACCATATCCCCTTCCTTAAATTCATGTTGTATTCTATTCTTGGAAAATAAAGTTTTGTTATATTCGTTTGATTTTATTGACCTTTGTAGAGCTATTTTCCTGTCTTCTTCCAAATTCCTTGTTAATAACTGTTTTTCTTTCAATTCCTTAGGTAATAAATCTGTAGACTCACCACAAAGCAAATATTTAGGAGAAAATCCTGTTACAGAATGGTTTGTTTCATTGTATTTATTTCTACATTCCTCTGCTAGTCTTGACCAATTTGTTTTACCTTTTGATTCATTCATTTTGCACCTTATTTTATTCACAAGAGTTTGGTTCAGCCTCTCATTCAACCCATTCGAGAATGGTGCATCAACTGCTGTTAATATTAATTCAATATTTCGGTTTCTAAGGTAATTTTTGAATTCGATCGAATTCAAAGCTGGATATTGATCAGCAAGCAAGATGTCTATTGTTTCTTCCTTAGGAATTTTCTCTAAGAGTTTGATGAAATCTCGGCCATTTTGATTCTTGGAACATAAGATATACGAGTACCTGGTAAAATGGTCTACTAGTAAGTGTAAATATCGTTTTGTTGATCTTTGTCCTCCGAATCCTCCTATTGTGTCCAGTGACATTATTTGGAAAGGTCTTGTAGCTGGGCCCAATTGTGACATAAATCCATATTTTCTATTTAACCTTGTTTTATTCTTTATGCATATTTCACAGTTTTTACATATATTTTTTATATTTTCCGATAAATTTGGGGCTGTATAAAAGGATTTATTTTTGATTCTGTTTGATTATTCCAGTAGACAATATTCTTCATGTGTGTTCTTTATTATAGTTTTACTGTAAGCTTCACTTAGAATAATTTTCTTCCTATTTTTTCCACATTTTCTGTAATAAACCCCATCTTCAAAAACAACGTTCTTTCCCAAATTTTTTAATCCCACATTTTTCTCTTGATCATATCTTATGTCATCAATATCAATAATATTAACTGTTCTTAATATATCTTCATTATTTTCATTAACATCCAATACTGGGTTTCTGCTTAGACAATCTGCTTCAGTATTATTATTTCCAGGGTTATATTTGATTTCACAATTATATTGTGACAAATAGTGTGACATGTCTCCTAATTCATCATCAGGTCTATTTCTGATATTTAACTTCTCAAGGGGTTTATGATCTGTATAGATAGTGAAATGGTTTCCAATCAACCAATGTTGCCAAAACTTTATACTCTCTCTAATTGCTAAACATTCTAAAAATATAGCTTTTTTATGTTTCTGTGATTCATTAATTTTTTTGGAAAAATATGCTACAGGTTTTTCTTCACCATTTAGCTGAGTTTGTTTCAAGACTGCTCCTATTCCAATGGAACTGGCATCTGTATAAATAAATATTGGTGCTTGTGGATCATAAATGGCCAGTATTGGTTTTGAACATATATAATCTTTCATTTTCCGGAATGCATCCTCACACTGTTCTGTCCAATTGAATTTCTGATCTTTTCTCAGCAATTTATGGAGTGGATCAAGAACTACTGAGACATTTGGAATATATTTTCCATAAAAGTTAATTTTCCCCAAAAATTGTCGTATTTGCTTTCTATTTTGAGGAGTAGGGAAATTTTTTATTGAAATTAAATTATCATTTAGAGGTGTAATTGTATTCTTCTGTAATATATGACCCAAATACTTGACAGAATCATGTGCAAACTTACATTTTGTTAATTTTAGTCTGAAGCCTTCTTCTCTAATAGCATCCAGCAACTTTTTTATATGTGTGATATGTTCCTCGAATGTTTTAGAAAATATCAATATGTCATCGATGAAATTCACTGCAAATCCTGTCAGATCATGTTTTCTCATAATATTTCCCAAAATCCGTTGGAATATGGCTGGAGATGTCTTCAGTCCGAAGGGTAAGCAAGTCCATTGGTAATGACCTTCCTGAGTTACAAAACCAGTTTTGTATCGATCCGTTATTTTCAAAGGAATGGACCAAAATGCTGAATTTATGTCCATGGTTGTAAAATAATTACAATTTATTGTTTTAGTTAGTAGGTCTTCTATTAGTGGAAATGGTTGTGACTGTGGTATAATTATTTTATTTAAATCTCTGAAATCTATGCACAGTCTACTTCTTTTTCCTTCATCTCTTTTAAAAGCTAAAGTAACTGGTGCGGCAAATGGACTGTAAGATTCCTCGATTAATCCGTGTTTTAATAGCTGCGAAATTTGATTTTCTATTTCGATCTTATCTTGAACTGAACATCTATATGGTCTTTTATAACAATACTTTTCAATTTGTAAATCTATACAGGCTTCATACATTTTTACTTTTCCAGTGTCATATTTGTTCCTTGCAAATATTTCAGAGTAATTCTCCAATAACATATTTATCTGTTTCCTTTGTTCATTGTTTAAGAATCTTGTATCTATATTAAATTGGTTTGTATCTATACCTTCATTGAAGTTTACTGCATACTCTTTTCCTTCTATATTTATTTCCATATTATTAGTTTGTCTATTTTCATCTTCATTGCTACTTATTTTAGAATTGTTTGTTTTGTGTATCTGGATATTTAAATTCTCATCATGAGTCAACCCAAATGTATATATTGAATCTAATCCTAGTATTAAATCATAATTAAAATGTTCGTTTTCAAAGATAAATGCATTTATTTTATTCTTTCTGTTTAATAATTCTGCATCCAGTGTAATTAAACCTTTAGTTTCTCCTCCTCCACTTATTGTTTTTATTGTTTTATAGCAGGTATTTGGTTTCGTATTTGCTATCTGAACTAATTTAGAATTAATTAATGTTATTCGTGAACCAGGATCATACAGCGCCTTGGCTTTTAATGTATTGTTTAACATTACTGTTATCTCAATTAGTGGAGGGAGATTTAGTTTTTTTGGTTTTCATTACTGAGTTCAACTTCCAGTATTGAATTAGAGTTAAAGGATTTTTTGTCAGTTGTTTTATTATCACGACTGTACCAGCAAACATTCTCGGGATGAAACCTATTAAATTTTCCATTATTTTCACAAATCTTGCAGGACTTTTTTCCAGTTTGTTTTATTTCCTGTTTAATGTATGTATTTCCTGTGCTTTGGGTTTTCTTCGTATCATATTTTCTTGCAAAAGTTTCTAGTCCTCTTATACAGTTAAATAACTCATTTACTTCTTTAATGCTTTCTCTGTCTATTTTATCCATTATGAAGTTTGGTAGACCAGTGGCAATCAAGAAAATTAGAGTTTTTTTATCTATTGTACTGTTAGCTTCTAGTAATAGTCTCTCTTTTTTAGAGCGTATTCTAACATTGATCCTTGTATGTATTTAAAATTAATAGCATATCGGATTGGTAACCATCCTTTATCGGCAAATGCTTCACATAAACTCTTCTTCCATACAGACCACTCCGAATCAATTGTATATTTTATAATCATGGAGGTGTACCAATCCATACACGTATCTTCTAATAGTAATCTTAGCATTTCTATCTTTCGTAAATCCGTATCTATTTGTAAGCGCGCACATTCACTTTCATAAGTATCTAACCATTGTTGAACATTTGTTGTATTTCTTGAAAACTTCTGTATTGAAAATTCTGCTAATAGTTTTGTTTTATTTCCTATTTTCTTCGACAATGACTCTGTCGATGACGACTCTTGACTTGGTTCTAATTTTTCAAGCAAATACCCATCAAATTGTATGTTGCCATCATCCAAGTATGTACTTTTCATATCTTTAGTTAATGTAATCCAAACCTGTCTCTTATCGTGCCTTTTTTGGAGCGATTTCTTTATTTTGTCAAATATTTCATGTTTCATTATTTCTTTGTGTAACTGCACCGATTGATATTCTCGAGGCATAATATAAGTTTGGCCTTGTGTATCCGTGATGGTAGTTATGGCATAGATATTGGTTTTATTATCATCCGGCTTCGCTTTCACGATGAATTCAAATTGTAATTTCTCCATTACGTACGTATGTTTATAATACTTGTATTAATGTAATTGTATTTATCTTCACACGTGACCAAAATTGTCGATTTATAAGATGAGGATTTGAGACAGCAATGAAATCATAGGATTCATCTATAACAATAGAGTTTTATTTAAATAAAATAACAATGTTTTAATAAAAAAATATAAAATATGAAACCTCGGAATACAAACCTATAACAATAGAGAATCGACAATTAATTGTCACTGCTTTAGCCCGTCGATCCTCACTTAAATTCTTTAAATTAAATAACTAAAATAACAATCCTATATTATCGAAATAAAAATAATTCTTTACAATATTTCAATTTGTAGCTAGAATATTTCAATTGACGTTCGTTTTATGACACGTGTGTCACCTTATCCAAAGACAATACAAAGCATGGAGGCTTTCACATGTATTGCTAATTATTCTGGTTGGCTCAGCTATTGCAAGTTTTAAATTATAAGATAAAAGTAAACATTTAAATTCCGATATGATGTTGTTTTCTTTTAAAACATTTATGTTAAAATCTCCAGCTAATACTACATTATACTTATTATAAGTTTTGTTAACATATTGGAGCAACCTTTCTAATCTTGTAAGGAAATTATTTAGGTTACTAGCAGAAGGAACTCTATACAGGCATATAATAATAATTTTATGGTCTAACATTTCTACCGCAGAGCATTCAAAAGTTAAGCACTCTGTGTGCGCCTCCAATTTCGGAACAACTTTCCAACGGTAACCTTTTCTTACAAAAATACACGATCCTCCTCTGCTAGAATTACCCAATTAATCCTCTGCTAAAATCTATCGGAATTGGTTTCAAGAGTAGCCCGCGTCCCAGATACACTGTTTTACTTCGTCAAATTCGGCCAACGAAACTATAAGTACTAGGCCAACATGAGTAGCGCAGAGGTATAATAAACTCAATGGCGTGTCTCGCTCAACAAAATGACCAAGTTTATCAGCCAGAAAAACCTTCAATTAATTTGTGTTTATTACGTTTATTTTTCGTCATGAATTATATGAGAAAATCGCCTTATCCGATTTTTTAAATCATTCCACACTGAAAAGAAAGACAAGTAGTGACATCTATTTAAACTTTTGAATACTTTATGTCTACTATCATAGTTCGTGTTTTCGTCGCTAGATAGTGCTTTTAATAATTAAAATCTCTTGCGGGGTAGGAAGAGGTGCAAATACAATGTAATGTAATCCCCGCTTTTCATTTAATACAAGTTAATGGTCGAAATTAATAAATATCCTATCATTGAGATAAACTGACAGAAATTCTAGACGACTTATGTCAAAATCTATCCACAAACATGGAATTGAGATCATCATGTAACTTGATAATTTGTCCATGCGAAAAAGTAGAAAAGTATGAATGGATACTTTTATTGAAATCGATATTCATTACTCGGGAATAAATTAGCAGTCATGTTGAAATTAAATGTTGTCTGTTGCCTCGTGTGATTTTTCTAAAAAAGCATCTTAAACCATTCTCAATACCCAGTCATTGTTTTAAAGTATTTTAAAATGTCTTTCCTTTAAAACTTAACATCAAACTCTGCTGCAGAATTTGTTCTTATTCAATACCATTTACTATTTGGTTCATTCAATTTCCACCCAATATAAAAAAAGAAATAGGCGCTAGTATTGCACTCAAGCAAGAGTCAACGTTTCACAATATCAATGTCGGTCTATCGAAATTGGATTCAAGAGTAGCCTGTTTCCCAGATACACCATTTTACACCGTCAAATTCGGCCAAAGAAACTGTAAGTACTAGGCAAACATAAACAACATAGAGGCGGAGAAATGAACTCATGGCGTGTCTCGCTCACGGCTCAAAAAAGTGACCTCTGCTATGGTCTTAGTTCGTATTTTCGTCGCTAGAGAGCACTTTTAATAATTTAAAAAGAAGCGGCGCTATATATGTACATACATACAAATATAGGAACAATGTACTATTCTGGACTCGACTCGATTCTGGCCTAAGTATGGTCTATTATATAGGATAGTGTAACAGACTGAGATTTCGAGAAAGAAATAGTTTGTCCATGGAGAAAAAATATTATGAATGATATGATGATATTTGCCAGGAATCAAGACCGAGACTTGGTGTCCAGTAATTGGCAATCACAGTCTTAAAAGTATCGTCGAAACGAAAACATCTGTCAAAGTAAAGAGTGTGCCTTTCATAACTATGTCTGGATAATAATTTATTATTATTTATTACAATCGATACAAGAGTAGCTTTTTGACACAATGATTCGTTGATCACTTTGCCAAGTCCATCTCCACATTGAGCTTAGTTATTAAATTGCACTGAGCTGTTAACAAAGATACGCTATTTAATAGCCCTCTGCAGATGCGCCGTTTTACCCCGTCCAATTCGGACAAAGAAACTGTAAGTACCAGGCAAACATTAGGAGCGAAGAGGTATAATCAACACTATGACGCGTTTCGCTCAACAAAGAGGCTAATTTCAATCACCCAAACAAACCTTCATTAAGTTGTGATTAAAATGTCATTTTCTTTATTTTTAATTTCAAATCGTAAGTTAAATGAGATAATCAACTTACCCGATTTTTTATTTATTCCACACTTAAAAGGTTGTAAGGCAAAGTAGTGACATCTATTGAAATCTTTTCAATACTTTCCAACTCACTATTGCAGTAGTAAATCGTCTTATCGTCGCTAGATAGCATACATCAACAGTTATAAGTCTTTTCATGCATGGTCGTCGGTTAAAGATATACAGCGCTTTAGAAGAGTAAATCAAATACTACGACCACACAGCCTAGTGTGGTCGTTGAGTAAATAAATAGACGTGAAAATATACAGTGTACTACCAATTTTTACCTGTGATAAATTTAGGGTTTTAATTAATAACCTATCTCAATAATGGAACAGGAGAGCTATGCTTCGGCACGAATGGGCCGGCTCGACCGGAGTGGTACCACGGCCACAGCCTTGCAGAAAACCCAGTGAAGCAATATTTCTGTTGTCTTTCGCTATGTGAGTGAGGTTACTGGAGGGTCAATAACCCTTCACCCCCTTCCTAATTCCCCAACAATCCTCGAATTCCCAAAAGGCCTTTGTTATTCTGGGTGTCCATGGGCGACGCGACACCTATTGCTTACCATCAGGTGATCTGTGTGCTAGTTTACCGGCTTATCCTATAAGAAATGAAAATAAAACTCCAAAATTAGTGAATCGTTTCGAGTGAGTGAATTATTGATCGATTTTTGACCGACACTCTATACAACTAATGTCAAAAATTGATCCATATCCACTGAATTCCACTGATATTGGATTGAGATCATTATGGACCTATATACAGTGACCCCAGTAGCACATAATCCGTCTTCGATTGAGTAACTTGATAATATAGTTTGTTTGTAGACAATAATGTGAATGATACTTTTATCGAAATCGATGATTTTAATCGGAAAGAATTGGCTGCCTGCGTCGACGTCGTGTGAATTTACTAAATATTTTACCTAAAAGAATTATTCTTAAGACGAATGTCATTATTCAAAGTATTTAAAAAATGTTTTTTATTTAAAACTTTTCCGTCAAACTGTGTTTCAGAATCCGTTGTCATTCAGCAAGCTTAACTCAATACAATTAAGTTCATTCAATGTCCCCCCAAAATAAATGCAATAGGCGCTAGTGTTCTAATTCAAGCAAGCGTCAACGCTTCACATTATTTATTTACAAATAATACACATAGCTAACATAATATTAAGAATACATTTTGTGGCCCAATATCTTTATATCTTTATCTAATAAATAGATACAACTTAAAATTAACTAAAACAACATATATAAAAAATGAAAGAAGATAAAACGTAACTCCGTCACAGTACCAATGTCGATCTATCTGAATTGGATTCAAGACTAGCCCGCGTCCCAGATACACCGTTTTACACCGTCAAATTCGGCCAAAGAAACTGTAAGTACCAGGCAAACATGAGGAGCACAGAAGTATAATACACAATGTTGTCTCGCTCAACAAAAGTGACCGTACTATCAGCCAGAAAAATAATCTCGCTAGGACAACTAGTGCCATCTATTGAAATCCGTCGAATACTCAAACTCGCTATTGTCGTAGTTCGTCTTGTCGTCGCTTGAGAGCGCTATTAAAACATACATATTTAAAAAATATCCCTTTTTGTCTGTCCTCTGTATGACATTGGACCCGATTCTGAACCAAGTATTTTCTATTTGATGGTGTAACTGAGAAATGGTTTTTTCATGGGGAAAAACATTATGAACGATATTTCTTCTTTCAACCCAGGGAATCAAGACCGAGACTTTTGATGTTCACTACTTATTGTTCGTTATTTAAAAGTATCGGTATGAAAACATCTATCAAAATGTAGTGTGCCTTTCGTGCCTATGTCTGGATAATAATTATTATTATAGCGTGGCCAATTCTCAAAAGCTTTAAAAGTTGCTATCTTGGGGATGTCAAATTCGACATTTGTCGAAGGCTAACGTTAGAGCACGTCGAGTGTTTCCAAGCAGTAGAGATGTCATGTCGATTGTAGAGATCCGTCATTTCTGAGTGAATCCGTTGGGTTTTGGATTGTACAGTTACAGTAGTTTTCTTTTCTTTCGTTTTTAAATAAATTACGGCTTGACATCTCATACCTACTGAAAATTATTTTCTTGAAACAACGACCTTCGCGTAAATAAAACAGACTGTAATATGTGTACCCACTATTGGACTTTAAACTACTGAAACATCGAGATCGATCGAAGAACGAGTTTGTTTAGCATTCTTATCTCGAAAAGGCATGTTTTCACTGTTAAACTGACCATTTTTAAAATGTTTCGTTTTAAACCTTATATATAGGTTAAGTCAGCGGTTTTAAAAAAAAAAGTTAATTCACTCATCCTAAGATCGGAACGTGCGATTCTTCATAATGGTAATTTATCTTCACTCGACTGGACATTTTTGTGATGTTTAATTCTATTTTGACTGGGAATACGGAATTCTGGCTCAATTCGACATTTTTTGGTAGAGATAGAGATATTTTTAATAGATATAGAGATAGATAGACTAATCTCGAACTCGAGATAAATGGCGAAAATCGAGAATTGGCCCGCCGTTTTACCCCGTTCAATTCGGACAAAGAAACTGTAAGTACCAGGCAAACATTAGGAGCGAAGAGGTATAAAAAACATCATGGCGCGTTTCGCTCAACAAAGTAACCAGCTTTATCACCCAAAAACCTTCATTAATTTGTGATTAACATTATCTTCTTTATTTTTATTTTGAAATTGTAAATTATATGACAAAATCAACTCGATTTTTTAAATTATTTCACATCTAAAAGGTTGGATGGCAAAGTAGTGACATCTGTTGAAATCTTTTGAATACTATCCAACTCACTGTTGTCGTAATTCGTCTTATCGTCGCTAGATAGCATTGTATAAACTTATTATTATTTATTTTTTTATTATTGTATAAACATACGTACCCTCCCACCTGTCTCCCATGGGGCAGGCAGAGACTATGAAATAGAACGCCAATTGTTACAATTCTTACATACTTCTTTCGATACATCATCATCTTCTAATAATTTTAATGCCTGAAGTAGTAAATTAAATACAACGACCACACAGCCCAGTGAGGTCTTTGAGTAAATAAGTAGAGGTGCAAATTTACCTACAATGTAATACCGATTTTTCCTCAACGATCCTCAAATTCCTAATCCCGAAACGCCGGTAACGCACTTGTAACACCTCTAGTGTTCTAGGTGTCCGTGGGCGACGCCGATTGCTTACCATCAGGTGATCCGTGTGCTAGTTATCCTTTAAATAAGAAATGAAAATAAAACTCCAAAATTAATGAATCGTTTCGAGTGAGTGAATTAGTCATCCATTTTTGACCGACACTCCATACACCTAATGTCAAAAATTGATCCATATCCACTGATATTGGGTTGAGATTATTATAGACTTATCTACAGTGAACCCAGTAGCACATAATCCGTCTTCGATTGAGTAACTTGATAATATAGTTTTTTTCTAGAGAAAAATGTGAATGATACTTTTATCGAAATCGATGACTTTAATCGGAAAGAATTGGCTGCCTGCGTCGCCGTCGTGTGAATTTACTAAATAACTTACCTAAAAGAATACGAATGTCATTATTCAAAGTATTTAAAAAATGTTTTTCATATAAAACTTTTCCGTCAAACTGTGTTTTAGAATCCGTTGTCATTCAGCAAGCTTAACTCAATACCATTAAGTTCATTCAATGACCCAATATAAATTGCAATGGGCGCTAGTGTTCCAAGACTTAACTAACATAATATTATTATAAATAAATACAATTTCAAATTAACGAAAGCAGCGAATAAAAAAGTGAAAGATAAGAGAAAAAACAAAACTGCGTATCAATGTCGATCTATCGGAATTGGATTTCAAGAGTAGCAGCCCGTGTCCCAGATAAACCGTTTTACCCCGTCAAATTCGGCCAAAGCAACTGTAAGTACCAGGCAAACATGAGGAGCACAGAGGTATAAGAAACACAATGGTGTGTCTCGCTCAACAAAAGTGACCCTACTTTATCAGCCGAAAAATAATCACGCTGGAACAACTAGTGCCATCTATTGAAATCAGTTGAATACCCCAATATATACCGTGCTATTGTCGTAGTTCGTCTTGTTGTCGCTTGAGAGCGTTATTAATATTTTAAAAATAATATCCATTTTTGTCTGTTCTCCTCTGTTATGACATCGGACACGATTGTAAACCACGTATTTTCTATTTGATGGTGTAACTGAGAAATTTCGAGAAATGTTTTGTCTATAGGGAAATTATGAACTATATTTGCTCAACCCAGGGAATCAAGACCGAGACTTAATTGATGTTCACTACATAAGGTTCGATCCTTAAAAGTATCGGTACGAAAACATCTATCAAAATGTAGAGTGTGCCTTTCATGCCTGTCTGAATAATAATTATTATAGCGATAGACGATACAAACCAAGCTATTTGACACAATATTATTCGTTGATCACTTTGCCAAATAAATCTTCACAATGAGCTAGCTGTCAACAAAGTTTCTGCAGATGTTCGGTTTTACCCCATCCAATTCAGACAAAGAAACTGTAAGTACCAGGCAAACATTAGAAGCGAAGAGGTATATTGACACAATGGCGCGTTTCACTCAACAAAGAGACCAGCTTTTTCACCCAAAAAAAATCTTCATTAATTCGTGATTAACATTTAATTTTTAATTTGAAGTCATAAATTGTGTAACAAAATCAGCTTTTCTGATTTCGTAATACAGTCTACACCAAAGACTACAATATTATATCTGAGACTCTTCACTACACTGACTAGTGCCATCTATTGAAATTTTGCGAATACTTCTCGAACTGGCTATTGTCGTAGTTCGCATTTTCGTCGCTAAATATCGCTTATAATAAGTATTAAAAAGCGCAATTTCTAAGCTAATTCAAATTTTAACTACAACATGCACAACACAACGTCACGCCTTTCAATTCCTGTAGCTGTTAAAACAGCGTTTAGAGTACGAAATAAAAACTTAATAAAACTCGATAAATTAATACCACTTAGTGAACTTTTATTTAAATTATCAAGTTTATAAATATTAAATACAGAACACATTGATTGATACCTTTTAAACTAATCTATCTACTTAGTTCCTTTAATATCCACCCAAAAGAATGCAATGGGAGCTAGTGTTGTACTCAAGAGTTCGTATTAGGGTAGACGACAAATTTTTATTTTAATGTCCGTCTGGTAGATTATTTAAAAACATTAGACACATATTTTTTATTTTCTTACGGAAACGAATAGTTTCGAAGATAATATTGATTTGAAATGTCGCGTGACGTCACTTCTCAGTACATTCTATACTAAGAAATGACGTTTTATCCCCCACTCCTAATTTTTGATCCGTTTTATCTAAGAATTGTTTTATTATACGACAAAATAAAAAAATACGTGTCTAATATTTTTTAATTACCTAACTTACGGACTAATTATATTTTTAATTTTCATACCCTGTCATCATCCCCATTTCACAATACCAATGTCGATCTATCGAAATTGGATTCAAGAGTAGCCCGTGTCCCAGATACACCGTTTTACACCGTCAAATTCGGCCAAAGAAACTGTAAGTACCAGGCAAACATGAGGAGCGTAGAGGCGACAATGGCGCATCTCGCTCAACAAAGTGACTCAGAAAAGCCTTCAATTAATTAATGATTAAGATTTTTATTATCTTTATTTTTAATTTTAAATCGTTTTTATCAGAAAATCAATCTATCCGATTTATTAAAATATTAAACACTACACTTTCCATCACTAGTGACATCTATTGAAATCTTTCAAATACTTTTTCAACTCGCAATTATAGTAATTCGTTTAGTCGTCGTTAGATAGCGGTTTAAATAATTTTAAAAGTAGCGGCGTTAGTTTTAACTGCGAAAGTACAATGCCTATTAATTTTCGGAGGGATGGTAGAAGTGCAAATATCTACAATGGAACTCCACATTTCACAAATTATGAATGACTTATGACATCCGACACTATTATAAACTCGAGTGTTCTTTATTTTCCACTAGCTTTACCCGCGGCTTCGCTCGCGTTACAAAAGGATAAAAAGCCAATGTGACATATACCAATACACACAGCGCCATCTATACCAATATTTTTGTTTCCCCTCGGGAATATCAAATTTTTCCGTGATAAAAAGTACCTTATTATTTAATCCGGACTTCTAACTATACATCTGCAAAAATTCAAAGCAATCGGTTTAGTAGTTACGGCGTTAAAGTGGAACAAACAAACAAACTCACTTTCCCATTTATAATATAAGTAAGGAAAGTAAGGAAGTAAGGATATTGTAACCTGTGATTTTGAGAGACAGTTTGTCAATAGAGCAAAACAGTTTTATGCTTATTGGGACCGAAACTTAGGATCGAGAATGAAAAGTCATGTTCAAACATCGCGGTCGTCTTGCTTGCTTTGTGGGTTGTGGTTGCTAGCACTTCTGTCAAGCAAGGATTTGTTACTCGGGCCAAGAAAAGCACAATATGAGTAAAGAGTACACTGCCGAAGCATGATTGTCTCACGTGTATATATGGGTCTAATAATACCGTATCCAGTAAGGATCCCTTTGGAGAACTGAAAGAAGCGATGCTATGTTATGCTATCTTAGTACATACCTAAGTTATAGTTTAGCCAGGCCAGACACATTTGGTGTTTTCAACGTTGAGTTTAGTATGTACCTATGCATGTATGTATGTATGTATTTTTGTATGTATGTAGCGTGGTGCGGTATACGGGCCGGTGCCGATGCGGCGCGCGGTGGCGGCCCGCCGCGCCTCCGGTGAATCATTGGGTAATGGTACCTATAGTGGGATGCGTACATTTTGATACTTATGGTTATTTTTGTATAAGTATTTTTATTATTTTATGAAAGTTCTTGTTTTGTAGATAGAAGTATTTCGTTATCTCCTTATTAATTGGTATGTAAGTAATTAAGTAGGTATGTATAACTAAAAAATATCCAGCAATTACATTATAAGTAATTTGAATTGTTTTTCATTCCATTGAACAGACAATTTGTGATATATTGTCGTCATAGCAATTTGTATAAATTAGGTATTTTTTATCTTAATGTTTAGAATTTAGAACAGAAACTACATAACTACATTTAGGCACATATTTTTCTATCAATTAAAACGTATTACAGGAAAAATCCCACGCCAATTGAATTCATACATCAAAAATCAACGTATTAAGTTGGCGTAGTCGCAGTAGACACAAGGTGAGTGGCACAGGCTCGGCTTTGTTCCCGAGCAGGCCGCGCTCCGTATCGCATGTAAGCTGTATACCGAATACAAAGTACGTATGTATTATAGGTACGATATTCACTACACTTATATTATAGTATTCCGGTCGATAAGATCCTTAATATTGAGTATTTTACCATGGTAAATGTAGGTAATGAAATATATTGATCACCGCTCATGCCTTACTGTTTCCGTGGGTACCGTTTGCTGCTCTCTGATCTCTTCAAGATATGTCCAATATTCATTTTATGAAGTATTCTACATAATTATATGTATAACTACATGATTTTTGCAGTAAATAATTCAACCGCTGCTGGCACCGTAAGGGTTAACTTAGAAAAAGTAACATGTATGAAAAAGTAACTACATTAATAAAATGAAACGTAACATGACTACATTAACAAAATAAAACCTCTTCTAAATATCTCTTGAAGCAATGCATTAGTTCAGTGTCATCACAAAATTGCAAAACAATAATAATACGTTTAAAAGAAAAATCTAAAACTACTAAGGGATAATCACTATGTGCAATGAACAATGACTTTTGTGTTTTGTTCACCTTAAAACACCTAAATTAAAAAATTAAACCGAATTTATTAATGTTACTTTTTCATAGTTTGGTATATGTAAGATTTTTTAGACTTCTGACAAACGATGAAGGTAAACAGATTTAGTGATTAATGTTCAAACCTTCTCCTTGTGAGAAGAGGCCTTTGGTCAGCAGCGGCCACTTATAGACTGTTAATGTGATAATTTAATATTATAAGAAAAAGTATATAGTATTAAGACTGTATAGTCGCAGTGTAGACGCGGAGTGGCGTTGGCGCGCGGCTGCTTTTGTTCCCGGGCTGGCGGGCGACGCGCGCTCCGCCCCGCCACGCTCGCGTCACAGGGCTGCTTCATACACTGTATTAATGGTTTTATTTATTATTAACTTCTACCGGCAAACGTACCGCCTACAAATTTGTTTCACACCTTTTAATCCTTCCCTGGTCTTCAGGATTTGATTTCATGGCCAAACTTAACCAAATCAGTTAAGCCGTTCTCGAGTTTTTGCGAGACTAACAAACGGAAATTCATTTTTATTTATTTATATTTGTGTTACTCGGTTGCTAGTATTTGGTCTATTTTTCCTAGAATTCCACACTTGGTTAACCGTTACCGGTTAATTTGATGTAATTACGAGAAAAAAATTTTGTCTATATTTTAATATCACTTAAAATATTGATAGTATAAATATTCAAGTTACAATATAGAACTATTGATACTCGTTATTCTTAACCTACCTCTGAATACCTATGGACCGTAACAAAGTTGAAACAATTTTATTGACGTTTATCATAATTATTATTCTTAAAAAATGTATTTGATTTTTTTCTAACACAATTCTCATTTTTGTAAGGAACATAATATCCCCTTTCAGTCAGGATGATGCTATAATCGCTAGCTAAAACTGCAACTGCACAGTGCAGTCTGCACTTTGATATAATTTAATGAACAAAAAAAATTAATAAAAGTTAAATCGCGATCGCCAGCCCTACCGCAACCGGGGCGGGCTGATAACAATATCGCTGAGTGCGCGCGTCGACTCGCGCCGAGCCGAGTGTCCGCCGCCTAATTTACTCCTGCCGCGTTCTGCCACCCTGGTACTTGCGACACGACAACGCTCGCTTTCTTGCATTCGCTGCGAAAAACACAACCACGAGATGTCACGTTGAAAACTATCGAAAGTGCCCCCGGTCACAAGATCGCGACAGGCCAAAAGATACTTACTTCATTGACTTCACTTTATTTTTCTGAGACCAGACGTTTACGTTAACCTTATAAATAATATAAGGCGTTTATTTAAATAAATTTGTAGGTCTATCTTAGTTATCAAAATCATTGTACTATAATCTCAGTAGCTCAATGTTTTTCACACATCTTCATAACTCTGAAAAGCAACGTGATTACGGGAGTCGTAATTGTACAAGTTATTCATCGAAACATAGCACGTTCAATAGTGTCTAATGGTTGATGCTGATATCATGATGAGAAATCAGAAGAAATAAAAGAAAACGATTACGTTTAGTTTTAGTTCTAAAATGTGCACTTTTGTGTCTATCTTTACTTTCAGATTTGGAGAATAAATAAAAGGACGTTACTAAGGATGTTTCATGACTTTTGCTCAGAATTCTGAACTGAAGGAAACATAGTTGAGGGCAGTTGAGGAGAGGCCTTATTTGAAACAGATAATATCATTAGGCTGAATATTCATCTGTGATTACAAATTGCAACCTAAATAAAGGCCTGATTAATTATTTTTTTTGTCATAGTGTATTTGTTTTTAATAAAGAATTGAAATTAAATAAATATATATATACAACTTAAAATATAAATAACTAAAATAATAAACTTTAATTAATATTGATTACTTTTAACTTCATTTTATACCGAGATACACTTCAAGTTAACCGCCAGTTAACTAGCCGTAACTTAGGTCCAGTTTCACCATCCCCTGTTAAATATTTAAAGTATTGTTAAGTCAGTTAACGGGCTGTTAAAGTTATCGAGTGTCCCACCACGAGTTAACGCGCTTTTATTTGTCATAACAAGCTGTTAAATTTAATCACCGCTCTAGACGTCCGTTAGACCGTAACAGACAATTAAAATCGAGATGGAGGCTGCATACAATTTCATATTCGAAAATAATATTTTAGATTATTTAGATTACTTAGACACAATAGTACGACGTCCAAGAATTTTTAAAGAACGGCGTTCTTATTTCGACGAATACGACGATGTAGATTTTTGTACCAGATTCCGTTAATCTAAAGAAACAACCCTAGATATTCTGCAGTTGATTGAAGATAAATTGGAATATCGATCAGATCGGTAAGTTTATATATTTGGTCGTATTAGTTAGGTGCCTTAAATTATTTTCAATAAGTAATTGTACGTATGTGCAATTACCTCGCACCAGTATAAAACAAACCTAACCTATTCTTAATTTTGTTTCAGGAATGAATCAATTTCTCCCATTAATCAAATTCTTTTGACCTTGAGGTATTATGCGACTGGCTCTCAACAAATAACAGTGGCAGATTATTGTGGGATAAGTAAGTCGTCATCTCATAGAATAATACACAGGGTCACTGCTGCAATAGCCTCCCTTAGCCCCAAATTTATCCAATAAGAAAAACTCAGTTGAGTTTTTATAATATAGCTAGATTTCAAAAAGCTGTGGGTGCTCTAGACTGCACACATATACGTATTCGTTCCTCTGGTGGAGAAAATGCAGAGTATTTTAGAAACCGAAAAGGCTACATCTCTATAAATGTGCAAGCAATTTGTGATGCAAACTTAGAAATTCTAGATTTGGTCGCGAGATGGCCTGGCAGCAGTCAAGACCAGACATGCTACATAACCTCAACTCAACCATGTTATGATTATTTGACGTTCCAATCGGTTTAAATCAAAAGTAGTCACCATTCCATTGAAATCACTCGGAGCTAACGACGTTTGAAATTGGTCGCGTAGCACAACTAATGACGTATTATACGAATAGATAAAATATTACCGAACTCGGTCTAAATAACATGTCACAAAAAACCATTTCAATTTGGTTGCTTAAAATAAGAGTGAACAACTTACAAGTCATTCAGTTAAATATACAGTTTAATAACGGCTTGTTACTTTTTTCTCGTGGGACATACAATGATATAACAGCCCGTTAATTATTAACAACTCATTAGTTAATGACTAATTAGGATTTAACAAACACAGTTTGGTGAAACTGGACCTTAACCAGAGGTTGGTGAAACAGGGCCTAGAAGTTAACCGGCCTTCCTACGGTTAAATCCAACGGAGCCTACCAAGACATCATGAAAATACAGGAGTCAAAGCTAAAATCCCACAGACACTAATTAGGTGAGTTTGTAGGCGTGAATTTTTTAATTAAACGTTTTATAGTAAGCCGCAGGGTGTGAGGCGGGATTTAGGTCAAAGGATGGCGGACATAATCATTTTTATCGAGGCCTAGCTGTTTACGTATGTAGGAAGGAAATAAACTTGCATTTTTATGTAGGCTATTAGAAATCTACCTCGTTGGTCGAAAACTCGCTAAAGTATCTGTCGTGGAAAAGGTGTGTTCTTGGTCGTGTAAGTAAGACATTATTTTCGCTTTCGAAAATTTTTAGCACCTTTATTTTTATGGATCTGTGTTTATTTACGGCCAATTGCCCATCCGTTCCCCAAGAGTCTCACTCAACATGACTGTGAATGTCAAGGGGGTAAAAAAGTTTGGCATGTCGCATCCAAGCAGAAAGCAGAATAAATTATGAAAACATCCCCCACGACCATATTTCATAGATTTCAGTTATTTTTGTGCATTATTTGCACTGCTTCATTCTATAGAACAAATAATTACGAATTCGAAGTTTTACTTAAAATAATTATGATCAAATAGCTACCAGGCCGCCATGCCGTGCCAGAAGTACTGAACTCAGTGGGTACAGAAAAACTGTCGAGTGGCGAGATGAAATATATCTCTGGTCGTCGGGCTTCCGCGTCAGATAAGCCGCGGGCGAGTGGGGGTAGGAGACTAGGGGCAGGGGGAGGGAGCAACGATCAAACCGCGGCACTGCCTGGCTCGGCCAGTTAAGTAGGTGTCGGTAGGGATGGGACCTTTTTGCAAAAGAATCTAGGTTATCGGTGAAAGCTAAAATGTTGACAAGTTCACTATTTGCCTCTATAGATAGATAAATTAGGTCTCGAAATTCCTCATCATGGAATGAATACCATAATATAATATACTAATAATACTAGTCACTGTTTTTATAAACTACCTATCTTGAGACATACTAAATTAACTAAAGATCGCAGGTTACTCAAGTGAACATACTGAGAAAAGCTCTACTAGTTTCGAACCCCTCTGTGGTTCGAAACTTAGTTTTTAGTTAATAAAGGAGAGTCACTTTTGAGTTTCACACACTTTAAATTATAATTATTTAATACACTCATTCGAGTAAAATATGTTAACTGAGGTTTTAAAAGACAGACTATCGCTGTATAAAGTTTAGATAATTTCACTGAAATAAAAAAAATATCTTAAGTTAGATAATTTAATTTTACAATTTAACCACAATTTATAAATATTTTTAAAATGTTAAGCTAGCAACATATTAGGTAGGTATCGATCATTAATTACACTGGGCCATCCCTATGCATCGTCTGCGAAGCGTGTCGGTGCGGCACTACGAAAGGCCCGCGTTATATCCGAGCCGCTGATTGTATCTACATGATCTACATCTGTGTTCTGTCACCCTGGTACTTACTAATGTGATATCAGTCACACTGTTTGCCTCCTTGCCTCCATGATGGCTGTCTTATTATCGTCATGAAGCAGCTGACATGTCTGTCCCCTCTGAAAGGCATATTTTTACACGTAAGTCTAGTCAGAAATTGATGGAAATATTGTAACATTTATTACAAATATTTTATTATCAAAATATTTCTTATTTACAGATAATTAAAACTTAAATAAAATGAATACTAACTAACTATTACTAAATTAAATATAATTACAACTTAAGATAAAGTTTAATTAAAATAAAATACAATAATAATTTCTAAAGATCGAAACATACATAGGGACAGACAGGCGGATAGCGACTTTGTTTTATACTATTTAGTGAAGTGATTACTAAAACGATCAAAGTACATCAGAATAGCACACTTATTTACCCAGGTAATGAAATTTTTACCCAGATTCTGTTTTATTACATTTAATGACGAAATCAGTGCATAAAAATATTTCCACTATATAATAGTTTCCATTTTCTTCAATCTTTGTATTATCATCGTATTGTAAATTCATTGAAGATGTTAATTTACTTTTACCCATATCTGTATCAACATGATGTCCTAGTAAATCGGACTACGAGTAACTCGCAATATGTCACCAAGTCCATCCGAAGACCACTTCCAAAACTAGAAATTTAATAAATAATAGAAGAATAAATAAATAAATTAAATATCGTTTACTCTATTTATTTAAAGCTGTTAAAAAGGGATAGAAGAATTAAATGGCTACGGTACGGACTACAGACGTGCTACGGAGTAACTTTATGTGATGTATCAGATGTGTGCAACACCAACAAAGCTCCTCCGTTTCATGGAAACGCGCATACGCGTTTTCGAGTTTCTTTAGGAACATCTGTATTAGGAGTACATAGATTCAAAACACGTTACTAGACTTTCCATATATCGTCAAAGCTGGCTTCCTAATCACTTATGCTTTCCCAGTACACATTGAACTATGTAAAATCAAAAACCTCGTAACTACCATTCCCGTAGTAGTTCTAGTTAGCATGGAAGCATGTAATTGTGACGTAGCAAGATTGAATAAACGTTAGTTGATAATTTTTTCTGTCTCCTTCGTCTACTGCTTCCTTAGTACTTGCTTAACAAAGGAAAGCCAAAACAACGTAAGTCACAATCCAGTCGGTCATGTGACGACGACACACACAGCGCTTTGATTTTTTAATAAATTGTAACATTTCTTAAGTTAATATGGTGCCTTGGTAACCATTCGATGAAGTTAAAATCAAAACCAGCTAACTCCACTCGTCTCGACCCAGCAAGCCCATCAAGCGACTGGCGGACGCAGCGTACGCGCATATCGACTGACCGCCTGCCTCCTCGGAGTTTTTATTGACGTACGGTACCTACGGGGCTATATAGCACAGAATATAACAGTCTCCTTTATAACTTATGTTGTCTTGGTACTCATTCTACAAAGTGAAGTCAAAACCGCGTAAGTCCATTTTAAGAATGTCTCTGGCTCTGGCTACGTTGTTTGTTGAATTGTCATACACGATTTTGTCGACTTTTGGCGGCAATGAAATTTTGAAACCTCTTTTGAAATCATGATTTCTGTGTAAGCATTCGATTTGTTAAAATCAAAACCGGCTAACTCCACGAAAGCGCAGCGAATTTTTTTAGTTATGTGATAGATACTCGAGTACGGGTCAAATAATTTATATTGCGTATAAATAAATACTGCAAATTCCTGGTAATCAAAAATTAAGGCTAATCGTTGATTATTTTATTCACACTATTTTAAAAAAGTAAAAAATAATTTGTGACTGACTATCAAATTGGAACTAAACTCTTTCAATGTTTCTCTTCAGTATAAATTTTTAGTTATTTTTCTCTTTTAGTTTGCTACTTATTTATTGAGTACGGTAAATATTTCAAATCTGATTTTGTGGTACATAAAATTATTTATGATTGGTAGGTATGTCGTTAATTTATTATTAAAAAAATCGATCTTGTTACACACTACTGCTGCCATCTATTACTTCTAAACTGAACTTATTCATCTCAGGTTGGATTTTCATACTTATATTACACCCACTGTTTTATGTTGTCCTAGTAAAAAATCGTTCAATGAAGCAACATCGATTCTTTTTACTCAATAAACTAGATGATTAAAAAAAAGATTAGTTTTGTTTGCATTTATCAGTGGGACAAAATCCCACGAAATGTTAATTTTTCACTAAGTATACATTTTAATTTGATTGACATGTAAAAAATATTGTATCTTGTGTGTGGAGATTGGTTTGATTTATTATAATTTATTTTTAATAGTAACTACTACATAGGACATACGTAATTCATGCTAGGTCGCCCAATCGATAAAACCAAAAAAAAATAATGATCAAAAATCATGGCTAACGTGTTCATCAACTTCACAGGGCTACATAGAAGAAAAGAATTGGTCGAAGAAACCAATATATTAAAACTGAACTTTTGGCAGTTAAAAAATCTAAGAACACGGAATATTCAACGTATGCCGTAGGATTAAAGATCATTTTCGAATACAGTTTCACGGTAGTTGTCAGTAAGTAAATAAAATGGTGGCCGCCAGCCGTGTGGCGCGCGCGCAGCCGGTGGTCTTGCCGCCTCGCGGCTCTTCTTATTTTATGATCGCCTAGTAACATGCGCACATTTCGCGCAAGAGTGCGGGCTCGTGCGCACCAGATAGATGGGCGATGCGCGCGCAACCCGTCAAACATTGTATTTGAAAACATCCGTTGTACAACTAGTGCGATAGCAATTTGGTCTTTATGTTAATACTCTTAAAGGTTACTGTTGTATATGAAGTATGTCCGGTATATTACAGTATTTTTCTGAGTTAATCGTGTCGGTGCGCGTGCGTTGGTGCGCGCTGCGCGTCAGTCACGCCGGCACACGGCCGCACAGATAGCCGACAGAAGGTGCGCCGGCGCGGCGCATGGCTGTGGTGTGACCCGCCTGGTACGGCGCGCACGCAGTTCACGGGCCGTCTTTGATCTGTTGAACTCGGTGGTTGATTTGTTGAACAGAATGAAATGTGCTCGAGTCGATAAATCCACATTTATCGACTACACCCACGTGTAGATTAAAAAAAAAAATCTCATCCAAAACAGGAAAGGAAATTAAAATAGTTTTGTATTCTAATCATTTATTAAAATGAATTAAATTACCATCTAAAGAAAAATCTTTGAGGGCTCTACGTTAGTGTGCCCAATTTCTTTTTTCAGATACATAATTTAATAATGGAATTTTTCAGATAATTATATAATGAAAAAGTAATACAGGTGTATCAATGAAATTGATGAGCATGAGCTGAAGTTGATGAGCATGACCTGAAATCATTTGAAAAAAAAAACTTTTTGATTTATAATTGATCTTGTATTCTTTTGCATTTGTTTGTACAGAGCAAAGGTTTGCACAGGCTTAATTTTTTTTGAGTTCTTTTTAATAATTCTCAGTGATCGAACTAACTTTCAAATAGTGCTTCGTGTATAAAAATGAAAAAAAGTAGGTGTCAATGTCACCTTGTTTTCTTCTGTCTGTCTTCACAGAAGTGCGATGTGTGACTAGTAACTACTGTTCTAACAGTGAGGCTTCGATATTTATATTTTCTTTTTTATTTCTTAGTTCCTAGAAATTAAACCAAGTCGAGGTTAGACACGTGTCAATAGCAATACATAGTTAAATATGTATGTAGGTATGTACCTATTTAACTATTTACAACAACGCAACGTCCAAGTGTCCAACAATAATCACATTGAATGCGGCAGACAATAAACAAACGTGTGCACCACAGTCCATACATAAAGAGTGGTACCGCGACGCGACGGGCCGTTTTATCGCGGCCGAGAGTAGAACTTATCTATGGAACAATAGCCGCGACGCGTTATCTCGCGAAGGACGGACAAGTGCGAGCATTATCGCGGGCACCCCTGCGGCCGACGATCGGCCCGATTGTTTTGCGGGCAATTAGCGTCGGCCCGTTCGTCCCGCACGTGCCGCTCCCGGCGCCCGGCCCGCGCCGCCAGTACTCCGCGCGCGCTGTCCGCGAGCGGCCGCCACATTGGCTCTGTGTCGCTCGCCTCCTCGTACGCCGCGAACTACGCACGGTACGCCTGCTTCACGACACGCTTCCGATACTTTTTTGGTTCGCCATTTTTTTCCTTTCAAAACTTTTGGACAGACACCTGTTGCTGCTTAATGGACTTGCAATTGTTTACCAACAAAAGTTCCAATAAGAATTTTGGACTTTTTAAATCGATTAAAACTGCAGATTTACAAAAATACAAAGCTATGGATTTAGTAAAGAATAGAACACTACGATAGTATCTTAAACAGCTATCAACGAAAGCGAACACTGTCGTAATTAGCTATAGTAAAAGGGCGAGCGTCATCCTTCCGCGGTCCGGTCGCCGGCGCGCCGCCCGCCGGGAAAAGTTTTCCTTTATACAAAGTCCTTATAGGTCGATGCGAACTTCGCAGTCAAAAGTTCGCGTTCGGAAAGTTATACGCACGAGTCTCGAGAACTTCTGTTCGGCAACTTTACACGAAAACAATTCCCCAACTGTTTCTCGGAACGATTCAAGTTGCGTACACTCCTAATGGAAAACAGAAAGAAGTATACAGACAATGTAAAGTGACATTGTGAACAGTTTAAACGTCTATTTAACTGTAAATGTAATATTTCCTGATTGTAATGAGGAAAATAAACTCGTAAGTGTAAAATAGTGTTAAGTAGCACTTGTTAAATATGGCAGCAGCAATGATAAGTGACAGGGGACTTCGTAAAAAGTTAACGCAGGAAGCTATACCGGAGAAAACTCCGCGTAAGCCTTCTAAGCGTAAATCTACAGCGAGCAGCTCCAAGAGCGATAAGAAAAATGAGCAGAACAACAATAAAAGAGCAAAAGTACAGACAGGGGATCCGAAATTAGATTTGTTCTCGACATATCAGCCGTGGGTCATACAGACGTATGGAGACTTGGCTAAAACTAAGACGATTACTTTGAAGAAGTATGGTCGGATTCTGCGTACTTTAAGAGGGGAGGAATGCAATAGTTCCGACAGCTCTAAATTCCGTTTCTGGGTCAAAGCGAAGGGTTTCCATGTTGGGAAGCCGCCTGGGTACGATGCTAAGCCGGCCGACGGCATCGTATGCAGGTATAGTGTGATGGACGCCGAGCGATGCGCTGTGGGCGTCGAGGGGCAGGATGTCTACACCGGCTCACAGAATGACCCGCCGCTGTACATACCGACACCACCTGTTAAGGTAAGACACATAGACACTATTCACTTAATTAGAAACTGTTTTATTTAAATTGATGTTCCTATTACGTATTTAATGCATTTTTCGATTTATCTTCAAGCGTTTTCTTGTTTCTTTTTAACAGAGGGTCCTAACAAACTTTATATCTACCACATCAAGAATAAATCTACCTACAGCTTAGGTACTGCCATAGGTAGTTAACGTTAACTTTCGAATTTTTATGTTTAAATTAACAAATCTATATAAAAATGAAAACCCGTTTCCCGTTGTCACGCCATAACTTGAGAACGGCTAGGCCGATTTGGCTGATTGTTTTTGGTGTGTTTGTTATCGTCAGGAGAAGGTTCTTATCACAGAAAAAAGTCCTGAAAATCCTACGGGAATGGGTGAACCGGGATTACGCGTACGAAGTCGAGGGCAGAAGCTAGTTTTAAATAGACATAGTGTCAAAATTACGACAAATGATGTTAATTCATACTTACTGTAACAAATTGGCAATGTCTCTTTCAAACTCGTTCAAAGAAGCGTTTCTTTGGTCCGCCCGGTTGGTTACGCGGTGCGCGGTGCGGCAAACTTTCAGTCGTTGATTCATAAACAAGAAACAGGTGATTTTCGTTTCTAATGTACCAGGAGAACATAACTCACTAAGACTACTTCATCAACTTTACCAGTACAGCGATGTTCGACAGCAATGTTCAACAAATCCGATTGCTTTATTTATTTTTCAATGAACTTCATAATAAGTTTCTAAGGTAAAGAGCTGATGTTGTTTTGTTTATTTATCTACGTCACCAATGAACTTGAGTCATTGACCGATCATCATCATTCATGATCATGGCAATCGTGAAGAAGATGGAGATCATTGGATGGATGAACTTGAAGAAAAGTAGAACAAGCGAGATCAAAGAACAGGTGATCTGTGCCACCTTTGTACTAGGTTGACATAACGTTGTAGGAGGTGGTATTGTAGTTGAGTGCTGAGTGCACAACTGAGTCATTGTTGAGTAGAGCAGTTTTGCGCGGGAGTCTTTGACAGTGAAGTGACGTAGGCGCCGCTTCCGTTTGTGCGGGGCTGTTAGATAATATCCATAGGTGTACTTCCACAAGGAAAATGTTATGAATGTCATTGTGATATTGTCATTTGGATCTGGGTAGAAATGTCTGCTGCTATTACTGTTGTCATATTTGCAATGCCAATCCGAAACTGGAAGTGCAATATTATATTTAAGTGTTGAAAGTTTTGGTTTGTTGCCCGCACTCAGATTTGTTTAACTATTTTTGGTCAATGGGCAAGATGCACAACAAATTAATAAAGCAAACATGTGTTTTTAATATCGCATCGTCGACAAATAAACCATTACATTCGGGTGTACTGCGATTTTTTTAACGTATTGCCGTTAACGTATTGTCGGTAATCGAGCAGACGGATCATCTGATGGTAAGCAATCGGCGTCGCCCATGGAACACCAGTAACAAGTGCGTTACCGACCTTTTGGGGATTAGCAGTTTGAGGATCGTTGGGGATTCAAGGACTGGGGAAGCGGAGGGGTCTAATTGGGCCTCCGGTAACCTCACTCACACGACGAAATATAACGCAAGCGTTGCTTCACGTCGGTTTTCTGTGAGGCCGTGGTATCGCTACGGCCTACCGGCCCATTCGCGCCGAAGCATGGCTCTCCAACACTTACATTGTGAATTTATCTGCCAAACTTAAGGACTACGGTAAAGAGTACAGAAGACGGAGGTATTTGTTTGAACTGATGGTGAGGAATTATTCTTATTGACAATTATGTTTTCATAATAACTATCGTGAGACATACTGAATTAACTACAAATTACGAGTTACTCGCGTAAATTAGACTGAGACTACTAGTTTACTAGTTTCGAGTCACAGAGGGAAGCAGTATACTACGCGAGTAATTAATATCGTAATTATGTGATTTGTGACAAATTAAATGGTCTATTTTGTTGGACCAGTTTAGGTTTACTAAAAGAATTTAATGACCCACAAACATCTCTTTATCATAGATCTGATTTATGTCCTTAGTACAAATTCATCTTACGCTTAAAGTAATCGACACGAGTAAGTACGCATTCGGCACTCTGATTGGTTGGTTCATTGGAGTTGGCCAATCAGAGCACCGAACAACCCTAAAAGAAACTCGTACTAAGGCGTCGAATACCATCTTGCAACTTCTCGAGTTCGTTTCGATAACTGATTCACATTAACATTGTTAATCAAAAAGCCAATCAAAGGCTTATCATGGACGAAATGCGTGTACAATGGGCCTGCGATATTAGATTATTTTCATACAGATTCGTAATTAAAAATGATCTTAGTAATCATTTTCTTTAGAGGGGCCTTCAACTTGTGCCTTGACTTGCAGTCGAGTATGGAGCTCTAGTACCTCTCATTACGCTTTATATCTACGAAGGAATAGCAACGGTTAATAATAACAGTTCAGTTTTGGGACCTCTTTTTTATTCATATATCTTGGCAAATTCTTATAGTCAGAATGTAGAGGTATAGTTCTTCTTCTTTCTGTCTTTATCCCAGGTTACTTCGCTCGCGTCACAAAAGGATAAAAGTAGCCTATGTGACATATACCAATACACACAGCGCCATCTATACCAATACTTTAGTTTTCCCTCGAGAATATCACATTTTTCCGGGATAAAAAGTACCCTATTATTTAATCCGGACTTCTAACTTAACGTCTGTAAAAATTCAAAGCAATCGGCTTAGTAGTTACAGCGTGAAAGCGGAACAAACAAACAAACAAACAAACTCACTTTCCGATTTATAATATTAGAAAGGACTAGTAAGGATATAATATTATTAAAACAACAAGTCCCACGTGACTTCGATATTTCCTAACGAATTATTCACCGAAGAAACTCCAACATTACCTTAGAAGTTAAAGTTAGAGTCTACCAGCTTAAGAATGTTCTCATCCAGACTAGCTACCACAGACATAGATCAATACAATAGGTACCTGTGAGATCAATCGTACCGCGAGGCAGATTATTATGCGCTCGGAATAGGAAATTGAGGACACCTTGCTAAAAATGTGTTGAGAATAACAAGAGCTTGAAAGTTGCAGAGTAATTAGCTATTACGAAGGTGTTGAAATCTGTGGTCGATTACCCAGATGGTGAAGTTATTTCGCTAAAAGAGTCTTCGGCCTTTTTGAAAAAAAAAGTGTGAAGAAAAATAATAAATATGAGATGGTCATCCCTTTCCTTCTTCATATTTGATTCCAACTACTCCTAATACTGATTACATTTAGGTAACAGGGTACCATCAAATCACAACAAGTACCTACCATGACTTGGTATAAGACGGGCAAGACGGCGCAGTTGTAGCCTGTAGCACAGTTATACGCAGCTCCTAGTTTTCCTTGCGCGCCGGGTGTTCAGACGTGCCGGGCGGGCCGCGCTCGCTCATTTATTATTAGCGGCCCAGCCTGCTGCCTCATGTTTATTAAAGAGTCAGCTATCCCGCGAGCCTGGTCTCACCTGAACTCACTGCGGCCCAAAGATCCGCTTATTATTAATATTTCGTTTGAATATCTTGTTATTACGAGTTAAAACTCAGTCTAAAACTACTCGCGTAACGCTATTAAAATTAGAGCTAAACCGAGCTAGGTATTAACTAGTTTATAAAGCGCGTTATATTTTATGAGGCTAGTTCCCTTTGTATATGCACAGTACATATTTTCAATGGGAAGGTAGTCTATGCAAAATCGGTGCGTTGTGGGACATTTCCCCGATATCCATGCGCGCATGACAATATGGACGCGGTGTGAAATTTTAAACAAACGTTCACATTCAATTTATATTCGCCAGGCGCTTCGGGCGCACGGTTTAGCAAAAACGTGGAGAACAATGGCTGCGGCCGCGACCACACATTGGAGGTACCGGCGATATGTGAGCGATAACAGCGATCGATTCATTTCTGCTTGTTCGACTTGATCACATGAAGCTCCTGTCACGTTATGTCGCCTTGATCGTTCATATCCAGCGAATCGATCAATTGTCGCGATTGTTATTGACATCTTTCTACAATGAAGTTGTTTTGTGTCGCCCATATTTTCTTGTAGAATGTTTATGACTGAAAAACATTTACATATATCCCTACTTTCCGTTTAGGAAACCGAATAATAAATCATGTGAACCGATAATGAAATAAGAGTAGATAGAAAACAAGACTGACAACTAAAATGTATTAAAACGGACTTAAAGATAAATCGCGGAGCAGCTAGATTTCTTAAAACCTAGTATAAACTATCAGATAACTTAGAATTAATCCAGACTCCAGGCGGGGCAGACAGACAAAACAATCCCTAATAACGAAATCAAAAAGTTTTTAAGAATAAAATTTGTAAATGGGCGCGCCATGTTGGCAACATTAATAAAACAAAGCTGTGGTATAATTCATCAGGCAATCGGGGGCCTGACGCACTTGATTAAAATGAATGCTGGACCAACCCTGAGCCAACCTCGTTTTTACCTGCGCGGAATTAAACGCCTATTAGTAAGCTGGAATGGCGACCTTTTAAATTCCTATAATTTATGGCTTTCCTAATCCTTTTGCTAATAAGATTAAGATTATGTCTCCTATATTTTTTGCAGAGGACTTTTCGCAAACTCTGCTCGTACAATAAAAAAATCTCACTATATCTCGGTGATATTTTTCATTATAAAAAGTCCCTGGTTCCCTAGCGTAACCCGTCGATAAAAAAAATGTAAAAACAAAAATACACGTCAAGCAATGGCGTTGTCGATGTTGGGCCAGAATCGTCGTGGTGTGCAGCAATTAAATTATGCCGCATCATCACACCCGACGCGGCCGGGGTTAGCTGGAGCACATGCTGCGAATCGCTTACCTTTGCAACGTGAAAAAAAAGGTTGGATGAGCCGAGGATGGCCTGCTGACGGATTAGTGTTTGGACGAATGTGTATCCAAGTGTAAGATCGTATTTATGTCATATCAACTATTTATTACGATGGATTTTTGTCAACTTCATATTATACCACAGATAACAGAATAAGTCAGGCTATTCGTGAAAAATGCTGCAACCAACTGCAACTAAATTCCCCGAGCGATATAACTTAACGACTCTACTTTTTGAAGTGACTTTTTCTCACTATACACGTGCTAAAGAGTCATTTGTACGACACTGCATTGATATACCACCACCACAACGAGTAGTCGAGGGAAATTAAAATGAAGAACATTCGCTACTTGTCTCCATACACTGAAATGCATATCTGTATCATTTAACTCTTCTAAATCTATGTTGCCTTCGTATATTCAGCTCCTAGTTCGTAGTAACTGTCACTTATCTTTGATCAACTATCACTGAGTAACTGGGAAAATTAACGGAAGCACCATTTTATCATGAAAGATAGAGATAGAACATTTGTAAGAGTGAGACAACTTCGCTTCTCACTGCTGCGTTTCTAACTATTCAGCTTAGGAAGGTTGTACCATGTGAAGTGTCATCCTTACGTAGACACTGCCCGAGGGACTCGTATGAAACAAAACAAAGCATTTTGCAAAATAAACAAAAACAGAAGGAGTCACTAGGAAAATGTCGTCAGTTGGTGGCGACAATGACTTTAGTTGACTAAAAGTTGTTGGTAAACTGACCAACTACAGTAGTTTAGAAGTGATCATCACACAAGATGGCGGATGCACATGACGCCGCAATTTACGTGATAATTGGCGGCAACAGTGTGTTTAAACTTTAGAGTTTATCTAAAATAACATAATGTTGAAAGTTGCTTGTTTGTCGAGGGGTGAAGCTCAGCACAGGTTATGCAGGGGTTTAAAATTGTTCCTACTGTTTTGGTTGCATGTAGGTAACTATATCTTTATGACGAAAGATATGGGTTTCGAAATAACATTGAAAATAATAGCTGGATAAATTATAAATTTTATTTATGTTCTTCTAATGACCAATGAAAACCGTACACACATAATACAAATATGTAATTTAATTCTAATCCATAAATAATTACAAACTTGTCTATTATTCTTCATCCGATATCCCGAAGCCTATTTGTTGCACGTTGTGTATTGTGCCTGTGCTACGCGTAGAGCGTAGACAGAGCTACAGCGTAGTAGCGTAGCACTCGCATTCTAGGCTACGGCTACGAGCTTTTTTGTCGTAGTATTTTTGTACAATGGCCCATACGTACTACGTATTAACATAGATCAATATTATTATTGTATTATCAATATTAAAACTTTAAATATAGGTATAGGTAGAAGCATAAAGTCACGGTAGCAAAAGAAGTAAGCAAAGGTCTCCTATTAGGTGATGCTGTGTAGTCTGTGTACCTTTCTGGGACAAAGAAAACATGAATGACGATTGGGCTACATGGCAATAACGAATACTATAGATCATCACATGACAGACATTCTGACGTACTTATCCGTCCGCTGCACCAAACTGAACGGTGCTTGGACACCGGTTGAGGACTGTGACTGTATAATTCCGAGTTCCCGAGCCGAGCCATTGTAAAAATTACGCTATAAATCGGGCCGGGCTTGCCGTCGACGGGCCCGGCGCGACTTGCCCCATAAATTATACACAGGGCTGGCCCACCGGTCCACGATGCTAGGTTTTGTCCCAAGTCCTGGAATTGCAATTTTTAGTCGTTCGTTTTTGCTTAATGCTAAGTTTTCGTGTAGCTGGATTTTGTGGAGTAAGTATTTTTTAATTTCTTTTTTGTTTTGGAGTGTGTTTACCTAATTCTGATTTTTGGTAGTAATGGAAAATAGTTTAAACGCTTTTTCTTTATTAAATAGTTACTTGTCAACTGATTTGGTTAAAACAAACTAGATTTATAACGACCTAAGCACTGAAATCAAATTTCAAACCTGTCTTTCATATTTACTAGATATACAGCGTCCATTTTAAGTAGGAAGGAACTACGGGATATGGATATTCTCAGTACATTATGTATTGATAGGTCGTAACAACCCTGCGGCAAGGCGCGAGGCGGGAGTGCTCAAAGGCGCGCCGAAATACAGATAGCAAGCGATATCGCTGTACATAACTGGTACGCATGAAGCTATGCAACACCAGTATAAATAGACCGTCGAATGTGAGAAAGGATTATACTTAGTAAGACCACGATAAACTGGTTATGTATAGTGCGATGTGTTGTTATGTGTACCTACGTGTTGAGTTCCACTGGGTAGGCAAGGCAAAGACTCGCTTGTTAGAGAATGTGTAAGAAATAAAAAAATATAAGTAGTACTTTCGAAAGTTGAGTCACAGGATCGCAGGACATGTGAAGAGGTCGTTCTCAGTTCTAATTTCTTGTTGACTTTCATTCATTATGAGTGCACTGACTGTTATTGTTTTAAAATCGAATTCGTTTGATACGGTAATCTGTCCTTTAGTTAGAACATTATAATAGACAGTTGTAATGGCAACCAGTCCACAACAAAATATTTGCCTGCTATTCCTTTGCTATGTTTAAGCGCGAAGCACCGTGCGCCTAAAATGTTACCTAAAATATCATATCAAAATTTTCAACTAGCATTATCTAGCCACAAATCACATCTTTCAACCTTCTGGGTCCCTAGTCTACAAATAAACACAGTGAATCATTAACAGGCCCATCTATTTCTATTAATGATTCAGTCATTTCTGAATTTAATAGTTTCAGCCTATGGAGACGGGATGCCGGTAGACGGAGGTCGATTTCAATCCTAGTATTAAATTATAATCCTTACTATTATTGAAGGTTAATTGTATTTGTTGGGGTGCTTGCTTCATTAGTGTTGTAGTTCTAATAAAGCAGCTTTATAACTAGGTATCTATTGTACTCTTGGATAAAAAAAAGATTTGCTATCGGCTATTTGGTGACTAGATAAAGGAAAGCGCTTGATTGTAAAATGCTTAGACTTGAATCGAATAAAAAGAATCGTTTGTAATTAATAATTGGACACCGGAAACTCAATTTGTCACCACAAATCAATTAAATTAAAAAAAAGATAAACCTTTTATCGGACCGAAACGAAAAATATGCCTAATTACTAATTTATTAAAAGACATTTTTATTTTGTCTTGAAAGTCTTGTAGTTTATTTAATTTCGTAACCTTCAAATCACCCACATTGTCACCTACCAGGGATACAGAAATAACCTGGACATTACATGATGCACAGTGCGCACCAGCGAACACGCGCCGAGCAAAAAAGTTGAAAGCAAAAAATAGTTTCAACTCATAAACTCATAACGCAGACTTTAATATGACTTATTCGTGTTTGCTTTTAGTAGTACATGGTCTTACATAGATACATAGGTCAGTTCTGACTACATAATCTTTGTATTTAATTATCCCAACTTTTTTGAGTAAAAACATTAATTCTACTTTTATGTGTGATAAAATCCCGTCTACGATGTCATATGGGATTAAAATTATTCTACCTCTACAAATTGTAACTATGATCAATGTTTTTGACATACTTATCACACTTACTACTGCAATCTACAGCAGAGATGCCGAAACAATGAAGTCTGTTGCGTCTGGTACTTAGATAAACAACTGTTTTGGCTCCCGTAACAAAATAAATCTGAAGACATTATCACCAGAGAAGAAATAGGAATAATTTCACTACTCACTTCCCTCTCGTCTCGATTTTCATCTATCTGTACAGATACTGGGTATCAACACAATACAATTACTGTATTTAAAGTAACTCTCAAAGTTTTTTTTTTATTTTAGTATGTATTACCGGGTTGCCATAATCATATTAGAGGTTCTAGTCCCAGCTCCCGTGCAGTATATTTTTTATTTTTATTAGACTAGTCAGTCACTATCCGTGATGAATGTTATGTGGATGCTCGTAAAGTGAAACTATCGGGACCAACAGCTTTCTCTAAAACAGCAAATTTACGTAATGTGGATCACGTTCTTTTTTATTTTTCATATTTTAAGTGGCATCCACTTAATAAATTGAAATTTCGTCTTATAGACAAAAGTCTTCAACGAGGCGTCCTACCACTAATAATAAATCATTTATTTTCTCAACATCAACTAACAATAAAGTATACATCAATTAATGACACAATAAACTTGAGACTGGTATCTGTAGTAGGTATAACCTGTATCACAGATGATACAGTAATGACATACAGAACAGGGTCGAAACAGTGAGACTTACAGTGGGGTTGGTAGTTGGTATTGACAGAGTACCAGGCTATGCTTGTAGACCTCCGTAGTCTCTAATAGAGGCTGAAACCAGACTATCCGACAGAGAACCGAAGTTGGACATATAGCTTAAAAGATTAGCAATCTGAACTGGCAGTGAGCCGGTCACATTTGTCGGTGAACCGATGACCGTTGGGAACTGGGATAAACATGTTATGTAGTAGAGAGGCGTTTAGGCAAACAATAAGGATACCCACCCTCCTTTTAGGGAGAGTGACGACATCCGCAAGGCAACACTAGTGGTCAGATGTGAAGAGCTGAATATAATATTGAAAACACCAATATGTCCTAAGGATTATGAATGTTTCCATCATTGACATTCTTTTTTCTGAGTTGCCATACATTCTGAGTATTGCGTCGTTCTAATTTCGTTCTCGACCGCGTTTAATTATGTGTAAATTCCTGTGTGCGATAAATTGTTGCAATATTCTGCAAGTGCGCTATCGTCCCATCGACATTATCGCAACTGTACTTATCCTTTTATTACTACAGCACTGATTTTATCTCTAGTCCTATCTACGCCTATAAATAGGGTTGCGACTTGAAGATTTGATTTAATCCGTATCATGAATTGCAATCAAACTTTATTTTTGTTTTTAATTTTTTCTTCGAGTTACCACTGTGTCCGTATGTCGTATGAATCTTTTGGTGATGCCGATTTTTTCGTATTACATTAAAATTACTTCTGACAATTTTGTTTGATAAACGCGACTTTGTTCGTTGTTTTGTTCGACTCTCAAAATATTTACTGTATGTTGGTTGGACACCTCACCTCTCTGCCTATCTCTATGGAGATGAACAGGCTGTTATGTTGTTATTATTACCCACCGCGCGACATAAAAGAGGGTTATGTGTTTATTATGTCCTCTATCATATCCATATATGTGATATGACATATAAGGTGTAAAAGAAACATGTGGCCCATATTTAAATGAGCCAGACTCGTCGAGCGTTTATTTCATTTAAACACCGAACAAACAGATATCGTGGAAATATCCTTTTAATTATTCAAACGGCAACTCCATGATAATTCATTCAGTTCTCTATCAGCGTCCCGCACGCAACAGTCGCACGACATATTTTTACCTTCTTTTTGTTCCGGAAAATGCAAAAAGGACACGCATGACGCATGGACGCGCGACAAAAAGTTGCGGCGCATTCGCATTGCGGGCGTACGTCTGGCGGCAGAGTACCAGGATCGCAGCGGCGCGAGGAGATAAGTAATTCTGTGCTCGGTCGGGGGCCGGGCGGGCGTTCGGGGGAGGGGGTAAATGCCCGCGCGGCGGCGGCGGGTAATTGGTTCGCGCCGCCCGAGGCGAGCCCGTAGTATCGCGCTTTAGCGACGGGCGCCCTCCGGTGTCGGGCGCGCATTATACGCCGGTGGAGTCGAATTACGTGTAGATTTTTTTGCTTGTTTTATTTTACTTTATTTTTGTGAGCCGGTTCCGGTTGTAGCATATTTACACAAGGGTAAATGTTGTATTAAAATTATTCTATGTATTTTATCTTGTACTGATTTAGAATTTTTGTATAAAAAAGATATAGAAATAGAAAATAGAAAAAAACGAATGTCTAATAAATCTATGTGTTGTTTTTTCCTAGTGAATCAATCAAGGACAATATTATTTTGTTGTCATTTATTGATTTTTCATTTTTCATTTATCACAACCACAACACCCTGTAACATAGATAATGAAAGATATAGAGAAGTTTGACAAGTATTGTTTGACGTTCGTTGATCAAGCAGGCTTCAGAATAACGTGATATACTGCTCGACATTAAACACATCAAATACATCGTCAAGAAAATAAATATTCTTGTAACAAGTTGTCGACTCCACGCCACTCCGAGCGGCTGTTTGTCATGCTACCGCGGAGTTATAGCTATGTCATGTGGCCACCGGCGCGCCACTTTATACATCCGACCGACGGCGCTACCGCCCGCCACGAGCGAGCACACCTCCTGCCAACACATGTATACCTAGTACTCTACGGATCGAGTGCTATGTCGGCACCTACTCTCTCTCTTCTGAAAAGTTAACGTTTTGCGCCAAAGTTCCCTTTATTACACTGTTAGAGGTTCTCACGTCGTATATTTTATTACGATTGAGATATAACTTGAATATTGAGTCAGATTGACGTAAATGCGAATCCAAGTTAAGATTTCTTCCTTTTTTTGGTAAGATTCAGATGAATCAGAATTTTGAGACAAAATATTGTAAATTGCCGAGATCTGTGTCCAAAATAAGGACTGCAACTAGAAAAAATCAGATATGAAATATTATTAGATCAACAATTTGCAGATATTAACCCTTTATCGGCTACACGGGACGAAACGCCAGAGAAAGGGGGAAAATGGAAACAGTATCTTAAGTAGTTCGGAAAAGTTTTCGACTCGGATCCGGCTGAGTGAAGTTGAATCTTGCAGCTAATCTTAAACACGCTTGTACGATAATCTGGGCTTTAAACACAGTAACGAGAGATAAGAAAAGCTGATTGATATTACAAAACGCAACTTATTTTTAACAGACCGCGTTAAATTAAGTGTAAACGTTTAAAAAAGTTTCACAAAGTAAAAGAAAATTTCTTATGAAGAGTTTGTGTATTTCTGGGTTGTTTGGCTTTTATGAAAACGCGGAACTCGGAAGTCCATTTAAGAAAAAAAGTTTTGTGAAATTAAAATTTTCGATAACAATAAGGCGTGTTTACTATTTGCTAGAGAACTTGGTAAATTTTCAAAAGTCACAGGAATATGTCTACTTTATTAAATACATACCTAAAACGGTAAAATTGATATTATTAGATCTAGAATGTGTTGAAATACTTGAAATTATGTAGAAAGACTCAGTACTTGTATTTCTCATTAGAATATTAATGAATCTCGTGTTTTAAAGCGAAGGAAACAAACAGTCCTCACATGAAAGAGGACGAATGCACTCACTGACGGATTTATTGTTTCCAGTATTCCTCTAATACTTTCTGCTTATTGCAATCTACTTTGAACTGATGATTTCCTGGTATCAACTCTGTAAATTACGAAATCGTGGAAAGCATTTTAGACGAAATCATAAAATTGTAGGGGAATTATGTCTAAAAGTCTATTTCTTGTCAAGATATTAATGCAGAAAAATAATAGTCCAAAGTTCTGCCACTGCTCAGCACTTCTGGTTATTGAAAATATTATAATAATTGATACAGGTATCCGAAAAGTCTCGTTCAAATTAACAAAACGAATACATTATTAATTATTGTTCGAAATTGCATAAGATTTACAACATGAGCCCGATATAGCGTAAAATATATTTCATTTTAATTACCAACAGGCCAAAATTCGAATAATATTCATAAACATAACCAAAACCAAACACGTGCAAGTCTGAAGTCTCAGAATTCCGCAGGACTTAAACCTAAAGCTCTTGAAAATATCGGAACGTCACGTCATCCCAAAGATTTCCGGGTGGGCTCTTGTAAGGGCCACACTCCTACGCACTCTCAACCCGTACTTCAACGACCGTGGTGACAAAAGACACAAGTTTATCCATTCAGCGACGAATTTTTCGATTTAAAACTGAATATTGTAGCTTATGCGTTGTTAATCACAGATCCTTAGCTACGAACTGCTATAGAAAATCCTGATTTCCAGTTCCCACAGCATAATAGATAGTTCTCCTATTTTTACTACATGTTTGCCTATAATTATCAAGAAAAAGAAAACAATTTCGATGATGAACATCAACAGCCTGTAAGTGCCCACTGCTGAGCAAAGCCTCTTCTCACACGGAAAAGGTTTGAGCATTAATCACTACACTTGCTCATTGCAGGTTGGCGATTTTAAACCTGTAATTAGAAATTATGAGTCCAGGTTGCCTCACAATGTTTTCCTTCACCGTTTGTCAATGATAAAACGAACAGTTAATTATTACAAAAGAGCTGTTGAGCAGAAAGTAGTCGACTAGGTACGATCACCTCGCCTAGTCTGATGAACCAACCTTTTCCTTACTTAGAACACATCACACCATACTCCCTAAAAGTCTACTGCCATGCACTAGACACAACTCCAGAATCTATACTACGACTGAAAGTTTTAAGCAATCGTCATTGACAATTTAGCCAAAGTAAGATCGATAAACGAAATATTACTTTCTTCAATTCCTGAAATCCTGATTAACGTCGAGAGTTCTTTGTTCACCAGTAGAACAATTCTTACGCCGAGCCGTTGTCAGTTAGTAACCCTCAAACCCATCTTGAATTACACTATAAAGTACAGGACCCACTAGTAGCATAAACATAAACAATATTATGGAGCAGTAAATCAGAACATTATGGTGTACAGCGCCTTAGTTTTTAATACTGCCATCAAAGGTGAAGTTACTGTTCAAATCGAGAGGAAGAATGAAGACTTTACTGTTTTTGGGTTTAGTCTGAGTGGCTTTTTGTACCTCGTGTTGACGGTTCGATATACCTATGCAACGGATTTACAATTTTAGCATTATGCAGCCCAGTTTAACAATTCTCTTGTGTCCATCTAGAAATCTCTGCTTCTCTCTGTGTCTATCCTTTTTTAGTTTATTTTTGTTGTACAATAACTTTTAGTCGATATTGATCGATTATTTATTTATTTATATTCATCTCAGAGATCGCGCAAAGATTTCAAACTTTCAAGATCTAAAAGTAAGTTTTTCTCGAAAAATATCGAGATCCTAATTATAATTCTTAGGGACGTCCCTTCTCGGTCATTAGTCGCCGCCCTGCTCGCACGGGTTTGGCGCGGTAATGCGTTGCCAGTAGGGCTGTCAAATTGCCAACACATTTTTCATTTTATTTTTTGAAACTTTGTATTGATTTTTGCGAATGTTGCTAATAACACTTGCCTAAAAGTTTTTATACATAAATATATAAATATGTATACAGTATGTCTATTGTCTTTATCTTAATTTATGAACCGTTAATGATATACATAGTTGTTTACAAACAAATATTTCAATTAATAGCTTCAAGAGACTATTTATAAGGTTTCATGAATTCCTGCCAAGTACGTAGCGCGTTGCTAAACCAAAACATTCGTCAATGCAAGTGGAGCATTTAATCAATCTTGTTCATGCTGCATCTAACCTAACCTATTAATTAACATACATTTCTACCTCAGTCATAAGTAAACTGCTTCCAGTTTATGCAATCCTATTACCTCAAAAATAGGTTCTATTATTTTTAATTCATGATTTGTAATAATAATTTGATTGATGATTTTTAATCACATAAATACTTATACTTACGCTATTTGGTGCATAAATTAATGACATAAAAATATAGAAATATGCATTTTCATGTTCGGAATTGCTACAGAGCAGAGGTATAAATAACACGATAAAAGTAATACATCATATTTTATTCCAATCAATTCAATATTTTTAAAAGACAAGTTTGAGAAAAACAACAAGTCGCAAAATATTGATGGAAAAAATACTTTGTTCGCAAATAAATTGTGTGAAAGTGGCAACCCTTCGGGAGCGCTCGGGCGCTGTCGGGAGCGGTCGTGGCCGCGCGACGGGGCGCATAAAATACGCCGCGCGATGTCGTCGGCTACACTACACGATGTGTCACGGATACACGACCCGGCTAGTGTTGTGGCTACGTATCGAAAACATCGATATCGACAAATCGGTTTTTTGGGTTTTGGTGTTAGTTGTCTTGGGTTTATAGTTGTTGTAAAAAAGTATAGTGTAAATTATCATTTAATACTGATAATGGGACTAGCAATTATTTATTAAACTTAATTTTCAAAGCTTTATTTTGCGAATCAATGTGACACAATGACGTGATTAAAGTCGCAGGTATTATACTTTTCTTCTATAAACAGTATAACAAAGTTTAATCTACCAACCAAACTAAATACATTTTAATATCGATAAGAAACAATACAATTTTGAAGCACTAGAAACGTGGTGCCCTCGCATGCAATCAGTCGGGGCGAGCCGCGGCGACGCCACTCAGCGCGCCTCGTAAACGTTATCGGGTACATCGTAAAAACGCTACGTAAAATGGCGAACGTGCCGCCAACCGGCCCGCACACGTTCCATATTTGAATTTGAAGTTGGAACTATAGAATATTTGAAAACTTTCAACGAATTTATTTAGACGGTAAACAGTTTAGCCTGGAATGTTTTGATATTCCTAACACTATGGTGTTAGGGAATTTAGGATAGGACACAATATTGTAATTAAAAACCTTAAAAAACAGATACAAATTGTATGACAATGTTATACTGAATTGAACTATGAAAAATCCTAAATATCAATGAAATATTAAACGTAGGTATGTACTAACATCTAGTTTGGTATAAACTACATCAAAAGTCTACCTCCGGTTCAGATTCAGTCCAGACAAAGTAAGTACCTATTACTAGACTTATCCGTTTCGAGATTTTCAATATTAACTCGGGTTTTGGTCATTACTTTGCTCTATATTTTAATAATACTTATGGACACTGGTATACCTATTACCTATCTACCTACATTCCAATAACGACATTACCATAGGATTCAAATAATAAGTCTCCTTTTTGCTTCGAATATAATAACCTTACATCGTTTAGACATCTCTTTCCCCAAAAATCGGTTAGCCTGTAGGTCCTACATGACCAACATTCAGCACATTCCAACCGACCCTCATTAAGATATCGGAACACCTTGTGGGCGGGTCCGACCACTTCCCACGTCGCGAGTCGTCGTCCGGTAAGTATGCGGTCACTATCCGAGAAGGTTTTGGATCCTATCAGCCATCGGTTGAAAAGAAAGTAATGCAAGTAAGCCCGTATTTCATGCACTGGTTGATTATATATTTTGTAATGAGAATAAGAGCTTGAATGAATAGGTCGCTTTTCCAGCTGACCCAGCTAATCTGAGCTAATTTTTTGTACTTTAAACTTTTGCATTTAGATCAGTGGCAAATCATTGGAAAGTCAGACTCTTTGAATATGAAATCAAAATCTTTTTACTTTGTTTTTCATGAAACTGGTGGCCTATGCTACAGATGACTCCAAACACCGACAATATTCAATCAAAAATACTACAGAATCAAGAAACAAGAATAACCAAAACAACATTCCCAAAATAACGCAACAGCACAGAATCCATTTAAGACATGAATGACGTTTTAAAATTCAAAACTTGCTTCTTCCCCTTCGAGGCTTAAGCCCGCCTTTTGCAAGACAAAATACAACACTAAATCATGCAACTTTTAGAGATCCCTCTGAACGGAGACGTGACGGAGGGCCCGCAGGCAAATTCACACCCCAATTAGTGTCTGATCGAACTTGCGCCAGTGGGCTACGCTTGGACCCTTCGTACAAGAGTTTGGGGTGACTGGAAGCGGTCTCATTATTTTGACTGAGCTCAGATTGGTAAAATTTGGGTGGTGTGATAAAACGAAAAAGTTTGGAAATATTTGTGTTAGTTAAAGAACAAAAATATCAATAAGGTACAAAGATCATTATTTAAAATTCCATAGTCAACACAATTATACGTAACAATTGGAAACATTTGGGCTTTGGAACAGACGAAACAAACCGAGAAGTCAAACTCCACCCATTATAAAATCGAAATATCTGACAGATCGTCCCATAAGAGTCCCACAAACGGCCCATTGTTGTCTCCCACCCATAAGTTGAGACATTCAGTGTGCGTATGAGATGATCTCGATTTCAAGACGGGCTCCATTGCGGTAAACGGCAATATAACTGTACAACTGCAATTTCAGCCACTAACAGTTTCTTAGCCTCAATTTGAAGTTTTAAAGCCTTTTTATTAGTGGAACCTGTATTTTAGACCTTAAGTGTGGTGCTACTTGCTCATTTTAGTACGGTAACAGTTTGTTTGAACTAACAAACTTTGCAATGTGATAAAGATTGATTGCGTTTTTGATGTTGAAATGTAAAATTCAGAGAATGAAACTCTGTTTTCGAGGTTCACCCATGGCTGTAAAAAATTGAGGGTTAATTTAAAATGTGAACAGTTATTCCCATTCAATTAAAAAGAGTGTATAGTATTTTTTTTTCTGAAGCAAATTCTTATGAATAATTGCAAGTAGAACAATTGCAAACATTATTTAAGCCTTTGACTGCCAACAGAAAACTGCTGAAGGGAAATCCTCTGCTAACGTAGGTCACGCGGCGGTTAACGTGTTAAATTTAATTTCGATCTCATCTTTCCACAAGTTAATCATCAAGAACGAACTAAGGAATAAAATAAATGCCACATCTAGCGACTATGTAAATGGTCCTAACAAACCCGAGTCGCCTATTCCCGGGACGGGCGGTCCCGACGGCGTTTAATTCCATTCCCAATCCCCTTCCCGGGTCGCCGCCAGCTTAATGAGATATTACAACTGTAAAATTATGTCCTCACCTGATCTGCTCTCCTGGTAACATTTGTACAAATCAATAGAATTGGAGTCTTGAACCTATTTATTTTGTTTACCTACATAACTATGTATATATTTATTGTCTGTACTCATAAATTGTATGTAAAAATATTTAATTAAGACTGAATATTTTTATTTTCCGAAAATATATTTTTGTGTAGGTACATCTAATGACATAGAATCGATTAAAGGTCGGTATAGTTTGTCTATGTCTCTGAAAAGGAAACAGACATGTGAATTTCAAATATTTCAGTGTTTTACATTTCTAGTTCCACTGTCTCTTATAGACGTAAAAGTTTATCGACAAACGACACTCTCTAATAAAGCTCTGCTCTCTCCCTCTCTTTACCAAAACTATCGATATCGATAGAAACTGGCATTTGAAATGATATCGCGTGGCGCCTGAAACTCAACTCATTTGTGAGAATAAAGTTGTCGTCTCAAAGATGTTACCTGCTTGAAACTTGCTGAAAAACATTGTGTCTGTAACCACTTATCTAATTGCTTTCAAAATAAAGTTTATTTTGGAAGTAATTTTGTTTACTTTTTAACAGTCAATTTTTACTTTATAATACTAACTACTACTAATTGAAGTAGATTTTGATGTTTATAATAACTTATATAACGTCACGCCTTTTTACCTAGGGCTTATATATAGTTAAAATTTTACAGCAAGTTTCACCAGTAACTGTATGAGTTAATAAGTCCAATATAATGTTCACATGGAAGTGAGCTTGTTAGGTACTGCTTAATTATGCTATTGTATTCAGCAGTAATCCATTTTTGGTATAAATGTTGCGAATTTCATATAGAAACTCTAAATATATCTTTGTCTGTAACAGCAATCAGACTCGTGACCTCGTGCTAATGATTTCCAGACATTCGACAGTGGAGAGGCCCAAAGTAATTTACCCAACACTTATCCGGAACCATATCATACATCACCCGGTCCTCTGTTATCATTCCATCCCGATGAATTACGATTTCCATAAAAATAATAAACAGGAGGCTTGGCCTGCACTAAAAAGCATATCTTTTCTTCCCGGATAAGCCCCGGGCCGGGATTGCGGGTTCCCGGGTCGCGGGATTGCGGGATCTCGGGTGTTATCAAGTTATCAATTTAGCCCGCCCCGCCATATGTCGGGATCGGGACGGCCCATCCTTTGTGTCGGCGTGTTTTATATGTGTGGGTGTGCGCGCTTGATGTATGAGTACGAATACCTAAGCGAAATAAAAATCTAGCTCACATATATATGCACATATATTGTATTTGTATGTGCCTATTCTAACTTTGAAGTCATAAGACTTACTACTTGATTCTTCGCAGATTAAATAGGGTGTTTTTATGTTACTCGGTGTACTCTAGTTAGATAAGTTTTGTGATACTGTTTGTAAAACGCAATCGACAATTATCTTTTTATCTGGTTTCTAATTCCAAAGAATATGAACATTGCCAAATATTTACGACAAATTTCACTTATCGTTTTGTAGGTATATAAAATACAGTTTTAGTTACATTTTGTCTAGATCATCTGAGTACAATTTATCTAAATTGAGAAACGAGCAAACCCTTTACATTAGGATAAATAGTTTACGCCAGATTTTTGCCGCTACTATGTATTTAAAGTTAGACATTAGTTAGACTTTATACTTTCATCACGATGTTGTTTTTGTTCCTTACGTTGGAAGATAATATGTAATGTCGCTAGTTCACTACTTATAAATCCGTTAAAGTTTACACATAGAGTAAAGCGATTTTAGCACTTAACATTAAAATAACATTTAAGTAAATGCATCGTAACTTTAATCGATAATACATGACATGTTTACATCACTATTGAGCGATTAAAACTTATAAAATTAAACATTTTTTTATTACAAGCCGGCTTTACAAGTTTGCAACGCGTTTTCAGGTCTTTACTTCTTCTGTAAAGTAGGTAATATTCATAGTATGTATGTATCATTTAAGTTTTTACGATTAATAGTGGTTTCTTTTTTCAAATTAATTTATTTTAATAGATCTCTTACTTTACGCTTTTGACGAAAATGCACTTCAACTTTGTATAATCTTAATTACCTACATATAGATGAAAACTGTCATCTTAAACATCAATTAATTAACGCAATCAGCAAGGAAATTACAAATATCAGTCTCACTTTAAAAATGACACAAAAACTCGCCCCTAATTTAACAGCGGGAAGTCCGCTCCGCGGCAGCCCTGTTCGTAATCCACTTTTAATTTTGATTAATGCCAACCCTGACCGCGCCGTGTATTTCCAAGCCCGTCTCTGGATGCGGTCCTAATACTTAATTACACAGCCCCTGCATATGACAACAACCTGGCTCGTTTTGAACAATTTTTGGTACTTTAATTAGTACAGAATTTGTGGAGAGGAAAATATTATGATGTGTATTTGTAAATAGGCTGCATATAAGCGCTTTTACTTATCATCATCATCATTAACAGCCTGTTTTCGTCCACTGCTGGACATAAGCCTCTCTGATGGCACGCCAAGTAATATTTTACTTATCAATAAGGCTAAACGAGGAAGAGCCTATCTGACTATGCTATGAACATACACTGAAACAAACTCAGATAATAGTGTCAATCTCAAATAGTTTCTTTTAAAGTCAAGTCAAGACCAAGGGAAATCATTTAGGAGAACTTCTGTGGGGAGAACTACCAATGTAAGTTCTCTTCTGGTGTTTTGATGAAAGTACCTCACAAGTTTAGGTGGTCATATTCTGATATTTCCCATAACGGTGCATTGTGTTGCTGATTTACAACTTTACAAGTAACTAAGATTTATAAACTTAATTGAGTGTTGCACAATCTAATTTTATTATCTTCTTTTGCAGGTAAGTTCCCTTGCAGTCGGACAGCAGACATTATTCTTTCTGTAAGTAAAAGTATCAGTAGTTTTTCAACTGAATAGATGCACCGGAACACTCAGAGACTAGGATAGCATGACCGTATCAAATCTAGTGCAGACACCAGGCAACCATAACTCAGTAGCAGGCGAAGTAACTTAGCGACAGGCGGGGCGGACGCGGCGCGGCTTCCGGGCGCGCTTCCTTCCGGAAATAGGGCCCGTTCCGCCACCGCCCGGCGTTCGTCTAATGGCGCGTGCCTCTATAATGTCATGCCTCCCTGGTAGTACCTACCGCTCGTTAGCCTCTGCTCCACGAGTGACGATTCTTTCTTTTTCACCGATTTTTTTGTACATTATTATTTTCAGTCTTGAAAAGTCTTGTTAGGACCGTGTTTTGCTGCTTTGTTATTTTTAACCTGAAAACCTTTCATAAACAGCTCGAGGTGGTACTAATAATCTGATCTCGACAAGATGTTGTAGTAGATAGGTATTGTTAGTAGGAATAAAAATAATCTATTTATTTCCAAGAAAGAAAATTGATATTATTCGACTATGTTATTCGAAAACCATTGTAATTTCCATTGCTTTTGTTTTACTATACCCACCCAACTGCCATTTAAAAACTGCAACACTTTGTCTACCACCTACCAGGATGGCATCTTTAATCAGAGGTTGAAAACTTACATTAATCTCTTGAGTACCTTCATGCCCCTTACTCCGCACCGTACTTAGTTACTTACATAACGTGTTGAACTGCATTACTGCGGCTACAGCTGTATTCTGCTTATGGAGTGTGGAGATTCCACCTTAGCGGAATTCCAACTGCTTATCTATAGTTTTTTTCTATCCAAGACTTTATTTGAATGTAACGATTACGAATGATGGTATTTCCAATTAATGATGGCATTGGTTTAAATAATTAAAACTGTTATTCAGTTTCAACTTTTCCATGGGACCCTGTTAATTTATAGAACATCGTTTAGTAAGTTTTCCTGGCTGGCCCTTCCCTGTCTTTCTGGTAGAAGTAGTTGAAAATATCGAACGATCCCTAATATCACTTAAAGTTACCGTAATGCTACAAATTCACCAATAAAACGTCTGTCGTCGATTTCTCTCACTTCTCACTTTCTCACCGCGACCCCCAAAACTCCCGACAATAGTACGACACTCGAGTCAGTAGGTCCCGAGTGTACAATACATAATAGTGTGTACTGTGTGTATGTGTGTGTGTCGTTAGCGTGTCATGGTGCAGAGTCCGCGCCCCGGGCCGCGCCTCGCGTCTGTGTCTGCCTGCTTGCGCTGACGGGCTGTATGTCGACGAGAATAGTTTTGATACTTTTATTATTTTTTATAATTTTTGTCGCAAAGTGTTACATGTGTTAAGAAGACACATCTTATTTCCCTTCATATTTCTTAGAATATATGTTAAGAATTAGAATATAAAATAAGATGCGAAATTGGTAATTGATAGCGTCCAATATATTTTAATTAGACCCAATAATAGGACCCAATAAATTAGACAAAAAACTTAACTTATTTAACACTAGAGTTAAGTACACATTTTTAATTCAATATTCACATGAAAAAAAGGTTTTCAAAATCTTAAAATAAAAATATGTATATACAAGAAATAAAGCTTTCCAGTATATTTTTAATGGAAAAAAATTGCCAAAAAATCCATAAAATTATCAACACCCAATAAAAAAGTAAGTAAATAGGTTGAATAAAATACCGCACTAACATTTTACGTCAAAACAATTTCCATCAAATCATGCACCATTACAACATTTCTGTACCCGTACAGAAAGCACGAAGAAATATATCACAGTGGCACTAACGACCAAGCCCATTGCGGCGCGAGGCGGCGGCGGCGGCGGTCGGTAGCTCGTCAAAGGGCCAGGGCATCGCGCCTCGCAGCCAGTTATCCACCCACCTCGCTGTCACCCTCATTATGTTCCCGCGTGAGGATACATTTTGCAAAATGGCGCTTTGCCCCGTGGTAATGCGACGCAGACTTGTCAATTTACAACACTCCTCATTTGTAGCATATTATCCGAAGGGTTTTATGTAACTTCGTGAAATTACAGAGCATGGACGGTGTCTATCGTAAATACAAGTTAAGCTTTCGATATGGTTTACGTTTTTAGAGTTGGTTAACCGCTGCCGATGTCGGCAGTTAATAGCAGTGATTTCTTAGCTCCTTGCGTTTATTGCTCGAAGGCATAAAGTTTGCCATTAAAGCTTTCTATGTAACATTTCTTAGTAAATGTTTAGACATTTGTTAATCCAACGTAGAATGTTTCCACGTAAATCTGACATGCTTGTTATAGTTGTAACAACTTTTGCGCGAAGCTAGCGTTTCCTAGCGCTAGTATTGAATCTTTGTTAATTACATCTTTGCTAATTACATATGTTATGTAAGGAACAATGACTCGTGCTGGTATTAACACACGAGATTGTGCAACAGAAGAATCTTGTAATCTGTTGCCAGTCGGGTGGAGAAACTACAATTTATTGGCTGTTATTACCTTGAAATTCCCATCTGTATAATATGCTTTCTGAAGTGGACAAATAGTATATAAGACTATGCGTAATGTAAATAAATATGTACACTACTGTCTACTTCTATAGAAAATAGCAGGCTTTTATACTGTAGCTTTTATTTCAATGAAGTGGCTACTGCCTAATGTCTCACACTAAGATACACGAGCTATTCGTGATAACGTCTCACCTCTCAGACCTGTGACTGCTCTACTTTTAGCACTCCAGACGGTTTTTCCGGAGGTCAACTTATACTGGTGGATCTCCTGACATATCGTGTAACCAATAAAGATATGGACGAACTGTCGGATACTGTTACTGTAATGTTAACTCACTCATTTACTGTTTGCTGTATCACTGATAAACAAGTATCTCAATATTGACGTTACTTTACCTTGCTTCACCGTCGCTATTGAATCTAGTAATATATTTATTGAATTGCAGTATCTCTGTGCTGTGTTCATACTAGTTTGGTGATATTAAAACTCTAAATCATCCGAAATAAAACAATCACAGAGAACTTAGGAACTAAGTTTTATGTTGAAACGATACAACTTTCCGCCACAACAGACGTTGAAAAACTTCCCATATGCTTAATACTGGTACGAGCCCACGAACAAAAGCAAGAACAATAATCGTAAAAGCCGTCGCCGGGAACGCGTTAGTATATCACCGTGATAAATATACACGAGCCTGCTAACGCCACGGCAGTGAGAGCGAGAAAATTACTGACCGCACGGCTTCAAAGCAATGCGATGAGTATAAAGCGATATTTATCTGTCTCTTGGCCTCGCCGGCACCAGCACCTATCAAGTCGAGTGCCACACATACTGATTTACTCCTACCGTCATCCTTATAATCAAGACTTAAGGCACATTTTCCACCATCAGAGTGGTCTGTTAGAGTGTGTGGAACTATAGCACCGTAGATAGATGTGCTCGCGTGCAGTGACGCAACGCGGGACCGCTTGACATCTATATATAATGATGTTTTGTATATTATGCGTGTTGGATGTGTGTGGTATACTCACCTCAATTTAACATTGTCAGCTGCCGTTTATTCTGGAACTGAGGGGCGGTAAATACGGATTACGCATACGCTGCGGATTCGCACGTGTCATCAATTGTTCCGCGTTCTGATGAAACTTTGAACACGTGAAAGTTTTATTTAAATGTGGTCATCATTGGTGGTTATTGACAACATGTTCATGCACATGTCATTTAAAAATTGTGGGTATAACAAAATATACATATTATGTTAAAGCTAACGGGTTACCGGGGCTCCGGCTCGATGTGCAGGAGAATGAACGGGGTGGTTTTTAGTCAGTAAGAGTCTGACACTCCCTCCCACCTCACCCAGGCGGGAGCAGTCAATCGATGATTTTCCCACTTAAAAAAAAATGTATAACATAACTGTAAATGTTAAGTTTGTGCAGGAGTAGTAACGGGGTGGGTGGTTTTTAGTCAGTATGATTCGTTCGATGATTTCCCCCCTTAAAAAATAAAAACGTAAAGTTTCTTATTGCTCTGTTCTAAAAAGTTGCCGATTATCTCAATTTTGCTGGTAAAGACATTTAATAACCAACATTCACTTTAAAAATATTTGTGTTTTTAACCGACTTCATGTAATTTCAAGCAAGATTTCAAATTTGCAACGGCTTCATTTAAACAAACGCAATCTCAACATTTAAAACACACCAACAAACCGCACCAGCTCCACTTAAATGAAAACAAAGCTAAAACATTCAGAAAATTAATTTAAAACCGTCTTAAACAAAAACAGAAGCACTGCAATACGACAGTCGTCCCTTCCAGTTCCAGATTTGATCTCATAACGCGAAAACCGGAGCAATATTTAAACGTAGTGCGGCACACATTTCCCGGACATATTTCACGGGCTCACATCGCATCGCCGAGATTTCCCCGTCCCGTCTTCCCCGGTATCTTATCGCCTCTAGAGCGGCCGTGTCGTTTCCATCCACTGACGCGAGCTGTCAGACGCGCCGAGGCGACGCGATGTACGGTATATTGCCACTTTGGTTTTATTATACCGAGCGCACACCAATTGTTCTGATAATAGTTTTCTTAATTAAAAATTGTGAGCTACTGGTGTATGCTGTTGGTGATTTTTGGCGAATGTTATATTTACTCATGTATGAGTAGCAAAACGCATTTGCAAACAGTTTTGGTTCTTGACTTTTATTAAGTAAATCAAATAAGTTGGTCAAAAACTGTAGGTATTCTTATAATTGCAAGTTAAATAATGAATATCAATGAATACAAAGATACACACTTTAAATCGAGAGTACCTACTTAACATTAAAACATATTGAGTTAAAGCAACATCTCAGAACTTCCAGACAAACTAAACATTTGTATAAGAATATAAGAAGAAACATATAAGTACGAACAAATATAAGATTGAAATGGCAAAGGAATTAGATATTACATCTGTAACTTACAGGTCTTACAATGAGAAGGGTAAAAAAACTGGTTTTAAAGCAAATAAGTGAAATAAGTTTAAAAATCAGATAAACATTTTAAAAATAATAATTCACCTTTATTCCCACTGATGTAACTAACCTCTGGCTCATTACTTGCCAATAAGACAAGTGATCCGCTTGTTTGTTTTCCTACTATTCCATAAAATTACCATAATACCATAGTTATTGAAGGCCTCAAAAACCTGACAATATATTAAAAGACTTGCAGTTACCAAACTGTCATCTATTTTCTGAAACATGAATAAACCACCAACTTCTGTATATTTAATGGACGTTACGAAAATTCAGTTCTATATTAATCAGTTTACTTTGAAACTTTACGGTGAAAATCATTAAATTCCCGTTGGAAAACTGTTCAAAGTAGTGTTTTAATCTCTCTCGGGCGCTGCACCTGCATTCAAATTGCTTTGTCACGGCTCCTTCTATCTTCATTGGGTGCTATTTCATTATTAATCGTTATTTCCTCTACGTGACCCGTTGTACTAATTGCTGCTACAATTCCTTGCGAAATCATTTTAAATTTTGCTAACTGATAAATATCCTTATCATTTTAATGATTATGGCACTAAATCGTTACTTAACTCGTCGAGTACCGTATTTATAGACACAATTAAAGGTTGCGGTCATCGGTGACCGCTTGGTGTTTGACAGTTTAAGTCATTGATTGAATAGTGAAAATGTGCAAAGTTGAATTATGTCTAGTGTGGTATGGTATGTTAGAATATTGAAAAATTGTGTTTAAAAATTAAAAAACATCAAAGCGCACTACTGTTCCATTTTATTCAGTTATTTTTTTCATTAAATACCATTTCAAACACATTACCAAATGTTAAGCTAACACCTGGTTATTACTAATTGTGTAGCTACAGTGTTACACGCTTCAAAAAGCCAATTTAAAAATCCCCTATCTATTTCACATCGAAAAAAAGTACTCAATTTCGCAAATTGCGCCCGCAATTATGCACAGGGTCACAACGAGGTTATCGGCTGGTCGGCAAACATGTGCAGACGTTAGGGCGGCGGCAAGCGATCAGACAGAGCCGGCCGGAGCGCGGCGCGGAGCGAGCAAATGGCCCGCGCCACACACACCTCTCGTGACAAACTCGACGGCGCATGGCGCGGCCGGTGGCCAGCGCGCGGGCCAAAGTATCATGACCGTTTATGCGCCGTAAATAAAAAAAATGATTTTATTTCTTTTTAATATTGTTTTTTATTAATTGCAACGATTAAAATTTTGCCTATATAATTTTACAAAGTTGTGGTCATTAAAAGTTACGTGCAAAGTATTTTTTTTCATCATAAAATCTGAGAGCTTAAGCTGTGTAATAAAATCTTATTTTAGTGGTCTATAATAGCGATTTCCATAATGATAATTAACATTTACTATGCTTATAATTACAAAGTTGTAATAAGTTTATTTTTTATAAAAACCTCTTAAAAGTCCTCCTAAAGTTATCTTGCAGTTTATGAAAACTTGAAAAAAGTTGCAATACTCTTTAATAAATAACCGAATACTATATTACCACAAATCTTGACCAAGTGTGATAGAAAATTTACATTTTAATATAGCAAAAATATTCCGAGTAAGTATTCCAATTGAAATATGACAATTGGCGGGCGGTCGTCGCTGTAAGTACGAATAGTCGCCCGTCCGGCGGCCACAAATCTTCCGTTTCACTCAGTGCCCAGCCTCCGAGCCGTGAGAAGAGGAAACAGCACGCTCTAAAGCACGCGACTGCGTGATGCCGGCTACTCCCGAAATAGACCCCCCGCGCGGGGTGCCGGCCCATCGACGTGCTTTTAGTATGCTGCGCGCATGCGAACCGCCCGCACCCTTCTGCGCTCCTGGTACTAACAAAGCTAAACTCGCGAAATTAAATAACAAATAACATAATAAAAAATATTAACAGTGCCCAACATAGCATGCTTTAAAAACAAAATGGTCGCAATCCTGGCCAACCCCAAGTGGAGCGAGGATCTCACCATCCAGATGATTATCGAGTACGAGAAGCGCGAATATCTCTGGAACCCGGTCTCGGAACACTACAAGAATAAGAAAATAAGGGAGCAAGGATACATAGAAATAATAAATGCACTGAATTTGGTTGACGTCACCGTTAAAGAATTGAAAAATAAAATAAAAAATATTCGTTCATCATACAGCGTTGAGTTGAAGAAGATTCGCGCGGCGAGGAAGGCTGGCGCGCATGCGTACAGACCGAGCGTCACGTGGTTCGAACATGCAGACAGGTTTCTGCGGGCGATCGTCACACCGAGCTCCGTGAGTCTATTTTTTTGTTGTTTACGACGCTTACTCATGTTTACACATGCACTCTGACTTTATACGGCTGTTACGTTTGTTGATAGGTGGACAACAGTTTATTGGAGATACCGGCGAGCGATGACAGCGACGTGGTTCAAGACCTCAGTGAGAGAAAATCGCCGGAAAAGAAAAGTCCGCGAAAGCGACGCAGCTCGACGCGTTCGTCGACACCGTACGTGTTGAATACGCCGTCCCCCCGACCCGGCACTCCATTCGGTTTGAACCAGGGCACGTTTGGCATCCTCCCGCCGGTAACGTCCGCGCCTTTTCTCAATCCCCCCGTAGGGATCGCTACGCCGTTGACTACTTCGCTCGCAACGATCTACCCGGTACCTACGAAACAAAAGAAAAGTAATTCAGACAGTGGCGATCACACGGACTTGCCACAAGATCTGAGTCAACATTCCGAGAATGGTAACGAGAACGAGTTCGAGATGTTTGGGAAGTTAATTGCGAGCCAGCTGCGGAAGTTGCCGCTCAGTTTAGCATTGGACACGCAGTTGAAAATACAGACGTTGGTGAACGCGGCGAGGATACAAGCTGTTTATCAGCAATACAGTTACGCGGGCCCGACTCAAGAAGCCTTGTCCGTACAGGCTCTGTCCAACGGGATTCTGGCGGGTATGGCCACACAGAGCTCGTTTGCTTCTCGGTCCTTGGGCTTGGACAACGATTCTCCCGACGAGATGAACAGGGATTTAAAGACTATCGAATATTCTCTAGGTTCGGAAAACGAAGATTAGAATTCCAGAAACCCATTTAAAAACCTGTTTGCTCACACACAACCTAAAAGTACCTCATGATTCTCTGTTGAGATAATTTTGAGAATATTGCTCATTATTATACCTTTGTAAAGCGTACGACGCACAATAAATATCGCCGTGACTCTGACCTGGTGATTGGGTAAAGAATTATTGTCACTATTTAAATGTATGTGTTTTAGATGAAAATATTGGTGTGATCGATGTACTTGTAGTAGAGTCTTAATCTGTAAAGATTTTTGTATATGAAGAAAAATCCAAAAGTAGTATTTTTCAAAAACTAGTCATTGATATTTCGGTGTAATGTAGATCTCGATGTTTCGGCTGTGTTATTTTATTTTACGAGGAAAAGAAAATGTTACCATTTTAGAATAAAAATCCTTTTTTGAGTTAATGATTAGCAACTCCCGAAATGAAAAAGTTGCCAACAATAACGAATTTATTTTAATTGTGATAGGTTTATAAACTAGATATCTGTGTTATACATAAATGTGATTATAGATTAACCGTAATTCTTCGTCCACTATCGAAAAAATCCGGAAAAAGTTAAATTTTTTTCGAAAACTGCTTTTAGCGGGTCTTTTTGGTGGTCCTAAGTAGAATACGCCCTTAGAATAATATTACAGCATACGTTTCATGTTTTATGATATAATGTGGAAATAAATACCTCAAATATAATGTCAGTACATATTAGTACAGTTCATACTTTGGAATGTTATATATTCTCTGTTGTTCAATGTGCCACAATTAGATTGTATACAGATTGTGATTTATTGAGAAATAAATAAATATTTTATAAATGTCATGATATCTGTTTACTTTTACTTCTAAAATGCTCAATAGGGGTGTAGGAAAAATAAAGTTAAAAAGACAAACTAAAATGAAAATTGACATCTGACTTTTCAAGTATCAATGTAATTGAGCGATCTACAGTTATCGATAGTACAATCCACAAAAAAGATTTTAATTGCAGTCGAAAAAAATAACGAAACATATTTTATTATAATACCTACCGCTTTCCAAATTAGAATGAAATAAAAGAAATACAGTCGAATTGAGAACCTCCTCCTTTTTTTTGAAGTCGGTTGATGAAAACAAATTATGTACGATCCTGGTACGTATAATTCTCGTGTAATCCCGTCGACATACGTTATTGATTGCCAGGTTTGGCATGCCAACCATTGGCGTGCCAAGCTGCCAGGTATTGGCGTACCAAGCTGCCAGCCGTCAACATAGTAATGAGCATTTGTTCATAAAAAAGTCCCTAGACTGTACACCTGGCTACTTTATTATGTACTTTATGATTGCGTGTAGAAAATACAAATATTTCTACGTTTTTCTATTTGTTGTTAGATTAGGGATTAGATAGGGATCAAGTATTATTATTTAAGCAAGATTTTTCAAGCAGAACGTTATTTAATGAAATATAAATGTTAATGGATAGAAAACTTAAAAAAAAACATCTACGTGTTTTTTGCCCTGTATTGTTGAGAACCTATTTCTTGTTTATACACGTAAGTAGTTTACTCTGCCTAATATACAATATTCGCTGTTGTAAATTCCTCACAATTCAAAACAAAACTTCCTCCCCTAACTGTACATTTTGACAGCTCGCTTAATTTGACAGCTCAAAATGGCGCGAAACAGTTCAAATGCCACGGAGGCTTTTATTTATCTTGGGTGCTGAAATTAATAGAAACTACAAGTTTAGGATTTTGGTAATCAATTTTAATGATTAGGTACTCTTAGAAATCTATGGTAATATTATAAAACTGAAGAGTTTGTTTTTTTGTTTGTTTGTTTGAACGCGCTAAACTCCGAAACTACTGGTTCGATTTGAAAAATTATTTTTGTGTTGGATAGCCCATTTATCGACGAAGGCTTATAGGCTATGAAATATCACGCTACGATTAATATGATACGAATGAAACCGCGCGGAAGTAGCTAGTAATATATAAATTGTAAAATATGACGTATGTATATAGTAGCTGTACATTCATAAGTAGGTTTAGTGAATCATGACTTTAAAGCCTTCAGTTGGTCGTTGGTCGTATGACTAAAAGTCACAATTTAGAAACGTTAGACAATTATTGACGTCGACGACACCTAATATATGACGAAATACAAGTTACAGTTTTTAAGTGTACACCTAATTACTAAAAATTATGATCTACGTGCTTTATAATTTTTACATCCTGTAAATGGGGAACAGACAGAATCTCATTATAACTCATCATTAATTTACCACTAGAATCAGTCGCAGTATAAATCGCAACGCAACACAGCACACACGATTGGCACGCGCTACAGCGTACACGTCCTTGGGGGGTGAAACCAAACGAAGTAAAGGGTAGTACACACAGATTGCAGCCACGTCTCGCACCATTACGGTTTAATATTATTCGACGCGATCAACGGCGCGTGAGCGTGTTATTATGAATATTATCATAATATGCGGTATGTGTCGTGCCGTGCCGACTGTGCTTGTGTGAAAGAGGCGTTATTTTCCGAGCCGCGAGTGTCGATGTGGCTTTATTTGACGCCTTTTGAAAATGTTCTGAATATTTGACACTTGATTTTAATGTGGGACTGTGGGACAGATGCGTCGTGTTTCGTTCCTTTGCTTTTCTGTTAAGATTGTAAGAGTAAAATGGAAGTACCTATCTTTTGCGTTTTGAAAAATGGTTTTTGTGTAGAGTCAGAGTGGATACATAATACCAATAATTCTTACATGGAATTTATCGAGTTGGTAATATTTCTAGATAATATCGATTTCCTAATTATTCGTTACTTATAGAAGTAGATACTAACCGTCTAACACCCACTTTTCCTCAGTTGTGTTATTATTAGAAGTGGACGAGTCTGTTACTACACCGGGCAAGTAGTCCTTACATTAATGTTACGAATTTCGACAAGCCAATATGCACTTACCCAGCTTATAAATAAGCCATAAATTAGTTTCCACATCAACGACTTAGGTCTGTTTGAAGCGATGGCCCGCGATGTAATCCATCACTTGGGCCCAGTGCGCGTTCGTAGTTGTCACTGTCTTCGAGTTTCGAGTGCAGATATTATGTTTGTGAATTATTTGCTTGAGAGAAGAAATATCCTACACAAATTCTAGTGTATGTGGCAAAAATTGTTATACGCAGTGCAGTGTTTTAGTTTTGCCAACTTTTACAGAATAAGTAGTAAGTACGTTTTTTCGAAGTTAAAGAGATAGTTTATCGACTGTCATTACGACTTGCCTAAATTGAAAATAGAGTGGTCGAGCCGGTTTAAAGTTGTAAACGCAGCACAATAATTCAAAAATCATAATTTCAAGTTCTAAAACATTTTTTTTTTTATCGGAATGAGAAGTAATTTCACCTAGGTAGTTTTATTGGCAAAATTAATGACTATGTACCATTATCTACCATGGTTACTTTATACTTACTTATGGTCAAACGTGGATCCATCAAATATAAAAAAAAACTTACTGCAAAATCCTAAAAATCACTTGACAGTTAAGTATAGATTTTTATAAATACTTAAAAATTAACGTTTTTCTCTATAAGCTTTGGCGTCGAACCACGAGGATTAACTTCTCTCGAAGCCTGAAGAATATTCCTGTACCTGCCTGAAGCTATGTAGATGTACTCTATAACATAACATCACGCCTTTTATCCCCGAAGGGGTAGGCAGAGGTGCACATTATGCCACTGTACAATGTAACACCCACTTTTCACTATTTATGTTATAAGTCCCATGTAATAGGGGGTGAGCCTATTGCCATATACCGAGCACAATTCCAGACTCCGTGCTACTACTCAGAATTTTTTTTAAAACCCCAGTAATACTTTGCCCGGGAATCGAACCCGAGACCACTCGGCCAACGAGGCAGTCGTATTGTTATAATAAAAACCTTATGTACAAAATATGGAATAATTACCAGGAAAAGTCCACTGAAATAGCATCTGAGCAGAGCCATGACAGGCTAGATTTAAAATAAAAAATAACCTATTTAAATTATATATTTATCGTGTATGGATGTACATTGTACCTATACATAGATAACTATGTACTAAATACGGATTCTTTTGTCTCAAATTTCTTGATTCCTTCCAAATCAATTAGAAATGGTATCAAGTGTCTTATTAGATCTCAATATCTTTCCTTGTTTATTCCCAAGGACCTTAGCAACTTTTATTAAGTTGCTGTATTTGATCAACGCCTGTAATTTCATAGATTTGACGCTACCAGGATACCAGCAACGGACCGTCAAAGTTTAAGTACGAAGTGTTTATTAAATTCTTTTGGTACCTATTTTCGACGGGCAGTGTAGGTTGGGCGGAATTCTTTAGTCTTGGCCTTGGAGGCCGAAGACGAAAATTTTAGAGATACAACGCCGAGAAAATGTACCTGAACAATTTTTGTGTGTAAACTATGCTACGGCTAAGTAATTTTCGCAAACTTCAAACTGTAAAACTAAGCAAACAAAACCTAGAACTATGTAGCTTTATAGTCCCTTAGAAAATAACACATACACTTACTTACTCCTTACTACTTACAAACAAGTCCTATTCTTAACCGTCCATCACAAACAGCCGACCACAACAGCTCGTTACCATTCTCCGGCCACTTCGGCATTACAAATCCAGACACGCGACCTCGGCCACGACTAAAACAAATCCGATTATTTTGCCGAAGTTTTCGGCAAGGCGTGATTCTCATCCCTAGCGTTGGAGCAAGAGGTGTTGAGTGAGCGGGAGAGAGATAGCATTGTGGGACCCGTGGCCGAGCGGCCCGCGCGGTAGCCGGTAGCTTACGACCGCGGTGTGGACTACTAAGTTAATATAGTTTTGATACTTTTACAATTTTTTATTTTGTTTTATTTAATTTAGGAACCTATGTCATGTTTGGTGTTATTGAGCTTGAAGGCTTTTTATTGTTTTTTAAAAAGATGTCACAGTAGAATAGAATTAGTTTATACACTATTACTACAAAATTACGTAGCAGTTGCTTAGGACTCAGACTTTAATATTAATTTGTATTGTGTTCGACACAAATACTCGTGAGATCTAAAGTCTGTTTCTTAGTATTTAGTTAATTGCTTGTTAGTGTACATAATTAGTCCCGAGAATCTAGCGTAATAAAGATGATGTACAAACTACAAAGAGAGTAGCACACGTGTCTCGGAATATATTTAACAAGTGTCACAAATGACTAACACGCTACATAAAGCCCTCACATTCCCTCACTGGTCGCTCTCGGCTCGCACCGCACGTACTTACACTAGTTTACATCGGGCTCTTTATAATAATTGTCGATGCGCGGTCGGTGGCCGCGATAAGGGATTACGGGCTCCCCCTGCCAACACCACCCACCCCCACTCAGTTCCCCCCTCGTTTGCCCTGCTGGCTTTTTTCCCGCGCGCTTGCACTTTGCCACAGAAAGTGGAGCGGAGTGAATATTGAATTATGAATTAAGATATGAGCTAGTTCGCTTTAAGAAGGCGTTTTACGCTTTTCTTAGAAGCTCTGCGGAAGAGAGGTCTCGCTTACAAAGTTTGTTGTTATTACTGTTTATGTTACACGTTACGCTGTGGATAAAGTGTTTCGTACTTAACGTTAAAAACTGTGATGTTCTGCCTAAAGTAATGGTCTGGAAAGGATCTCTTTTTATGTAGTGCAATTTTACAACAAAGTTTCGTCTTCTAGAGCTTTAAGGTAAAAAGTTTAAACTTTCCACAAGTTGATAGCCTTGTACAACCTTTTTCAATATTAAGCTCCAAGTTCAGGTCCCAACAGATACAAAAAAGTCAGGAACGTTTGACCCTTCAATAGTTTAAATATTCCATGAGACGACAAACTTTCGTATTGTTTTGTTTTCTACGAATATTCTTAAGTAAAGTTCTAAGGAGTTCGTGACCGGGATTACATTTTTCGGCTTACTTCGTACTTGTCACCCTTCACAAAACCTCAAGATAAGAACAAAAATCCAAAAAATCTTGTTTACGTATTTGTGTTTGATAATGAGTTTTTGATCTTTACTTGCCGAGTCGTTATATTTTATTTAATAAACGAAGAGAAGCGCAACGTTTGAGTATTTTATTGGCGTCGACAAAACGCCGGGAACTATTCGCTAAAACATAAATTCCCGGCTTCGTATTCAGAGCGCCCACTCGCCAATAAAGTAGCGATTCCTCATCAGGCAGCCCTACAGTGCGGAGCGATAGAGCCATAACGAAACACAAAGCGTAGCGGCGGCGCTCGGACAGAAACCAGTCCGGGCAAATTAAATATGTAGGAGGCAACTCGCACCCACGCCGCCAGGGCTGCCGCCTGCCACTCCTGACTCGTTTTTAATTTCTGCACGTTTATCACTTATTTATGAGTGTTTGTGAAATATAATTTCCTAAGTTGAGAGATTCTTGTTTGTGACACAATTCTGGAATTACACTATTTTAGCTGTTTTACACATGTTACACGTATACATGTTAGTGTACCTACTGAATTTGATTTTATTTTTGTGATGGCTGTTAGATGTCTGCATTTATTCAGCATTTTTCTTTTTGTTAAATAAGTAATTCTAAATAGATATAAAAATTCAGAATTAATAGAACCTTGTATGTTATTATGGTAGTCGACCTAATGAAATGAAATGAAACCTTTATTCTTATATCTACAAAAGATACATCAAATTACTAATTATTATTTAGTTTCAGTTCATATATTCTGCTTTGACTGTTGATTTTTATGACTATGAAACATTATTTATAAGATAACTTTCAATGACATCAAACCATCAGGTTTTACGAAGAATTCTTATTTTCTTCATTTGTTTACGTACAATCTTGCCTTTTTTATAAATAAATAAAAAGGAAGATGAGCAAAATATAATGCATTTTAATAAAAGCGAGTCGCAGCCCTAGTCACAAAGCGAGCGAGTCGGGCGCGCCGTCATTAGAGGCGGCGTTAGCGACCCGCCGCCGCTCGCCGCCAGCCAGACATTTTTTATGCAATCCACAACGCCGACGTTTTTTTCGACACGAACATGTTGCCGCCAACTGATATAAATGCACGATTTAAATAACCTCCGAGCGCCATACCTCTTTGCTACAAGTTTTTGCAGTTATGGACAAGCAAACACGGATACCGAGAATGCAAAAAATGTGCTATGTTTGGACATGACGATCAAATACCCATTAAGGCGATGATGGTGGAGTTAGGAGAACCAAAATGGTTATGCCTGAGAAGAACGAAACGACCGCAAACACCGCAATGCCACACAGAACAGAGAAACAAGTACTTGTAGATTGTGAATCACTGCGAAATTCTCTTACCACTAAAAGATTTATTGGAGATGTACCTAACTTTGAGAGAAATAGACTACACTCTTTGCTACTTAACATTTTGTCGTAATTGCCTAAATAAAGGTCTATCTTCAGAACATGTTGATTGTGGATAATGTGGATTCGTATGTTGCATATAAAACGAAATACATATATTCGCTACCTTCGGAGTTAATGATCGAATACATTAACTGGTAATAATGCAGCACCGTGACTAATTATATTAGCAGTATGATGGGTGGTCTCATCTAGTCATCACTTTCATTAGTGCGCGCATAAATTATATTGTTTTAGATGGTGTCCATCTATTGTTCCGAAACTTATTTTAGAGAGAGATTTCGTTGATTACTGCAGAAGTCCAGACTGCAGTTTTTGAGTTAACTTCTGAAAAATTAGATATATTTTCTGCTTTTGGTATATTACTTGTGTTTTCAACATGGTTCTGCACTGCCAAGAAATAAAAAAGAACCGCAAGCGTAAGTTATCGTCTTGCGTGGTACAAGTGGCCTAAAAAAACAAAGAGTGTCGCTTGCACACCCCGTATGGAAGCCGTGTCGGGTCGACGCGGTGGGCACGGTGGGTGCGGCCCACTATGGCGGCCGCCGACGACCGGCGTGCGCTCGCCGCCGGCCACAGGCTTAACTGTACGTTGCTATGCTACCCACGTACACCGCTTCTACAGAACATGCATTTCACGCTTTGAAGAATTATATTTTAACTGTTTTAGAACGATGCGCTATTTTATAGCAATATTTTTTAGAATTCTGTGGATTTATTCTGTTATTGCAAACTGGTCTTGTAGGTAATAGATTTAAAACAAATTTCAGTTTTTTATTATTCAGAAACATTTAACCTGCTGGTTTTGAATTACTTGAAAGGGTTATTTAGTAATGACAAAATTTAATCCGTATGTTAGTTTTGTGTAAACATATACAAACATGCGTGGCATGGCGTGACCTCCTTTTTGAAACCCAATAAATAATTATAAACTAATAAACACATTTATCACGGCTCATATACATAGCTACTAGATGCTCATAAATCAAAGCATCAAGCCGGAGCAGGCGGCGTACACGGCAGCCCATTAAACCGGCTCGGTGACAAGGTGACGTGCGCCCGCCGCGGGGGCGCGATAACGCGGCCCGTATCCTGTGTCGTGCCGAGTAGGGCTGGCGAGTGCCACGGACTGGGTGAAAGATCTTATTGGCAATTGTGCTATGCAGGGTTGTATTTTTCGGTTGTAATAAGGGATGTTCTTCTATTAGTCTTCTACGCGGAATGCTTATAACTTATCTCAGTTCCCCGTAATGAAACCATAATTATGTTGTGGGTCACAGGATACATGAATTTTCAGCATATTTCAAGTAAATGGTTAATTTCATAAAATATTCCATTTATGTATTCGACGGGGAGAGGCGCTTCTCTTGGTAATATCGATAACTTTCTATGTCGTAGAATCTTGGCAGCCCTGCTCGTGATGCTCGCCCGGCTGCCTCGTTCAATATTTGAGTATCTATACGTGTTATGGATGCCTGGTACTTTCGGTGGATTACCGCACGGCTGGCTACGCTTCTCCTTTATTGTACCTGCGAGTTTTATACTTTCGTGCCTCTCATGTTTACGACGATGACAAATCGCGGAGTATAATTAAAAAGATTTAATTTAGCACCCCCTTTGAAGGCTTACTCAGATTATGAGCTGGCGACTTATACTGGCGTCGGGATTTTAGTCCGATGTTTTCAGCTAGACCGTTGGCACTAAACATATTTCAAACTCAAACAATCTGGTAAGTGCCCAGCTACGAAGCGAATCGACAGAGTCAGCAGTTTCATTCAGGTGCCAAAAAATAACTCCAAAATCGTATTTCAAAATCACACACGCCACTTACTTATGTCATTTATTTATTGCAGAACTTATATCAAGCTTTATCAGCACGTCTAAAGGTCTCTCAGCCTTAATAATCGTACATACGTCTCTGCGTATATTAGAGGAGCCATTATTACAGTGAGGAACATTATTTATATGACGTATAAAATGAAGTGATTGTGATTCAGCGTCACGTTTTGACGCCACTTTTATAAAGATGCAGACGTTAAGAAGTACTTTGAGAGGTGCACAGCGTGAGACGTGAAGCTTGCAGAGAATAATCTAGTTTGAAGTTTACTGCTCGTAATTTCTGTTGCCCGGGTGCATGCTGCCAATGAGTTGAATTTAATATACAAAGATAAAGGGGGTTTATATTAAATACATTATTTATTGTGTAAATATCGTTGATTTGTTTATTAGTCAACTGCAAAGTATATTACTTGTAAATAAAACTAGTACTTTCAAAATAGATTTGTTAATAATGGATAAATATTAATTAATAATAGTAATCACATTCACTTCTAACTAAAGGATGAGTTTTAGAATGGTTCTTGGATTGTTTTTAGTAACAAAAACAATTGAATTATTCCTCTATTTTTAACTACAATATTACTACTATTGTTTAATATCGGAACAAGTTAAAAGCTTCTAACTTCTGATAGAATCACTTCAAAATATTTCTGCTACGAACATACGTTTTATTCGTATATTTAACTCCGCCACATAAAACCTAAAACGGCACAGAAAAAACTAAAGATAAAATAATGCAATGTATCAAGATTACTTAGTCGCGGTAGGCTCACAGGCTCACAACGCGCCCCGGGCCGAAATGAGCCGCATTTGCGAGCGTGCCACTGATCACTGCCGCCTAAAATGATTGCTTCTGTCTGTTGACAAGACTTCGTTATATTACTTACACTAGCCACGCTCGCGGCTCCGCCTTAACTCAATTATTTAAATGTCCATTTAATGATAATTGGAAATGTATAAATGTACTTGTGTTTATTTCTTCTTCGTGTTAATTCTAGGTACTTTATTCGTATAACATACGCGCGCAGAGAAAAAAAATATTCATTATAGTTTTTTCTTTACTATTTAAAGAGCTTTTATTTTAAAGAGTTTTCTTACCAAAAATCACTCCTTTTATTTCCCGTAACAAATAACATGCGAAAGGGGTGTTTACGTTATATTTTTATCAGCTTATTGATATTACTAACCCCCTCGTAAACGAACCTATTGTCAAACACCGGGCTATATTTCAAAAGATTTCAACCATCAACTCACAATGAGTTTAGAATACCGAAAATCTAATAATCCTTTGTCCTGAGATATAGATATAGAAGTCGAAAACGAAAAAAACCGTGTAAGTGCTTATTATGCCTAAAAATCTGGCACTACTCACAAGTACGCGCAATTAACTTCCAAATTATCTAAAATTGTAAAGAATTCGATTGATAGAATATCCAAAAAGGCACAATCTCACAGATAAAACCCATCCATCCTCTCCATGCACGTTAAAGTAACGAAATATAGACTCAACATTGACAAAACGCCTGTCTGTCTATGCCAGTAGCCGCTGACGGCAAATATTGACAATATCTACTTTTCCAAAGCTGAATATTTACTGAATAAATATGTGCCTCGCGCCGTGCATCCTGATAAGTTGTGCTTCATATATCGAGGTCTCGTTATAAAGCGCGGCGCGCTGGTGTGGGCCGGTTGCGAGCATCGCTGCGAATGTATTTAGGTAGAGTTAAATATGTATGTAGACTTGCATTTGTGATATGTAATTCATTAGGTTCTTTTTTCCATTTTAAGCAATTGGTTTTCCTTTAAGACGACAATCAGTGTTACAAAAAAAATTAAATATTGTGCTATTGGGAATAAATTGGCCGGAATTTTATATCATTCGCCATCACTATTTAGGAGATGAAAACATGACAGCTTTAGAAATTGTCATATCTGAAATACTGTGGTAGGTAATTCTTTAAAACCATATAAGTGGCGACCACAACCAATAGTCCATTTTAGTTAAATATGAAATTTGAAATGATTGACGAACTCGATCCTTAACGAGCGATGTCACCGACTCATTAAAAATAAAACTATAAAGTATCAAGTGCACATATTCGCCGTACACACCCGACACCGCGACATCGCGCTCCGAAGTGATCCCGTGTCACGCTCGACTCGCCGACACGGACGCGTTGCTGGCATAGTGCCAACGTTTGATCAAACTGTCTGTGACCAATGATTACTGACGAAAAATTATTGGCCATGTGACGAAGACGTCGCGCCGTCAGTGGATATGTTTGGTAGACGCGGGGAAACCATCTCCTTAGTCACTTCCTTACACTACATGTTTGCCTAGTAGAATGAGCACAATGTTGTGCTACGAAACGTGGCGTACTTATCTTTTATTTATTTCTCGTAGTCAGTCATGATCATATTCTTCAGTTTTTCTATACTAGAAGTTTGGTTAGGTCACAAATTAATCCAAGGTTGACAATCAACTGTGCTTGCCATCAGTCCATTAGAAAAATAAGGTGATTTTTGGTTGATAATAAATTCAAAATTTTTCTTGTCCGTTCTTTTCCACTATTTTAGTTCAACTTCAACACGTACAGAACAAAGATAATAAATAACATCTTCATATTTTGTAACGTAGCAACCCCTAAATATTTACTACGGACTACTGACGACGAAATCTTCCTTTCCTATATTTGAGTCAATCTTCGAGCGCCTGAGAGCGTTCGTTCAGGCACGATAAATTTCATATTTATCTCCCGCACCTAACCTACCGGTGGATTTGATTCGCGGATATTGCTACGAAGAACGCCTACAAGTTTTGATCTCCTAGTACTTGTTGTAAATTTACAGTGTAAAAAGACGTATCTGCATGCGGCAAATGCCGCTGTTTAGTTTATTTACAACATGGTTGAAAGGTATACATTTGTTTACAAAATATGTATTACTGTGTTAACGAAAGCTTGTATAGCATTTTTGTTGAAGCTTATGGAGATTAAGAACTTAAGATTAAATTAAACAATTAACTTAATACAGTAAACATTTTTAGTGTTTTTAGCGTAGAGCCCTAGGACGTCTCCAAGAGGAACTCCTACCAGTATCACCAGTGTTATCCCGTCATATTAAGTGTTAAGAAGAGAGATTAAGAGCTTGTCATACTTAATCGTTTTTACTATTGGCTCTGGATGTGGTGGTAATACTTTACAGCAAATTGGTTTAGTTATAGTTGTAAAAGAATGTAAAAAGATGTAACTTAATTAGATTAGAATTCTGTCAGTTTTTTTTGTGTAAAATCAAGTTAAACTCAAAAATGTAACTTAACACTAGTAAAAGGTACTCTAACCTAAGTACAGACCTTAGAAATTATATTAAATAAATCTTACGTACATCGCCTGACCAAATTATTAATTCCATTGTGCAACGGACCGGGCAAAGTAACCTCCATTCCGAATGTGACTGAAATACCAGGGCCACAGAAACAAAGAGCGGTGGCCGGCGCGCCAAGCTGTGTCGCATTAGCAAGGCGGCACCTACATAATTTAGTTATAATGACGGCTCGTCGTTACCTCCCGGGCCATTAGGTGCCGACTACCTACGTCGGCGTCGCGTCGCGCCTCGTGTGAATCCGCGCGATATAACTTTGGCACGTTGCTACATACCTAGTAACTATATGTACGTTGCGTTGAAATATATTAATAACGTACTCGGTTTCAGGTTTACTGTGTACACGTACGTACCTAGTACGTGTTGTTTAGGTGTCGATGTCGAATGTGTTGACTATGTGTCGTGCCGTGAACGGTGAAATTGACGTTCACGTTTGTACGGCTGCTGATAAAGTGGAAACGTGCGTGCGAGTGTGACTCTTATATATTTTTCAGTAAAGTAAATATTTCAGGTTAATTTACAATTCAATTTCTAGGTATTATTGAGAAAGTAAAACTCTTTAAAAAGATGGAGTACCTACCTATATCACTCTCCGTTCAAGAAACCACAAGATTATGCCGATAAACATCCGCGGCTCGGCACATCAGCACGGGCTGTTCTTATCTCCCCCGCAATTTACTAAGAAAAAAGCTTTCGAAATATCCAGTCTCGTACAGACGTGCTTAAGTAGACATCTGTCAGATGATCACGGCACGACACCCGGCAGGCGCTGTGACAAAGTCACGGCTTTCCGTAAAAACGCGCAAGAGAGAGATTCTGCAATATCTGAATCGCGGGAAAGGCGCCAATCAGCGACGCGCGGTTGTTGGCAAAAGTTGGTAGCCGGAATAATAATTACTTGACAGCGGGTTTAAATTGACTGGTTCCAAGTCCAACGAAGCTTTTGTTAGTAACGTAGCAAAAATATAGCAAGTGCAAAGGTTCGAATTCAGCATTCTATTGTAAAATGCAAAATAGTACGTAAGAGCAAACAGTAACATACTCGTTGTAAGAGTCACAAAATCGAGTAGAACTTTATCGATTGTGCTGAGAACTGGGACATAACAAGTGGTACGTACTCCAAAACAGTTTAATCGCCGACATCGGTCCGTGATACCTCCCCTCTGTATTTTTCCGGCCACTTGCTCCTCCTGTTCATCCCTCACTGAACTGACTCTCAAGTTCTCAACATGACTTAGGTACTTTTGTTTTTGGCTCTATATGTACTTAAATATTTCGAGCTCACAGAACTGTGAACAAAATCGAAGGATTAAGTTGTTTCTACGGGGGTTACCTCCGTTATTTTTGGTGGTTATGATGAAAATGGTGGTCCTATTAGGTAAAAAAATACAAATTCTTCTAATTTAATAAAATAAAGCTCATAAAGATGTTACTAAGTAGGAACTGCAATATCTTCTATTTCTTTTTCTCCTCTTGAAAAACACTAGGAACTCATATACAGATAGAAAGTTAAGCATAATTATAAAATAACTATCTATATCCAAACGCATCCTTAATCTTTACAGCTGATAACATAAAGACACAGGAAACAAAGAACCGGTAATGTTTTGAAAAGTTAACGCCGCTTACAGCCAGTGGGGTGAGCAGGCGAAGAAATTATAATGCTGTATTGTCGAGACACTCGGCGGATTTCCGCCTTTTCGACCGTCGGGCGGGGGGAGAGGGGGCATAGAGAAAAGCGTAAGCGTAAAATAATGAAAACTACTGAGAACTTGAATGACTACATAAGTGATGGCAATTTCATTAAAATATGTAAAGTAAATATGACAATATTCGACTAAATAATGATGTTACTACAAAGCAGGTTTAACTGTAAGGTCCTTTCTCTTTTTTATTTGATAGACTATTATGTGAGCGCTAATTTTCTTCAGGTTATATTTTGCTAACAGAAAAACTCAGGTATGAAAATTACGTTCAAATCACAATAATCAATACTCACCAAAGTCAATTCTTTTCAGTCAGAATTGTTAGCAGAGTGCTTATAAACATTAATTGCATCCCCCGCCTTCGTCTGCCAGCATACCATAAACCTCACGGCATAATGGCGCTCAGGGAACGCCATCTAGCGGCGCCTCCCGCCTCGCTCATTATCCGCACCACTTTCCCTCCACCGCGTTGATTGATTGATTCATTCGCACGGCCCGTAACGATAAGTGCTCAGTTTAGCTTGTTATCAACTCTGCGACCCTAGTGATTAGGCATCAATTGTGTGACGTCATTAGCTGTCAAACACGCACGGCCGGTGATAACCTTCCTGCTAAGTTTGATTAAACTGAAGAGTTCCTGAACAACAGTAACTAAAAAACGTACAAAAAACTAACGCTAATTCGATAATCCATCTAGTGAAGTAGATGCCTAATCGAATACCAAGTTGAAGTGAATGAACATTTGATTGACCTGTTTTTTGTTTTGCTCAGCAGTTCAAAACAGATTAATTATTTTTGCTCTACGGAGCTTATCTGTATTCTCTATCTTTCCAACGTAGACGACAAGGTTTACGGCGAAGATATCCATTCAGAAGATTGTACCTTTGGTAGGTACCTACTATGGAAAAACTGTCCTTATCAACCCAGTCACCATTAAAACGAACGTGACAGTTGACACGCGACCGGCGACACCCTCAAAAATTCTACAGTCCTGGTCCCACAAAATGCAAAAACGACCTTTGTTTACGGACGAACGACCAAAAATCCATCTGTTGAAAACATCTTTACGCGTGTTATTTATGACGGTCTGCTCGGCTGGTGATGTGGTTGGTTTACGATGGTGAATTGTTACCGCTTTATAGCTGATACCGTGGTCTGCCAACGCTGGTTTTATCTTATGGTGTTGTTAAAGTGCGCCGTTATTGGTCTGACGATTTTATGAATATGTTTTCGTAAATGATAAGGACGAAAGAAGTGTTTTTGTGAGCCATTGTTGTAAGTGGAAGTCAAGGGAGTGGTGATCATTTAAAAAAAGAGCTTGAAAGTGAGCAGTGATGCTTGTTATCTTTGAAAAAGCATGTTGTGTTTAAAAAGCAGCAAAGAGGCGGTTACGGAGATATAAAACCTCATAAAAGTAACTGAAAACTATTGACTTTCTTTATCTATCAAAGACCGTCAAATCCTTATCCTTAGATAATAAGCATTCAGTTTTTTTGTTTAATAATACCAGAAAATGATCCATTTCAAACAGCAGACCAAATATCCCTAATACCTACATTTCCAAGACAATCGAAATCTAACTCAATGTGTAACGATTCCACTCGATTCCGAAATTCGATAGTTTCAGAATCCCGCCGTGTTCTAATTACGCGTCATCAGCGTCGCCGCGCCTGCATGCGCCGGCCGAGACTGGCCCGTAGTCTTTGACACAGACGATTTATTATCAAGACAGACTTATGGCCTAAGCAATAGGGTTGAAAGTAGCTTGCTTCAACAGCAGCGTAAACCTTGCTGAATCGTAATTACCGACCGCTAGTGCAATGCCGCTAGCTTGTAATTTATGATAGCCTGGTAGCGCCGCGCCGGTAAATGTCGTCACCGGTTGGAGTGGTCAGTTTTTTTTTCTACAGGAAAAACGTTTTTCTTGATTAGATTAAGTTTTTATGTGAAAAATGGATGGATGGCTGAATTCCAGTTTTACTATGAAAGCCGTACGACAATAATGCACAAAGTCATCAAAAATAAATATTGGTATTGTAAGGGTGAAAAGGTCAAATATCAAATACGTCATCGAAGTTCATGGGACTTACCAAAAAACACTCACAGAAATATTAAAAACAGCGCAGGTTCTACTGCCTACAACATTGAAAAAAATATTCACACCGCCAAAAACGCACGTTCAGCTCACGGCTCAGACAAAACACGGCCCAACATCTCAACAAGTAGCAACGAGATGCAATAAATACAGCAGAAATGAAATAAAGCGTCGTGGCTAAAATAAATAAAAGTGGAGTCGGCGGGTGTTCCAATGGCGCGCGACTTTGGTTCAGACGCATTGTTCTTGTGGCGCCGAGTACGTCCGCCACGACGAGGCGAGCGAAGAGGCGAATTGGCTCGACTCGATGTAAGTGCCGTCTGAGGCGCGGAATAAAATTCCGGATGAAGGAACTACATTCGCGTTGTCTTGTGGATCATCACGTCTCTGCTATCAGGGAAAGGAGAAAACATTTACTCCTACTCTTACTGTCGTAAAAGCTGACAAATATTTAACAGAGAGCAGGCAGCAGGCCAACAGTGCTCTCTGATAAACCGAACCTTTTAGACTAAGATCTCCAACCCATCTGCTAATCGTGAAGATTATGGCCAACTACTCCTCTTTTTTAATGGGATAAGCCGGTAAACGAGCAGACGGATCACCTGATGGTAAACAATCAGCGATCGCCCATGGATAGACAGCTGAAACACCAGAGGCGTTACAAGTGTGTTACCGGCCTTTTGAGGATTAGGAATTTGAGGATTGTTGGGAATTCAGGGTTGGAGAGATTTTGGGGGTGGTAATTGGGTCTCCGACCTCACTCACACGACGAAACACAACGCAAACGATGTTTCAGGTCGGTTTTCTTCGAGACTGGGCTCGCACCGCAAACTCGAGTAGCAGTAGCAGTCGCCATGTCGCGGGTCACGACTGCCTCTAACATGGGTTGAAACTAGTTGAGTTACTCGTCAAACAGTTACATGAGAAAACATAATAATGAACATAAACCTTGGCTGGCCCTCTTCCATCATTTATTTGTACAACTAAACGTCTGTCGGCACCAGCTTGATCTGTTTGCTAAACTGAATGCAACGTTGAAAGGTAATTATTCTGGCGTTTTATGTGGCCAGCAATGGTGGTATTTATAATAATCGGTACTTCAAGGATGAAACGGTGAAACTGCAACGTTCATACGTGATAAATAATAGGAGCTTTGTTGAGTTACGCAAGAGGGACGATATACAGGGAATTTTAAGTCCCTAAATTCGCTATTTCGATGATTATCATTTTATTAGAAAAGAAAAACTACTCAATAATTTAAAATGAATTTGAAATCCCTAATCACCAAACTGCCCTGATGATGCTGGTGTCTATGGACGGCGCTGATTGCCCACCATCCAGGTGATCCGTAAGTTCATTTGCCGGCCTATTCCAATAAAAACAAAAAGATATCAGTTCAATAGCAGGTATTGAGCATAGTTCGTTACAAATATTCGCATAAACTCCAAATAAAATTAGTGTAGAGCTTATATTGTCTATTTAATACAATAGCCAACTATAAAACTAACCTAAATTAAGTTTGTAGGTCATTCTAAATTTATTTTAATTGGTCGACTATAATATAAAATGTCAAATAAGCTGTTTGTTTGTGCTGTTGACATTTTGTGAGCCATCAATAAATTGTCGTTATCATCGAAGGTGTGCCAAGATTCTAATTAAAGTTGAGGTAGACATAAGGCAGAGGTTTATTGTACTAAAACCTAAGTATACACAGGCGTTCATCGTCTGTATGTTCACGAGCATCTATTTTTTCAAATAAAGTGCTGTGTACTTCTATCTTTCTTCTAGCCAATCCTTGTACACAGAGCTGCAGTTTTCTAGCATTAAGTATAGTTTTGCCTAAAGTGCTAATCTTCAGCTCATTGCATTCAGCCATTGCCAGACACTACAGATATCGTCACTCCAACTGAGTGAAGGGCGTTCTACTCTACGTTTCCCCAGACGCGGTCTCCACTCCAGAACACGTCCACTAAAACGGTCATCGGTTCTTGGATAAATGTGATCGGCCTACCGTCTCTAGGAGTTTTAAGCTTTGGTAAAAGGGAGAAAATTTTGACTCTGAGATCGTATCTAAAAGTACTAAAGCAAACTGCCAATATATCACTTCTCATCTCTTATGGGGACGTGGAGTCGCCATGTATAATGTATGAATGTGTTGCGGCTCCGTGCCACTCGGCGGCACCTCTGCCAATCTCTCGGGGTTATTAGGCGCGACGCCGGTTATGCAATGTACTAAATTGAATTTGCCCCAAAACACGCCACGCGCTTCTAGCGAAATTGCACCCACGAACACCGGTGGCGGCGAGCAATTGCGAGAAAGCGCGGGCAACGGGCTGACGAGAAGGGGCGAGCACGGAGCACGCGGGCGGGAACAAGTGCGTCATTAGCGTCGAGTGCTACTTGTAACGCGACGCCTGCCGGGCGCGCCGATGAAATTTATCGGGAGTTATATAACTCCTGCAAGCTATGTGCGCTTGGTATCCGCCAGTAATTATCAATTAATATAGTGGAATATCTTCACGTAATTAATTTAATGAGTAACGAAGGGATATGACGGCGGATTATCCGCAAATCGCGTGGGTACCTAGAATACAATCTACCGTTACCCACTTTTATCGTGTTTGCGATCCGTTAAACTCCTAGGAAGTAAATGAAGTTAGAAAAAAGCATTAAAGGACAAGAGTCCAGTTGGTAATGATTACTTGTAAATAAACTTTATTTATTTAATTAGGTAGATACTTCAGTTCTGGATTAACAATGCTATAACTTACTTTTTTAACAACAGAAACTGCCAATTACCAAAATTGTTCCGACCTTCGCATTGTAACCAAGTTTTGACGTTGCAACTGGCACGTTGGGCCGGTATTCAGCTAACGAACATATCGTGTTCACATACAAATAACGTAGGTACATAAGTTTCAACTGTCTGCGTACTTTTACGGTCGGTGTGCCCGTATCACAAAGCAAATTGTAGGTAAAGCTGGGAGGATTATTTACCCCGAGGGGTAAATTTTAATGCTGTCTGTACTGGCCACTTTTTACAAACGATATGGTTCTGAATTTTGAATATCGAATTCGCTTTCATGAAACGGACGCCTAGTCTGGCTCTTGTTTCGTTTGATGAATTTTTGCAACGAAAATTGCTTCGTGGTTCCTGCTATCCTGGTACGTGGATTTGAAAACGGTGACCAGAAAACGTTAGGGAAACAGGAAAATAGAGAAAGAAAGATTAGACCCAAAAAGAATAAGAAGAGAAACATAATCTAACGAATGTTAGCTAGACGAAACTGTGCTTTATGATATCTAAGGTGTAACATAACATCACGCCTTTTATCCCTGAAAAGGGGTAGGCAGAGGTGCACATTATGCCACTGTACAGTGTGTAACACCCACTTTTCACTATTTATGTTATGAGTCCCATGTAATAAGGGGTGAGCCAATTGCCATATAAGTATCGGGAACAATTCCAGACTCCGTGCTAACACTGCCCGTGCTGCTTTGCCCGACCCGGGAATTGAACCCGAGACCCCTTGGCCGAGTCGCACTTGCGACCACTCGGTCAACGAGGCAGTCAAGGTATACTATAAATAAATCAAATAAAATCCTAAATTGCACTCTGACGATACGATAGCTTTCAAATCAATCCCAAAATTCTACAATCTCTACAATTCAATGAACACACCAAAACCAATGCAATACAAAATCAAACGCTGAATCTAACCTAACCAATCATCAACTTCCCTATTACAATTTCATACAAAATGTAGCTTTTAATACAAATTCCGTACCATTATGTAAGGCTCAGTACGTTAATACCAATATTATGTATGCTAGGACTGACATGGATGAACAGGTGATGTGTCAGAACATGTATTGCGGGCAACACATTGCCGTGTGTATGTATGCTATGTATGTATGTAAGTATGTGTGTCCAATGCTACATGTATCACACGTACTATGTAGGTAGTTGATGCGGGCCGTGTGAATTATATTGAAGTTTTTATTCAGAAGTATCAAATGGATTGAAATTCGAATGTTTCCCTCTTATTATAATAAATTCTTCCATCGTTGTGAAAATTCGAAAGAATTCGTGTGTTTGTTTTCTGTACAGATAAAAGGTAAACTAAATACATTACTGTACAGTACCATATTGCTTATTAAAATTAATCTTAATTCTCGTTTTGAGTATGGTTGAACTAACAAAAATTATTAAGTACTTAAACGCAATTAACTTTAAGTTTTCCTATTTTGTCTAACTCGGCTATCAGTGTTATAACTTGTTACAAGCTACCTACAGGTAGGTACTTACCTATGTATTTAACTTTTATTAAAATCTACGTTTTATCAAAAGTTTTCATTTACAATATCGCAGTTGTTCAAAATGATCATTCTGCGCTAACTCCTGCCTAGTGTAGTGTCCCGTGCGGTAGGTACTGGCCGGTAGGTAGGTAGCAGCGCGCGGTCACCTGAGTTTGCGCCAGTTTGCGACTTGTCGCGCGCTCGTAAATCGCCCCCGGCATGCGATAGGGATGTGCTTATGCGGCAAACTTGCGGGATTCTATTTTCAGATAAATATGATAAAATTTATTTTTGTTAATTTTATGGTTTGTATTTTAAATACTTATTTTTTATTAGGTTTATCGAAAGTTATGTCGGGTAAAGTCTGCAGTCTGGTCTGAATATTAAATTTGCTTTCAATATTCAGACTATCAGTCGGATTTAATTTCTGTTCAACTTCGAGTTTAGTCAATTTTATGTTTCTTAGAGGTTGATGTTGTAAATGTTGTAATGATGTAAGTTTTTCAAATTCTGTGTTATCACAAAGTATTTGTGCCCAATTTTTGACAATAGACTCATCAGAATTAAGTGCACTTGTTCACACACTTTGAGCCTGTATTTGAAACACCTACCTACCATATTTAGAGAGACCAGCTACCATAATGTCACTAAACTTTCTAACTCTAAACACGAGTCCAACACGCTCAAACGTCGTTGAGGATTTCATGGGATTCCCATTGTCATATTCAACAGAGCTGGGAGCTTCAATGACATATTATGTCTTGTCATGTGGACTAAGGACATGACATCTGGAGACAGTACAGACTTCCTCAGTGAGTGTCAAGATGTGAATGTCTTCATAGATCATTATGGTAGGTTGGCTTGATAAATAAGCAAGTATATTGTTGACCATTTTAATCACATGCTTCGACCCTATAAGAGTCGAATCGGTATATGATTTAGTATTTCTCAACAAATACTTTGTTATTAAGTTACTAGCTGTGCCTGCAACATCCTACGTGTAAAAAAGCGAATCACAGCTCCTCCCCCGTAGGTCCCCGTAATAGCGTGAAAATATGTAGCCCATTTGTTGACCTGACCAGTAATATTCATGCATAATTTCAAGTACACCCATGCAGTACTTTTGAGCTTAGCCCTGACATACATACAGATAAACAGACAACAGACAAAAAATCTATAAACCATATTTTCGGCTTCGATATCGGTTGTAGATCCGCAGCAAGCAGTCTTTTAATAAAATATTCAATATACAGGTTTTACTTTCCTACGATTTTATTATATGTATATGTAGATTAGAAAATGTAACTATTTGCAAGTAAGAGCATTGTTATTGCAAATACACTGTTTTTGAAATTGAAAATAGGTATAAATTAACACTCTGAGTTTGGTGTTGTCCAACGCATTGACAAAAGTCAAAAGTCAAAATCATTTATTTCAATTAGAAGGCACTTTTAAACGTCAACAACAAAAATTTAGAAGTGAAGCTAGACAACTCCAAATTCCTGATATTCTCTTTGAGAAAACCAATACAATGTACATATTATTTAATGTACATTATTTAAAACATCACTAGATTAAGTTACAACCAGATTTTGTTCGCGACTACGTTCACCCATATAATGCTTGCTACTCCTGCTTGGTATTTCGGAAAATCTCTTAATCCTAGTTCTTTACGAGCCGTAATTTCGGGGGTGTCTTGTCTATCATTCACTGAGCAACCAGGAAAAGTTATGTAACAGTGAATACATTTGATGATAATTGGAATTTCAATAATATGTCGTCGACTTCCATAACCGTCTCCACGCCTGTACTAACAATATTGAAGTTCTTGTTTGGATTGATACATACAAATATAAATAGAATAGTTCTATATGCTCTTATATGTACGTTTACTCTAATATCAGTTACAGGAATCACTCGTGCGGTATCAATATCATAATTTACATCGGTTTTCACTGATCTTTGATATAGTACATAGTTATGTTGGTACTGAGATGTTTCGATGACGATTATATTAATGGTTACCTATGTGTGTTTGAGCATTTAAGCTCATATTTAGTTTAACTCCACCTTATTTAACGTCTTACGTTCTATTCAGTGATCGAACATTTTTTTTTTTCAAATTTTCCTACAATTACGGTTTAAAATGTTCAGTCCTTTGTAACCCTGTATCGCCCTTGTAACGAGGTCGTTTATTTAATTGACAAAAACAGGTTTTCTATGCTATATGTGCTCGAGTAGGCAGAAACACTTCAGAGTTGACATGACAGAGACATGGCTCAGTAGAAGGTGCATTCGCTTTAGGATATAAAGTAACTATATTTTACCAGATTCATATAGCAGTAGCTATTCATAAAAAGTGCCGATGCAAGAGGAAGGCAGTAATTATGCCAGTCTGGTGGGTTTCTTTATAATACTCTGTATTGAAGCTCAGTGCCGTTTAAGACTTAAAACTACTATACTTACATTAGGTAAGTAGTTTTTAATTTTTCCTATGCCTACATAAGCAAAATTGAACTTGTCATTAGCAAAATTGGGAACCTGTTGAAAAATTATTTGTTTTCAGCAGAGAATCTGATGTTTTCCGTGTTCTAACTCAACTTTAGAGTTAAAATAGTTTCAATACGTATTTCAGTAATCAAAGAAATTAAGCTTGCTGTATAGATAAAGAACCAAATCAGAACGAACTCTTACAGCTTAATAACACAAGCACAAAAAGAGATTCAACAAAATACACACACAATTTTATCGCAAGAAAACGAAATCGCGTGAGAAAACAACCCGGTAAATTATATAACGTCTGAATGTACGAATATCAAAACCCTGAAACCCGAACGTTACATTCGCACCGAAGATGTTGCTAAACTCATTAGGGATCGTAACCGAGGTCTGTCAGAATTCTCTCTGGTAAATATGTATATGTATACTAATGTATAGGTATATCTCTGTTTATGTATATGATGTAATATTAAATATCTGGTACAACACAAGTTTGTAGCGTCGGCGTCGCACGTACTACACCGGCACGTAAGTGTGGGACGGGATACTGTTCGCTATATTAGGGCTGTGCTGACAATTTTAAAAATCATTTTGTGGTGAAATTATGTAAGGAGGAACATCGTACCCGTTAAGGTGTGAAAAGGTAGATGACGTTGGAGAAATGTTACGATTATCCGGTACGGGAAAAATCGGCAGCATTTTTTAAACTGGTGTCTATCATATACAATACTGGTGTATATTCTAAAACTTCTGAATAGTTATCAATGCCTTTATGCGACTACATGGGAACTACTGTACTACCACGATTAGGAGAAGACACTTAAGCACTCACTATTGCTTTATTTTATCAATCACTACATAATTTCCATCAAACAGCCACTTTTCACATGCTAACCCCATGGTCCATAGCTATAGACATGTCGTGGTGGACCGCTGTTCATCGAAATAAAGCAACAAGTGGAATTCGGACGCTCGACCCCTTGATCGTCTATCCCAAGATTTCAGCTGAATTTATTGTCCTTTAAATTAAAACAGATTTCTTTAACAAAAACGTCCATTTTCTAACCGTAAACGCAATTTTATGTCTTGTATGGTTGTTCGAACAATTGTATCTAACAATAACATTGGTCTGGAAAAGAATAAAAGCCAATAGGTACGTCAAAGTACCTTAAACTGTCTTTCTTTTAACCATTTTGAATAGTTTTTATAGTATGTGATAAAATCAAAAGTCTTGCATTTTATTTGCTTGATATATCGGTTGCCAGCAAGATAAGATTAAATAAATAAAAAATTGAAAGACTTTTCCATTGCTGTACAATTATGCAGGTAACCCTAAGTTAGAACCTACATAGAATATTGTTCATGCAAGTAAATGTGGCGCTACTGACATAATCACTTGTTCTCTCAATTTCACGAACCGCCCCTGTAATCTAGGGAAACAGTGCTACCATCTAGCGAAGGTCTCAGCTACAAATTCCTTAGATAAACACCTATTTTGTTACTCGTTGCTAATAAGTACTTTATAGAATTAACACCAAAATGGTTTAACTATTATAGAAGCCCAAAAAACCTAATTCGTGATTACGCTGGATTAGTCTGACACATCGCCACTTCATCAGTTCAGTAATTTAAAAAGATTTAGCAGAGGTTTTCTGGCCACAATATAAGCAGTGTAAATTATACAGGTATTTGTCTGTTAAGTATAAGTACATGTTCGTTAAATGTTATCTCATAAAATCAAGTCATTAATTACCTACTCGTTACAACATTGAAAAACACCTGGCTATTAAAATGCACCGCCCTGTATGTCGCTTGTATATTTTACATAATGTGGATAGAATACTATTAATTTCACAATTCAACGATCGTAAAGACGAAAAACTAAACGAAAATCTGCGTTTAACAAGCCGAATAGATTAACATTAATGTAGCTTAATTACCATAAAAAATAACTGTATAAAATAAAAATATAGGACAAAATCCATGGCGATGACAAAAAGAAAAACATCACAATATTTTTAACTGTACTGTCAAACATAAAACATGTACACATTGTATATTGTTATCGCCACACCAAAAGAACCCGTCAAATGACCGTCTCAGATCTCGCAATCTGATACGAAACCAGTGTGACATTACCAGGGCAACATAAAAATAAGAACATTTAATATAGAGTGACCTGGCAGCCCTGTGCTAAGTACATACTGTCGGCTCCACGTACTTATGTAGGTGTAACGCCGCCGACAGAATCACCTGGTCTCGCAATTTTACGACCAGCCCGCCGCTTCCACCGCCTTTCACGAGCGTAGAGATGCTCCGTATATCGATATAAAGGACTTTTTGGTGCTGGAATTAGAATGTACAAAATAAGTTTTCTATAAATTATAAATGAGTTTATGAACGTTACGTTAGAAGTCTGAGATTTGGTGGCAAGTGATGATTTAAATACAATTTATTAGATATCTGTTGCACATTAATCCCGATTCCAAGAAACTACCGAGATCATTCAACTTTTTCCAGATTTACTACAAATACCGCCTGCTAAACTAAAATTGGATTGAATTCTAACCGTGAATAATGTAACATTTTTTATCAGTGCCTACATTTAATTTAAAACAACTAACTGATATCAAAAAATACAATTTAAACTACAGTTTGTGTTCATAGATGTGTAGTTATTTGCCAAGTTTTGTAAAACTTCATCAACGAAACGCAAACAACAAACTTGATTGTATCATTACCAACATCGACAGTCGATAAATTCGCAACATAATGATGACGGTCCCATCCCTTCGATTCAAGTGCGCTCGGGCCTGTGTCCCGGGCGCGCGGCGGCGATGGAATTAAATCGCACGCACGACACTTCCGCCCCACCCCGCCCCGTCGCGTCACCACCCCCCCTCCCTACTGGCGCTGTTGCTCCCGTCGGCGATAGGGCTGATACTGATACAAGTTTAGAATAAAATTGGATTATTTATTTAATTTCCTTTTTTTATACTGGGTTTGGGTCTCTACTTTTGTTATGACGTGTAGTGTATTTAATATTGCACATTTTTTGGAATCCTTCGCACAATTCAATAACTGAATGTTATTCCAAGGAAATGTAAGCATGTAGCGAAATATTAAGTTAAATAAGAGAAATAATGATGTCTTTTTAAGATTGCTGCAGTTATCTGAAATGAATACGCAATACTAAAATTAATAAAGTTGGTGTTCAATTCAATTTTGCCAGCCCTATTCGTCGCCGAGGGCAAACCGCGCGGGGACTCAAAGTCGAGGTGACTGATGCTCGAGGCACATGTGTACACGGCGGCGTCACTTAGCTTACGTCATCTTATTACCTACACACCGCCTTAGTTTTTCCTAATACATTAAACCCTTTAAGCGTTCTGATCGCCTGGTACTTTAGATTAGAAACGGCATTGTGAGTTGTATTAGAAAAAAATATTGTTAGACGCGCTGCTAGACTGATAAACATTCAACTGTTTCAGGGTCAATAAAATTGACTAACGCTCGTCCATAATTTATTACAAATTAATTAATGTAAATGAAATGCTGCGTGCTGTGTTAACGATTGCTTTTTCACCGACATGCCTGTGTCTAAATGAAGTACTTAAAAACTGTTAAATAATGAGGTATTCTGCATAATTTAGGTACATATTCAAAACAGTTACTTAATGTTTCAGGCGTTAAATGAAACTATTTAAGAATGGGTACATTCATTTTCTTATGTGATCATAGGATGAACGGAGCGTGAACTATGGGCGTGATTTTGAAGGCGGATGGCAAAAAATGTAAACAAATAAGCGGCCATTGACTACAAATTGACAATGTGGGTCACACCTTATTTTTAATTTATGACAAGATGTCAACCACAACAAATTACAATAATAATTTAAAATATAAAAAAAAGTTCACATAAGTAATCTCTTAAGGCATTTCTTTTTTACCTTTTAGACCTTCTAATACAAAAAGATTCATGCAAATATAATACATAGGTACATCATGCATATTTATAATTATTTATGTTTAAAGAACTTGACAAACTAATAATGACTTGTAATATAATGATAATTCTCAAGCCGTTGCGTAAGATTTCCTACAAAAACTGGTCATGCGAATTTTTATTTTGAAAAACACACTCCTTATCTCTTTGCGCGCCTAGTATAATTTTGGTTTTTTAAGCGCATAGATAAGCGCGTATCTATGTGGGAATAATTTATTTTGAATTAAAAACGATGTCATGACATTTGTTCTTGTTTGATAACCTTGATAATTCATTTTGTTATTTACTATCTTTTTGTTTTAGAAGTTGAGATATGATGTGTATTTGTAGCTCTACGAAAGAATTGAAACTGCGGAAAGTGAAAATTAAGGACAAACAAAGTATTTATCATGAAATTAAAATTATAAGTGTTTTGAGTACATTTACAAGGCAAGCCGTACAAGGTAGCATAGTCCGTTTCATTTGTTTTATGCGCATCAATTTAGAAGTTGTGTTTACTATGAATAAATCACTTGTAAAATAATACTTATTACAGAAGTCTAGAGGTATAACGAGACAATTGGGATGATGACAGGGTATGAAAATTAAAATTCTAATTAGTCCGTAAGTAAGGTAATGAAAAAATATTAAAAACGTATTTTTTTATTAAGTCGTATAATAAAACAATACTTTTTTAGTTTAGGAATGGGGCTAAAAAGTATAAAATGTATAGAAGTGACGTCACGCGACATTTTAAATCAATATACTTAATTATCGTTGAAATTATTCGTTTCTGTAAGAAAATACAAAATACGTGTCTAATGATTTAAAATAATCTACCAGACGGACATTAAAATAATTAGGCATCTACCCTATTATAAATGACACCTTGCTAAAACATTACTCAATTTTTAGTTGCGCTTAAGTAAAGTTCTGTCATTACAAATTCTTTGTAAAATGACGATGTGATCTACCGAGATCTCATTGTGCCATGTCTGTCAGCGACATATCTTTATCAATTGGTATCGATAAAAATAATTCTGATTTTCACAGCACTACCGTATTTTAATGATGATTGATTAGTGTCTTCTGTATCTACTGTTCTTATTTTAATACTAATACTGCGACTAAACTTTTACTTGCAAAATAAAATTGAAGAGATCAATAACATAAATGCTTATTTTGGTGGACTTGAAAATCCCATCTAATTTTTAACTGTGTAATGTGCGAATTTTAACATTCTCCTGAGCTTCGATATGTTGTTTTACTAGGAGTGCAGACATGCAAATAGGTCCTACGACCCTTAACAATCGAATTTGAAATCAACTAATGGCGATTGAGTTAAAATGCTTTAGTTTTCTGCGGCAGAGTGAATATAAACCGTTAAACCTACTGGAGTGTGTATATCTGACGTTTTGCCGCGCTGTTAAACGTCACAGTATCGACACGGTGGACTATTGTCGCTCCCCCGGTCAGGGATGGTACCTTTTACTTTCTGTATATTTTATACTCTAAATGTCCTGTTTGAAACCATATGTTTTTGTATTAGGATGTGGTTTCTTCTTTCTTTTTAAATAGGAAATATTTTTAGGCTTGTTTTCTATCTAAGAAAAGTAAGAAATGTTAAATTGCTATGTATTGTATCCAAAATTCTTAGTTGGTGTTACTCAGTAGGTGTGAAGAGACTAGAAATAAATTGTTATTCCCTTTCTACATTTTATTATTTATCACTAAAGTGCAGTCGTGTACATCTGTACTACGTCCGCTGGTTCACATCCACATGACGTGAAGATTTAAACTTAAAGCTCCCTAATCCCAGTGCGCGGCATCCCTAGAGGATGCTTCACTCGCCGCCGGATGGTCCCGGCTGTTTACGCCCCGAGCGTCCTACGTCCTACCCCCAACCCCGCTATGCTCCCCTGGTAGTTTTTATGTTCTTTTATTACGTCACGTTCTCGTTTGCTCCCGCTTACCAGTTTTCTCGTCTTTGTTAATTGTGGCTGTCTTCGTCTTTAGTGTTTTTCCTCCTTAGATAGGGTTCTCTTTTATTTTCGGGAAATTGTAATACAGACTTTTTTGTTACTTAATGTTCCTTGTCCGGGTTTGAATTTAATAAAGGAATTATTAAAATATCCGTGGTCGGCTTAAATTTCTTCGTGTTCAGTTCAGAAATACCTGATTACTGCAACCTACCCAAAAATTATAGATAAATAAGATGGATCAAAATTTTAAGTCGATATTTATGTATAATTAAAATTATGAATGAAATGCCTTTCACTAGCTTACAAAATGACAACAAATAGTTTTAAGAAAACTTTTATTTTGAAAAGTGCACACAAAGGGAAAGTATAGAGTCAAAAACCCTTTGAAAATATTGTTCGGAAAAATATTCTGATTTTGCTAAATTCCCATAAAAATACAAAGCACGAAAGAGAAAGACCGGGGCACCATAAACGTAACCGCAATATATCCCACAGCCCACAATACGTCGGCGGTTATATTTTTACGGCTGCGAACTTGCCTCGGGCATGCGGTCGGTATGATGCGGGAGCTGGGCGTGTATCCTGTAAAAGTATAGGCAAACGCCTGCCTTTGTATGAAAGCCTGGTACCCATGCGTGTTATTATTAGGGGAGAGGTAGGGAATTTATAAAAATAGTTCACGTGTGTGATTTTGCTGTGTGACTTGTGTGAGCCTGGTATTCAGTGGCTAACAATATCTACAGAGATGGTAATTGTGGCCAAACACAATACTTTTTTAGTCTAGAAATTTGAATTTAATTCTCTATGAATAAGCACGGTGCACTTATCCTCATAGCTTGCTTCTATCACAAAATATTTTTTTTGCAAAATAAGACTAAACTTTTAGTGCTACTGACACGGATACTTACTAACTTTTATTACGGTTTGGTTATCTGCCATTTTAAATACCTTTTTTTACTAAAGTATCTAGATTCTAGATACTTGTATATTGCCTACATCTATCTATCTCGATGGAAGCCCAGAAAGATTTATAATTTAACCGTATCTAGGCATCAAGTTCTCAAGCCGGGTCGCACTCATTCAACCCTCCACCGCTAATCCGGGTCACAGTGACACTTGACAGGTAAAAATCGTCTCAACAATGGAAGGGACCCGATACTTTATGAGGGTTACTTATGAGTACTTTCGTCCGGGTTTCGGTGCACCCCGACATTCTGAATGTCACTTCGATATGACTTTTTCCTTTTCATATTTTTGGCAACAGTTTTCGCTCTTCAACGTTTTATGAAGCTCTGGTAGATTTATTATCTTGCCAAAAATTGATAAATAAATGATTTTTGCATTTGCCAAACAAATTACATCTACATAGTGAACGAATACATATATAAAACACATTCATGACAATCGCCTGTTTCCCATACGTTGTTCTTTTAATATTAACTACCCCAATCCTGTATTGCACAATCTTCATTCCACATAAACTTCACAACATATATCAAGATATTTCCTCACGTTTATCTTAACTCCCAAAACTTGCGCGAACATTTTGACAAAAGCGGGTAAGTTTTAATATTTCAGATCGGACATACGGTTCGGAGCCGAGAAGCTCCGGGCTGTCGGGAACAAGCGTCGGACGTGTTGGGAACAAACGGGAGAGGTGTGGTCCCGGTTCCGGATAACGGATACAGCCACCCCATTACTTATCTAGGGGGTCGTAAAATACGGCGGCGGTTCGCAGAGCGGCGGACCGATAATTGGGATTTGTAGTAACGTTTATCCCTCATCGGGTCGAGGGGTGTTGCAAATATTAAAGTTCAGGGATCGGGGCCTAGCTGGCTAATTACCCCGCTAACTTATAATCTAAATAGATATCGAGTGCGTGGGCTTTTGAACATTATTTTCCAAAGTTATTTTTGCTTTTAGTAGCGTTAAAAGTATTTATTGGGAACATTTCTTCAGGTTTCTTCTTGCTACAGCTAAAGTTTTATAAATCGCGATGTTTAACATAGCATATATTTTAATGTACATCTTCGTACACCCACCCTAAACACCCTTAACTCATTCGCAATGCACGTCACACATCAAGAACATCAGCCACTTACTTCGTCTAGCTGTTACACTTAATTACAGCTAATCTAACAAAGCGTACTTATGTCAATACGTTGCTCGTACGTTTCTCGTCCGTCGGTCGTACGATCGTCCGCCTATGTGCAGTCCAGTCGGCGGGCGAGGGTTGACCACAAATAGTGGTGTCGTGATTTTAATGGACCGTTAGTGATGTAACTATTTTGAGCGTACCGATCCTAGGGTGTAATGTTAACGAGTGGGAATTTGGGATTTTTTACGGGTTCCGTGATTTTAATGCTTGCGTGATTATCGATTTGGTGTCGCTCTATTAACTCCAATGCTAGCTTGAATGAATTACGCAGTCGGTTTTATAGAAAGTGCATTCGAATTTAAGCTTAGTTTGGTGATAATATTGTAAAAATCCGACAGTATTTAATAGGTCGAAAGTATTGAAAAAAGCAATAATTATTTTAAATATTGTTTTATCATTTTATCAACTAATGCGTGATACTTTCCGTTTAGAATCCAATGCAGGGCTGCATTGAAGTTCTTTTCATTAGAGCGTGAAATTGCAATTAAAACGCTCTTTTCTACTGCTTTTTAGTCGGTATACTTTAATCATTATCTCATCATAAGCATGGCAACTTCTTATTTTATGCTAAATTCTCTTCATTGTCTCATCCTGATAGTTTAGCATAAGTCCAAGCTGGTATTATCATTCACATGACATGCCTTCCGAATATCGGGAAGAGTAAGTTCTTCTGAAAATTCAAACGTTTAGTATAATCTACTATAGCTTCTGTTCTGGAATATGTCTAACCTAGAAACGTGTTCATAGTAGGTATTACCTATAATATACTTCGAGGCAAACTAATCGTGGAATACCAGATACCCAGTCGAATGGCACTGCGTCGTCACAAAGTCATTTGAGAGGCAAAACATTTCGTACTAGCACGACGACCAAAAAGCAAGGCAATTGATCATGGACGGCTTGTGTTAGGGCGACCAGAGTTTGGGAATAACTCACGACTAGAAAAACTAACTTTAACTGCGGCTGTGTTGGTAAAATAGCGTGTATTTTTAATATACTGGGTAATTTGGTAGAAAAAACTGAAATAGATGATATTTCTCTTTGGCCTTAAGCTGCGGTACAAAAAGGAATATACAATCTCTGTAGGATTTGATAGATCTAATCATCATCATATGATAGATGCTTGATAAAAAACATTAACTTTCATGTAATTTGTAATTTTTCAGCTTTGTGCAGCAGCAAATGACGTTAAAGAAATGCTAAATAGTAATTCTAGACTCAATCTTTATTATTTTACCAAGAGCTTCGATAAACAGCACATTTGTAATGGAATTATAATTATGCAAAGAATTTAGCCGAAATAAATAACAATCCGACATTACATAATGAGGTTGGTCTCCCGATTGTGTCTGCAAACTAAATGAAAGTGTCCCAGGACAAACAAACGAAGGCCGGCTGGCGACAATCGGGAGCTGCGGGCCGTTCGCTAACAGTTAAGAGGTCTTTTAGACCCCACTTCGACAGGGTAGGGTTGTGTAAGTATGGTGTATTATTATAGGCCATCTGCTTATAATTTCGGCGTAAGTCATATCAAACCCGGTTTGATATTAGGCTTTAAGATTGCAATGACATAAAAGAAGGTTGTAGAAAAAGGTTTCAAGCCACTTTTCTAAGTGGCGAACTTTGAAAAATATTCTGTCGACGAAAAAATTAGTTATTTGTCTGATTCTTATTTCAATTTTGTATTCTTATGCTCTCTTTCCTCCACATGGTAATATTTTCCATTCATAGGACGATCAAGAAAGTTCTTAAAATCTTTAACAAAGACTTTGAGCAGTTTCTTCAATAAAACATTGCGATTATGTCCTATATCCGAACATTTACTACTTAATCAATAAATCTTCTTTTTTAAGACCATGTCACATGGCAGTGTAATGGGGCACTAACATATTTCGGTGACATAAACTCAAGGGAGCCCCAAATTAAATAAAACTCCCGCCGATCACCGACCACTCGATCATTCGAGACTTTTGGTGTCACAGAGGGTACAAAAACTGTAGTTTTCGTTTTCCCCTCTTTTGAGGCAAAATGTCAATATACCTATGTGCTTATGGTTTTCTTTCTTTATGGCTTTTCAACTGGCTTAGGGTTCGAAATTCTAATATTTATGTGCATTTCTGACTGAATTCGTTGCATACAACTCTTATCTGTTATTTTGATCGTCTATAGCCGACCGTGGTTAATGACGATGACACAAGAGTTTGGTGTCAAGTATTTGCTACCAATAAAATGGTTTCAGTAGAATGATGTACAAACCGCTAAGTTAACAATTTCTTTACCTGTGTCAATAACACAATTTTAACGGACTTCTGTGTTAAAATGTTCGATACAGTCCACGAAACGCTGAATCACGACGTTACCCACATCGGAGGACACGTCACGCCCAATGGCCCGGCTTTACGCCGACATAGCCCGAGCTTTATGCCAGTACGGCCCGGTTCCGTAATTACTATTCGTTTGCCGGCAGGCTATTTACCGAAGGCGCTCGTTCGCCGCCCCTCGGCGCGGTTGCAGCCGGGATTGTCGATCACTCTATACTTATGTGAGCCTGGTATAGTGTTTTGGCGTCGTCGGTAGCGCGAGGGAACGTGGATCAAGTGTCGGTGGGAATCTTAGGTAGCGGGATCGGTAGGGCTGGCAAAGATTGTTGAATAAATATTTATTTCACTTCTGTTGAACAACTTTCTCGTTTGACCATTGTTAAGGACGAATTCATAAAGCCCTAGCATCAGGAATGAAGTGGCACCGTAAGAAGAAGAGAAAATTAACTACACTATTGCTGTTGTAAACAGTTGGTTAATATGTTAATTCATGGTACTTCAATCTTATCTTTGTCTGCCTAGTTTAGATATGCTTTAAACTGTCAAACACCAAGCGGTCACCGGTGACCGCAACCTATTGTTCTTTAATTGTGTCTATAAATACGGTACTCGACGAGTTAAGAACCAGCCAAACATCGAGTTTCAAATTCAAAGTATGCTTATCATACTTACTTAAATAATAGTTATTGTACTGACACGATACACTTCAAATAAATATTGAATATATATTTAATGCTATACTTGGCGAGTGTCAACCCTGCCCCTTATATCTGGAATCTAGCGGGTCGCAGAGACCGGCGCGGCGTGGCGACGGTCGCTACTAACGATCGTAGATCAATCGCCGCGCACATCTGATGCGGTGCGACATCCCCGCCAAATGTCACCGCTTCTCTTAATCACCACTCTCGCCAGTCTGTAATTCTTAGCAATTCGTGAGGAACTGAGAAATAGGTGATAGTGGTATTTTAGTTGCTTGATATTCTATATTGAAAAAGTGTTATTGACTCCTTACTTGGATTTCATAACTTGCGAAAAGTGCGTGTTCCATTTAATGTTCTATGCAGTGTACACAGTCTGTATGCAGTCTACACCATCGGGGATGTTAAGACGCGATGCTCTGTTGAAAGTGACCAACTTCTCTGATTCGATTGTCATTTTTGTATAAAAATCCATTTTGCATTTGAATTGGTTAAAACGTGTTCAACATTAGCCTATACAGACTTACACGCACGGATATGCGATCTATGGTTACTGATTTCCTAGATTTAATAGTAATTATGACGTTGACTTACTGTTGCCCTTGTACTCCTGACTAACCACCCCACATTGGTCATTGGAGTATACCTTCCACCCTTCCATGAGCTAGTATGCATCGTTGCGTGTAAGCCTCAAGCCAAAGTCCAGTATATCTCCATAGGGGTTATAGTAGCCTGGTACAGGTTTAAATACTTTCAAATGGAATTGAAGTGGTGAAACACCCCTTAAAATCGAAACGAATATTATGTAAGTACAAGCAACATCAAATAAATCGCCGAAATGTATTTTTTTATTTTTGAAAGAGTAGATACACCAATTCGTAATAATTGGAAAATAACTTTGGTGGTCTTCGTTATCATTAGGGCTAAGTTTTCATAAAAAGAAAGTCCAAAGGAGGAACGGGTCGCTAGTTGAAATTCTCTTTATTCCTCTTCTCTTCTAAAGTGTATGTATCAATTTGTACACGGTTAAGAGAGATCCGGAGAAGTTGAGTCTCCCACCCTTTTCTATTCAAAGAAAAAATATACGACAAAATATACACAAACAAAGAATACAACTTTAAATTCAACTTAGCCAATCCTTTTAATGTCAGCCGTATTCTGTTACCGGTTACCGGGTGGACGGGACAGGCCCGGATGTTCCCCACTGCCTGGTTCACTCCATCCGGCCGTGGAGTACCAGGAGATCATAGAGGAAGCGAAGGGATGTTATTATATTTTTGTGACAGGATAAATTCGCTATAGATCAGATTAATCTACGTTTTTTCAAATTAGAATTTTATCTACTCCAAATTCAAATACATTTTTAAATGTCGAATCAAATGTTGTGTTCAGTTAATTCATGTTCTCAATTCAATTCACAATGTGCCACAATAATGTTCGTGTATTTTTTTAAAGTCTGCACAAGTTTGAAGTAACGTTTCAGAGTCATTTACGAAAGGATGTACTTATGTAGGCTAAATGCAGAATTCCCAATCCGTAGCACAAATAAAAAACGTTAAAGTTAACTGTACAGTTTGGTGAAATGAAAGTAGCATTTGATATTTAATTGTTATATAGCATTAATCATTATCATTTTTATTTTAATAATGCTAAATATTTGCAGAAGGCGCTTAGCTTTTGGCCAGAGAGTATCATTAAAACCACTCCTGTGATCATTATTTATTCCTGATGTTTGGGACTTTAGGTTTGCAATTACTAGTTCAACTGTAGTTCAAAAGTGTCTGTTGTTCATTATTTGTCACTATTAAATTTTTATCCAAGCTTTGCGTAATTTTTCCAAGGAACCCTATTTAATAACAGGGGAAGTCATACATAAGGCACCCAGCACATTATGTTACTAAAGGCATCCCGATGGCCATCATCAGCATCTATGTATTAAGACCCATGGGGCATTCGGTCATACAAATAGACCAACATATTTTTTTTTCTAAAAAACAGTCTTACTGGGTTTTCTGCACTTTTATTTGCACAAACAAACTTGATCGGTCTCGGAGTGGTATCGAACGCGCAGGTGTAGTCGCAATACTCGCAATGAGGCATTGCTCACCACCACCTGTTGCTGCCCTCCTAGTACCCGTACTGCACGGAATTTATTTCTTGTATTTGAGAGGATTCTTTGAAGGGGTTCGTTTCAATTTACTTAGTTTATTTATTTTAAGTTAGTTAAGGTCGCTCTTTTTGTTTAGTTTTGAAGTTTAATGGTAGAGAGATAAACTTATAAGTTCTACAATGATCACAATAAGAATGAGCACTTATTTTAATGAGTGAAGAGTTTAGTGCACTCAATTGTGACTACTTGTGACGGCAGAGTGAAAAAATACTAACATTTTGTGAACTCCTCTAATATCATTATTTTTTTTTATTTAGCCGGTTAGGTAATGGACTACGCAAGTACGTACACAACCGAGCACCAGCGCTCTGTGATAAAGTTGAACCTTAAACTTCGGGGCTGACATGTTCTGAACGAAAAGTCCCTTAAACCATAGATAATAATAACAAAAAAAAACCTTTAAACTTTCATATGAGGAGATTATTGGTAAATCTCTTTTATGTAGAGGCCCAATAATTACCAGAGGACTGCCACGAGCTGTAGAAGAATAATAGGCTACGGTGCCCTGTGTCCTTACTTTCCAAATGAACTATATTGATAAAACTATGATAATTATATCCCAACTAGAATAATGCTTAGATCAAACGTTTTTATCAAGTTCGTAGTTACAATTTGAAGCCAAATTCACAGTTCGGCATTGTATAAAGTCGCCGGGTGGGCGACTGGGCGACAGTCGGCGCGCGTTCACCAATATTTCGTACGGAGCGTACAATTTATTTTTATTTGGCGGGAGATTGTCTCGGCGCGTCGCGAATGGCGCGGGCGGGCGCGCTGCTAATTGGCCCGCTTGATAATAGTGATGTGACCTCTCTGTAACTTAGGTACTATGTTTTATTTTTGGGGAATTTATAATCCCTTAGAGGTGTTTATAAGCTTGTCCGGATTAGGTATGTCTCTCTATAGCATTGTGGTTTTTACGAAATGCTAGACTAATTAAGTAATCCAAACCCTTTACTTACAAATCGCAGAATAGATAAATGTAATGACATTTTTACTTGTGTGTGTACAAATGTCTGCAGGTCTGAGGGGCGTCTGCAGATGAAAGCCTGTAGTCACTCCAAACGTCATTTGGCCTTCAACTAATTTGTTCACAGTCTAGCGACTGATTGTAAATTAAAAAATTAAAAAAAATACTAGTACATACTTACATAATTGTTATATTTATATACCTCACGATAGCGATGAGGAAATTTTTTTTTGATGCCATATGATAGCATTTTTTTTAAGGTGCAAATATTTTAGTTCATAGTTATTTATATTTTAAGTTGTATATATTTTCATTTAGTAATAGTTAATATTAATTTTATTTATGTCCTACATGTACTATTGTTGTATCTAATTGTAATTAGGTAACTACATACATGTGTACTTAGTTAGGATAGCAAGGCTTTCCATTTCTGCATAACCTACCTAACGAATCGATTTCCAAGTTCCCGGGAAGATTGGCGGTGTCCCGGGAAGAGGAAATCGCACTTATCCGAGAATATCCGGGATTGCAAGACCTTCGATTTCTCTCAAGTTTTCATGTCAAAGAGAATGTTCTTGAGGTTTTAAATTGAAAGATATAAAATACATAATTATTATCTTATGATAGGTGCTGTGAATAATAGAACTTATTGAACTGTTAATACAAATTAACTAGGGCTTTACTTTTCTGTTGTAGCTTTTTAGTTCTACTACCATGTTAAGTTTTATTTATTTATTAAAATATTTAACGAAACTTTAGCTGCATACTAAAACTTTATACTTGACTAGCAGACCCGACAGACGTTGTCCTGCATATCCACTTGAAGTTATCAACAAAAATCCATTCAAATCAGTTCAGCCGTTTAGGATAAATAACCTAGACTTCGACTGCAGCGCCATCTGCCGGGCTGATTAGTGAATCTAAACCATTCCCAGATCTCCTTGAACACACACAAAAAATTTCATCAAAATCGGTCCAGTCGTTTGAGAGAAGTTCAGTGACATACACACTCACAGAAGAATTTTATATATAATGACCTATGTGCTTAATTTATTAAATTGGTCTTAAAAATAAGGCACCTATCTACAATATCTTTTAGGCTTAAACTGTCACATTTGGTTCAGTATCACTTACATTAAGTTACACAGCCCAGCCTGAAACTATACCTACAATTTCTACAAAATATAAAAAGCTGCAATATCCTCTCGATTATAACAACACAGATTGTCCCCGCACTAGGTGTGGCGTGGCGTGTAATTACCGTGGCCATTAGTCCTGCTGGGGCCACTTCCAGACCGCCGGGATAAGCATCTCTGATGATACCACAGTTTCGACGCCTGCCCCACCTCAAACGCACGTTATGTTTGTTATAAATGGTGCAAATAAATTGTTAATAATTTTGGTAAAAACGTATTTTTAAATGGGATCTCTTTTGTGTCATTGGTAAAGGCACCCATGACATAAGAGAGATCCTTTACCAATAGTAAACATTACATAACATCACACCTTTTATCCCCGAAGGGGTAGGCAGAGGTGCACATTACGGCACTTAATGCCACTGTACAATAGAACAACCACATTTCACTATTTATGTTATCAGTCCCTTGTAATAGGGGGTGAGCCTATTACCATATACCGGGCACATTTCCAGACTCCGTGCTATTACTGCGATTTTTTAAAACCCAGTAATACTTTGCCCGACCCGGGAATCGAACCCGAGACCCCTTGCCCGGCAGTCGCACTTACGACCACTCGGCTAACGAGGCCGTTAATAGTAAACATACCAATTTCATATAGGTACACACTAGGCTCGGAACAAGAATTTGAAGATTACAAAGAGTTGTTTCGTGCCGAAATGAAGCCTGCACTGTCACTGCACTCTAACCATGTAGGCAGATTCGGAGTCGCGGAGAACATAACGGGTAACCGGGGCTCCGGCTCGACGTGCAGGAGAAGGAACGGGGTGGTTTTTAGTCAGTAAGAGTCTGACACTCCCTCCTCCGCCTCACCCAGGCAGGAGCAGTCATTCGATGATTTTCCCCCCTTAAAAAAAAAATCCATGTAGGCAAAAATTGTTGTTTTTGACTAACAACGAAGTTGAATGGGCAAACAATGTAGGACTCAGAAAAGGGCTACTATTCCTAGTTTATCCACAATTTGGATATAAAACTTGTCCACTCTTCAATACCCATACTCGTCATTTCATATCAAAGTACTTAGGTACCGTACCTAATTAACGCGTGCAACAATTCTACAAATATACAGAAACTCATTTCGCCACATTCAAATATTTTTTTACATACCCATGCAACAGTGAACTTTCTATTTATTTAGCGAAGTTGAAATCCGCAAACATAGTGCGGCGCGGCGCTACGGATCCCGTAATTACGAGTCCGGGGCCTGGCGTAGTGCCGTCCAGCTAATTACAGTGGTCCCGCGCTCCCGGGACGGGATAATTACAACCGACCTGCGATCGCGGGACTAATTGCCCTCCGCGAGTAATTTATGAAACAAATTACATGATTCATTCTCGGCCGGTCCTGTTTTTGTCATTTCAGGGATTCAGGGATCATCGCGATATATTTTGGTACCTAGGATATTAAGGTTGTTATTAACTTTTTCATAGTGTAGGAAATAATTTTAGGGAGTTAACATTTTTTAAAACGTGTTCTGTTTTCACTAGGAAAACTTTACATTATTTTTACCAAACTTTCGTGAAACATACCAGTAGCGCCATCTACCAGTACAGTACAATATTAAACCTTAAGTGGAACCGAAGTGCACACGTGAATCGCTAGATGGCGCTGATCCAAATTCTATGACTGAATTTTCTAACAACTGTATTTTATTTTTTGTTTCAGAATGCACCAAATCAAGAGCCCGTATATAGAAAAGTAGCTGTAGTAGAAAATTTCTTCGATATTATTTACACAGTTCATGTAGAATTAGAAGGACGACCTGGAAAACATGCTGGACAAAAAAGGACTTATAGGACAGTAAGTAGAAATAGGCAATTTTTTTCAATTATAATTATTTTAATACCTTAACTATAGTGATGTGTTATGACTTAAAAGTACATATTCAATTTAAAAAGTTAGTAATTGGTGCCAGCGCCATCTAGTGCCCCCACGGGGAACTACTTGAAACCGTAATACATTGTAGCGCCACGCGCTAAAAGTGATGCAGTACGAGCAGTTTGCAGCACTTGTATTTTTCCAACGTGTATCCAATAGGTGGCGCGAAGTAGACATTTGCAGAAAGAATGCATTTAGTATCGTAGTAAATTAATGCTTTATTATTTTCCTGTGTTGCATTTTTTTATTAATACCAATTACTCGATTTTCTGCGACTGCTAGTGTGAAGTACACTCAGTATGAACTTGAACAAACTTAATGTACTTTTAGTGGTTACTCAGTAGCGCAACGGTTGGGAAGCACCTACCCGAAGTTCGATTTTATCACAATCTGTTTGGTTGACGAATGCGACGCATTATTTATGAAAAATAAATATTGATGTATGAATTTTTCAATAAGTAGTATCTACCTACTTTGTTATTATAACTGCGTTAACGCATTTTGGATATAACATAACATCACGCCTTTTATCCCCGTAGGGCTTCCCCTTGTATATGTGTCTATGTATCTGCCTACGCAGAGGCGCCCGTTACGGCACTTAATGCCACTGTACAATGTAACACCCACTTTTCACTATTTATGTTACAAGTCCCATGTAATAGGGGGTGAGCTTATTGCTACCGGGCATAATTCCAGACTCCATGCTACTACTGAAAATTTTTAAAAACTCCAGTAACACTTTGTCCGACTCGGGAATTGAACCAGAGACCCCTTGCCACTTGCGACTATTCGGCCAATGAGGCAGTTAATGTAATACGTAACTACGAATATTTTCATAAAATAGTCTTTGCCTGTTTATGAGGGACTAGATAGACGTGTGAATTAATACTAATATTAATCAATGATGAGGTTGCCAATATAACCTAGAAGAATGCAATAGGTACCTACATTACATATTGTAAGGTAAACCTTTACTAAATAAGATCAACAAAACAAGATCATGTATTAAGTATCTTAAAATTAAATTACACCGCAATCATATTAAACAATATTATATAGTTTGTTAACTGATTAGACACACTAACAATAAGGTTAACACACTAACACCTCACTTGGAACGTTGATTATCACTCCTGTAGTCCCATATCACTGTAAACGAGGCTGCGAGTAATTTTATCAGAGAAACACAAACATTGCGAAGAATATTCTACTTTCCTTAATCACGGATGTTTTCGCCAACAGATTACGGAGACGTACGCGTTCCTGCCGCGGGAGGCCGTCACGCGCTTCCTCACCGGATGCGCGGAGTGCGCGCGGCGCCCGCGCAGTGCGTCCCCCCCGCCGCTCCCCACACCTTCCCCGTCGCCCACCCGACACCCCACCTACCTCCCCTTCCTCCCCCACTGCGCGCCTGATTACACGCGCAACTGGGAATCTGAGATAGACGCCGCACATTCTAATTACTACGAACCGAAATTTGAGTACACGGAACTTCAGCCGCTGAAGAAAGTTGAAAGCCCTAAACCTACAGACGTTGAAGAGCCCGAGCCTACGTACATTGAATTAACGTCAAAGAAAGTCAACGGATTTGAATCTACACCGCTGTTGAACAGAACTTCTCCTGTAGAACCGGCGTTTCAAGAAGAAGAGCCAGTCAGAACAGACCCAGAAATAGACAAAGACGAAAATAGTTTAATAGATGTCGAAGACGTCATATCAGATAGTCCCGCCCCGTTAAGATTACAGAAGGATGATGATGCTAAGCATTCAGAAGGTGAAAGTACAAAGGCTGCAGAAAGCAGAGGAGTCGACGATAAGACTGAACCAAAAAAAGAGAAGAAATATAATCCCCTCGATGTTGCTAATTTAACGTCTAAAGACCCACCAAAGTCGAGGTCTCCGCCTAGAAAGAAGTTGTTACCTAATGTTGAGTATGCGTCTAATTCATTCGGGAGGTTTCCAAAACCTTGGAGACCAGATGGTGGAGCGTATTATGGAGGAGAGGAGATGGACTACAACGTGCCTATAACCACCGCGTACTTGAAGCATATGCGGACAATGTCGTACCAGGATCGCAGGGATTCAGAGAGCAAGGTGAGTCAACATTTTATTAAATAGGACACTTCTACCATTGCACAAAATTCCAGAAAAAGTGAATTAACACAAAGTATTACAAAAGTAAATTCAGCTATTTTCAGTTGAAGTATCCAACATTAGGGTTGCATAGAAACCCTCGGAATTCCTCGCATTCGAATACAAAGTACGAAACCACACCAAAACCTGATATAATAATTTTGTCCAAACAAAGGGGAATGCCCACTGACCATAGACACTTCGGCCCTGGGTGCACACATATAAAAGCTTATGGATATGGTAATATGCATTTTAAGAAACAAAATGGAAAAGAAATTGATTTAGAAAAAAGTCCGGATTGTTAAGATATAAAATGATTTATATTTTTACAAATATCAGACGAACGACGGGGCGCCACCCTTATATGGTGGACATTCCACCCATTCGCACGAAGCGCTTCGCGTCAAGCTTCCTCATGCGAACCGCTAAGGAATGGAATTCCTTGCCAGAGGCTGTGTTTCCCGTCAAATATGACTTGGGTGTCTTCAAGTCCCAGGAAGTGGACAGGTTGCTCATAGGTGCTCCATCGTCGGCCACATCATCGCTTATCATCAGGCGAGATAGTGGTCAGACGTCGACCTATTAAGTATAAAAAAAAATGAAGTCAACTCATATAAATAGCATTTCTCAGAAGATATGACAGTGACACACGGAGACATGGATCAGATATTTACCTGTTGTGATGAAATCCAGTGTTGTATAAGATTTCGCACCTCAGCAATTGCCAACAAATACTCTTCGTAATCTCGTCACATTTAAACTACAATTCACACAGCGTAAATGTTCTCTTGAATGAGTTACTGAGGGTTGGGAAGAACTCTGGCCGGTGTGTAAGCTGGTGTCATCATTATCAGTGGAATCCGCACGGCACGAACTTGTGCTGGGGTTATCATGAGAAGCGGGAGCGGGATCCATGTTCAGGCCGTAGTCAGTAGGGTAAGAAGAATCGTCGGAGTCCATTTCAAAAGCTTAGTTGTTGTTAAGATAACAAATCCGCAACAAAACAAATAAAATATTACGAAGCAAACGAATTTTATTTGATTTGTGACTTTAACACTGACAGCTACCGCCAAAGAGTATAGCAACCGTCTTCGCCAATCGCTGTAGATTCGATGTAGCCAGTTAAGTGAAATAAAATCGATTAATCGATAATTTTTTTTGGTCCGATTGTTAATTCAACAGTTTTTTATTTCTGTTTTTGATGTATTTTTAAGAATAGATAAGATAAAAATGATAGTTAAATTGTGCAGTACCGTTAACGATAAGATCTAATGAATCCACGGTAAATCAACTAGCAATGCACAAAAATCGATTGGTAAAAAGAGAATCGATTATACTTTAAGCAATAATTGGTCATTGGCAACACTTTTTATTTTATTGACAAAGAAGGGATTTACGGATTTACGTAGTTTTGTTTTTATCTTTTCGGTACTTCTTTTATAGGGAAAAATATTGCAATCTTGTTTGGATAAATGAATACCGCGATGCATAAACATAAAATTACATGTTTTTTTTAACATAAGCAAATTATTGGGCGTTTGATGGCCAAAACTGGGCATCCCCCTTTACAATGTAAAATAAACATATGATTTTGCGGGCCGGGTCGCGTTTAACCCTGGCTTTAAACTTCTGCTAACAAACTGGTAAAGCCGCGGCGGTCGGTCGGACCCCGCAAACCTTTGTATGGGATCCTTCATAACCCTTGTTATGATTTTGAAGACTGGCATCCGACGCTCAAGTAAAAATTATTGCGAGCATTTGATTTGAACGGTTTTTGTAAAGAGCCTCTTCAATGGGATGCTTGCCTGGTAAATTGGGATATCATCGTTTTATTTTATGTAGTTTTGCATCGGACCGGTATTTTGAATAAGTATGTTTTTAAGAAAAATTGCTTCGCCTTCTTGTAGATACTTGAACATAGGAAAATGCTATTTCTACAAACAAAAATGAAAAACTATTTACAGTGAAATTAAAACCATTTCAATAAATCTATAAAAAATTTGTAAAAAATTGAATATGTACATATGTACTTATGTAGTTCAACCGATTTAACTAAAAATGACGGGTAACTCACGTGAATATACTGAGTAAATATCTTAGTAGTGTCGAGTGACAGAGGAACTCTTCAATGGATTTATCAAAATTATGGATGATCTGAATGTTTACTATAAAGTCATTCTTGGCGCAGTGTCCGACCCGAGCCGCCCGCAGCTCTATTATGTCACGGCACGGGTTCAATTCTTTGCTGGAAAACAGTTTATAATCCACAAATTGTTGTCTGGTGTCTACGTGAAATGGGTACGTGAAAAGTATACGGAAAAGTTGTATGTCCACATACCTACGTTTTCGTTTTGTAAAGATGTATTATGGGTATCGAACTTGAGACGTAGTGTTCGGCAGTCACTTTTCAGGATAACTTGACCAAAGACATAACTGTATAGTTTCAGAAATACTGTCCAATTTTTATTATAACAATGTGATTGAACAAATAGGAAAATTAATTTGAAATAGTTTAGGAGCAGACGAAAACATAATTATTATCTCATCTTATGCAGAGAAGAAAATTTTCTGTTATCATGCATATGTTGTAAAAAATATGGTTTTGAAGAAACTTATATAAGTACTTCAAATTACCAGGCGCCGAGAACGTGCAGGCGTTAGTGCGTACTGTGTAGTATGCGTACCTGACGTAACCCTGTAATGCTCGCGGCGTCCCACACGACCCGCGATTGATTCAGACGAATGTCCCTCACAAAGGACCACGGGGCGTCACGCTATAATCGGGCGCCGCATCTTTTCTAACTCATTTTTCTCGCTTGGGGCGCGGGTGAGGGGTGGTGGGTGGAAGGCACGAGGTTTCATCAGCCTGAGGGGGCGTCACGGTATTAGACAAGACACAAAAACGATGCCCGACGGAGAAGTGGGCTAGTAAGTTTTCTGATGACGGTTATATTTACTATCGCAGCTATGTTATAGGTTTTTCAGTGTTAATTTATGTTACGAGCTTGGCTAGATACTTGTTGGGGTTTTTGCTCGTTATTCCAATTACCATCATTTTTTCTTCATAGGAAAACCTTTACTTTAGAAAAAATGATGGTTTTTGCAGAAGTATTTCTGCAGTGTTAACTTAATTTTAATATTGAGCACTTGTATATGATTATCGGTTTGTCATGATGGTCTAGTAAATTTGAGTACATACAACAGAAATCTGAGCAAATATTTGCGACAAAAATCATATTTGATACAGCCACAGTGAACACAGGACCTCTAATACGGCATTAATTGCAATAAAGGCCAGAAGCTTATATTATGATGGGACCTAACGCAGAAAATATCCTACTAACAAAAAGTTTATGTTAGACCTTTTTCGTGTGGAGCCTCCCGAAGGGTCAGTCGAGCCCGTCCATAAGAGGGTATCGTCCCTTCGACCTCCCAAAAGTGCCTTATCCCCCTCCGGCCCCCGCATCGCACTGCGACTTGTAAGATTGATTGGGGCTCCTTCAGTCCATTGCCAACCACCCTTGTGGGATATTCGACCCTCCCCCCTTTTTTCTCGGGTACTTGCGACCGGGATATAGATTAGATGGAACCGTTCTGTTTTAGATGGAGGTCTTCTTAAGGTATTAGAGTGTTTTAGCACTTTTTTAAGACTTTCCTTTGTGCCTACCGTGCCTACGTAAGTCGTAACCATTGGTGTATTGGTGTGCTACGTAAATTAACGTTGTTGAGATTTTTAAATATTACTGGAGTTTTAAAATTGTTTCTGTGAGTGTGTTGGTGTAGGTCACTGATAAGTTAATAGTCATATTACATGGATTCTATTTTTAATTAGTTATTTATTTGTCTTTATTTAAAGTAACACGTTTATTTATATCTTCGAAAAAAAATGGTACACTGAAAAACATCATCATCATAACATCACGCCTTTTATCCCCGAAGGGGTAGGCAGAGGTGCACATTATACCACTGTACAATGTAACACCCACTTTTCACTATTTATGTTATGAGTCCCATGTAATAGGGGGTGAGCCTATTGCCATATACCGGGCACAATTCCAGACTCCGTGCTACTACTGAGAATATTTAAAAACCCAGTAATACACTGAAAAACACTGCAGTATATTTTATGGTTTTTGCCGCTTTAAACTTTTTATATTAAAAAGTATCACATCTATCCATATCTAATGTTATTAAAAATAACATTATTCTTTGAATGAAATTTTACAATTGTTGTTCAAAAATTAAATCCAAGCTAATTATAAAAAGCACCTTACAATAACCCCTTCCATCATCTTAATTATAAATTGTCACCACATGATTACTACAAACCATCTCATCACATTCACAGTCCATTCAAAACTCCCAGCTCAACAATGCCACATCTAGCATTCACACATCCACCCTCTTTTTTCTCAGCAGGCGTTGTTAATAACACAACAGGCTATTTTATTCGTCTACCGCCACTTGCGGCCGTGCGCCTGCTTTGATGTCACAGATTACAAGTTTGCTTAGATGCCCATGTTATTGTAGCAAATCTTCATACTGCGTGTGTTATTTTGAATATTTCTTATGCTTTCTTCGGCGGATTAGAAGGTAGCTTTGAAGATAGTTTTTTCATGTAAGTACTTACCTATATGAGTTTTATGTAGAGGTGGATCTTATATTATCTATATCCATTAATGAGTTCCATGGTAATAGCCAGGACTCTTAGTTGAAATTTAAAATATACATATAATTGGATAGGTTTTTTTTTCTGAAAATATAAAAATGTGGAACGTTCTGTCGGCACCATAATGGAACTCTGAAGTTTTATTTGTGCTGACCAAATCTTTAACACTTGAGACTCGAAGTTGCCACATACCCAACGTGGCAGTGTATTTAGGTAAATGAAAACGTTTTTCCATAAAAAGTTTTCTCTAATTTTATCAATTTAATTCATTTGTTTCACACTAATATTATAAATGTGAAATTTTCTTTGTTTCGATGCTTGTCCGGCTTCACGCTGAAAGTACTGAACGGATTTTGATGAAATTTGGTATACAGGCATTGTATCGGCTGATTAAGATGATAGGACTTTTTATCCCGATTAAATGCTTTCATAGGATAAAACAGGGATCAAATTCTACGTGGATGAAGTTTCGGACAACAGCTAGCGTTGTATAAAGTTTATCGTATCTAACTAAACTTGAGGTTGAGGGTCTGTATGTCTATTTATACATAGTTTCGAGAAGAAGTAAGACAATTCCAATAATATCCGATTAACATCTATCTACAGACCGCTCGGAGCAATGTTAGTATCCGAATTGATCATTTACTTTAAGTTTTGTGGTATAATAGTTGTCTTTAGTCCTGTTTTAATCGGATACGAAACTTTGTACTTGATTTCGTTTACGACAAACATTTGATAACACTTTTAAATATAGAGAATTGCAATTCGCACATTTCGTATTGTTTAGAAATACTATATTTAACATTATGTTGCCGTTATGTAAAACCGAAACCATATTTTGAGACGTTACGAGCACTCCACTTAAACTACATTTGCAATTACATTCTGAACTGTTGCATAATCACATTGACGCCATATTAATTGCGTTGTAACTCCTCAAGATAGCAATTACAAACTTATTCAAAAGCAATTCATCTAAAACTGAATTTATGTGTGAATGCGTTTGCATCGCGACCTTGAGCGGTGACATAATTAAGTTTGGTCCCCTAACGATCGATTCTGCGTTTCATTACCATGAGGGTCCGCTAGACACCCGACGGCATCTGTAGGGTTGCTTTCATATTAAAATAGAATGACGTAAAAACCAAGCGCGTGCAACACATTTTAATATTTACTGAATTGCAAATATAGTTTATATTTGTTTGATCCTATGTTTGCGATTTTGATCACAATTGCATTATGTTGTACGACGTACGTTGTACGCGTGCCATGGTAAGCGCTGAGATTGTGACGTGTGCTAGTTAGTAGGTCAGTCAGGCAAGCCATAGTTGACATTTACGAGCAAAACATGGAAACAACAACCTAAATGAAAAAAGAACACGTTACCGTTCTGTCATAGTATAAAGAACATGTTCTTTATACTATGGTTCTGTTATAATCCTGGCTAGGGTAAGTAAAAAGCTGTATTTACGGTTATTCTGGCTGCACGTTTAAATCAACCAAGTTGAATTTACCCTCACACCGTGCCAAGTCGGGTTGAAGAGCTAGTCGCAAATAAACGCGAGCTAAAGCCCTTGCGCCACGGGGGCGGGTGCCAGCCAACTGGCAACCACCCCGTTGTCATTTACCCTACTTACCGTAGCTACCAGGCGAGCATAACACCAACGGAGAATTTTAACGGAATTAGTCGCGAGGCTGCTTGCCGCCTGCAGGGCGCCGTAGTAAATTCACACATGTACCTAGTAAGGCGAAGGGTAGGAGTTCCACCCACCTCCACGCCTAGTTTTAGCGCCTAGTAACTCGCAGGCACGAGGTGTCTACACGCAATGCCGCAAAAACATTAACTGAAGGAAAATAATTTTTAACTCTGTTTATTACCGTACATGGCGCTTACAGATTGACAGTTTGTGTCATCATTAGCGTTCACTAGGCTTACAGGAAAAAACCGTTAACGCGCTAACTTTTCACGATTTTCCTATGAAGATGATGCTTCAGTTGTTTAGTTCTGTAGACCATTAAGGGTGCTGCTACCTACTGCATAGTTGTGCACGTGTTCCCTAATTCAAATCCTACATCTGAAAGTGTGATTACTTTCTTTCTTTTCAAGAGAAGATTTAAACGTTATGTGTGTCTTCACCTTTACTACGGTACAGTTTCGGCGAATAATGTTGTGTGTGTAGACATTATGCACTATATTTAAGTTATACCATCGCAAACACTCATAATCAATACAGAATTTGGTACTTCCAAGTTTTTTTCGTTAAACTCAGTCTAACTGCTCGGGGGCTCACAGAAGGGGCGCCCTGCACTTTGGGCCGAACAGAAGTGTACGTTTTTCGAAATCTGCGAATAAAACAGCAAATAAAATGAATGTAACGCACCGAGGGGTTACATTTTGCTAGTAAGTGTAAACAAGGAATATAGAATCGAATTTGTATAATCCATTTAGATAATTAGCTAAGTCACGCCTTTGAGTTTTTCTAGATGCTTTTCTGCAATCTAAAAAAACTCCATATGTGTACACTTTTCTGAAGTTTTATTTATGTAGGTACAATATTTAAACTAAACAATATTTCAATTAAGAAAGTCAAATCAAAATACACACAATTCAAAACGAGTAGGTTTCGTGACCCATTCCTTAATAATTAATAATTTACCATTGTAAATTATTAATGCACGTCAACATTTTAATTATTTTATAATTTATATGTATAAAAAACTGATTAGTAAGGCCCAAAATTAATAAAATTAAATTGTTATCAAATCAATGCAGATAGAGAAAATCTTTTACAAATCGTTACCTTATTTATTAAGCAAACGGTTGAACTAAAAAACCAGGGTTGCATAAGTTATCTGGAAGTTCCAATAAATGTTTAAGGGGTGCGTAAATCATTACTGAACCCGCTTCCCGGGATAGGCAAAAGGACGCGTCCACGAGGGTCGAACGAATGGACAAGGTTCTTTTTAACGATTTATAGACATGTTCTATACGAATATTTATTTATGTAAGATTTATTTTTTATTTACTTTATGTAATATAAATATATAAATGTAGTATATTATTGACATGGTTAATATTTTTGGTAAATATGTGTTAAAGGACCATAACAAAATTAATTTCTTTATTTTATGGCCTGGAGGTTTAAGACGCCCGAAACCTACCAACGGCAATTACCAATGTGACTTTTCCGAGTTATATGTATTTTCTAAGATTATCTAAACACCACTGAGTAACGGTGAAGGAAAACATTGTGAGGAAACCTGGGCTTATATTTTTTAACTATAAGTTTGAAATTACCAACCCGCAATGAGCAAGCGTGGTGATTAATGCTCAAATCTTCTCCGTGTGGGAAGAGGCTTTTGGTCAGCAGTGGGCATTTATAGGCTGTTCATGATGATGATGTGGTCTCACAAGCGTTTTGAGACCACTAAAATGTCTAGCTAAAGTGACTTAATAGTGAGTTGGTGCTACTATCTAGGTATTACGCATTTGACGTGGTTTACGAAAATAACTGCCTCGAACTTTCACAATCGTTACTAGGAATTCATCATTTCTAACTTTTGCTAGGGTTTGCAGATGAACATGGAAGGAAAAGTTGGATTTCAATGGATAATCAGTGAAAATAATTATGTGTAAAAGTATGCTTTACTTACAATATGAACTTAATTAGACGATTACAATATCTGTTTTCTTAACCTTTCATGTGTCTAAACACGGATCCACACATTCTATTGTTCTCATATCGGTGCATTCAAGCAATTAAAGAAGTGAATTTTGACACAATAGTTGTAAGTGAATTAGGACACAACCGTCCGTAGGTTAGATAATGAAAAAACATTAGACACGTATTTTTTTACTTTCGTGTATAAGAAAATAATACCTAGATAAAACGGACTTAAGTTTAGGAGTGGGATATCGTTACGTTACGCTACCCTACAAAATGAAGTAAATCGTGACGTCACATAATATTTAAAATTATCGTCGAAAGTGTTTAATTTTGTAATAAATACGTGTCTAATGTTTTAAAATAATCTACAAGACAGATGTTAATATAAAATTTAGGATACTACCCTATTCTACAGAACTTTTGATAGCCCTAATATCTGGGCCGCCTTAGTATACCTAAAACATTTATTTACTATTAGCTTTTAGGCAATAACCTAACGTTATATACTTCCCTATGTAAGTTACAAAATCAAAGTTTGGATTTTCGTACTTAGCATACAAACTTAGAACATAGTAAAAAAACTTGACTCAAAATAAGGTATTAGGAATACATACGTATCCTAAGTAAAATTATGTAGATGTAATTTATGACATCCTGGAAGCAACGCGCGTCGGGCCCAGGGCATCGTCACCCTCGGGAGCCCTTCCGAAGCAAAACCCTATGTAGCAAAGTACCTATCTGTACTGACAGCGTCTCCCTCACTGTGCTATACATTATCTTCGCGTATTTTATGTTTGCCTGGTAGCAATAGTGATAGATTATAGTGGAATCGATGTTTGAATTTGAAAGAAACTGATAGTTTATCTTAGCGCAAAATGTCTACTACTTCACGAACTATAATTATATAGAAGAAAAAAGACCGGTATAGTCCAATAGTAGTACTTTACCTGACCTGGAATCGAATCCGACACCCCTTGCTCAGTCAAACTTGCGGCTACTCGAGCAATGAGTAATAAGGCAGAACTTAAAAGAGTAAAATAATACAAAATTATTTTCTTTACATATCTATGACAATCTTCATTCGCTGTTTACTATTTTGAATTAACAAAATATTACATAGTCAAGCGATATCGAGCACCTAAAATTCCCATAATCGTTTGTTCTAAGTTGTTATAATAAACCGCATACGACTCCTATTAGTTTTGGGCTCATAGAATATGAGGATAGAAAAGGGCGTGGAGTAGACTTGGTTGTTTATCTGTAACTCTGTATATACTTTCTGTGAAGAGTCTCTGCTTAGACACTGATAATAAATACTTTTGAACTTATTGTGTAAAGTTTCTGTGTATAAATAAACCATTATGACAAATAAAATTTCCTCGTTAGTTTAAGTCATTTTCAAATACTTTCAAAGCTTACATGCCAGTGATTTTTTTTTCGTATCCAATGTTATTTTAACTTTCGACATCTCCCAGTCTCAATTCATTAGCCTACTCTACAGTTTCTTGTATCCTTTCTCTCAGTTTGATAGACGTGGCAGCAAAACTTTTTCTAGGGTCTCGTGCCACCCCGGACCGTGTGGGGGCTTTCTATTAAATAATCATTTCGGACCCCGTCGCGTAGGTGCGCCGCTATTAACTCTGCGAATTAGTGCTCCTCATGTTTTATGAGAGCCTGGTAATAGTGGTAGTTATGATGGCCAAATTGTTGAACATCACGCTTTGTTGGGTAAGGGATCAGCTACATTGTAGGTTTATGTTCAAATGCGACGAAGAAATTGTTATGGTTTGTGTTTAAAGTCATTTCGGTTCGGTTAAACTATAGTGGTCCTTCGAACTTTAAGTGGTCGCGTGGTTTTGTCCTTCAGTACGAATTTCTTTTCTTCCCTCCCCTTTAACTTTGAACAATGTTGTAGTTATGTGGGCTTAGTGTCATTACGGCGTTTATAGAAATATTTTTGTAGGTAACTTGATATAAGTATTTTTAAAACTTCGCGACCATTGTTATTTTTAATCAATTCTAATTTTTACAATGGCTTACGTTACATTCTGGGTATGTTGACTAAAAATAACCTTAAATACGGAATCCAATCCGCCTACTTCGGATGCCGGGTAGGGTCGGGTACCTATCGAGTCATACGGGGTTCCGAATCTCCCTCGCCCCATGCCTCCTAGCCCCAGAAGGGAGTGGGAGGGACGAAACCTCTTAATTATTGTCACATATGAATTATTTTGATATTGACGCGTGTCTCGACCTCCTCGTTAGCGTCCCTTCGGGTTTCTTTTGAAATGTCGCGCTAGCTCTCCGAATGCTATGCTCGCCTGGTAGCTTGGGGAATTCGCAGTGATTTTTGTTTCAAGAATCTCTTTAGCAAATGAGATCTAGTTTGTGAAGTTTTTATGAAATCCGAAGCAAGGAAATGGATTAAATTCTTAAAATATGTCTATGGAGACTTTTTTATGTCGTAGCTAAAGGTTAACCAAACTCGCTTTCAGTTTCAACTAACTAAACAAAATGAACTAGGTCTGTATTAGGTACACGTTTTTGTGTATAATATAAAATAGTTTTTCGTTTGTGTGGTTTTGGTTCTCATTAGTTTGCCTTTGTTACATAATATATATTTTAGTCACCATACTTTGCTGTTTAAATGTTGTACCTAAATAAATATCAACATTGTCAACATCTGAACGTGTTTAAGATTTCTTCAAGAATTATGTTTCAGCACTGGATCAAGACTATCGAACAAAAAATAAACATACATGTATATGACACACATAATATTTTCACACACACTTTTTACGTTGTTTCAATGTGCACATATTTCTAATCAAACAATTACACCCAATTTTCCGTGACAGCACACACTGGCTAGACAATAAATTGGGGCCTATCTTAATTGTATACAAAAGTGGCTGTCGTGTCGTATCCACTATTAAGCCAAGGCTCGGTCCAAAGTGCTACCATCTAATAGGAACTTTAATTTTCCAAATTTACCTGGCGTTTATGTAATTCACCCCATACATGAACCCCCCTCTGGCCGCGGGGTGTCTAATGTAGACCAAGGGGGGTTTAGGCGACGCTCACGAAAAGGAAAAGGGTGGTTCTAGCAATTTTTTTCTGATTTTTACCCTCCCTTTTTGCCCGATAATACCCTAATGGTCGCTTGCTTCCTTTTCGCTGGATTTTTTTTCGCCGTCGAAGATCGAGACGTATTTTTTACTCGCTTGTAATTTCCTCGTTTCCCGCCGAAATGAAAAATAAACGGTCAGGGGTTTTTTGTATTGATGCGTGATTTTTGCGGTCGTGCGGTGTCAGGGTGGCGACTGACGACAGTATGTTGCTTACTTAGCAAATATTGTCGTGAAACTTTGCTACGTTACTTGTAGAATATTTACTAATATCTAAATACTGTAGGTAGGTATTATCATTTTCTGTAGTCCGTAAGTAATTCTTTACTAGTTTTCTTTTATGTTAATTTAAAAAACTTCTGTATAGGCGTGTATCTAACAAGTTCCCATTTTTATGTATTATAAAAAGGTAATTACATAGTAAGTAAACAGTCGTCTCGTAATGTAAATAAAAACAAAAAAAAAATTTTAAAGCAATTTGTTCAATAAATTCGGGAAGTAAACAAAACAAATAAGCTTCCTGTTTTATCAGAATGTTTTATTTTGCTTGAAAAACATACAAAGTCAGATTTTTGTCTTTGTGTCCTTTTGGTACGGAGTAAACGAATAGACCTGGTCAAATACGGACATAAAATTCAGTGTTTGTAGAGAGTTTTTAGAATATTCTAAACCTAAATAATTTCCCCAATTAAATCCGATGCCGGTAGCGGCAAGAATTTCTCGTAGTCTCGTATGCGAGTACGAACACATTACTTTTATTTTGGCATCGATAAATTTTCGTACCGGGTACCACCCTGCATAATGCATGCAGCGAAAAAGTAGGGAAAATAGAGAAAAATCGGGGAAAAATTTCGCCCCCTCGTCGGGTTCCTTGGGCACCACCTACCAGGCAAGCAGGGGCGCGCAGGAGGTTACCGTCCGCCAAGATTAATACGGTACAGTACGACCGCCCGACGCCGCAGCTTTCATTAAAAATACTGGGACCCTGATGGGTTAGCTGGCAGACTTGTGCCGACTATGTGCCGCCCCGTGGCGCCGTCTGCGGTTTTACCGCACTCGTACAGCTAAAATGAATTTCGAGATCTTTCTGTTTCCATTCACAATGTTATTTACGAAGTACATGTGAGTGCAAAGTATTAAAAATGTAAGCATTTTAATTTAACAAACAGCTGTACTGATTATTTTCTCATGATTCGATGTTACCCTAGTGGGCAGGGGAGACCTGTATTAAGAATCGCATGACTGTAAAGTATGTTTGTGCGTTTCTAACTTTCTTTTGTGTTGCCACGAGTCAGATGATTAGTTGATTATTGCTACGCCGCGGCGTAGCAAGTTCCACGGATTTGAAAGGAGGGTGCTGCTACGGCGTAGCACGGCTACGAGTACGTTCGTAATCATTATGACGTCATGTTATTGTGGGTTGCAATGAAGTAATAAAGTAAAATGAAACATGTATGGGTGTGGTGTCTAAGATTTTTGTTCTTACAAAAAGGAATAAAATAATATTTTATTTACACTTACTAAGACTGTCTTTCTCGTTCGAATAAATGTCATCACATCACTCATCAGTATTGTATTTATATTTTGATAATTTTCAGAAATCTTAACTGTTTTATGTACTTTAAAGTATATCCTTTATTTCAAACCTTCTTGTAATATAAGGATTACCGTGCTATTGGACAAAACGAACACACTATTATTTATTTACACACACCCCGAAAACCAAAGTAACATAAACACAGGGAGTCATTAGGATTCCATCAGTCACAAAAACTATGTCCAGCCGCCCCTCTTGCATGCTCCACCGTTATTATTTCTTAGCTCTGCACACCCTATGTCCCCCTAGTCGCGCTAAGTACTAAGCGGGCTGTTTGTAGGCAAAAAGTAGAGCTACCCTCACCCCCTCCCGGCCGCTCACGCTTTTAAACCTCAAGCGTCCAAGTGCGGGGAATATGAAATTTTCGAAATGATAAAGCCGGTAAATAATAACTAGTAGTACGGGCACGGCCGTCTAATGTACCAGCTGCAGAAAAAACATGTGTCTAATGTGGTGTCTCTGTTTAGTTTATTTATTTAGTTTCACGTGTATTTCTTGTGTATTACATTATTTGTGTTTTGTTCACATAAGCAAATATGGCCTTTGGTGGACATTAAGGTTAGGCACAATTTTTTTTTTACATATCGTCATGTCGTATTAGTGTGGTTTAATTTCTTAAGATATTTGTTTTACAGAGCCGTTACCATTTGTGTTTAGGTATCTCTTTATTTCTTAGTATTGCTAACTGAAATGAAGGTATATTTCACTTAAGTACGTTCTACCTACGGTTAATTAACAAGATTGTACAAAAGGACCGACATTATGTGGTTCTCAATACTGGTGAAACATTTGAAGATTTCGAGAAAATAAGTTTAATGCTTAATAATACAATGCTAAAGTTTTTCTGCACTCAGTACCGGGGCAGCAGCGGGGTTCGTGTGTCTGCTTTCACATTTCCCACTCGCAACGTAAGGCGGGGTACGGTACACCCCCACCACCCGCTGTGCTCCTGGTACCTACACCCTGCTTTTTATACCTTCCTGCCCGTCGAAAGTAATCAATTTGCGACTTAATTAATTAAGAAAAAAGCTTTGTCGGACGTTTAGTAACATCAAATGACTTGTGTTATTATTCTTCTGTTTTTTTTGTTTATTAAATTATGCCTAGTTCATTCTTGTTCTTTGTATTGAGAACTGTTATTAAGTTATTTGCAAAGTTCTAATGAAATCGTTTTTAAGATCGGAAAAACTGATGAGTCGAAAGTGGGTGAAGTGGCCATCCTTTTACGAGTGTAAAGGGGTGGTAGTGGGCGTTTAGACGTCTAGTTGAATTTTGATCCGTTCAAAATGAAATAGTTTCTGTAGATATCATTTTATGATTTAACTTCTCAAAATTTTTGCGTGAAGTCTATCTATTGCCATGCTTAAAATATTTGTATTGTTAAGGTTAGGTGGTAAAAATTCGAGTTTATTTTTATTGTTTTGTTCTTCAAGTAATGTGCTATAATTGACGTTAGTTTTTTAATTTTTAGTTTTTTAACCAAATTATACATTGGTCCTTTGATGAATAGTTCATTAGTAATTTAAAGTACACCAGTATATTTGTATAATAAAACACATGAATTTGTCGTAAATTCCGTGATTATCAAACAAACCGCTAGGTCTGTGAACTAAAATGCTTATAAAGCTCACTATAACTTTGAAAGGGCCCAGTCAGCGCGCAAACATGTTAATTTACCACTGGATAACGCGACCCAATTCCCCCATCCTAATTCCGTACAGTTTCCACACTAGCAGAGCTACAAATACTTTTCCTTTAGTTTCGTTTCACCCGATATCGTCGTTATCTAGTTAGCCCGGGTCGACGAGGGTCCGAAGGGTCCGGGACTAAGTACCAGGACCGCATAGGTAGGTAGGAGGCTCGCGTGATGCCTGCCCCACACCCGCCAACACTATTTATAAACGTTCGCGATACGCAATGTTAGTGAGGGATTGTGTTCTCGCACGCTGAAACCAATTAGGGCTTATATGATCCTGGTAATGGTATTTTTTTCTTCATATTATATTTTATTTACTATTTAATTAATATTTTCTTTTGTCTTTTGTTGTCTGTTTGCTGGGCATCCGGCCTTCTCTGAAAATAAATAAAAATAACTGACTGTTCTGGGTTAGCTTTGACCCACGCTTGCCTGCCTCATATAAAATAGGACGTATCCGTTAAGTATTTATTATACATGCTTCGGTATTCAGTCGTATAGACTAAAATATTGACACTCTTATCCTACCTTTACACAGGTAGATTACGTTTTCTATGACAGCTTACTTCTTCAGACCGTATTACCCAGAATTTATACATTTAATTAACACACAAAAATGACTTGGCCCTCGTTTACCGCTGAATTACCGGAGACTTCATTATGTTCTAAATATATGAAGATCACATTTTAATCGGGCGACCAACGCTTAAACTTAAAAATATAACGCTGGAGTCCTCCACATTTCATACGCCCGCCACCCCTATATAAATTTTACCTTAAAAATCCGCAAATTCGGGGCTCCGGCACGGTCGCCAGACCTTTTCGAAAAGGGTCCACCGAACCCACCGATCCCACCGAAAGGGATTTGCCTTGGGATCGAGGCATTCGGCCCTACACTTATACAAAATGTCCAATACGGGCCCGCCCCGTGGACCCTCGGGGGCCTGAAGGTAGCTGGGCTGTAAGCGTAAACATACAAGTTTGTTGCCTAACCGATGGGATATTATGTAAGTGCTTGTCAGTTGTTCGACCGCAATCACGACACAATCTCGCCAATTCGTTCCGTTACGTCTTTTTGCAATTTGATTGTGACCTTTTTACGATGATTTGATTGATACAACTTTGATTTTTTGTATTGCTCCCCGGTTGTCCCTATTACAACTAAATAGTTTAGCTTTGGGTGAAATCAAAGTGAACGAAAGTTGTTTCATTGTTTACAAACATTACCCATTTCCTTGAAAGACATATTGAGCTACTTACAGTGTCAACAGATGCGCACTGTCAAAAGTACCAACGTTTTCATGCAATAGGGTTAGACTTCTAAATTGAATGTAGAATGAACCGATTTTCTAAAGGACAAAATACAGTAGATAAATACATAAATCTAAAAATTAACAAAAACAATGTTTATTGATGAGCTGGGTAGAGGAACCCCCTTGTTAGATAGTCGTGCTTGCGACCGCTCGACCAACGATACAGTTACAAAAATAACTCAACGAATTACTTAAACAAAACCTATTCATGCTTAAAAGTTTTCTTCTACATCTTTAATATTTAATTAAATTCCCGTACTTAAAAGGATACGCGAAGAAATTAAAGGTTCAGTAGCTTTTAACTTTAATTTGTAACTGTTTTACACCCTATTGTAACTATGTACTAGGAAGGCAGAAAGAGTAAGGAGGTATCGAAATTTTACTTCAGTAAACTCACTTTAGAGTTAGTTATGATTTGGTAATTGCTATTTTGATTATTTGACTGAGAGATTTTAAATTAATAATTTTTTTTCTTTTTATTTCAGGTATGTACAAAAAGTTGTAAGTTGACAATATCTACAATATAAGGAGGTAAGTTTTTAGTATTAAAAAATAATTCCCCATATTAAGATTTTCATAAACACAGACTCAGATCCGGAACAACAATTTATGAGTCTCACAAAGAATTGTTCCGAGTCAAAATCAAACTCGTTGCGCCGATGGCGATTGCTTAGCCACTGTGCACACCGTACACAGAAATGAAAACATTTTTTAACAACTCTATTACAATCATTTAATCCATGCAATATTTACAAAAATATATTAATTGTCCGCTAGAAAAATTGTTAGATCAGGGAATCGATCTTCTAAGACTTATTCTCAGTACCTAATTAATTCAGCCATTAGAAATAGAACATTTTGTTAAAATTCACACTACGTTTCATTAATGAGAATTTCGAAAATCGAAAACCCAATAAATAGTTGTCCCGTACTGACCCGAGTCGACGTCGCACCTGGGACCTTAAGCTTAGCAGTTGAACCCAACGAGGCAGTTTCATAGTTACGTGTTTTCAACAATTAACTTATAGTATGAAAAGAAAAATAACTTTTATAACAATATTACTCCAAGCATAGTAATTGCTATGAGCACGATTATAATTGTAATACTCTAACTATAAATTTATTTTTAAAGAACATAGTTTCAACATTTAACTTCTTTACCAACTGTGGTCCTTTTACCCTTAGTTTTTCATTTTCTAATAAAAAACAAAAATTTTTACTACTTGTAATTTTTTTTATTTTATGTGATTTCAAAGTTAGTAATAATATTCTACCTCCATAGCAAAATACTCCATAATGTACTAGGGTCGCATACATAAGCAAAAGTGTGTTTGTTATAAGTCTTCTAAACGTAATTACATACACAATAACTGCAGTGCCTAAGTAAAAACAGTGAACAGTATTCTCACAGGCACTAAGGCGTATACAGGATGCGTTCTACGTATATAGGGGGTGTCGGGAAAAAGTTATAATAACATTAATGTAGGTTCTTTTGACAGCTCGCCGGTCGTCGTTAGCAGCCCTGTGCTCTGTATCTTGTCATAATCTTTTAGGGTTGCTGGTGTGTCGATGGTTTTTTCGTACATTTGTCGACAAAATGTTGGCGAAGAAGGTGCTGCGTTCACTCTGCCTTTCTGGGATGATTTTTCATAACAAGATAAAAAATCCATTGCATCTTTCTTTTAACCAAACCAAACATGTGCATTAGATTACAATACTTAATAATTTGTTTGTAATTATACCAATACAGGCGTTTTTCAATGCATCAATGGGTTTAATTAATTGGTGTTCTTATATTGATACATATATTGTATATATTGATACGTATCATTAACGTTGACTAACACAACTTAATTTATTAATTGTTAACTAAATGCAAGTATTTTATTGGGAATACGTAGCAAAAATTATACAAATGTTTATACACAATTAAGCTTGAATAGATCATTGTTTCTTAATTGCTTCTTTGTAGTTTACTCTCTGTTAAGTTTATATGGAAGGACAGTTTGCAAACTTTAGTAAAAATTGGCAAAAAAATCGACTCGATGTTATCGACACAGTAGCAACCCAAGTCACGCCGCATCACTAATTACGGGCGCAGACGGCGGCGCCGGGTCGAGCCAAGGGTACACGGTCCTCTCGACAGAATTTTTTCCCCAACGCACCCCCTACCCCACCGGATGGAAGGGGGGCTTCCTGTCCCTCCCGGACCCTTCTTAACATTTCCCTGGCTCGGAGGCACAGAAGGAAGATGCCTCGCTTATATGGAACCCTAGTACCTACCGCTCGGGTTATATACTTTTTTAGGGTCGGTCAGACCCTTTGAGGCCTTTCTCACGAGTTAGGGACCTACATATTCCCTTTTCAGGCCCTTGTTGACCTTTGTAGGTTTAGGCCGCGTTGTTTCGCTGTTATATTATATAAAAGTTTCAGATTTCTCATAGTGACGACCAAGTTGACTGGCGTGTGAATTTCACTAGTATAGTTAATTAATAGAATTCAAGAGGAACTCATTTTACCATGCCTTAATAATAAGTTAAAAGTTTACTTCGATATAATTTTAAGGAGAATTCACATCGCCTTCCATTTCATAATTTTAATTTAACGTTAAACCGTAGTCAAACAAGGTAAATCAACTTGTTGCTGTTGTTCACATGTAAAAAAGAAACGAACTTTAATCGTATCAACCAACGAGTATCAGCTTGTAAAAAAGTTTTTCGTCCAATCATGCCATCAGTACAAATAAATGGTGATAAAATCAGTTACCAAGTTTTCTCGAGTCGTATAAAGACTAAATTGAAACAATTTTTATTTTTATTGAAAATCCCGGGTTCCATACCTATATCTTTAAAGAAATACTTATTTCACAAGCGATACTAGGAGCGCAGATATCCAAGGCGATTTGTGGTCACTGCTTAATAATTCCTTCGACAGTTTGACAAGCGAACACGCGGTAGGGTTTCTCGCTTCATTGCTGTGAATTTTGATGTGTTATTGTAGACAGTTTTCTTTCAAAGGTAGATTGTATTTATGGAACTATTGTTTTTGTTTGAAATTGATGTAGTATGTATTAATATGGAACTGTACTTTAAGAATGGATTAATGATGTATTAGTTCAAAATAAAGTATATTTATTATATTGCTGTGATATACATATATTATAACACGAGATGTGACATTAGTTGACTATCAAATTATTCGATTATTTATGTAAGCAATGTCTAAAAACTATATCACCGTTGGAAGTGCTTGATTTTTTAATTATAGAACAACAAAATTCTTTAAATCTAAACAAAATAAACAATAACAAAGTCACCCTTTACAGTCGTTGTTTTTTGCTTTCCGATTTCATCGTAATTATGGGCACCCTAATAATGTATCGATATTTATTTTTACAACACTAATGATTTGTTGAAAACAGGGGTGTCAATTGTGAATTGTCACAAATGAATTTTGCGAGTTACTGTTTTATTAATATAATTTTTAATGTTCAAATGTATGAATTGATTACCCTTGGGGGCTTTGAAAATATGCATTATCACTTCTGTATTTCCCAAATGATTGGACAAATGTATAGGTAAGTTGTATATCTGTAACATACATATTTGGAAAATTCGTGAAAGATATTTCATAGAGAGAAATAATCTTTCAGGTCAACAAAGTTGTCATTTGTTGGTTTGTAAAGTATTTTTTTAATATGATTTTGTATACTTGAAACTATTAAATTGCGATCTCTGACGCCTGCGGAGTGTAGAGATTTGGAAACACTTTTTTATGTAGAGGAGACAGATTAGTCTAGCTGTTAGCAGTAGACTGTTATGAGCTGTTGATTATTTGTAACGGGGAATTGCCTTAAGTTTGATTATAGGTCTTCTAATTAAAAAAACATTCCAGAGTTTTATGTTCATCATCAACAGCCTATAAATGCCCACTGCTGAGCAAAGCCTCTTCTCACACGGAGAAGGTTAGAGCATTAATCACCACGCTTGCTCAATGCGGGTTGGCGATTTCAAACTTATAATTAGAAATTATAAGCCCAGGTTTCCTCACGATGTTTTTCCTTCACCGTTTGTCAGTGGTGTCTAAATAATCTTAGAAAGTACATATAACTCGGAAAAAGTCACATTGGTACTTGCCGTTGGTAGGTTTCGAACCCGCACCCTCATGCATGAGAAGCAGGCGTCTTAAACCTCCGGGCCACCACGACATGACTGAAGTTTTATGTTCGCCTGGTAGATATTAATGTCATGCGGTTCTTATGACGTTTCGAATCGTAAACAAAATGGGCGCCAAAATACTGGTGAAGCTCAATATACCATGTGCCAAGTACGCTTTTAGCAAAGGAATGAAAAATATTCTGTCAGTTTTGAAAATTAAGATTTACTTTTTAACATTCAGCCATGTCTTATGTATCTGTAAGCTGCTTCTTAAACATAAGGGCTCGAAACTTGGCAAGCACCAATGCGACCTTTTTCTAAGTTTTAGTTCAAAAGTTAAATTAGTCATTACTGCCATACGGTAAAGGACAAATGTTCTGTAAATAAGTTTTGAATTCAGGTCTTAATTAGTAGGTAAATTGTGATTATGTTACTCTTTTTCTTTTTGTAAATAAAAACTTGATAGTAAGTCAAGGGGAATACTGTAAAATATCGTATTTGACAGAATATATTTTGAATTACCATTTCCTGGTCTTTTACGGTCTTTCGTTACAAAACCACGATAAAGAAGATTTAGAAAATGAATGATTGCAATAGCCATATAATGAAACGAAAATATTCTCCTAATAATATGTCATTCGGTTGAAAAACGAGTCGCTATCTCATACGCTGGTAGCAAATTCATTTCTCCTGGGTATGGTGTAACGACTGTAACCAATTTTCTCATAACGCCACCAGACAAACACGCCAGGATCAATTTAATTCAGCGGCCCAGATATTATCTATGTTTGACATTTCGACTCTGAGATTACAAACGAACTTTGCCAAGTCAGTAAGCGCGCCACCAACTTACTAAGGATTATACTACTTTAATATAGCGCTGCGACCGTGTGTACCTCCCTTAAGTGCCACTGTCACGAGCCAAAAGGCGAACAAAGTAGCAGAGGCAGTTCCCTCCACACGAAGTATAGCCTCCGCGCGCCACGGGGGTAAACTTTGATACCCCAAAACCTCCACCCTGCTATGCCACCCTAGTACCCGGCCCACCCACAGCGGGGCTTTGAGGACGTCTTTGAGCCGAACTTTAGCGGGAAAACCCCAAAATTCAAGTTGGCCCACGTCCCCGATTACGAGTTGGCGATATCTTTGAAATTTTCTGGTCTCCTGGTACGTCAGACGGCTTGTTTTCGATTTTTTAGATGCGGTAGATTGGGGAGCTGATTTTTCTCCAATTTCGTAGGTAGTTTTTCTCGTTAGGAGGGAAACGTTACTTTACTATCTTTTTCCTTATACCTATCTAGTCAAAGCGATAAGCTTGCTAACTTTTCAGGTTTTTGCTTTTTATTTATTAAAGTTACATCTCGGAAAGAAACTTATCTATTAGACAACTTAATCTTTTATAAAAGATTTAGTGAGTATGAGTACTGGTTGAAATGCAAAATGTTTAAAAATAATATAAAAGTGATGTATATATAGTTTATAATGTTCGTCTCATTATATCAGTCACAGCTTTAGACGTTCGCTGTAGCGATTACTGAAAAATGGTATAGCACTTGAGATTTTCAATCTCAAGTGCTATACCATCGTCTATCATTGAACGAGTAACCTCGTGTTTGACAGGCAAACATGTGACCACAATAACTACTTCTTAAAAGCAACAGAAACATTATATAATAAATAAAATGCTAAATTAATTCATACACAAAGCTTTTCACGTAATTCTTAACAAAATTAGACAGAACTTAATTTAAATCGTTTTCCTTAAAATTGTCAAATAAAAGACATCAACGGTCTAATCTTAGAGTTAATTTAAAATTTCATGTTTAATTTTAATTGCTTACCTCAATATGTTTAAACACATTTTCCTTTATTTGTAGAAGTATAAGTTACAAAAGTTTGTAAAGGTTGTAGTTTTCTTACGAATTAGCTTCGCCTCCTAGGACCAACGCGCAACGTTCACGATATTATATACAAGTGGGTACAAACTAACTTCTGTTCTAATTTCTACTGGCTATATACAAAAATAAATTAAAACTATTAATTATATAAATTCTTTTAGTTTTAAAATTAAAAAAAATATTTTTTTTAAGAAATGCATGAAAAAGTATATTTTTCTGATTAAAGCAAATTCAAATTCCCTTACATACCAGGAGTTATTTTCAATTGATTGTACTAGGATAACAAAATGAACAGAAGGTGTACTTGAAATATACATCCTACTAGGAGCACGGGTTATTCGTGAAATACCAGGCGCACAGCATTACGGAATTACCGAGGTAGCAGAAGCTGTAGGAGGTATAATAAACAAGGATAGCATTGCGTGATTGGCGGGTACTGGGCGTAACGTTTATTTCTGGCAGTGATTTTCAGCAGGCTCGGAATTTGAGGGAATGAAAGTTTTAGTGCTTTTGTATTTTGTACTCAAAATGATTGAAGCGTAAAGTAACTAATACTGAAAATGCATTACGTACATTGGTTCATAATCAGGTTAATAACGTTGCCAGTTAATCAAATTTTTCCTTTGCATCTAAAAGCATAAGGTTCATTTTGGTATTTCTTTACAATAATGTATATTCTCTATGAAGTAATATTATACATTCTTTATTTTATTCCTGTCGTGACATCGGAATCTTCAATTTAGTTTCAAGCTTATGAATTAATTATAAGAAAACCTTATCTCAATCAGCCGTGTGTTCTTAATTAACTTAATTGTACAGAATAAAAAGGTATGTTACTATAATTGTAATGTAGTTTTATTCATATTTTTTGCTATAAAAATGAAAAATAATACCTAGAAGACAATTTTTAATTGAAGCGCCTGTAATTATAGATCTATAAAATGGTTCATAATATCATACAGCGTAGAAGATTAGACTGGGTTTGGTACTTCTGTGGTTTCTATGCGCTCCTGGTATAGTATTTCGTTTATGACTTAGATGACATAATAATAGATTTTTTATCTAAACATTTTTATGTTTTGGAATAATAAACTTCATGATTAATTATTTTTTTAAGGTATGATAATTGATGTTAAAAGTAAACTCGAAATTGAATTTGAAACATTAGGAGTACGGCACTAAAAACCATTCCTCATTGTTTTCTAACATTCTTTCCATCGCTGTCAAGTAAAGCGGTGGCTGCCATAGCTTGTGACCGAGGGGCGTCGTGTTTGATTCCAGATTACAAGATGGCGATTTAGATATGATTATTGGTACATAATTATCACAATTGTGTTTTGGCTTAATTGCAGCGGATCATATTTCAAAACAGTGGTCATAATAAAACTAATTAGATGTCGGGGTGTTTTGTATAGCTTTAGCTAGCTTTTACTCACAGCTTTACCCGTGGTGAAATGTAGTTTATGCTCTTGTCTGTACTTAACTGGCTGCTGTAATTTCGGTGTGATAAATTCCTACCAGATTGGTTGAAAAGATAAAGCACAAACAAACAAACCAAGTTTTTTTGAGCTGGGTCAAAGAAACCCATAAATACGTTGATTGATTTACAATGGAATCCGATACCTCTTGCTCAACAGTCACATTAGTGACCACTCGGTCAATGAGGCAGTATTATGTGTACCTTCTATCATGGTTAAAAATTTTCAAACGACATTCTCTAAGAAAGACATCCTGTATTACGAAAAACACATCTAGAATTGTTCCTGTTACAAATCTAATTCAGTAACCAATAGGTACGAGGTAGAATCCAAACTTGATATTCAAATAGACTGAAACTGGGTTAACAGTCAAGGTTTAGGTACTAAACGCTAGTTACTTTACATAATTTATAATGAGATATTAAAGGAGTTTTATGTCCGGATATAAACGGCAGCTGAAAGGGAAACTGGGAAAGGGTTTTTTATTATTTTCGAAATACCTTCAGGCTAGGGGCGCGAAAGCAAAGCCATCTTCGGTTTACGATCCCCCGAGCTTAAGATTGGCTTTACACTTAATGAATATTGGCTATTTTAATTTTGAATATTAGGTATTAGAGAGAGAGTTTGAAAAATATTTAATCATAATACAAAGAGGCGTTAAAATTTTCTCTACGAAGGTTCTTATACCCTAGTACCGAAGGACCAATATTTTTTAACACGATTGGATTGTTCACTAACAAACAACTTCGCCTTTTATAGCCCGCACATAACTTTCTTTGTTTACTTGATATCAGAATATCTCGAGGCTACCAAGCTACCAGAGACCCGCAGGAGGTGCGATTAACTACTTCGTAAATAAGCAAAGTAATACTGGTAGAAGAATTACCGGCTGCTCGCCACTGGCCGGGTAAGGCAACCGGATATTTCTTTTAGCTGTCCAAAGAACCCCCCGGTCATAATGCCCTAGTGGGGGCCGCAGGGGGGCAGATATAAAGATACAGGCCCCCCACTTATCCCGGGACCATACCCGGTCCTTTTGCTTTTATAGGGGGTGTGTATAAAACCGAATCGCCCGGTTTTAGCTGTGCTGGAGTGTTACGAGCGGGGCCGGCGGCGGCGGTCGCATTATGCCGACGGAACGAGACTATATCTGATGTGGCTATGGTGGCTTGGTACTTATATACAATGTTTAGACGATGGCTTCGTTCATTTATTAGTCTGGCGTTTCGAACGGTCAATAAAACATTGAAGGCTCTCTGTAATAAACGGAAATTAGCCGCGAAAAAATGCCCAGGAATTGTATGGAAGCTTTTTGTTACATTTGCTGCCTTGTTTATTATTAGGGGATACAACTAATTTGCTCTTATTCCACTTCAGCTCCAGTAAGTACTCGGTGTAAAAAAGAAACGGTACTCAAGGTTTCCGTATACCTCATACGTTTCTGAGAAAATGAACTGTTTCAGTAAAGCATCAACCTGTATGTGCGGTTGTTTAAAGTTATATTTACGGTAACATTATCACTCTCGTGAATTACTTCATAAATAATTCTAACATTAACTATGGTTATGAATATACCTAGCTAATATTACATATAGTTTTTAGTGAACTTTATAAAAATTCGATAGCGCTCGCTTAGTGTCCATACCCTGTTTTGTCCAGCTTGCGAACCGTAACGTGGGGCGGCGGGTCGCAGCATCAAGATATTAATTTCTCTTTATTACCAGGGCGACATGTGCTTATAAGATGAAGGTAACTATGTTGTTTCATTATTCGAATGTCAGAGGGCCCGGGTGGCGGGTAAGGGGGGTGGAAGCCGTATAAAAACGACAATTTCCTCTAAACGCGCCGCGCCCGCGCCCGCGCCTGTCGCGCCGCGCCCTCCGGTACTAATTAACTGCCACAGCGGTTATGTCACCCTAGTACCCCTGTTTGTAGGGCGGTGTTCAATTTTTTTGTCTGGAGGTTGACAGCTTGACCTTTCCATATAAAATCGAGAATAACAATAATGTTGAACCAGGGAGGGTCTTCGCAAAATATGTTTACAATTTTACATTTCAGAGAAGTTCATACTTTGAAAAAATATTTTAATAATGTTATTATTTGTACCGAAAGGCTTTTCCTAGAATAATATCTGCAGCGTATAATAACATTAAAATGTATTTGCTCTCGGATTTACGATTACTTGTTCCGTTACGAATCTTAAATAAAAAGTCGCAAAAGAAAATACTGATCACAAAGTTTTCCATTTGGTCCAATAGGATACTATGCAAAGCAAGTGAGGCTGGTGGCATGACAGACCTTAGAAGGAGATCCCTTGAATGTCATTTGCGTCGATATTTTTCAGTTACGGTAATTGAAAACTACTATTTTTGGTTCACTGATAATTTGCTTAAGATTGACCATGTATACCGGTTATATCACTATGTTGGAGCGTGTTTATGATTGTACTGACAGCCGAAGGTTCTAAGGCTTTAAGAAGGGATCTCGAGATGTAATGCAAGGGTCAGCCATCCACAAAGAGATTATGATAAGCGTTTCTTGACCCATAAGACCATTCAAAGCATACCGTTCCGAAATATACATAGACATAAGTGTTACACAAGCAAACCCAGAGCTACCAGGGCCTCATAAGTAAAAGGAGGTCTAAAGTCTATTTGCAAAGGAGGTGATGGTGATGATAACATTCTATGGGCAGTTATAAAGCCGTGGACATACACCAGCAAATGACACGAGACCTCCATACATTCGCATGTCTTCGTCCCGCTATTCCTAATCGCTACAGTGGCACATTATAATAAACGTTCACTCCAAATTAGACCTTAATCACCTCACTAAAGGGTATATTATAGATTAAACATCGCGAACCTTAGCAGTCCTTATATGTACCTGTTTAGTAGTTAATTATTATGATCGGTTAGTTATGTGTGTTTTGTGTTGTGGGTAAACTGCAAATTGGGTCACTTGCGAACAATATTCATATTGCTTAGTTTTGTATCATTTTAGTGAACTTTGGGTACGGAAAAAATATGAGGTTCTTATTAACGTGAGTGGGTGTCCTTCTACCTTCAATTGTTTGTATTTTGGAAAGATATCACACGTTGACCGCGTGGTCTCAAGTGCGACTGCCGGGCAAGGGGGCTCCGGTTCGATTCCCGGGTCGAGCAAAGTATTACTGGGGTTTTAAAAAATTCTCAGTAGTATCACGGAGATTGGAACTGTGCTCGGTATATGGTAATAGGTCTACCCCCTATTACATGGGACTCGTAACATAAATAGTGAAAAGTGGGTGTTACATTGTACAGTGGCATTAAGTGCCGTAATGTGCACCTCTGCCTACCCCTTCGGGGATAAAAGGCGTGTTGTTATGTTTATGTATCGCACGTTGAAAAGGTGGTGGTAATGTTTGATAATTGACTATAACCGTTTATTGAGTAGTTTTCATAGAATTTCTACGTTTCTCATCGACTTCTCTGGTTCGAAACTAGTAGAGCTTTTCTCAGTATATTCACGTGAGTAACCCGCGATTTTAGTTAATTACAGAATTACAAATAGATAACAGAAAGAATGTGGTCAACTTTTATATGCAAAATGGAATTGTCGTCTTACTCTATCTTACTCGCCATTTTTCCTTATTTGCTCACCGTTTAGACCTACCCTGGACTACGACAAACATTTTAAAACCAAAATCAGCTCAATCGGCCCAGCCGTTCTCCAGTTTTAATCATGCTAACGAACAACAATTCATTTTTGTTTATATAGATATAACTTACATTGTTTCCTGTATTTTGTATGGTTCTACAGATGTAGGTAAATTCCGTTATAGTAGAATTGATACCTCAGTTCTGAGTAACAGGCAGTTGGCATCTTCCGAATATAGGTAGGTACCGGGTAAGCCATGCTGCCTTAGTACCATCTAAGTGACAATTTATATGATAGTGCTTTGGGGAGATACATACAGGGACGAATTTGACAATAACTAAATTTTTAAAGATAAGTAATTTGTATTAGTGGTTTAGTTCAACTATTAGATATTCAGATTCTAAAATATTGTTGGATATTCAAATTTAAGGTCCTTATTAATACTCCGTGTTTACTAAAAAGACTGAAATATCCCAAAGTAAAGCAATTAGCGTCTTATAATTCATTGTAATTTAGCCATTAACATCTCAAGTAAAATTATCCAGAACCGAACGAACAATCTTTAAAACTCACTTTCTATGGACAAACTGTTCTCTTTCCCATAAAAAGTGAACCAAACAAACAAACAGGACAATATGATTCTATTAAATAGTTACGTTTACTCTCTAAAAGGTGAACACCGCGTTTCGCTACACCAGATCCCTTTAAGAGCCCTTGAATGTACCGAAACAGCAGATCAAAATAACTTCAATCTGTAAATTTTTTACGTCGAAATTTCGACTTTATATCATAGAACGGTAAAGTTAAAAATTAAACAAAGAAATTGGACAGAAAGGAGTAGGTTGATCCGGTGGCGTCTGCACCTAAGAGGGTGCGTGGGACGAAATTTTACGAGTTTCAAGATCCTGCATGAATTACGAATTTTAACTGACCCTTTGATTCTTTTTGTTGGCGATGTTGGTTAGACTTTGGATCCGTCATAGGTAGAATGTGACTTTGTTGTATGATATACTAAGTACATACCTTTCTATTCTTAAAAAAAATCTAGGAATATTGGTTTGGTTTCTGAATAAATCACTTCTTAGTTGTGAGTTTGACCTTCAAGACGAGCAAATCGAACACTAAGCTATGATTATTGAGGTTTCTCATCAAAACATGGAACATATAGTTAACGAAAAAAATACTATTTACAAATGAACCTAGAATTTTTTACTAGCTTAAAGCGGGATGTACCGTAATTTAACGTCATCTGGAATAGTTATAGTTATAGAGAATTAGAAGTTTCAAATTCGTCCCTGTACTATTAAGAAAATGGATTAGCTATATGAATGGTACAATGAGAAAAATACTTCTAAAGCCATTTTAAACTATAAACTACAGACAGAAACTTTAAAATAATCATCAAATTCAATTTGACTTCTGTCTCTCTCTCCGTTTAGCTATTTAGCAAATTGTCGAAATTCCCTGAGGTATCTGCGACACTATACATATCTATCTGTTCTACATACATACGTACCTATACATGTACGTACACATATTGAATGCGGCATCTTGCCCTACACACTGTCTTTGTCGGTCATAATGTGACACTATTCATTACGTTTGATGTTTAATGCAAGCCTAAACCGGTCGGCATTTATGATTTAGTCATTTCTATGTAAGCGATTCGAAGAAAACGTAATTAGAGAAAGATTTTTCAAAATTCTCTATCATAATGAAATTAATCCCAACTTTATTGTTTACAAAACGTGGGCAGATTGAACGTCAAAACTAACTTGATACACTAAGGTTGAAGAAAACAAAGAAAGTGGAAAATAATACAATAGAATTTGTTGGATCCAATTACAAAACTACGTACCTATTAGGTGAACACTCTGGGTCACTACTCCGCAAATTCTGCAATCCTTTTCCGCCATTTAAACACCCGCATATTATAAAATATACACCTATCGCTTCGTGTTTCATGAGTGCCTGGTGCCTCATTCCCATATATACGTAATATACACACATACAGCCTTTATTTGCATGTAGGTAGTGCGTACAGTACATATATAATCGATTCAGTGGTGCTTATATACGCGAGTGTCATTGTGCATGTGTGCGAATTGATTGTATAATTACATCATCATTATCAGTTTATAGTCATGCAACATTAGTTAAATTGATTTCCCTAATTAAGATGAAGCTTGAGGTTAGGATCAAACAAGATCGTATGCACTACCCACTACACACGGTCGACCCTGTTCTAAGCAAAGATTCAATATTCACGTCAATTTTTTGTGATTTTTTTATACTTCGAGGTTCCAAGAGATGTTTGTAAACTTCATTGACATTCAGCACGTCTTATGTGATCACTTCTCAGCGTATCTGAGGACCGAAACGATTGACAAAATAAACAGTGACTATTGTTTTGTTAACCTATACAGTTTGTGTTTCAATACCTCTTTGATAGACAAAACAAAAAATGGTCGTTTTATACAGAGCTGCCGATTTGGTGTGCCTGTCATAGAGCCGCCATGCCTTAGAGCACCTAACGAACTGGAAAACATTTTTTACCTATCGATTGTCCCCACTGCGTTCAGAATGTGCGTGTATTTCGAGTGTCATTGATGCATTTCGGTATGGGGGACAGGGGGCGATGGGGGCCGGCCGGACACCAAGCGAACGCACCTCGTCCGCGAACTCACGGACCAGTGTGCGTTGTAACTCCGAGGGGCGAACACGCGCGCCGCGCCCGCACACAACTTACTCGCGAAACACGAACTCGAACTCTCAAATATCACAGATTCGGATTATTCCAAAAATACTTTCGTGGAACAAATAGGTTCGTAATACATTGTGCTTCCTTTGCGTTACCATTTTTCGACAAAAAAGTTGCAATCAGACGTTCAGCGCGCGAAGTTTTATCATCTTGACATACTAGTTTTTGCACGAATGCAGGTTTGCATAGACCGTCAGGAATGGACATAGGAACTTGATGAGTAAGTAAGCCTTGGCATTAGTACATGGTGACTGCAAAAAATATAATTAGTCCATCGGTGGTTCGTGTCGCTAAGTTTCCTTTGTCACGACATTTGAAAAGACAAGGCATTGTTTTAGTGAATTTATTAGCCTAACTGACACTTATGTACTGATTCTTAGATTGTTCTAAGTAATTTCCTACTGCAGGGATTTTATATTCCACGCGGTTAGTTTTTATCATCTTTGTTTAAATACTTATCGAAGTTTTTCTTTGGATGTCAACTTTTTCGCTACTGTACAAATGCACTTAAGAAGTTAGACAATAAACTGAACTCTCATTATGTATTCTCTATTACGTACTAGAGTTATCCGATCTCGTATAATTTTACCCAACATAACCAGGCTTGCAGACTTGTACAGAAGTTCTCTATGTGTAGAACGCTGCGAAGTTTGAAAGTAATTTTGGAGTGCAAGCGCGCGTCGAACTAATCAAATCGTTCACGGTCCTTACTTCGCTGATAACACTACCCACCGTGTTATGTTGCTCTAGTAACTGAGCAACTTTTTATTGCCTTTTCGTACATTTCTTACTTCACTTAGGGAAAACAATAGAGTTTTCACAAAACTACGCCTCTTTTTCAGGTTTTGCTTCCATTTTTTTATGTTTGGCACAATAGACGAGTCACTTTCATTGTTGTTTTTTATTGACAGTAACAGAAACTGTATATTTTATAACCATTTGTATTACACAACAGTTTTATCCTCATCGAAGATCATAAAAAGTGATCTTTCCTATTAAATCTAAAAACCCGTGTAAAATCATGAATAGAATCTAAATATAAATATCGTCTAGGTAACGGACCCGGCTTACCGAGTCCACGTTACCAAAGAATTGTATACCCATGGATAAAAGGAAAAACAATCATAATTTTCATAACAGTCGTATCAAAGGACCACAGAACAGATTCGCATTCCACGGCAACGCACCGCATTGCTTAGCACAATACCTATTAAGCCCTACGTTGGATAAACTAGCGTAAACAGTACTATGGTCTTTCTACGTACCCTTTGTACCGCACAGGCAACCTCCACAGGCATGTAATTAGTATATTTATGAAAAAAGGAACCAGCCGATGGGTAGGACAATGAGCGTGGGGACCGTTACTCGGGTAATGAGACCCTCACATTCGACTAGCTGGGATAACGTGTAAGGGCCGGTCGGCCGCCACTCACACCAACGCGTAACCTTTTGAACACGAAATGTATTTGTAGAATATAGACAACTGTTTCTTAATGTGGTTACAGTTTGTTAGGTGGAGTGGTATTGATTTTATGGTACATACTGATATAGGTAACTATGTATTACTTGAATTGGAGACGTCTTTAAAATGACAAAGCAGTTTTTTTCCAATAAACCACTTTCAAGTTACTGAATAGAGCCATATTTACAATTAAAACAACAATTTTACAAATTATAACGCCTCCGTTTGGCATAAGGTGAGCAGATATGTGCAAGTCAACGATCTCTGTAGCGACTTGACATTTAAAACACCCTCACACCTGTACTTATGCCAAGTTTTTAAGACACATGCGTACGGTAATTTTATGACACGCTTATTGCCCTGACGTCTGGAACATGATACGCCAAAATAGTAACCATTTAGTGCTCATGTTGGATGTTGGTATGGGTTTTAATAAAATGTGTAGTCAGGAGATATCTGGTATGAATATTTTGATGTCTTACGCAAAAGATCCTCTTGGTAAAGTTTACGGTTTGCATTAAAAAGTCTGTTGACAAATTTTTGCAATATCCTTTTTGGTCTATCGGTTTCCAGTGATGGACTTGGGTATTTCTCAAATAGCATTTATATCGCAATCGCTGATAAGTCTTATATAAAATAAGTTTTAAACCGGTCCTTTGCTACGAATTGCTGATTTGTTGTTATACCTAACTAATGCCCATACATAACGATAATTAATTATCATTGAAAACTTTTATAGCATAATGACATGATAAACGAAAAGACCTACTATTTACACCTTCCCGGAATCTATTATAACATAATGATTTCTCCTTGCAATCTAAGTTACATGCCATTGTGAATGTGGTACCTAATTCGCAAACTAGGCAGTTAATAAAAAAACGTCACGGACTACCGTACCCAAAGCTATTAAAGTGGCCTTGTCGTTATCGCTAAAAAGAAAATAGCTAGCAGTACACTGACCGCGCATTAAACGCGTATGGTGTGCGCTTTCCACCTACCGCTGTGTGTCACACAGTGTACGGATATTGCGGAATGGTGTGAATTTTTGTACTGTCGCATTTTTCCATTTTTGTGCGTTAACTCCTACGCTTTATGAGAGCCTGGTGTTGATACTTTGTATTTGCTTTTTTTGCCAGTTTTTTATTCGATAAAATTACACCAATTTGTAAAAGAAACAATAGATGGTTTGGACAAGGATTTCTGATCAAGCTAAATAAATCTAAATTGTCTATATTAGCATTTAATCATGTTTTTAATTATTGTGCATGGCGGCGTGGGCGTGTGCTCCATGATGACAATGCTTTATAAGGATATTAAAATTAATAACAGAAAATCAATCCTTTAACGGCAACATACAAAGATATTTTTTTATTTTATTTTTTATTTTATTTTTATTGCGTTTGGGTTTACAAAATCGATTATGGTAAAGGTGAACAAAATGTTTGTCACGATTAATCTGTAAAGTAAATCGATTGAAATATTACTTGATGCGGATTAAACGTCAGGTTGAAGAATTTCATTCTGAGATATGGATCACTGCATAAAGCACGTAGAGCCGGTGTCTGCAGATGGAAAATGGCCTATGTTGTTATCGCGAGCAGCATGAGAATGAGACCCCTTTGCGATTTAATCTGCTCAAAGCTCCCCAGTAGCTCTGTATTCCTAGTACTTTTTTGTTTGTAATTTTTTGTTACTTATTGTTTTTTGTTTTGTTAATTACTTTAATTGAGATACTTTTGCGTGTCAACGACTTTGTTATTATGTTTTGTTATAGTGAAGATTGTTTCAAACAAGATTGGTATCGAATTCATTAAGTTACTACAATGACTAATTATTACTCTACGTCGTTGCCGTCATCCTACTTAAAGTTACAATCGCAAAACAATAAATTAATGACCGTTGTTATTAATTGTTCACTTTAAAACCAATGAACAGATTAACAGAGAGAAATCACATAAATCTCTTAAAAAATTGTTTGAGATATTTTGTGATGTTTAAATATTATTTCTTACTATAAATAAGTATTCGAATCTTCTTTATCTTGACGTCATACAGTTTATACCCGGAAATTTGTTTTCCCAGCTCTTTTAACCTCATGTAATCCTGGTAAAGCACTTACAATCAACATTTGTTCTGTATTTCTTTACACATACATTTTTAACTTAAAAGATGGAATAAAATATAAAAGTTATATCTAACTCAAAGGTAGGAAAACGAGGTTTGTAAACAATTAATGTGTAAGCAAACAAAAGTCTCATATTTCTTTAAGTAAATACAACATTCAGTTACTTTTCAGTTTTTCTTATTGCAAGCTACATACTGGGATTAAAAATCCCTTTGAATATTGTAGTTTTGTTTGATATTACACATTTATGATGTTTCGCAGAAGAATTTGTTTGCAAGCGTAAGCTCTTCTACTAGCAGAAAAATATGAATATTATCTGTTGAAATTATCTAGTTCAAGTCGTTCTTAAGCAAGAAGATCAGTATTAATTGCTTAAACAATTTTAGACAATTTTAGATAAAAAATAAATATTTTCAAAATCATTTTCTAGAATATTCGTGTAAGTACCACATTCATAATAAACAGCAAAACTTTACAAACGAACAGACTGATTTTCGGGCTTACAATATTACATTATTACGATCAAACACCAGGCTACCATAAGAGTTTGGCTACATTAGACTTTTTTAAGGGAGGAAAATCATCGAATGACTGTCCCCCCTGGATGAGGCAGGAGGGAGAGTCACACTCTTACTGACTAAAAACCACCCCGTTCCTTCTCCTGCACGTCGAGCCGGGGCCCCGGTAACCCGTTAGGTTCTCCGCCAGGCTACAACAGACTTAGCAATGATACACACAAGTGTATGTACAGAACAATACTAAGTATTATAAACGTTGAATGAAGAAAAGTCCTAAGCTGGTATACACAGTCGTAAGGTGCTTGAAAACTCTCAGTTACAACTCAATAGTGTGTGAGAAAGTAAACAACTGGTCGATCTACAGCTTAACTGTAAAATTTTGAGGACAATTTGTTAGGTTTGGAATTGAAGATAATACGAATTCTATTTATTTACAAGTAAAACATGTTGATACTGAAGTATTTTCAACTAAAAAGTTAGTAAATGTTAAAATGTCGTGTGCCTAAACTGGAGGCACTATGTATTTTCATCAATTGTGTGATGTGTCTTGTATATCCGTATTCAAGCGGTTAAAACAAGTATTAAAGGAAGTAACTTCATTTCATCATTGATTTTCCATCTCTAAATTAAAAAAAATAATAAAAAAGAAGCATGCGTTAAAAGCAAAGCCTCTGAAAATGGAGCAGTTGATGTATTTCGAATAAAGTTGTTGATAATGATGTACAGTGGCATTAAGTGCCATAATGTGCACCTCAGCCTATCCTTCGGGGACATATGGCATGATGTTATATTATATTTAGTGGCGTGCAATCAAGTTGACGATCATGACATTGATTTAAACATTTATTAATTTCATCTTAGTTGAAGAAACCGAACAAAATAAGGAGATTATTTTCACATTGTGAAAATAAAAGTAACATATTTATTTTTCCTTGAAATAAGTTGTATATTATATATGACAATTTCCTTATTATCGTACAGTTGTAAATATATTATGGAGCTGATTATGAGAATTAATTAAAACACAGTCAAAATGCATTAGACACAACGTTATGAATTACTCCATTCGAAATTACAATTAAGAACGAGCGCCTAGCTTCACTGATAGACAGACGGACGTACAATTTAATTTTTGACGTTCCAAAAGTGTCTAATTAGATAAGTATTAATTAAAATAAATGCTTTGACTTTGTACAGATTTTTATGTTATGTTTATTGTGTATGATGTCACAATTTTCAGTATACAAAAAAGTACTTTGTAACTTAGGACCAAAAGACCAAATTATAAGTGGTCCTTCGAGGCATAGGAATTCGTGAAATATGACAATGTTGATGATACCGTTGAACTTTAATAAACAAGGTAATATAATGACATTTGATTATTCTGAAAACCCTTTTATACTATACTATGTCAGACTTAAAAGTATCGCCATAAGAATTCCATTAATGAATAAAAGTCAGTAGGAAAGTAGTCGTCATGAATTTCTAGATATTGATTATTGTAATAGAGGTTATATTGAAATGTAACTCAGGCAATATCAACCTGTCTAGCCATTGGTCCTTCTACTACTGTAATTAGGCCAATTTACTGTTCTTAGAATTTAAATTCGATTCGCTGGTTGTTGTTAGTCGGATTCGTAATTTGTGATATTGCCATTAATCTTTATAATTACTCGATATCATCTTCATTAGAGTTTTGGGAATATTTCCACACAAAGCGCGATTGTTGCTTACGTAGACGTAGACGTAGCGTTACTAAGACGCTAAAAACAACACAGCTAGTCTTGTGCCTCTTAGAGCTGTTACCTTGTCGTAGATTTGAATAGAAAAGCCAGGTGTGTGTTAGGCTATCCAATTTGCGTATGATATGTACCAGTAGTGCATAAGATAGTAGGTAGCACTCAGCCGCTACAATCTTTCTTCTTTCTCCTAGTCATTTTCAAATAGCTTGAAATCTGATTCGTATGTATTCGAAATAACATCAGTTCCTATTTACACACATACAATTTGTTTAAGTACACACAATTTTGTGGTACCCTATAACAAGCTATTATTTCCTTATCAATAACTAAAAACTTGAAGGGATGTTATTAAAACAGGTTTTCATTTCGAATGGTCAGTTCAAAAGATATTGCCCACCCTATTTTTACTCAAACAAAATACTGACGTACAATGAAAGTTCATTGTTAGAGTACTAGGCAAACATGAAGGGCGGAGAGCCCTTTGCTAAAGGAGTTCCAAAATGATCGCTTCAAATGCAGTACTGACCTAACGCAACTTACGCGCGCTTCAGCCCCTTTCATTTTGCAAACAGGTTTACATCAAGCTCTGATTAGACTATTGTAATTTCCCCTGTTCATTTAATATCTAGTTCAAAATTAACATCAATCACAATTCACAACCCTTTCTTCGAATTTTAGTTTGGTATTTGTAGAAGTGTCTGGTCAACCTCCCGCAATTTGTCTATAAATAACTTCTTGTTGGGATAACTTCTGAATATTATATAAGACAGGTTATTTCTGTAAATAAACTTGAGCTGTTGTTAAAACCCTTGGATATAATTTGAGTATTGTATTAATTTAATTTATATTTGGCGATTATCTACCTTGAACTTATAAATTTTTAGTGCATTTTCTCACAACGAAAACCTCATCAACGATAATAATTCATTTGAAACAGTAGTATTTGTTACCTGTAGCAATTATATCGATTGCAATGTGAACAATTGTCCTCCTTCGACCGTGTCAGCCGACGGTAATTGCAACTTTGAAATATTAGTCCTTTGATATTTTCAAACAGTAAGTAGACAGATGACCTTCTCTTATAGAAAATACATTTAAGACTTAACATATAGGTCCTTTATTTGTTTACGTGTCTTGCGTCTAATTGCAACTTTAATCACAAATGAAGTGACGAAAAATGGAACGCAATCGTAGCATCTGGAACTTTTCTTTCTAGTCAGCTTGAGATGGGGTCCATGAACTGATTAACAGAAGAATCATTTTAACGAAACCAAAGACAAAAGTGCTGTGCGTGACCCGCCAAAAAAACAAGATGGCCGCCAAAAGGAAAGCTGGTGCACTGCTTCAACATGTCCTGCCAAAGGTAACTTTTTAATTATTTTATAGGATCCCATACAACATTCAGTTTAAGAAGACCCTTCTTTTCCTAATGTATGCAAAGGGCACGAGGTCTATTTGAAACGGTCAAGATAAACATGCCAAGGCTGAGAACAGCGCGATGGCACTTATAAAACGGCAAGTTCCCGCCATGAGTTTGCAGGCTACTATAAAGCGCAGTAAAAATGGTATAATTAAAGGAATTTATAATGACACCCGTGGCGATGTTAACCGACCGATTTGCGGTGTTCGCGGCTTGTAAGGGTTTCTGTTAAGTGGCTGATCATCCGGATGTGGTCGGATAGCAGACGTGGCCGCATCGAAATTGGCGCCAAAGTCAGTTTTCCCGCCGCGGGCGGTTCGCCTTGCAAAATGGCGGAGTTTCAAGTGACACGCGGCAGGCGTTGATGGCATTAGAATGGACCTGTCGCATTTAACGGAAAAATATGGTGCGCTGTTGCATCTGTTTTTCTCAGAAATAGACAGAACTTTATTAAAAAACAGTTCGTTCGCATTATTTGTTGTTTTTCCGTGTAATGAAATAGAGAGGAGATAAACAATATGCAACGTTACATTGAAAAACTAAGGGTTTCTTGGAAAGCGATGATTAGTTTATTGTGTTAAAGAAAATATTTCATTCTATTGTATTATGAGCTTTTGTTTCCAAGCTCTAGGTAATTTCCTAGGAAAAGAAATACAAATTATACTTTCTGTAGCTGAATAAGGTTGTATATTTTAAAACTGACTCTGAATCGTCAATGGAGTATCTAACACAAATTACATTGTGGTACATTCTTAATGAAAAATATCATCGATTACTATTGAAGAAAAGCGTTAGATAGATCCACACTAAGATATTGGCTCGATCACCGAGGCGCCGGGCGACCTTGCATGCTGCCCGTATCTGCCCACCCCACTACTAAACATAGCCACTACACTCACTATCTATAGCTAGATCGACTTAGTACATGTAAGTACTTGTAAAGATGCCAGTTAGGTATCGACGTCGTATCTTTTAGTTTTGGATACGTTCAATTACATTGAAGTTATAAGCATTGTAACATCTCATCATATCTTTGATGATGTTTGCTAACCACTTTGTCTTCAAAGGAGTAGGCTAACACTGACAGATAATAGGGTATTTGCCAACTAGTCAAATTCAATACTTTTTTTCGAACTGTCAAAAACGATAGTTTTCTATGAATTTTGTAAGAGACTGTGTATTGTGACGTCATATGTTTTAGCGTCTAACACCATAATTATTTCTTAAAAAATTGCTGGAGAAATACGAAAATGAATTTGGTCATAAAATCAATTAATGAAAGTGTGATTATTTTTTAATATTTCCTTGTGTTGAACTGTCGAAATAATTTATTATTGATTAAGGAAAGTACTCAATTATGTCAGTTATAATGACAGGTTAAATATCTTATGTATAAGAATACTGAGATTTTAAAGAATATGAATTGCATTTTAAAAAGAATTTGCAGCGACTAAAAATCTATGCCAGTATAGGTCATATATATATATATGTTGTTTCCTAAAAATTAAGCTTTCCAATTTTGAAATTAATTGTGTAACCCGACCTATACTTTCGGATTCAATTCAAGACAAATAATAAACAATCAAATCTATGAGGTTCTTCATAATATTAGTTCAGATAGTTAGCATTTTACTCCACAATAAAGATCCACGACTGCCTCGTTGGCCGAGTGGTCGCAAGTGCGACTGCCGAGCAAGGGGTCTCGGGTTCGATTCCCGGATCGGGCAAAGTATTACTCGGTTTTTAAATAATTCTCAGTAGTAGCACGTCTGGAACTGTGCCCGGTATATGGCAATAGGCTCACTCCCTATTACATGGAACTCATAACATAAATAGTGAAAAGTGGGTGTTACATTGTATTGGCATAATGTGCGCCTCTGCCTACCCTTTCTAGGATAAAAGGCGTGATGTTATGTTATGTAAAGATCCCTCTATTAAACCTTAAAAATAAAATATAAAAGTGTCAAGGTTCGACTAGTTCAAGTTAGTACACAAGTTGAAATTGACAACCAATCATTAAGGCACTACCTCTAGTATCGTGCCTCGTTTAGTTAGCCTTGACTTCGAAAACTGACGGTGCATAGGTACTGCCATATCCGATACACAAATTAGGATTTAGTTTAGTTTTAGATAGCCTTTAGTTTCAATCGAAGTAGCATTATACTTTTTTGATTTTCTTTTTTTTTATTGAAAGTTGGTGTAAAGAAATGTTAGATACTGCTATGATTTATCAAAAAATAAACCGTTCGGGTTGACATAAATGGATTGCTTACATCATAATAATCCAAATTGTTTAGGGATTTGCTTTAAAAAAGATGTGTAAATTGTAGTCACGTGATCTAACATGTTTGACTATCGTATAAATATCTCATAAATAAACTACGTTTAAAAAAACCGACTTCAACTGCCTTTTTCTTTTAAGGTCGGTTTATCATAGACTAAAACCTTCTCCTAAGTGTAACAAACACTTTTCTAAAAACCGCATCAAAATCGGCTCAGCTAATCGCGAGATAATCGCGTACAAACATACATACAGATGGCCAAACTGAGAACTTCCTTCTTTTTTTGAAGTCGGTTAAAAATAATCAAATTCATTGGCTTTTTTTATCGGCTACATATATACATATGTATGTTTAAAGCCAATGAAGATCTGCAACTACATATATCGCATTGCGGATCCTTTAAAAACCGTTTTTAAGTGTGGTTATGGCGTAGCAAACGCAACTAGATATGGTGTAAGCCTGTCACCCATCGGCGTAGGCTCTGTGGTGGCATGGCGCGCGGAAGGGTAGACAATGCCCGTCATCCCATGGTGCCATGCCATCAGTATAGTCACCCTAACGAGCTCTGGTAACCTTACTCACACGTAGAAATATAAATGTTATTGATTTATTGCGATGAAAGAACCCTTCCAGCGGAATAGCTGAATTTGAGGGAAAAATCTCGCTATATCTCTGTTAATTCTGATAAAAGTGCAAGAAAATCCGTTCAGAGCCGTCAAGATCCATGTGAAAGTTGCACTAAGCATAGTCTGTTCCTATGGCCTTCATCTCTTCAAATAAGTTTACATTTAAAATCTATTTCTGATTCAGTATACCCACTTGTCAACTTCTCACAACTACAATCACTTTGCGGAACTAAAAGCCTTTAGGATCATTTTCTGAAATGGGAGAAAATCAATGGAACTTGGCAAGCCCTCGGGAGCTGTTACTCCATCAGCCAAGATCCGGCCAGGATTAGACTATTTGCTGTCAAGATGTCTTACGAATGATACCAGTAGCGTTGTTGCTACGAAATCTATGCAGTTTTAGACAATTTAGAGAAACTGGTTATTGTAATGTCGAGTTAGAAATTGACAAGCTATGCACACAATTGTATTGTTTTATCCAATTAAGCAAACTGCGTTTTAAACATTTCAAATCACTGAAATTGCTGTATTACGATCATCGAGGTCTTTGGTTAGTGAGTAATAGTAATATATCAAAGTATTCTGGTTGTTATTCATTAGTATTTGGTCTTGACTTCAACTTGTTTTGTCCAGAACTTCATTGATAAAAAAAAAGGAATTGTGAATTCTACTTTATTTTCCAGCAGCGCGGCTAAACTTACCCTTATAAATTTCACGGATCCTATTTTATGAACCCGAGGATCCCGCAAAACCAATTAAAAGATGGCCTTTCTTAAATATTTAAACTCCTTTAAGACCTCGCCGGTACCAAGGCGTCATAAGACCGAGGCGCTGTCCGTTGAGACGGCGCGTACATTATTCAACGCGCGCTCCCGCGTTCGCCTGCATTCCGTATAGCTAGCCGCATTGTTTGCATGTCCACCTGATATCCATGCAAGACTTGCTGCCTAAACTTTGTACATGAATTCAAAAATAACCGGACATCGTAGTATACTTTATAGGTATATGAATGACGCATAATTTAATTGATAACTGAGGTAAACGCACAGTGAACCGGCGTTCACGTCACTCTACCGTATTGTAAGTGCATCTAACAGTAGTAACGTGTCGGGTTACCAATAATCTTGCTAGAGAACGTGTATGCTAAACAAGTCGAATAGTATAGGAAATCAGCGGTTCTGTGTTCATTGTTTGAAATGCAAAATACAGGTTTGAAAACATGATTTTATAAAAACAGCAGTCCTATTGACAGATAAAATCTTAGGAAAGAACAGAATTTTCCGCGATGAAGAAACAAATACTTAATGCTGCAAATAACATGATAGGTGATTTTAAATTAGCTCCTGTTTAATTATGATCACCTGGTAAAACAGTTATAAAGTTTTTAAAGACCGAAATTATTTATGCTGATATGTGTGTGATACTGTTATTCGTCATTGACTTTAGTAAAGTAATCAAAATATTTTGTAATTGGTATTTAGGTGATTGTTGCGTTCGCACTTTATTTGTTATTCGATTCGCCTACAACGCGACGACAGTGTAAATATGAGTGAGTGGGTTTATACTTATTTCATGATTAGTGTGCATATTACTTGCATTAATGTTTTACACAATTTGTTTTAAACTTTGGAATCACGTTTCTATGAAAGATTTCGTCTCAAAGGACCATACTAAGGCTTTTATTTGAAATCATTTCAAAAATAATGATAGCTGTTATCTTTAACAAATCCTGGATTATGAATCCTTCATTGATATATCGGTTAGAAAACTAGATTTGATAGCCGAATCGGCGAAACCATTTTTCATCTCGAAGTTCTCAGCTTATCTTATCATATAAATTATGCAGTACCTATAGTTAGGATGATCAGCTAGCCTAAAGTGCGTCTAACTCTTAAAGGAACCAAAATAATTAGGTTAATGAGGTCAAAGAGACATTCATGGTGAGAGCAGCGTCTGTTATAGAGCTCTTGGTGACCATTAATGCGCTATCGTAACATACTGGAGGACATTGCAATTATAATTTAAACAAGAAAGTGGTTATGAGTGACATAGTAAGTCATATTTCAATTCTAGTGGTGTTTTCTATCTAATCCGAGGGTAATCAACATAATAATACCAAAGCAAGCAGGTTAGTCCAACACAGATCACACTAACAATAAAAAGTCGCCTGTGACATCGAGGAAGCCGCCACTAATTTCATTTTCACCCTCAATTTATATCTGTCACTTTTGGTACGGTGGACTGTGCGCGTAAAAATATTGTTTTTACTTATCCCCGAAGGGAGGGATGGGGTGTAAAGGGGGCGTAATTACTTGAGCAGCCAGAGTCTGCGAGACGGCCCGTGGGGGCTGGAATTACTACGGAGCGGCGAGGTTTGCCCGCAAGCTGCCTCTTTTTCTAGGTGACGCCGGGAATTTTTCTTAATCCGCTATGTATGCCTGACTAGGGGATCTTTCTGTGTATTTTTTGCTTTTACATACAACACACACATAACATCACGCCTTTTATCCTCGAAGGGGTAGGCAGAGGTGCACATTATACCACTGTACAATGTAACACCCACTTTTCACTATTTATGTTATGAGTCCCATGTAATAAGGGGTGAGCCTATTGCCATATACCGGGCACAGTTCCAGACTCCGTGCTACTACTGAGAATTTTTAAAAACCCAGTAATACTTTGCCCGACCCGGGAATCGAACCCGAGACCCCTTGCCCGGCAGTCGCACTTGCGACCACTCGGCCAACCAGTCAGCTTTTACATACAACTTTATTGATTTTGCTGATGTAGGTAAAACTATGTACGTAGAAGCTGCATTTATGTAGGCGTATATCTATTGAATGGGATCGAATCGTATATACTAGGGTGATATGAATCACAAAGAGTTTGTTTTTCCAGTTGAGAATAGATTTCGTAGTAATACATCAATGTTGGTCTAACCTGTGTCTAACAGTGATTGTAGAGGAGCTATAAAGTCAGCGATACATCTCTATATCTATTGTGTCGAATAAGAACAGTATAGACTAGATTTACCCTAGTACGAATGGAGTATCCTGCAATTCAAATTACTATAATACAATGTAGTTGCAGTATCAAAAACGGGGGTTCTTAAAAAAATATTTCTATTGCATAATAATGACTTCAAAACCTTAAAATATTTTATAAGTAAATACATTCTATTGTATCACTTACCCATACTCAAGCTAAGAAAAACAGCCTTAAGTAACACAGCACTACACAATGCCTAATTTATCCTTAACATGTTAAATAAAACCTTAGAAGCGACTTAGAAGAGGTTTTCCACAAGGTTGCCCTGTGGTTAACTTGAATCTAAAGCCTAACACTGAGATGAGAATAATATCATGCTAATATACCGTTTGTATTCTTCGTACGTGGCGCACATTTCCTTGACATGAACCATTCTCAGTTTCTAAATCTTGTAGTTAGAATGTACTAGGTATTTTTTTAAGGGGGGGAAATGATCGAATGACTGCTCCCGCCTGGGTGAGGCAGGAGGGACTGTCAGACTCTTACTGACTAAAAACCACCCCGTTCCTTCTCCTGCACGTCGCGCTGGAGCCCCGGTAACCCGTTAGGTTCTCCGCTACAGAATGTACTAGGTATAAGTATCGTTTAAGACCGGAGCTGCGGACGACCTAGCGAGGATCAGCTTGCTCGAAGCAGGAGTAGTAAGAGTCTGACACTCCCTCTCGCCTCTCGCTCATCAGTGCGTGTGCAGTCATCGAATGATTTTCCCCTCTCAAATAAAGGTATTGTTTAAGACTATCATCAGCTTATAAGTGCCCACCGCTGAGCAAAGGCTGTTCTCCCATGGAGGAGGTTTGCGCATTAATCACTAAGATTGCTCATGGCAGATTGGCGATTTCAAACTTCAAGATTAGAAAATTATAAGCCTATGTTTCTTCAAGATGTTTTCCTTCACCGTATGTCAGTGGTGTCTAAATATTTTTTGATCAGTAAACATACTGTCTTTTGTGGCTAATCTAATGGTCTTATTTTTGTCGTAGAAAAGAGATATTAGGTCATTTAAAAGTTGATTTGAAACAGTACACTAGTTTGAGGATTCAAAAGAAAATACGACAATAGATTTAGACTTCAATAGTTAACCCAAAAGGTCGTGGTACCGTAAAATACCCACAAGGGCCACACGGTTTTTGTAAATAAATGAAAACTTTTATCTATACATCTGTTAACCTTTGACCGTTGTATGACAATATTGTTCAAAATGGAAGTAGATTTTTTTGGATTAATAATATTATAAAACTTCTAAGGACTTTTTTGAATTTGATCTTAAGCATTATACCAGCATTGATGCTTCTCGAATGATGAGGAATGATTTGTAGGTAATAAGAGACGACAATTGATTTACTTTTTTACAAAAAATAAACCTAATCATTAGACCGTACATACATATCTGTACCGACTATTTTAGTTAAGACCTGTATATGACCGGTGGGTGTGACATTTAAGACAGACATCGGTTGTTTATTACAGGGAATTTTCTAGTAAACATTATCCCACGCTATTGCTTCTTTGTCGTTGCAAAACACTGAAATGTTTTTATACCCAAATCGAAACTAAGACGTAAAAATCTTGCCTTATTTACTATAGAATTATATAACTATTCTGAGAGTATAAAGAAGGGTTAAAGTCGACTTTTATGGTAATTAGTTCCCCCCTCTTTAATATACTCTAAGCAAACATTTTGTACCAGGCGCCCATATAAGCCAGATGGTCTATCCGAAAAGAAGCTCGCAAAAACATTTTCATCGGAAAATCCATCACAGGCTGGCCATTATTAAACTTCAATTAAGCGTCCCTAAATGAGTTGAGTACATTAATATCACTGCAGCGCACAATGTCCAGCTCAAAGCCCAATCGATACAGTAAAAATAGTTGCCGTGAATGTTGGTGCCGATCTATCTCATACCGATGACAAGGGGGATATTTCTGGAATTCCCAGAGGAGGTTTCTGTTGAAACTTGTCATGTATTAAGTCATATTTGAGCATGTATTTTTGTAAAGTTACTGCGTTAGTTAAGTTAATCCAAACAGCTATTTGCATTATAGCAGATACAATATAACAGTAAATTTAACCACGTTTATAAATCTCAGGGAGCAGGGGAGCAGCACGCGGCGGCGGCACGCACTCCTACGTAGGTATCCATATTTAGTGCCTTCGCTCGCTCAGTTTATCACACTTCAAAGAGCACGGGTAAGCGTCGACTTGTAACCGCGTCTCCCCAGCGATACCCCTGTAACTAGGAAGCCGCTTTGTGAAATTCGCGATGCTTTTCGACGGAGACGCGACCCCCATTCGGTTTTTCGAGGTCGGCCCGCTTCCCCCTCACATAATGCGAGTATCTGCGTCTACCTCCACAACGCCTTTGCTACTCTGGTACTTATCACGCGGTAACTACGCGGTTTCTGCACCTAGTTTCTCACTAAACTCTGAGTGAATGTGGGTGTTTAATTATTTATTCAATCTGTTAGAGGATTTTTCACGTGTCAGTTTCCCCTATTTTAGTTTAAATCGCATTAGCGTAATATGGTAGTAGTATTTTGAAGTGTACTTAGTTCGTACATACTTGTACACAAGTAACTTGTGTTAGTAGAATATTGTATTTTATATTTTAGTTTAGTGAATTCATCTTGTTCAAAATGTAGTAGGTTTTAGTCGGAATTCCGATTCAGTGGGAAAGCTAGTTTTCATACCAACTACGAATTTAATTTAGTAGTTGAATGTTTATTATACAACATAACATCAGACCACTTCTCCAAATTGTGATATGTGCACCCTACACATAATCCCATGTCATACGAGGCTACTTTATTCCCTAAGCACAAAGGGTGATTTCAGATTACTACGAAAATCTCAGTAACACTTTATGTGATCTGGGATTGGAATTAATGCCGTCTTGCTCGTCAATCGCACTTATAACTGACGAGTTATAAGTGCGAGTTGATCGACGGATCAACAAGGCAACAATTCTTTTGAGTTATTTCTTTTGACAGACGTTCCTATATTTTCGACAGCACGTCCTTAGTCTCTGGTCATTGCGCAAGGACTTCTGTCTATCATTTGTCACTCCATCCATCAATATGTCAGGTCTTTACAAACATCTCAAAGTTTTCAACTATGCTAGCTACAAAATCAAAAAATTGTCATCTGCCCAACGCTGGACAAGATACAGAGCTTTTTTGAAAAGGGCACGAGGTACGAATGTGTTTAGTGTTGTTGTTTTTGAAATATTTATTTTATATCAGGTGAGTGTGAAAGGGGTCTTGCGTTCAACTCCTAGAGTCATTCCAAAGGGTTTAGCAAAGTATTGATGGAGCTTGTTAGATTTTTCGTAAAATGTTCCATTGGTAAGTAACACGGTGTTTTTATTTGTGCCATAGCCATTATGGTACCGAGCTTACATCCTATTACATGTAGCTAGTGAAAAGTGGATTGACATTTTAATTCTGATATTTTTTATGGGATACAAATACAAATACAAAAAATACAAATATACAAATATTGTTTATTTCGTCAATGTAGGTATGTTACAATAGATGGTAGATAATATTATGGTAGTGCGCCACATTGTGTCTGTACAGACATACAAAATTTTTATAGTATGTTCTTAATCTAGTGTGTTTACAGACAATAATCTTCTCTGTCTACATCATGGAACATAATACACCTAATTACAAACTAAATTAATATTAACATCAAGTTTTAATAAAACTATTATTTGTGTTGAAAATTTACTCTATCAGCCGTATACTCAATTAAACTATAATAACATTTAAGTAACTAAATAATTACATTAACTTAAGGAAACAATAAAAATCTTCATTGTTAACATTATAAATTTCCTCTGTCATCAGTCATAAATTCGGTTAAATTATAATAACATTTAGTTATTAAAAACGGATAAGCCGGTAAACGAGCAGACGGATAACCTGATGGTAAGCAATCGACGTCGCCCACCTAGAACACTAGAGGCGTGCGTTACCGGCCTTTTGGGGATTAGGAATTTGAGATTCAGGGATTTGGGAGATTGGGAAAGAGAGGGCAGGGAAATTGGGCTTCCGGTAACCTCATTCATACGGCGAAACACAACACAGGCGTTGTTTCACGTCGTTTTTCTGAGAGGCCGTGGTATCACTCCGGTCGAGCCGGCCCATCCAATAATATATTGCAAAAAGAAATCTTTTCTGTACTTTAGGTGAATATTCAGTGAATATTCACATACTTGTAATATTTGTTACTTGGCATATCTTCACCCAATATTCTTTATCATTTTTTGTGTATCAGCGTTAAGGGCTCTTGTGTTGGTAGTATCTAGTCATTCTCGCTATGATGTTGAGTTATAACGCTCTTAGGTTTGTAAGTATAACTTAAGAACATTGACAAAGTGTAGGACCTTATTTTAAACCGTTCTCCATGGAGCTTCATGAAGTTAGGTTTTTAAATAATATGCCGCAGTTCTACAGCAAAGATGGTAGCTAGTGGGTGCAATAATAATGACACGCTAATCTTAGTGAGACATGGGTGTTTAATAACACTTCGTATGGATCATCATCATCATCATCAACTTTTTGGCCATGAGGCTAATCCAAAATGACCCCCAATATGTGCGTATGTATGTAGGTATGTATGAAACCATTCAATCACACTTTTTTCTTTTACTTTTATGCCTTTTCATTGCTGTCTACAAAGGCTAGTTTCTGGCCCAAAAACTTCCATAGTTATGTAAATTCTTTGACGACTTTTTGCCGAATTGTACCAAAATCGAATAGGTCATGAAGAGAATGGGTGCTATAAATCTAGGCGGAGATTCAGACGTAAATCCCTTCATCTGGACACGATGTAAGCCATTGTTTGACTACCTATACCTATAAATGGGAGCCTAGTACTTGCGTAACTATATCAGATGTCTGTACCTATACTGTGCTATGCTTTCGACGAAATTGTGGTAGCGGTTTTCGTTTTGTTAATTGTAAGTGCAGTTTGGTCATTTATTGTGGGAAACGTGATGGAGAATGTGAATTTTGATATTGGATTGTTAAGACTGGTAAACAAAAGATGGACGACATTATTTTTCAAATTGTTTTTGGTAAAGTCGAAAAGTTGGATTGGAATGTCATGATGATGATTTGAAGGATGATGAGATGTGTGAAATAGTAACATTAACTTGACAATAAGCCAATGAAAACTGGCCAGTGTTATATGTATGTTAGTGTATTTGGGGTACTACGGAGAACTCAACTGACAGGAATAAAGAGTAAACTTCATAAACTGGGAAGAAAGGTGTTGTTTAACTCGGCGAGGGATGCTTTACAAGTGTACTATAACTATATATTGCTAATGTGTTCAGTGACTAGGGCAGATGGCTGAACTACTCGTAAATTATAAATGATGGGAACTCAAATGGCTGTCACAATTCTTGTGCAATTACACATTATGATGCGTTCCTCCATTGTTTTGGATATTCAGTTCAATTTCGTTGTTCGCTGAATTTTTGCCACCGCCCATGTAATCGTCATTGTGTCCGATGACAGGTAGCGTCCGGCCCGGTAAATCAATGCCCGTTATGTACAACAGTCATCGCTTATGTGCTTATGTATTCCTGGTATATAGGCAACGTATGTATTGGTATAGTGGATACGCGTGTACGTAGATAATCTCGTCATAGCTCGCACCCGTTATGGTATTACTGTGTGTGGGCGAGGGGAGGTCCAGGGTGTGAGAGGGGGCGCGCGAGCCCGCGAGTGCCGCAGGGGGCGCTGTCCGCTTTAAAAATACTAGGGCGCAAGCGGCGGGCGAAACTACCGAGCAAGCAGAATGCTAAAGGAAGCCGTTTATTTTGAAAGACCGAAGACTTTCAACTCGCCTCTGCGCTCCTTGCAGAGACGGGTAAAAAGTTGTAAGGACGGCGAATAAAAAAATGCGAACCCCGTTGTAGCTATTAGCTGCGCCAGCAAAAATGTTTTTGGCTCATGAGACCGGCTGTTTACACGAGTGTTTGCGCGTGAAAAGTTAATCCAGTTTAAGTAATCTACAGAATTGATAAACTTGCCCGTCTCAAGATAGCTGGCTAGCAATTTTCGCATAACAAACTTTAGTAAGAAGTAAAATTTCACTTAAAGTAAAACCCGAGTGGTCGAGGGGTAGGTGTCTAAAAACTTTCTTCTCCTCAAGTTTGGAGGAGCCACAGGTCGAATGAACCATAACTTACCTAAATCACAATCAATACACGTCCGACAAAAATATGTTAGTGTGAGCACAGTAAGGATGTGGTCGCCGGCCGGCTCATTATCGATAATCACGGCATCGTGTTTAACGGCCTTTGACGTTCGAAAAGCTCGAAATTTGTATTTTGTTCGTATTTTCATAATTGGGCGGGTGGGGGCACGGGTGCGAGGTGGCGCCGCGGGCGTCATCGGCCCCCTTCGCGTGGGTATTTAATGATTATACGCTGACTGCCACCTGATTGCTGGCACTCTGACGCGCTATCGATGATTACTTGTTGTCGATAAATTGATTGCTGTGGATAGTGGACTACTGCTTGCCTGATCTTTGCTGATAGATAATAATAATTAATGACCTGGACAAATGCTTTAAGGTTATGATAAAATGAAGTATAAGATACGTATATTTGTAAATTTGCTGTTGTGTTTATCCATTTCTTGTGTTCTTAATAAACTGGGTCGAACATTTCCAAACATAAATTGTTTTCAGCAAGTTTTCTTTTGCATGATCTTGATCATGTTCATCAATTATTTTTTATACCAACGTTTTTTGGGGTTTTGACTGCCAATAAAAAACTGTTGAAGGCAAATCCTCTGCTAACTTCGGTTACCGGTGACCCCCATGGCGTTTAATGTGTTAAAAGCAATTGCTTTTGACACATTACAGGAAGCATAATTAAGAAAGGTTAAATTAACCTTTTTTGTCTACTATTCTTATTTCAAAACTCCAGTACAAATAAATGTTGAATGATAGTTTGTATCGAGTATCGATAGTCGCGATGGTGTCGCAGCAGTGTCGCAGCGCGATCACTCGCGGGGTGGCAAGCACTACACGGTAACACGCGGAGTGCCGGAGGGGGGCGAGGGGGGCATACCGCAGTACATAGCCCATGTATCAGTACATACCGGGCCCTCAGCACATAACCGCTGCTGGATTCCCGAAATTTTGCAGTTATTTTGTATGGAAAACTAGGTTATTCCGCGATTTATTCGTCTATCGCCTGATGACCTGCCGAACCCCCGCAGTTTACGTCACGCTAAGTTATAACCAACTCCCCGGCTTATATCAACGTTCCACACAAAGTAACACCAACTTAACTCGAGCAGATTCAACAAAGAATTTTCCTAAAAATTCTTCGACCGACTTCCCTTTTGATAATGCGCCAGAGAAGTTAAAACAACTTATCAAACTTTGTGCTCACTTAAACAAATTATCTAAGGCAACGTCCACCAGCCCGTGCCTCCTACATACACTGCCTCAAATGGTAAATAAACGTATTCCTTGGATGCCTGACAAAGCCGCCATTAAGAATCAGTTAGGATGCTCGTTAAATGATCTAACTACACAAGTTAACCTTTAGCTTAATGACATGTTTGCACTAACTGCGCGCAAGTGTACTTATACACGTATGTACGCACCACTGCACCTTATCTGTCATTGAGGTGTAATTAATTACAGACTAAATTGCAATGGTATCAACCTAACTATAACTAGGTGCACATAACGCGAAGGGTCAACGGATATTTAGTGTCCGCATAGCAGATGCGGTCCTTGGCCACCGCCCTGAAGACGGTCGATATCTAGCTTGTCACCCCACCTAACTCCAAACTGCCTATGTACACCTGGTACTTAGACGACTTAAGTACTAGTTGTAGTTGTGCCTACCGAGCTATATTTGTCTTTGAATAAATAATTTCCAACTTTAAAACCCAAAGTGCGAATCGAGACACAATTAAACGTAATTATATTCAGGTGTCACTCGAGTAATACAATCAAAATACTTAAATGTAGGTTAGCTATTTATGATTTGAATAAATTATGTATTAAACAGGCTATTATTGTGCGAATTCCGAAGGCAGAATAACAAAATAAGAGCTAAGCTTTCATTACGTAAATCATAAAGCAAATCAAATTGTAAATTCAATAAGCGAATCGAAGAAACAAACCTCAAATTAAATAATCGTTAAATCGCGAACCCCTCTAATCTACAACACATTAATAAAAGTGGAAAGCAAATATTCAGACAGCGTACAATTTCCAAGCAAACTTCATAACGTATTCAATATTTTCAAGTAAACTTTTCCGCGCGGTAACTTAGTGTGGCTGTGAATTGATGACGCTTTGCATGGGATAGCTACCACTTGTTGAATGAAAATCTTCGTGTGTTTTCGTAAGTTTACGCCGACGTCAGCTGTTACAAAAGCGGAAAAATGCCGCTGCGCCATTCAAAGAGATTTTTTGTAAAGTTTTATTCGAGTTCACGAAGTGGTGTTGTTTTGTTTGACTTGTTTGTTTGTTTTGAATGCAGTGATATATTGAATTGGCTTAACGCATAACACATTTAGTCCATGTCGGATGTTTGAATAACATAGTATTTAATTATTGTTTTTGTAATTATTTGTGCAATCAAATCATAAAAGATGCAAATTCAGCCTAACGTTGTCGCAAGTAGTTTCTACTACAGAATAATGCACTATTTTCAAATAAGCAAATGACAGCGTAATTCAAAATTTCACTGTGGCAAGCTTCAAATTTTAATCCGTTCTAAATCTGTAGCAACATTTTAGCGGCCGGTTGGCGTGTCTATGTGTGCGTTAGAATGATAGGACCATTTGCAAACGTTTCGGCAATCGGGCACTTTATTTTGCAACGAACTATTTTAAAATAAGTTTTCTGTTCTTTTATTTGCATCTAATGAATTATCTCTTTGAATTCTTAGTCGCCCTGGTATTTTCTTTTCTTTACTAATGCATTTTTGAACCGTTCAGTCAGGTTCAGTCGGTAAAAACATTACGTAGGGAATTTCTATTATTCAGGATTTCACAGTTTCAGCTGTTTGTAAGGTGTGGCTTCGATTCCACATTGCGTTCATTTAAAATGTTCATAATACATAGTATTCCTTTGCGAAGATATTTTTTACCATTTATGTGGTATATAAAATAATGGAGGAAACGTATAATTAAGTCTAAGCACCTGTGCATTATTATCTAGAAAAACATGTGCGGAGACGTGACAAGTCGTAGGTCTGTTTTAGTATAAAAATGCTTTTGAAAATACCATATCTAGTATACTAGGAACATCGACTGACTAAGAATGAATTCACATTTACCTATAGTTCAATTATTTATACAAAAAACGGTTTTATTTTCTGAAAATAAGCCATTTAAAGTTAGCAAGATGTACCTATTTATAACGCGTCTCATCTTCAATGAACCAACTTTGTCGTACAGTTACGAACTCGGCTTCGGAAACTTCGTATTTGTCTCGGCTGTCGCCAACTCCTTTCGGGGACAACTGCTCCGAATACCTGCCCGCATTGACCAAAGTACTAGGGACCCAGCACACACGTGGTACTACATCCAGCTATATTTAGTGGCTTGTCCATTTGAAGCACTATCGATTTGCGTCCGCGGTTCAGAGCGTTGACCCGCCCAGCACTGCACAGCCGCCGGCCGTTTCGCTAATTTATTAATTATTTAAACTTACGAACGCGTATGATGTCCTGGTAGCGGGCATGCGTGAGCGTGATACTGGATCGCGGAAAATGGGGGGAGGATTCATCCCTGTTTTGTGAGTTGGTCGGATATGGCGTAAATGGACATTGTGTATGTATAGGTACCGACTCATCCCACATACACTTCACCCACATCGACTACCAAAATTTTATTGAAGCGAAATGTAGCCTGAATATCGACAATATTTATCACAGTTCTGTGAACAAAAACTATTGTCTTTCATCTGTTTTAATTAATCTTATGGTTATGTAAATTGAATTAAAACTTAAAAAACCCGCAATATCTTTTTAAAACTCAAAGACAACAATTTCATCTTAAATTTATTAAAATAAGTTTTTATTTAACAAATCCTCTTTTTTGTTACAGGACAACTTAACTCCCGAACCTGCGGACATGAACGACGACGACAATTTTTCTAGTAAGTATACACCACGAATCACTCCGAACGACCCATTGAAATCAAACCAAAAAAACATATACCCAGCCACTTGCATCACATCAATCTAAAAATTACCAGCATTTTATGCGAAAAGCGAAATTTCCCGAAAACTGCATAAAATGCTCCCAATTGGCTATTTTTTGAACAAAATTGTGTTTTAAAATGATATCAAAATTTCGAAAGATTCATTGGCTATGTGATCTGGTGCAGGTCAGGCCCTCGCGAAAGACGCTGAGAAGTTGAAAATGATGTTGCTAGCATGGAATTACCACAGCCAGGCTCAAGGTAAAACATTTGTTTTGTTTATTTACAGGGGTACCAATTTAAAAAAACAAAGAAACATTCTGATTGACATCAATACATAAATAAATTTTCGTGTTATAACAAATAAAGAAAATGTTGCTTAGATGCATCCGAAGTAAACCATCTCTTTGTAATTAACCGTACACTAAATAACATAGGGATTTTAGCAGTTTTTACGTGTAAAAATTGTATAAGTTCTGAATATACAAGTTTGTGTGGCATCTCCCTCATTGATAACGTAACATAAAATCAAGCCTTTTATCCCCGAAGGGGTAGGCCGAGGTGCATATTACGGCACTTAATACAATACAATGTAATATCGACTTTTCACTATTTACGTCATAAGTTCCGTGTAAAAAAGTGGCGGGGGGGGGGGTTCCATGCTATATAACAGACCGGGCATAATTACAGACTCCATGATAAAACTGTGACTTTTTAAAACCCCCCGGGAATCGACCCCGAGACCCTATGCCTGACAGTCGCAATTGCAACCACCCGGCCAAGTCAGGCACCGAGGCAGTCCCTCATTGATCTATACCACAAACGATAGTAACACGAGCTCATTAAGTTCACATCTTGTAATATCTACATGTAAATTATGTATTTAAATAACATAATGAGCAATCACTGTACCAAGTTCAGCCTACTCGATTCAACCTTTCTTTTATAGTTTTTATTGCAAGATAATTCGATTCATCGATACTTAAGGGAAAAAATTGTGAGGAAACAGTTCATAATCTTAATTTGTCATCAATGGAAAATATCGTGATCAAGATCGTTTAATGATGAAATCTTTTTAGTGGTTGATTCTTTTTCGAATGATAACGTCTTGTTTATGGTTCGTGGTCGTTCACCAATTCACCAATCACCATGGGCCGGCTCCAAAACCTACCATAGGCAAACAACAATGTGACTTTTTCCAAGTTTATACTTTTTTATGGCATAAGCCGGTAAACGAGGATACGGATTACTTGATGGTAAGCAATCGGCGTCTCCCATGGACACTTGAAACACCAGAGGCGTTACAAGTGCGTTATCGGCCTTTTGGGGATAAGAACATTAAGGATTGTTGGGGATTGCGAAGAGATTTTTGTGTATGAATATAGTTAAGAAGCTCGAGAAGTCTTATATTACTTTTTTTACTTCGATTACGCGGCAGAGGCCGCGGGTAATAATTAGTCTAATAATACTTTGCTCAACATGGAAGCGGGAACTGACGATCTTGGCTCGGAATGTCACACATGATTCTGTATCTTATGTAGGTACTTAGGAATACATAGCTACCTTCTTATAGCTTACATATACATAAGTAGGCTCTGATTAATTGTGATGGAAACGTATCCACCGCGTCTGTTATCTGAGTCACTTGTATATATGTACGTATGTAGGTGTGTATGGAGCTCATTTGTGATATAACTTGGGGTTGATTACTGTTATAGGTATATCTTATGTAGGTACATGAGCGTCTTTGCGCTTCTATAACAGTCAAAAATGTATTTACGATTTTGTATTAAAGATACGTTACGTTATCATTATTAGCCCATGTCCGTACACTGCTGAACGTCATCATCAACAGCCTGTAAGTGCCCACTACTGAGCAAAGACCACTTCTGAGTTCTGACACAAAGAACGATTCAGCGTTAATCACCACGCTTGCCCAATGCGGGATGCGGGTTGGCATGCTTGCTTACTGCTGAGTACAAGTTTCCCTAATGGCACGCCAGTGAACAAAGCTTATATGTATAAAATACTGATATTTAGCTGAATCTGGTTTAGACTCATTGGTGACCCTAATCTAGTTGGGATAAGGCCAGGAGAAAGAAATGTAAAACAAGGCCGGTTAAAATATTCCCATTTTCAATTATAAAATTCTTAGTAAAATTGTACAGAGAAATCAGATGGAGTTCTGCTCCATTACGTGATTAATCGGCAGTGATAAATTCAACCTGGATAGTGTGAATATATGTCTATAGGCAATATCACATAGTTTTTGTGGTCATTTTGTTTAAATATTTAACAACACTAACAAGTTCCATTACAGTCACCCTTTAAAACTAATGGACCCACTAAATATATTTTCCAACTCATAAATATTTGACATTAAAACCTTCACCTAGTGCAACTAGTCTTCAAAACCCACTTTTCTTGTCATCCGAATACTTTATGGACTGCATAATTTCCACGTCGACTGGAACGCATCGGCTATTTTTATTACACGAAGCCATATCGAGAGTACCAGGGGCGCAGGCGACGCAGGCACCTTCTCAAATTATTTATAGGCAAGGGGGCTTGTTCGGGTTGACATTTAGACGCAGATGCACCGGTCCCTTGCGTTCTGTAGGCTCTCATTAATTTCTGCCGCCTTGGTAACTAACCCTGCGAATACTAAATAATATATGGGAATTATCGTCCTGTTTACGTCTGTATGCAGCAATTAAATGAGTTGTTAGTTGAAATGGAAATGGAGGGAACCAATAATTAGAAATCAAAAGGGGTGATAAAAGTAAAATGAAGTTACAAACATACTTCAAGTTGATTACGTATGTCTTCAAGTCTTGAGTCGATAAGTTCGAAATTCCAATATTTTTTATTATTCCATTATGATTATTTCCCATGAGAATGACAGGTGCGAGTTGTCAGTTTGTCACATTAGGTGTGACCTGTCGAATGTCAGGCATTCATCATAATGACAGACAATAATTTATCGTGTCTGCATTGGACTAGTGGCTTTTATTCATAATTTATGTCATAAGTGGTCACTGCGAGGCATTGCAAAGATGACAAAAATATTGTTTTGCCTCCAACTTACGGCATGAGCGTAGATTTTTGATTGCATACAGTCTACGCATCAGTTGGACTGGACGACCTGCAGCTTCTGTAAAATATAGCGCGGATTTGACTGACAAACACATGTGCAATTTAATAATTTTATTAACTGGGTAATTTTCGTCTGCTTTGTTGGATTACCTTATTATTTCTACTTAGTGTTCGTAAATAGTACTAGGGTAGTATGAAATTTAGGATCCAAATAAATTTTAAACAGTAATGTGTACTCACATAGTTTTAATGAGCTAGGAAATGAATTGCTAGGGCTTGACAACGGGTAGTTCGTTGAAATAAATAAAAAGTTTTTTTTGTATATATTGGGGACTCGGTAATCGAGCCATGGACGTGATGTACCTTGTTCGTTTGGAGTTCGATTTCCCGATTGGATACAGACACAGTAATAATGTGTGTGTCCAATTTTTAGTGCTGACCCGATTTATAGTATCTATCCTTTAAATGGTCGACGTTTGGCAATAGATTTGATCCGAATAATCATTTTTACAATCTTATACTTACTATTATATAAAGCGGAAGAGTTTGCGTTTTTGTTTGTTTGTTTGAACGCGCTAATCTCCGTAACTACAAGTCTAATTTGAATAATAATTTTTGTGTTGGGTAGCACATTTATCGAGGATGTCTATAGGCTATAAAACATTACGCTACGACCAATAGGAGCTGAATAGAGTGTGTGAAACCGCGCGGAAATAGCTAGTATTAATATAAAAGGCACTATAAATTAAAAATTATTTTTAATATTTTTTTATTTTGCAATAATAGTATCATTGACTATCGTAAAACTAAACTTACAAATGAATTACTGTCACCCCTGGCCAAAGCCATCACTGAAAATGTACATAAAATACAGGTATTACGGGGTGGGGTGGACAGACCTCCCTACACTCTGTACCATATTGAGTTAAATTGTTATCTATAGGTACCTAGGTACTTTTTTACTGGTTCGCTATTATTTAAATAGCTTGCGTTATAGAGGTAGAATCCATTAAAACTAAATCGTCATCAAAAGTCCGAGTAAAAAAAAACATTTCACTGCAGTTCAGCAGTGGATTGTATCAAACTGTTGATACATAACTTTCATCCCCGAAGGGGGTTGGCAGAGGTGCACATTACGGCACTTAATGCCATTGTACAATGTAACACCCACTTGTCACTATTTATGTTGAGTCCCATGTAATAGGGAGTGAGCATAGTCCCATATACCGGGCACATTTCCAGACTCCGTGCTACTACTGAGATTTTTTAAACAAAAACAGTAATGCTTTGCCCGGCCTGGGATTCGAACCCGAGCATTCGTGACCACTTGGTCAATGAGGCACTGTTGATAATTGAAGTTTTTTTTACTAGTATTGACATAAAACTGGGGCTTGCTCTTTTTATATGATTACCAAGGCAATTAAAAAAGGGAGAGGTGCAAAAATTGCCCTGCTCCTCTAGTGATTTCCAAAATGTTAGTTCATATTCATTGGGTTTTATTGTTTCGGATATTTTTAGTCGATCTGTATTAGATGTAAAAAAAAATTATGTTTACTGATACTTCGGAGGAAAGATAGAAAAATTTTTTTATAAAAAATATTACGTTTTTAAGTGAATTGATTTGATAAATAGCGATGAGTTCATCGGGGCAGAATCTATCTATATATATAAAAGAAAGTCGTGTTAGTTACACTATTTATAACTCAAGAACGCCACAATCGATTTAGATGAAAGTTGGCAGGGAGGTACCTTAGAACAAGGAGACGGACATAGGATACTTTTTAAACAATACTTTTTTTAATTTTTACCGAAAATCACGAACGGGAACGGGGGAAAATGGGATTGCGCGTACGAAGTCGCGGGCAGAAGCTAGTATATATATAAAAATAAGTCGTGTTAGTTACACCACTTATAACTCAAGAACGGCAGAATAGATTTGGCTGAAAATTGGTAGGGAGGTAGCTAAGAGCCAGGAGACCGACATAGGATACTTTTTAACCAATACTTTTTTTTTACTTATTACCGAAAATCACGAACGGGGACGGGAAAAAATGGGATTACGCGTACGAAGTCGCGGGCAGAAGCTAGTAAGGTATAATTTTGAACACTGTGAGTAACAAACGGATGAAGATTGCATAGGTACTATAGTATAAAATACCTACAGATGTTTTGTTGGGATGTAAAAAAATACTTGTACGGAATATAAATTGCTTGTTCTCTGTTCTGAATGCCTGGTAGCCGCTGTTCTCGTGTCGGACATGATAACGGGATTTTATCATGTTTTTATTATCCGTATAGTTTAATAGAGGCAGTTTTAAATTAAGGAAAAATAAATAAAATAAGTTAATTTATTTTATAGCATGGATTTTTATGTTTTTTAAATGAAGGTGCCATGCGTAAAGTGATAAGAAGATTGTTTTATGCAGTAGCGACATCTAGGATGAACAAAATTAAGAACTTTTTGTTAATCGGACCTATAATTTTTTAATTTTTTTAATTTAAGTACCCCTTGAGTAATAATTATCGATGGAAAGTAACACCCCTGCTCTTTAATCTACTAGTATGGTACGGTACTAAAATAGTACTACAAAATGTGCAGAGAAAATGTTTACAATCTTCAAATTACATGCTCTAGGCTTCATTGTTGATACTTACCCTAGGTCTTAACTAAAGTAGTGAGAAAAAGTATTTTAAAAACTTACCTTTACTATAATATTAGGAACATTGTTCATTTAAATTATTGGAAATGCAAGTCGACTTCAAAAAACTACAACTTTTAAGACATCCCATCATTCGCGATCAATTCGCAATCTAAAGAAAACTTCATACATGGTTATCATGTTTCCCTGATCTCTTATTGCATTCTAATCTCCTGGTACTTTCAGGCCGCAACGGTGACATTACGGAGACTGGTGGCGACAGCATGGCGGATTTATGGGCTTCATACCATAGCGCTTTGGGTCTCGGCAGCAAGCCGCCAAAACCTCCTACTCCATTGGCCGCTGGCCACTCGGTGAGTTTTAAGGTTGAGCAGCGTTTCATCTATTTACTAAAAAAATAAGAACAGAAGTATCAACACTTCAAAATCCAACCTAGATAGTAAAGTTGTTATTAGATAAATACCTAAATAAGCCAAGAAAAGTAAAAAAAAACACCATAAATCAAAATATTTCTTTACGTAATTTAAAAAATATGAAGTAGGTACATAGTTATTGAATACACAATGTGTGAACAAACACTAATCTTATTTGTACCTAACAGAGTCCAATTCACGTTGGCTCGGTGACACCGGGAGTGGAGCCTGCTTCTACACATGATGAGACTTCATCATCAGATCGGACAAAGGATGACGATGACGGCGGAGCCTCGGATGATGACTCTGATGACAGGGTTGATCCACAACATCATGATCCGGAGCGACTGAAGGCTTTTAACGTAAGTTATGATACTAAGATAATTATTATTAGACATCTTTCTTTCTTAAGCCTAAGAAATGGGATTCAAAGAAACTTGAAGAAAACTTTAGGTTTTTTTACACAATAAACTTCATTAAGAATCTGAATAATCTTTTTGTCAAATTCCATCTATATTGCTTCAGCAGTTTTACGTCCAACGTACAAACACGAACATAACTTCTTCATTCACTTATCGATTGTAATGTAACTGTTGGATCATTTTCTTTCACCTTCTCTTTATTTAAAACCTGTAGAAGTGCCAGTTAGTGATAAACCAAACTGAATTAGTAACGGACTAACATCGGGTATCGGATTCGAGTCGTAATTGGATTATGACGGTCGACTCTCTGCAAAACACGTAGTTTCCAGTTAAAATGGAAACTAAGCCAAAAATATCATACATACACCTATCTAGATACGAGGAAGTTACATTAAAATCTGTCTTTTCGCCTTGCAATAAAGACTATTTTGGTTTCACAGATGTTCGTCCGCCTCTTCGTAGACGAAAACTTGGACAGGATAGTTCCGATCTCCAAGCAGCCTAAAGAAAAAATTCAGGCTATCATCGATTCCTGCACACGACAGTTTCCGGAGTTTGCCGAACGCGCTCGAAAGAGGATCAGAACTTATCTGAAGAGCTGCAGACGGAACAAGAAAGTACGAGGAGAGATGCCCTCGTCAGGCAATGGAGGAAGTACACCGGGGTCTGGCAACGCCTGGGACACTGCGGTGAGGGTCCGATCTCCATTTTATTTATGTTATCCTGGTATTGTTACTGTAAGTTATGGTAACATCTGACTAATACCATATGAACTTTATACAAAGATTAATTTCAACAGAGTAAATTACCTCTTTTTGATTTCGTGTTAGAATCATCGTTGCTGGGTTTAGGCCACCCTTTTATCTGCCGTAGGGTGCTTCTTTTTCTCAGCCTTCGTTTTCGGTCATTCACCGTAGGATTATTACTCATGGTACCTATATTCCTAATCTTTTACCAGTAACCTCTTGACTTATGATGACTGAACCTTTTTGTACAGGTGCGACCAACTCCAGCGCATCTGACATCAGTGCAAGCTGAGCACATCCTTGCACAGGCGTGTGAGAATGAGAGCCTCAACGCTAAACGCATGCGTCTTGGTCTCGACCCTGTCAGCCAGCCGATGCCGACTGTACCTACTCCAATGGTAAGTTAAAATTATGTGCAATTCTATTCCGAATTACTTCTGCAACATATATTGAATTCTCCATAAAATAAAACACATTAGGAGATGCTCATGAAAAAAATTCACGTACTGACTATAATATCTGAAAATTTATATTGCAATCGTTTAAAATTACTCACAAAAGAAATATCAAATGTCTGTAAACTTTCCTTTTCACTATTGTCTGAATTTAAAACTTTTTGAACTTTCGTAACTTACTATAAAATATATGGGTTCTTCTCAACGAGTGCGAAGTTCAATATTGTTTGAGCTTTTCATGGCTTGTTTTTTAATTTCTTTATGTAACATTCTACAGGCCATTGACACTACGGCGACTTCAGCAGTGGCTTCGTCATTCCTAAGCCTGTACAGTGGTGCTATTAGCAGCCCAGCTTCCACTCCAGCTACAACCACGTCCACTACTTCATTGGCCACAGCTGGACATAGCAAGGCAGCTGCAGACACTACCAGGCCATCAGCAAGCCCAACTATGGATACCTCGCTGCTGAACAACAACAACTTGAAACTGGATAACGCTAATGGAAACGCTGGCAGTAAGACTGCTAGGTGAGTTATGATGCCCTGGTACTTCGCAGATTGCTTACAAGGATTGTATTATTGATAGTCATTTTTATTTAAGTGTTTATTTTTTACTCGACTGACCCTAGAAGGAGAGTAATGTTATTCTAATTCATTTACAGCCCAGCGTCATCGCCGGCGCCTCTATTCAGACCATCATTCCCAAATACTTTTGGAACGCCACAAACTTTTGGACGACAGAAGTAAGTGATTCACAAACTTAATTATGTACGTGTTTTGAATAATCCTTCTAGGACAGCCGAGTAAAAATTAATGCTAGCTATAGGATAATTTTTGTACCTGTACATTATAATATTAGACAGTATAAATTGGCTAGATAAAACAAAAATTATAATTGGATTGCTAAAAAAGTTGTAGTAGTATTTTTTATTTTTACGATGTGTAGTGCTCACGTACCAGGCAAGTATGACTAACTTAGAGCTTTGTTATTCCAGCTCCAACCCGAACCCTGCATCATCAGCGCTGACCAGTAGCGCCCTACTCTCAACTTTGACTGCGCTGCCACCTACCGGTGAGTGACAAAACCTTTTAGAGGACTTTGATGAATATTGTCTGAATTAATATTGGAATCTATATGAAAACAATGCTTTCTAGGAGCAGGTGTGAATGCAGCTATGGCGGCGTACCAGAGCGCTTTGCTTTCGGCTATGGCTGCGCACACACATACTTTCCCCACCAGCCTGTCCGGTAAGCATGTACAACTCATCTACTTACATATATGATCGTCAACCTATTAACGTTCATTGCCGAGCTCCACCTTTAGCTCTTCGCCACCACCCAGTTTGGTAACCAATTTACTAACGAAGATAAATCTATATTTCAGCTCCAACAGATCTCTCATTAAAGAGTACAGCGCCGACCCCTCTGCATGGGACTTCGAACGCATCATCGCTTGCTCCCACGGCGTCCAGCCAGAGCAAGCCACAGCTTCTGTCCCACAAGCTGTCAGGAGCTGAAGTGGGTGCAGTACGACAGCTCATTACTGGCTACCGTGAGTCCGCAGCCTTCCTGCTCCGCTCCGCAGACGAGCTCGAAGCTCTTCTGCTTAACCAACCCTAGGATACGATTAAACCCTTATCTGACGTATATGGGTTCAAATTTGGATACTTTTAAAATAAACTGTGCTGGTGAACAGTGATTTGGATTCAAAATAAAATTCGAGTGGTTTGTGACTTTCGGGAATAAATTCGATGTCAAATTAAGTATACCTATATTACAAATTAAATTAATAATGCACAGATACTGTAAATTCGGAATTCTTAGAATGGACCTGCTGATTGTGATTTGCGAATTGCAAATCTTACAAAATTTACAAATTTTGTGACTGATTCATGCCAATTTTACTAATGACGTTTTTAATTGTTTCTACATGTTACATTTTAATATTTAACCGAAATACTTGTCAATAGTTACAGTTACTGCGTTAAGGTGGTCAGTTACAGGTAAAATTGATAATGAATAATTATCTCTGCCAGTAACTGACCATTTTAGCTCACCATAGACTAATTCAATTCTTTCAATAGACGTTTCACACATCGCTTACATATACCCGAAATAAGTAGAACACTAGTTTATGTTACAAAATATTTGCGTTGGCAACATTATTGATCGCATAATACGGTGCTTGTTATACTCATTTTTGGTGTTGCCAACACACTACGTTTGTCAAAATTATTAAGTAGAAACTTTGAGTCTATCCACTGATAATACCTTTTCTAAGAATGTGTACACACTTACCGAGGGCTGTGGACGTTATCCTAGTTGTTTACATATTTATTTGTTTCACGGAGCGTTCACAAAGAGCTATACAAATCCGCAACTGTGTGCGCATTCTTAGAGATCTTCATCAACGTCCACAAAATAAAATGAATAATTAAAAATTGAAAAATATTTTGTAAACGTTGACGAAGTTGCAAACTTAGAAATCTATTTCAGCGATCGTACAAAGCTGCCATAATTATTGTAAAAAAATCTAAATGTTGCCATTTGAAACTCGTTGGGAGAGTACAAAATTATTTTTGTGTATATTTAGATTATAAGAGAAAAAAATCAGGGAGTCTCTAGCGTTAGGTTAATTAAAAAAAAAAACGATTTCTTGCCTGGTGCGATTTATAGATTAGTATATTGATTATCTCATCGAAAATTGCTTGAAAGAGGCGGCTATTAAAATATTTGGAGAATGAAATACATCTTTTCTTGATTTGGTTGACTTCGAATTTTCGAAATGTCAATGTTGCTATTAAAACTTAATTTCGATAGATCGATATCATCGAAATAAAAAATTTTTCGTCAATTCGAAGTCAATCAAAAACTTAACATTTAAGTTGAAGTGGCATTTTAGTAATAAGAGCACGAATTTATTTGTTGTTTTGTATAATAGCGCTCTAGCTTTACAATGATTAATTAATATATTTAAACTTTTCATTACTTAAAAAAGATATTCTATAGCTCTTTTATGACGTGATCGGCTCCATCCAAAATCGTTTGCTAAGTTTTTCTTAATAGTTTAGTTTATTCCTAATTCGCTTTGCTCAGTACAATGGAAATATTTTGACTGTATCTGTTTGTTACCATAGGTGTACGGCCAAGTACTGTAGGTAAGGTGTAAAATAAGTTACTTGCTTACGGTGTACAAAATATTCCACTTCTATAAGAAATCAAAACCTCCTCAAATTGTCTGTTTTCCAATTAAAGTTTCTATTTTGGCCTAAATCATTTCGTTGAGCAAAATGTGGATCTGGGTAATACCTCGTAATGTTATGTACTTCTGTTGTTAACTATACCTAGTTTAGTTCATCATTCTGGCCAGTTTTATTCGATTTTTGTAATCTATCATAATGTAATTTCGTTTATAAGGTTAAACAAAATAATTACAATAGAATAATTAAAGTCACATAAACGCTTATTATGTTGCTACTGATTTCATACTTTCAAATGTTGCGACCATTGTAGAACACACTTTTGTGGTCATTTCGACCAATAGCAAACAAGTGATGTTGTTCGTTGTCCAATGATTAAACTGTGTCTCCTCTACAATGGTGGCAACAGTTCGAAACCTGCAAATAATGTATAATATTTTCTCAATTTTGCCAGTTTTTCTCAATAGTGTTAAAAGCTTGACGACAGTTTTTAAATAAAATTGTAAATTCACTTTTGAATACAAAAATTGCCAAAGAAACGAATTGATTTTTCGTAATTGATTGTGTGGTATGTGGAATTGCAGTTTAATTTTACTTATTACTATGATTACGATAATTTGACGTTAAGATTAATTTAAGGGTTAGTTTTTAGTTTTGTTTTATGGATAAAGTCATTCCAATATTTTTCTAAAATGGACACTCGGTGCGACGAAAGAATGCTGTAGTCATTGTATATGGGAGAAATGTAAAAAGTATGTTTAGAAGTATAAAAAAGTTGATTAGAAATACGTGAAAGTTGATGTTGGGATAACGATAAAAAAACGAAAATGGTGGTAAATACGTTGAGAAAATGAATTTGTTAGACATTAAAATATATTATTATTAGAGATGTATAAATGGTTTACAATTATTATTATCTATTAGTTTGAGAGAAATACAAAATGGTGAAAAAAAAATAATACAAAATGGCGATTGTTACTATTAACGATATGAGAATTTAGTTATAATTTTGCAATTTCAAAATGTGAGTTTTACAATTTTGAAAAAGAAAATATTAAATATGCTCATATACTGAAACTATTTGTTTTATTTCTTCCAGTAGTTTATCAATTTTTATTTCTCAAATTTAATTTAACACCAAACAGCTACATTGCAATTGTATTTCAAGTACCAGGACCGTATAGAAGTCAAAGAGCCCTTAAAATAAAATTCATAATGTACTTTGTAAATAAGTGTATTCAGTTTAGATTCGGGAACCTGTCGACGAATGGATAGTATCGTTTGTCCGCCATCAGGAATCGTGTCGCATTTGCAATGAAGTCTAGGTTCGAATGTGATGCGAGGTATGAGAACATCGATGGGAATCGCTCTGTTCCGCACCTAAAAAATAACAAAATTAAATAACAACGATAAAGAATTTAAGGATTTTGAAGAAGCTATTCTCCATTTTTTACTTACAATTTCCTAATACCCCAAGATGCAAGGCCCCACAGAATACCATCACTTACTGCTGGCGCCCCGGTGTCTCTCTGGAATAAAACGTTTAACATAATGGAATACACATGAAATACATATTGGGAACAATAAATAATGAAAGCAAATTAATTTTAACAGATTTCTTTTCAGACTTTAACATAATTATTTGAATTAATATTTTTCCAACTGTACTCATAAATTTACTTGCAACTACTTAGTGACAGCTACAACAGTTTTTTGCGAAGACACTGGCATAATAAAATAAATCAATGGATGGACGTCACACGACGTCACGACGTGGATAACATCTATTTAGCATCAACTACCGGTTATGGCTTGGAAGTAGTCGAGAGTCTTCATTAAACAGTTTACACAAATACTAAGCCACATCTTTTAATATACTCTGTCACGATATATACCTCTATATATTATAAACCAATCGAAGAAAAGTCCTTATATTTGTCGACTTGATCTAAATAACTGCCTCGTTCGTTGACCGAGTGGTCGCAAGTGCGACTGCCGGGCCACAGGACATATAACTTTGTATGTTCTGTGTGCCGGGCAATGGGTTTCGGGTTCGATTCCCGGGTCGGGCAAAGTATTACTGGGTTTTAAAAATTCTCAGTAATAGTACAGTGTATGGAATTGGGCCCGGTGTCAATAGACTCACCCCCTATTATATGGGACTCATAACATAAATAGTGAAAAGTGGATGTTACATACCACTGTACAGTGGCATTAAGTACCGTAATGTGCGCCTCAGCCTACCCCTTCGGGGATAAAAGGCGCGATGTTATGATATTATGTTGAACTAAAATGGAAACATGGGTAGATATTAAAAAGTACTAGGATACCAACAGTGCAAGGACCTGACCGGCCGCTTTGCGCCAGACAGATGAAGTTCTCGGATACGATGACGCTGAACCTCATGGTGACGTTGTTACATTTGTCGTGGTTCATCAGCCTCGTGTGGTAGACTTGTAACGTTGAAGATTCAGAGTCGTAGATACCGTCACGCTAAAGGAAAACATTTAATTTAAACAAAGAAGTGATGATTTAACTTGCCTGCCTCCTTTTTTTTTATTTATACCACGACCGTGGTAAAAAAGCACACGGCCCACCTGATGGTAAGCGGTTACCGTGGCCTGTGTACGCCTGCAACACTTGGGGCATTACATACGTCATGCCGACCCTTAAAAAACCTATTCACTGCCCTCTTGAAGAATCTCATGTTGTAGCCCACTGGGAAAACCACGGCAGGGAGCTCATTCCACAATCGGAGGGTCCGTGGGATGTGGATCCTTAATATCCGGTTGGATTCCCGGGTCGGGCAAAGTATTACTGGGTTTTTTAAAACATTTTTCAGTAGTAGCACGGAGTCTGAAATTGTGCCTGATATCTGGCAATAGGCTCACCCCCTAATTACATGAGACTCATAACATAAACAGTGAAAAGTGGGGGTTACATTGTACAATGGCATTAAGTGCTGTAATGTGCACCTTTGCCCCTTCGGGAATAGAAAGTGATGTTATGTAATGTAATGTAATGACTTATAAACTGCTGAACATTAAATAGTCCTATGTTTTAGTCTAGCGTTTCGAAGGTGTCTGCTTAAAATATGCCTTTGCTATTCTGCTAGACTTGAATCCATAGATTCCACAGTAAATGACCCAACTATTTTAAGTTAATGTAGGCTGAAAGTGAAGCTTTTTTGTTAATATAAATACAAAAAGAAGTAGACTGTGAAGGACCTACCCGCTCCGAACCCCAACTGGTCACCCAGGCATCATCAAACGGTGGTAACATCACCCTGTTCGGCAGATCTATGCCGTGCACTGAATCTGAAAACCTGGAACATTTTCACTTATTTAATTACATCAACATCAACAGCAGGTTCCAGACCTCTGCTGATCTAAGTATGGCTAAGGATTAAAGCGCGATTTTCTCCCGCGACCTCCGAGGTTCCGGGTCTGCAGCTTTTTATAGAATATGGATATGTATGTAAAATATCAAAGCACAATTCACGGCGCGTTTTACGCCCGCACCGATTGCTATAGTTTGATTGCCCGCTGCATTGCCGCGGCCCGCAACCGCCACGGTCAATCGCTAAGTTTGAGAGGGCGATAATCGCAACTGCGGCGGCTATGGGATCGCTAAATACTGCAGTCTTGAGTTTTGAAAATTCCGCCTCCATTTCGCCACCACGACTGGCGCGGGAGAAGATCTCACCGTGAGTCTTTAGCCTCTCTCCTCTCCTAGGTTTGCCATAAACTCCACTCGTTGTCGACGGTTTGGAGATAGCAGATCAGGCTTATCAGAGTGGTTTTGCCCAATCTCTGTTAAATACTTATGCAGTCATCAGTCAGCCGGCTTTTACCATACCCATTGGAAAAGTAGAGCTGGTAATAAATGTAATCAAATCTTCTATCACCACACCCAAGCCCAAAGGATTGCCCTTTAAGCTTGAGTTATAAGTTTTTATTTCCTTGCTAACTTACAATTGACGTCATCAAATTCATCTGATACCAGCTCAAATACTTAGGTACAATTAATTATTATGATTTGCGGCTTACACACATAATTATTTGACTAGGAACTCGACTGGTTTGAAGCCAATGCTACTGTAGTAGCAGTGCGAAAGCCGCGTCACGGGTCGCGGAATGCTGCTCATGAATATGAGCCCCAAGCATGGCTTGAAACTAGTCGAGTTCCTTGTCAAACAGTTACGAGAGTAAGCCATAAAACATAGTATTTAATTTTGTATGTCTCACGAAAGTTATAACATATATTTAGGTACAAACTTTATATTCCTATCCAACAGTAGAAGTGCGACGTCGTTATCCGGACTCTTTCGCAGTCCCCAGCCCGGGTGTTTCATCACCTCTTGAATGGCTGCCATCTGACCACCTCGGTCGATGTAGCGGGAACCAGCTCTCACTTCCATGCGAGACACGCGGGTGGCTCTGCAAAATTATCGTCGTCTTTGGCTAAGTCGATATGGTCTGATTTGTCGGTCTAGTTTTCGTAAGTTTGATAACGGATAGAATATTAGCTTCTATTCTGTAATATCTAGTTATTAATTTTTAACCGTCTTCAAAAAGAATGAAATGAGATTTTCAGTTTTATCTGTGTTTGTGTGCGATTATTTCACGATTGGCTGAACCGATTTAGATGCGACTTTCAGAAAAGTGTTTTTCAGTGTTTGTGTCTCTTAAGAGGAGATCTCTTTATGTATTTTTTTTTTTTTTTTTTTTTTTTTAAGGGGGGAAAATCATCGAATGACTGCTCCCGCCTGGGTGAGGCGGAAGGGAGTGTCAGACTCTTACTGACTAAAAACCACCCCGTTCCTTCTCCTGCACGTCGAGCCGGAGCCCCGGTTACCCGTTAGGTTCTCCGCGACTCCGAATCGGCATCGGCCCTATTGGGCCCCATCTGTGGTGGTCTGATGGCTCTTTGAGGCGCGCGCGGAACGCGACGCGCCGTACGCTCGGGTCTGTTTCTGGTCGGACGGGGAGCCACCCATGCTCGCCGTCCGCAGGCCCGCGCTTACGGTGGCCGGAGATCGTCCCGCGATCCCCGACGCCCGGTGTGTCCTTCGCGATGGCTGGGTCGCGAGGAGGCAGCGCTTCGCTGCCTCACGCGTCCCGCCTCCTCCTTAGCTAGCATGACTGCTTCGCAAAAGGAGGAGACGGCATCCCAGTCCCCCTCGCTCCGCATCATGGCCTGCACTAGGCCCGGACGCGAGAGGTCGCCATCGCCGATCACTTCCCTGAGGGCACGGCGGTGCTCAGCCCACGCAGGGCATTCCGCTACGGTGTGTTCCACCGTGTCCTCAGGGCGGTCCTCGCAGTGATGACACCCGGGCGTTTCCTCCCGCCCCATCAGACACAGGTACCTCCCGAAACTTCCATGTCCGGTGAGGACCTGCGTCAGGCGGTAGGTGAGGACGCCGTAGCGTCTCTCAAGCCACTCCTCAAAGAGGGGACTTACCGCTGCAATGGCAGCGAGCCCAGCCCTCGGTTGCGACAGTCGTTGCTGCCATTCCGCCATGAGATCGCGCCGGAGCTCATCCCGCCACGCACTTATCTGGCGCGGCAGCGGAGTTTCGCCCCGGCGACGTGCCTCCGCGCGCATGTTATACACGCGCGCGAGCACCTTCGCCTCCAGATCCCACGGCGGTAATCCGGCAAGGAGGTTCGCCGACTCCCCAGCGATCGTGCGGTATCCGCGGATCATTCGGATCGCCATGACCCTCTGTGACTTGAGCAGCGTCCGAGCAGGACGCCGCAACAAGTTCGGCGCCCAAACAGGGGCGCCGTAGAGGGCCATGGACCGCACGACCCCGGCGTATAACCTCCGGCAGGAGGCGTTTGGCCCCCCGAGGTTGGGGAGGATGCGTTTGAACGCAGCCCCCGTCCTCTCCAACTTTGGAGCCAAACGTCGGAAATGCTCTATGAAGTTCCACCGACTGTCGAGGACGAGTCCTAGGTACTTCATCGCCATCTCGACTCCGATGGTAACCCCTCCCGCCGTTATTTGGGACCCACCCGGAGGTGGCGCGTTCCCGCGGCCATGAAAACACATGGCCTCGGACTTGTGGAGCGCCACCTCGAGTCCCAACTGCCGGATTCTTTCAACGACTGTCGCAACCGCTGTCGCCATTAAGTCGGCCGCCGCCTGGTGCGACCTCCCGTGCGCTAGCACCAGCGTGTCGTCGGCGTAGCATATTGTGCTAACGCCGTTCGGGAGGTCGGTGCGCAGCACCCAGTCAAAGCCGATGTTCCACAGGAGCGGCCCCAGAACCGAACCCTGTGGAACACCGCGTGACATCTCTCGCCGGTTCCACTCGCCCCGGTGACCGGGGTAGCTGACGGACCTGTCCGTCAGGTAAGCCTCGATTACACGACGGAGGTAGGTAGGCACCCGATGATATCGGAGTGCCTCCAAGATGCAGCTCCAGGGCAGGGAGTTGAAGGCGTTGGCGATGTCCAGAGACACCGCCACTACGACCTTACCCCTGGACACTGCAGTCCCCGCCGTGAGGTCTCTAACGCGCATGATGGCGTCCACCGTGGAGCGCCCTCTGCGGAAGCCGAACTGGCCGTCCGACAAGTCCGGCCCAATGTCCGTCAGGTGCGCGACGAGGCGGTTCGAAATGATTCTTTCGAAGACTTTCCCCACCTCGTCGAGCAGCACTATGGGCCGGTACGCGGACGGAGAGTCCGCAGGGCGCCCCGTCTTCCGCACGAGGACCAGTTTGCCCGCTTTCCAGAGAAGCGGGAACTGGCCTCTCTCCAGACATGCGCTGTAGAGACCAATCAATCGAGGCCCGAGAGCCTCTGAGGCCAGGACCCATGCCTTGCCATGCAGGCCGTCGGGTCCTGGGGCGGTGTTCTTGGCGCCCATCCGGCGCACCGCCGCTCTCAATTCTGCCTCGGTCACCTCTGGGACGATGTCATCGTCGTCGTCGCTGTAGCCCGCGTCGGGCACCGCAGGGGGCGGAGTCATATACGGAGGGGTGAAGCCCCTCCACAGTCGGGGGAACAGGGCGCCAATCACCTCCTCCAAGACTTCTGGCCGGAGACTCTGAGTGAGCGGGGGAGCCCAAGCACGGAGCTTGTCGCGTACCATCAGGTACGGGCGTCCCCACGGGTCTCTATTCAGAGTCCCCAGCATCTCTCGGCGGGCCTCCTCCTTGGCCCGCAATATCTCCGCCTTGAGGAGGGCCTTCGCCGCCCTGTATCCCTCGTATAACTCCGCCTCTCTCGCCTCCGCATTAGGAGGACGGATACGGCGCCTGCGGTGCCTAGTGTACTGGCGTCGCGCAGTAGTGCACGCCTTGCGCAGAGCCGCCAGCTCTTGCGACCACCAGTACACCTGGCGCTTCTGTTGCCGCGACCGGATCCGGGGCATCGCCACGTCACAGATCCTGGACATGGCGTCCTGGAGCCACTTGGCCTCATCGTCAACGTCGGCAGGCCTGACCGGTGGTATCACCCAGGCCTGCACGATGGCGGCTTCCAGGAGCAGCTCCCGGTCCAGCTGTTTCAGCGCCCAACGCGGGCCACATGGGGCCTGTCTGACCGGCGGGTCTGCGGACTCGGCGGAGACGTCGAACCGGATATACCGGTGGTCGGAGTACGTCTCCACCTCCTCCATGACGCGCCAGCCAACAATACGCGGTGACAGAGCAGGGCTGGCGAACGAAATGTCCACCACCGACTCGCCCTGCATCCGCACACACGTGGGGACAGAACCCCGGTTCAGGACGACTAGGCCTGTCTCAAGGGCCCAGTCTTCCACCATCCTACCCCGGACGTCGGTGAACCGGGAACCCCAAGCCAAGTTTTTGGCGTTGAAGTCCCCGAGGACGAGCACGGGGAGGGAACGGAACCCGACGACGACAGTGACCAACTCCCTCAAGGAGTTGTGGAACTCGGCGAGAGTTCGGTTCGGAGAGAAGTACACGCCCACCACAGCGAGCTCTCCGAACCGTGCTGCGACACAACCCCGGCCTCTTTGAGCAGCCTCAAGAGTCAGGTGGGGTACCGGCGGCGGCCGACGAGATGATGGTCACCGAGCCGTCCAGGTCCGCCACCCAGTGATCCCTGGGCAGGACAAAGTACGGCTCGGAGACCACGGCGACATTGATCGACCACTGCGCCATGCTCTGGAGCAGGAGATCCTGAGCAGCGGCGCAGCGGTTGATGTTCGCCTGGAGGAGGCGGAATGGGGCCATTTTGGCAGTCCATTCCGATCTCCTCAGTGGCGGCAGCGGCGACTGCGGTGCAGTGGCGGCGGCGGCGGCGGAAACGGCAGGGGCGGCGGAGGGCCTGCCTTTGCCCTTGGGTTTGGCGGGAGGGGAGCAGCCTTTGCTCCCGACCCGGCGATTGGCCGGCTTGCCAGCCGCCGCACATGCATTGCAGTGCAGCGGGGCGGAGCACGAGCCGGCCTTGTGACCGGGCCGACCGCAGCGGAAGCAACAGTCGCTGCGGTCCACCTCCGAGGTGCATTTGACACTCACGTGCTCCCCCACGTGACAGCGGTAGCACCTCAGAGGCCGGGTCTCGAGCAGCTTGACCTGCGCCGAGACCCATCCCACCAAGAGCCTTTTGGCCTCCTTCAGCTTCTTGGCCGCTGTGACGGGGCAGCTGACCACAACAGTGCGCAGCCCCGAGTTGTCCGGGCGGATGGCGCCTGCCTTAACTTGGTCAGCAGGGCACCCTCCCGTCCTGGCCACAGCGGCCACCACCTCACTCTCCGTTACGGAGTCGTCCAGGCCCAAGATCCTGACATCCAGGCATTTGGTTGGCCTGGACACGCGGGCCTCGTCCGCACCGAGGCACGCCCTAAGCCTCTCGGCCAGGGCGTCGGCCGATGGGCCGCTGGTCGCGCCGGGGACCTCCAAAAGACGGGCTCCGGTAGCGGTCACCTTGACCGCGAACCCGTCTGGCGCCCCGAACTCCGCAGGAGATACCGCCCCCTTCAATTTGGCGAGGACGTCGCCGTAAGTGACGCCCCTATTGACCGCCTCGGGCTGCAGCGTAATCACTACAGCCGCGGTCTTAGGGGCGAGGAGCAAGGCAGCAGCGCGTTTCTCCCTGCGCTGCTGCTGCCGTCGCTGCCGCTGCGCCTTCTTGCGGCGCTTCCGGCCCTCCCTGGCGACTCTCCTCGCCTCGCCGGCGATTTGCCACCCGCCGCCGTCCTCCGCTCGCGGGGCGGGTTCCACCACCGCTGCCGCAACTCCAGCCTGCCGGGCTGGAGCGCCTCTCCTCTCCTTGCGCCCTGCGGGCGCTGGCGCCGCCGGCGCAGCTGGGGTCTGCGCCGGCGGGGGCGCCGAGGCCCTCGCTGGGGCAGCCGGTCGCGCCCTTGCCGGCGGTTGGGAGCTGCGGCTAGCCTGACCCGAGGTCGAAGGCTTGGCCGCAGCGGCCGCGTACGACCGGGGACCGCGGGGGCGACCTGACTCGCCGCGAGTGGGGGGCGCAAGAGCCTGCCCTCCAGCACGTCGAAACGTCGCTGGAAGGCAGCCAACTCCGCCCGCAGCAGTCCGACTACGTCGGCCTCCGCCGGGGGCTGGGGGCGACTGCCGCGAGCAGCGGCGAGCTCGGCCCTGGCCGTCCGCAACTCGGCCTCCAGAGCCGCATTGGAGGCCGCCAAGCGCGCCAGCTCTCGCCGCATCTCGGCCAGCTCGGAGCGCACCTTTCCCGCAGTGGGCACCGCACACTGCTCCAAGGCCGCCTCCGTTATTGTGGCCGCCGCCGCCCTGAGGAGGCGGAGCCTAACCGGCTGGGATTTCCCCATCGCCAGCTTGTAGCTCCGCCGTAATGGCCTGTTGGAGGCCCCCGGAGCAGCTCTCGCTCTCAGAGCCGCGCTCGCCCTCCGACATCTCCACGCCGGACATCTCGGCCGCAGAGGACTCCGAACGGGCAGTGCTCGAAAGAGCCCTGCCCTCCGCAGCCAGTTGCTCGGCTGACTCCGCGCAGGCAGCTGGTGCCGGTTTCCGGCGACCGCTGCCCTTGCCGCCCCTACCCCGCGCTGCCGTGGGGACCTTGGGGGGAGGCGCCTCCCGAGCGCCGGAGGACGGGGACAAACTGTCCTCCTCCAGCCGGGGCGTTTGAACGTCCCCGTCGCGCGGCGGCGTGAGCCTTTCGAGCTCACGCTCAGCCGCTCCGCCAATGTTGTGTCGGACTCTGAGTCCGACCCCCTTCGACTAGACTCCCGTGTGTGGGGCCTGCTGGACGAGTCCAGCGCCTCACCACGAGTCCCGGAGCCACTTGGGCTCCCTTCTCCGCTACGCAGGCGAGCCAAGCTCACCCGCACTCTCCTCCTCCGGTTGTGGTTTTGATTTTGATTTATTCTCCATACATTCCCACGAGTATGGGGGAAATATTCGGTCCACCCAGGCAGTGCCCCCTGTACCTGGGTAAGTGTTCATTTGTTTCCCAACTAGAGGTTCCACTGGTCCCCTAGCTGGGGGTGCGCTCGCGACTGACACTACTCCTCAGCCATGCATACTCTCGCCGCGCACCAGAACTTAGTATTAGAGGAATTTTTTATAGAGGTTATCTTCCTCGCGGTCCGGGCGACCAAGCCAAGACCCTCGTCCCGTTCAGAGTCACAAAACATGACCGTGATCTCCTTACGGATTACGATATCGACGGCTGCAATCGGGGACAGCTTGTGTCCCGATGCTGCTCGCTGGCAGGGTGAGTGCACAACGAGCACCGCCTTTGCCTCTCCGCCACGCTCTCTGCTATGTCCAGAGAGACGGGCGGAGAAACGCCCCTCGGAAGCGCGGGCTATGAGCCTCCGCACACAGCCCGCCGCCTCCAGAACCCTATCGGGTTCGCCCGCCCAGTCCAGAAGTCTGCTGCGGGCGACAGTCACTCCAACCCTATCACCCCCGCTAGGGAGACTGTCGCCCGCACCCAGGGTGCACCACGGGGAGGTCTTCTGGCACCGCACCCCATCTCTTTATGTATATTGGTATATTAATTAACCGACTCAAAAAAAGAGGGGAGACAGAAATTGGTTGTTCTAAACCTAGTTGAAGGTGGTTGTTTTAATCACAGGATATTAAAACTGAACTCAATTAGTGAACTTAAGGGCTATCTATACTTTACGTCTTAAAGAGCCATCAGATCACTACAGATGGGGCCCAGTAGAGTTAAAGGAGCCGCTGAAGACTTACTGGTGGCCGGGGCAGGAGTAGGAACGAGGTGGTTTTTAGTCAGTAAGAGTATGAGGTTCCGTCTCGCCTCACCCAGGGAGAAGTCATTGGTTGATTTTCTCCCTCATAAAACGAGCTATACTTACTTTATCGGCCTTTTCAAAATGTAACTTAGTATTTAGTATTATTTGGTAAAATACCTTTTACATCCATTATTTAGGTTCTATCTAACCATTCTTTAGGTTTCAGATATATGTTTCTATGAGAGCAGTAAGTACCTAAGTTGCGTAACTACGACCAAAGAGTATTTACATAACATAACATCACGCCTTTTATCCCCGAAGGGGTACGCAAAGGTGCACATTAAGGCACTTAGGTAATGCCAATGTACAATGTAACTTTTCACTATTTATGTTATGAGTCCCATGTAATAGGGGGTGAGCCTATTGCCTTATACCAGGCACAATTTCAGATTCCGTGCTACTACTGAGATATTGTTACAACCCTGTAATATTGTTCTCGTTGATTTTTGTATTTATAGTTTTTATTATCACTTAAGTAATTAAATATTGGTTAACCTATAATTGGCGACTGTATAAGCCTAAATACTTAATGTTACTTTCATATCACTTAATGCTATGTATATAGAAGCTGTCGGTATACCTATTTTAACAAGTAAATAAATAAATTCTTTGCCCGACCCGGGAATCGAATCCGAGACCCCTTGCCCGGCAGTCATACTTGCGACTAGTCAGCCAACGAGGCAGTATTTATTTCGACAAATCTGTACATTATTTATTTCTCAGTTACTCTGAATAGTTTATTGATACGCCAATACTTTGGCTTTTTATGTTTCGTGCCAGTAATGTATATATCCGGTAATAAATGAATATTAATATACCTAGGCTAGAAAATTTTCAAATTTTTACATACGTAGTTTAGTAATACAACATATAAGTTCACAGATTATTTTAGAAAAAGAGATTCAATCAATAGGGCAATGTTAATGGGTGTCATTGTGTATGTGAACTTTTATGTTTGTAAACGCACCCACGACACAGGAGAAAATCCTAAAGTGGGTTTTTTTTTTAAGGGGGGAAAATCATCGAATGACTGCTCCCGCCTGGGTGAGGCGGAAGGGAGTGTCAGACTCTTACTGACTAAAAACCACCCCGTTCCTTCTCCTGCACGTCGAGCCGGAGCCCCGGTTACCCGTTAGGTTCTCCGCGACTCCTAAAGTGGGGTAACGTTTTTAGAAAAAATAAATAAAAAATTATGCAGTTTCAATGGAAGGTAGAGCTGAGAAAGAATAAATCAATTCCAGCCTGTCTTTAACAGAGGTTAAAAACATATATGTATGCATGAACATTAAAAACATATATGTACTTGAAAGTTTTGCAATCGAATGAAAAGTTAAAACTCACTTCCAAAGACAATTGGCCGTGGTTATCACAAGGCGCGGATTCAGCAGTGCCCCGGTGCACCAATGCTGGTCATCCTTCTGAATGGACACCACATAGGGATAGTCTTCAATGACCGCCTCTCTCGCCGCGATCAGCCGACGCGTAGCTGTTACAAGGGGAAGGGAATTTAAGCAAAAATAAAATCCTTTACTGTATTAACAATTTATTCATTAAACGTTATTTCTCTTGCTTTTTTTCTTATTCGTAATCGGTTTACCTTTTGGTTTCTTCGCTGCAGTGCGCGTTGCGTTATTTGATTTGGATTTAGCGCTCTTCTTAGCCTTAGATTTACCTTTGCCTTGGCTCTTGCGTCTCTGTGGACTCTTCCCACCATTACGTTTGTTGTCCTTTTTCTTATTCTTAGATCCAGTTCCTTTCGCTGTACCGTTCGCCTTAAGTTTGTTAGCGTTAGCCAATTTTTTTGCTTTCGGTTTAGATGTACGTTTTGCGCCTTTCCCCTTAGGCTTAGTTTTAGCATTTGTCGACTTTGATTTACCTGTTGTGTTTTTGCCACTAACACCTTTCCTAACACCTTTCGGTTTTGCTTTTGTCTTACGATTGTCATTTGTGGGTTTTATTTTACTTTTGGCTGTAGTTTTTAATTTATCCGTAGTTTTGGATTCGTTGTTTTTGTTTGTTTTAGCCCCATTTACCGGTGCGGCTTGCTTTTTAGTGTCTGTTTTCTTTCCAGCTTTAGTAGTGATCGAGGTTTCTTTTTTTACTTCTTTAGCGCCTACAGCTTTCTCTGGTTGGCTTCTCATCGATGGAGATTCTACTTTACCTGGTTGTTTTTGGCTTTGGTTGACGGTTGTTTTTGGTAAAGGGGTCGTTTTTTGTTCTGCTTCCGTTTTATTGTCGGTCGTTGTTGTATTAATTTTTTCATTGACGGCGCCTCTTTTGACTCTTCCCGCCGCCCAAGCGTAATCGGGTAAGATTTTCTTCACTCTGGATTTATGATTAAATCCTTCATCGATTGGGAAGTACGGACTGTCAGGAACTCCCTCGACCATCTTAGACATGCCGTGGGATACAATTTGGAAAACTGTATACGTCTTCGCCGCCGTCGTCGGAAGGCTGACGGCACTTTTTGGTTTAGTTTTAGCCTTAGATTCATACTTAGAATTGATCAGAATCTTCCCGCTACCGTAAGGTCTAACTTTCTTAGGAAACCTTTTTTCCGCATATTTGATAGAGTCTCCTATAACGTAGCTTATAATTAAAGCAAATATAAATAGCGGTACCTTCATGACTTCGGCCTGTGCGGCGCGAAACAATTCACTGGAAGTTATATTTATTGGTGTTTTTATTACTTCTCGCTTTTGTTGCGAAATAACATTTTATATTTTCCATTATTATTTTTATGGAATTAAAAATGTTTTGTTTTTTTTCTGTTAGAATTATTCGACAACGTCACTGAAAACTACCTACACACTACATCACAATATACAACACCGAAATAATTGTTAGTTTTTCCAGCTATAAGGGCTAGTTATTATCGGCGCTTCCAACCGGCCTATCTCAAAGTCAAAGTCAAAGTCGAGTCAAAGTCAAAGTCGAGTCAAAGTCAAAATCATTTATTTCAATTAGACCAGAAAGGCACTTTTGAACGTCAATATCTGGTCTGGTAGTCGTTGTCGCTTGGCTGGAAGTCCAGCAGTGGACGTCTGTTTGTTGTTACTAACATGATATTGATGATAATAATAAAAGTACCTATTTCGATGAGACCAAGTCTTGTCGAAATTATGTAGAAATGAACTAATAGTAGGCTAAATAGAGTAATGAAAATAATGTCGAAAACCAACTGTACGCAATTTGCCCACTAGACGTGATTTATGTCGCGGAGAACCTAACGGGTAACCGGGGCTCCGGCTCGACGTGCAGGAGAAGGAACGGGGTGGTTTTTAGTCAGTAAGAGTCTGACACTCCCTTCCACCTCACCCAGGCGGGAGCAGTCATTCGATGATTTTCCCCCCTTAAAAAAAGACGTGATTTATAGAAAAAGAAAAAACACTGAGTTGCGTAAAACATTTATTATTTTAAAATAAAACAAAGAACCAACATAGACTTAATATAGGTACTATAAGTGTTACGTTTGATAAAGATAATTAATGATGAAAATACATAAGAACGATAATATTAATATTTTGTAGAAATTATAAAAATATTTAGTTAGGCAAAAATCATTATCGGAATAAATCATTATATTAGGTTCATCGTAATTTTTTATATAGTAGTAATACTTAACAATTATGTAACTATTATGAAACAATAGTTCTTCTTTATACGAGGTACCAGGACTGCATACATCGAAGAAGCAAAACTTAAATTCGTCTTTTAATCTCTGGAAGCTATGTACTTGCCAGTTGATGCACTATGAGCTTGCTTGCGAGGCTTATGTAACTTCAGACAACATGATAAGCCTGTTCATTACAATTCAGTACATACTTATCGCATTTTACTATTTCATCGAAATTAAATTATGATTTTATTGATATTCATAGATAGAAGATACCAAGACTGCAGACTTCAAAAGAGCAAATATTAAATTCGGAAACTTAATCTCTAGGAGCTATTTTCTTATATGTGGCAAGTTGTACAGCCAGTTGATGCAGAATGAGTTTCCCAGCGGGACCCTCGTCTGTGGGTACGGCTTTAGATAGCCTGACGACTCTACCACATTCTCGGACGAAGTATTCTAACTCACTTTCAAGTTGACGACCGTCACCTGCAAGTAGAAATGGTATGGTTTAGAACTTTAAATCATAAATTATCAATACGATAAAGATGATGGTGGCTTGGTGCGTGAGAGGTCTTTTCTCTCCTTCTTTTATTTTTATTCTGAGTTCTCATTTATATTTAGTTCGATATGTTACAATAGTAACCGATTGATTTTAATCCTAAATCACTTAATTAAACCGATTTTGAACATCAGTTGCGGTGGTGTCAGAACTTAGACCAAGATTTAGGTCCTGTTAATGGGATAAGCTGGTAAACGAGCAGACCGGATTATCTGATGGTAAGCAATCGCCGCTCATAGCTACCTGAAACATCAAAGGCGTTACCAACTGCGGTACCGGGCTTTTGGGGAATAGAAATATCAGAATTGTTGGGGATTGAGAAAATTAGGGATGGAGGTAATAAGGCCTCCGGTAACGTTACTTACACGACGAAACACAACGCAAGCGTTGTTTGTTTCACGTCCATTTTCTGTGAGGCCGTCGTATCACTCCGGTCGAGTTGGCCCATTCGTGCTGAAGCCTGGCTCTCCCACACTTTTTTTTAAGGGGGGAAAATCATCGAATGACTGCTCGCTCCCACTTGGGTGAGGCGACAGGGAGTGTCAGACTCTTACTGACTAAAAACCACTCCGTTCCTTCTCCTGCACATCGAGCCGGAGCACCGGTAACCCGTTAGGGTCTCTGCGGCGGTTATTAGAGATGGTTATTAATTTCCAAAGCAAGAGTTACCTTGTGCCATACGCGATGAATGTGGCTGTAAACATTTGTTTGCGAGCCTCGCGAGTTGTGACCTCTCCGAGCTGAACGCCTCGTCCAGGTCAAACAGCTCCAGTGGCGGAGGAGGTGGCTCTCTGAACGTTGGTGGGAATACCTGATAGATAGTATAATATATAACGCCTTGGTTTTATGACTATAATGTTATACTATTTAATTGAAATCTATATATATAAAAGAAAGTCGTGTTAGTTACACTATTTATAACTCAAGAACGGCTACATCGATTTGGATGACAGTTGGTGGGGAGGTAAATTAGAACCAGGAGACGGACATCGGATACTTTTTCATCGATTTTTTTTTACTTTTCACCGAAAATCACGAACGGGCACGGGAAAGAACGGGATTGCGCGTACGACGTCGCGGGCAGAAGCTATATAGTAAATTAACAAATAAATAGTATTAAGGTTTAAAAAAACAAAAGTTAACTAGTTAAAGAATTTTGTCTACTGAAGATTGAAGCCTGAAAGATTGTAAAATAAATAAATCAGCTTGCAACTATCCCATTGCACAAAAAATATTTTTTCTTTCGGAGAACGATTGATCACGATGCTTAAGATTTTGCTCATACGGTAAGTACGGCGTCGCGTCGGGACCTGTTACCTATATGATATTTAAGACACTATTATGTTGAAAAGTAAATGCAGAAGTAAGTACTAAATGGTGAATGTGCCACTTGGTAAGAATGCCCCAAACACTTCATTAATAAAATGACCCTAGCGCTACTACCAGATACATTATAACTTACTGCTAACTGCAGAGGAGGAAATGGTGTCTCGAACTGTGGTGCGATCAATCGAAGAGGTTCGTGTTTAACTCCTAGTGCGTCATACAGTCCTAGTACTTCGGGCACTGGAATTTAAATACGAATAATATTAGTTTATTAATTACGTAACATAACATAACATTACGTCTTTTATCCCCGAAGGGGTGCGCAGAGGTGGACATTACGGCACTGTACTTACAATGTAACACCCACTTTTCACTATTTATTTAATGAGTCCCATGTAATAGGGGGTGAGCCTATTGCCATATACCGGGCACAATTCCAGACTCCGTGCTAACACTCAAGATTTTTTTAAAAACCCAGTAGTATTTAGCCCGACCCAGGCATCGAACCCGAGACCCCTTGCCACTTGGCCAACGAGTTTATTAATTACGATGTCGCTATATATATATTTAAAAACTATTTTTATGAATGATGTTATTGGAGGCCTAGTCCCCCAAAGGCCTGCACAGTACTTTCAAATCATCTGGGTGTTACGAGTGTCTATGGACAGCGCGAATTGCTTACCATTATGTGATCCTGTTCAGTTGATGTACTGATTAAATACCATTGCGTCATTACCTGAAGTACAGTCAGCATCAAAAGTTGATGACTACATTTAAATTTTCATAATCGCTGTACAACGTATTATACCTAAATCGCTCAACGTGACAAGCGCCAGAAATGAATGATTATCATAAAAGGGCGTAAGTAGGTGACCATTACTTTTCAAAAGTCTCCTTTCCAAAAGTACCTACTCAGAAATAGGAATAAACTTACACTGAGCCAGATTCAAAGAGAACAGTCTCCAAGTGAAGAGTGCGTGTGGATGTAGAGGAGTGAGACGCGGCGGGGGCGCGGTGGCTGGCTCCGGGAGAGGGATAGTGCTCAGCCACATCATGTCGCCTAGTGTGCGGTACTCGTTAATCTAGAAACAGATATACTTATCTCACTTTTCTGCAAAATATATCTCTGTATCGTGTATGTGAACTTGTATGTTTGTAAACGCACCCACGACACAGGAGAAAATCCTAGTGTGGGGCAACGTTTTTTAAAAAAGAAGAAAAGAAAAAAGAATATCAGTTCCTGTTCGAAATAAATATTTGAACAGACACGCGAATCAACCTCATGAATTTGGAAACCATGCTGAATAAAAGGTCACATAACATAACATAACATCACGCCTTTTATCCCCGAAGGGATAGGCAGAGGTACAAATTACGGCACTTAATACCACAGGTACAATGTCACACCCACTTTTCACTATTTATTGTATGAGTCCCATTTAATAGAGGGTGAGTCTATTGCCATATACCGGGAACATTTTCATACTCTGTGCTACTACTGAGAATTTCTTAAATAACCCGAGACGTACTTGCGACCGCTCGGCCAACGAGGCAGTTGCAAGGTATCTATTTGATTTTAAAATGGTTTAAAATCAAATAGATACCTTGCAACTGCCTCATGTGCATGTGCGCAGATTAATTGGCACGTGATCTCCGAAATCAGGCATTTGAGAAACCTATTCTGCTGAATATATATAAATAGAATAATAACAATTAGGATTGAGGAATGTCTTACGTCAGGATCCTCGACGTCAACTGGGTTGAGATGCAGGTCAGTCACGCCTCCGAGATAGTTGAATATCATCTCCCTTATCAGGTCATTGCACTCACTCTCGAGGTACTGGTCCGCGAAGAAGTGTCCTGAACCTATCACAAACAGTTTACCTGGAAAACATGAAATATATTTTAAAGACTTTCGAGATTCACAATTTCATTGTATTATCTTAAAACGAAACGAAAAGTGACTGCCTCGTTGGACGAGTGGTCGCAAGTGCGAATGCCGAGCAAGGGGTCTCGGGTTTGATTCCTGGGTCGGGTAAAGTATAACTGGGTTTTAGAAAAAAACTCAGTAGTAGCACGGAGTCTGAAATTGTGCCCGGTATATGGCAATAGGCTCACCCCCTTTTACATGGGACTAATAACATAAATGGTGAAAATTGGGTGTTACATTGTACAGCGGCATTAACTGCCATAATGTGCACCTCTGTGTACCCCTTCGGGGATAAAAGGTGTGATGTTATCTTTAGTAATGTTATCTTAAAATGCCAAAAATGTCCATAATTTATTTAATTAGCCAATAACCGATTCTTTAATTTACTTATCGTTCATGCACGTTGAACCATTAAAGAAGGTATGTAATGGGATGGTTTTTATCATCATCATCAAACAGCCTATTAATGTCCACTGCTGAGCAAAGCCTCTTCTCACACGGAGAAGGTTTGAGCATTAATCACTACGCTCACTCAATGCAGGATGGCGACTACAAACTTATAATTAGAAATTATAAGTCCAAGTTTCCCCACGACTCGCTAGACGATCTCCGGCCACCGTAAGCACGGGCCTGCGGACGGCGAGCACGGGTGACTCGCCGCCCGACCAGAACCAGGCCTGAGCGTACGGCGCGTCGCGTTCCGTGCGCGCCTCAAGGAGCCATCAGACCACCACTGATGGGGCCTAACAGGGCTGATGCCGACACGGAGCCGCGGAAGACTTAACGGGTTGCCGGGGCTCCGACTCGAAGTGTAGGAGTAGGAACGGGGTAGTTTTTAGTCAGTAAGACTCTGACACTTCCTCCCTCCTCACCCGGGCGGGAGAAGTCATTGGATGATTTTCCCCCATCAAAAAAAAGGTTTCCTCACGATATTTTTCTTCACCGTTAGTCAGTGGTGTCTAGAATAACTTACAAAGTACATATACTCCGAAAAGGCCACATTGGTACTTGCTATTGGTAGGTTTCCAACCCGCGCTGTGCATGAGAAGCCGGCCTCATAAACATGCTTTTTATACCTACGACTTTCTTATTAAAATGTGATTTAGACAACGACTAGTGTATCATACCTCCAGTCTTCTCAGAAACATACAACGCGGCCACTGGTCTTTTAACAGGATAACATACGTCACTGCTGGACAAAATGGCTGCTGCGGGCTTTTTCACCGTCATTGTCGCTCCATACGGGTACACGAAGTTTGGAGTAGCTGGATCTTCTCTGAAACATATAGATACTAGCTACATTTTACATAGCTTGAATTCTGGAAATGTAGCATGCTTAACAAAGAAGTACTTATTGAGAAGTAAAAAACATTTTAGACTGATAAAGTATGTCGCGGAGAACCTAACGGGTAACCGGGGCTCCGGTTCGACGTGCAGGAGAAGGAACGGGGTAGTTTTTAGTCAGTAAGAGTCTGACACTCCCTTCCGCCTCACCCAGGCGGGAGCAGTCATTCGATTATTTTCCCCCCTTAAAAAAAAGACTGATAAAGTATAAAAACGACCTTACAGAAAGTCATCAGACTCGCTGCTATAGTTGGGCATCTTCATCAGGTACTTGGTGACGGCTCGGTTCAGTATACCGTTGGAGACGTGACACTCTTTAGGGTGGTAGAACTTGTGGTATTTGGCTCGCACCACGCAATCTGGAAGGTATTGAGAGGTTTCAAGGCTTAAAAACTAAGCATGTTATCTACTAGGCTGGCAGGCTTAGGAGGAGTTTCAGGATTATACCAGATGCTAGAGACCTTTTATTTGAGTGTTGGTGATTGCCGAACATGTGATGTAAAAAGATAGCTGAAGTTATTAATATTACTCACCGTTATTCACCACAATTCCAAACTCCTCTAAAAAGAAATTAATATTAGTATTGGTCCGTTCTTCCCCTCCATCAGACATGGCTACCAGCACGGAGTCGCCTCTCTCCACCATATGTTTGAGAGATGATAGCTCATCATCAGTAAACGCGTTCTGAGGACCCGCCACTACCAGGATCTTGACATCTTCCAGCACATTGTTTGATATCTCTTCGCGGTTTCTGTAAGCCTGGTGCTTTTTAGTCAGGGAGTTGAGCATTACATAAAAAATCAGGGTATATCTGTACCTAGGTTTTAGTACCTATTTTTTCGAAGAAAAGGTCGATTTCAAAGATCTTACGATGTCTCAAAAACTAGAGGTCCGAGCTAGAAATAAACATATTTTCGTAACCCCTTGTAAAGAAATATCGACTGATTGCTGGGTAGCTTGCCAATAACTTTGGGCCTTACAAATTCCAAACGTAGGTAAATTACATATATGTTGACAAATATGTACCAACAATTTTAATAGGGTGGCTTACGACGAGTCATATTTAGACCTGGGGGCATACTCTTAAATCCAATTCCGATCGATCGACATTGGTATTGTGAAATTTCGTACTCCTTAGTTGCAACACTGGCGCCCATTGCATCCGTATTGCGTGGATATTGAATTAAGTAAATGGAATTGAGTTTATCTTTATATTCCGTATTCTGGAAGCTATTTTAACAGCTACGATAGGGGTTGTATAATTTTGATATTGAATTTATTCTATTTTATTTTTACTCATTGTCGCCCCCATATATATTTTTTAATATTTCTGTGGTCGTCCCACTGCAGGGCAAATGCCTCCCTACCCTCCTTCCACTCGTCTCTTCTTAAAGCTTTCTGTGGTCAATCCTTTCCATAGGCGTCAAGTTCATTCAATGACATTGAATAATTATTGAGATTTTATTAGATTGAGATTGCATTGTCATTGAAAATGGTTTCAACAGTAAGCACACAGATCATTTGAAAAACTTTCAAATATCTAATAATATCTAGAGATCGTACATAATCTTGGTGGTGTTCGTTCCTACAGAGAAATTGAAATATGCAACCTATACTTATTATACTCTTTGTATGCAACTTATGTTTTCTAAAAAAAATATATAAGTCGGCAGTGTATTGTCTACATATCATATACAATGTCAGTAACATGCAGGAGGATATCTACATAGTTAAAATTAAATGTGTGTCCTGTGTGTGTTTGGAATATTCCCTGTGTTATTTCCCTCCCATCCATACACTGACCGTGGCAAGGGTAGCTTAAGTTAGAGCTATGAATTTACTACACAAGTTTCTCGTATTGCATAACACATTCTATAAATTATTATTAAAAAGTGTGAATACAACCCACATCATAACTTTCCAAGTTGTCTTCAGCTTTCTATGCAGCATCTTATAGTTCTCATTAATCTTGAATAGTTCATTTTTAGACACGTCAAACAATATCGTATCGATTGCCTTCATTTTGTATTTAAAAACTCGATTTTTTATTTCGACGCACTTCTGTATTGTTTACAAAACTAATGTTTGCCGTTGCTTAGCAACGGATTGACAGTTGCCTAGAGTTGCCACTGCATAAAATGGTATATTGTAGAATAACATTTTTTGCTTCTGAATTAAAAAAAAAATGAATAAAAAAATTTTTTTCATCAAATTTTGAAGTGCAAATAAAAAGGGGATCTCACCATAAAAGTAAAACAACAAACGTAAATTGTCAAATAATATAATTTTATTTACAAATTGAATAATAATAACTTTCGAACTAGATTAATACGCTATTTTAAATCTAAAATTTAGATTTTTATTTACAATTTCATCTATTTCTTTCAAATAACATTCAAAAATATTGCTACGTTTCTCGTAAAATGAAGTCTTGGCGTTTAGTTGTACAGATAGCATAGATGCATAGATACAGAGGTCTTGTGGCCGTTCCAAAACAGACATTAAATAAATTGTGCTTACAGTAAGAGGAACAATTTTATTTAACAAAATGTGGAGGACGTCTTAAAAATCTGTAGTTTAGATTATTTTATGATTCACATTATTATTTATGGCATAAGCCGGTAAATCGGCGTCGCCCATGGACACTTGAAACACCAGAGGAGTTATAAGTGCGTTACCGGCATTTTAGAGGAGTTTGAGGATCGTTGGGGATTCAGGAAAGGGGAAGGGGAGGGTAATTGGGCCTCCGGTAACCTCACTTACACGACGAAACAAACGTTGCTTCACGTCGGTTTTCTGTGAGGCTGTGGTACTCCGGTCGAGCCGAAGCATGGCTCTCCCACACTTAATTATGTTTGTATTCATGTAACTGATATGAGAATTTTCCATCCACCGCTTTAAGGTGTAGGTATCATTTTACCCAATTTTAATATTATTACTTTCGTGAGATATACTAAATAAATTACTATGTTTTTCGGCTTACTTACTATCGCCCTGCTACAGTCGCCGCATCGCGCTCATGAATGTAGTATCTCTAGTATGGCTTAGAACTAGTCGATTTCTTTATCAAATAATTATGTGAGTAAGCCGAAAAACATAATTATCAACTTCAAATTGTTAAAAGCAATTCTCTATTTAACTTATTCGTTTGTCAATCAATATAGAGTATTGTTTTTATATCAATGATAAAAAATATAGAATAACTGTAAATAGCATTCCCATAAAAATAGAAACGATGCGCGCAAATTGGCATACAGTCATTCCTACAATTTTAATAATGTGAATTAATAAATAACACGGAGATTTTACTTGAATTCGCTTTAAACACAAGCTTTTTAAGAACGTCCAGAAACGGAAAACAATAAGATAATTTTATTCTATACATTGTCCTAAAAATTACTTCAATTTTCTGTACATAGTAAATATTATATAAAACTTAGAGTAGGAATGGACTTACAAAACACTATGACACTACTATTTTCAATAAATATTTACAAAAACATATTATTTCTTTTAGTTTCATTAGATTTTGAGCTGACTTTGAGCTTTTATAAACTAAAATAATTAATATATTTAAATAACTGGCTCCGAAACTAATGTTTTTATGAAAATGTACTTTTATGGAGCCGTGAAATGTTACGGACTAACTGACGAACGTACATTTTATATATATTTTGTGGGCGGGTTGTGTGTATCAAGTATGAACTTTTTGAAGCACATAATCTAAGGAGGGATTTCGATTATACGCTCAAGAGATGGCGCTAGAGAGGTATGGGCTCATTAGTCCAATCGTTTTTGTTATAGACTTTAAGCGACACCAGCGCCTCTAGTGATGCACTCTCAGTACAAAACTTCTCTACATTAAGACTGAAGAATAAGGTCCCACAAAATACCTATAAAATGTACGGAACTAAAAAAATAAAATTATCAACTTGCATAATAATATGACATAAATAAAAATATTTCGTTGATAATATAGCTATGAATTGTTTCTAACTAATATTATAGTTTAAGAATCGACATTAGTTTTGTAAAGATCTCCATATTGTTTGAAATTCCATTTCAATATATTCGACGCATATGAGATTATTTTGTCCTACTTTTGAACTCACGACTTAATTTTTGAAAGTACTCAAATCTGTTTTTCCGTTACCTGATGACAGGTATCATGGGTAGTTCTCGGTACAGTGGCCAGCAATTACAACCTACTCCAATCTGTCAAATTTATTCATTACATTTTCGACTTTATATAAGTCAATACAATAAAGTTCAAGATTCAATAGAGAAATTAGATAGGTTTATCTGCTGGCCACCGTACATTAGACACGTAGGAATCAAAGTATAATCTTAGAATATCACCGCCTGGTGAATCAGATAGTCGTGTCTTTTTATAAACGACAAAATTTCGCCTTCATCTTTAAATAGACATCCATAAAATAAATCGGAAACCGTATTTCTAACAGCGTTTTAGTATCAAAAATTTGGCTTTTGGAAGGAAGCTCTGTATTTTTATCAATTTTTCATCCAGTACTTGAAGTAATTAATTATTGATGGCCAAAAAACTCTTTTTTAGACTGTGCAGTACCAGGACAGCATCAGACTATGGGAAGTTGAATCTTTGTACAATAATGTATTTAAAACTTCCAGAGTACAATAATATTAGACCGAAATTAAATAAATACATTTTTCTATTTCGTTTTCACTCAGCAAAATGAACAATAATATCAATAAAATAATTAATATCTCTCTGAAAATAGCAAAAATAATGTCTTTTCGGTTAAAAAATGTCGCGAAAGTAACCGTTTTGTATAGCCCGAGTACCAGGGTACCAGTAGATCATAAGAAGCCCATGTCAAGCGCGTTGTAGAGGGCCGCGATGTCTGAATGGCTGGATATCCTCCAGAATGGGTAGTTCTTTGCTTTGGCGGCCGCCTCCTCGTCTTGTCCGTCACCGATGACCACGTACGTACATCGCTCGCCGAAACGCTGCTTTATTTTTTCGAAGCATGTTTCTTTGCCTGGAAAAGCGGAAGGTTTAAGTTAATACTTGGATGGATATAAGATACGATAACTATAGTTATGTGCTACTAGAGGTTAAGTCTACGACCATTAAAGTGTCAAACACCGCGAGGACATCGGTGACCGCAACCTATTGTATTGGTAACCTATGGTTGACTGTCAGAGAATGCCTTAAGGCATTAAGTCCGCCATTCACTGTTATCTTTGGTGAAAAAGTAATAATAAATAAATAAATAATAAATAAATATTGTTCTTTAATTGTGTCTATAATGACGGTACTCAAAGGGCTAAACGACAACGAGGATAATACATACATACACATCACGCCTTTTATCCTCGAAAGGGTAGGCCACTTTGGTAGGTCCACGTGGTAAGTACCAACTTTATATTACAACGTAAAATAATCTTCATGTGAATGTAAGCTGTGTTGCTTGTGAAAAGCAAACCACATTTTATTGCATGAATGGTTCAAAGACTGATTCTAAAAAATTTAAATAAGAAAAATGAATAATCAAGAGGAGAACCTAATCCCCAAGGCCTAATGCCGTCCAGTCCGCAATCGGCCGGTAATGTACATGTAACTGCTCTGGTGTTGCGGGTGTCGATGGGCAGCACTGATCACATACCATCAAATGATTTGTATATATTTTTTTTAATGGTACAAGTCCGCCACATCCTCCCAAAACCGCTGCAACTCCTGTAAGCCAGGATCTACAGTAGATACAACCATGAAAACACCGGAACACTGAAGTCCGGCGCGTCCCAGGGACATGAATAACTGTCTTAGTTCCCGCAACGAAGTGAATCAGAAGATATTATAACAAAATGATTTGTATGTTTGTTCTACCCCTTTTCCATAACAACTATGTATTACTTACCGGTTTTAGTAGCGGAGTATATGTTCTCTATGGGGAAGACTCCTCCCAGTCCAAACAATAGAACCTTCGCCAACGCGGGCACTAACTGCGTCGTCGTGACCAGCACGTTCACACAGTTCTCTCTGTAAATACAAAGAAATATCGGAATAAATAATTAAATTCAGTTTCGTACAGTACGAACTGATTACCACCACACAACCATCAACATCATCAACATATAATTATAGAAAACATATAATTATAGAAAATATACAACTATAGAAAATAAAAACTGCTGACCAAACGCCTCTTCTCATACGGAGAAGGTTTGAGTATTAATCACCACGCTTGCTCATTGCGTAAATGTGTAATAATTGCTCAAACTTATGATAAGAATTTTTATAAGCCCAGGTTTCCAGGCATCCGGTAACATCACTCACACGTCGAAATACAACACAAAGTTGTTTCACGTCGGTCTTCTGTGAGGCCGTGGTATCACTCCGGTCGAGCCGGCCCATTCATGCCGAAGCATGGCTCTCCCACACTTGCTTGAGCTCATTGGGCAATACGGCATATACGGCGCTAGCGGTCCTTTTACACGAAATTGTAGCCAGAATCCTTACTATTATAAATGGGAAAGTGAGTTTGTTTGTTTGTTTGTTCCGGTTTCACGCCGTAACTACTAAACCGATTGCTTTGAATTTTTGCACACGTAAAGTTAGAAGTCCGGATTAAATAATAGGGTAGTTTTTATCCCAGAAAATTTCGATATTCCCGAGGGAAAACCAAAAAATTGGTATAGATGGCGCTGTATGTATTGGTATATGTCACATAGGCTACTTTTATCCTTTTGTGACGCGAGCGAAGCTGCGGGTAAAAGCTAGTGTTATTATAAAAACATTCAATAATAATAATATGATATGTCTGTCTGCACGACATCTCATAACATTATGAGAGATGAAGGAACGTAGATTTTAAGCTCACATACCTGGAGTTGATCATATTGAGACACTTGCAGGCGAGAGTGAGCCAGTTGTCCGTCGCCTGTTCCAGCTCGGCGCGTAGCTGTAACCATTGCTCGCGCTTGGCGGGACCTAGTAGACCACCGACACTGTCGAAAGAACATTAAAATACAATACATTAAATTAAAATACATCTACTACCTATATAAAAGTAAGTCGGGTTTTTCTTCCTGACGGTATAACTCCAGAACGCACGAACCGATGTCCACGGTTTTGTATTCGTGGAAAAGGTTTCGGGCTACGTAAGGTTTATAACAAAGAAAATTTAAGAATTTTTTTTTCTTCATCTTTTAATCACCAAACGAAATATTATATAAAACGAAGCCATCTGGTGGCGAAACGGAGTTCGCCGGGTTCGCTAGTTTTCTATAATAACTACTATAGTGAGACATACTAAATTAACTCTTTGAGTATCGTCATTATAGACACAATTAAATAACAATAGGTTGCGGTCACCGGTGACCGCGCGGTGTTTTACAGTTTAACTAAAAATCGCAGGTTACTCACGTTACATACTGAGAAAAGCTCTACTAGTTTCGAGTCACAGAGGGGCTCTTCCTCATGAGCAGCGTGCGCGGTCGCGGCGATGTCGCGCAGCCTACGTAGCAGTAGAGGAAGGACCCCTCTGTGGTTCGAAACTAATAGAGCTTTTCTCATTATATTCACGTGAGTAACCCGCGATATTTATTGATAAAAAGGCACATAAATTTGAGCCTTTGTTTCATGGTAAGCAGGTACATAATACTAAGATTAAAGGAAATTCTTTATAATTATCATCTTTTTTAGGATATTCTCTAACATACATACTAGATAGCAACTTAGTTTCTAAAAATGTCATGTCTATTCTATCGGCATTTTCTTAGTAATAGCCACTTTAGCGCTTGTCTACAGAGAGAGTAGAAATCAAAATGTATGGGGATGACACTGACAAGTGTCAAAATTTACGTCAATTTCATATAATTTACTTTTCTACTCTACAAGTAGTTGTCTACTGTTAAGTGGCATTTGGCTACAGCTGCTGTTACGTCTAAGTTTTCTGTTTGTCCAAAACCGAAGAAGACCGTGTTTACAATTCTCAGAGTTTCTTTGCAAAAAAATTAGTCAGAATTTTAGTCAAAGTCAAAGCCAAAATCATTTATTTCAATTAGGCCAGAGGGCTTACTCTTAAATTCAATTCCGATCGATCGACATTGGTCTTGTACAATTTCGTATTCTTGAGTTTCAACACTAGCGCCCATTACGTCCATATTGCGAAGATATTGAATGAACTAAATGGTATTGTGTTTGGCTTCATATTCCGTACTCAGAATGCTATTTCAACAGCTACGATAGGGTTGTATAGTTTTGACATTGAATCATTATTGAGATTTTATTGGATTGAAATTGTATTGACATTGCGATTGGTTTCAAGAGTAAGCACCCTGGGAGGCACTTTTGAACGTCAATATAAAACTAAAAGTGAAGCTATTTGCTCATTCCAAGGTTTATGTATTGTTGCTTCCAATCCCAACTCACCTATTTCTATAATTATTGTACGTATCCTTAATTTTTCTGTATCTGAATGCGAGTTTCCTCATCCAGTCGACGCCGCCTCTCACACCAGGCGCACATAAGCCCGTGTTGGGTGCGGCGCCGGCGTGGAACCCGTCCGCTGCGAAGTTGTACGCGGAGAGATCTTGACCGTTATCGTCTGCCGCTACTGCGTCTATGTGCTCCTGGTCACAATCCTGATGAGATATGTTAACAAATGTTATTTATAATCGTATTTTACCACATTCCTTACATCGCCGACAACCATACTCCATATTTTCGAATCTGCTTCAGTTTTTTTTTTTTTCGTTTAAAAAAAAACGTTGCCCCACACTAGGATTTTGTCCTGTGTCGTGGGTGCGTTTACAAACATACAATATCACATACACATGACACCCAGACCAGTAACAACAATTTGTGGATCACACAAAGTGTTGTTCCGTGCGGGAATCGAACCCGCGACACGTTGCACGGCAGCCGGTTGCCCAGCCACCGCACCAACCGTACTTCTGCACGTTGTTGCAAATATTTTTATAAATAAATCAATTGCAATATTTATTATCTTTGTCTAGCTGTGCAAAGTACTAGGGTAACATGTTAAATAAATATTTTGTACTAGCTTCTACCAGCGGCATCACCCGCGTTTCCAGGGCACTGACTTGGAGCGAGGAGGACTGGGATGCAGTCTCCTTCTTTTGCGAAGCAGTCATGCTAGCTAAGGAGGAGGACCCCTACTATTTATTTATTTTTTTACATTTTTAATGTACAGAATTTACACTTCTACAGTTTTATTATTATGTGTGTGTTTTTATTAAGTGTGGGTGAGCCATGCTTCGGCACGAATGGGCCGGCTCGACCGGAGTGATACCACGGCCTCACAGAAAACCGACGTGAAGCAACACTTGCGTTGTGTTTCGTCGTGAGAGTGAGGTTACCGGAGGCCCAATTACCTTCCCCTTCCCCAATCTTCCCAATCCCTGAATCCCCAACGATCCTCAAACTCCTAATCCCCAAAAAGCCGGTGACGCACTGTGAGGCGTTACAGCCTCTGGTGTTCCAGGTGTTCATGAGCGACTCCGATTGCTTACTATCAGGTGATCCGTCTGCTCGTTTAACGGCTTATGCCATAAAAAAAAATGTATATAGTATAGATGTACTTTAAAAATAGTTTACCTCAACATCATTGAAGAAGAAGTGTGTATCTGCTAAACTAAATATCATTTCTTCCATCCTAAATCCCAATTGAACTATTTGTTGTGTGTCCTGGAAAAAAGGAATAATAAAATTAGCTTTTTTATATGTGTTGGGCCGACATTTGACTACTATCCCGCCTGGTGGTAAGCGATGATGCGGTCTACGATGGAGCACGTCGTCCCATAAGCAACCTATTCACTCGGGCCTTGAAGACACCCAGGTTTTACGCTTCAGGAAGTACAGACTCAGCTTTACTTTTACTTGCATAAAAACCTGCTTCTAACAATAGCAAACATTTTGCAACTTACAACGTATTGTTCCGTGCAGGAATCGAAACCACGACACGTTGCACGGCAACCGGTTGCCCAGCCACCGCACCAACCGTGTAGTCACATGAATTATTAATAAGTAAATATTCTTTAGAAACATAATGTATGACAAACCTTATTGTACTTAGTAGCGTAAGTCCCAGTGAGTAGTGAATGGAAGATGATGATGGTCTCGTCCAGGTCCCAGATGAACACCCTGTCTGTGGCCGGCTCCGGTACATGTTGGGCTGGAGACGAGGATGTGTTGCGTCTGCCACGGCCACGGGAACGTGAGGCTGTGCTTTCCCTGGAGATTAGAAGGGATTATTAACCGACTTTCAAAAAAGACTGCCTCGTTGGCCGAGTGGTCGCAAGTGCGACTGCCGGGCAAGGGGTGTCGGGTTCGATTCCCGGGTCGGGCAAAGTATTACTGGGTTTTTAAAAAATCTCAGTAGTAGCACTGAGTCTGGAAATGTGCCCGGTATATGACAAGAGGCTCACCCCCTATTACATGGGACTTATAATTATAACATAAATAGTGAAAAGTGGGTGTTACATTGTATAGTGGCATTAAGTGCCGAAATGTGCACCTCTGCCTACCCCTTCGGGGATAAAAAAGCGTGAAATTACGTGTCCTGTTGTCCTGTAATAATAGATATAGATAAATAACTTAGAAACCGACTGCAGCGCCATCTGCCAGGGTTAATTTGTGAATCTAAACCATTCCCAGATCCCCTTGAACACACACAAAAAATTTCATCAAAATCGGTCCAGTCGTTTGAGAGAAGTTCAGTGACATACACACTCACAGAAGAATTATATATATAAAGATTTTGCTGTATTCTCATTACTTACCCTGAATTCTCTCTACATCTTCTACTGGCTGCGTGTACTTCTGTTTTGATAGGAGACAGTGGACTCGTGTCATTTATTGATGGCAGCATTGATGATGGTGATTCTGTACAAACAAGATTTAGGAGTTTTTTAGAGACAGTACATAATGTTAGAAGAGTTATAGGTACTCAATGTTCATCGTATTTGTTAACTTTTTATTGAATTTATATTTCATTTCATACTAAATATAATACCTTTGTCTTCAAGTTCAACAAACCAAGTAAAACTAATAAACATATGTCACTACATTTTAACTCATGCTGAAATATGTCACTATAAATTCTTTCTAAAGTGACAGAGATGGCACGATATTTAACTTCAACTTAAAATGGAGTAGCTTTTTAGTACCTATTTGGGTGCAAATTAAGTATCTGAAGTGAAGATTTAGGACATTTCATAATTAGGTATGTTTATAGATAAAGTTAGCACAAAGTAATTATAATAAATATTCACACTTCAATACAGCTATTTCCAGACACAGTACATTCCTGTATATATTCGTATAAACTTTATATTGAACAAAATAGAAAAGGTTATAAAACAACTACACTTCGTAACTTTCGCGGACTGCATTCAAAACTTTTTCGAACGAACACAATTCTTAATTTAAAAGTTCAAACACTCGTACCATCATCACTATCTGTATCCGGCCAGTAATCTGAATCATCGTATCGAGATTCCGAAGCGTCTCCATCTAGTTTCCTTCGCTTATTTTTGTTAAAATTTTCGTTCTCCTTATTCATATTTTGAGCACCAAAAACCCTGATTATTGTTTACAGAATGAATCTTCAGTCTTTATTAACGACGGATTGATATGAACACATAAGAATGTTTAATCTATTTTGTTGTAAATATAAGGCATTTGTTTTTAAAACATTACTTTGTAAACATTTAAACTGAGGCAACAGCAACAAGTCTTGTGATGTGATTGATGTCAAAATGTGTCACTGTCAAACTTCAGATTTGAGTTCTGACGTTGTCATGACGGGTTGCAAGCATTGAATTGAAAAGTCCCGTTCTGAAATATGTTTCGTAAATTCACATCGACGACATCTATTCTGATTTCATGATTTCAAACATTTATGTTCCTTTAATAACTTATTTAAGCCTTCTTTATATTTAAATTACCCATTATTAGTAATTTTAGTTTGTATTTTTTTTTAAAGCAGAGCTGTATTTATTGTATCGAACTTCAAAATGTGATATTGGACATCTCCCTATTCTTGTGGTGTTACTATAATTATAACATGGCAACATTTTACACTTGGTTTCGTTCGGAAATATATTTTAAGTTTTCGTTCAGAATTTAAAAAATACAGTTTTAAATTATTTTGTCTGGAACAATATTTGATATTTACCTGATAAAGCTCCTCCTAAATGATATGAAGTGTGTCCCGCACTGCCACTGCTGCTCGGCGAGCTGACATAAGGAGAATAACTAGGTGTAGCGTAATATCCGCTGTATTGGGCCACATTGTGGTCCGCGTAGCCTGCCGCATAGCTGCTGTAGTCCTAAGAATAACATTAAATATTACTTTATTTATATCAGTGAGAAGGTGAAGAGTGTAATCAAGTGTTTTTTTTAAGAGTCTTTCATAAATTTTCGCACTTAAAACGGATACTTATGTACTTAGGTACTTTTGTTTTGTGTGTCAAAGTCTTTACCTGTTGTGCGGTAGGAAAAGATTGCGCCAATCCTCCGTTGTACGAAGAATAGGCGTAAGGTGATGGCTGCGTCCCAAAGCCGGTGCTAGGCACTCCACTAACTCCACTCACGCCGTAAGCACTCAAGTATGTCGGCGTTGCTTTGCATGACGACCTGGGAAGATAATAGGTACCAATAATGATATGAACAATCTCTTCATGCTTATAAGAGCCTGGTGCATCTGATGTAGGATGTGAACTTGGTTATTTATAGTGATCAAATTCTAGTTTAAGGTAACCGATTCCATAAGTCTATCGATATTGTAGTTGAAAGTGTCAGTAACTTCTAGGCTCCGTGGTTTTGACAACAAATCCAAAGAGATACTGTATCAGTAACTAAACTTGCATCCTAGAGGCATCAAAATTGCGTCGCCGACCACTAGGAAAATGTTTAATTGCATTCCATTGTGCATAATTTTCGAAGAGAGCTTGCTAAGTTTAATTCTTCTATTTGAGGCTTTTATAAATATTATATAAGTATTTCCAAAAGTCAATAGAACGAAGTCCGGTTGGAAAAAACCATCTGGTATTCTTACATACCTGTTAGTTGTATTATGTTGTGGCGGGTACGCGCCGTACGGCTGGTTGTACAGCGACGAGCTGACGTACGACGAGGCCGCGCTGCCACTACCATATTGCTGCATGCTGTACCAATTAAATAAAGCATTATAATAGTTGGTAATGAAACAGAAAGGAAATACATAAATATCGTGTATAAAAATTGGCCCAATCGGAACGCTATCATATATAATATGATTAAACAACGCCCCTAGCGGATTAAACTAAGATTACTTCATGTGGTTAGTTCTGCTACTACACGATAGATGGCGTATACAGTCTATTTTCGTGAACTGTTTTACAAACTCGTCTAAAGAATGACGAATGATGGCGACGGGTGAAAATACGACTATAAAATAATTGATGAATTCAAATTAGATGTTTCCTATGCCTTCATCATAATTATTAATTACTAGCTGACTCGGCAAAATTCTGACCGTCTAATTTGTTTGTTCTCAATTTAGTTCAGTTCAACTTTATAATACTACTAGCCTTTACCCGCGGCTTCGCTCGCGTCACAAAAGAATAAAAAGTAGCCTATGTGACATATACCAATACACACAGCGCCATCTATACCAATACTTTTGTTTTTCCTCGGAAATATCATTTTTTCCGGGTTAAAAAGTACCCTATTATTTAATCCGGCCTTTTAACTTTACGTCTGCAAAAATTCAAAGCAATCGGTTGAGTAGTTACGGCGTGAAGGTGGAACAAACAAACAAACAAACAAACTCACTTTCAGATTTATAATATTATATATATATATATATATATATATATATTATATATAATATATATATATATATATTTACATCCTAGAATCGTTTTGGCGTCACACATGTTGCGCATCATTACGACGTCCCCCAGTTCCCGTTAATTTTTTTTATATGTCTTGATGAATATTGCTTAGTTATTCGATTTCCAACTTTGTAGAATACGTCATTTTCCGATAATTTTATTTTTCGCGATATTCTTCTTGCAGTCATGCTGCAACATTTTTGAACCCCAAACCATCGTGATAATAATTGGGCTCCTAGATATATTGATCGTGATTTAACCATGGCTTCGGCTAATTAACGTCCTCACAGGGTGGATGGTATTTGCGAGTGCAACGTTGCCAGCTTTGCGTTCACTTGTCTCTTTCTTTTTCTCTCTCTTGTCACTCGTCTGGGACAGAGTTTTAACAGTATTACAATATTCGTAAAATCTATCAATACATATACTAATGCCCGGTATTGGTATAATATTGGTAACAAGATGCAAAAAATTGAGGTTTCTATGAGATTTTTACATGAGAAGATGCCGCAGTAGGAATAACATACTTTTTAAATGTAGCTAGATGATCTTTCACAGTTATAGAGCCCAATAGCTATTGGGCGTCCGTATATAGTTATTAATCATCATCAGCCTATTTAAGTCCACTGCTGGACTAGCACCATCTACTGGGCTACGTTAGGAATTCAAAAATGGTCATGCAAATTTCAGTTGACCCAAACGCTATGGTCATCAAGTAAAAAGCTACATCACTATACTGCTCACACACGGAAATGGGAGGTCCGTTGATTGCGGATCCTGACAATTGACATGGTAATGGCAGGGGTCTCTTGCGGAGCCTGACGATGGCCATGCGCGCGAAGAAAATTTCTTCCTCAGCAGGTATCATGTAAGATCACTTAGCTATCGAACGTCCGTATATAGCTATTGGGCGTCCGTATATAGCTATTGAACGTCCATATATAGCTATTGGGCGTCCGTATATAGCTATTGAACATCCACGTACTTCCTCAGCAGGGTTCGTGTTAGATTTGAGGAGTGGATTGAGAGACAGAGACGCTACGACGTCTTTACCTACCGCTTGACGCAGGTGCTTACCGGACACGATATTTTCGGTAGGTTCCTGCTTCGGATTGGGCGGGAGGAAACGCTCGGGTGTCATCATGGCGAGGGCCACCCGGGAGACACGGTGTAGCATACGGTGGCAGTGTGCCCTGCGTAGGCTGAACACCGTCGTGTCCTCAGGAATGTGATCGGCGACGGCGACCTCTCGCGTCCGACACTGGTTCAGACCATGGTACAGAGTGAGGGAGACAGGGATGCCGTCTCCTCCTTCTGCGCCCGAACAGAACCAGACCCGAACGTACGGCGCGTCGCGTTCCGCATACGCCCCAAGGAGCCATCAGACCACCACGGATGGAGCTGATGCCCATACGGAGCCTCAGAAGACTTAAAGGGTGACCGGGGCTCCGACTCGAAGAGCAGGAATAGGAACGGGGTGGTTTTAAGTCAGTAAGAGTCGGAAGTTACCTGTGTCTGATGGGGCGGGAGGAAACGTCCGGGTGTCATCACTGTGAGGACCGCCCTGAGGACACGGTGGAACACACTATAGCGGAATGCATTGCGTGGGCTGAGCACTGCCGTACCCTCAGGGAAGTGATCGGCGATGGCGACCTCTCGCGTCCGGGCCTAGTGCAGGCCATGATGCGGAGCGAGGAGGACTGGGATGCCGTCTCCTCCTTTTGTGAAGCATTTAAGATAGCTAAGGAGGAGGCGGGACGCATGAGGCAACGAAGCGCTGCCTCCTCGCAACCCAGCCATCGCGAAGGACACACCGGGCGTCGGGGATCGCGGGACGATCTCCGGCCACCGTAAGCGCGGGCCTGCGGACGGCGAGCATGGGTGGCTCCCCGTCCGACCAGAAACAGACCTGAACGTGCGGCGCATCGCGCGTTCCGCGTGGGCCTCAAAGACCATAAAACCACACAGATGGGGCCAACAGGGCCGATGCCGAGTCGGAGTCGCGAAGAACCTAACGGGTAACCGGGGGCTCGGCTGGACGTGCAGGAGAAGGAACGGGGTGGTTTTTAGTCAGTAAGAGTGACACTCCCTCCCGCCTTACCCAGGCGGGAGCAGTCAACCGATGATTTTCCCCGCTTAAAAAAAAGTCAGTAAGAGAACTTCCTCTGAAACTTCCACTCGCCTCACCAGCGCGGCCGCCGGCGAAAGGCATTGGATGATTTATTATCCCTCAAAAAAAAGGTATATGTTAGATCACCTAGCTATTGATCGTCAGTATATTGCTGTTGAACGTTCGTACATACCTATTAGGCGTCCGAATATAGCTATTGAACGTCCGTATACAGCTATTGGGCGTCCGTATATAGCTATTGGGCGTCCGTATATAGCTATTGAACGTCCACGTATAGCTATTGGGCGTCCGTAATTAGTGAAGAATAAGAATATATCTTTTTACTAGAATGGTTTTATTAAATATATATGTTCAAAACTTCTTTCATTTAGGCTGGTTTCAGAGCTAGAGGATTGGGCAGCGCTGCTGAAATGCCTCGCGCTTGGAGATGATGAGAGCTCTCTTTTTTTTTTTTTTTTAAGGGGGGAAAATCATCGAGTGACTGCTCCCGCCTGGGTGAGGCGGAAGGGAGTGTCAGACTCTTACTGACTAAAAACCACCCGTTCCTTCTCCTGCACGTCGAGCCGGAGCCCGGTTACGCGTTAGGTTCTCCGCGACTCCGAATCGGCATCGGCCCTATTGAGCCCCATCTGTGTGGTGGTCTGATGGCTCTTTGAGGCGCGCGCGGATGATGAGAGCTCTAGCATCTTTTTATTGCGACGAACTGTCATAGAGGTAGAGGTCCCAGTAGAGGACTTTTTCGCTAGAAATTATGATCTATGAGATACACTTTTATTTTAATCTAAACCTTAAGTAACTGAAGACCGCACCTAATTGATCTTTGTGCGCAAATATTGTATTGAATTTCAATTTAATTTAAGGCAAGATTCCTAATTTAATACTTCTAGATGTGGCCACTCGATTAACTCCTCTATTGGATTGTTGCCTGATGCCTCTATTGTTGAAGCCCGCGCTTCGGCCGCGCTGCCCATGTCCTCTAGCTTTGAAACCAGCTCTAATTGTATCAAATATTTAATTGGTAGATTATTGATATGAAGTTACCAATTCTAAGTAAGCCAATAAAAACAAAGAATATGGATATCATTTTACTGCCTCGTTGGCCGAGTGGTCGCAAGTGCGATCGCCTGGCAAAGAGTCTCGGGTTCCATTCCCGGGTTGGGCCAAGTATTACTGGGTTTTTTCAAGAGTCTGGAAGTGGGCCCGGTATATAGCAATAAACTCACCCCCTATTACATGGGACTCATAACATAAATAGTAAAAAACTGTGGATATTACATTGTACAGTGGCATTAAGTGCCGTAATGTGCATTTCTGCTTACTCCTTCGGGGAAAAAAGCGTGATGTTATGTTATGTTAAATATGGATATCACTTTTAATGAAGTGGTTATGTTTTGTAATCAAAAACATTTATAATTCCTAATTGGATCTTTATAACACGCCAAGGCTAGAAATAAGAAGACAAACGTTGATTGATTTGATCAGTAATACAACATTAATTAATTATTCAGTGTTAGATGCATCTTCTAACCACATAAATAGATAAAGTTAATAAAATTACGTCAAAATTTATACGGAGACTATACTATCTAAATACACATTTAATTCGAGTTAAACTCTGGTTAACCTTTTTTGTGGCAAGACATCAAGACATAATTTTGTCACTTTAGTACTTATTTCTAAGATCCATTTAAGGAATTAATTTATACCCTCATTATTTATAATATATCACTGATAGGTACTCATTTACAAATTGAGAACAGGGTTGCAGACATGATTATAATAAAATCGGACTCCAAATAATACGCAACACATCCGAAATGTACGACGATGAATATTGTTTTGAATGCGGTAAATAATATTATAACTATTTCCACGGATTTACTGAGCGAACTGGCAACGTCGCTGTTATTTTTTTGAGGACGCCAAATACGCGGACTTTTAATCAGAAAATCCAAAAATATACAGCTGTGGATATACGCGTACAGCAGCGCTCTATCTACGCTGAGATTTCTTTGGGAACTTTTCAAAATACTATAACAGCCATTGAACCGATCTTTTGGCCTCTGTCGATTTTTAACCTACGTGCAGCCAGGACCAAAAGGACTAAGTAGCATAGGCCAAAAAAGTGGCGTCGGTAATGCGGACGCCACAGCAGGTGGACGCCAGATTAAATGCACTTTCGCCTTCATGGGACGTCCAATCGATAGCGGGATGTAAATATATATATTATATATATATATATATATATAATATATATAATATATAGTAAGGATGAACATTTCAAGACTAAAATTAGTCATATGGGTTCAGCCGTTCTCGAATTTTAGCGAGACTAATAAAGGGAAATTCATTGTTATTTATGTAGATTGGTATCTAAATGCTATCTAAAATGGCCTTTAAAAAAAAACTTAAATCTTTAGGTTTTAATAAAAAATACGATAAGCCTATGCTCATAAATGAGCTATGTAACTTCTTCCTAATAATAAAATAATTCCTTTTGATTAATAAAATGAAACAAGATTACAGTTACGTAAAAACGGACGTCAACGACCGCTTATGAGGAGTTTATGAAATTCAGACACTTTTGTAGCTTCCCTAAATCCGTATAGTTCGTAGCCTTGTTTGTTATTTAGGATGTAAGTACGATAGTTCCGTCATCGTGACCGATTATCAGGGTTCATTGTAGGTACCTACCCTTTTCATTTATGTTCACCTGGTACAACATACTTGAAATCTTTAGTTGTTAAATATATGCATGTCTTTTCGTATTAAATATATACCAACTTAAGATACTAAAAGATAAAAAACAAAAAAAGAAAACCATTTACACAGAGCATCGAAAAATTTGTCCGCATCAAAGTCAATAGGGAAAGTACCCAAAAGGCTTTTGCACGCATAGATGATTTCTATGCAATTATAAGATTGTGTATTTTGTATTGTAAACTTGTGTATGTCTTGACTAACCATATGGATTGTATTATCTGAATAAATAAATTGATTGATTGATTAATTGCCACGTTGTATGACGAGATGCGTCGACCAGGCGTTTTGAAATGTTTTTGAGTAATGTATGGGTACTCGGACCCCATGGACCTAACGTCTCAACCCCAAAGGGCTCAAAGATATAATTACTAGGGTTGTTATACTTGAGCCGCTTGAAGTTTTCTGCAGAGGAAGCAGCCGAACCAGCACAATTCACAGTTATTGGAAGATGGGAAGGGTGTCGACGCAGGTTGCGTCCCACACCAAAGACCTTCCCAGCTTCCAGGGCATAATGGACATACTGTTCTTGAATGAAGTAGGTACCAGGATTACATGAGAGGTGGGGAGGAATTTGTTTATATTGCTTTTTTTAAGGGGGCTATTATCGAATGACTCCTACTGCCCTGAGCTAGGCAAGAGAGTGTCAGACTCTAACCGATTATAAACCACCACGTTCCTACTCCTGTTGCGAACTGGAATTGCAGTATGTTATTATGCTTGACTCGCAAACACTTGCAGAGTTTGGAAGTAAGATTTTGGTGGACCTTACCTATTATAATACTGGTAGGGCAGCGTGGACTGGTCGTACGGCAGCGTTTCGCCGTACAGCGCCACGTCTGCTTCGCAAAGGCCCGGGCTACGGACCTCGCTCTTTACACCACCTGCCATAAAATTCACTAGTGATTAATTTGAAAGCATCTAAATAAAGACAATTTGTTTTTTGTTAGACAGAATACTTACCCGCACTATCTTCATTCATCAACCAGGCGACCGCAGCCGACGAGGAGGTAGAACAAAGTCCTCCGGTCGACGTCAACGGCAATGCCAGCCCAAGCGATGAACTCGTTGAGCATCCGTTCGCCAAACTACAGCTTTCAACCTCTGAGGTACCAGGCAAACATAAGCTGTCAACAGCTGATAAACTCAGCGCTGTGTTGGTGGTCGTGGTTGAGTTCTGGAATAACGTGGATGCCCCAGATACTAAGAGAGCTGGCAATGTCGCATCCTGCAGCAGCGACGGTGGGGAATTTGATGTTGATTCTGATTCGCAGGGGCTTGTGTTGACTTCGCCAGATAGTCTGAAAGAAAAAAGACAAGTTGAAGTAAATATTCTAAGGTCAAATTTTATTTGTGTCCACAAGATTTTCTATAGTGGGCTATTTTATTTTCAAGGCGTTTTAGTTCAAACAAAACTTGCTCACAAAATTGGGCATAAAAACTTCCTTAACTTTGTTTACCAAAGAAGCAGTGAGTCTGACAATTAACGCGCGCTTGTTTGTTTACAAAGTAACAGCTTTTTAAACGTCTCTAACAAAACGGCCGCGGGCTACAATAACAAACGGTGTAAAAATCCATAAAACCTCTTCCCATCCCTGATTCCTTGGTAAACAAAGTCCTGATGTCTTCATTTGAGAATGATAAAGAAACAATTAATTTGATTGCTGGTTTCACCGAAGTGGACCATTAAATTGAGCCTTATTGAATCTGTTTCCGCAAATAAAAAGTTACAGCTTACGACTTATAATTGGGTTTGATGGCTCTTCTCGATAAGAAACAGTCACTTATTTGGCTTAAAATTGATAACTGAAAACGATTTTTTACCACGACGGTGATGTCGGTTACGACCTGACATACTCTTTGTAGATATGAATTGACTATAATGCGTAAACTTATTCAAAACGTTTGCTAACTTTGAACAAAGTACTCGACCAAGATTATTTAAGTATTTCAAAACACAGCTATTTCAGTAAGTTCTTTCCGAAAACTATGTTAACTACATATTTCAGAGAACTTTGTGACGTCACATTACTTAATTAGAATTTAAAAAACAGAGACAGTGAGCCGTCTAAAGCATTTGTGGCTTTTCTGAAGTGGTTCACATAAAATTCTTTCTTTTAAGTCTGTCTGACGAGACGACGATGACCAAAAATTTCCAGGGAATCCGTTTGTAAGTGGGTTGTTAATCTGTAATATTTGCTAAGAAAAACCTCATTTTTAGTACAATTCTTGAAATCAGAAGCCGCTTTTTTTACGCTGTATTATTTTGGTCTGAATTAAAAGTGGATAGCAAACATTTGAATATAAAAATATGGGTAGGTACAGCGTGGCAAAAAAGAATTAGGAATTACTGAGGTCAATAGTACCGTACCTCTGAGGCAATCTGGTATACTACGGCTCAATCGGGTTTGTTATTTTATATTTTTATCGAGTTTAAAAAGAGGAGGTACTATGTTCGGGTGATTGTTATCGTGATTCGTGGGATATGGTCTGAAATGGGTGATTTAGTCCAAGTCAATATTAGTTGCAGCTGTCGTCGCGTCAAACTATTTTTTTGCCAAGTTGTAAGTCTCGTCATTTGCTTTGGATAAATAAACATAAAACATATATTTTCTATTCTAATTACTCCACTATCAGCGCCTGACAACATACAATAATAATCATAACATGACACATTAATAAACAGAACATATTGCCCCAATTAAGAGCGTGTTAAAACAAAAAAAATCACAAGCTGTTTATACTAAATTAGTATCATTAAAACAAATCACCAGAATCGTATAACAGATGCCACAGAGCTGGCCCCCTATCTCTCGGGACGATGGAATTATCAAACAAAATGTTTACACGTGTTTCGATTAATTAAGTCCCTTATCACAGTTTGTGAACGCAGCCCTTTCGTCCGCCATATTTAATCAAATTCCCGCGCTGTCATTCTGACAACCGTGACGTCAACTTTTTTGCGTTTGCTTTATGCTAATTTGAAGTCGTAAAATAATAATAAAATTAAATTGTTAGCGACTGTTATAAATGTTTTCTTTTAAATGTTATGACAAAGTTATTGAAATATAAAAATTAATAATTAAATTATGACTATTGTAAGTAGGTAGGTATGTTATCTACACATTTTTATGCGAATCATAAATTTTGATTAAAATAAAATAACTTGTCGTCAAATTCGGTTGAAACAAGAATAGTAAGAGACCGTTGTTGGTTCAGTAGATGTTAGAAATATTGGGTCTTAGAGAGGCAACCATTGTGCTATAATAGTGAGTCAATCTAGCTATAGTTAATGTAAGATTGAGATTGAGATAAATTTTAACTGAGGAATACCTTTCAATATTTGACAATTCTTCCGTAGATACTGAAAACTGTCAACTGTCAATTTTATTCTACAGTTACAAATTAACTGGTGATTGAAAAATCGGCCCTAAATAACTCTTTACTCTAAGGTCATCCCGAGTTCACACTTCACAGTTAACCTCGTCACCATTAAAGATAACCATTAATTAATTAAAATAACCCATTATCGAACTAACAATACATTAATTCATTAATAAACGATAAAACAACAGCGATCCAAAGTATTATAACCACACCCAATCACGTTTTGCGCAATAAAATACTTTAAGAACATAATAATAAAGTCAAATCTATGTTAATGGCGCTTTTTAGCATAACACCTGTTTAATTTCTATATGAATATTTGCATGTATAATTCTAATTATGTCACTGATTCATTGATTTGTAATATGCATTTGGCATAGCGAGTTACAATAAAAAGAGTTGGTAACTTTTTGGATCAACGGGGGGTCGAGGTTTAAAGACTCTGTACCTAATTTTATAGTGCAGTGCAGCTAGACTTCTAGACTAGATTTCGATCACGGTGATGTATCTCAGAATAGTCACCTTTGCAGGAGAAATTATTAAATTAAATCAAGTGTGGGAGAGCCATACTTCGGCACGAATGGGCCGGCTCGACCGGAGTGATACCACGGCCTCACAGAAAACCGACGTGAAGCAACGCTTGCGTTGTGTTTCGTCGTGTGAGTGAGGTTAGCTAGGCCCAATTAACCCCCCCCCCCTACCCCTAGCCCTCCTCTCATTCCCAACAATCCTCAAATCCTAATCCTCAAAAGGCCGGTAACGCACTTGCAACGTCTCTGGTGTTCTAGATGTCCATGGACGGCGCCGATTGCTTACCATCAGGTGATCCCTTTGGTCGTTTACCGTATTATGCCATAAAAAATTAATTAAAGTATGTGTGAAGACACAGGTGCAGTTATTGTTCCTTCTACTCATAATCCGACAGAAATGGAACAGTCAGGAACAGCGAGAGAATAGATTCTGCTACATTTCTTTCGGTTATACATTTCCAAAAAAGAAGGGATAGTAAACGTAGTTTATTAAAGAATTATATTAATCCAGTCGGAGCCAGCACTGAAAGTTACTTAACCATGTTCTGCTGAACTCTGAACCTCTAAAACTAGCTAAAGATAGAAACCCTTGTCAGATTTTTGAGCTTTTGACTAGACGTAAAGACCTTTGACAACGTTTTTTTTAACGGGGAAGTTATCGAATGACTGCCCCCGCCTGGGTGAGGCGGGAGGGAGTATCAGACTCTTACTGACTAAAAACCACCCCGTTCCTTCTCCAGCACGTCGAGCCGGAGCCTCGGTTACCCGTTAGGTTCTCCGCGACACCTTTGACAACTTGGATCGAATTTGAGATCATCATCGAGCTCTCCGTGTTGTAATCAAGTTTCTAGTCCTCAGTTCTTAATAAAATACTCTTTACCTACCCAGGTCAGTTTAAACCTTTTTTTATATGTTCTGTGGTTTAAACCCTGAAAACGTTTTCCTCACTATAACCGTGTTCATGAGATGACTAACCGATTCTGTATGGTAAAGTTTCGAACGTTTTTCTTTAGGTACTCATTAAAACATGGTTGTATACTTGTTGTAATTACAATGTACGCTGTACGCTAGACTTTAAACGATGTTTAAAATATTAAGCGCACAATTAAACATCGTTTTAATTGCTATCGAACAGCAATTACAGTTTTATGTCAGCGCGGTAGCAATTATATTTTAATGAGCGATTATATAATTCATGCTTTATACGGGAATTGATCGGTGATATTTGGTAAATAGCTGATCCCGTATTTACTAGCGGCGGCGTGTCCCGAATCTGATAGACATAATATGGCTCCTCACAAACATTTTGTCATTGTTGTTAGTTCATATTTTTATTTTATCAAATGAATATTTTGTAATTCAAGACATAATAATATCAATTATCAGAGCTTCCGTTCTAAGCCATCCTTACTATATTATATTATATTATATTTTATATTAATATTATAAATCTGAAAGTGAGTTTGTTTGTTTGTTTGTTTGTTCCACCTTCACGCCGTAACTACTACACCGATTGCTTTGAAATTTTGCAGACGTAAAGTTAGAAGTCCAGATTAAATAATAGGGTACTTTTTATCCCGGAAAAATGTGATATTCCCGAGGGAAAACAAAAATATTAGTATAGATGGCGCTGTGTGTATTCCTGTAGATGGCGCTTTGTGCCATCTAAAACAATTCAACGAATTACCTACTAATTGGAAATTTCACACTTTAATCTATAGCGCTTATTTGGTGTTAATCTACACTTATTCAGTGCGCTTTTCGACTCATTTATTTGCTATTTTATATGTAAAAATACTTAAAAAACACAACGTGGTAACGTTGTGTAGTAGTTACGCTACTTGGCGATAGATGGCGCTGAGTGTTTATAAAATGGGGTAGCGTTGTGCTTTTAAAGTACTTTTATCGCTTTTAAATTTTGGTTCCTACCATTTTACATTGAATTGTGTATTTTATAGATTTGAGGTTGTTAAAGGTACATGAAATTGGTGTAAAGGTAGTAGTTACGCTATTTTTTAAGTATTTTTGCTTTTAAATTTTGGTTCTAACCATTTTACATTAAATTGCGTATTTTATAGATTTTAGGTTGTTAAAGGTACACAAAATTAGTGACGCTACTAATGTAGTAGTTACGCTACTTGGCGATAGAGTGCGCTGAGTGTTTGTAAAACGGGGTAACGTTGTGTTTTTTAAGTATTTTTATCGCTTTTAATTTTTGATTCCTACCATTTTACATTGAATTGGGTATTTTATACATTTTAGGTTGTTAAAGGTACACGAAACCATAGTGGCAACAATACTCAACAATTAGCAAATATATTGTACGCTGTTGTTTCAACGCTCGATAGATGGCGTTAGGATCGAGTTAGATGGCGCTATGGTTTCGTTACCGGCGAAAGTATAGGTTCCGAGCTTCCGTATCAGCTATATTTTAGTGTACGCATCTAGCGCTTATATTATTATTATTATTATTATTTGTTCGCTATGTAGGTTTGATTAGTCAAGTGTTATTTTTTCTAGGTAGATAATAGTATTTAAAGTACTTAGTACTATAGTAATTTTTTTTCGTCGTTCTAAGACGCTTTGTTCATTGTTTACGTTGATTGATACAGTAGCTATATTAGTTAGGTTAGATTAGTGAAGTGGTTTATTTCTAAGTAGATGTCTAAAGTAGTTAGGTTTTCGATAATAAAACGTATAATAAAGTTTACCACTCAGTTTTGGTTTAGCGTTGCAAATATAACCCTTATAGGAAATAGAAGTCTTTTAAATTAAAATGGGAGGAGGTATTTGTGGTAATGCGAAAATAACTTCTTCTGTTCTTTCACGCGGCTGAATCGATTTTGAAGAAATTTGGTATAAAGGTAGTTTGAGTCCTGGAAAAGCAAGGCTTTACCGCGGCAGAATTTCTCATTCCCACGGAAAAATCTAAAACGCGCGTTATAACCGAATTCCACGCAAACGAACAGCTGTTTGTTTGTTTGCCTGTCTTAAACGGCAAAACGGAGGTACTTAACGTGATTTTTCAACTGAAGGTAGGTGAAGGGATGGGTAGTCACATACGCTACGTTTTATCTTTTTGTGACGCGAGCGAAGCCGCGGGTAAAAGCTAGTAATAAATATAAATATAAAATCCGAATACGATACCAAACAAAAGATTAATCGTATTCAAAAGAACATAAGAATCGAGATTCGGTTACATCAAAGTCTTCGTCAATCTGATTTATTTCTATAACATAAATAAAACTGGACTAGCACTAATTATGAACTGTAAATAATACAGTATTTATAAAATCAAGAGGCTGAACACCGGTGTGCCATTGTCTAAAAAATGGCTCTTGTTTATATTAGTTCGCGCCTTTTTCAAGTGTCACTTTCGCTTCACTTCGGCGATTGGAACAACACTATCATATATCAAACGCCGGAATTTTACAGTTAATGTTTAGCATTGTCACTATCTTTTTAATTGAAAGCTTTTTTTATGTTTTCGGCTCTTTTTCAATGGATTCTTTTTACTTTTTACTCGCGGTAGTCATCGTAAAATGTCGTTAATTTAGTCCCAACAAAAGACTTCAAACGTTTTAATAGTCCGCCATGCTTGACATTCCATATGGCGCGAAGATAGTTGTCACATTTTTAGTTTTATGTTCCGGGTGAATTGGCGTTTGAAATATGCGGCCTCGGCGATTAAGATGTTGTCTTTTGATTTGTTGAATGGTTTCCATGCTGATTTTAAATATTTGAGAGAAAGTCTTGCTGAGGTTTGGTAAATTAGTCATAGGAGACCAAATGCTTTTGCCTTATTCTTCCTTTTTCCGATGGAAGATTTACTGATATATAAGGTGCTCTATAATTATTAGCCTCGGCTTTAATGGGAGGTAGTGTTATGTTTACAGATTACAATTGTGAAGAAATTTCGTGCCCCGGACCAGTTAATTACGTACAGTAATTAAGTAAACATTGACTACATTCTGCATAATGTGGTTCACAAATTACGCGCGATGGGTCGCTTAGTCAATGAAAACAATTGCTATCTCTTTCCACGTGTACTGAGAATGAAAACGGAAATCAGCTGACTAGTTCGTCACTATCTTAGATTAGATACTCAATAGGCAGGCTAACAAGGGTTTTAAAAGTGCAATTACTTACCAGGTACGGCATTCTTCCGAAAAGCTGATGTAGGTAAATAAGATTATAAACTTCCCATCACACTTAAAACAGTTTTTTACACACTTTTACAGTTATTTACACACTCTCTACCTACTTATCTACAAAACTGTTGCACAAGTCCACCTTCGCGTTGCACACAAATGAAGGCACGCTTCCAAACATGTCATATCACATTATTTAACGTGTCCGTTTCACTTTTACTTTGTTTCGCGTTTGATTTAAAAGACGCCACAAGTTATTGTCTCTATCACATCTACACTCCGGCGGTATCCCTTGTGCTCGCAAGAAGATGACACCGAAAGAACTCTTAACACTTCCTGTTCGAGTTCTGATTTGAATTTCGTCGCCTGGGAGTCATTTTTACGTAGCGCGCGCGTATCTCCGACATTGAAACTAACGTCCAGGCAGGCAGGGGTTGACGGGGCTACTGGCGGCCGGGCGGCGCGTGCGACGAGTTCTGCTGGGGTGTGTTGTCTCGTTCTTGAACGCCCCGTCATACGCTGTTGCCATCCTTATCAGACCGCTCGGCGCCGGGCGGCTAGGAGCACGCTGCACACCCCCGCGCGCCCGCACCCTCTCCTGCACTCGTCGCACGCGCTGGTCAACCGGCCGCCGGGCAGGCGGGGGTTGAGCTACTGATAAGGATGGCAACAGCGTATGACGGGCGTTCAAGAACGAGACAGCACACCCCAGCCAGCAGAACACGTCGCACGCGCCGCCCGGCCGCCAGTAGCCCAGTCAACCCCTGCCTGCCCGGACGTTAGTTTCAATGTACGCGCGCGCTACGTAAAAATGACTTCCAGGCGACGAAATTCAAATCAGAATTCGAAGAGGAAGTGTTAGAGTTCTTTCGGTGTCATCCACTTGCGAGCACAAGGGATACCGCCGGAGTGTACGATGATAGAGACAATAACTTGTGGCGTCTTTTAAATCAAACGCGAAATAAAGTAAAAGTGAAACGGACACGTTAAATAATGTGATATGACATGTTTGGAAGCGTGCCTTCATTTGTGTGCAACGCGAAGGTGGACTTGTGCAACAGTTTTGTAGATAAGTAGGTAGAGAGTGTGTAAATAACTGTAAAAGTGTGTAAAAGACTGTTTTAAGTGTGATGGGAAGTTTATAATCTTATTTACCTACATCAGCTTTTCGGAAGAATGCCGTACCTGGTAAGTAATTGCACTTTTAAAACCCTTGTTAGCCTGCCTATTGAGTATCTAGTAGATTAGATAGTGACGAACTAGTCAGCTGATTTCCGTTTTCATTCTCAGTACACGTGGAAAGAGATAGCAATTGTTTTCATTGACTAAGCGACGCATCGCGCGTAATTTGTGAACCACATTATGCAGAATGTAGTCAATGTTTACTTAATTACTGTACGTAATTAACTGGTCCGGGGCACGAAATTTCTTCACAATTGTAATCTGTAAACATAACACTACCTCCCATTAAAGCCGAGGCTAATAATTATAGAGCACCTTATATTTGTTTATAATTTACTACGTTTTATTTTTTCAGACCACTGATTGTTTAAAAAGTAATTTGGCCCAGTATCTACATATTACAGTATCGAAGGGTTATAATTCTGTCTAAGTACTTACGACGAGCAAATCCTTTAATTTCACAGCTCGTACCATTTAAAACCCACACAACAAAGACAATAAAAGTCCACACAGTACAACAGCTCACTAAATTAAAAAGGCACGTGTTTATATAGTGTAATAACAAATTCTGAAGCATAAACTTTACTTTAAGAGCGAAACAATAAACCCTCAGTGCCCTTTGACAGGAACAAAATACGGCGCACTTCGTGAAGAGACTCTTTGTTCTTGATGGTGCCCTGGTACTCATGGCACTCCAAGATACCCCAATCTGTATGTTTAAAACAGATTTTAGACTTTATGACAAAACGATAAGGACGATTTGTTTAAAAAACAGAATTCGGTATAGGTAGCTGGTGACAGGTCGGTACAAATAAAAGTGTAACTGTTACCACGTGCTACTGACCTATTATGAAAATGAGTTAGGTACCTATTATTAGATTGATTTGATAGTTATTTGTGTTAGATGACGATAACTCTCTTACTAATAACTGATGACTGTTGAAGCTTGTTAAACTCTACTTAGGTAAACCTAACCCTTTTATTAGTCGCGGAGAACCTAACGGGTTACCGGGGCTCCAGCTCGACGTGCAGGAGAAGGAACGGGGTGGTTTTTAGTCAGTAAGAGTCTGACACTCCCTCCCGCCTCACCCAGGCGGGAGCAGACATTTGATGACTTTCCCCCCCTTAAAAAACCCTTTTTATTAACTAGGTTCAGTGACGATAACTAAAAAGTGGTTGAGAACAGATGGACACAAGGAGTTGAAGACCAAGTTCAGTAGCGTGCCACTCTCTTACAGAAGATGAAAACGGGCTTATGATGATCCTTATCTAGAAGTACATATTTCTAAACCAAAACAATCATTATAATCACTAAGGATCCCGAAATCGGTGGTCCTTCCCGCCATTTGGTCGCCACGTGTCAACTTAGCGTTAAAAATCTATTAATTGCATTTTTTGTCATCTGCCAAATTTTTTTGTTACGAAAAAAACTTACAGATGTCTGAAATGAGTAATGTAAGGGTTAAAAATATATATTTTAATTTATTACTGCTACTAGAAATTGGGTTTAGTTCTGTTTAATGTTTGTGAGTGTATGATGATTAAGTAGATACCTATTTGAATAAATGAAATGTAATTTATGTTTTAAGTGACTTAATATTGGCAGTACTGAAAAATATAGACAAGAAGTTAAAATAAATTAATATCGATAATGTAAAGAAAAAAAAATTAGTAATGTGTGTATAATAGATTCTTTGTTGACTATTGTTAACTATTAATAATCGAAAACAGATAGGGAATTAATTTAAAATCCATATAATTTAACATTAAAACACAGAATGACGCGAACTCAAAAAAATACTGAAGCGCTACACAAAAAATAAACGTCAAAATTGTTATCTTTTTAAAAACATTTGAAGAAATAGAATGAGTTCCATTCATATTTGAACGTACGGGAGGATATAAATAAAAAAATAACAACAAAACATCAACAGACTCGGCACTCAAGACATACGATACTTCAGATCCTGCTTGACGTAAGTAAAAAAATATAACGCATAACGTAACGGAATCGCGTCAAAAAATTGATTTATATCGCTCAAAACACACTTCGGATCATTATTTTCTACCATTCATTATTTTATTTTGAACCAATGGCGAAGAACGTTTAAAAAGTTAGGAATGTCATGTTAACTACTAATTAACCTAACTAATATGCTGGCTAAAACGGAATGCGCCCGTCAAATGCCAAACGCTGTTCTTTTTTTAAACGTTCGCGCCGCAAAGAAATTTTCGAAACGCATTTTTTCTGTGTTTTCGATTTATAAAATATTGTTTTCTGTACATGGAATTAAAAATCAAAATACATTTGAATAAACAGTAGGTTTATGAAGATTAATTATTTCTATTAAACGAATTAATTTGTGTAAATGCCCGCTATCGCCATGTTATTTTTTGTGAAAGCAGAAAGCTTGTCGTGTCCAACAATTCAACATGTCAGCGAGTACGATCATAAATTACGTTGAGGTGACACGAGAATAAAAACAACGTAAGTTAGTATTGTCAACTAATCTATTTGCTCTTGACTAATTTTTTGTTTTGTTAATATTATTTATATTTTTGTAATTAGAAAAACTCTTGCTCTTGACCTGACTTTGGATAGACAGATTAGTTAGCATTTCGCAAAGGACAGAAAAGACCTCTTAGAAACAATTTTCAATAATCTTTTGCTATTTTTTCAGTCTTTTTTAGCAGATGAATATTTTATTTACGTCAGACTAAGATTTAATACTGCAATTTATGGATTTATTAAGGTCACGCAGCGAGCTATGGAGAGAGCTGTGCTCGGAGTCTCTTTAAAGGATCGAATCCGAAATGAAGTGATCCGACAGAGAACCAAAGTTATCGACATAGCCTTGGATCTCTTGGACTTTGGATTAGTAAGCTGAAGTGGCAGAGTGCCGGTCACATTTGTCGAAGAACCGATAACCGTTGGGGTAAACGTGTTCTAAAGTGCAGACCGCGTCTAGGCAAACGTAGTAGTGTAGGGCGCCCTCCAGCTAGGAGGAGTAACGACATTCGCAAGATGGCTGGCAGTGGTTGGATGAGAGGAGCTGAAGACCGAACTCAGTGGCGTGCTATTGGAGAGACCAATGTCTAGCAGTGGACGAATACAGGCTAATGATGATGAAGATTTACTAGACCTTGAAAACGAATTAAAAGTCCCGTGTTTTATGAAACATGATTATGATAAAACAAAAAGCAGCTTCTATACCTACTACGATCAGCACCAGCTTAACCCAAAAAAACCAACAATCAGATCAGATCAGTCCGATTGCAAAAAAATCTCAAAAATCTATTTAAAGATAGAAATTCGTAATGTAACATAAAACCTTATTGTGTGCCAGCTTCCTTTGATGACGGCGTGATAATATGGACAGGGGGCGTGCAGTAGTTTTATTAAGTAGCTCTTTTCCCGGCAATTGTGCGCTTACAATACCAGGATTACAGAGGATTAAGAACCCTTCGCATTGTGTTTTGAAGAGCTGTGACGGTCACGAGCCTCTATTTTGGTGTAAACTTTAATTTTGTAGCATGAGTGGAGTTGAGTGCTTGTTGAATGCTGATACCCTAGTATGTATGCGTTTGATTAAACTGTTGAGTGTTTTGCTAGTGGACAGACAGAGAGGTCTTAGGTATAGGGGTGAAAGTAAAATTCAATTTGTTATTGTACCTGGTGCTATTAATCCGTCAAACACCAAGCGGTCACCGGTGACCGCGACCTATTGTTCTTTAATTGTGTCTATAAAACCGGTACTCGACGAGTTAATCTATTTTGAAAAATATTTACGAAAGCAAATATTGTTTGTGGAAAGGTATATCTAGTGAGATTGACTTCAAAAACCGCTGATTCGTTTTTATAAGAGAATTAAAACTAGCCAGAATGATCCCAATGTTGATTGGCTTTGTTCCAATTACCTACATCGAATTAAGTTATTATTATAAAGTGACCTAATTTCTGCCGACTGCAACCCCTCGAATAAAAATAGCCGTAACATTGTTCATTGATTAGCTAATATAATACACAATTCACCCTTATAATATACCAGTAAGTTAGAAAGAGGCGGAGACAATGAACAGAGAAAAATAGTTTTAAATTGGTTGCAAAGCGCGGCTAAATGCACCTAACAATCATAACTTCATGTTTATAGTTTATGGTACAGTGCAATTTATCAAAAGATTAATAAGTATAATGTATAAAGTGAGATGAAATCATAGGTCTCAGCGAGAAACCCCATTATTTATCAGGGGATCGAAATCTAGACTTTGCTAAGTGGGTCGCAGTTACTACCATGGAGGGATGTTAGGGATCTCTGTTACCGTAACCGAAACTATCGGATATCCGAAAAAAAATATTCGTAAACGTAACCGAATTCGAAAAAGAAGTTTCAGATACTATCGGATAAGGGCGTGACGTATAAATGAAACCATTATATTAGCTACTTGTATTTTACTTTTAAAATTCCTTAAAATGTTAATATCCATAAGCGAAATTATCCGAAACTAACGGATAATCCGAAATAATTTCATATCCGTATCTGTAACCGTATTCAGTATAATAATCATTTCTATATCCGTATCCGAACTTTCATATTCATTACCACCTTGCTACCACGTATCGTGCATAGTGCCAGTCAAACATAAACAGAATTAGTTAATTGAAATCTATAAAACGTTGTTACTTACCGATCCGATACATCGGTGCCCGTGTCAGGTCTTGGCCTTTTTGCCTGTAACAAACATAGACGGAAATAAGGCTAAGAACATCTTGGTGTTAAATTAAACAGTAAAGATCTCATGCAAAGTGCAAAGCGTGCTAAGCATCTAGTGAACTCGACACGAAATGATGGAAAATCAGATATTCGCGTTTGGTGCAAAAGTAGTATTCTGATCATACTAAAACTAAAAACTGTGGATGATACAACCTACTTATGTTTATGTCGTCCTGGTACTCAGGCCTAAAGATAGTTCGAAAATGATGCGGTTTTGAAATAGGTACCTACCATAATAGTTCTTGTTTCCAAAAAACAAGATTTAAAGTAAAGAGAAGAGTAAATTTAATTACACTTCCAAATAATTATCTACACAATCAAACCACTACTACATCAAATTTACTACCAGCCCATTAATAGAAGCAGTTACATCCACTCGTTTGTATTTAGCGACATTTTTTCCCAAACATCTCTTGCCCTTCTCGGAAGCACATTGTACGGAACAAAGAATGGTCATTATTGTCCACTGCCGATGTCACCGGGATGTGAAGTGAACGAATTTAGACATACATGTGTCATGACTTCATGATCAGGGACAAAGGTAGAATGTCCGAATGAGAATTAACAACACATAGACAATAGTTTAACATTTTTGTTTTGCGATTACAAAGACTTTATTTATGACATTTATGAATGTGAAAGTCTTTGAGGATGCATATAAGTAGGAATATGTATCAGAGACATTGTAGATCATACATTTTTAAAAAGAGTAACGATTGGAGTTTCTAGCTCGTTCTTCTCCATTTGAATCTACATTTTGGGATGAGCACATAGCTTCACCTAGTTCACTGACGGACTGATTGACAAACTATTATTTATTATGTAATTTTTGACGTTTCAAAAGTACCAAATTACGGTTTAATTGAAATAAATGCTTTGACTTTGACTTTGTATATATGTTTGTTGCTCTTTAACGCAAAAATTCCAATCTCCCTAAACCGCACACCTATCGACCTCAAATCCCTAAACCCCTACCGGCAAAAGGACGGTAACGCACTTGTAACTTTCTAGTGTTTCGGGTGTCCATCGGCGGCGTTGATTGCTTACTGTCAGGTGATCCGTCTGCTAGTTTGCCGAGTCATTTATTTCAATTAGACCAGGAAGGCACTTTTGAACATCCAAACAAAATATTTAAATATTAAATAATAAGAAAAAATGTCAGTCCTACAGTCCTCTAGTGAAGCTATTTGCTCTCGTTGCAAAGTGTAAATTCCTATGGAGAAGAACGAGCCATATCATATTAAAAAGTTACTAAATGAAATTAAATATAGTGTTACCTAAGCACGTTTTTATATGCTTCTCTGAGCTGCGGAGAATAAAGGCCTAATATTATGTTTTCTTTATTTTTAGAAACATCTAATTTATTCCAAAAATATTTCAAAATCTGTTATCTTCCAAAATGACGCAACATGATCTACTTGAGATGATAATGAATCATTTATCGCAATCAGTTATCTGTGCTACTTGAATTTTTAATTACCATTGATGAGGAAGGCTATAGATAATAAAAAGATGTCGATCTCTGATAATCTTATTTATCTGTGTAACCTCATAAATTAGGCTTTATCTAAAGTTTATTTTTCTTAATTGGATTCAAAATTCGAATTGTGCGACCTTGAACTAGATTTATTTGTTTTTATTCAGTCTGGTTTAGTTCACTTAGAAATGTAATAATGGACTAAGTTAAATTACTTATTTGCAATGGAAGGGAAACAGGCACATGTTAGGCAACCCTAGCCTATGGATCGGGAGAAGCCATTCGATGATTTTCCCACCTTAAAAAAAACTCTAGGGGTGCAGCGTAACAGGTATTGCACAGTGGTTACTTCGGTTCGGAGTCTATATAGGGGACGCGGTGCTCCCTGATAGATGATGATGGAGACAACCGGGTTGGTTTTAGTGACGTCACTAAAATCAACTCGGTTGTCTCGGGTGTAAGATTAAGGCAGGTAGGAATAAGGGTAGGAATAATAGGACATCTTTTGAAATTTGCCAAAAAATAGGACATCTTTTGAAAGTTTCCCTGGTGATCAATAAAAAAGTAAGTGTTTTGGGCCTGTAATACCGGCTGGGTAATCAGATGCGTGGTGTAAACTCTTTACATGATCTGGAAATTGTTGTGCCGTCTGTGCCGAGTCTGGACGCGATAGGTGTGATGAGTGATCCAGTGTTTGTATTTTGGAAACGAATCTATGACGCAGGAGAAAATGTAAGTTAAGAAATAATAGTGTAGTTAGTAGCATCACAACATTTTTTAATTTTTTCGGATCACCTGATGGTAAGCAATCGGCGTCGCCCATGGACACTTGGAACACCAGAGGCGTTACAAGTGCGTTACCGGCTTTTTGGGGATTAGGAGTTTGAGAATCGTTGGAGATTCAGGGATTGGGGAGATTGGGGAAGGGGAGGGTAATTGGGCCTCCTGTTACCTCACTCACATGACGAAACACAGCGTTGCTTCACGTCGGTTCTCTGTGAGGCCGTGGTATCACTCCGGTCGAGCCGGCCCATACGTGCCGAAGCATGGCTCTTCCACACTTATTTAACATTTTTCATTTTTCTTGTTTCCACTAATTTATTGTTTCATATTGCAACATATTATTTAATTTCAAACGTATATTAATATTGAATAAATGTAAATAAAAACCTGACCTACACCGGCTGGTATTATAATGCATTCCTCGCCATTATATACAAAATCATTTAAAATGATTACATTGACATTTAGATGATACCATCAGTGATGCTTCTTATCGCAAACTGTACATTAATATGAAATTAAACTAATTTAGTTAGATAATCTTAACCGTGAAGTTGGAGGTCTTTGTTCGGCTGTGTGTTTTTTATAGAATAGGAGGCAAAAGAGCCGATGAATCACTTGATGGTAAACGATCAGCGCTACCCATGGACACCTACAACACTAGAGTTACAATACCTACCAATAACAAACAACAATGTTTTTAATAGTTAAAACAGACACGAACAATTACGCTACAGATTCACGGCGCGATTTTCACTCGCACGCCGCGGTGGCGATCTCTCAGCCGCCGCGGTTGCGATTATCGCCCGCAAACTTGGCGGTTGATTATCACAAGGGCGGTTAAACAATCAGTTAAGTTCTAGACCGGCCCTCCCATTGCGATCGCCCGCCAACCGATTGCAGAGCGCGCGCGGGTGCAACGCGTCGCAGCTGCGGGACCGCGGCCAAAATGCTAAGGATAATTACTAATGCTCCTTGGTTTATAACTAACCCACAATTACACCATGACCTTAAAATCAGAACGGTCCACCCACGGAAAGAAGAGATAAAACAGTCTATGATAGCCTACAGAAGAAGGCTCAACAACCATCCAAACATTGTAGCAATGCACTTAATAAATGAGTTAATCATGATTGAAAAGGCTAAAATGAAAATCCTCTGGAGACCTGTAAGGGATGAATTGTAAAGGCCCTACGGTGCGGTGGCTGGGCAACCGGCTGCCGTGCAACGTGTCGCGGGTTCGATTCCCGCACGGAACAACACTTTGTGTGATCCACAAATTGCCCCACACTAGGATAGGCGCTTAACCCTTAGAAGTATTAAATTCCGACTGCAAATTAACAAGGAAGGAAGGAGGGAAGTAGAGATCAGTCTAGTATTTTAGGATTCTAGGCTTTCTATGTTCGAATTATTGTTTCTATTAATCAATCCGCATTTAAAACTCAGACACCTCACAATAGCTGTGGACAACCTAATGGTTGTCTAGTGCTCCGGTTCAAAGCAGGAGTCGGAATGGGGTGGTTGGGTGACATTCCCACTCATCTCACCCAAGGCAAGAGTAGTTATTGGCTGATTTTCCTCCTTAAAAAAGGCACCTTACAGTCGATAGCCGCATTTACAACCTCTCAAAACAAGCGAATTTTATGTGAATAAAAATTGTTAATTATTATTATTGTATTAGTAAATAAATAAACAAATAGACATAATATAAATTGACATAATGAAAGCCTTGATCTGCCTAGGTCAACATATTATTAGTTTTGTTCTGTTTAATTTGTTTATTGTTGACAATTATGTTTATTATTACATATTAATAAGATGATATTCAGATAGTGAACCTAGGTCACGTAGTTTAAAGATAAGACTATTTTACATCTAGATTGCTATATATTATTAATGGATATGGAGATAGAAGAGCAGAATAAAATACGAGTGTGGTACAGTACAGAGTACAACTGTTTAAAAGAAAATGGTAAATAAATAAATGTTATATATAACTCTTGTGAGACATATTAAATTAATTATTATGGTTTTCAGCTTACTCGCGTAATTGGGTACTTTCCTTATTCAAAAATAAATTATTTCGACTGTTCAAAATACAGTAAAATATTAAAAGATAGTCACACTTTCATTAATTAATTTTACGACCAAATTGATTTTAGTATTTTTTCAGCACATTTTTTAAAGAAATGAGTATGCTTTTGATCCTAAAAAGGTGATGTCACAATACACAATCTTGTACAAAATTCTTACAAAACAATCGTTTTTGACAGGTCGAAAAAAGTATTGAATTTGACTTGTTGGCAAGTACTCAATTATTGCACTTTTTTTTTAATTGGGGAAAATCATCGAATGACTGCTCCCGCCTGGGTGAGGTGGGAGGGATCCCACCTCACCCAGGCGGGTGTCAAGCCAACCCAGGTCAACCCAGGGAGCAATGCCAAGCGGGTGTCAGACTCTTACTGACTAAAAACCACCCCGTTCCTTCTCCGCTTCGAGCTGGAGCCCCGGTTACCCGTTAGGTTCTCCGCTACAACACCCATTTATTTCACTAAAAACTTGACTACATAGTTTCAAGACATGCTAGAGGCTTATATTCATGAGCAGCGCGACAGTCGTTACGTCGCGGGTGGCGGAATTACGTGAGAAAGCCCAAAACATATAATAAATAAATAAATGTTTTGATATAAATGTATACCAGAATAGAACTAAAATTTGTATTTGAGATACTTAATAATATATTTATAGAAGATCTAAAAAATATAAGTTATAAAATTGACTGCCATTATATACTCAAGGGCTTCTAATCATGTAACTTAAATATATTAAACCATATTTTTGTTATCAATAACTATTAACTGCAACCAATAACTACATAAATAACTCAGATCTAACTACCAATGAAACGGTTAACGTAACATAATGGTGTAGAAGTTAAAACTAACCGAGATTTGAGATAACTTTTAGTTATAAATAATAAGAGTCTTAACTGTCACCTCGTTCGATCAAGATTAACTTAACAACATTAATAAAATGCTGTAGTGGACCGAAAACCGGGTGATGTGACGTCACCAATTATCGGGTTAGGCTATGGGCATGGGTGCTTTATTTTGATTCGTTTCCTATTTTTGGGGATATTTTTTTTTTATAATGTTGCAGATTATTATAATTCTCCGCGGACTATTGGTCCGTGCCCTTGTCATACATTTTTTTTATTACAATACGTCTAATAATTTTTTACGATGTAAAGAAGGTACCTAGGTATCTAAGGTACCTACACACTACAATTAAAAAAGTATAAATTACACTAGCTACTTCCTCGCGGTTTCACACGCTCTGCTCAGCTCCTTTTGGTCGTAGCGTAATGTTTTATAGCCTATAGCCATTCTCGATAAATACGCTATCCAGCACAAAAATAATTATTAAAATCAGACTTGTAATTACGGAGATTAGCGCGTTCAAACAAACAAACAAAAAAAACAAACTCTTCAGGTTTATAATATTAGTATAGATAATAATTAGGTATTATTTATTTATTTTATTGCTATTTTGGGGATAATTTAGAATATTTTAGGAGTAGGTTCTGGTAGGCTTCATATCTAACAATTACGTTTTCTATAATTATCAAGATTTTTTCTGAATGTTACCATTTAGTGCAAGCAAAAATAAATTCTACTACTGGTCGATACAGTAAATTCTATGTTTTTTTTCTAGATACAGGGGTTCTGAAATTTTTCTGTGTATTATTATAAAAATATCCAAAAACTGATGACCGTATCAGATCACGCACGCTATCAGGGCTACAGTGATCCGAAAGAGGAATCGTGGAGGACGTGTCGTGTGAGAAATATGCGCATTCCTCTTGAAATGTCGTAACTATGATAAAGTAGGTAATTTTGTTGATTTTTTCTAATTCATTAAATCGAACATTTCTACAAGTCCTACAGATTTTTCGAACTTTCCATAAAGTATACTAACAAAATACCAAAACATCTCCTAATGACCGTCTCATCCCTCAAGCTCGCTACCAGGACCACAGTGATCCGAAGGAGGTATCGTGTGAGAAAGGACGTAAATCACCGGGCGCATTCCTCTCGAGGTGTGAGGCCGCCCGATCTCCCGATAACTCGGGCTAATTTATACGTTTTACGCGGCGACAACGCGCCTGAACGGGCGGTTGAATACAGGCTGTGTCATTTTGAATTATTTTATTACGAGATGTTAATATTTTACAATTTTGCTCGTTTTAACTCTATATTTTTTTCATGATTGCAGATTTATTTAATGCTAATATGTTGTTTCTTCTAATTTTATTATTAATCTCTATTGCATCAACATAATTTGACTTCTGTTTTGACAGATGTTTTAAATTGATTAATATTATTAATTTACATTATGGACATTTTATGAATAATTGCGCAGCTATTGAATATTATATTTTATGAATAAATTAAAGTGCAGTAAGCAAAATAATTGTCGTCAATCAAATCAGTAAGTGCGATAAGATGGTGTTTATGATAGTGACTGTCATTAACTTTATTTATGCTAATACTTATTTATGCATTTACCTGTGTAGGATAGTAATAACTTGAGTACCATAGTGCGTATATTATCAATCAAGGAAGTGTTAAATTTTAATTGCAACATTTGTTTTTTTTTTATGGAAAGGGCAGATTTGTTTTATAAGTAACTAGCTTCTGCCCGCGACTTTGTACGCGTAATCCCATTTTTTCCCGTCCCCGCTCGTGATTTTCGGTAAAAAGTAAAAAAAAATTTGTCAAAAAGTATCCTATGTCGGTCTCCTGGCTCTAAGCTACCTCCCTACCAATTTCCAACCAAATCTATTCTGTCGTTCTTGAGTTATAAATGGCGTAACTAACACGACTTTCTTTTATATATATAGATTTTAAGCCACCATATAAAAAGCCATAACAAAAACTAATTTCCATGCAACCTTCTTCAAGCTACTAAATATGTAATTATAAAAAAGAAATCCAAATTCAAAACGAGAACACGCTGTGTTCTAAACAAGCGTCAGAACAAAACGCTTCTTTATTTAAACGTAATTCGTTTATTGTTTTATCTGACTGCATATTTACGATCGGGGATGTATCGTCTCGCTCCCGCGTCGTAACATATAAATTATAAAATTTATCGACCGACCAATTTTATGTTTTATCTTTGATAATAACATGTGATATTGGCGATTATTAATAAGATCTTCGACTTTTTCGAGTTGTCGCGTGAACTGTCAATTTTAATAGTGATTTATTTTTTATCTGTCATTGTTTATTGTTTGGGTGCGTAATTTGTTTATGGTCTGAAGTGAGAATGGGGATCGTTTTGACACTTGTCATTTATTTAATTGAAAACTTTTTTCTGTTGTTGTTTTTTTTAAATTGTTTAAATATTTTTTCGTCGTTGTTTATGGTTTTTAAATAATTATTTCGTACATTTTGTCCAATAACGAATTTGAATATTTTGTTGAATCTTTATATTGCTAAGCCGTTTTCTGAATTGTTTGCATCTGATTGGGCAAAAGTGATGAACAAATTATTATTTATTATAGGTAACTTCTAAGTTATTCTTGAAATTAACAGCGTTCAAAAAGTCTACCTTTTGAACGCTGTTAATTTGTAGTCATAATTATTTACGCATTTATAGTTCAAGAAGTACTAATTTGCAAACTACCACAAAAATGGACGCTTCCTTCCCGCCAAAACACCACACATTACCCGCTCTTACACAAAGTAAGTCTGTTTTCGATTACATAAACAAAATGGAGTTAAGCCCAATCGATTTAAACGCGGGAACTTACAAGTTGTATCGAGAAAGACATCTCGGCCGATAAATCGCGCCGTGTTCAGCTATCAACTTGGACAAATTTGTTTTTATTGCTGTTATCTCTGGGTGGCTTTAGTTTTCGTTCCCTTACCTTCTATTCGTTTCTTTGTTATAGTATTTTATGAGTACCGTATAGGTTAAAAATGCCCATTGAATTAAATTAATATCTCTATTATTTTTCGTGTTATGTTCAGTTCTGTGGTTGCTAAGGTCAATGCGCTTAGGTTTGTAATTTGTGACCGGTCGTGTTTGATGATTTATTACTCTCTTTACTGAATCGTTTAATATTAACAAAATGATTATTTTTTCTAAGATTTTTTGTCTCAATCATCGTCACTGTTTACGTATTAAGAATACAGTCTCAAAGTCCATTTTGGAGACAATATTCCACCTTGATATTATTTCATTCACACGTAGTCTAATCATCAGCGCAATTAGGCATTGTTACTCGCTAATCTTCATCGCATACCAAAATTAAACGATCAACCATCATGTAAGCCAATACCGCCTCGAAGTTATGAGAGCCTGGTATCAGGTGGCTAACGATCCTCTGTCCCGTAGGTACGTTACGACTTTTTAATGGTCACCATGAATGGGTAACATGAGATCTGAAGCCTCACCATGCTATACCACTTGGAAAACATAAACAGTTTTGTACAATGAGAACGATAAAATTTGGTTTTAGTTACGCTGGACAGATAACGCGTCGAGTATATTAATCATGGCCGCTTGTGCCATAAAGTTCGTCTCGTCGTCTTGTCACTTGAATTGTTTTAACTTCATGTCTGTCACATAGATTTGGTAACAGGTAAATTGGTTCTTAACACGAACTTTCGTGAGAGTTCTTTGGAATTGATGATTCAGTTATTCTGGAAGGTTTACGATCAGACCATGCATTGGCTTGTAAACTTGGGTAGCAACAACAAGAATTTGAATCCTTGAATTCAGAACAATACCAATTGGTCTCCAAAAGGAAGAACATTTCTAGACGCTACAAAACAGACGAGGAGATAGTTTCATCTCAGTCGCAGATTGTGGGCACTACCATTACATTAAGCAAATGAAACAGGAGACTAGACTATCATGCAATATAAGCATTATATTATGCCATACCGTGCAAATAAAGTTAATTACAACTAGCTTATCTAATTAATTCAGTGCAGTGCATTGTGCAGGTTCATTCATACATAAAGTGCAAGTGTCGTGATCCATTAATGTTCTGTGAAATCGTACGAATTTGTTCGAAATTGAGTTTGAAAATATATTTCTATACAACATCTAAAGCACTCAATTTTCTACTTGAACATTTATTCACAGTGAGGATTTCCAAATTATAATTGTTTTTGAACGAAACCTTGGAAAGTTCGTAACCATAGACTCTGGCGATTATCTAGACCTCAGGTCAAAGTTGCGCCATCTATTATGCGAAAATGGAAATCCTCACGGCTCGTACGTTTGCTTATCAGAATGCATCTGACCTTTGGCTCGGCGTGGTCCAAGCTGCAGCGTGGGGAGGCGCCCCCTCCGAGGTAGCTACACGGCATCAGGGTCACCATTATTTACCCTCGTGGTAATGTCACACACAATGTCACTTTGACAGTTCTTTTGGCGGGAGATAGTTTTTGTGCTGTCATTTTGCGCTTACGGTTTCGTTTTTGAACGGTTCACTTTGTCTTTGGTTGGTTGTGTGATTTTGGTTAGTTTTTCACAATCCATAGCTTGGATAACCTAGGAAGGAAATTGATTTTAGGCACCCAAAATTTTTCAAGATGCGAAGTCGCCTAAACATACCTAAACCCAATGAATGAATATTATCTGTCTATGGACTTCCTGTCCCTGTAGTAAAATGTATCACAGGGCATATACGTTGAGAAGTTCTCATCAATATTTCTCAAGGCCACACGCCAAAATGTCATAACCAATTATAACGCTTCGCCGGTGGCTAGTTATCGAAAGCCAGTTAGTCATCGCCCTACGGTGGTCGAAATAAAAATATATTTAGAAACAAAAATAAAAAAAAATACACGCATGCCGGACGGACCACCCACGAAGTTATGTCAAACGCTGAACGGTCATGTTCATCAAGTTGTCAAATTGAGTTTGACATAATTGTGAACGAGCCTTTTTTGTAGAACCTCATCTGTATTCGTTGATAATCTGTGGCTTCTGTTTATGAGAATAGATACTTTTGATCGAGTACATAGTTAGGATAGTTTTTGCTTAACATTTAGCTAACAGAACTTGATAGGTTTCAGGTATTTTAATGTCAAATTCATTTCGGTAGATTTTATTAAGTAGTTTTGTCTTATCAGAGAAAAAAACATACCTATTTACGTTCTTTAAGTAAAATTAACGTTAGTTTTATCCAAATACTTAGTTAATTATTCGCAATTATAGTTCCTTATTTATTATCAATCTTAATTCAGTGTCCAAAACATAAAACTAAACTTCAAAGTCAAAGTCAAAGTCAAAGTCAAAGCATTTATTTCAATTAAACCATAGTTTGGTGCTTTTGAAACGTCAACAAATACAAAATAAATAATAGTCTGTCAGTCAGTCCGTCAGTGAAACTAGGTGAAGCTAGGTGCTCATTCCAAAAGGTAGATTCGAATGGAGAAGAACGAGCAAGAAACTCCATTCGTTACTCTTTTAAAAAAAGTATGTTCTACAATGTCTTCTTCATAAAACTTATCCCTTTTTCAAATAAAACCTCAAAAATACTGGCCCAATCAGACCATAAACAATGTTTAAAAAAGGAAGAAAAAAGTATGAAACCTTTTTTAGAATATTATATACGTTCTATTCCACGCTACTAGATTTTGAAGGGAACGTTTTTATGTTTTAAATTATTAAATGTTTGTCTATCCCTTTGTTGCAGTGAAGTAGAAAACATGTGGTTTAACTTTTAAGTAGATATTACAGCTGGTTGATTTGTTTAAGTATTGAGAAAACTTAAATTCAAGATATGTTTAAGGATAAACTACAAATTATTTAACGTAACTTCTCCGAACGTCCCACAGATCTGTATTTATTCATTCCTATTTTAGGGCCACTATTATTCAAACTTCATTTGAATTCATAACTACATCTAGCCTAAAGACACAAGGTAATGTAATTTTTGTCTAATTGTAGACTTCTTGTTCAATACTCGTATTGCCACATAATTAATATTAATTTAAAAATGAAGCTTCGAAATAAATCACCTATTTATTGAGGGTATTAAACTCCAATTAGGTATGGCTTCTTGAAGTCATTCAAAATTTAATAAAATCCTTATACATAATCATAATTACTTTTACCGATAATTACAAAAAGAAAAAAAACGAAAATTAAATCTCCCTTTTTAATCAAAAACACATAAATACATAAAATTAAACAGTTTAAATGCAGACGGAGTCGCGGGCGGTCATTAGCGTAAAGATAAAATATTATAAGGTAAGTGTGTCCTATCAACAGGGGGTTGAACAGTAGCGTAACCTCACTGCGTGAAACGAAACGCCGGGGTGGCCAACTTGACCATAAAATACTAAGCGGACTGGAGACGTTCGGAATTTGAATTTGAAAAGCTTCTGTTTAATACCAGTAGTTTGTTCTTTTTTTGAATTTTTCATTTGTTTTTTTTTTGAGTATTTAATTACACTAGTTCTAAAATTTAAGTAAACAAGGCATAGTTGTCATTAAGTGACGTTTAAAACTTTTCCTAAAGCAATATAATTTATTTCTGGTTTAGAAGACTTTCAAGTTAAGCAGGCACTTTCTAATGTTAATGAAAACATTATTATGGAAAAAGGGTTAAGTATTTACGACAGAAAAATTCATTTTTAAAACGGCTCTTATAGGAGGCGAGGTTTCGGCTTAAGTTTCAGTGCTAAAGTGAATGAATAGAATCGGGATAGTTATTTATGCAGATTTCTTATACTAAGGATTGAGATATCTGAATTCTGAATAATATCCCACTAAGGGATACTCATTTAAATAATAATTTGTGCTTATACAAGAACCTCTATTGATATTTCACATACAGCTCATAGAATCTGATTACTTAGAACATTAATTCAATAAAAATCGATGGCAACAGATCTCAGTAGGACAGACATTATGAATGCTATTCGAATATTAATGTTATTGATTTAATTGATTCTTAAATACGTTATAACAGTTCAAATAGTCGTAATGTCCTACAATTTATGGACAGCGTGGCCAACCCACTCTCGTGGCCTTTGCCTCCTCGCTACAGGGGGTAAACGCTTCCACGGAAACGTCAAACCAACAAGCCAGTACCTACTATCTAAAACTATACCGTCTATTTATCCTTATTACGTAATACACAAAGTTGAATTTCCAGTAAACAAATTTCCTAATTAATTTTGTCAAATTGACGAGATTTGGCAATCAAAATAAGAAGTTATGATTCTTAAACTGAGATATTAAAGTCGAAATTGGAATGATAATAATTTTTCGGGCAGCAATTATAATTTGGTACTTGTCAATTAAAAGAATTTTTGAATATGGAAAAAGAATATTTTTATTGGCGATTAAAATAGTTTTTATTATTGAGTTTATGGCCTAAGAAGAGGTTAATTGGAAGTAGACAATTCCTTCGCGCTATAAGCTCAGTGGGGTAGGCGACCGGCGACCGGTAGCTAAAACTATAAATTAAATTTGTTTGACTACAAAACTTTTGGTCAGTTATGAAGTGATCTTATAACAATTTTATAATATCTAATATTAATTTAATTTCTGATATCTGAGTATTTTTAAGGTAAAAAGTTTACGTACTGCTTCTCTATGGTAGGTACCTAAGAAATAACAAGTACGTTGCCGACTATGTAGGAAACATTTTAATTGCATCATCGATCCATCATTATCTGATGGGGATTGATTCATGATTTTCAGAAATCGAATGCTAGATGTATTCTACATTAGACGTATCGTTTTTTTTTCAGAATGTGGTTCAAATTCAAACCAATCAATCAACAATATACATAGTAGGAAAGGAACGAGCAACAAAAACTCATGAAATCACTATTCCAATATTCAAATCGATACAGACTATAAAAATATTTATGAATATTCATTAAATCGAATAAAACAGGCAAGAACACACTGACTGCCGTACTCTGTCAGTCGATACACTCGAATCGATTATGTGACGGTGTTTACGATGGAATTAAAATCAATTGCTTGTATAGCAACCAAGGAATGAAGTCCCGTTTAGGCAGATTTAGTAAGATTAGAATCGATTTGCTCTAATCGAGAATCGGGTGATTAAAAGTTTTATTAAAATTAAAATGAAAATAATTATTTATGAATTATTTTGCTCATTGTAGTTGGTAATTGATTGGGTGAAGCATATTAGAAGATTTTAGACAAAAAGAAAGGAGTTTTCGATGGAATGACATTCTGATGTGAGAGAATGGCAGAAGACACATACATATTGCGCCAACATAAGGAAACCATTTTACATGAACACGAGTAATTTTACGTTTTTAATAGTTATTTTGGGGTATGTTTTTTGCTACTTATTGACTGCCTCGTTGGCCAAGTGGTCGCAAGAGCGACTACCGAGCAAGGGGTCTCGGGTTCGATTCCCGGGTCGGGCAAAGCATTACTGGGATTAAAAAAAATACTCAGTCGTGACACGGAGTCTGGAAATGTGCCCGGTATATGGCACTAGGCTCACCTCCTATTACGTGGGACACATAAATAGTGAGATGTGGGTGTTACATTGTACTGTGGTGTAATGTGCACCTCTGCCTACCCCTTCGGGGATAAAAGGCGTGATGTTATGTGATGTGTACTTTTCTATGGAACAAGTGGTTTCTATGGCATTAAGTGCCATAATGTGCACCTCTGCCTACCCCTCGGGGATAAAAAGTGTGAAGTTATGTCATGTTATATTTTTTACTACTTAATATTTAATAAGCACAATAATATATCATTGGCAAATCGCTCTCGGCTTTCAATCGACAGCAAATATTTATAGTGCAACAATCATGTGTGTAAATACAGGTGCACTCTCAGTTCCCTCACACTCTTCATTCAATGGGATGGCAATTCGACACGACCGGAGTCTCAAATGACTAAGGGTATTATGACTTGGGGGTGAAACGCCTCCAAATTGCCAGACACTAAATTAGAGTAAGTCGCATTTCGGTATACGAATAAGGAATCGTTTTTGGAATTTTATTCGAAATCGGTAAGTATGAGTGGAGTAATCTCGTGGTGGCCCGGAGGTTTAAGACGCCCGCTTCTCATGCATGAGGGTGCGGGTTCGAAACCTACCAACGGCAAGTACCATAACATCACGCCTTTTATCCCCGAAGGGGTCGGCACTTAAGGTACCAATGTACAAATGTGCAACGGCAAGTACCAATGTGACTTTTTCCGAGTTATATGTACTTTCTAAGATTATTCAGACACCACTGATAAACGGTGAAGGAAAACATCGTGAGGAAACCTGGGCTTATAATTTCTAATTATAAGTTTGTAATCGCCAACCCGCATTGAGTAAGCGTGGTGATTAATGCTTTAACCTTCTCCGTGTGAGAAGAGGCTTTGCTCAGCAGTGGGCACTTATAGGCTGTTGATGAAATAAGTATGAGTATCAGTCTGTCTGCTTGACTGTTCGTTCAGAACTGTCGTTTGATCTTAGAAAAGCTCCTCTGTTTTTCTTTCCTCATCTCGGAGTTAAGTCCTTTTTTTCATGTCTTGGGGAAACCTTTAAAAGGCTAGCTTTCTGGGGAGAAAGACTAGGGAGTGTGGGTTTCGTACCTCACTAAAACCACCCCGGTGGTCACCTTCAACACCTGTAAGGGGCACCGGGTCCTCTGAAGAGACCTGCTCCGGAGCCCCCACGGTGCGACGCCTGTTACAACACATTCAGACCTGCGTGTCCCTCACCTCGACGCCTACAAACTTTTGTTTGGTAAAGGGGTAACAACCTCGATTTATCGACAGCTACCGCATATAGGTGCATCACCTCCTCCAAATAGAGGCGTTATTGTTTAAACTGTCAAACACCAAGCGGTCACCGGTGACCGCAACCTATTGTTCTTTAATTGTGTCTATAAATACGGTAACAGGTCGACGAGTTAATGCCTAAGTCATATGAAGCTGCAGTTATGTCTCCTTTTTTAAAACTAAGGACAATCTTAAACCCCATTCGTAACACTAGTTTACCACCAGAAACAATAACAAAGCACAAAACTATTTTAAAACGACATTTTTATACGAAAACAAACGTTACTGATGTTCGATACATGTAAACATAAATACAGTACATCGGTACACATACATATCCTATATGACACGATACTAACTGGTCCCAGATCGGGTCGCCAACCGGTCTCCCGATAAAATCGACGAGTCGAATATTAGGCATAAATTAATCGATTATAATCGGTAACATCGAGAAAGGGATTTTTAGTAATTTGGAATAACGATTGTAGGTACTGTTTGTTTTTGTATTGGTGTTGATACGCGAATTATTTTAAAGAAAGAATAGTTGTTGGGGGCACTGGCTTTCACCTTTATAACACACTGACTGACCTTTATAACACAGTTTAAATAGAAAGGCTGAAGAAGTAGGTGGAAATAGACTATAAATGTGATCAGGGGAGAGTATTAGATGAAATAACATTTCTACACTAGGGAGACTGAAAAAAACAAAAGACAAACCAAATAATTATCTCAATTTCGCGGCAGACTTGGGACATGATGTATCCATCAGTTCCTACTAATACAATGACTTTTATGTAGGTACATGTCACTTGTTTTTTGGCGTGAAATAAAGTTTTTTGTTTTTCTTCTCTTTCTTCTTCTTCAATCCTAAGTATTTTAACTGACCATAAAGGCCAGCAAAACAGGATACACTCCTACTTCAGAAGGTTTTAATATCACGTAATATTTTAATTAAAAAGGAACACGCAATTAACAATTCAATTTATATTCCAATAATACAAATAAGTACTTTCATGAATTCACATTTAATCCGTGTTGCCAGTTGCCAATAATAATCATTATTCACCAAATATTATTATTGGCAACCCAGCTTTCGAAAAATGAAATGGAATCGAGATAATTGGGTACTTTCCTTAATCAAAAATATACATTATTTCGACTGTTCAACAAAATTAAATATTAAAAAATAATCACACTTCATTAATTGATTTTATGACCAACTTAATTTTAGTATTTTACCAGCAAATTTTTAAGAAATAAGTACGCTGTTTGACGCTAAAAAACGTGACGTCACAATACACAATCTCGTACCTACAAAATTCATAGAAAACTGTCGTTTTTGACAGTTCGAAAAACGTAGATATTAAATTCGATTAGTTTGCAAGTACCTAATTTACATAAGTACCGAATTATTGTAAGTTTTGAAGTGAATTCACTAATTGAACGGTACGAAGATACACCTTATTATTTTTTTATTATTAACTGGCTACTTTCCCGCGGTTTCATCCGTTCTGCTCTGCGTCAATTGATCGTAGCGTGATTTTTAAAGCTTATAGCTACCCAACACAAAAACAATTTTTCAAATCGGACCAGTAGTTCCTGTGTTTAGCACTTTCAAACAAACAGACGGACTCGTCAGCTTTACAATAGTATACGATAGTATAAGATTAATTTCAGTTTTTGAATGAAAATAAAATCATAAATTGATTGAAAGAAAAGAATACAGGCTTGCGTTATGTTTCATCATGTGAGGGATGTTACCGGAGGCTCAATCTTCCCACCCCATTCCCAAATCTTCCCTTTAAAAGGCTGGCAACGCACTTATGTTAAATGGGTGTCCATCGACGGCGCAGTCCGATGTGGATTTTTAAAATATTAAAATTGATCTAACGACAAAGATTTTGAACTAGTGTCTGACCCCAATTTCGACCGCGTTTTCATGGGTTAAAAAGTACCTTTTATTCATTTATTTATTTAAGTTTTATACAATTGCATAGGTAAGAAAGACTTAATGCTAACTGATGAAATATGAACGCATATCATTAATCTATTTGTCTGTGGATGTCAGATTGTCTATGGCTGATTTTCTTTTTAAATTATCTGTGGTCTGATAATAAACGCATCGTCATTGTTAAATCACGCTCCGTCTTTTATTTAATGTTTCTATTAGATTAGTTCGATAAATCACATCCATCTTACAAGTTTTCATCACTAACAGCAGCCAGTCATCCTTTCTCTGCCAGTCATCCTTTGGGTAGTGCAGAAATGTATGTGGTACCTTTTGTGTTATGCTAGAGTCTAGCAGACCATAATCTATTCCTATTCCAAATTTCATGCCGATCCCTTCAGCCATTTTGATGTGATTGACTAACAAACTTATACACAAACAAACAAACACATTAACACACAAACTCACAAAATTTCGCATTTATATTATTAGTATAGTAAGTTTTTTTTTTGCTTATAATTTATTTTATTATTCAAATAAAAAACTAACTATTATTTAAAAAAATTTAAACTAAATATTACTAAATTAAATACCCATATAGGTACAACTAAAGATTAAAATTAATTATAAGAAAAAACAAAAACAACTATTTACATAAAGCGTCGAAAAATTCGTCCGCATCGACGTCAGTGGGGAAAGTACCCAGAAGGCTGGCAGCATTGCCACGTTGTATGGCAATGCTTAACCTCTGACCGAGAAAAAGACCAGCCCTCTGGTCATGTGTCAACCAGGCGTTTTGAAATGTTTTTGAATAATTTGAGTGCACTCGGACCCCACGGACCTAGCGTCTCAACCCCAAACGGCTCAAAGATATAACTACTATAGTAAGATTGAAATTCGTTATTCATAAGTCTTTAGTTGTCCTGGATAACCTCTCCGTAACCGTAAACCTTATCATTGCTGAGCGATCAACATTTAGGTGGGCACATTTTTCATCAATAGACGCTGAATAAGCTACTGTAGTTAGTCTGCTACCCTGGTATTTTAAAGCCCGATAAGCCTTAGACCTTAGTTAAGCGCCACTGCGGAGGACTGTAGAGAATCGGTATTTTTTATTTACATATTCTTTAAATCTTACGGGCTAACTGGCGGTGGTATATTTTCGGGAAAGTCCACACACTTGTATACATTCAATACGAGGATATATTTTTTTCACAACTCGCGATATAAATTGATATATAATTCATGAAACCAAAAACGAAAGCCTATGATTTTCGTCTAGATTTCACATACCTTTTTTACAATTCTGCTCCACCTATATGCTGTCATCTTATCATTAAAAGTCAAGACATGTTTTGAACTCAATAAGGAAGCTTCAGTTACCTGTCAATTAATTATACCTACCTAAGTTTTCCCACGGATTAACTTGTTTAGCCTGTGACATAAATATTCAATTAGCCTGTCATAAGCCTAAATTTAGCTTAAAAAAGCGTGTTAAAATACATCACAAGGTCAATCTCACGGATATATTTTAACCAATATTTGAAATTATAAATAAAAATAATCAAACTGCAACTAGCTGGCGTGCGAATCGTCTAGAATAATTCAAAGATGGCCGACTTTTGATTCGTTAATTTGATACCTCGTGTGAATTGATTTTTAAATATTCAAATTGCGGTTACATTTATTGGTTTAAAACTTACGCTTGGTAGCATAGATATGGTCAATTGTGGTCAATTTTCCAGTCAAATCGACCAGTGATCGGCTACTGATATGAATGTCAAAGTCAGGTACCAAGGTCACATAACAGTGAAGAGGTATATTTGCTTAATCAGCATCTTTGGCGTTCAAAACCTTTGCTGAATGAAATGATTTGTTGTTGACATTCCTCTTAAATCGAACCGTGTTTTGTTATTTAACAGTTTTTGTTAGAAATGCAGTAATTTAAGAAGTTCAATTCCCGTACCTTGTAGAGGAAATTAAGCCGTCACTGTCGTCTCCGCGTTGGTTATCATACGAAGAATAATATTTTCTTTCTCATGAAGCTCATGAGGGGTTCTTCCTCATGAGCCTTAACCCTGAGCCTTTAGTAGGCTGCACGACATCGCCGCGAACGCCTACGCCGCCCATGAGGAAGAACCCCTCTGTGTTTCGAAACTAGTAGAGCTTTTCTCAGTATATTCACGTGAGTTACCCGCGATTTTTAGTTAATTTAGTATGTCTCACGATAGTTATTATAAAAATAATATTTTCTTGTTAAAAGATCCATGAAAGAATCTAGAAGTATGTAAGTAGGTATTTCATTATAATTATTTAAACATAATTTATTTTCATTTCTCTAAAGGTCAATAAAATTAGTATACATTCACATTTTATGTCTATTTTATAGTTTATCAACGAATTCATTCATAGCTATTGTGCATATTTTATTGAAGCATATTTTATTGAAGCATATTTTTATTTTTTTATTATATTTTACTAGCAACCCGCCCCGGCTTCGCACGGGTACAATACACATGTTTTATACATATAAATCTTCCTTAAGAATCACTCTATCTATTAAAAAAACTGCATTAAAATCCGATGCGTAGTTTTAAAGATTTAAGCAAACATAGGGACAGACAGACGGCGGATAGCGACTTTGTTTTATATACTACATATGTAGTGATGCGATTTGGAATAGGTATTTAGAAGTAAGCTTTTTAAATAGGCCTAAATATTTTGTTAGATATATTTCAAAGAAATTGGTACAGGTAATAGTAATTAAATAGATTTTTAAGTGTAATTCTCAACATAATATTATATTTTTTTGATGGTTTAAAAACTAGAAACTACTAGAAAATAAATGGTAGTTTAAAATAAGTAGTAGAATATAAAGAGTAGGTACTTTAATCTAGTAGGTCAATAAAAAATTAAATATGTTGAGAATTAGACCTAAAAATTTATGTATTACATACTTAAATATGTTATTACATATATGACGTAGCATTGTGACTAATGACTATGCAAAAAGTAAATATATAACTAATCCTGCCTATGCTTTCAATGCATAATTTTACCCATCGCCGCCGCCGTACTCAGACTCATTTGATAGTTATTTTATCCAGTCCAACTTTAACCTGGGTAGCGTTTGAGTATCTCGACATTAAAAATTTAGAAAATACTAGAATTTTAACAAATTACCTACATCACATCGCTACGCCAGTCTACGTTGCAGTGCTACGCGCTACGAATATTTTGCTACGATTTTTTGTAGCGTTTTTTATTGCATTTTTGACCAAATACTGAAACTATACTATCATATGATTGTTAAACTACTATATATTATATCATATATATCGTCACGCCTGTCTCCTTATAAGGTAGACAGAGAGACCACATATTTCACTTTGTTTTCTTTTGGAAGTCGTTTTTTTAACATTTATAGAAACTGATTTGTTGTCTCATAAATTCTTTTGATTCGAGATGGTTAAAAAGAAAACTCCGTCTTTTCATTGAAACTATCGATTTGGTCAATGCATTTATTTTGTAATACGAAATCAGAATACGTGTACTTCCATCAAATTGTCTGTTCTTCACCAATGAAAACACTAAACAATGGAATGTTCAGCTAGACAATGTAAGCACTATGTGCCTAAACAAAATAGAAGCCAAAAATACATCGTATATTGGCAGCGAACACAAAAATTTTGAACGAATGAACAGGAATCTCTCTTTCCTATTCTATCTTCGTATCTCTACTAAAATTCCCTAACATTTGACAGCTGGCTCATCTTTCTGTCTCGGTCGGTCGCCCCGCCCCTCGAACACGCCCCTTCCGTACCAGAATGGTATATTCTGGTATTGGGACAATAGAATTTGGGTAGACAGATCGTCCCATAGTCCCGTACAGTTTGCTTTTAATTGCGGGGTAGGCAGGATGCTCTTATTGTGTTGATGTTAATATTTTTGATGGTACCGGATATTTTAAACATACATATCTTGATTGTATGTATGTTGTAATATTGCAGATTCTTTTTTAAGATAAAATGAATATTATTATGTAGTTAAGTGTTTTTGAGAAATATGTTTTTTCATATAAAACTTCAGCAAGATTAGGTAGCAATTTTTGTAAAATGTATGTAAGGAAATTTAACTTCACTTTGCAAAAAAACCTCTCATCCAAACGCTCATAAATTAACAAAATCAAAATTAAATGCTTAGTCATACATGAATTTTCCATCCACGGTACTAGGGCAGCATGAACTTTAAAGAGATCAAACAACCACGCAAGTACGAAACAGGCATGGCCGGCGCCAGCAATGTTCCACAATAATTTCTGACATTTGAAACCGTAACAATAGAGCTAAATCTTATAAGGAGTCGATTGATTTATCGATATTCGATATTCTGTATCGATTTGTACTGTAATAATAATATTATGTTATTCAACTCGGACTATGGACGGGGTCTCCCAAAATGGTGGAATATTTACTAGATGTAGTGGGAGGTTGCATCCACAATGCAATTGTAAGAAAGTAAGTATAATTTCATTCATGAAAATAATATATTCTAGTTTGTTAGAAACACTTTTGGTAGAATATATGTCTCATCACCGATACTCTTTCCTGCGAGTGTCGTATTGAGCTGTCGGACTGAGTGCTCATTACTTGATAGAGACCAGGCCAAAACGCTCTCTGATCAACCTAAATTTTTGTTCTATGGACATAATGGCAAAACCGCGAAGCTTAAATTGTAGCAGTCGACTATTAAGGGCCGTACAAAACGGATGGAAACGGATAAAAGAAAGATTGATGTCTCTAAAATAGGATATTGAGTAGAACTCAGAACAATAAGTAGTAGAATTTATATGAAAATCGCACAGTATGTACCTGTTCCTTTTCAAAGTAAATTCTTTGCAACAATGTCACTATCTCCACCTCAATCTACTATTTGTTTTCCAATCGAATTCTATTTTGCGACTGCAGAGTGACATGTTTTAAATTATTTAAGAGAGAAGTCAGAACACTTAGGGTATGCAAATTGTTTAAAATTGTCGCTCTGTACTGGATTATTTGTTGACTCTATAAGTAAGTTGTCCTTAGTTTCTGGCTTGTTCACTCACTAGTTATGTATTGCAATTTCACCCACGTTTTCTTTATCTTTCGTTTGTAATGAATGATTAGTTACAAGTTTGAACATGAATGTCATAAGCGCAACTTGCTCCGGAGCGATTCCATATAAACTATTTCTGCACTTCTGCACTTCCCACTCTAGCTATAAGTTGTTTTACAATAACAAAATTATTCCCGTTTTGTATCAAATATGCAGTCTCGTCTGTTAAATTTCGTTCGAAGAATTTAAATATTGTTTTATAAGCTTCACTGATTGTCCCCTGCTTACCTCGCAAGTCGACTCGTAAAGAACTTGTTTACATTTTTGCTTTTTGCAGACTCGTTGCACCACCTCAGGCACAAAGTACTAGGCGATCACAACCTGCTAGGCATTGCGCGAAATGTTTACATTACAGAGCCCATATCAAGCAAGACACCTAACGCTTACAGGTTATGCTCGCCTGGTGGTCGCGAACCAATCGTGATGATGTCACTATTTTGCAACGAAGTAAATAAAATACCTAGTAAGATTTGTGGGGTTTGACTCATTAAGTTATGGCGGTTCTCTATGATACGTGATCCTAAGACGTAATGTTTTTGGATAGTATTACATACCTACTATGATATGTAGGTCTACGTGACATGTTTTGTTTACAGAAAAAATGTTGGGACCGTTGACAAAAATCTGATTGATATTACACTAGTACAGCTCATGATTTCTACTTGACTATTACAAATTACATCATTACAATAATTTGTGTATTTGTTAACCCTAACGAATTGCTGCCAAAATGTCTGTGTGGGACGTATTTTGAAGTGGTTTTGGTCTTGAATTAATAATGTTTAGAACAATCGCATTCTTCAATTATTCTGAATCACAGCTATTGCATGATTTTCAACCTCCCACGTGAAACTGTATTGTGATTTGTGATTGCATTAAATCAAGTCAATTTAGATCTTTGTTGTGTACTCAATCGTTTGAGCATTCCAATGTTTACTGCCACAAATGCTTAGAACTGACAATAAAACTATCATCAAACGATATTACTAAAATATTTTGAATACAACTAGCCAATTTCATACAAATACAAATCTAATCCAAGCTTGCTTATAAAATAGATCAAGATATGAATAAAAGGCATGTGTACAAAAAAGTTTCCGTGCTATGAATCAGATGCGACGATAACTAGCCATGTTGAAAGGGACCCAGATCGTTATCACTGTTGAAGAGTCGACCTCTTACACATTTTTGGGAGCCTAGTACATTGTATGAATTTATAATTTGTTCAGATGAATGTATGAGAGGACAAATAGATGATGAAAAAAATTAAAGATAGTTTTTTACTATGATTTGAAGGATCATAAATATTAGTCAAGGAAAAATTTATATTATTTTGATATTGTATAAGCAACTTAACAGAATTTTAATTTGTTAAACTGAAAACCAGTACCATTTTGCTGTAAACAGTAGATTTTATCAAAAGAAACTTTACTATGAACTAAAGGATTGACATAGATTAAACGCCGAAAAAGAAAACAATACACAATATTATTAAAGACAGAATAAAAAGGGATTCCACAGGGATCATTATTGGGGCCATCCTAAATTTTGAACTTCCCTAAGACAAGAGCTCGTGCTCTGATTTTGACCTTTCCCAAACTACTTTGAGGCAGTAAGTCTTAACCAGATTCCACAATAAATCTATAGGTAAACGTTAATTTCATAAAGTGACTGATATTTGAATTATTTCTAACTTAGTTCATAGTATATATTGATAAAATGCTTTGACTATAAGCAACTACAAGCCGAGCCAGGAACCGAGTAATTAATAAAAATGTTGTAATTATGATTAATCACAAAATAACCCTTGTGTTGTTAGGTTAAATGCCGAAGACTGGTACAACATCCGTTCAGTTTAACGGAGCAATAATTCATAGTTAAACAGTTATGAGGTAACCAGCAGTTACTCACAAAGGGACCGTTTATACAAGTTCTGAAATACTTCGATTTTAAACTTGAAGTACCTAGTTGCTGTATGGTAATCGACTCGTTCTTTAACGTAGGGTCTTAGTGAAAATTGGGTGCTACGTATGCAACTGCACACTCTTCGTGGAAAAAGGTCAGATATTACGTCTGCCTTGTATGAATTTTGGTTGTTATTTATAATATTTTGGGATACAGATACACTCCTGAGAGTCATAAGAAATCGGAAGATAAAAGTAATTTAATAAAAAGAATATTCATTAAATTATCAGTTCTGTTACACGATGTACTAAAGGATAAATTACAAAAACCAAAAGCGTCCGCCCTATGGATCCTGGAAACGTTTGCTAGGCTGCTGTAAGTACATACATTAAGACACTTTTTGCTGGTACAAAAAGTTTCACATAGTTATCCTATCCTAAAACAAGACTTCGAATACTTTAATAATTTGTCCACAGGCGCCAAAATAGTTGTAATATTTTTAATAGATAGGACATCTCGGAACCACGGCTAATTGCTTCACATACCAAATATGGTTGTGAGTCAAAACCATAAATGTCATCCATAAACCATCTCGTATCTTGGAAATCAGAATTTTGAAGACAAATCACATCTAACCAGAACATAAACAAGTGAGGTACAACATATTAATTAAAATAACACCCCAAAATGTTCAGTAACCATATCCTTTAACATACGACAAAATAAAAGAGACGGGCCATCAGAAAGAATGACCATAAGGTCCAAGAACAATCGCCACATGTGGCCTGGAGATTAACCAAAAGAAAAATAAAATTAATATGTGTTATCTCTTTCTTTCAGCTGTTGTTTTTGTAGCTGTGTCCTGCTCTGGCAACGAAATCATTCTTGGAAGTGCCAGGGCCGCGTACAATGCGGGTGTTGTGAGCACGAATTCCGAATTTAAAAAAAAAGAAGCAACGAACTCGGCCGACCGTTTGCAATCGCTTTTTTCGGTTTCATTTCTAATGTTTGGATAGTGAATTGTTGGTTGTTTCTTAATGTGTTATTCTGAACTCTGATGTTTCTATTAGCGCAGTTTTAAGAGGATGGTATACCGAGCTTCTGAGTATCTACTGCAAAAACTTTGTTACTTCGTAATTCCTGAAAGATAAGATTTTGTCCTTACAGCTGAACAGTACTTGAGTATATTCGAATATCAATTAGTGGCAAAAGACATTAAGTTACGTTAGCTATAACTAAAAGAAATTGTCGTAGCTATTATCCACATTACGAATGTATGAATTGAACTCTGCTCAAAATTCAAATCTTATACTTCTGAAAAAGATTCATTGAATTGCAATAACTTTTAGTCTAAATCATCGATTAGTTTAAGTCCAACTTAACAAAAGTTATCCCTTTTTCGCCTTCAAAATACTTTTTGCTAACAAGCAGAAAATGGCAATAATTGAGTGTCTTAGCCAATTGTCGTGCATTAACTCTTTAACTCCTTGAGTTCTCTTCAAGCTGGAGTGGTGAGCTCCCCAAGTCCTCATGCATGTAACCGAACACCATGGACCAGGCGATGTGCACGCCAAAACGACGTCCTCAGCATATTTAAACTTTTATTAATGAAGTGTGCACTGTCCTCTTTTTACGGCACGAGACATTAGTGATGTGTGTGCTTATCGATAGTTTTGAGTGTCGATGATTTTTTGACGTGAGTGCGGTAAAATGAGGTTGGTTTTGTTCAGCTCTGTATCGTGTGTGAGGTAAAATTATGGCTAATTCTGAGCATTTATTATTGCCAAAAGACAGTGTGTCATCAACAATATTACGAAATGTAGTAATAAAGTTATGAAAGTATGTGCAAAAATAATTTCAATGTTATGTAATGAAACCGTAATCATATTTATTTATATAAATATAGATTTTATGATAGCATTTGATTCTAAAATCTTTAGTTTTATAGGTTTAATGCCGTCCGGTAATCGTTAAACGTGTAAGAAATGAATACGTATTACTAAACAAAATGGTTGCTATTATAATATGATTTATTGTTTTGGTTGTAAAATATTTTCTCGTTTGTAAAGCACGTAAAAATACATGTGAGGATATTATTAAAAATAATAGTAAAGTTATATTTCAGGAGACCGGTAGACATAAAAATATATACTTATAACTATAAAAGAGTTACTAGAATAGAACGATATATTTTTTATTTTAATATTAATTTACAACTTGACGACAGATACAAAAATAATATTTAATTTATCTTAAAATTACGCAACAGACTATTTTGGAAAACTAATTTCTCTTAAATCTGATTAAATTGATCTTATCAGAATTTCATCTAGATTTACCTATCGTAGATAGAAATCTAAAATGCATAAGAGATACTAAATATTAATTTATAATAATATTTAATGAATTACTGAATACATCAGTGTATCACCCTACATGGTCACATTAATCGATAGAATTTTGTATATCGATTTTGTTAGTTACCCATCCCTAAGCCACGCTTGACTAAACTAAATAATCCCGACTTGGGTGAAGCAAAGCTATTGATTCGCAGAACCAGAGCCACCGCTCCGCATCGCCGGACCACTTAGCAACCCTTTGTTTTAAATTTTAATATTAATTGTATTAAAATTTATTGAATCGAAGGACATTATGCCACACACTTGGTCCAAATGACTGATTTGTTGATTGTTTGACGATCCTAAGTAACAGCTAATCATGAAGTCTCGGATCTCACAGGCCTTGAATTGTATGTAGCTAAAACAAACTTATATTTTCCTACTTTTAAATTTAAAACAATTGACCATTTCCTATGGTCAAAGGAAAGAAGAGCTTTTTTGTAAAGAAGCACTAATTCTATGAATTGTCAGTATGCATATGTGAGCACCATGTTGGACTTTAAGATTTTTATTTTTTTTTAATTTTAGTAAGTTATTAGTATAAGCGTGTCTTTGCATTGTTCTTACATATGCGTACAGTATTGGAATATGTATCAGAGATATTGTAGAACATACTTTTTTAAAAAGAGTAACGAATGGAGTTTCTTTCTCGTTCTTCTCCATTCGAATCTACTTTTTGGAATGAGCGCCTAGCTTCACCTAGTTTCACTGACGGACTGACTGACAGACTATTATTTATTTTGTATTTGTTGACGTTTCAAAAGTACCAAACTATGGTTTAATTAAAATAAATAAATTGACTTTGACTTTGACTTTGAGCAAATCATACTACACAACAGCAAATCATAATTACAAGGAACTCAACACTGACCATACCGAAAATTTTAATGTTATTTTAGCTCCACATTTGGTATTTCGTCTGTATTAATTTGCCATTAATACTTAATATTATTAAATGCATATTCGACACAATTATGATCTCAATATTTACATCTGCTTGGACTTTCATTTAAGCCTTTGCACACAGCTGCCGTTTATCACCAATCTTTTAGCATATTGTTCATTATCTTCTTATCATTCTACCTGTACTAATCCGACAGTGGCCAGCCTTCGCACGAAATGCGCTTGCACATTTTTTTCTATAGTTCTAACTAAGATAACTATTGATGATGACGATGCTTCAATGGTATTATTTTGAGGAGTCTTACATAAAGGAGATATTTTTCAAATGTGGAAACATTCTATAAAATCGTATGAATCGATAGATTCGGCAAATGGATATAAATATACGTGTTTTTGAATGAACTACAAGGAATTGATTGTCTATACAGATTTGAGCTGAGATAAAATTAATATGTAATAACATGAAATTGTTTTTATTTTCAAAAGTGCTTTTAGTTACAGTTGGATAGCCGTTTGAAAAAATTGTTTATCTCGGGCTTTTTTTATTAGGACAAGCCCGCCACAACCTCCCAAAACCGCTGCAACTCCTGTAAGCCAGGATCTATAGTAGATACAACCATGAAAAAACCGGAACACTGAAGTGTCTCAGAAGATATCTCGGGCTTTGTTGAAACTCCTTGCCAAATTCAGTGTCATTATCAGACATCATCTAATGCCCTCTTAATTAGCATATATCTAGTTAGATAGTATTTCGCGTCGTTACGACCTTTCACACACAGTTAAAATTCTCACCAAAGTTTAACATGTTCAACTAATTCCCAAATGTTTCGTCGATAAACTGTGCCACTTGGTAATGTTTATCAATCATCATTGCTTTAGTTTTTACACCAACTACGAACCGTTTCCAAAATACATGCGTTGGTATTTCATAAACATAATACCGTTAACAATTATAAGAGATAATTTTGCTATGAACATTTTTAGTTCACGTATGTAGAGGTATATTGCTGTAGCTTGGTCTTTTGTTACCATTTCTTCAACTTTTATAATTACTATTTTATCAGCATCTATTGTTTCTTTAATATCATTTGGAATTCATTCTAGATGGGTTCATTCTAGGTAGATTTCGTGGTACACATTGAATTCTACTGCTATAATTACATCAAGCTTTTCATAGAATTGAAAATGTATGAGGTGGAAATTAGGACTATTGTTTATCCAAATTATTTATTTACTATCCTGTATTAAATTAGCTATTTTAATACATTTGAAACTGAGCCTTAAAACATGAATATCATCGAGCCTTTTCCATTATTTTAATCCCTATTTTTAAAATTGTTTACCCTTTATACATTATTTGGAGGATACGCACAGTTATGTCCTTTTTGGGATCCCGTTAGGATAAGATCTTTTATTTCGTCTCGGTTAGTGATAGTTACATAAAATAATTATCGTTTTTGTAGCCATAGGTATACATTTTTGTTTATCATTTATTCGCCAATTATTTTTATAGACCTTGAGCTTGTTCAGAAATACATGATATTTTCTGTTTTCGCCTATTATTTTTCTGTTTTTTTCATTTCGGCTATTTTTTCTGTTTTATAGGAAATTTGAACTACACTTGATGGTCTTTATTATAAATTCGTTCTATAATTTGGACCTATATCTGTTTTCTCTAAGATTCATCATGAATCATCATCTACATCTTAAAATAGTCATCGCTAGCAAATTAGCAATATTTTGTCATCTCACAAGCAGCGATGACAAGGTCCTTACGATTATCCTATCCGAATTTCTAATTATGTTCCAATTCAACACTTATTGTTGACCTTCAAACTTCAGCATTTCAACAAATATTTAATAATCGTCACTTTTACAATACAAATAGCGTTACAATTCGTTTGTTTGTGTGCACAGCTCTAAATATCAACAAATACATAAATCATTTAGTCGTAAAGGAAATGAGTAATGTCAAGTAATTTGGATCCGTCGGGTTCAGTCTGTTTTATTGTCTCACCGACGACTATGTTTTACCAAATCATTCGTTTTATTATTTTCATCTGAACTTTGATTGTTTAAAGTAAGAAAACAGAAAAAAGGACTTAACAGTATCTTTGTTGTTTTGTTTGTCTTAAAAATAAACTTCTTAGATATAAATTTTTGAGCAATTAAATTTGTCATTACAAAAACACGTAAAAACTAATTTAAAATATTTGTAAATTTTTTCCTAAGCAAGTAGGTCACCTAACCTGTTCATCATTGAATGCGTTTAATGAATGAGTCTAAACTACAATTACTTATGCACATTTACAAACTTTTGTTAATAGACACTTTGATAAGAACACGTGTAAGAACCAGATATCGTCTCGCTCGACAACTTTAAAACACCAAACTATTTAAGAAACGCAGTTTAATTTGTTTTTACGATTTTAATATCAATAACAATCTTTTTGCTTCAAAATGTCATGTCTTCAGAGATGATTACGAACGATAACATACTGATATACATGTTGATAAAAGCGGAGAATTTAAAATTTTAATAACTGCATAACTTACTGAGAATGTTACAAGTGAAGATACTCCTAATAAGGTTTTATTATGAAATCTTATGGATTTGGGTAACTCGAATCAGGATTTGAAGGTATAGATGATAATAAGACCTTTTTTAACCCTAAGTTGGGAGTTCCTTGTGGAGATCCCTCGCATAGAGAGGACGAAAGGGACTGTCAGACTCTTACTGCCTATAAATTGATGATATGAATGAGAGCTGAATTAGATAATTTACGGTTGAGGCTGATTTCAAGAGAAATTTAAAAATTTGAATATCGATTTCTTCGGTTTATCTGGGTCATGTGCATGTACATAATTATTATCTGGATGGAAATGAAGAAACTATTTTGCCATACCATGAAGTTCATACCAATGAGACTTTACAAGGTGGTTATTTATTGATTTTATACCTTACTCGGGATATTATCCGGGAATGAAACACTTGGTCCAATTTTTCTGACAAATAGGACCAAATAGTCGAATAGGAAAAACAGAGAGAATTAAAAGTGCTATCAATTTAATTAATTTTAGAGATGCATATGCAGATTAAAATATTAATAAATTTAAAAGAATAAAACCACACATGATCTGCTATGACGAAAGAATTATAATGATAGCTAAATATTACGGCCAACCTTTAGGAACAAAGTGGCACCAAAAGAAAAAAAAGAATAGAAAGAAAGTAAACACAAGCAATAAAAATAACGATACTAAAAGTTAAGTGAAATTCTTAGGAAATAACTAAGTAAGTCTGCAGTATATTTTTGTTAAAATTCATAATATAGATCTGAGCTCTTTCCATGTTAGACAATATTTGAGAATATCTTATAAGAAAATTCTATCCCCAGTAGGTCAATCAGATTCACATGTTTTAATAAATTCTTTTGAAAATGATGCCTAGTGCATTCCAACATAAAAAGTCAAGAGTATCCTCAATTAACATTATAATAAATTAGTTTTCATAATTTATAATTTATTCTTTATTAAATAATTGGAAAAAGCCGGAAGATGATTTATATGAAATTCATTTGAATTGATAACCATAAAATTAATTAGATAGAAAAATAATTCAAATTCGTTGCACGATAAGATTCTTTTTTAAAACATTAAGATATGAGTGTAATGTCTTTTCTAGTTTTGATTAATGCTTATTATTTTCTTATCTAAATTTTATTCCATTTGTATTCTTAGGTTTTATCTTTAACCTATTTTCAGATCTAGACTACATTTTTGTTGCATAACTTCTCAAATCTCTTATTCATTTCCTTAATTAATTATGCTAACTAATCTATTATTTGAATATGCATCATCATAAAATTTATCTTTATTATCTGTGCATATTATTATCGTTAATGTCAAAAGTAACAATAGTATTTAATTATCTCATTAGACTAGTTTATTCACCAGAATTTTCTTATTATCTTTTCCTAGCCTTAAACCACTTCATTTTTTAAATCCTAACGGCGGCGTCGGTTTAAATCCCTATTTCAGATATTTACTCTAAATCTTTTTAGAACATCCTTTTAATTAGTTAACTTGAGTAAAAGCGCAATAAGAACATTGAAGCTAATTTATCGTGGAACTACGCATTTAAATAATAACAACTTTGCTACAAGTTTCTAGAAAATATTTACCTCGTCAATTCGTAACATGTCTCCTCTCTCAAAAACATTGGGTTCTTTTCAAAATCTATCTCCTTTACTCAAAACATCATCCAGCATGCGGTATTTATTAATTTCATATTAAACAGTATCATGCCAATTTGCCACACCACCACAAGAATTTATTATATCTGTTAATTTCTCTTTACCAAACACAACACTTACCTAATGTTTATTTTATATATCTTCGTTCATGTCACAGTTTAAATTATTATTTTAATTTATATCACTCACTTCAAACACAAAGTTCACAAGTCACAAGTTTATTTTTTAATTCTTTCTCTTTGTAATATTATACTGTTGCGTCGTTTAGTGCGCTTTTGTGAGTTCCTAACTAAGAATCTGGTTTCTTAAATAAATCCGGTTCCTATAATTCATATAAGCGATTATAGTCGCGGTGTATATTAAAAAAAATCGGTTCTGTAAACAATTGGAGATCTAACAAAGCAGCGCTTCGCAGCTATCCGAAGCTGTACTGAAATTCTAAACCCTGACTTCGGTGTCCATGTCGCGCACCCCCCATTACTAAATTTCGTATCGGATTTAAAATGCCACAACAACAGAAATGGTCCAAACCAAATAATACTCACACGCCAACCACATAAGGTTGAAAACAGATCAGCACTGGACGCTCCATCCGACATTTGACGACACTCTCGGCGCGCTACAAGGCTATGAGAACGTATAATTTAAAGACGGAGCTGCGTAAACGATTGACTGTATATGTTCGTCTCTCTCTAACACACGGAGGAGGTTGGGCAGCTTTTCGCACAGCGATGTCGGATTGCTCATTTTTTTTGCTATTCAGTATTGAATTACGTATTATTTTGTGAATTAGATTGTGCCGTGGTGTCATATTTTACTCTGTACCTGGTATTCTTTTAACGGGATGGATCGGGAGGCAGGTTAGTATAATCTTTCTTATCTCATAATCCAACAATTTTTGGGACAAACAAACTTTATTCTTACATAATACTAAAAATGGAAAATCAACATTATTACACTACGCTTACGTTAGTATTTCGATTATTTACACTTTTATTTTCTCTTCTCCTTTGGTACTGTGAAACAGTTTATTTTGAAATGGTTGCAAATTTGTCGTACCTGGAACAACAGGACATTATAATTTGTATGAGCTTTTCAATTGTCTTTGTGTATCGCTTAATATATTAATATAAAATAGCCATCTCAACCCAGCGGTTTCTCTTCCACGCCCTTTTAGGCTAAAAATTGTAAAAGAACCTTTTTAAGTACTAAAGCCGTAGTTCTGTTTTTTACTCCTCTTAGAAGTTACATGCGATTACAAACAAAATTATAAACAAGAAAAGGATCTAACTCTTCATAAGCACTTAATGAATTACTATAATAAGAGTTAAACAGATAAACTATTCATTTATCTAAATAATTTTCTTCTACTTCTTCGGACCCAATAAACAAAAGATGTACCTCTAGTTAAATTAATAGAAATGATATGCAAACTAATAAAAACTCACCACACAAATTCCATAATGTACGTGTGTAAAAAGAAACAGAGCTGATAGCAGATGTAGAATGATGGCTTCTAGTTGGGGCTGACAGAGGGACGTCACCATCCCTCCAAGCAGAGGCCAGGTCATCCATGATAGTAGCTCACACCGACTGTGGCTCATCTCAGCGATAATCAGACGGCACTGTGAAATATAATGAAGGATTAAATCACCTATGGTGGTTTTATGATCCTCTTTTTAAAACTGTACCTAAATTTGGGATGCCGCAAGGTATGATATTAGGACCTACGCATAAAATGAAGCACCTTTAGAATACCTTATACCAATTAAGCGTTTGTTATTTTTTGATGCAATAGCTGCAAGCATTCAGTATGTATCCCGGTTTTTTTTATATGGAACATTTTTACATAGGGAATTATGTGTACCTAACAATAAGAAATGGTTCATTTGCTATCATTATAATGAATTAGGTATATTACACAATACTCTAGTTATAGCTTTTCGAAATTGAGACGTGTCGTATATTTTCATAAACGGACAAAACTTTATCATGTTAATATTAAATCCAATTTTTGCAAGAGAACGACATCAATGTTTTTCTTTTAATGGTACATCGATGGCGCCGGTAAACTCATAGTCATAGTCTTAGTTCAACAAAACGCTTTGGTATTTCGTTACATGTTTTGTAATTTAAAACATTCTGAACTTTGTACTGCGTAAGTATAAACGTAGTAGGATAAGTAGTATGGGGTATTTATTGTACAATTTTTATCTATATATAAGGTATGTAAAATGGATTTGTTGAACGTGAATCAGGTTTCGAGTTCAATCCTTGGAACATACAATCGGTTATTTATTTTTAGATGCTTTAATTCTGTGTTTTAGAAGATTTCGATTTCGTATTTTTTGCAATAAGACTTTCGGAACTACCTGGCCGCTTAGATAGTTTAGTATTATTTGCTAAGGTTTGGATCTTTGTTCAGTAGTTGCTCTCGTGTCTAGTCATACCAGGCAAACATAGAAACAAAGAAATTCTTTAAAATTTTTCATTATTTCTTTCAACTGATATGTGAGTCAGATTGAAATAGGAGTCGGCTGTAAATACCACTGTCAAAAACACAATTAGTTGGCTCAAGACTATGATACAAAAACAAGACAATAGCAGTCTCAATTTCTTTAAAAAATCTAGTTTTCTATTTTCTATAGTACGTAACCTTTACATTGAATTTGACCTTGATAGTTTAGCTGTCATTACTGCTAATGTTGAATATGATGTGGTCCGATCCTCGTGTCGCTTGCCGTGATATTTGCAAAGGGATATTATTTTTAGAAATTCTTTTATTATCGATTCAAATCTGATTTCTCTAATCATTAGACACAATATCAGATTTAGTAATTGACTGTACGATACAAAGTAGTTGTAGTAGTAGTAGTAAAGTCAGTACGGAATGTAACATCTTGCACTGGACTGCACGGTTGGCGCGGTGGCTGGGCAACTGACTGCCGCGCAACGTGTCGCGGGTTCGATTCCCGCACGGAACAACTCTTTGTGATCCACAGATTGTTGTTTCGGGTCTGGGTGTCATGTGTATGTAAACTTGTACGTTTGTAACCGCACCCACGACACAGGAGAAAATCCTAGTGTGGAGCAACATTTTATAAAAAAAAAAGTGGAGATAAAATTATCAGCACCACTAGTCTCTTAATTTTGCTGTGAGTGAGAACCCACTAAATGACTAGGTATTTGACTGAGACCGGGCAGCAGTGCTCAAAAATCTGATAGGCTGTACTTTAAGTACAATCTCCAATCCGTCTGCTAGCTGCTATGCAGCCAGCTTGTAAGTAGAGGAGGCTGTTGATAGATAATAAAGTAGGAATACTTACAGAAATATTACTAAAAAGTGTTCCAAACATGAAGATGAAGGCTCTAGGGTATACTTCGATAACGTTGTTAGGTGACTGTACAGCCCAGTAGATGGTAGCACCAGTCATCACCAGCATCGACCAGATTGGCTTCGTCGCTTGCAGGATGGGGTACCTCTTGCCTGTGCGGTTTTTGTTAGACCTGCAATAGATGTTACGTTAATAGTGTTGGTTTTTTTAAACAAACATGTAGGTTATAGATGAAAAGAAATGAATGAAATTATTATTTTTAAACTACGTTTCAAAAAACCGACTTCAAACCCCTTTTTGTTAAGTAGATTAATTGACTGCCTCGTTGGCCAAGTGGTCGTAAGTGCGACTGCCGGGCAAGGGGTCTCGGGTTCGATTCCCGGGTCGGGCAAAGTATTACTGGGTTTTTAAATATTCTCAGTAGTAGCACGGAGTCTGGAATCGGGCCCGGTATATGGCAATAGGCTCACCCCCTATTACATGGGACTCATAACATAAATAGTGAAAAGTGGGTGTTACATTGTACAGTGGTTTAATGTGCACCTCTGCCTACCCCTTCGGGGATAAAAGGCGTGATGTTATGTATTAATTGATATTATAAATTCAAATTCAAATTCTTTATTGCGTTCCACAATGTTTTACTTAGGTGGTAACATAGAATAATAAATAGATCATTGGTGGACCCTTTGTAAGTCTTTTTGTATTAAATTATATATTTCCTTGCTGTGCCCGACAGGGTCCACCAATGATCTTTATTATTCTATGTTACCACCTAAGTAAAACATTGTGGAACGCAATAAAGAATTTGAATTTGAATTTATAATATCAATTAATACATAACATCACGCCTTTTATCCCCGAAGGGGTAGGCAGAGGTGCACATTAAACCACTGTACAATGTAACACCCACTTTTCACTATTTATGTTATGAGTCCCATGTAATAGGGGGTGAGCCTATTGCCATATACCGGGCACAATTCCAGACTCCGTGCTACTACTAAGAATTTTTTTTAAAACCCTGTAATACTTTGCCCGACCTGGGAATCGAACCCGAGACCCCTTGCCCGGCAGTCGCACTTGCGACCACTCGGCCAACGAGGCAGTCTAGTAAAGTTAATAATCTTCTGAAGATAATGATATTATATCCATACTTACAAATAAACATTATAAACAGCTACAGGGTAGGTAGTGATGAATCCCATGCAATGTATGACCGCTTCTAACGCCTGTGTGAACGTGACGTCACCAAATACGTAATACTTATAGAATTCTGGACCATACGCTCCTGCGAATAGGAATAGTAGCGCACTGACCTGGGAAATAGAATTGTATCTGTTGGTAACAGAGTCTATTTTGGATTGCAGTCAATATAATTTCAAGGTTATAAAATCCACATAAAACAATACAAAACCTTTGGGTGCCTTGTAAAGTCAAGATTACAAAAAAAAAAAAAATTAAGTAGATTGAGCACATCTTCTAGACACTGCCAATTTTTAGTGTGGGAGAGCCATGCTTCGGCACGAATGGGCCGGCTCAACCGGAGTGATACCACGGCCTCACAGAAAACCAACGTGAAACAACGCTTGCGGCGCTGCCGATTGCTTACCATCAGGTGATCCGTATGCTCGTTTACCGGCTTATGCCATAAAAAAACAAGAGTATTAACTGGGGATAAGATCACTGGTCAGCTAGCATACTAAATTCTCAATGACAAGGCCAACCGTGGGGATTATGGCAAACCTTCTATAAAAAGGAGGATAGTGTTCAGCAATGGTCATATTTCAGCTTGTTATGTAAACTCATTTATTTAAGTACAAATTCGCGTACATACATACCCACATACTGAGATCGTAGCTCCAGGGAAGGTATAAGACCCCAGTGTTGTACTTCTCACAATGACTGACGTAGAAGTTCATCACCACGCTGATTACAATCAATAAACCCCTAGAAAACAAAATATTTAGGGAACTGTAGTCTCTTGTTGATACTGGGGAGCCAGAAAGGAAAGAGGTTAAGAAAAAATTGGAACGCAGAACAACTGCTCGATTTATTTTGATAAGAATTGTGAGCTTAAAAAGATATTTTATGTTTATCTAACCGGACAGACTTCGAAGTTTCAGTTTCATAAGGGCTCGTACACAAAACTGCGATGCGACGTCGCATCACAAAAATGTGCGACCTCCCTCTACGCATCGCAAGAACTTGCGAATTAATTCGCATCGCACATCAAATTGTTATCATTCCAAAATCTTCTTTGTTTCTTTTTCCTGTAACTCCTAAGCAATAACAGAAGTGCACTTCTTTTTACGATCCATGTCACGACCTAGTTTTCAATTTAAAATACGCTTAGTACGGTTGATGGTCGTCGAAGGAAAGACACCCTGGGAGACGCCTTGTTGCACGAAATCGCATCGCAGCAATTCGCATCGTATTTTTTTACGTTGCGAATTTGCATTGCATTACAGCTTTGTGTACGAGGCCTAAGTGTGAATTAACTAAAAATGACGAGTTACTCACGTAAATATACTGAGCAAACCTCTAATACTGATAGTTATTATAGAAACATAGATAAATGTGAAAAATTCTATAGAACATCTGAGTATTTTACTCATTAAAGAAATCCTGTATATAAAAATACATTAAATTAAAGAAATCTCACCTAAAACAAGACACGGAGTACTCCTGGTCCCTGCCATAAACGGAGACAAGGGAATAGGGCACCAGAAACACAATGAAGGAGTCCAGTCCGTGGTCGAACAGCTCGCCTAGAGGCCCCGACACGCCGATACGACGAGCTTGCTTGCCGTCGATACCATCTAAATGTTATACATTCCTGGTAGTTATTGTGAATGGAAGATGGGAATGACAAACTTATTAATGTCTCAGTGTGCATCGTGCAAGTGTTAAACTGGTGATACAAGGCAAGATAGAATAGAATAGATTATTTGTATGCATATATTGCATTTACAATTTCGTTTGTTAATCTACAGTTAGTAAAACAATTTACAATATTAAGGGTTAATTATAATAGACTATTGACTAGATAATAATACATTATTAAGATTAAAACTGTGGACTAAAATAAGAGGACTAGCTCTAATATTGATTAAAATGATGAACATAAGGAGAAATTTATTCAGCAGTAATATGTTGTATCTCTGTCTACACTTCATCTGATAGCACAGATTACTATAAACAACGAGACAGGGACAGAAACTGCCCCGCTGGCCGAGTGGTCGCAAATGCGACTGCCGGTCAATGGGTCGAGTTCGATTCCCGGATCGGGCAAAGTATTACAGGTTTTTAAAAAAATCTCTGTAGTAGCACGAAGTCTGGAAAAGCGGTATATGGCAATGGGTTCACCTCCTATTACGTGGGACTCCTAACATAAATAGTGAAAAGTGGATGTTACATTGTACAGTGACATTAAGTGCCGTAACTCTGCTACCCCATCGGGGATAAAAGGCGTAATGTTATGATGATGATAATGAACAAAACTGGGGTACAGATTACACACGTAATCCTAGCCTGAGTCACCACACGTGGTCCCAGGTTCAAGGTCACATGATTCAGAGGTTCCAACGAGCATAAATAGTTTAATTGCATTAGATTAGTTAGTGGAACCTCTGCTATAGTCATTTCTGCGTAAAACTAGTTTTAATTATTTTGACTGTAAAACTCTATTTGGTTATAAGCGACTGCCGATCATGAAGTCTTGTGTTTGAAAGCTGAATCAAGCATTTATTAGGTTTTTTCATGTTCAATTATAGTACAATGTCGACAGTCCGTGATAAGCCATTGCTCGTCTATTTTTTTTTTTTTGGTGGCGTAGGATACCTTCAAAGAGCGCCTAGCCTTTTAGGGAGTCGCGGAGAACCTAACGGGTAACCGGGGCTCCGGCTCGACGTGCAGGAGAAGGAACGGGGTGGTTTTTAGTCAGTAAGAGTCTGACACTCCCTTCCGGCTCACCCAGGCGGGAGCAGTCATTCGATGATTTCCCCCCTTAAAAAAAGCCTTTTGGGGAACAACACTAGGGAGTGTAGGATTTTTACCTCACTATAACCACCCTGGCAGCCACTCTCATTTACCCCATAGGGAATATCGAGTCCTTTAACATACCTGCCCTGATTTCACCTACCTAGGTTACGTTAAGAATAATAAATTCTAAAACCTCCTAATACATTCACCTGGCATTCAGATTAAATCCATGAAAACACAATACGTATGTAAAAGTTTGTAAAAAAAAAGAAAATCACCAACACGCAAAACACTTACTGACAAAACTGGCAAAAGAGTGTCTCGTTGGCCGAGTGGTCGCAAGTGCGACTGGGCAAGGAGTCTCGGGATCGATTCGGTTTTTTCAAAAAATCTCAGTAGTAGCACGGAGTCTGGAATTGTGCCCGGTATATGGCAATAGGTTCAACCCCTTTTACAGGGGACTCATAACATAAATAGTGAAAAGTGGGTGTTATATTGTACAGTTAAGTGCCGTAATGTACACCTCTGCCTACCCCTTGGGGTATAAAAGGCGTGATGTTATTTATGTTATGTTGTGTCAAAACACTTACCTAAATTGTAAGCCAAGAATATCAGCACACCGCACATGGTGAACACCCAGTTGGGTACTTCACTCTGATACCCGACCACGCCTGGCCGGCCACCGACCGCATAGAAGTCGTAATCATACACACTTAGAGTAATCACTGCTATCACCATGCAGAGAAAGCCAGCGAAGGTGATTAAATTCGGAGCTATCGATTTTGGTATAAACTGGAAAAGAATTAAATAATATTGAGTTACTTCGATTATGCCAAAATTTTCGGAACCCCTTACATTAATAATATTATGATGCAATTGGGTATTTGCCTTAATCAAAGATAATTATTTCGACTGTTCAATACAATAAAATATTAAAAAATAATCATACTTTCATTAATTGATTTTAAGACTAACATACTTTTAGTATTTTCTAGCAATTTTTTAAGAAATAAGTATGCTGTTTGACGATTGCAAAACGTGACGTCACAATACTCAATCTAATACAAAATTTATAGAAAACTGTTTTTTTTTTTAAGAACGTTTACCCACATTACGATTTTCTCCTGTGTCATGGGTGCGTTTACAAGTTCACATACACACGACACCCAGACTCGGAACAACAATCTGTGGATCACACAAATAGTGGTGGAATCGAATCCGCGCAACGTGTCGCGGGTTCGATTCCACCACCGCGCCAACCGTGCAGTCAAAGTTAGCAAGTACCCAATTAGTAAAAGGGTCTACATGTCGGTAACGCACTCGTAGACCCTTTTACTAATGCCTCCAGTGTTGCAGGTTCAATTTGGCTACCGTCCACAATCAGAAAGCCCATCAGCTTTTTTTCTACCGATAGTTCCTAGTATAAATAAAGTTGCCAATAGGCAATCTTAAGAATTTTCCTTTCGGGTGTCGGTAGATAAGGCTACTAAAATAGAAAGAGATTAAAGTTATATTAAGTTATGCCAAAATTTTATCTTTATGAACTTTTCAACAAATCTATCCATCGAACGATAGATTATTGAGCTGACACTATAAGTAAGCATCTATTCTTAAAGGTATGATGGTTTTTTATTTACAACCTACTACATAATATTAGGTATTAAAGAAGGGCAAAATGAAAAGATTGATGACTGTTGACGAAGCTAAAGAGTAATGTAGGAATCGTAGCAATTGGCGTTCCATAGTCTCTGCCTACCCCATGGGAGAAAGGCGTGAAGTTATGTATGTATGTATGTATGATGTGTAACTCTTTAACTCACTTTGACTACAGTGTTCCATGTTGGATGCATCACATATTTGCTGAGAGGGCTTGTGTCTATCGCACTGTACTGAAAAATGAAACAAAATTAGATTGTATATAGCAATAATAGTACATACATATTGTAAGTAAAATTAGGATACAGTGACGTCCACCTTATAAGTTTTGCTAATACCAATTCATCATCATCTTCATATCAGCCATAAGATATCCACTGCTAAACATAGGCCCTTCCCCAATGACTTCCAGATAGGCCGGTTGGAAGCGACCGATTTACTTAGCAAAAATGGTCAAATCTGTTCCTGTCAATTCCCATCGGGGCATGTCACCATGTCATTGAGAATGTAGGCACAGAGAGTGCAACTCAGATCCAAACTTGTTGTGCTAACTGGTTGCTTATATAGCGTACGTTTTCGCGATTTGATTGCCGCACAGAGGCCTTGAGTACGAATTTGTTTTACGTATAAAGTAATCGAAACGAGACCGCGTCCGGCGCTCTGATTGGTTGGTTCATTGGAGCCGGCCAATCAGAGCGCCGAACGTGGTCTCGTAAAACAAACTCGTACTAAGGCCTCAGAGCAGTGTCTATTATTCTTTGTATGATCTACAAATGAACTTAAACAGATTTATATACTTACTTTATATTTATTAAACCCCTTTATCTCTTCTTTACTTAAATATTTATAATCAAACATTTTGAACACGACCACCTTCAAACTGTTCTGAAAACAATAAGACATACAATACAAAAATTATGATAATTAGATAGTTAACTATGAGAAAAAAACAACAGAAAAAAACAATAGTGTGTGTGTATTAACTGTGTGTGTGTACCTGATACATATAGTACACTTAAGAGCAAAGAAACGGCGCCACGAGCAGTATTCATATATTTCATCAAACTATTTATGACTTTAAAAAAATATTCCTTTTTTATGGGATAAGCCGGTAAACGAGCAGACGGGACATCTGATGGTAAGATATCGGCGTCGCCCATGGACACCTGGAACACTAGAGGCTTTGCAATTGCGTTACCGGCCTTTTGTGATAAGGAGTTTGGGGATCGTTGGAGATTCAAGGATTAGGGAGATTGCGGAAGAGGAGGTAATTGGGCCTCCGGTTACCTCACTCACACGACGAAACAACGCAAGCGTTGCTTCTCGTCGGTTTTCTGTGAGGCCTTGAAGCATGGCTCATTCACACTTCAACAAAACGCTCTTATTTTAAAGGTAACTAAATTGCCTTTTGCATGACATACGTTAGGTACAACTTAACCTAAGTATGAATAAAAATAATTAATAAATAATAATAAAAATACCCGTAAATAGGCGTCAAAGTACTCGTCCATATTATTATCACAGTCACATAAAATTCATGTTACAGAAATTAATTATCAACAATTTAAAAATAAAAACGATGGTGCCTACCTTTTGTTTGCTCCCAAGTGTATGTACTATGTATTTTTTCCTACTAAATAAGTACATAGTTTTGAATGAACAATTACATTTTTATTAAATTGCTTACCTACATAATGTATTTGACTAATTTTAATACGACATTGTGACGTTATTTTTTTAGAACAATCTACACAGATACTTACATAAAATTGGAGTGTCTGTTTGTAATATTTAAATAACCGCCTCACAGAAAACCAACGTGAAACAACGCTTGCGTTGTATTTCGTCGTGTGAGTGAGGTTACCGGAGGCCCAATTACCCCCCTCCCTAGTCCCCGTCTCCCAAATCCCCGAATCCTCCACAATCCTCAAAATCCCAATTCGCAAAAGGCCGGTAACGCACTTGCAACGCCTTGGTGTTTCAAGTGTCCATGGGCGGCGCCGATTGCTTACCATCAGGTGATCCGTCTGCTCGTTTACCGGCTTATGCCATAAAAAAAACCGCTTTTTACTACATGTACACATTTTTTTTATTTTTGTCTGCTGTCTATCTGTTTGTACTGGCTAATCTCTGGATTGGCTGAACCGATTTTGCAAGACTTTTATTGCAGGTAGCTGATGTACTAAAGAGTAACATAGGCTAATTTAATTTTGGAAAATAGAAACTAAAAAAGTTATGTTCAAAAATCATATTCTACGCCGACAAATTCGCGGGCAACAGCTGTTTAACTGAAATATACATAATATTATGTTGTATACTGTCTAAACACCACTGACAAACGGTGAAAGAAAACATCGTGAGGAAACCTAGGCTTATAACTTCTAATTATAAGTTTGAAACTGCCACCCCGCATTCAGCCAGTGTGGTGATTAATGCTCAAACCTTCTCCGTATGAGAAGTGGCTTTGCTCAGCAGTGGGCATTTATAATTATAGGCTGTTGATGATGACAGGCACAACTTACCAGATAACACAACACACACACAAACACAGCAACTTTGTTAGCACAAAACACAAAAATGTCACTTAAAACCTAATTTAAAAAAGCAAAATTGTAATGTACAAAATTGAATATTATAACATTGTAATCTGTTACTGGATAACAGCTAAGTAATACTGATAAATTCATTACAAATATCTGGTCGCCACGCGTCGTATCTTCGCCGCCCTAATCGGTGAAGCAAAGGGTCAAAGATTAAGATTTTTGAAGATGCGCCACGCATGTGTTTTGTTTTTACCTAATTTTTTTTCAATTTAAATAATTTACTCTACATTTAAATAATTAATTATCGTGGTTTTCGGCTTACACACGTAATTATTTGACGAGTCAATCGACTAGTTTCAAGGCATGCTAGAGGCTTATATTCATGAGCAGTAGTCCGCGACCCGCGACGTGACGACTGTCACGCTGCTACTTAAATAAGTAGCTATATTATAATATAATTATATAGTACTCATGTAATACAAATAATTTAATGGTGTATTTTGAAATCATCATGGATAATTAAGTAAGATAACATTAATAATCTAGAGTTTAATTTGTTATTTAACATTAAATTCGTCCTTTATTACACGAAACTTGCTAACTAGTTAATTCCACAGTTCTGTCTGTACATTTAAGTTAGAAAACTCGTGTTCTGTATATTATTTTAAGGGGTAGGTCATCCCAGGTGATCTCAGGTGATCCTGATGGTAAGCAATCAGCTTCACTCATGGACATGCGCAATATTAGAGTAGTTTCAAGTGCGATGCTGACATTTACCTCTAGTTTATAGAGATGTATATGTAGGTGGCTTGTACGATTTATTTTTGTCGATCTAAGTGTGGAAGAGCCATGCTTCGGCACGAATGGGCCGGCTCGACCGTAGTGATACCATGGCCTTACAGAAAACCGACGTGAAGCAACGCTTGCGTTGTGTTTCGTGGTGTGAGTGAGGTTACCGCAGGCCCAATTACCCTCCCTTTCCCCAATCTCCCCAATTCCTGAATCCCCAACGATCCTCAAACTCCTAATCCCCAAAAAACCGGTAACGCACTTGTCACGCCTCTGATGTTCCAGGTGTCCATGGGCGACGCCGATTGCTTTCCATCTGGTGATCCGTCTGATCGATTACCGGCTTATGCCATAAAAAAATCTTGAAACGGGCCTATATATTTTGCAAAGCAACGAAACACCTAGGCACTAACCATTCTAAACCTAATTTGTTAGTTATTATTTTTTATTTCGCAACACCTAAGGTGCGTTTTTGTGTTTCCATCTTCACAGTTACGTGTTAACACATCTGTTTAAAATTGTGATTATCAACTGCATAAAACTTAGATATTTATAACCTAGATGTGACGCATAATTTTAGACCTTATCTTAGTGAGTCATTGGAGCGTTTTGATATAAAATTTGTAATGAACCTAACTTGACGATTATTTGAATTTAATGTTATCAGTTTGATAAGGGAATCAGCCCACCTGTGACAGGTGACTGTTGACTCTTGCGCGAGGTTAGATACGAATCTACATCAAACCATTGCAATCTCTACATTTTTTTTATTGTCATATTTTTACGTAGACATCGTTTTATTTTTAAGTCGTTAACTATTGAAGTAATTTTATATCTGAAAGTAGTTATATATGTGTATTACTGTCTAAATATATTTTCTAGCATTAAGTTATTTAGGTAATAGGGACGGTCAGCATCAAAATTTGATAAACACATTTAGATTTACAAAATCGCTGTACAGCTAATTATACCTAAATCGGTGAACATGCGGGTACCTTAAACGCAACGCAACATAATTATTTATGTCTGATGCTTGTCATGATGACCGATTGATTATATTGAGTATATTGATTTTGAAAATTTAATGTAAATGTGTTCATTAACTTTTGATGACGACCGTACCCTATGACTCGACACGACACAGCGTGTTGCGGTGACGACTTGAACATATTGTTTTCCCGAGTCTAGGTGTGTGAATTTGTATGAAGACGCACCCACGTCCCAGACAAAGCCCTAGTGTACCGCCAGATTAAATAGATAATTATAATATTTTATGTACTTTAGGAAAACTGTATTCACTCATATTTGCTAATTTCGGTCTTCGTAATTTGCAGGATTCCCAAAAGATTAGGAGGTACCTACCTCTGCTCTCCTTATATTACGAACTTTCATTTTCTTCTATTTCTTTCTTTATTTTGTCAAAATCCTAATATGGCGAAGATACCTAATTGTTTTCTGATGTTGTATTTCTTTAATCTTTGGCCCAATATCTGAACTTTGACATAAATAACGTCGATAAGTAAGTTGACATTGTTGTCAATGACGTTATTGTTGCCATTTATTATTTTGTTTGTTGTGCATTGAATAATTCGAAAATTCAAAATTATGACTAACTTGCGTTCAATACTTCCATAAGTAAATACTTTTTTTGTATCATCAACAATGATCGGTGGTGAAGACGAGGAGTTAAAACAAGTAAAAGACCTGTTATTTTGGGTAAATTACAGAACTTCATTCAGACATAGGTTTAATTTATTTAGGTAATACTTGCTTATTATAATCATAACCAAGATCCTTTGATCTATAAAAAATGAATCTTAACCCACTGAGGGCCGATTTTTCAATCGTCAGTTAATTCTTAACTGTAGAATAAAATTGATATTTTGACAGTTTTTAGTATGGAAGAATTGTCAAATATTCTAAGTTATTCTTCTGATAAATTTATATGAGCATTAGAAAAACTTGGAAAACCAATCATGTTTAACAGATATTCTATTGTCTAGCATTTATCTATAAGTACCAGGAGATCATAAATCGTAAGAAGGTACACGGAGGCGGTCAGATACTACGTTAATGTGCAATTGTAATCTATCTATCCATCTATCTCAGTTGCAGTCATAATTCATGTCACAGAGCAGAGCTCACATTCGACAAATTAACAGATGTCTATTTTTACGTGTCATATATCATAGTGGCGAGAATTAATGCCAGCTTCCATTGCACCAATGCATCAATTAACTGGTGCAAAATGAGTGGGCTAATTTTTATTAACATGCCTCGTCTGGCTATTAAATTGGCAGACATGTTCGGTCTGGTATGCAGAATTTGAATTGTATGATGGTTTAAAAACTATTAAAATCTGACATAGTTTTTAGCATAGAGTGTGTATTATAAAGTGCTACTAGCAGCCCTGCCGTGAAAATCCCAATATGCGTATTTTTTATAAATAATTATGTACAGGCACTGTATAACTTTCCTTCTGTTTTCTGATCTAGTTGTATGGCACCTGTCGTAAAATTATACTTTTTCAGTACTTTCGATTAGAAAGCACATGAATACAGGACAACTTGAATGATGTTTGGAATAATAAATTCGATCGAAAAAAAATATAAAGGTGGAAAAATTACCAGGGTCACATAAAAATACAGAGCAAATTTTGTTTGTCCCAGAAATATAGAACGCATGCGCGAACCCAATTTGCCCGGTTTAGGTTATATTAATACCTACAACTGCCCGTCGAATTTGATACTAGACCGGTTGGCTGATGTTACTGCACGTTCGTAGTTATTGTTTAAGCTGTTATGGATACCAGTAATGAAGGAGACTTTATTGACCTTAATTTATATAGTTTAACAAAACCTAATCGCGATTCGTTTAACCTAGAAAGGCATTAAAATTGCATACCAGACGCATGACATTTTTACACGCTTATGCCCTGGTAAAATAAACGTTCATTATACTAATCGCACTTTAAACGTACACCTATAGCTAAACTGATTGATTAAGCGTATTCGTATTTTTACCAGCATCATCCATACTGTTAGAAGTTTTGACAAACGATTGCAAGTCATTCTAATGAGACATTTTCGTTACCAAATGAAGAATGTTCGGCAACATGTTTTATATCATTCCGTCTACTTTTACCACTAACTTCCAAAGTTCCAAAACAGACAGGATACACCCTTAATTATACGAGAAGACACCCATCCCCATCCGAAATTACGCGTAATTTGGTCCGAAATAGTGGCACGCGCGCAACCCAGACATTATCGCCGAGTTTCGGATTTCAAATTACGCGCCGGTATCGGGTGGCGCCCTCGTCGTAGCTATGGCAACGCACAGGTGTTCTATCGATCTCTCGCCGATTCGTGTTCGCCTGGTAGTCTGATAAAAAGTGTCGATGTTTACCTCTTTTTGGGTAAATTTTAGCAAATGAGGAAGGATCTGATCTAACGGTGTTACTTTAATTGTTTTTACCAGTGTTGTCAACAACAACCACCAATCAATCTTTGACGTGATTTAGATACCATCTTCCTTCATCAAGATATTTTTGTAATCTTTAGAGTAAATTTTTTAAATCTTGCGTAAATTTTAAAGTCATAAAAGTAAAATATTATGATGAGTAAGGGCAGAGACGGACAAAGTTTTCTTTTGTGTAACACCTATCGTGGTCTCTCGACTTATTGATAACCCATTATTTGAAACAACTGCATAATAACAACGCTTTTGTAAACGCATTCAACATGGCACGCTTTGTAAATTCAACTAAACTAGCTAAACATTAGTTTAAATTAAAACGGTAAAGGCCGTTTCCATTTGCATCACACGTGACTGTCTGTTACAGCGTCTAGTCGCCTCATCAAGCTGGACTGAGCGATTAATTTGGGCAAAATTGGAGTCTGCTACATAGGAGGTAGCGGGGAAGACGAGAAGTAACCTAATGCTCTAAGTAATATCCTAAGGATTGTATTGTGGTGAAAATACATCACATCAAAGTCAGTCTTCGACTTTGGATAAATACAAAAAATTTACTGATTTGCGAAGTTTCAACAACGCTCTAGAATTCTGATGATGTTTTGTTGAACTGTTCCATCTTGGGCTCGTGAGAACTGGAGCCGAATGACATTATCTTCCATGGAAATTCACTACATGAACATTACAGTCGGAGTAATTCGCTGACTATTACTCATTGCTATTACTACAGATGATTCTTGAAGATACTTAGAAGTTAGACTAATAAATCAATTACTCCAGTCCACATTAACTTGTGGCATACGCTCGCCATTAGAGCGTCGGGCCGGATGGTCTGAGTCTCACACCTATTTACGCTTCCTCTTGCGTTCTGTACTCCTGGTACTTCACTTATACATATACACGATTCCTAATAACGGTTCCTCATTTGGTGATGACGAATATTGGCGTGAGCTCATCCTGATAATGAAGAGTGTCCTAAATATTGGGTGTAAGACTAGGGTAGGATTTATGGGAACTTCATTGCAATTGAAATTATTTAGGTCCTTTGATCATGAGGACAGTGCGTGATCGGTTAAGTCATCAGCTACGACTATTGCAAAGGATGTGAAATAGGGCCATATCATCATAAACTCTTAATCTTAGATACTAATGTCGTTAGCGTAGCATCGTAATTTTTTTTTTCATAGTTTAAAATGCCCAAACGAATTCTGAGCAATCATTATATTCTCATCGCCACCATAGCATTGTTAATTATACACTAAACTAACGTCTCATCACATAATTCAAGAGGAATATTTCGACTTGACAATGACATGCAAATGATTAGATCAGTCAGCCGCACAGTGCGCGTGCGACTGTCATAAATTGTCGCGTAATAAATTAATTTTTAGCCGCGCGGTGCAACGCGTCGGTTATTGCAGAACTAATTGATATTAAACGCTGCGCTGATGCTGTCATCGCATTCTATCTGTATTCTATATTGTCATGATGTCCTGGTAGATGAACTATTTTAAACAAATTTTTAAACTGAGATATTAATTTGAAAATGAATGAGCACTTTATTTATTTAGTCAAGTTGAAAATACCAACATAATAAAATTATGGAATCGGTTTCTGTTAGAACTCTCCGATGTGTTTTGTACAGTTCAAAAGAATATAAAAAGTACGAAAACAATAATATTAATTAATCTATTGGGCAAAAAATCAATCTTAGATCTTAAAAAAATAATATATTTCATCTAGAATTTCCCAAATCAAACAAACAATACAGTTACATAGTTTGTAAAAATATGCAGATCTAAACATAAACACCAATCTTAAAATAAAATTCAATCCAATACTAGAAGCCCTTTAACCCCTTTCCTAAAACGCAACTCACTATTGCCGCCATTAATAAGTGTTAAACAACACTTGTTTGCTAATTAATCCCAATAAAGAATATATTAGCGGCGTATGCAGCGCTTGTATTGTGTCTAACTACTAAAAATATCGGTATTAACACATAACATTCAGTGTTAGAGGTCAGGGTTGGCACAGTGGTGAAAGAAAGCTATTTATTTGTAGGTTAAAAAGAGATTTTTTATTTCATTTATTGGAATGTGCAAAATGATATGTCGGACTAAATATATTTAGGTAACAAATCCACACATTTGCACGAAACTTGTATGAGAATTTTTACATATTTGTCAAAAATCGCTTTCAGAGTACGTAGAAAATTACAATAGTTAATTTTTTACTTAACCCTGTATAAGTATGAAAGGCTAGCAATGAGGACTTTAAAAGAGACTGTGTGTCATTTCCGTTTTTCTCTTCACCTCTTCTAATGAATGGAATCAGATGGAATGCTAAAATGTTAAGGTTCAAAACATGACATGCAAAAAATTTTTTTGTCGTCACCATTTTAATCGAAGTCCATTTATCATGTCTCATTCCACACAACAATTTCAATAAGCTGTCCTCAAGCATTCACAATGTTAGTCTGCCAGCCCTAATTAACATTGTCGGCCAATTACTCGTTAAATCAACAAATTAGCCGCATGCACAACACAGCATTCGTCTTTTTGCCCCCGCGCAGGTTATAAACGGAAATCGATCTGTGGCTAAATGCGTATGTTTGTAAATGCAATAATTTTTAGTTTCGCGCATGCTGGCTTAATCATAGCAAGTTCATGTTGATGTTGCCTTTTTGCTTTTATGTTTTCCTGGTAGCTGATAAAGGAGGTGCGTGACAAATTGTGGATACAATTTTATTTAAGAGCTCGGCTAGCAAATAGCATTTAAATACTTATTTTGCGTTTATATGTCTGTCTGTAATAAAAAATTTTTTGACGATTTTTCCATAGCAATTGCTTTATGTAGAAAGAAAATTGAAAGTTAGTGAAATCAAAGATATCGGCTACTGAGCTTGATATTACACATCACCATCATGTTAGCCACAAGACATCCACTGCTAATTCTGAACAATAACTTGCAAATGCAATAGCTTCCAGATAAGCCTTATGTAAACGACCTGCATTCAGATACGCCCTGAAATCACACCTGAAATCACACCTGAAATCACATATCGACATACCAAATTCAGCAATCACTGGTTAAATCTGTGCGGTTGCATAATCACAACTTCACGAGTTAAAAGTCCTCGAAAAGTTGTTCATCTAAGGCTGTCATGTTACCGCATTCACGTCTCTAGTCTGTAGACTGTAGCTGTAAAGTATACATTTCAGTTACGGTTGGCAGCCTTTGATTTTGTCTGCTGAGTTTCTAAAACTTTTGCCGTATTGTATTACTCGGTACTTTCGCAACAATTAGTCTTTGTATCTGTAAAATTGAGGAGGTACTGGTGGTGCTTTTACGTAACTTCATAGGTACTTTGAAGAAGTACACTATATACATGTATACTTATGTTCTTACTGGTGACGGGGAATAATTTTCTTCAATTTGATGACACAGAGATAAATTGAAGAATTTACCTCTGTGTCATTGTGTCATTTATTTATTTTTTTATTTACAACAAAGTGTTGTAGTTTTAATAAAAAACATTGGCATTACGTCAGGTAGCTCTACCTCTACGGGTACCGGAGATAAGGGGGCGGCCTTTGTCCAGCAGTGGACGTCTTTCGGCTGTTGATGGGTACACGAGTTGTCTAGATAAATTAGTTTATTCTATCCTTGTCTGAAGTAGAAGTTGACATTGCGTCTGACAGTCCTTTTCATCTTTTACAGGCATAAGGACTCCATGAAAGTTTGGACTTTAGGTTCAAAAGCTTCAGAAAATAATTCAACAAAAAACGTAAACAAGTCTTCTAAAAAATTCAAAATACAAAAGTGCCAGCATTACATTAATCACAAATTAATTAAGACATTTCTAACGAACCATTCAAACTAAATCTGCTTTTTAAATCATAAATATCACACAAACTAGATGACACATTCATTCTATTTGCTATTTTAAAGATCGGAAATGATTTAATAGTCATTTTGTGTGTGTCCGGAGCGGTCACGGTTTGCGCGCCAGATCGACGGTAACCGGACGCCATCTTGCGCCGCCATGACACCGCTTTGACAGCTGTCATTCGGAACGGACATTCGAAATTAGAATGTTTGAATCATGTTCGTGGATAGATTTTAATTTTAATATTTCATTTTGTGAGTGATTGCTTTAATTATGATAAAAAATTGCAGAAAGTTGATACTAGGTTAGTGTTGAGTAACAAAGGCCAAAACTATATTTTTCTAGAGCTGGTTACGAAACCTTGATGATGAGGAGTGGAGGGTAAAACCCGATTTAACGATTTAGATCTAAAATATTAAAAAACCTTACCTTATTCCCTACACCACTCGCTCCTTGAGTACCTATATTCTACATTGGAATCGATTTTACAACCAATTTTGTCTATCATTATCCATTGAGCAAATAAACCATGACGTAAGGAATTAATCTCTGAGTTCCTCCTACGCTTCAGACTGACTATCGGAAGGCGGGTAGCATAAAATTAATCCTATTTCGACTTCCTTTCTCAATCCGTAGTGAGGTTCCTACTTATTAGTCACTTTCCATCATAGCTTGTTTAGATGTATGACAGCCCTAACTAAGCGCTGACTGTTGATTTCGTAATCGGATTTTGTTTTGTATATTGTTGAAATATCTTGGTCTATTGTGACTAGTTGACTACCTACTGAGCAAGGGCTCTTGGCTACCATTCCTGTGTCTGGCAGTGTTATTGGTTTTATTTTAAGTTTGTATTTGTCATTAGTAGCACAGAACCTGAAATTGTACCTGGTATGCACCAGGTAGATGCTAGGTAAATAAGAGATAAAGGTAGCCTTAAAAAGCAGGCTATGAAACTAAATTTTACTCCTTAAAAGAAAGATTTTAAATGTAACATATTTTTTAAATCGGGTCAGTGAGTCTGGGAGAGTCATGCTTCGGCATGAATGTGTCGGCTAGACCGGAGTGATACCACGGCCTCACAGAAGACGGAACAATGCTTGCGTTGTGTTTCGTCGCGTGAGTAAGGTTACCGGAGGCCCAATTACCAATTACCACCCCATTCAGATCCCTGAATCCCCAACAATCCTTAAATTACTAATACCAAAAGGCCGGTAACGCACTTGTAACGCCTCTGGTGTTCCAGGTGTCCATGGGCGACGCCGATTACTTACCATCAGGTGATCCGTATGCTCGTTTACCGGCTTATCCCATAAAAGAAGAAAAAGAAAAGTAGTTTCGTAGATATCCATAGATTTAATGCAACCAAACAATCAAACCATCTTTGTAATATTAATACAGATTATGCACAAGTGTAGAATAACTCGCCATATGTCAAAATGCCATAAAAAGGGGGTGTCATAATGTGATAATGACATTACCCACACAATTGGTCAATTAGACCCACTGGCGATAAGATGTAGGTGATGAGCGTATCGGGGTACTTTATCACCCCTTCGTTGATGCTATCTGGGTAAATTCTCTTGGGGGCTTGAGGGGTTGAAAAATTGAGTTTATTTGTAAGTTGGTGTTGAGAACTATAAGTCTATGTTACGTAGTGTTAATTAGTCGTGTTTCTAGTATTTTTATTGAGAATACAAATTTTAATTAGTCTTAAGTGTGACTTACTGGGACCTTTTAGTTCGATATTTTCGGTTTAGATTAGGTAAGTTTAACATTACGGAATATTTGATACTATTACAGAATCTGAAACTGTGTGATACGCAAAACACGCTTGTTGCTTTTGTGTTCTACACGCGTTTCGATTACAGTATTGTTGAAAGAAAATTTTCAAAATTAAATTTAAATTAGTTAAAAATAACAATTAACAAAAAAATGCTATCAATATTTTTATCGCAATATTCGCAGTACTAGGACATCATGAAGTTGTGGGCGATTTAATTTAATCCCACATGGGCTATCGGGTTACCACACGACGCATAAAACTGATTACCGCCAACAAATCCGCCTGGCACACTATCCCCGGGGATGGTGGTAGATGGTGAAACATCCGGGTGGTAAGTGGTGACGGATAATCGGTGATTATGTTCGATTATTAATCATTATTATTAATAATCGACGTCCGGTGAGGAAATTCGATCTTAATTCGGGATTTTGTTTTATTGTTCATATTACGTTCATAAGTCCGTTCATATAGACTTTGTTTAAATTTTAAATATTTATTTTAATGTACCTATTTTTGGAGCAGTTTTTAATAGCCATATTATAATTGGCCGTCAGTTTCTGTGTTAAATGTTTCATAGTTAATGAATTGACATTGAATTGACTTATGAGAGCGAAATTGTGATATTCATGTTATAAACACGTATTTCATTATTTGTTGCGTAAAGCTGTGTTTAGAGTTAGTATAGTCATTTAGGACCATACAACTCATATTTAGCAATCGTCTTTTTTTAAGGGGGGAAAATCATCGAATTTCTTCCTTCCTTCTCATGAGGCAGGAGGGAGTGCCAGACTCTTACTGCTGCCTCTATTCTGTTCCTACTCCTGCCTTTCGAGCCGGAGCCCCGGCAACCGTTAAGTCCTCCGCGGCTCCGTATCGGCATCAGAATTTTTAGGCTTTTTGGGCCCCATCCGCGGTGGTCTGATGGTTCTTTGAGGCACGCTCGGAACGCGACGCGCCGTACGCTCGGGTCTGGTTCTGGTCGGACGGCGAGCCACCCATGCTCGCTATCCGCAGGCTCGTGCTTACGGTATTTAGCACTCGTCTAGCATTGCAGATGTTCAAGAGAGGTATTGATCATTAATCATCAGGTGATTCTTGCACTCTAGGATTCGTTTGATATCCCATAAAAACTTCTTTGTAGCTGCAAAACAATTATTCATTTGTAGCTGCAAAATACATTACACAGCAGCTTTTCCTTTCCAAAACAAACGACATCCATTTTCTAATAAAGAATTCCCACAACGCGACTAATAACAACACAACTAAACCACTCCAGCCTATCCCTTCGGGAAATAAGGCGAGATATTATGGTATGTTATGTAATATCAATTTTTTAAAACACTTCTGAGTGTAACCGCACACCAGTCGACATGGGAATAAATTATATGGGCCCTGGTTTTATCGCCTCGACCATGGAGGTGGTGTGAGAATTTATATTGATACCAGGAGATCATATCTAAGTGCGGGTTTGAGATAAACTTGTAATGACTTTGCTTAGCGGTGGTCTGGAGTTCGGAGGTGATATGAGTTATGACTGCGATTTTGGGCATGTTTTGTGTGGTCATTTTGGGTCAGTTTTCGAAGATTCTTTGGTGGTTTTTGAATGAGGAGATCACCAAAGTAGCTAACCAAAGTGTTACTTTTTCCATTTGTATCGAACTATTTATTGAGACATTTCATTTTTGTCAATGATTAGTACTTGTATAAACATATCGATTACATAAGAGTACCTACGTTTATGTACCTAAATAAGGTCCAGAAATAACCTCTATGAAGAGCATTCATACAAAGCGGCAATTTCATAGACAAAGACCTAATATTAGGGGTACCCAAAATGATGACGATTCCTTACCTATTTTAAAAATTCAAATCACATTTTGTAGGTGATATTATCACCAATAAATAAAATAAAATGAATTTACTGTGTAATCTGATAACCGGTACATTTCACAATGCAGAGAGACACTGGTTACAGATGTATCATCGTTGATTATTGTGACGTCATAACAGATGGCCCTCCGGTAGGTATGTTTGGATAGATTGCTTATTGAAAATACTGTGATGTGGTGATCGTTTATCACAGGGAATTTACAAACTAGGTACAATGAAATAGATAAAAAGGCTGGTACGGGGATTTTTGATAAAAGGAAAATTGTTTCATTGTCATTTGTGCCTGATTAATTCCAGCAGGGTTTCCATTTTAAGCCGGACTTAAGTATTTTTACACTAATTAGGGATAATTAGGGGTTATTGGGCCTACGGCAAACACAACGCAGGCGTTGTTTCACGTCGGTTTTCCGTGATGCCGTGGTATCACTCCAGTCAAGCCGCCCCATTCGTACCGAAGCATAGTTCTCCCACACTTCACACAAAAGTATAGTTCTGTCACTATAAATTCTTTGTAAAATGACAAAGATGGCACGATATTTAAGTACAACTTAAAATTGAGTAGCCTTTGAGTATTCGGGCTTTAGACTCGTGCTATATGAAAGACCTATCAATGTCTCCAATACTCAAATAGCAGAATTTTTGGATGCAATACATAACATCAATTACATGACCGTCATTGTGTTTGAAAATAAAAGAAAGAAACGAAGACTTCTTATAACGTCAAAAACATAGGCTTTTTGCACTCTACATCCCAACCCAATACATTGACTATGTATTGCCTGTCAATCATTCAGTCGCAGAAAAGTTTTATAAATACATTGATAAGAATCATTCTTAACCACCATAAAACACAAACCACACTCAGTGAAACCTCTCCTTCATCCTGTTTAGGAAGCCCTTTAAAACGTCCCATTTCCACCTAGTGAGCATTTGAGCCATTGCGGTTTTATAGAAACTGACGTCCCGTCGACGACCCTATGGTCATGTTGGTGTCTACTTATTTAAGTTAGTGAAGCTTCAGATGAATATAAGCTTATGTGTTTGTTGATATGTTGTCCTGGTACAATAGTCATTTAGGACCAAACTGATGATCTTTTACAAGAAAGAGGTATTTTTGGGCACCGGGATCATTTCTGAAAGGTGTTCCTGATTTTCGTAATTCTTTGTAAAGAAATGGAGTCCTAGATAAAATTGACGACTGCTGAAAGATGATTGCCGAAAATTTTACAGGGACTGTAGTTACATAGCTGGGGAAAAGTTATTGTCCTTAAAGTACACCTCTACTTATATCTTCAGGGAGTGAAATGCATGCCATATAGAAACTAGTAAACTTTAGGATCTCTTTCATCGAATCAGAATCTTTTTTTATGGGATAAGCCGGTAAACAAGCTGACGGATTACCTGGTGGTAAGCAATTGGCGTCGCCCATGGATACCCGGAACACCAGAGGTATTACAAATGCGTTACCTTCCTTTTAGGGATTAGGAATTTAAAGATTGTTGGAGATTCAGGGATTGGGAAGATTGTGTGAGGGATATATTGGGCCTCCGGTAATCTCACTCACACGACGAAACACAATGCAAGTGTTGTTTCACGTCGGTTTTCTGTAAGGCAGTGGTATCAGCCAGCCCATTCGTGCCAAAGCATGGCTCTCCCACACTTAAAATTTTCTTAAAGAATTATTTCCAGAATCATAAAATACCTAAGTATTTCACTTACCTACCTATCTATCAAGAAACGTGTATACTTAAGTAAGCAAATAATTTCTCCTTGTGAGTTAGAAAAGTGCATAGCTACAAGGAAGGCATGATAACAACGAGGCGTTCCCACGGTTTACGCTGACTAGACGCTAATATTGCCACCAAGCTATCTTCGGGCCAAAGAGTAAAAAATTGTAGAGGGTATAATGCATATGTAGGTTGTTTATTGTTGTTGGTAGACAGTATAAATATATTATTCAAATTACTACTTGAAAGAGCTAGACGGAAACTTGAAAAGTTGTTTCTTAAAACTTGAGGTTACTTTATTTAGTGTTCATCATCATAACAGCCCGTTTTCGTCCACAGCTGGACATAAGCCTCTCCAATGGCACGCCACTGAGCTCGATCTTCAGCTCTGCGCATCCAACCACTACCAGCCACTTTACGTATATCGTCACTCCACCTAGCTGGAGGGCGCCCTACATTACGTTTGCCTAAACGCGGTCTCCACTCCAGAACACGTCTACCCCAAAGGTCATCGGTTCTTCGACGAATGTGACCTGTCCACTGCCATTTCAGCTTGCTGATCCTTTATTTAATGTTCAGACAAATCGTATATAATATTCTTTCAAATGTTTTTTTTTGTTTTCTGGAACTCCTCATGGTGCCCAGTGCACGAGAATAGTCCAAACCCATATGACATGAGACTCGTAACATATCTGGCGCAAAATGGCACATTTGATAGTCAAAGTGCAGGTGTAAACAAGCACGTAGACCTTCTGAAAACGAAAAAAAACCCAATTCTGTGGCATAGTTTTAATTGAAGTAAAAATTACTATTCATATAAAACTCAAAGGGGATTTCGATTCACGATAATTTATACGTGTTATTACATTTTGTCGATCTAGGCGCGCTCTATTGCGATACCAACCTCTATGAGGAATCCCCGACGGTATAATCATATGTGCAGTGTCCAGTCTATTGTTTTAATCTATGGTAATCTAACGCGTCACATCCATTGCCAAGGTTGAAGCATTTTTCACAAATACACATTTAATTTGTATATAAACTATTGCAAAACTGGGTTAGTTGGCGGCACTTAAAAGTATAAAACTTATAATAAACAAACTATTCTGAGAATTTATAAGTAGTGTTAAATTACAGGCAATGGAATGGTAAACAGTTTTTTGCATATTTTATATTATTTTTACATAACATAATATTAATGGAAAACGCATAGTTGTGGCGTGTTTATAGATACGGAATGACGCTATTAATTTATGAAGGCATCATGCAATTTTGACAGCTGTGCCTAATCGATATTGGGTAATAGCATTTTTGTGAAATGGCCACTTACGTAGGTGTATTATATATTTCCTTTTGGTAAAATGATAGATCGGCCAATTATGACGATTGAGATGTTCAATGTTTATGACTAAAACAAGAGAATAAAGGAGATCTAAGCTTTTATTAATAAAAAAACCATTGTTATAGCTAGCCATAAAATAGCAACAGGAATAATTATTTTCATAATGAATTAGTACTCTGAACTTTATTTAAACTGCAATTTGGTAGCAATTTAGTTGTTCCATAAACAATTTAAGTGCATTTGCATAACCAGTCCTGGGATAACCCGAATAATTATTAAATAATAGAACCCGAATAATAATGTACTAGGGTGCAATAAATACAAAAGGTGTTAGCTGATACCGGCGGCGGCGGCGGGTAGGCGCCGCTGCCGTCGACAGAACGACAATGCTGACTCAGATTAGCAGAAACACTACTACTTACTAACTTGTGGGCTCCTGGTACTTTTGAGAAATTATAGTACGTTCTTCGTAGGTACAGAAATTATTGAAACGATTTCCTTTTTGGTCTTGCAATAAAAAATTAAAAAAGTTTCTGAAAGTTAGAACTATAACTTTAAGGATCTTTATTATCTTTTTAAAATTTTCTCAGCACATTTTAGTTTTTGTTTTCGGCATTTAGCCTTTAAATGAAAAATAATTATTATAATAAAAATCATGTTTTGAAATTGCTAAAGGGGTGGGTAGGTAGTGCCAAAACCTGCTCCTACTAAGAATATTCGATGAAACGAAAAAATAAGTTATGTTTGTAGTTTGTACATTCCAAAAATAAACTAAAATTTATTTACATGTAATTTATGTAAAGTGAATCATTAAAATAAAAACCTTTTGATATTATGTTCATGAGAAAGTTTTGTCATACATAGGTACTCGATGCACATAAATAATTATTTAATTATACATCAAAATTTTGTAATACACCAACACCAATTAGTGACAACACTAAGTGACAACCCATAAGATACCACACCTGTCAAAGAAAGCGCATTTACAAAAAATCATATAAAAATTATCATAAATATTAAATTATTTATTTATTACATTAAAACAAACCATTAAATGATACCTACCACTAACAAGATATTTCAATAAAGAAAATTATATATTTTTTATGAAGCCCATCGTTCGAGAGCTGGTAACATAATATCTAGAGGAAACCGGATAGCAGACAGTATGGCGCGACCTTAAGTTTACTTTTTAATTTTTCTTTTTTTTATTTCATCTAGAGCCGAGGCGGTTGGTGCTGTAATGCCAAGTTAGTCGATTATACCTTTTTCTATTTGTAGTTGAAATTGTCGTAACTGTAGTTGAAATTGTAATAAAAATGTTGTTAGGTATCTACTTAAGGTTTTATTGTGTAAAATTATTGCCTCGTTGGTCCAGAGGACGCAACCGCGACCTTAGAATAAGGCGTTCTGTTTCTAGATTTTTTTTATGGTTTAGGAGGCAAGCGATCAGACGGATCACTTGATGGTAAGCGATCAGCGCCGCCCATGGACACTCGCAACACCAGAGGAGTCACAGGTGCGTTACTGGCCTTTTAAAAAGGTCTGTCTAAGTTTGGAAATTACATATTAGTTGTTCTTCCTAATAGCATAAAGTTTTGCGCTGAAGCCTCCTAATAAATTAGTCTCATAGCAGATTTGTAGAAATGTGTTTTTTCCTCAAACTTTTTTTTTCTTTTGAGGGGGCAAAGTCATTCAATGACTGCTCCCGCCTGCGTGAGACGAGAGAGAGTGTCAGACTCCTTATTGACTATAAACCACCCCGTTCCTACTTCTGCACTTCGAGCCGGAGCCGCGGCAACCCGTTAAGTCCTCCGCAGCTTCTTGTTCACCATCGTAGAAAATCAAACATTACAAAAATAAAAAAAGAACCTATCACGACCTATAGATCGCAAACAGAACTCTAACTATAATGGTGCTTTTAAAAATGCGAAAAGTGAACACACTTCTCATTTATGTACCTTATAAGTAGTATTTTCTTTTTGAAAACTGACACTTAAAGAAGTCATCACTTAAAATTGATATTCCTCGAAGTCCATACGTAGTAAGTCAACGCTATGTTTGCCTGTCTGTCAGTTACTAACCCTTTTACTGACACGAATAATATTTTCGAACATAACCCTCGAACATGTTTCAATATTAAGTTTTGGTTTGCTACTGGGATACTTTTAACCGTTGCTCAAAGTGCTTATAAATGTTAGATAACTTCTGAACCTACCAGTGGTCCTAGACAACTGCTAACACTTTAACAAAATACGTATTTCGAACGAAATCCTGAAAATAACATAACATAACATCACTCTTTTTATCCCCGAAGGGGTAGGCAGAGGTGCACATTATGCCACTGTACAATGTAACACCCACTTTTCACTATTTATGTTATGAGTCCCATGTAATAGGGGGTGAGCCTATTGTCATATACCGGGCACAATTCCAGACTCCGTGCTACTTTTGAGATTTTTTTTTAAAACCCAATAACACCTTGCCCGACCCTGGAATCGAACCCGAGACCTCTTGCCCGGCAGTCGCACTTGCACTCCTGGAAATACCTTATATTCTGAAAAGCATGTAAAACCGTTGGTCTTGGTGCCTGATCTCTTGTCGTGTCATTTTATTGTCCTCTTAGATTAAAGAGGGAAAGCGCAATATACGCACCTATAACACTGACTCTCATGATATTATTAACTAGGTTTTACCCGCGGCTTCGCTCGCGTCACAAAAGGATAAAAAGTAGCCTATGTGACATATACCAATACACACAGCGCCATTTATACCAATAATTTCGTTTTCCCCCGAGATTATCATTTTTTCCGGGATAAAAAGGACCCTATTATTTAATTCAAATCCAAATTCAAAGCAATCGGTTTAGTTACGGCGTGAAAGCGGAACAAACAAACAAACTCACTTTCCGAATTATAATATTAGTAAGGATGTGTGTGTATGTATATTATAGACTTCAAACTATTATCTCATAGTTCGATATTTTCCAATAAACATTCACTACCCAGAAAAAACACAACTGAGAATGGACACCGTACACGACCGTAACCACTAAAGATTATGGAAACATCTGATAGACAAAAAAAGTCTCAAAATATCCATTACACAGTTTAAAAATATACAAAGATTGACGTTTCCTTTTGTTTTCCGAAAATAATTCGGTCGTGCACATACCTACCTACCTACATCACAAACATGTGTGTGCAATCGAAATCAGCGACCGGGAACACAGAAAATTAACAACGAAATCTTCGAATAGACGAAACTCGATATTTTCGCACGAAATCAGGGAATATTGTTAAAAAAAAAACACTTTTTTTATTTTTCTTACAAATCGTTCGAGCACATGCATTGTGGTTTTAAGTTACGCGCGGATGGACAAAAAATATTAATTTTTATTACCTGCCACCTTTTCACTTGAAATATGGAGAATCAATTGTAGAAGGGTCAAATTTTTTTCGTAAATAATTGTCAAAAATTAAACGCCTTTGTTAACCCTTCCAATGATTGACCCCTTGGGAATTTATTTTGTGTTATTTTTTCTTTTTATTGTCAAATTGACCTTTTGCTTGTGGCTATAGAAAATCGTAACACAAATAATACTAGTTTTATGTTAGTATTGAATGTCCGTTTGATTCCTTTTCGTGTATTATTTACAATTTTTATTTATTTTAGGGAAATGACGAAGCTTCATGGTTCAGACGAATCGATCTAAATTGTACTTACATTGTATCGGAGCTATGGTAGTGGTTGATTTCAATTGTTAATTTTAAAATATTTATTGACTGTATAAACTACTTTTATCAAGAAACTGTTTCCATTTCCATGAAACTACCCAGTCCGTACATACTCTGGCTAGTTAAGCAAGACATTTAAATTGTGCTACAGGATGTGTTTTTTTAATCTTAATTCGACAACACCTTACACATCTTCACGCCTGTGGACAGTTTTCAATTAGTACCCATTTAGAATTAAAACTAAAGCAATCCGTCACCGGACACAGCTGGCCCGTTTCTAGCCACTATTTAGTTTGGTTCTGTCTTGTTAGTCATTCATTACATTAGTAATGTTTTACAAGCCATATTTTACCGTTCTAAATTACTAAACCCAAATAATCTCATCCTTAACTACATGTTAATAAAGCTGAAACGACTCTTTCTGACAGGAAAGCATACGTTTGTAGAAAGCAATGAGATAAACATGGCGGGCCAAACGCGAGTGAGATGTCAATCACCTGTCAGCGATGTCCCGCCTTCCTATGCACTCCTGGTACTGCCAAACGTAATGTACTGGGATTTGTCGTGTTTTTTTAATAACGAATAATGTTTTCCTGTCTGTCCGTCAGTTTTAAAATGTTTTAAGAATGTGATGAATGTTGTTTATTGTTGTATTATTGTAACTTGTTAATTGTGATGTCAAAGAGGTGACTGCCGGAGAGTTAAAATTATTGTCCATTTGTCATTATTGTTGTAACTAATGAGCGTTTCTAATTTTAGTTACAATTAGTTGCTTTGTAACAGAAGCAAATCAAGTGTTTCCTGCAAACTTGATAATTATGCACATGTCATTTGACGTTGAATATCTGCAACAGATACCGTACAAAATGGTGGGCGTAAATCATCGAAATAGCTGCAGTATCAATTGGGTATAATTTATCGTTGACCGCAAGTCAACGCGCCTCACACTGGGCCAATAAAATCATATTTTTACTATAACTAGCGAGTTGTGGCGTACCGCACGCGCGCCGTCTCACGAATATCGGTTGGTTTTCATAAAATTCAAGTATAGATAATATTTCTTGGGATCCAAAGCACGTCATTATAATAATATCGTTAAGTGACTATTTATATTCTGGGATCTCTATGAATATTGCTTCTGTTTTAAAGATTTTAATTATCCTCTAATGGCTGCTGCCTTAGTATCGGTTACCTCACTTTCTTCTTCGTTTTCTTTGAATTACTATAAATAACTATTAAATACTATGATTTCTCAAACTTATAACATTTGCTTAAAAAGAAAGTGTATTTTTTTAACATAATCGAAATAATTCTCAACAGTAACAGAGCGTTATACGATAAAATCAAATCGTAAAGAATATCACAATGTGTTTCTCTCACAAGCCATAATGGGATAAAAGTGTATATAGCATGCCTCAATGGCATAATAAAGTTTCTAACGAGCATAAATTGTTGACCTCTTTACAATCTTTTATTTAGTTTTTGTACCTATTTTTTCTCAAAAATGTCAAAGGTTACCAAAATATTTCTTAGGGTCATGGTTGTAAAAAATGTAACCCTTTCTTAATCACACCCCTTTTCTAAAGACCATTTTTTAAAGAAAATGTTCTTTATTGCAAAAGATTCGAAAGTGAACAACGATTATTCATTTAAGAAATAAGATTTTGTTAAATTCTCACGAAGTTGTAATAAAATTCAGGTGGATTTTGTAAAGGGTTACAACAATTTATGTTGATTTACGACGATTTCGACTAACATTTTGCAGTAAAAAAGGGTTATTCTCACGAAATCCTGTTGCCTATAGCATAAATTACTTAAATTAAGATCAAACAAAGAATTATTAGCGCTCCAATTTGACAGTTTTCCTCAGATTTCCTTAGTTTGATACACATCACATCACAGAAGCACATCACAGTCCATAGTGCACACATAGTCGAGTGTTTAGCAAACATCGCTTGCTCGCTATGGGCTCCTGGTATTTCGCTAGACATTGGCAAACTTCTTTTTATTCCTGCTTTGCAGAGTATCTTAAAATTGCCATCTTATTATCAATCCTTAAATTGTACCATTTTCCATGTATTATAAAAATGTAATTTATTTATTTATTTTAACTAGAGTATTTTTCTTACTAATGTATCGTAGTCGTGTGAGTGCACGCATAGCGTTCTAAAATATATGCGATATGCATTTGTTATTCTTATTTATAAGATTTAGTTTTCGCAAAAAAAATGTTTCAGAGAAGTAGGTACTATTGGAAGCAAAGAATCGGAACCACTGGCGTTTTTTCTTTTTCATTTCTTAATAAATGTTTCCTGATAATTTATTAATTGGTATCTAACGTATATGTCGTATAAAAGACAATTTAATTATCTTCAAAATGAGAGTATTTTATTGTAAAAGGAATTTTTTTATTGTTATAATAGAGGATTGGATAAAATGAAAAAATAATGCTAGTGACTCCTTTCTTTGCTCCCAAGTGTAGATTAGAAGTAATTTTTGCTCTGAATCTGAATAAGCACGTTCTCTATTCAGGGAATAATATCAGTATGCCAGTTGCCTTTTCAGGCATTACAAACTAGATTTTTTTATTGATAATTGTATTTGATTTTTTCTAAATGGATATATAGACGAAATAGTAGAAAAAAACTTATCTTATATACTTCTGAGATCAAATCGCAAGATGTCTCTCAAATAGGTAAGTACACAAAGGCTTGTGGCCAAGGCAGGTGGTAGTGCGACGTGGCGGCGCCCTATGTTTGCCCACCACTCCGGCGACCGCCACCGAGACATGCCGCCCTGGTACTTTAGGGGATGAACGCAAACATTCGTGACAGGGGAGAGCAAAAAATAATTGAGATAAACCGGACGGAGGAATTATTATAAAATTACTTTCTTCAGTAAAAATTGCAAATATGGTTAAGAAATTTTTCTCATCTTATTTTATCTCATAGGAGAACTGTTGGAACAAATAGATTTGCTATAGACTACGGGAGATTTAAGTAGAAATTGTTAAACACATGACTGTTTAATGTTTACTTGATTGTTACTTCATTACAAACTGATTGTGCTATATTAACAATGTTGCTTAAAGTAGATACATACCTACCTCATATACAGAGGTATGTCTCGATTTTTAATTAAACTGTCAAACACCAAGCGGTCACCGGTAACCGCAACCTATTGTTCTTTAATTGTGTCTATAAATACGGTACTCGACGAGTTAAGGTCGATAAAAGCATTAAATATGACGAACTTAGTTCACTTCTGCTTTTCTATTTGGTTTATCAAGCTTGTTGCTTGTTCTACTTCGCACAAATCCTTAATCCTGATTAGTTTCTACTAAGGACAACTTACGATGGACATAGGACGGACAATCAAGATAACTTTCAGTACTTAGGTCGATACCTAAACACGATTGTTTCGGTAGTTCATCCTTATTATCAAAATTATTTATTTATTTTATTTTAATTCGGGTAATCAACAGCTATATTACAAAGAATAAAATTTCAGGATATGCTAATACAAAGCCAATTCTCCACGGCTAGCCACAGTATATCTCTACAGAGGTTTTGCGAATGCAACGCACTTAAAAGTATAAAACATGATATTCATTCAAAAAATGTAAGGTTTAGTCGCCTACGTACCCTGGAACTACTTGTGGTAAATGAATCGAGTTCTAAATCCTTGCACAATATAGGCATTTTACTAAATGAATCATTATGTCCATACAGCCAATAATTTCGGGGTATCGATCAGAGCTAAAATGGCGGCGAGACCATTAAAATGTTTGTTCTATTAAAAGGGGCAATGGAAACAAACAGAATTTCCGAGATTCCCTCTGTTTGGTCACTACTCGAGGGTTGGCTCGCAGTACGGGGAACAGGGGGCTGTTTTGTGTAACGCATAATAGCTCATTAATTTTGGTCGGACAGCGGGTTTTAAATTAAGTCATATTTTATTTTAGGCTTTTTAGAACTTCGAGTTCTTTTTAGTTTTAGGAATGTCTGTGATATTATTTCCGTCAGAGAAAATACTTCAATGTATCTTGGTTTTGAGAGAAGTTCTAAAGAAAAATCACACTGTGGTATTAACCAATCTCAATCCAACATCTTGATTACCACCAGTAGATGGAAAAACTGCAAGAAGTAGACTAATAGTAAGAAAAAACACGAGTTTCATTAATTTTGTAGGATTTTCAACTAAATTCAAATTAGAAATAACAAACCACTCACACCAAGCTACCAAGCGTACAGAAACATCAGCACGTCAAATTATGTTGTTAACAATACAGGGGGTTGTTGTTCGGGATTCGGATAATTAATTCCATTTGGCGGCGCGTGGCGACTGGCGATAGATGGCGGGCACGTAATTGTTAGCCGTATTTAGCGGCACGCTCCTCGTATTTGTGATAGTTGGTGATTTTTGAGAGGTTCCCTATTATCTCAGGGTGGTTTGTACCATTATGATAAGAGTACTTAGTAACGCCCCTTAAATGCCCTTAATAGATTTTTCTCTGATATGAGTAATCTGTTCAAATCCAACCTTTGGAATAATCTAAACATGAATTAAGAAGTTTCACTTCAGTTTTACTTCAGTTTATCGTCCATATGACTTTTGTTATGCTAATCTTATGAAAATGAACTGCGGTTTAATGTGTTACGGATGAACTCATGTTGGTAGATACAAAGAAGTGCTTTCAAGATTTTCAGAATAAGTATCTGAATTCTAGGGAAGGCAAAACATAAAAATCTCTACATAATTTCAGTATTTAAACATCTAACCTCTGCTCAAACAACCCCAATTTCACGACGAATCGAAACAATTCCCTACATATGTATAGTTCACAATACATGGGAGTGATACATAAGATACACACGGTGAGTAAGTTCTAAGTTTCACGCGGTCCGGGCAACCGCAAGGCGTTGTCTCGGTCACCGCAGCCGCAGCGCTCCGTCACACGCTCTGCACGCTGGGGTGCACAGGCACGGATGCTGGGTAAAGTATTTTAGTAAAGTAAAATTATACTCTTCAACCAGTTAGAATACGACACGACAGTGAAGTTAAAGTAAAGTTCCAGTTAGAGTTGAAATTATGAAAAAGTATTTTTCCGATAAGGTAGGCAAGAATAAATATGAATTTTCAGTAGTCTCATCATTCAGTATAATAGATTGGTGTTAGTTATTACGTAGTAGCCAGGAATAACCAGCCAGTCTATTTTTAAACAAATTTCACTTCTGTACATTTAGGCGTAGAGTACGTACACCTTACAATGGGGATGATGACAGGGTATGAAAATTAAAAATATAATTAGTCCGTAAGTTAGGTAATGAAAAAATATTAGACACGTATTTTTTTATTTTGTCGTATAATAAAACAATACTTAGATAAAACGAATCAAAGTTTAGGAGTGGGGGCTAAAACGTCATTTCTTAGTATAAAATGTACTGAGAAGTGACGTCACGCGACATTTCAAATCAATATATCTTCGAAACTATTCGTTTCTGTGAGAAAATAAAAAATACGTGTCTAATGTTTTTAAATAATCTATCAGACGGACATTAAAATAAAAATTAGTCGTCTACCCCATTAATTGTAAAATATCATTTAAAATTAATTATTTATTAGATCACTAGCGACCCGCCCCGGCTTCTTATGGTAATATGCATGTGTTATATATATAAATCTACCTTAATAACCACTCTATCTATTAAAAAAACCGCATCAAAATCCGTTGCGTAGTTTTAAAGATCTAAGCATGCTTATGGACACACCGACGGCGGATAGCGACTTTGTTTTATACTATGTAGTGATAGAGTTAATTATTTGTAAGTAAGTACATGATATGTCTATCAACATTCCAACTCCCCCCCAGTGGTGGTAGGTAGAGCATGACAGTCGCAGTGTAACGGGCGGTCACGGGACCTGGGCAGTGGGCACTCAGCATGCCTGACCACACCCTACATCCGTGTTTATAACGACATACACCGTGCGTACAAGCATGTATCTATCAATCAATATGTATATACCCTAACTCCAATTTTAATGCTTTTTCAGTTTTTGGTGATTTTTAGTCTTTGCTCCCATGACATACCTGCTTATGTGTTAATATTTATAAAAATACACATAGTACGTACATATGTAAACATAACACTCAAATCTGGGTCTGCAATTTGTGAACAACATAAAGAATTATTCCATTGGAATAAATCTACGCACTACTAGGTAGCAGTCATTTGCCCAGCCAAGGAACCAACCGTGCAGTGAAAACCGTACAGTCTTAAACATAACCCAAGACATATCGATCTTCACACAAATCTTTTCGTCAGTACTTGATTGACACAAAGAACAAATAATAATTGTTTACCCACTTTCTTTTCCAAAGATAAAAGGATATCGCCATCACTCTTGTCTATTAAAACAAAAATAACCAAGACCATCATTGCTTGTCTTGAGAAAAAAACTAGTAAACGTACCAACAGTTCAAAAGCCTCTTTCATCCCCGACCGGGAGCGGAAAGCTTGTACCGTCAAATAAAAAACAACACTCCGTATATCAAGTTACCGTACATCTGGCCGCCTGGCGAAAAAGCACGATTTTATTAAAGAAAATAGTTTTTGGTACATTTCTTAGGACTTCATGAGTGCCTGGTACCAAATTTTTTATATGTAGGAATTCTGTTATTATTGTATGTCATGCGCAATATAAAACAGAACATTTTTTTACTTTTTTAGACGGACAACAAGAACTAATAGATCCCAATAAAATCAAAAGAAAATTACCTTCGTCAACTTTTTCAAGGCCCAAGTTAAGTTTAATAGCTATCCTTAGAACCATACGCGTCAATTGTAAAGGCGCAACAATAAACAATAATGACAATGTTGTTGAAATGATCGTAAAGTTTATGTTATGTCGCCAGTTCGACACCCACGTGAGATGGAGTTGTCAGTCGCCCCTTACAATGTAGAGAGCTATATAAGCTTTGAAAATAAAAATAAATCTGCATTTTATCTCTACTAACAATTTTATCGCCCGAAAACGTAAACAGAATTTTTCAAATTAAAAATCAAATTACATGAGCCTCAGTAAATTGTTGCTGAAGAAACAACGGAACACATTTGCGACCGGATTAGCATTAAAAAAAATACTATGCATTCATCAAGTAGGGGTTTAAAAGATCCTCATCTGATCATTTTATATGATGGTATTGTTGAAAACACTCTTCGAGGCAATGACGTTTATCTGTCTACTTTTTTTTATTTAAAATAAAAAAAAAATCGTTTATTTTATTTTTTAAGTGTATATATTTTAGTTTAAATTATTTATATTTTAAGTTGTATAATTAATTATCTGTCTACTTAGTTTTTTTCAAATTTTGACCACGTTTTTATATCTCTATCGAGGACAAAAATTAGAATATCTAAACACAAAGTACCAGGGCAGCATAAATTCGTAAGAGGAATTCTGTCGCTCCCACAGGAGCAGTCACGTGACCCTTTCATTAAATCCTTGACAGGTGATTTGGCTTCCAAACTGCATGACGTCGAAAAATTATAAATTCGACCTCAGAGCGACAAATTGAATTTTCAATCTTATTTCTATGAGATTAACGTTGATTTTTTATTTTACTAGGATATGTTGAAGGGTAGTAATAAAAGTGGGTGTATTGTTTAGTAGCAACAAAGGAGATGTGTCGAGACTTAGAGAGGCACGTGACTTCAAGCATTATGGGAAAAGTTCATAATTAATGGGAAATTATTTTATTTAGGAAGGATTATGGATAGGATTTGTTTTGTAGAGGGTGTCAATATGTTTTCACTAAAAGATTTTAATGTGGTTCATGTCTCGGTGATCAAAAACGACTAGCAACGATACATAATTTGGATAACTTTTTGATGAATATAAATATAATAGAGATAAAATTTTTCTCTCCGATCTAAAAATGATTACCTATATTGTTTTTGTCTTTACAATAATATTAATAATTATTTTAATATTATCCTTACGAATAACTACCGGAAATATATAATTAAGGATGGGACGGTTGACATATGTCGGGCATGTCATAGTCCTGGTGAATCCATTAGACATATTATTTCTGGTTGTGGTCGTTTGGCTAACAGTGAATATTTGCATAGGCATAATCAAGTAGCCAAGATTATCCATCAGCAACTTGCTTTGCACTATCGACTTGTTGAGTCTGAGGTACCGTACTACAAGTATGTGCCCGACCCAGTTCTGGAAAATGACCATATCACGTTGTACTGGGACCGGTCTATCATCACTGACAGGACTATTATAGCCAACAAACCTGATATAGTGGTGATAGACCGACAAGTGCGCCGCACGATGATAATCGATATCACTATTCCTCATGATGAGAACCTCGTGAAAGCTGAAAAAGATAAACAAATCAAATATCTTGATTTGGCTCACGAGGTTGTCGACATGTGGAATGTAGATTCGGCTATCATTGTGCCGATAGTCGTGTCGGCCAATGGGTTAATCCCTAAGAGCCTCGACAACCACCTTAGGAGGCTAGCGTTAGGCAGTTGGGTCAAGGGCCTGATACAGAAGGCAGTTCTCCTTGAAACGGCACGTATCGTGAGGAGGTTTCTGTCTCTGGAGCCCTAACCACCGGTAGCTTGGACCATGCTCCCGCTACTGGTCGGCTCCTATTTTTTATATTTTTAAATATTATTTTTATCTTTGTAAGTAGTATTTAAAAATGTATTTTATAGAGAATTTAAAATAAATATATGAAAATTTTAATAATTTAACCCGCAGGGCACCTTAAGGCGAGGTGACGGGCATTAGCGATCCCGCGGGCTACCATCATCCTGAGTGCTCCAGGGAGAAGTCACCGTTCCTTACTCTCCAGCTTGCCTTAATTGGCTGGCTGGAGTAAACGATGACGAGGAACAGGTCTCCTACTTCTGGCTTGCCTTCATTGGCCGTCCAGAGTGGAGTCGCGAGAGCAGTGATCCTGCTCGAATGGTAAGAAACTATTCGTAAGTAGCGAGTGGGCCAGGACTTCGGCTAGAGCAGATGATCTGAGTAGAAAGTGGTAGGTAGTTTTTTAACCCTTCAGCCACTCACATTGTCGTTGTTCCCAAAATCCAATAATACTTACCTAACACCTCAAGTTTTTAATCACTTAACGAACAAGACAGAGTTGGAAAAAAGCCAAGTCTCCTTCAAATTATAATTTACTGAAGAATTATTGTGAGAAGCGCTAAAGCAATTTTATGCCTGACTTACAACAATTAGTTTTCAAGATGAGTTCGAAAATAAAACTCGACATATTCCTCGAAGATCTCTATTGACAGTAGTTGTTAAATAATCATATTTTTAAGTAGTTGGGTAGGCACAATTAGTGCTTACACGCGACTGGTTGCCCAGTGGACAGGCTAATATTTGTAGTAAATACTTATTTGGCGCATAATTATTACCAGGAGTGCAGAAATCACAAAGGATTTTTAAAGCTGTTGTAAAAATACATATAGGTGTGCTCACTGTGTTCCCTTCGTCTTTTTATAGAAGACCTCTTATTTATTTAATTAAAACACTCTATTTAAGTTTTACGCTAAAATCTTAAAAAAATACCATGACTTCATTTAAGACTAAGTAATTAATTTTGTTTTTTTTTATGGAATAAGCGCAGACGGATCGGAGCAATGCAATCGGCGCCGTCCATGGAAATCTAGAACACCAGAGACGTTGCAAGTGCGTTACCGGCCTTTTGAGGATTGGGATTTGAGGATTGTTGGGAATGAGAGGAGGGCTAGGGGTGGGGGGGGGGGGGTTAATTGGGCCTAGCTAACCTCACTCACACGACGAAACACAACAAAAGCGTTGTTTCACGTCAGTTTTCTGTGCGGACGTGGTATCACTCCGGTCGAGCCGGCCCATTCGTCGTGCCGAAGCATCGCCCCCCACACATGATCTTGATTGATTATAATTACTCTTCTTTAAAAGTTTGTTTACTAAGCAAACTAATCAAACGATCTAACTAATCTAAGTACCAGGTACCCATGACCGACGAGGTAGTTCCCACAAGCTAATATTATTTTTCTTTTTATTTTCCCCCAAAATGTTCTCTGCCATTGTTTTAACGTTAATCTGTTTGCTCTCGTGTTTGCGGTCGCCGTTCGAGTCCGGCTCGGTAAATATTATCGCGATCGACTTAGCTTTGTGTCTTTAATTCTGAGTGTTACCGGTTTTTTGGGTACTTAAAATGTTGCTTCATGAAATACAGCATAATTTTTTCTTGTTATTTTATTGAACCATTATAACAAAGGACCTTTATTTGGCCAGGGTAGAACTGACCCAAGTGACACTATCCCAAGTGGCTTGTAAGAACGTACATCTTAATGCTTCATTAAAGTTATATTTAGAAAAAAAATACTGATTTTACGAATTTCCAATAAGAACTCGGAATGACCGAAATGTTTGGACAAGAATTGTCCAAATATCATTTTGCAATTATAAGTTTAAAGGGCGTAACTCTAGAACACATCAAATTGCATCGACGCCATGACAGTCAGTCCGTCAATTAACAAGCGTCATTTTAGCTGCCCCAAAATGCCCAATATTCATCTGAAGTGCGTGTACTCAATGTTTTGTTTGTCGGCTGCAACCAAACTGATGATGTTTGTCAAACGCATTGTTGTCACAAGTGGTAGTGAACCGTGCACATTACATAACCGTTAGCTCTATTGTATTTATGCGGCCCTGGTACCTGATACGTCATTAAAGAAGCTAAAAGGCTAATTAAGGAAGTCACTTATTTACCTGCTTTACCTAAGTAGGTAAGTAGTAGGCTATGTATATAGAATTAGTACCTATGTTGTAGAATTAGCAAATCTTTGTTGAAATTCTTTAAATTCCTATAGAATTTTTCACAAAGCTGACGAAGCTACGAGTCTGGAAATAGGTAAATATATCACGGAGTAGGTACCTGAAAAATAAATATTAATTTCTTTTTCACTTTTATAATCTTGGAAGTCGAGTTTCTTTCTTGATAAATAATGAAATTATGAAAGCTTTGAAATCAAAGCATATATGAAAATCCGAGTAAAAAATATTAGAAAACAAGACTAGTATTATCAAGGTATATCGGTCCTTTGGTAAAGTCACTTGTCTGTTAAATTTTTTGATTTAAATTAATTGTGGAACGAAATATGAGCAACAAACTCCATGGATACTCCTTTTTCGTTTTAAGTTAGACACTTTATTATTACGTACACAAATATAAATGTCATGTCTAGACAGGTTGTTTCGTAACGCAGCCAAAGGTAGTACAAAACAAAAGCCAGTAAAATTATTTTAAGCTTTTTATTTACCTTCCCCACAAATAGGGGAGGTGCTTCCTAAAAGGTTTCGATGTCGGTGTACATTTTCCATTTGTTTATAACTTTTCTGCCCACCCTAGCGGAAGGGTTGGGAAGCCATGCGACTGTGGCTCCCCCTTTTTATTTTCGTAAACAACAGTGGAAACTTTTACTTTTTTTTCCACAAAATACGGCTTGAATTTCAGTCGAACTTTTTTATACGGCTTTTTATTTTTTTGTGTTAAGAAATTGTATTGTTGTTTTTTTTTTGTTTGTTGGGTAAAAAAAGTTGGTTTTCATTGTTTTGTAAATAAACTTTTAATGAGTGTTTTTAAATTGTTCTCGTTTTAAGTCAGTCACCTTAAGAATAAATAGAACGTAGACGCTTTTCTTTTCAATGGAAAACAGTTTTAGAATCGCTGGTTCTTGGTAGGTTAATGTATTTAAAGATCCAGAATAATCCAGTATTTTTTGTCATCAATACTTTTACTTCCACGATACTGTCTACCAGGGTATCAAATTCTAAAGGAGGTAGCTAAGTACTTATAAAACACAATCAATTACACACATTAAACTGATTCTAAAGAAAGTGTAATCCAAGCACTTTCAATTGGTACCCAAGTGTCACATGATACACACATACATACAAAGGTGCTCTCGACCGCAAATAAACTATAATTGCAACAACTAAACGCATTCCAATATGGCGCCGAATTGTTGGCGCCAACCGAAAACAATTAGAGCAATGAACAACGGCCAGTATTAAGATAATTGCTTGTAGGCTTAGGGAAATTAGTGAAACAAAAGATAGTGATTGTTTATTCATTTATTTGAACATTAGGTTACTTAGCATTCAGGAGTCGCTTTTTATTTTAAGGGGTAAAATCATCGAGTGTCTTCTCCGGCCTGGATGAGGTGGGAGGTGGGAGTGTCAGACTCTTACTGACTAAAATCCACCCCGTTCCTACTTCTCCGCGACATTCAGAAGCACTTACCACACCAATTTCAAGAAACAATTATTACGTGTTTGTTATATTGTAAGAATTAATGCCTTTAATCCACGATTACATTCTTCAATTGGTTAGTCCATAGAAATATGTCAAATGAAGAACTGTATATTCATCACTTCTAAATTGTGATACAAAGCAGATAACGAACAGCTAAATCTAACCTATTTTTACACTCCAATATGTCAAACTTGGTCCTTCAGAGCCCTATAAACCCATTGTATAGCCCATCTGCATCATTTCTCCCCAACAATATCTACTTTATTCACTCTTCAGAGAAGAAAGTGTAACTCAAGCACTTTCGAACGACACCTGATGAGAACAAGCACAAAGAACCATTGGTCCGCGTTATACAATAATTGCTACAACTAAACGCATTCCAATATGGCCGCCCATTGTCGTTGGCGCCAAAACCTTGCGTCAGTCACGCTTGTCTGCTCCGGATAATGTTCGTTTTTTGAAATTTCTGCAACATTAATCCCGTAAAATGTCCTTTTCGATTTCGTTTGTATTTATTTCACTTTTAATCTTTTGTGTTTTTAAATAAAGATTTTTTAAGATATGCGTATGTGACGTAAATTTAATGCAAATGTAAGGTTGACAGAATTTGAAATTGAAGATCACGTTCCAAAGCTTTTCTAAATAACCATACGCTTGATTGTGTATAAGTGGCCAGTAGTGTGTGCCCAGTTTGTATAACGCATTCTATCTATATTGTCAAAAGTAGATGGCTATCTCATGTTGATAATGTAGTCCTCTTTTCTACTAAGATAAAATAATTATTATTATTGTTTATTGTACATATGTATTTTTCTGAAGCGCTAAGAAGGTCTACGTTACGGAAGCCTGTAAACAAACTCTAAAGACTAAACTCTATTGAGATTGAGACTACGACCTGATGTGCTCACATGAAAATCTTAGATAATTTTTAGTCAATACTGAAAATATAGTAATATGAATAATGCCACGATGAAGGCGGAATTCAAAAATCTATCATTAATTAACTATGTAGAAATAAGGATGATGACAGGGTATGAAAATAAAAAATCTAATGAGTCCGTCAGTTAGAAAATGAAAAAATATTAGACACGTATTTTTTTATTTTGTCGTATAGTAAAATGATATTTAGATATAACGAATCAAAGTTTAGGAGTGTGGGCTTAAACGTCATTTCTACGTATAAAATGTACATAGAAGTGACGTCACACGATATTTCAAATCAATATATCGTCATAAGTAGGTATTCGTTTCTGTAAAAAAATAAAAAAGACGTGTGTAATGTTTTAAAATAATCTATGAGACGGACATTAAAATAAAAATTAGTCATCTACCCTATTATCTACATTTTCAAATCAACTGTTACTTGTCTAGCTAGACACTAACTTCCAGTTCTAGACCTCATATTTCCACCACAGATGGGGCCCAATAGGGCCGATGCCGATTCGGAGTCGCGGAGAACCTAACGGGTAACCGGGGCTCCGGCTCGACGTGCAGGAGAAGGAACGGGGTGGGTTTTAGTCAGTAAGAGTCTGACACTCCCTCCCGCCTCACCCAGGCGGGAGCAGTCATTCGATGATTTTCCCCCTATAAAAAAGACCTCATATTTAAGATCCGAGCTGGTACCTAGGTACTATCAGACCGTTGTATCAAACCAAGAAAATACTAATATAATTTGATCACTAACTAATAATTCCAGTTATGTAAAACATAGTTCAAATTAATTGTAAGATATAGTTGAGTTATTACTGAAAGTAAGTTAATAGTTAATTAACAGTAATTTAATGTTGGTAACTTGATATTGAAGCGGTACAGCTACTTGATTGGTTTATTGAGATCTATTGATTAGTTCTATGAAAGATTTATTATGCCTTTGTTATATCGTTTAATTCCTCGTAACATACCTAAAATACTTTTTTTATGGGGGGAAAATCATCGAATGACTTCTCCTGCCCGGGTGAGGCGAGAGGGAGTGTCAGACTCTTACTGACTAAAAACCACTCCGTTTCTACACCTATGACTTTGAGCCGGAGCCCCGGCAACCCGTTAAGTTCTCCGCGGCATTGCCCCACACTAGGATTTTCTCCTGTGTCGTGTGTGCGTTTACAAACATACAAGTTCACATACATATGACATCCAGGACATGACATCATCCCGGAACAAATTAAGAGAATAAACAATACATGAGCGTATTCCTTTTTAAATGGCCGGCAACGCACCTGTGACTCCTCTAGTGTTGCGGGTGTCCATGGGCGGCGCTGATCGCTTACCATCAGGGGAACCGTCTGCTCGTTTGCCTCGTATTCCATAAAAAATAAACAATCTGTTGATCACACAAAGAGTTGTTCCGCGCATGAATCGAACGCGGAACACGTTACGCAGCAGCCAGTTGTCCAGCCACCGCGCCAACCGTGAAGTCATTATAACATCACGCCTTTTATCCCCGAAGCGGTAGGCAGAGGTGCACACAGACGTAACACCCACTTTTCACTTTTTATGTTATGAGGCCCATGTAATAGGAGGTGAGCCTATTGCCATATACCGGGCACAATTCCAGACTCCGTGCTAATACTGAGATTTTTTTAAAAACCCAGTAATACTTTGCCCGAACCGGGAATCGAACCCGAGACCCCCTCGGCCAACGAGGCAGTCATTAGACAAAATATGTATATGTAGACATGTATAAATGTACATAAACTCTCGCCTCCCTAGGAGGTACCTACATATACTTATAGAATACCAACTTGTATGCATGATCCTTATACAATAAAGGTAGGTACTTCATTAACTACCATCACATTCATATGGACAACAATATCATGTAAGTTTACAGTGTTAGTGGTCGTGGTGGCCACTAAAAATATACTACAGTCAGGATCTTTATTGGCAAATAAAAAAATACTATACCACCTTCTTGAGTAGAGTTTATATGTATATACTATATAGCCTACCTATTGTTATCTAAATGTTGTTTTGTTTTCGACAACCACGTGAACGAAGTCGCGGGCACAGCTAGTAATTTCTAATTATAAGTTTGAAATCGCTAACCCGCATTGAGCAAGCGTGGTGATTAATGGTCAAACTTTCTCCGTGTGAGAAGAGGCTTCTGGTCAGCAGTAGCGACTTATAGGCTGTTGATGATGATGTATGTTTAAGAAAGGCTATCACTATAGTGATATCACTTGTGTCCTCAACATCAAATAATGCCGCCGTGAATAAATAAGAAAAACCAAATGATGCAACTTTTGACTCACTCACTCTTCGGTTATGATCCGAAAATCCAATATTTCGAGATCAAAGGTGCTTATAATAATTACATAGGTAGGTAAGCAATACTTAATGTTCATATTTACGTTATAAAAGCTTAAGTCATATAACAGAACATCCCTTACATGTAACACCCACTTAATATCATCAATTTCATTGAACATAGACATCTCATCTCATTTCTAATCCATAACACCACGAAACAAGATTATCGAGCTAAAATAAAAACACCCTATGTTCTAAAATAATTGACTCCAACCCTCAAATGTCATTATGGAAAATGCGCATCAAAAAAAGCAACGTGGGGTACAACCGACCCCTATATTATAATTGTATTCAGGCATATTGGCCGCGTTACTCGCTGCTCACATAATTCTGGTGTAATACGATATTTTATTAGTGCGCATTGTTTAAACAATTGCGTAAGTGATTGTTAGGGCCATCGGGATCTGCACCTTGCGAGCTGGGGGTTATGTGAGAGGGAGACAGGATGTTGATGCGCTTTTTCTGCTGTTTTTTCTACGTATTTTTGAAGCTTTTATCTCGTTTTGTGAGAAAATCTTTGGTTATGTTAGATGGGTTATTAGATGATGGTTTTATCGTCTTAAAGGCAAAGATAATTCGATTTATCAAAAAGCAACACTATGATTTTGAAACCAGTAATTACGCCATCGTCATTTTTAATCTGTTTACCAACTTAAAACTAAATTACATAACTATGCAAGTCCCCTATGACTATGATCCTCAATGCCACACGCACGCATGCCCAATTTCTAACAATTCTTTATTTGAAAGCTTTCCTTAAATCAACAAATTCTATTTGTAACCGCTACATTGATTTGTTTACCGATAGAATCAATTTTAAAAATTAAAGTATCGATATATTTATTACACAAACACATTACACCCTTTAACAACGGTACATTGTAAGTCATTCAGTGACATTGAGATCCAAAGATAGTGATCAAGTGAATTACTGACGCCGTTTCGTCTCACGGAGGCAACGTATCACATTCCAAGCCTGTGGGGTCACTTGTACCAACTCTTTTGTTTTTAGTGTTAACATTTTCTTTTCAACTATCGTGTTTTGGCCACACAACTTGTAGAGTGGGTACGTATACGACTGATGAGGAATTGTACATAGCTTAGATGTAATTTTGAGCGAAATGTTCTAAACAAATCTAGCAATAGCCATTGTTTGGTGGTGGGTACAGTTCTGTATTTAACATAACATAACATAACATCATGCCTTTTTATCCCCGAAGGGGTAGGCAGAAGTGCACATTACGGCACTTAATGCCACTGTACAATGTCACACCCACTGTTCACTATGTATGTTATGAGCCCCATGTAATAGGGGGTGAGCCTATTGCCATATACTGGCCACATTTCCAGACTCCGTGCTACTATTGACATTTTAAAAAACCCAGTAAAATGAGCAGTCTGAACATCTTCGGGGATCCAAGTATCCCGAAGGCAGAAACAGTTTGCTCGCATTGTGTTTCTGAATGATCTAAGCGTATATACCTCGGCGATTAGAATTGTAAGTTTAACTTGATTTATTTTCTTCTTGTTGTATTGTTAATCTTGCAGTTTATAGTGTCTACATTATAACTTCAATTACTTAGAAAGCCATGTGGAAATGCGGAGTCTCCTAACACAAGCAGTCCATTGCTTAAAAGGTGATCTCCAATAACTTTATCAAATGCCCGTTATGATCTGGTCTAGATGTATACCTAGTAAATAACAATGATTTTTTGATTGTATGGAATGTGTGATGGCCTGGTCCATGAACAGCAGAACATCCCCATATCACTACCACATAAACTCATCCACAATCTATCGAGTATCGAGCGGCATACGTTGCGCGTCAGGGGTGAGGAGTGCGCGGCGCGGGGTGGGGGAGAGGGGTGGTGCTCTCAGGTTACAACCTCCTGCCTATCCATGCTCTCCTGGTTGTCTGACAATTTAGATCGTTTCAGACGCGCTTGAAATGCGGGACGTGATGCTTTGTGGTTTCGATAGTGGTGGAAGAATACGTGTATTGTACACCTAGTACTCTCTAACAGGGTTATGTTCAGGAATATGAAGTGAACTGGGGACTCCTAAACATTTATGTTATACTGGTAAAGCTAGATAAACCTAGTACCTATCTTCATAAAAATTGTTGCCAAAGAACTAGGTACAGACAGTTATTGGCTAGAAGGAAAGAAAATACATTACTACGAAGACATCTTTATTAATTAATTTTTAGATTTTTTAATTAAATTTACATTATACACCTTACGTGTTCCATATTAACTCGTCGAGTACCGGTTTTATAGACACAATTAAAGAACAATAGGTCGCGGTCACCGGTGACCGCTTGGTGTTTGACAGTTTAATCCTAAGTAGATTCTTAGAACACAGCTGTTATTTTTTTAGCGCAGTTAAAAATTGAGGGCAAACTGTTTACCTAAAAATTCGCCGTCCGTCGGCATTTTACAAAACGCGCTACTACCAAAACTTCGTACGTTTTTAAACCAATTTTTCGCTTCCTTGCTTATCTCCTGGTACATGACAAATATTATGGGGATGACAATGATGAAATTTTCGCTTTTATCTATTCTCTATGCGATTATCTACGATCAAGGGACAATGGATTTATTTCGAATTGTATTGTTGAAAGATTTTATCTGTTTCATATCCACTGATCGCTATTTAGATGTTTATTTCATGGTATTCTGTAAAGCTGTAATGTATGTTAAAGTAAAGGAATCGTGCTTAAAAAAGGTTTTCTTTATGTGGAAAAAAATGCTAAGGAAATCTTTAAATAAGTACTTCATGGCAATTGGCTCACCCCTTATTACATGGCACTCATAACATAAATAGTGAAAAGCGGATGTTACATTGTACATTGGCATAATGTTCGGGGATAAAAGGCGTGATGTATGTAAGTAGGTAATATGTATATGTCATCGTGCCTAGAGCCTATGTTCTTCAATGTTCCGGTGTTTTCATGGTTGTATCTACTGTAGATCCTGGCTTACAGGAGTTGCAGCGGTTTTGGGAGGTTGTGGTGGGCTTGTCCCTTTAAAAAATAATAGAGCCTAGTTTACTACCAAATATTACACATTGACACTCCACTATTAAGTATGCACTTAATCAACATTGTCCTATCAGTCACAAGAATGCTGACCTCAGGCCTCACCCAACGACTTCCGGATATGCCGCTTGGAAACGGCCTGCGTCCATGCATTAATAAACTCAGCAAAAATGGGGCAACCAAACACCCAAGTTCTCAAGCTTAGCAGTTGTACACACAACCAATGACGCCACTACAAATCAAAATTATGATCTGTAGAACACCCACAACACATCTGCGATCGCGCTCCAAATTGCGTCTAAATAAAAAATACACAAAACAGAATCACTTCACACTCGAGTAGCTAACAATGATCCTCTATAACCACCAGAAAATTGGATTTCGGTTAATATATGATAATCCACGGGGCCGTGGGCCCTATAGCTGTGTGGTCGCCAATGTTGCCAGCTTCTTGCATTACGTCAAACCTCATCAGAGAACCAATCAGGCAGAATGCGCGTTGCCGTAGCCGATTAAAAAATAAAGTTAAAAAGTTTTACATTTATGGATTTTATATTTTTAATGCAAGGCTGCCAATTTTGTTTTTCCATTTTTGTTTTGAAAGTTTATTTCACGTCACAAGTTGCGTCGTATCATTTGGTTTGTATTGCTTTATTTAACTTTTCCCTTTTTTGGTCCATTTTAACTAAGTTATTATGTCTTATCTCTCTTTGGTTGGACTTGAATAATAACAGCAGAAAATTGTTTTGCTATCATTACTTACCTATACATTTCGTGGTGCGTTAACTAAGTGTTTGTTCTTCCTTCAATTAATTTTTAGTCCTATATTATTATGATAAAATTGTGTCTGTATGAGATCAATATACTTGGAAATAAATGACTTTCATTCATTCATTCATTCGTTCATTCATCAACACTAGGAAGCAGAGGTAACGTAAGTGCCTAGTTGGTATTTTGTAAATATTTGCCCAATGTTTTCCATTTTCTCCTTAGTCTGACCACTAACTCCAAATTCTGTCATTAATTACGTTACGTATTTAACTTTATAGTAGTTAATTAAATTCACTGATTATCCAACGATAATTATAAAAAAAACAAGGCTGTATATAATCGCCAAGGCACCAGACTAAACAAAAAACTGCACATTTTGGCGCCATTTCTCCAGGCGTCGCGTCCTTTTGCGGACGAGTAAACAAGAGGATTATTGTACCTATAAAAACTATTGATTTTAAGTCATTTGTTGAGCAAAGTATTAACTAAAGCAACTATTGTACTTACTCAAACATGTTTTACGGGTATTTTCATATTATTTTTGACAGTTTATAGATAAACATTTTGGCCGTCGGCGCCATGTTGAAATTGGTTACGGTTAGAAGTTGGTTATTAGAAAATTCATCTTTTTTTCTATGAGTGCAATGTCTGTTCGGGAGCCTACGTAGATTTTTTTGTATTTACAGTCATCCAAGTTTTTTGGTAAGTAAGCCAGTAAGACAATAAAAATTGATTACGATTATAATACATAAGTAGATAGTAACTAATGGGTATCGAATAAACCAAATAATAATGACAAGAGATGAAGCTTCGTTAGAAAGCACAAAATTAGTTTTACAAAACTACAGCATCTGGAATTTTTTACTACATTGACCTCTGATCTCTATTTTCTTACCTGCATACCTACCTAATAAAACTCGAGACGTCGGTTGCACAAGTTACAGATTTAACTTTTTATTATACTCTATAGACAAACAGAGCACAGTACCTACATAGACTATAGAGGTACATGCAGTCGTGCATAAATTATTAAACTATTATTTTGATATAATCTATAACAATACCAAATAAGTAGCGTAACTTTCTGCATTCCTAGTACCTAGCGACGACGAATAAAGTAAAGTAATAAGAATGAGCCAGTACAAGTAATTTTGGGGTTTGGCTAATTTATCTCATTATCGCACATTACACTAACATTAGACGTGTCTTTGATTTCCCCCGACTGTGTCTGGATTGAGTCCTGTCGGGCGCCGTTGCTAAGCAAATATTGTTTCTTTCTATCCTAAGACAACACGGTGACAGTTCAACCGTTCGACGTGTTCCTACTTACTCAGACATTGGCAAAGAGCTCTCGGGTTTGTAAGTTATGAAAAATATATTTTATGCTACAGTTATTATCTACTAGCTTCTGCCCGCGACTTCGTACGCGTAATCCCATTTTCTCCCGTCCCCATTCGTGATTTTCGGTAAAAAGTAGGTAAAAAAAAATGTTGGTCAAAAAGTATCCTATGTCGGTCTCCTGGCTCTAAGCTACCTCCCTACTAATTTTCAGCCAAATCTATTCTGCCGTTCTTGAGTTATAAGTGGTGTAACTAACACGACTTTCTTTTATATATACCTATAGATGACATGTATTAAATGTTTTATAATATATACTTATATAGCTACCTGTTTTTTAAGGGGGGAAAAATCATCGAATGAATTCTCCTGTCTGGCTGAGGCGGGAGGGAGTGTCAGACTGTTACTGACTAAAAACCACCCTGTTCTTACTCCTGCACTTCGAGCCGGAGCTCCGGTAACCTTTTACGTTCTCAGTTACTAATATATAGCTACATATACTATCAATTGTCTCCATTGAAGAAGCAGGCACACCGCTACCAAGATATTCCGTTCATAACAGATTCTAGTACCTACCTATCATCAACACCCTATAAATGCTCATTGCAGAGCAAAGCCTCTTCTCACACGGAGAAGGTTCTTCATTAATCACCACGCTTGCTCAATGCGGGTTGGCGATTACAAACTTATAATTAGAAATTATAAGCCCAGATTTCCTTACGATATTTTCCTTCACAGTTTGTCAGTGGTATCTGAATAATCTTAGAAAGTACAACTCGGAAAAGTCACATTGGTACTTGCCGTTGGTTGGTTTTGAGCCCGTACCCTCATGCATGAGAAGTGGGTGTCTTAACCTTCGAACCACCACGACACTATGTGCACCAGCGATTTATTTTTCCCGATTAACAGGCACACGCGACTGCAGTATAATTGCTGGAGTATCGGCCTCCTGTCCATTGCAACACCCACTTTCACTATTTATGTTGAGTCCCATGTAATAAGGGGTGAGCATATTGCTATATACCGGGCACAAATCCAAACTCCGTGCTACTACTGAGATTTTTTAAAAAGACCCAGAAATGTTTGCCCGATCCAGAAATCGAACCCGAGACTCCTTGCCCGGCAGTCGCACTTGCGACCACTCGGCCACAGAGGAAGAGAAGCTTGACATAACGAATATCTAATCTTACCTAGGTACCAACCTAGACAGAATGCTATGCTTAGATCTAGATTTATTTAGACCCAGATAGAGGCGTGTATCGTATGAACTAATTAGTAATTATCTTGTAATTAGGTGAGACACTCGACGCGTGGTATCATAGTTAATTAATGAGTCCTGCCTACCCTCTAATGAACGACTTAATGATAATGTCTAATAACTTTACGTAGGTACCTACAGTCGCGTGTAGGTAACGTGATTATCTTTTATAATTAGGTACTTATTTTGGTCTTTTTTGATTAAGTCAAAGTCAAAGTCAAAATCATTTATTTCAATTAGACCAGGAAGGCACTTTTGAACGTCAAAAACTAAAATTAGAAGTGAAACTATTTGCTCATTCCAAGGTGTTGATTCCTATGGAGAAGAACAATACCCTTGTGATCCTTTAATTATAGAATCACATCATGCGATACCAAACATACAGAAATTGAATTAAATGACATGTAATTACAAAAAATGTCAAGATATTGTGTTGACCCCGTATACCAAGACCAAGACGATGGTTGGTATGGTCTACTAGTCGAGTACCTACGTCTAACTAGTCGAGTTCCTCATCACATAATTACGTGAGTAAGCCGAAAACATAATAATTTAAGACGATGGTGGATAATGAACCTAGGAAGAGTCACAACCTATGTAATCACCACTGGTAAGTTACATGAGGTAAAACTTCTGCAGTTCCCAATCTTTCTTCTTCAAAAACTTTAAACGCGTCTGGTGTTCCAGGTGTCTATGGGTGGCGCCGATTGCTTACCATCAGGTGATCCGTCTGCTCGTTTACCGGGCCATGAAAAAGCCTGCCTTTTGAAGATTTTCCTTAGAGATACCTAGGTAAGTCTTAATTTCATCTCTTGTTGCCAGTCGCTACAAGTAAAAGTAGTTGCTGAGCAAGAGGTGCGATTTCCGAGTCAGCCAAAGGAGATTTGTCGTTGTTTTGAATTTTTCAGTAGGTAAGTATCTAATTTGCTGAAATTAGGGTATTTATTAATTTTATTTATTGTAATGAAAAAAGAGAACTTACAAGTCCAAAACTAAAACAAAATAACACAAAAATGGCAGCTTTGTTAACAGCTTTTTCAAAAATGGAGAATTGAATAAACCTAGTATGAAACGTTTCCTACAATTTATTGACGTTCTCCCTTCGACATTCAAATTCAAATGGATTCTATCCGTAGGCGTAGCGGTTTGAGGCGTTGTCTTAACCGACCAATCAGAGCGAAAGGATCACCCTCCAAGGATAACGCTGTATTGTGATTGGTTAATTTACTGACACCTGATAGTGATGTCCTGGGGAGCCCTTGTCAGTTGTCTCTGTCTGTTGTAGTCGTTGCGTTGAGCCTACTCGTCTACATTCTGCTTTTTATTATTATAATTTATGAACAATTTTGCCGTAGGTTGAAACATGGTTGGTAATGTAATTTCTAATTGAATTGACTGGAGGATAAATAAGAATGTACTTAATATTTCGTAGTAAAACAGTTCAAATGAATATTTAACTTAGGTACCTATTGGTTTAAGATGGACCTAACGCTATGAATTTGGTTTTTATTTTACCTACTGATTATATCGAATGTCTGATGTTAGTTAATTTATAATCTGCTAAATTTTACTAAAAACAAATTTTTATTTTTACTATTTTTGCCTATTAGGTAATTACGGGCATCTGCATACATATCGAATTGTACCTTAAGTAGGGATATAATATTTGATAAATAATGTATGCATCTTTGTTTATTTATCAAAATAAATTTTTAATAAACATACGTACCTAAATAAGAATTGAAAATAAATGTGTAATTACGTAATTTCTGTTCCATTATGTTGCTAAGTGCTACGAAAAAGTGCTACGAGAACTAAGGAATGCATTTTGTTACCCTCTAGCGGTTACGAGAGTAACTAAAGGTTGTCCAGCGACATCTATCGGTATGTGGACTAAGAAGAAGTGCCCTCTAGTTTATTTCTAAAGTACTAATCGGAATACTAACTGGCTACGTAGTTTTACTACTCCACGCTAGATGGCAGTAATTTGTACTTTGAAAAAGTATAATTTGTTTTTCTCAATTAGTAATGTTTTCGTTTTGTATTTATTTCGACGTATTTATCAATAATATCCCATTTGTTAATTATCAGATTTAAAAGGGGGAAACAAAAAATATCAATTATGATGTGTTTATTATATTTTTTGTTATTGTAACATTAACTGACGCGTGTCTGGTACATGCGCAATAAAACTTGCTTGTACTGACGCGTTTGACATTTCTGTCATTTCACTTTTACATACGTGTCAAGCGAACTTGCGCGTTTGGCTTTCGCAGCCTCTAATTTTAGGAATTAATTGTGAGTAAAAATTTATTTTTGTTATAATTCACTTGTTAATATACCCTTAGGACTGTTGTGTATAGTTTGTGTGTCATTTTTCATATAAAAACTGTAGTTTAAGTTGTAAGTTAAGTCGGCCTGTTTACACTATAGTTTCATTACGTGTATGTAAAAACATTTTTCTTGATAACAACGCTTGATTTAGTGTATAATTCATGTTAATACCGTGGCAAAACCTCATTACTTTATAAATTACGAATGTGGTGACAACATTTTCACTAGAAAACAGTTTGTGTGCACTTTACGTGGTCTCCAGCTGTTCATGATCAAAGTGATTGTGTTTTCTCATTTAATCCATTGGTTTCGAGAAGTTTTAAGCCAACTACGACGTAAATAAAAGGTGAAACTTTGTAGATTAGCGCTGATTAACTTACTGACCTTCGTTTTGCTATTTTAATTGAGAATTATCATTAAGTAGGTGATTAGACTATTGTTATTGAGAGATAATATATTTCTTAATTCTGACACGTATTCAGCGTGGAAAACTAGTCAATGTGGTATTTCCAATAACGTAAACGCGCGCGCAAATGTTAAGACGTGTATTTTTGTGTTAAATTCACAGTTATTTAGTTATATGTAGTGTGCCACATACCAGGGCAACAACAGTTAGAAGTGTTGACATATTTTATTAGTAATCAACTTGTGGAGAGACCTTTCTATTCAGCCAAAGTAATATTTATAGTATTGAAACTGTAAAAAAGGTATTTAGTTTTTCTCTAACAATTTCTCAAAGTTTAACAGGTGATTGTGTTTGGTAAGTTCTAGAAATGGAATTTACCTATTCCAAATTAATTTGTTATGAATAACAGGAAACTCAATCAAAAATAAACAAAACCTTATTTATTTATTGCAAGTATACTTAGTAAATTGAAAGAAGGATAATTACTAATTATTTCAATTACTTGCCTATAATTAACTGTCATTAACTTTGTGTTGAATGCAGTTGCATTAACTTTATCTTTGTTTTAATTGTTGGTATGCTAATTTTCGTGTAATTAATGAAAGTGAAAGTAAATTTCTTATATTTTAAACTAGAGACGGACAGCTGTCATAATATATTTTGTGTTCTTTAACTTTATTTAAACTTATAATTTAATATTAACTATTTAAAATGGAACACATTTATGGTCATGACATTAAATATTAAGACCATTCTCCATTAGAAAACGAGTGTTCAATATAAGATATTGAAATTTTGGGTTTTAGTAAATCATAATACTGTTCAAGATCGTTGTAATAGCGCAATAAAACATTTTTTGTTAAAAATAATGTTCCGACCTTCTGGGTAGGCACCATCGATTTCTAACTTGAACAGTATCAAAACTAAAAAAAACTTAAAAGCGTAAATTTCAAATAAAACGTAATTTTGGTACTTTTGAAAATATCAAATATATATCTAATAATAATCGAAATAAATAATATTTGGTCAGTCAGTCTGTCATTGAAGCTAGGTCATTCCAAAATGTAGATTCGAATGGAGAACAACGAGAAAGAAACTCCATTCGTAATTCTTTTTAAAATAAAATATGTGTAATTGATTAGTTAGATTCATAGATTTTATAGATTCTTATGGTAAAATTACTTATTAGAAAAGTGTACTTCTCTTAGTTACAATTAGATGACTCAAGAAAGGTAGAATAATTGGTTTACAATTCGAAAAGCATTTTTCACTTGGTCTAATAAGTTTCTTTTAGTCCAACTAGCAAGTACTTTGAGGTTTCCTATAGACAATGTGGTAGTTAACTCGTCAAGTACCGGTTTTATAGACACAATTAAAGAACAATAGGTCGCGGTCACCGGTGACCGCTTAGTGTTTGACAGTTTAATCTAACAGTACCTAACCTACTAAGTCATTGTTTAACAAGTACTTAGAATGGGACTGTATAAACAATTTATAATAGTTAATATCATTAGACAATCATACTCGGTAACGCTCTAGACGGATGGTCTGTATTTTAACTGCAAATTGCAATTCGGATGAAGTTTGAATGTATTTGTCTCATGACTGCAATTGTACTACAAACCAAACATGCAGTCCGATTGCAGTTCTATTGCAGTCATGGCTAAACAGTTGCAAAAAAAAATTTAATTAATTGATTTTTATTATTATTGTTTTGATTATTTAGTATTATTATTTTAAACTTGACCATGTTCAATTGATTATTTCTGACATTTGATTGTTTTGTCTGATTGTGTATTATTTGACGTGTGCCATATTTTTGACATTTTGTATTGTTTTTAGTTTTTAGTCACAGTTGTTTTGTTCTTAGCTTTTAATTTAATTTAATTTTAACTTTTAATTTGTATTGCCAGTTTTATGTATATTTTTATGATTTTTTGCATGTTGTGGCCTCCTATAATTGAGGAAGCACATAGCTTTTAATTTTTGTAACGCTACTCGTGTGTGCTAAGTGTATTCCTTGTTGGAGACCCTAATTCAATAAATAAATAAACCAAACGAGCAGTCCGATTGCAGTCATGGCAACTGAAATCCGGTTCGTCTGATTAGAGCCTTACTCATCATTTTACCATGAGTAAACTAATTGAAGACTAATATAAATATTAATTACTTTGTATTAACTTAATATTATTTTGTTTACAGGACAAATATATCTGCTAATCATTAAAAATGGCCCCCAAACAGAGGATGCGCATCGCCAACGAGATTGCCAGCAAAAACATTACCATGAGGGGTAATGTGCCCAAGACTACCAAGGTAACATAATGTTTAAAGAGGTCTTTTTTCTTTATTATTAACATGTATTTATTTGATTTTGTATTTGCTTGAGAAGTTGCTAACCTAACAAACAAGACAAACAAGAAATTACTTTATTTTTACCCGTTTTAGAGAATATTTTATTTATTTGATTTGCATACGAAATTAAACATGTTTTTCGGCTTAGTCACGTAATTATTTTACGAAGAGCTCTACTAGTTTCAAGCCATGCTAGAGGCTCATATTTCCAGTAGCAGAGCGGCAGAAAAGAGCTTTCTCATAATACTTTTAATTTTACACCTAATTGTGTAGCATACTTATATTCATATTAATCACACAGGTCTTATTCGAATTGTAAAACTAATTTAGCTACCATTCAATATTATTAATTTCCTGTACCCAAAATATGTTTTTTTTTTTCATTAATATAAATGCAAACATGACATATGGTGCCTGTGGGCCCCAAACTAAGCACAGCCTGTATCTTGGTGGCCCAGTGGTAAAGGTTTAGATTTAGACTAGTTAGTTCTCCCATCATGGTTGTGAAACAGTGCAAAGATAATGTACACTTTGACCCGCTAATGTGTTTACTAAATTATTAATATGGTAACATTGTTGCTTACTTGGACAATGTTGCCATAGATACTTGCTTTATTTTTGAGAGATAAATTCTGTCACATAAATGAGACTTTTCTATTATTCCTTGAATAGAAAACGGAGGTATCACATTTTTGAGTTCCAGTATAAAAGTCTGTGACCCAGAAATTGAATCGAGTCCTGTCATTATTAAACACCAGCTTTTGTCCGCGACTTCTTCCGCGTAGAATATGATTTCAGTTTTATCCCAAGAGAGTATTCAATCGGGATACAAAGTCAAATTTCATCAAAATCCGTTTAGTAGTTTCAGCGTGGTTGACGGACAAACATCCAAACAGAAACAGACTTTCATACATACATACATAACTTCACGCCTGTCTCCCATGGGGTAGGCAGAGACTGAGGAACGCCAATTACTACGATTCTTACATACCTCTTTCGCTTCATTAACAGTCATCAATCTTTAACAGACTTTCAGATTTATAATATAAGAGCGATTAAATTAACCAAGTACTAATTTTAAAACAAACATAAAATCACACCTTTTTTCCATCAAGTGTATAGGCAGAGTTAAAGAGTTATACATTCCTGTCTTCTATTTAAAGTAAAGTAAAGTAAAGTAAAGACGTTAAACCTTGAAAAAATGTGAATCTTAAAAAGTGAATGTTAATTCTCGATGCCATAACTGTTCAATTCGTGAAGCGATTATATCTAATGTTACTTTGTTGCATGAGTGACTTGAAAAGTGAAAGTTTCTGTAGCTTCACTCGTATTCTACAACTTAATGAAAATGCCTTTGTGTCAATCTAGTAATGTGTAAAAAGTGCTTCAATTATTTGTTACTGAACTATGTCGAATAATATCAGAGTGGAATACTTAAACTGTCACCTTCCCTACACTTCTCAGGGGTGTCTGAGGCCCGATTAAGGAACTATACATTTAACACAGCCATCAGACCACCAATAGGATTGATGCCGATTCGGAGCCGCGGAGAACCTAATGGGTTACCGGGGCTCGAAGTGCAGGAGTAGGAACGGGGTGATTTTTAGTCAGTAAGAGTCTGACACTCCCTCCCGCCTCACCTAGGCAGGAGCAGTCATTCGATGATTTTCCCCTCTTAACACGTTAAACGCCATGGGGGTCACCGGTGACCGGCGTTAGCGGAGGATTTACCTTCAACAGGTTTTTATTGGCAGTCAAAGTCTTAAAAAAAATACATTTAACATGGAGGACTGAGCAGCAGCTCCTTTTGAATTGCGATCTTCAACCCAGAAGACTATGGGTCTCTAGCAGTTGCCTGTTGCACGCTAATCCTAAAATGTTAATTCACATTTTGTTTATTTCACATGGAATGTTGTACGATATGGCAAAACATTCCAACTTAATCTTCGTGCAACTTAGCGCGTGAAATTAATTATGTACAGTGTGTATATGTTGAATATTTAAAATAAATGAACTATTTTATAGTTTTCATGGTGGTGGTTGAAATAGCTATACCATTGAAATATAAATAAATACAAAAAAAATTCTGCATTCAAACTCAGTTTTTGGCGTTTGGTGGTGCCGTTTATTAGTAATGCACTTACATACAAAGTCAAAGTCAAAATCATTGATTTCAATTAGACCAGGATGTCACTTTTGAACGTCAACAACAAAAATTGAGAAGTGAAGTTAGTTGCTCATTCCAAAGTGTAGATTCCTAAGGAGAAGAACGAGCAAGAAACTCCATAGGTTACTCTTTTTCAATCAGGTTTACAATACAATTCTCTATACATAGTTTCATTGGTTCGATTGTGTGAGAACAATGCAACACCTAAATCCAGTCAAAGAGATTGAAAAAGAAAAAAACCTTGAGGATAATAAATATAGATTGGTGGTTCATGTTTATTAATGAAGAATGTTTATTTGTTACAGGAAAAGGACGATCAATACCCTGTCGCACCCTGGCTGCTCGCTCTCTTCATATTCGTAGTATGCGGCTCAGCAGTGTTCCAAATAATCCAATCTATAAGACTCGCCTAGATCGCCCTTGTGATTCCCCACCCTTGACTGAATACCTATCCATTGTGGCTTGAATAGTTTCCTACAGGCTTTTAACTTCTACTCACATCTGAAGGCCTAGTACTTTTCCGTCTCATCTCGAGACTTAAACATCTTCAACAAAACTGGCTTTAATGAAGCTTAGTTAAATGTTCTATGCGTTTCTGGTCGCCTGGTATTATAAAGGTGCGTATTGAAACACGTTGTTTCCTTTCTAAGCTGTAAGACAAGTTTTCATGAAACCCTTCAAGCCACGAATCCCCGTAGTAAATTACAATAAATTTTATAAATATTACACCATGCTAGGAGCTGCTGTTCCAAATCTCCTAATATGGACGACTGCGCCAACTCTCTATGTAGCTTGCAAAGTTGCAGTACTTTATGTTTAATTCATAAGCGCAGGTTTTAAAAACAACATAATCTCAAGAAAAAAAAACATAATTGTACGTACTATATTCTTGTATATTGTAAAAAATGAATTTAATATTAAGGTGAATATAAAATCGAGAGCATTTAGATAAAATGTTGTTGAAAATTCATTCCTTTATTTGAGACCTTGGTGGACTCACGCACAAGCGCGACTGAGGATAGTCGTGGGTTTTTTATTTTTATTCGATTATATGTAGTTCAATTTAATTGTAAAATAAAATTGTTTTATATCCGCGCCACTAACGAAATTATTTGTCGGTACTATTTTTAATTTTAAATGTAATTTATTTGATTAATAAATACAGTATATTTGTCATATTATACACATTTTTTTTTATTTCTTTCCCAATGCCAATAAATAAGTTATGGTCACACATAAACAAATATATTATTTTTTTACAATCGTAACTTTGGTAATAGAAATATAATTAATGTTTTTGTTACGACTGAACATAAGTAGTCAGTGGGTACTTAACAATGTAGTTAAAAACGTAATTATGCTGTCGAAAGTAGACATTTGCTTTTATGAGAACATAAAAAAGTATCCTCTTTTGCAGAATTTTATAATTTTTTGTTAAGGCGGGAAATATCATCGAATGACTTCTCCAGCCTGGGTGAGGCGGGCGGGAGTGCCAGACTCTTACTGACTAAAACCCTGTTCCTACTCGTGAACTTCGAGCCGTAGCCCCGGTAACCCGTTAGGTCCTCTGTGACAGAATCTTAGTAATAAAAGTTCAGTAGGAGGTTGAACAAAGGTAGCTTTAAAGCGTTAGAATCTTATACTATTATCTTATCTTATTACTACATATTATAATATAAAGCGGAAGAGTTTGTTTTTTTATTTGAACGCGCTAATCTCCGTAACTACACGTCTGATTTGAATAAATCTTTTTTTGTCTTGGATAGCGCATTTATCGAGGACGGCTATAGGCTATAAAACATCACGCTACGATATGAGCTGGGCAAAGCGTATGAAACCGCGCGGATGTAGCTAGTAATAAAATAATTTATATTAAGTCTACATAAGAAATTTCCGTTTTGTATGAAATATAATTTGTTTTCATGTACCTATTTTTTATTTGTAATCGAAGTAATCACCCATACAATGACATGCATGCATCTTTGCCAACGCAGAGGCAATTTATCGATGCCCCTCTTAAAGAAATCAGCTGGACGGGAACAAATTCTTCAAAGGCATTTTGTACGGCCTCTCGGGTATCGAATTTTTTTCCCGCTAAAAAGTTGTAGTCTGTATGCGCAAGGTCTGGTGATCTAGGATCGGTTCACTAGAGCTGGCCAATCAGAGCCAATCTGAACCTCTATTATTTAGATTTCGCAGATAGCATGTATGTGGTTACAATGTAATAAATCGACCACGTGTCATTTGTTTTATCAGTGATCTGGCATTATTATTGTAAAAACACAATTTGAATCATTTCAATGGTATCTCATACATTGAAAGAGCTTGCGTCACGTATTTATACACGTGGTGTTCCACTTATCGGCAAACAGTTTAAATTATGTACCAACTGCTGATTACCGAGGCTACTGAATAAAAACTACGTATTAAAAAGACAACGTGTCTTTATGACTTTTTCCACAATAAAACAACAGATTTATTTCGATAATTATTTTGTATAATTTCGCAAAACATTTCAATTTTACATTTTCGTTGAGAGCACATTTCGATTCATTATAATACAATGTTATTAAATCTATATAATACAAACGCTTTTTACAATTATGTCATGTCATATGTGGTACTTATACCATTATAATTACGTTGATTATACCACTACCAAAAGAGAATAGGTCTTATGTATTTAATTCGTGAATTTTATAAGCCCAGTAGCGCTTAATTCTGCAGCGGTGAATAGCGGAACTAAATTTAAAATTAAGAAAAATTAATACAGATATCGAAATTGTATAACAATCTACATTTCTGTGGATATCATGCAAATAATATTAGAACGTTTGATAATACTTAGTAATCCCAATACTATTTTTATACAATAATCTTCTTAGTTCTGCCATTCACCACCAGATGTCAATAACATTTAATTTTACTAGGTCTGATTCCAAACAATTTATATTAAATAAAAAATTGTATTTTTGGTAGTGGCACAACCATTATCTAGCAATCTAGACTAAATTGAGCACCCTATAGCACCAATTGTGATGAAAATATAATGTGAAAAACAGTCTGTTTTTGTAATCTTAGTTCATGTGATACAATTTTAGATTTTATTCATTTTTCCCATAATCAATACGTTTTATTGCGAAAATATATTACATTGTTTATAACTACATAAATATAGTAATATGATATATGATATCTTATAATATGGTGAATGAAAATAACGATTCAGATTTCTAAATAGATAAATAGGTGCGTAGTACTTAATGGAAGAGATAAATTAAATACGACACGAAAATTTACGCGGGAAATACCTAGGGTACCCTATCTAGTGTATTAGAATTACCACTTAATGATTAGAATATTTAGTACCTAACTAGATTTTTTGTCATATCCCGTCGTCAAAAGATTTAAAGTAAAAAATTGGTTGCCTGCAAAGTCGGTATACGGGCGAAAGTTTTACGTGACAACGACTTTGAGTGGTAAAATATTATGTCTGTCTCTCTCGCTCTTAGGCGGGCTAACCATGCCCGAGTGGAAGGGACGCGTGCCTCTCACTCGCTCTCATTGTGAGCGCATAACGTGAGCGGAGCGTAACGCAGTTTCTTGAAGTGTCACCCGGCAAACCAATTTACAAGACGTTGTCACGTCAAAATATGTCTTATTTTAACTCAGGAGACATTTTTTCAACCAATGTGAGCGCTTCATGTCATCTAAAATCGTATCACAAAAACTAAATCTCTGAACGCTGCCATTAACCATAAACACAGAAAAATTAGTAGGTGCTACAAAAAGATACATAACAAATACAGGTCGTGCATTTTTTACAAAATATTATTATTGGTACACTTCGTGTCGAAATAAGTATACACCTTTATAATAGTAATGATAAATTATAAACTAATTTTTACATGTTTTTTATCACCCCTTATTCTTGTACCTATAAAATTTTTACAACGTTTTTATGATGTTTTGATAGGAGACTAGGTAATTGTCTGTTTTTAATTATTTTTTTTAAATAAGCCGTCTAATTTCGTTTATGATATTAATGTACAAATGTGAGCTTAAGATTTAAGAAGGTTTCAAGCCAGCTTGAAACTTAACTCAATTGAGATAAGGCACAACATAAAACTCTTCTTTAAATTATAATTCTAATGAGAAGAGTTTAAGTTTCTATCATTCTCTGCTCTTATTACTAAAGCAATAAAATTCAAAATCAGTTATTTTTACTCTTGCCAAAAATATATAGTGACGGCTGCATCTAGTTAGGTACTGTCTAATCGCAAATGTTGCAAATATTTCTTATTTGGTAAAATATGTCAATTGCATTTAGGTACGTCCTGAAGTTTCCAAAGTATTTAATAATCTGATTGTTTTACCACGGTGATACAAGTCCAATTAATATTACACCTAACATATGCCACGTCTTCACTGGTTGGAATCACATAATTAATTCTCTCTAAATGACTTAAGTACTGATAATATAAAGCATTTATACATTGAAAAAAGCTAAAACTAAAAAGTCGGCATCACATCTCCGGTGACTTATAAGCGGGAACATTATTTTGTAGGTTATATTTTTATTGGTACATCAAAAATATGACTACAAGACACTATTTCGTGGCCGCGAGTATAACTAATCTAGAACTTAAACTATTTTAAAGTATCATAGATGGCTTCGTTGGGATATGTACCATTCAAATGTATGCTGTTGCTAAAACTTAAAGAATTATCTTTACTTAAACAGATTTCAGTTTTCTCTATATTATTGTGATCGTTGTGATTAGGATACTCGTCCATGTTACTTGTTATTTCTAATCTGATCGCGTGGATTTTATTATCTGACTTATTCTTATCTCGTTCCCAAGAATCGATGATGGACACATCGTTCTTACTTCCCATATCATCGATATCACTTGATGTTATACTAGAATTGTCCAAATCGAAATCTGTAGTTTTTTCTATAACGACTACTTCTATATGTCTGAATGGATTTTCTTGATTTTCTATCATCTGTCTCGCTCGCTCGTCGTTTCTAATAATTACTTCTTTCTTAACGTTGCAGATGACGGGGTCTGTTGCCAGTACATCGATGTTGTTGTCATAATTTTCCTCATCACTAGTTTTATTGCCGTTGGGAGTGCAAATCTCTGCGTAAATATTATCGGAGCTCGCGTCAGACTCAACTTTTTCTTCTTCTACATGAACAGCGTCTGCTACTTGCCCGTAGGGTAGATCTTCTATGACTGGTAGCTTTCGTTTTTGTATAGATGATATTGATCTACGGATTTTAACTTGAGTTTGTGGTTCCTCTTCTGAAATATCGATCGCTGTGATATCTTCCTCAATTTCGGACTTAGGAGTTGGGGCTCTAGGTTTATCGATTTTCTTTCTGAAGTTGACAATTTTCTCACTGTCTGCAGATCGTTCGGTTTTAGTCGGCATACTGTTACTGTTGCTACCTTCCTTCTTGTCACTAGACTTCTTAGGATGAAGAAGATTAGAAGTTGATTTGCTTAGTACTCTCTTAGTTTTAACGTGAAACTCAGAGCAAAGTTTTTCTGTAATGAACGAGTGTTGTTTGTAATTAATTTCGAAATCGCTGTCGTTATACAGAGATCCGACGCCAAACATGTTGATTTCTTCACAGCTTTGTATCTGGTTATAAGATTCGGACTTGACCATAGCCTTTTCTGGTATCAAATCTGGCTGTATCCTCTGTCTTCTTTCGAGATTCGTTGATGACTTTGTAGCTGATGATTTTTTGAGCATGTTTTCATCCAAGCTCTTAAGCTTTCTTCCTGAGCTAGCATCACTTTCCATAGAACCGCAGTAGTTAATTTGATCGACGCTGAGGTTTTTGCGGCCGTGCTTCATGTTGATACCGTTATCGTCTTCCGTATATGAATTGTCCGGCATTCCAGTTTGTACGGAGACTGATTTTGTTAATACTGGCTTCTTGTGATTAGAACTGCACTGACTTGTTCCCATGTCTGATGAAGATGTCGTTAAGCTCTTGTATGAATGACTTTTTTCTGCTGTACCATCATTCTTCCTTGTACAGCCGAATCTATCTTCAATTAATTTAGCCATATCTTGGTAGCGTTCTATAGAACTATGTTTCTCGCCTAGAGGATCAAAAGGATCTTTAACATCTCGTAATTTCTCACTATTTTCGATAGCTGTTATTTTTTCGTCAGTAAGCTTCTCCGTGCTCCTTAAAAGTTTTAAGTTTTTAAACCATTTGTTCTTTTTATGTCCAGAATCTTCCCTAAATACTTGCATCTTATCGCTAGAAAACTGTTCCTGTTCAATCTTCTCATCAGTTTTATCATCCTTTCCTTCGTCGTCGCTATAAACGTCGTAGTTCATGTGCTCAAGTTCGTTTTTACTTAAAAATATAATAGAGCCCTCGGTTTCGTCCGGAATGTCTTTCAATACTTTTTCGCTTTTGCCGAATAACCTTGATGTATCAATCTTGAGACCTTGTAGAGTGAATTTTCTTTCCTTTTCAAACTTGACAGGTTCGTGGTCTTCTCTGATGAGGTCTTCGGCCGTTTTCGCTTTTCCGACCACGGTTGAGTTGGCGTAAGAAATCTGCCTGATCCAGTTGTCAACATTAAGTTGACAGAAGGTTAGAGCTTTTTGAAGGCGTGCGGAGAGGAACATTCGTTTCTCGTTTTCGAAACCGAGCTGCGTACGTCGCACTTTGATGGTGCTGTTGAGGGGAAGTAGTTGTAGAGTTTCCTTGGCGTGGTAGCGAGGGTCCACCTGCTTGCTCGGGCTCGAGGGCATCGATCCGTACTCCGGGAGGGTGCACATCACGAGAACTGGTTCTGTTACCGCCGCCCGCAATAGAAGGTCATCTGGAATTAGAAACAGCGCATTTTTAAGTACTTATTTCCACAACAAAACCAAGCTTTATGTTTTTGGTCAATAATTAATTTTTTTTCTCACCTCCAACATCATGTGCCATCTCAATCGGCACGGTCCCTGCCAACAGGCGCACCCTGGTCGGCAGCCGCCATATGCTGAGCAAGTGCGGTAGGCGGTGCGCCCGCGCAGCCACGTCGGGAGCCACCTCCCCGCGTCCTTCCACCGCGGGCTCCCACTCCGCTGGCGACAGCTCCTCCGGGCATACCTCGTATAGTTCTCCTTTAGTATTGATAGGCACGAAGAGCTCCTGTAAAGATATGAGTGCCTGGTAAGTCAAATGAATAAAAATCAACCATTTCCTGCTGGACTTAGAACAAAAAAGAGGTTTGTCATAATCTCCTTGCTTGGCAAATGCGACCGCATTCAAATAAAACAATAAAATTGTCAATTTATATGTATTTTTTACGCCTGACAACAATAGCTATTACTTGACAAAAAGTATTTCAATTTGAACTTAAAACAGGATAATCCCCTTACGATAGAGGTCATTCACTTAAAAAAGGTAACTGGGAACGTTGCCATTATTGAGACTAGCAATATCGTTCCTTGTAAAGCAACTAGCTTATTGTGTGCGTGTTTTATTCCTCTCCATTTATTTTAATGTATTCTCTGTCACGACAAGCGTTATTGTTTATGCTTTTGCACATACCAATATGGCGGGACTTGACACAGGTTTGTGCGTCTGCGATCACTATTTGTGGTAAAAACATTTAATCGTTTATTTGTATTAGTCTCCACAAATCTCGTGTAGGAAGGCTATTTCAAACAATCATGGTCATCAATAAAATATATACGTTTTGTATGAAAGCTCTTTGACGAATCTTCAATTCAATATAATAATGTCATCTTATGGCAAGAATGAATTGATCTTGGAAATTAGTTACTGCTACTCGCCAACAGATGGCGCCACTATCTAAATGATTGAACCAAGGAATAATATAGAACTTAGACAAGGATTTAATCTATTTAGTGATTAGCCAATAATATGTTAATGATGGTTTATGCAAATTTTAATTATGCTTTCTTGTCTTATTGAAGGAGCATAAATCACTTGATTATCAATTGTTATTTACGATGGCGATGGCTTAAGAGACTGTACCTAGCTTGCAATGCAAGTAATAATAACAACCTAGATAAAAACTAGGCTTCATCAAACACAATGGTGCAATTTTAGTCTATCTAGATTTAAATACGGGTTATTACTTAATCGATTCTGGCTGAATGGTAGGTGCGATCTTGTCCATTGTGTGGTAAAAAGTTTAGCGATTGTCTATTGCACTTTGCGCGGGCTGTCAAACTTGTTAGGTTCAGTTACGTAGCCAGAGCCACATTAACATTTTTATTAATTTAGTTTTTGTAATACATGTGACAATACAATAAAGTACGTTCTGTTATTGTGTAATACATGTTCTTATTTATTGTCCTTTATATGTCGAAATAAATCATATTTTATGGCATCTAGTTAACAGCATGTTACGTTCAATTCGGGTTTTCTTGTCGCGTGTTAGTCGAATGATTGCAACAACTACCCAGCAAGAGGTCTCTGCTTTGGTCTAATCTAAGCAATACCTAAGTGTACGTAACTTCGGCGATGGCGACCTCTCGCGTCCGGGCCTAGTGCAGACCATGATGCGGAGCGAGGGGGACTGGGATGCCGTCTCCTCCTTTTGCGAAGCAGTCATGCTAGCTAAGGAGGAGGCGGGACGCGTGAGGCAGCGAAGCGCTGCCTCCTCGCAACCCAGCCATCGCGAAGGACACACCAGGCGTCGGGGATCGCGGGACGATCTCCGGCCACCGTAAGCGCGGGCCTGCGGACGGCGAGCATGGGTGGCTCCCCGTCCGACCAGAAACAGACCCGAGCGTACGGCGCGTCGCGTTCCGCGCGCGCCTCAAAGAGCCATCAGACCACCACAGATGGGGCTCAATAGGGCCGATGCCGATTCGGAGTCGCGGAGAACCTAACGGGTAACCGGGGCTCCGGCTCGACGTGCAGGAGAAGGAACGGGGTGGTTTTTAGTCAGTAAGAGTCTGACACTCCCTTACGCCTCACCCAGGCGGGAGCAGTCATTCGATGATTTTCACCCCTTAAAAAAAAAAAAGTGTACGTAACTGGACTCTTAAAAAAATAAGACAGAATACAAAAAGATGCTACGCTGATAAGATTATCATATCGTATAAAATTTGTCATGAGATGTTATTGCTAGTTTGTATTTAGTTTTTTTTCTATAAATTGATAATACCATGTGTCACACTACCCTCTTTTGTATTTCAAATAAAGTTAATAGGTATAGTACTTGACTTCTCTTACTTCAATATAAAATCGAACATTGATAAATAATTAATTAACATCTATCATGATGTTGACACTATCTATAAACCACACCAGTGTCAGTCCATTTAACACACATTAAAAAATGAACTGAAACATGTTAGTACAAGCCTCATTGACTTTATCGAACGAAAGATTATATAATAAGGAGAATATTAATTTGACACATAATGGCGATAAATAATATTAATGACCAACAATGAAGTAACTTAATCTATTGAATCTAGTGTCGATAGGCAGAACAGGTTGTTGTCATAACTCCAAATAAAGCAACACATTATTATGCTAATCTGTGGTCACCTCGCGCTTTGCTGTCACTTGTTTTGACAGAATGAACTGGTTCGCCTTTTTTAATCTGTTTCATTTTTTGAGTTCACATCACGTGGGGAATAGGTATTAAGATGGTATTAAGTTTGTTCATTGCGTGGTCGCATGAGTATGGTAGTCGAGCTTAGATCTCAGGCTAAATAATCGAATTGATCAAGGTAAAAAACAATATTTCCCATTAAATTAACTGAGATCTCGGGAATTTTAATATATAAAGACAAGGACTATATTCTTACAAGAAATACCTCTATTCTTCTTACAAGAAAAATCTTCTGGGCTACTACTAGGACCCCATTCCTAAAGAGATAGAAAGAGAGTCTCTTCTGAAGACTTCATTTCCAATAACTAAAAAAATTCAGTAAACAAATCCAGCTTCTACCACTGTACCAGGGCAACAGATCATATCAGGAACTGTTTCACAAAATCATACGTACTTCTACATTTCAAGCAAAGTTATAATAGATACATTTAGCTGTACCTGTATATTCCTCCGTTCTTTAATAGGTTTAGAGGAGGTATGCCCTCTGGGTTTCCTTAGCCATCCAGTACTTCATCAAAATCCATTAGGAGTTTTTATTATTATTTAGGAGGGTTTGTGGACTTTAATCTTAAATGGATTATTGTGCAGTGGTATTATTGATAGTAACTTGTCAACGTGATTCGCTTTCTTTAGCTGTGACCGTATAGTCCTATAGAAGTTGTATAGAGCTTTAAAAGTATTATTTTATAAATATTTATTTATTGTAACATTTAAGGAAACGCTGAAAATACGGTAAGTAGATTAGGATTAGGTATCTCTGGAATTCGCAAAATCAAAATATAAATAATATCAGAAAAGAGTATGCTATCATACTCTTTGGAGTATAGTACCGAGAAATATAACAAAAAGCTATGCTGACGTGCCGTTCTATCAAAAAACTGTCATTCCTCTTCTGATTCAAATCATCTATAAATTTTCACAAAGTAAAAATACATTAAATAATATGTCCAAAAATACGTCGTACCCGGAAACGTCTCACAGCTCTCCCAATCCAGAGCAAACGAATAGAGATACATCGAGATATGGACACAAACCTAAGTACGAAAATATATACAACAGACTTAAAACGTACAAAAGTATATCTAATAGAGACTTTAAAAACGTATGCAAAAGCATAATATCGAGCAAGGGTATATCTGGAAATACAAAGCAAGGATCACACTTGACCAGTAAGAACAATCCAGAAAACTTGCCTCCATTCAACTGGATCGCCGAGGCTAAGATCTACAACCACAACTACTTGAAGGTCCCCCCAGAATGGATCACCGACGGCGTCGATATCATAGTGTTGAGTTTTTCTTTGCGTGACATAGACAGGCCTGATAATATTATGGAAACGTTCTATGAGATGTATGAGAATGCGCGTTACATCAACCTGCCTATAGAAGTAATTAATGTCCCTATGGACGATAATAAGCAGGACATGTGCATCAGCTACGACGACCAAGCCAACTGGTTCACTCTCATGTTTAATGACCCTCTAATAATCATTCTTCAGTACATCTATGGTGTAACCTCTCTTCCTCATCTTGTAGTGTTGAAAACTGACGGAACTGTGGTCTCCGCTCATGGGATATCAGATATAGATGCGTACGGAAAGAACGCCTTAATAACTTGGATGTCCACGTCAGCATTGAGTATTCAGCCTAAAAGGGTAAGTAAGGAATTGCAAATGTTTGGTCCTAACTGGAGATACTTGAGTATCGGTGCTGGGGGAGCTCCCAAAAGAGACATTTATCGAAAAAAACATGCTAGGAAGCATGCTAAAGGGCGACACAGCTCCGTTACTAGGCGTCATGGGACACGATCTAAGAAAGAAAAAGAACAAGGAGTGCCTCATGAAAAGGCACCTAGTGGGTCAGCAAGCGACAGAAAGGAAGAGACAAAGAATTAACTTCTTTGATAAACATGTGTTCCTAGTACCACGTTGATAAAGGCTGTACTTGGATTATTTTTATATTTTAGTTAATTTCTTAAACATTTGCTTATTGGACAATATTTCAACTTTTTTAGCTCCATATGAAGTGTTTAAGATTAATTTACATTTGTTTAATAACGGCTTAATTGTTATTAACCTTAATTTATAATTAATTTTTAATTTAGCTTAGCTGCTAATTTTAATGTTTGTTTGCAAGAAATTAAATTATCAATTAAATTTTCATTATTTTTATAGTATGGACTAATTGGTCGTCGTTATTGCATCTGTCTTCGTCCCATATTGGATCATGATCGCTATTACTGAAAATATCATAAATCGATGCACTAAGGCCTCTGCCTCGAATTTTGCGGGCAGCGGGGCGGCGGCGGCGGCGGCGCGGGAGCGGCAGGATCTTATGCGTAAAATCGGTGCACTCTAGTCAAGCAGTGCCAACCGCGCCACCACCGCCGCCGCCCCGCTGCCCGCAAAATTCGAAGCAGAGGCCTAATAAGTTTTAATAAATCTCAATCATAAAATACTTTATTTTATTAATATTTCAATTAAACAATAAGCAGTAGATACTACATTAAAATTAAAAATACAACGAATATCTTGATAATAATATGAGATGCATAGCGTAACTCCTAAAACGAGAATTAAAAACTTACCTAAAATTAATATATTTATTTATAATTAAAGATATTCATAATGATAAAAATTATAAACAAACAATATGGAAAAGCTAAAAACCTACATAACAATGGACAGTTGCTGTCTGTACTAGAGAGACAGATAAAGCAAAGAGGTAAAAAGCAAATGAGAGCTATTAGACAGGTTTTTCATATACATTAGGTGCAGTAGGCAGTATAACACCCAAAGTATCAGGTGCGCTGGACTTTGACAGTCGTAAAGATAAACCAATTGACGACGGCTTGCGGCGCTCTAAACCCTTACTAAACTTCCTTATGTAATACCGTTTCTTAATATTACCTACTCTAATAGTAATATATCTCCATTTTTGTCCAAACATTCTCTTGACGCGGCTGAATCGCTTCGGAGGTATTGAATTGGCCGTTGGAGACAGCCAAGTCATAAGGGCATTCTTGCCGTACCTTTCAATGTCCATGATTCCATGACTGGAGACTAGTGTGCCATCTGGTCTTATCACAACAAGATGAGGGACGCAGGTGACATCGTACATGTAGAGGAGAGTAAAGATGAGAGGATCGCTGTACATGATAGTGAACCAATTCGCTTGTTCATCGTAACTCATGCACATGTCCTCGATATTTGAGTCCAGAGGTACATTGATGACTTCTATAGGAAAGTTCATAAACCTAGCGTTTTCATACCATTCGTAGAAGTCATACATGATGTGTTTCTTGTCCCGGTTGTTTAGTGAGAAATACAGGACGATGACATCGACTCCCTGTCTGAGCCACCAACTTGGGATCTTCTCATACTTGTGGTTGTAGAGTTTAGCGTACTTTAACCAATCGAAGGGAGGCAGGTCGAGTGAGCATCCTTCCATTATCTCTATAATTAGTTGGCTTCGATGATAGTAAGATCTTTAAATTGGTTTTGATTCCGTAATTGTTTTGGTTCGCTGATTTTTTCTGTCAGACAAATTATAAATTAAAAAGTCAGTTTCGAATTGTACTTCTTCAGAATTTTATGTCATTTCAAAATCATGTCGTTATTTTTATGTAAACTTAAATAAAAATTATACAAATTATAATGGACAAAAACTAATAGGCAGTAAGTAAATATTTCTCACGCCTAATTAAAAAATTTGGAAACTTTTGAAAATAAGAAAATTCAATGTAGTTTGGACGTAAACGACTTTTCGAAAGCCACGCCAAAAATACAACAATTTTTATAAATAAATAGACAATCTGACGTTGTCATTTCTATAATTTCATTCATTTTTGTAGGAGTGATTTGTATTTTTGAGTTAATTTTACAAACAAGTAATAAACCATGTCTGTAAACAAGTACAGAGCACAACAGTTAAATAAACACATTTCAATTAAAACGCCTTACAATAAACATAAGAGGACCAAGAAATGGTACGGTACAGAGGACCCAAGCAAACTACCACCGTTCAACTGGATTGCAACTGCCAAGATTTACAACCACAATTACGAAAAGGTACCAATAGAATGGTTGCTGGACAGTACTAATATCCTGGTACTATACTTCTCCATGCGAGACAGCGATAGGAGTGACAATATCATGTCACAATTCTACGAATTCTATGAAAACGCGAGATTTAAGAATCTGCCCATAGAAGTTATCAATGTACCCATGGATGAAACCAGAGAGGACATGTGCATCAGTTATGCGGAACAAGCTAACTGGTTCACTCTCTTGTTTGGTGACCCTATTAGAATCACTCTTCAGTACAAACATGGGGTCACATCTGTTCCTCACCTTGTAGTAACACGTCCAGATGGCTCCATGGTCTCCAGTCATGGAATTTTGGACCTTGACGAGTTTGGAAGAAACGCATTAATTGCTTGGCTATCAGTAGCAGCACATACCAAGCAATCTAAGAAATTGAGTAAAGAAACGAAGATGTATGGACCGAAATGGAATTATTTGAACGCAGGAGTCGGGAAGGCGAAGAAGCCTTACTATAAAAGACATTTTAGTACAGGAGGGCACACCCCTTCTACGGTTTTAGATGTAAATGACGTAAATACGTTAGTGGAAAAGGCTTTAAAAGCTAAGGAAAAGCAAGATAAAGAAGAGCAAAATATATGACTACTTGTGATACATGGAATCCTGGTACCGATACAGTTTGCAAGTTATTGTACCATAATCTTAATGTTAGCTGGTATATTCATTTTCATTAACATTGGGCAAATGTTTATACACTATTACAATCGGATTTTGAATAGCGTTTTTTTCTTATTTTGTTTATTTGTTATTAATGTTTAACGCCATTTTAGATCATTCTAACGCTTCTTAGTTTAGTATTTAATCCTTGGTTGTTTATGTTATTACATACTTATGTTGAATGCATACATTTATTTTATTAATAAACGTTTTTGTTCAATATGTTGAGATTTTTATTGACATACATACATAACTTCACGCCTCTCTCCCATGGGGGTAGGCAGAGACTATGGAACACCAATTACTACGATTCCTACTGTCCTACATACCTCTGTCGCTTAAATTTTTTTTCTATTATACTTATTTCTATTTTTATTTCTGAAACAAAAAAATTACAATGTTAGAAATATACTTTTTTGATCCCAATTAAGAGTTGTATCTAGCTACTGACTGTAATTAATAAACACAGAAGGGTTTCGAAACTGCCCTAACTAATATTATTACGGTCGTGATAGTGAAGTGTAAAGTACAAGGAACCCATGACATGCCTGTAGGTAAGCAACAGGTGCAGCTAATTACATTGTCATTCTCCAAGCAGCCAGTCGCATGGCCAGCATGCATTATGAGTAAATACACTACCGGAGATAAATATTAATTGAATGTCTCTGCTGTTCATGCGCTCCTGGTATCCGAGTGCCAGTACAGCTTTGTTTTAGTTTGTGAATTTCTCTGGTTAACCAATTTGGAAAAAGGGTGGTTATAGGTTATATATCATTGGTTTGATTTTTGGTTAAGAAAAAAAATTTAATTCGAAAAAAATGTGTCATTTCTAAAAATGCGTACGAGCAAATGGATTATTTTTTCTTCCTTACAGAAATTTAAAACCGATGGTTATAATAGGCCACTACTGTAAAAAAATATATTAAGGTCTCATGTTTGATTCCCGTTCCTCAAATAGTCATTTTTAACGTGCCAAGCCTTAAATCGAATATAACGGTTTCAATCTAAACATTTAGACACCATTTGAGAAATAGTTCTATCTTCGAGTAATAGATGACCGTTCTAAGAGACCCCTAACTGCGACAGATTGATGGTGTCTACGACCAACTAATGGGACAGTCTTAATTATTATTTGCGGTAAATAAATCAAAGTGGCGAGTGGTTTATTACATTTTGCCCGAGTCGAGTCGGGATCATTAATTTCACGTCCGACTTTAACCTTAGTTGAAATATTTTTAATTGTAGATTTAGCAGGATACGAAACATAGCAATTTTAAAGATGTTCTCGTTTTCAATAAACATTATTGGAACAACTTTTATTATTATTTTTATAAATATTTTACGGTTTTTAAATAACTAGGCTGTATGGTCGTGGTTCTGAACAGATATAGTTATGCTACTCCCCACTAGATGGCGTTAAACACTTCCTCAAATTCATCAACAGAGGTCGCTGTACTGAAGTTTAAATAAACGTCTTTTCAAATGCAAGTGCCTAAGATTTTCCATTAAACTGCCAATTACCATGAAAATTTATAGTTATAGTAATAAGTTACTTAGAACGTTAGGGGAATTAACATTTGTGTAAGTTGCATGCAAAGTGTATGGGTAAGGACAAATGGTATGGTCGCTTCCCGCTCCTAATGCACAAGTGCACGTTCACACTTAGGCTTTTGTTAGAGTTTAGTGGCATGAGTCAAGTTTGTTATGCGTGCAAAGAAACAAAACAAGAGTTATAAGTTGTCACACATCAACAGCTTTTAAGTGGCCACTGCTAACCAAAGGCCTCTTCTCACGAGGAGAAGGATTAAGGGTTGGCGATTACAAACTTTTAATTAGAAATTATAAGTCCAGGTTTCCTCACGATGTTTTTCTTCACTGTTTGTCAGTGGTGTCTAGATAATCTTAGAAAGTCGTACGTATTGCAATTGGTATTAAGACCTAGAATCCTTCCATCAAGGCTGTGAACCTTAGCCTTAATCTATATTCGGAGTCGCGGACAACCTAACGAGTAACCGGGGCTCCGGCTCGACATGCACGAGAAGGAACGGGGTGGTTTTTAGTCAGTAAGAGTCTGACACTTCCTCCCGCCTCACCCAGGCGGGAGCAGTCATTCGATGATTTTCCCCCCTTAAAAAAACCCCTTACTCTATCGACCTACCGATTTACGTAGAAAGATAATTTCAGTAAAACTTTACCCGATTCGGGAATCGAACCTGAGAACTACACTCGACTCATACTTGCTTCCATAAGCTAGATAACATAATTATACATGCGTGTTAATGCAAGAATTGTGCATAGATCGTAAACTCCTCGTATAAAAGTACCAGGAAAGCATAAATTAATAGCAGGTAGCGATTAATCCATTTTATAGTCGTTTCATTCATGTTTGTACATATTTTATTTATAGCTGGATATGGTGGAAACATAAACGTTACTAGGTACTTCTCACGTAGCTACACGAATCTAGTATAATAAAAAAATATAGGTATACAAATCAGCATAGTTCAATTGTGTACTATCCTTAATTAAAAATAAATTATTTCGACTGTTCAATACAATAAAATATAGAAAAATAAGGCCTCTTTCATTAATTGAATTTATGACCAACTCAATTTTATTATTTTTTAAGAAAAGGTTACTGTTTTACGCTAAAAAACGTGACGTCACAATACACAATCTCGTACAAAATTCATAGAAAACTGTCGTTTTTAACAGACAGTTTGAAAAAAGTATTGAATTTGACTAGTTGGCAAATACCCAATGTGTAGGTAATTTTGTTTTTATCGACTTCAAAAAAGGAGGAGGTCCAAAAAAAGAAGTTTCAAATATTGTTTTTTTTTCTAGGATAAGGGAGTAAACAAGCCGACGGATCACCTGCTGATGTGTAATCAGCAGCGTGCAGCGCCACCTATGGACACCCGCAACATCAGAAGTGGTGCAAGTGTGTTCCTGGCCCACGAATATGATGAAGGGCGGAGGGGTTGGTTGGTAAAATGTGCACCAATGGGACCAATAGTCCAATAATGAGAGGTTGCCATAATTCCCACGCTTGGCAGGCGGCGTGGCCTCCCTGTAGGTGGAAAGACGACATCGCCAGAGTTACGGGGAGCCAGTGGATGCAAGTAGAAAATTGTCGTTCGACGTGGATGACCAAGGGGGAGGCCTTTGTCCAGCTGTTGTGTCCGGCTGTTGATGATGATGATAGTCCAATATTAGCACAGGTACAGTGGCGTTACTAGACGTAACCATACCCTTCAGGGCCCGTGGCAAGTTCATCAGATAGGCCCCCGTTTCCAATAAAAAACAAACAATCTCAGATTAAAACCTCTAATCGAGGGCTCCTTCCAATTGGGGGCCTATGACATTTTACCATCTTGCTACACTGTAGTTTCGCCACTGATAATAAAATACCTGGCATCACCAATGCTGTATCCCTCTCTTGCTCATAAAATAATGGAGTCACTTAAATGGAAAACTTTCAATAAAAACCAAAATGACAACATTACAAACATCTTCATCTGACCTCGTCACCACAAAAGCAATTGTTATTTACTACCTAAGAACCTGCAAACAACTATAATTTACAACTTTCCCATACATTTGACACAATCACAGCTTTCGTTTGAAATCACGATATTTTTCTCACCAAATAATGATACCACCTTTATAATCTAGTAAACTAGTAAACTACCACAGTTTCGAAATGTCTAGCTAAATAATTCTACGTTTAGAAAAACCGACTTCAATTCAACCCCTATTTTTTAAACCGGTTAATTAATATACTAAAATCCTTCTCCTAAGTGTAAAAAACATTGTCGCGGAGAACCTAACGGGTTACCGAGGCTCCGGCTCGACGCGACGTGCAGGAGAAGAAACGGGGTGGTTTTTCGTCAGTAAGAGTCTGACACTCCCTCCCGCCTCACCCAGGAGGGAGCATTCGACAATTTTCACCCCTTAAAAAAAGTGTAAAAATCATTTTGCTGAAAACCGCATCGAAATCGGTTCAGCAAATCGCGTGATAATCGCGCACACACATATGGCACCCTTGTTTGCCACATCTCACACCACCTAAATTAAATACGTACCTCTTATTAGGTAGCTTATGAGCTCTGCCTTTCTCTTCATGGACTATCAGGTGTTATGTTTCTGTTCTGTCTAAGGTAAGTCTATTTGGTGTCACTACTGTTGTCACTTGCCGTATGTAAGTGTGTTTGAACGTCTACTTCTCAAAAACAACTGAACAGATTTAGATGAAGTTCAACACAAAGATAGACCATGGCCTATATTTAATTTATAAGGTTATTTACCCTATTTATTTACTTGAGCGAAACCAGGCGAGCAGCTTTATGAATCATAATAGTTGAATAAAAAATAAATAAAAATGCATTATTAACTCTTGAATTCTTATTAAAGGGTTTGAGAGACAGAACAAGATGTTATGGGTCATAACCATCACCTGTCAATTAGTTTTGACTAACTCATTATCAACTTTAACTTTATGATCCTAGAGCTGTTGTTTTCACATTGGAAATTTTTCTTAATTCATTGGTATTCCATCACAGTTTTTATAGTCACGATTTGATTACACCGCGTCGACGACTGACCATGGTTTATTTTGTATTCCCTATGCATCGAACCAACTAAAAATACAATTTTAAATATGCACTCTATCAACTACACTACCATTCAATATTGACCCTAAAACGAATAGAAATAAAGCTTATGCAATTTTTATTCAACCGCACAATGATGTGCAATTTCAAATCCTGTTCGACATAATTAATATTGCGTTCTGCAAAATAAAATTCAAATGATTTAGAACACAGTGTCAAGGGAATAGGTGTTATATTGAAGTTTCTTGAACGCATAATTAGGTTGTTTTCTAGTCAATGCTAGTCTGTCGCTCAACTTTGAACCTTATATGGAAGGCAGACGCATAGTTATGATCTGTGTCAATTGCCCGTTATAAAGAAATCTAACTTTTTCTTATAACATTCATTTATTTTGTAAAAAAGCCCTTATGTTATGTAGAATACAATTCATATTTGATCTTTACTAATACTTAGTCTGGTCTATAAAGGGTGTAAATAACTTAATTTCATTTTAAAAGGACACTTTATCGTGAATGGATGTTTTAATACATAATACTGTAGTATAATATTTTTCTCACACTCATTATATTTAGTTAGTTAGAGGGTAAAATAAATAGAGCTATTATTATTATTTTTTATGAAGTAACCCTGTCGCTTAGTTATTTTTCTAAACTATAATAGAACTATAATACCTATAAGTGTCATCATGCGTCTATTTTACGGTTGAGCCTCGTAACTGTTTTACGAGTTCACTCGACTAGTTTCAAGCCACGATGGGGGCTCATATCATAATATGGTTTTCTTTAGACTGAAGTGTGAAGTGCACTTATTAGGTTTAGTATTGCACTTCTACCTACTCTTTATAATTAGGAGTGGTCCTAATACCAGACACTATTCTAGACAACATACTATTATTCACTGAAAATTATAGTAAGAATCGTAAAGGATTATAAAACAAGAAACACCAAAATTACTTCATCAGTCTAATACAAAGAGCGATACAGACACAAATTCTATACTGTTTAACCATATCCACCTAATTTGCAATCATTACAGCACTTCAAACCGTCTAGAATCATCTAGATTCTAGATAAACGTAAATACTTACATTTGAGTACTAAAACACACTAGCGTTGAATTTTCTCACTGCGATAACAATCTTTAAATAACGGATTCCATACATCTTCATGAAACTTAGTACTTATGCAATTTTGGGGTAGAGACCTCTTTAAAATTTCTGATTGCCTGGTAAGTTTGTGGCGAGACGGCTTCCGATTAGCCGATCTTGGGAATCATTGGGGCAGGTCCTATGTTCAGCGGTGGACGTCTTATTAGGTCGCATCACCATGGTGATGATTATATTATATGACTAGCTATTGCACCCGACTTCGTCCGCGTAAAAAATGAATTTTAGATCATAACTTCTTTTTGTTTCAATTTGCCAAAAACAAAGTAGCCTATGTTACTCCTTAGTACATCAGCTACATATCAATAAAAATCTTGCAAAATCGGTCCAGCCATTCCAGAGATTAGCCAGTACAGACAGACAGACAGAAAAATTAAAAAAATGTTATTTTAGTATGTGTATCGTATTTATGTATGGGAGAGCCATGCTCGAGTGACACCACGGCCTCACAGAAAACCGACGTGAAGCAACGCTTGCGTTGTATTTCTTCGTGTGAGTGAGGGTACCGGAGGCCCAATTACCCTCCCCTTCCCCAATCTCCCCAATTCCTGAATCCCCAACGATCCTCAAACTCCTAATCCCCAAAAGACCAGTAACGCACTTGTAACGCCTCTGGTGTTTCAGGTGTTCATGAGCGACGCCGATTGCTTACCATGTGGTGATCCGTCTGCTCGTATCTAAATATATCCATAAGTTTGTAATAAAAAGCGGTGGTTTTAATATTACATCACACAGCAACTTAAAAAAAACACAAAATTCATTTACCACCTAGACTACCTAGGTACAAGACAACATATAGTACCTACCTAAGTATATTCCTAGAACATAGACATGTATCCTATTAATCCAGCGTGTGTCGGTTGTCCGGCTGTCCGACCTGTTGTCCGTCCCGGTCCGCACATAATTAAACTTCTCATTATACCATAAACAAAAGTTGCGCGCGCGCATCATTTTTCGCGAACTTTCTATTAGGGTTGTCGGTGTTGAGTTGATTGTGATTGTGTATGAGAAATGTTGTGTACAGAAATGTCAAATATTAAGGAAATAGAACAAAATGACACATTACGCTTGGTTTTATTGGGTTATTCAAGAGCCAGGTTATTAAAGATACGTATTGTCTAAATATTTTAAAAATGTGATAAGTTTTACAATTTAGTGACTTGACTATAAATGGTAGTGTAATTTTATTCGCTTAGATAAATTGCTAAGTGATTAGATGCTACATAAAAATTGGGGTAAATAATAAATTATTAATACCTAGGTACTTATCGAGTCAAGTCGCTAACAAAAGCTAGTACCTACTTTTATTAGTACCTTCACGAAAGATCGAATATCCAATACGTCATGTTTAAATATTATAGTTGTTCGGAGATCATAAAAGTCTATACTTCACGTAATATCTGAGCGCAGTCCTGTTCTCAACGTCAAACAATAATTTTACTTCAGCCAATAAAAATCAAACAAAACAAAGGATTCATTTCGAAATCGTGACAACCCTATACGAACGTCCTAGCAACACGGTTCACCGAGGACACTGCCCCGCGACGCTACGACTTACCAACATAACTTTGCACTTGAAAACACCTTATTTCAATACCATAAGCCCTATTTTCCCTTAGTTAAACTCCTAGAATAAACTTGCTAGGTTCCATGCATTCCATTTAGAAGTACTGCGGTTTTTCTCGACTTTATAGCTCAGAGGTTAAGGTCGTATTTCGCTTGTTGAGAACAGGTTAATGTCAGATCTTTACTGTCAAGATCCTGTGGCGTGTTACTATGGGTTGTCGAACAAAAATAGACAAAGAATTTAATGTTCTTTCGAGTGTAAAGAAGGCTTTTCTCTCTTCTTTTCTTATTTTTTCTTGTATAATCCTAGTGTTCGCGATTGGATATTTCAGCTTCAATACAATCATCGTATTAGTATTTTTAGCTGTGTATAATTTTTAAACGAATGGTATATACTTTAACGTTATTAGACTGAGATATTGAAAGCTCTTCATTTTTATGCGCTCCTGGTACTTGTTTTAATTTCCTTGCGTTCAAAACGGACTTTTTAAAAATAATTGTAGGTTTAATTTTTATTGTAAGATTTCATCTTCGACAGCAGAATGCTAAGTCATAGGCTCTGTATCCGAATGACAAAATAATTATCATCATCATCAACAGCCGAAAGACCGAAAATGATTTTGACATACAATAACGAAAAAAAAATTGATTCTAGATCCACATTTGGCGACTTCACCATAATCTGCTCATTCGTTTAGGAGATGAACGCTATCAACCAACAAGAAAAACCGACTACTGTTTAACTTTACCCACTTATCTTTATTGATTAATATAGGGCCGATTTATCAGTTATCAGTTAATTCTTGACTAAAGAATAAAATTGATATTTGACAGTTATTAGTATGGAAGAATTATCAAATATTAAAATTTATTCCTCTGATAAAATTTAACTGAGCATTGGCAAATCGGCCGTTATTGTAATACTTAAATAGAAATTAAATATAACTATACACTAATAGGCCTGTATTATCTGAATATGTATAGCAAATTGTAAAATATGTGTGGGAATGGAGGTTCTTGCTCGTTCTTCTCCATAGGAATTCATTAGAACGAGCTTCACTAGAGGACTGACAGACTGTCATTTTTTTAATATTTCAATATTTTGTTTTGACATTCAAAAGGGACTTCCTGAGGCCTTAGTTTAGTACGAGTTTGATTTACGTGTAAAGTATTCGAAACGAGTACGCGTTCGGCGCTCTGATTGGCCGGTGCCAATGAACCAACCAATCAGAGCGCCGAACGCGTACTCGTTACTATTACTTTAAACTCGTACTAAGGCCTCTGGTCTAATTGTAATAAATGATTTTGACTTTTGACTTTTGAAATTAACTTGCAATAGTACACCATATATACATGTATGAAATGCAAAGTGTTGAAGATGTATGTTCAAATTAAAAACTTGCAATAGGATAGGTACACCATATATACGTACTTATGTATGAAATGCAAGCTGTTGAAGATGTATTATTAATTCAAAGACCGAGGTATTTTCAGATAGCTAGGTATCTTTACAAAGACTACACAAACTATGAAAACAATTAAAAATCAGATAGATTTACATCTAAGTAGTCTTGCTTACTAGAAGATAACTTCAAGGCAATTAACTGACCCATGTCCTTCCTTAATCTTCCAACTATCCGCCACACTGAGTTGCATCAAGTTCTACCCAGTATCTAGTCTATATATATAAAAGAAAGTCGTGTTAGTTACACCACTTATAACTCAAGAACCGCAGAATAGATTTGGCTGAAAATTGGTAGGGAGGTAGCTTAGAGCCAGGAGACCGACATAGGACTTTTTGACCAAATTTTTTTTTACTTTTTACCGAAAATCGGGGACGGGAAAAAATGGGATTACGCGTACGAAGTCGCGGGCAGAAGCTAGTTTCCATATAAAAACGTAACACACGAACAGACTCACAATAAACCTTCAATGAATATGGACAGACGGACGGACGGACAAAGAAATACAATAAATCCTTATTAAATAGCCCTTAAGATAGACTTTATCTGAAGAAAAATAATCGCACACGTAATTATATACGACAAAACGTCTCATCAATCTACTGGGAACGATTAATCGTGGACTGTCGAAGAATATAGAAGAGCAATACCTGCAATTTTGAACCTTGTTACAGAAGTGTAAAAGTTTGTAATCTATTGAGAAAATTTGACACTCTCCTACAATTGAAGGTAGTAAAGTATAATTAGGTAATTTTAATCCTTATCACATAGATGAATAAAGTTGATAATGTATTGAGAAAATTTTACAGTCTGGTATAGTTTGAGAACACTTTAGTAGAAGAGAAAAATTAACTGCAATTAATTTTGAACCTTATTGCAAAACTATAAAGTTGATAATCTATTACAAAGCTTAATAATTTTGTATATTGTCATACTAGGCTTTCTTTTTTAATAATTTTTTGTGCAATAATTAACCTTATGGTTTTGATTATAAGGGCGGTAGATAAAGTTAAGTTGCGGGTTTTTATCTCTCAGATTGGTGGGTTGGTTAATTGTAGTATATCTACCTATCTATAATTAAGTACCCTAGGCATATAAGGACACAATAGCGACTAACGACTTGCAACCCTATAATGGGGCCTACCATATCTTTTTGCTCATCAGATGGCGCTAGTGTGCGCCTCTCGTTCAACATCCAATAGGGAATTAGGTAGTATCACACCATTGGCCGTTCAACATTTGACAGCTGTAGTGATTGACAAAAAATCCTCTAGTTACATTAGCGCCATCTAGTGACGAAAAATACACTAACCCCAGTATAAGCCTCTCTTTCTTCATCCAATAGAGAATTAGCTTGGGCACACCAATGGACGTTCAAAATTTGACAGCTGCAGTGATTGATTAAAAAATCCTTTTGCTACATTTGCCCGAGTGAGGAAATATACACTAGCCCCAGTGTGCGCCTCTCGTTTTTCATTCAAAAAATAATTTTCTTGTGTCACATCACACCATTGGTCGTTCAAAATTTGACAGCTGCTGTGATTCGACAGAAGAATCCTTTTGCTACATTTGCGCGCCATCTAGTTAGCAAAAATACGCTACACCCCATTTTCTAACAACATTCAAAAATTTAAATCATTTCTGACAGTGTCATCAATCGCTACCCGCTTCAAACTTACACCACAAGATTCATTACTCCACCATCCAATGAAATCAATGTAACTCCTGTCCGTCGACTTAAGGAGACAGCTTTAAAGTCTTTAGGTAACCTATTACAGTATTGTGTGCTAATTATATTTTGTCACTAATTCAATTGGAGCATTCATACTCATAAACATGGCGGCCCAGACACATAATTCTCGTGTCCATTTAAATATCGAATTAATGTTGTATTGTTTGTCGAAGGCGATAGATGGCGCTGTAACGGTTCTTAATTAGATGTTCGTTGTGATTATCTTTTTCGTTGCTAAATACATTAACGTGATATTTTTCTTCAAAAAGTAGTATTTAGATAGTTGTTTGTATAGACGACAATCTTGATATTAATACTAACATAATTCTGTCGCTAAGTCTTGATTTTAAATCTTGCAGCCCCAGGTTTCACTGACTGCTTATAATAAGCATGTAGCCTTATGACTGTTATGTAATAAAAAGAAATTTAATTTGCTAAAAAGCAATAATACATAACATCACGCGTTTTATCCCCGAAGGGGTAGGCAGAGGTGCACATTATGCCACTGTACAATGTAACACCCACTTTTCACTATTTATGTTATGAGTCCCATGTAATAGGGGTGAGCCTATTGCCATATACCGGCCACATTTCCAGACTCCGTGCTACTACTGAGATTTTTTTTAAACCCAGTACTACTTTGCCTGACCCGGGAATCGAACCCGAGACCCCTTGCCCGGTAATCGCACTTGCGACCACTCGGCCATCGAGGCAGTCCTAGAAAGCAATAAATATTACCTAAAAGTAATACATGAACTACCTTCCACCACCTAGGAGATGATACGACACGAAAACCGCTCTACAAAACAACTATACAAAAAATGTACTCACGTTCCCCTGCGGATCGATGAGCTGAGCATATTTCGGCGCCTTAGCCTTGCTGCCGTCTGCGAACACGCCTGCGAGGCGCAGCGGCGTGCCGGGCCGCGCCGCCGCACGCTCGTACTGCGCCCCTACACGCCCGCTCTCTGTGGGACCATACCTTATGTTAGGTGGTATAAAAAATAGTTTTTGTTGAAGGAACTACAATCTGTATGATCTAGTCTCTGAGAACCGAGAATAGATAAGTAATTTTACGTCTGTGACACCTATTTACTTGAAAATAAATTGGTAATTCTCAGAATCCAGATCAATCAATCTAAGGTATTCTTTTTATATCGAAATGATGAACAATTTGACGCATTTTTCAGGAAATGTGTTAAAATATGCGTCACTTAAGCTAACAGTACCTTAATCAGACCATGATCAGACAATGTCACAGACAACACAGACCCAAGATATAAGTGTATAATTATTTTTATGCAATAATGTTGTTGCACTCACCGGAGGCCGGTCGCGCTCGGTACGCAGATATGGCGCGCGGCGACACGAGGGCGAAGGCTCGCGCCCGCAGCAGAGCAGAGATGGAGCCCCGTGGTGATGCTAGGGCTCCGCCCCGACATCCACACGCTGAGAACCAACCTGGAGACAGAAAAACATCGCTTAGTACAGTCACAGACAATTTTCACCAATTAGTTGTTCTACTCGCCGCTAGATGTCGCTAGTAGTAGTAACGGGTTAAGTAACCAATGACTCCAGGCTCTGAGTACGGCGGTAAGTCAACGACCAACGATGGATAGTTGATGGGTAGATACGTAATTATGTTTTAACAAATTACATGAAATGACCAGCAGCTGTTCTATAATATACAGGGTGGAATTTTGTACTGCTAACTGAAGGTGAAGGTGAAAATAAGTACTTTAAGTGTTTTAACCATTGAATTAATAATTAAAGATTCATTGTTTTCTTTTCATTCAATTTAAGAAGTTTATTAAAGAAATGTCATCCTTATTGAGCCTAACGATCGATGCAATAAAAGTACAGGATGCAACTTTTACAGATTTTAGTCGATTCGACCAACATGCGGCACGCGAGTTTTTAAAAATCTATGATCACCGTTTTCTTTCTTTTAAAATAAAGGAATGTTTTCTTTAATTAAAATTTTCTATCTAAAGTATTAAGAGTACTCCCTTTATGTGGCATTACATAATTCCACCCTGTATCTATTCTTACCTAGTACTTATACTATATACATATTGGTAGGTATGTATGTTCTTTTCCAGACTGGACTGAAGAAAAAGTGTAACAGTTTTACGACCTATAATACCCAAAGGTTAGGGATGGTACTTCGTATGTGGTACACCGCGCACCGCAAAATTGCTCGTTTTTTACAACGTACGATAATGTGGCTAGATAAAAGTGAATTTCTTGATAAAAGCGTTGGCAAATTGCTGACAGTATCGTGGTATTGTTTTTAGAACAAAATATTTCATTTACCAACTTTTAAATTTTAATAAAAACGCAGCTCTTTCGTGAATGTAATACCTACTGGGTTTTTAAAAAATCTTAGTACTAGGTAGCACGGAGACCGGACATGTGACCGGTAATAGGCTCACCCCCTATTACATGGGAGTCATAACATAAATAGTGAAAAGTGGGTGTTACATTGTACAGTGGCATAATGTGCCGTAATGTGTGTATTCCGCGTGTAAGTCTATAGTAGCCAGGTGCCACAGTCGTTGTTTCAAGAGACTGTGTCCGACTTTTTATAAGTTCATGAGACAACCCTATCCATCCGACACTGGCTGCAAGTCTGCGACTCCTATGCCATTAAACTGTACGAAATAAAAAAAGTATAAAAATAGTGAAATGTCACGCGAAGTCGTTTACCACGACGTAACCCTTGTAACGCCGGCCGCTTGCTCTGACGTAATTAAAGGTCGAGTTTTAACCCTGTGAACGCCGCTGTTTATGAGACTGGCTTTAGTTTTTGAAAGATGACTCTTTGTTTTTGTGGTGAGGTAAGTTTTATAAACTGATTGTTTTTGTAGGTCTTATGTCTACATACGGTATAATAAAATTGATGGAAATCATTTTGTAGTGGAAGTAGAAACCAATAGATAGAAAATGTGGCCTGTTAAGGAACATCGTAACGACATTTTGTTAATTTATTATTATCTATCAAAGGCCCGAAGCTAACTGCGACTGCGCAGAGGCCCTTTAGACAACTTTAATCTAAATGTACCTAATGGGCATACAAACCGGCGACTATTATTATTAGTGAATCAAAACGGTGAAAACTGAAGGAAAGTTTCAAAAATTTAACCTCCGTACTTCATTAAACCCAAAAATCTAACCTTGTTCGGCATTCAGCCTATCACCAATACGGCCTAAAAATACTAAACTTTAAACGTCGCAAATAAATAGCATAGTATTGCAGGCCCCGAGTGTCGCACACCCCATGCTACCAGGGGCCCATGAACTCCGCACGATAACAGCAGAGTCCACATAACGCGGTTGTTAGCTGGGACGGTACAAAAACGCCCTGACATGAGAACCACTCTCACTTACATAGACTTGGTAATTTATAGAGAAGCCTGTCGCTGTGTATTGTGTAGTAATTTATTTTGGTTAATTGGATGTTTGTTTAACTATAACATGTTTTTTTTATAACAACAATATCTATGTTTTATTCACTTTTTGTTAGTTGATTTTGTCTCTCATAAAGGGGTAGAAAAGAATTGGTACCTGAGAATTTACTTTTCAATAATGTGCTGTAAAGAAATCTATAATACAATTTATTGAAACACATGAAAAGGACATTTCTTTCAACTAGTGAGATTAACCTCATTCAATAACCTACAAAGCCAGCTCAATATAATCAACATACACATAATCAGAAATCTGCATTACGTATTATGAAATGTCTAATTGGAATAAAAATAATAAAAACATAAAAATTAATTGCGCTTAAATTTTTACAACATAATTTTCAGTTCAATAATAAAATAAGTACAAACGCCTACATCGAACCATACACCAAATTATGTTACAAAATATTAACTTTAATAATCTTAAAAACTCAAACTAGTTTGACAGATAAACACATCAAGTGCCATTGTACTAGTGACGTCATTAATACATAGACTGTCACCTCTAAAATTACCATAACTCTATGAGATCGCCTCACAGTTTTATGAGCAATTTTTATGGGGGAAAAAAGGTTGAGACAAGGAGTCGAGTCGTCCTTCATTCAAGGTCGACTGCTTTATATACCCCGGCCCTTTAGGTACTGTCAAGATATTGAGAAATGAATTGTCTTTTAAACGTAAAGAAAGTTTTTATTCGTGTGCTCTCGTCTTTTGTTGTGTGTGTATGTGTGCGTTTGATGACGTAGTTTTTTTTATGTTTATGATTGTGGAACGTATGTGTTACGGTTTTTGGGAACAGGTGTGTTATCTTATGATCGAAGTTCATTATAAAACGGTTTACATGATGCAGTAAGCATTAACAGTAAAATCTGCAGTAAGTTTTTGATACTGGTCTGTCATGGAAGTTGTCAGGTTGCCGAGGTGGTTGATTTGTGTAAAAAAAAATATGACAATGGCCGCAAATAAATTGTCAGTTAAATCCTTTATTTGTTTAATTGATATTTTGTTTCGTTTCCTTATAATTTATAACACGCCTAAGCATTTCCACTTCTCCAAAAGTACCTACCAATAACCACCTAAACTTCACTTGCGCTTTTTATTCACCAGATTTCACTCTGAGTAATTATTATTTTGCACCAAATAGGGACAAGCTCGCCAAAAATTCCCAAAACCTACTACCGTAGCTCCTGGCTTACAGGAGTTGCAGCGGTGTGTTCAGAGTTTCGGTATTTTTCTGTTTGTATCGCCACCGATACAACAATGAAAAAACCAAAACTGAAGTCGTGTCTCAGGTATATGAATAACTGTCTTGTGTCCTGCAACTACATCAGAAGATTTATTCTAAGGGGAGAAGAAAAAACTGTAGTTTCTACTTCCTTCAGTAAATTTAATGTAAGAGACAGATTCGACTTATTGACCAAATAGGTTTTTTTTTATGGAATAAGCCGGTAAACGAGCAGACGGATCATCTGGTAAGCAATCGGCGTCGCCCATGCCACCTGGAACACCAGAGGCGTTACAAGTGCGTCACCGGCTTTTTGGAGATTAGGAGTTTGAGGATCGTTGGGGATTCAGGGATTGGGGAGATTGGGGAAGGGGAAGGTAATTGGGCCTCCGGTAACCTCACTCACACGACGAAACACAACGCAAGCGTTGCTTCACGTCGGGTTTCTGTGAGGCCGTGGTATCACTCCGGTCAAGGTAGAGGCAAGATTTCATTTGTCGTAATAACAATTATTTATAGATATTCATAGCTAATTAAAAACATGTACTAAATCTATAACACCTAGTTATCCGCATCAGATCTAGCATTCACCTAAGATTATATACCTACTTATTACGCAAAGTTCTACTGATGAGAGTTAGCATTTGTGCAATAGGTGCAAAGATATTGTAATTTCTGCTATAAGTACCTGTAGTTAGAATATTATTTATTTGATTACATAAGATTGACTGATCGAATAATTTCATACGTTCTAGAAATACAAAGAAGCGCAAATTCATGATCACTCTTAAAAAATATAAAAAATGCACCTTAGGACTAGTAGCGCCATCTCTTACGCATTTAATACATTAAAGTTGACAGTTATAATTTGAAAAAAGATGCACTTATATTGTACATTGTTGACAAAATAGTGACGTAATAAAAACATAGCAAAACACATTTATCCTTAATTCTTTGGACTTTCGGACCATTCAGTCTATTTATCAACATCTCTATCCCCAACCCAGCTTCTAATTACATAAACTCCAGTAAAATAGTCCAAAACAACTTCTTAAATCACCACAAACCCTTATCACTATCCAAATTCCATCGATATCCGGTTCTGAGGTGAATGACCTGCTTTCGTACAAAAGATCGGTGCGGATAGTGCGCGCGCGCAGCTTATCGCCGGCCTCGGGGATCTAGGCGACATGGGGAATTCTGCTGATCCACTGTTAAGATAACTGGCCTTTGATTTTGTTACATTTTAGTTTAAGACGTTTAGTTTATGCAGACAAATAAATGTATAGTTGGGTTAACTGTTGGTACAGTTAATGGCGGCTGGTTTATTTATTTATTGGTTCCATTCCGTGGTTATACATTTAAGATCTTTTTAAATTTTTTAAAGGATTTAATTTTTTTAATGTTTTTAAATAATACAGCGTATTTGAGATAATTGATTTAATAATTATTATAATTGATCTTATAGGTCGGTACGACATGGATATGTACTTACGAGTATGATATAGGACTATATTTTATTAACCATGGGATCATAATTATGAGATCGATTTTCCTTTCTGAATAACAGAATCGAAAATAAGTGTTTCTACATAAACAAATCGAAAAAATATCACATTTAACAAAAGTACGACTTTCAGTTCACCTAGACAGCTAATTAACTCACAATAATACAACACAACAGTCCCTTCCTAGATATTTGGCACATTTTCTTTATTCTTTACATACAAAAACAGTTTAAAATTATTTTCATGATTTAACTTTGAAGATATTTATGAAGACCACATGCAGAAATACACTTCTTGCCAGTGACGCAGATAATGAACAACTGCGTGGCGTATAAATGACGTTAAAGGGATATTTTCTATGAGATTCTTTGTAAAACTATTATAAACTGGACTCCTTAAGAGATAGAAGACTAGAGCCAAATTTCTGCGACTAATTTCCAATTGCTGTTCATGAGATAGCTCTTTTTTGTATGTGCTGTACAATTTCAAACTAACCATGTCCACAAAAAGGGCTACAAGCCATTGCTTCCGCGATTTAGTTCCAAATAATTTCATAGATGCTAAATGTATTAAAGGCTTCAAGATATGCAATGACTCAGCAAAAACCAGATCTTTCACGTTTGATGCTCCAGAGTCTTCCTTTATTTTCATGGGCTCCCAGTCACGGAAAGCGACGCCTTGAGATCCAACAACACGTCTCATTACTCGTCCCGATCTTGGTAGAACAAAACATGTATTAGAGTTCTGGTCAATCTTTCTTCCTTCAATGAGTTCCTTCCTTCGTAACACCGGTATCGGTGGATGCTGTATTGGCAACTCCTTAAACCTGAACAGCAGGACAAGAGCTGAAGAACATTTAAAAACTTGCAGTAATGTTACGACCGTCCATTTAGCTTGCGATCCGCATTTGTTTTTCACTAGCATTTCAATAAAAACTTCACTGTAGTGAATTATAGTCAACCACATTTTGATCTGGTCCCGCTGACCGTAATAAAGGTCCTCAGTATCATAAGTTTCTCGTAAAATCCTGTCGTTATGGAACGATACGAGTTTTGTGAGCGTATACACCAGTTCTGATGTTAAAGGTGATTTGTCCTTATTTACCGCCATAAAATAAGAAGACCACGTCGCTAAGGTTTCTATATCCGCCACTAGCCAGGGATTCTTAATCACCCATCGTTTGTAATCCATATAAATCTTTTGTAATTTCTCCATTCCAAACTTCTTTCAAATCGAAATAGAATGCAATCCTGTCTAGTCCATTCAAAAATTTAAATGAATTGGTTATGTTATCGTAAATTAAATCTCTAACACAACACAGCAACTAGTTGATTCTATTTTTTGTGTGACACGTGGCCACACAGTGCACTTACGTCCAGTTTCAATAACCTATCTATCTGTAGATTTGCTTACTAGAGATAGATTTTTGACACTTTTTGTATGGAGCTCATGTCAAAATTCTATCTCTAGTAAGCAAATCTGCAGATAGATAGGTTATTGAAACCGGCTGTAAACCTCAAACTTTTTACTAAATGATTGAGACAGTGGTGCCATCATAGCAAAATGTGACAAAAGTAAAAATTAAAATAGGGTGCGTTCAAATTGAAATGCATAAATTAATTTATCTTTTCATACTATACTTTATAGATTAAACTAATTACATTTTCAATAAAGGATTTCAATTATTATATTTTATTAGTAAGTACGTACTTAGTTAATTACCTATAATTTCATTGAGTCATGGTAGGAATAAGTTGACTATCTGGATGAATATGGTAATCGGGAAATGACGTACCAAATATGGCGTCATAACCTCTATTACGTTGCATGTCGTGATTTATCATATTTATGATGGTAACTTGATTTAAAAAATGTAATTTAAAGTAATACCTAATTAAAGACCTAGTACCTATATAAATTTAAGACTGATACACACCTCAATATTGACGCCACATCTAACAAGACACACAAGACATCATACAACATTCAATTTTTAAGTACACTTCTCAAAAATAAAATAAAATGCTACATAATCAAATCAAAAGTTATTAATTGAAACTTTCTTTCAATTATCATCAACGTCTCATCAATTTAAACTAAATAAATTGAACGATAAAATATTCGATCAATAATTCTTTGTTTATCTAATCTAAAAACATTCTGTAATCAAAATTGGGTATGCAAATTACATCACTAGCTCTCGAAAAGATGAAAAAAAATTAGGCGATTTCGAAAATCTCCACGTGTCCTAATAAGGATTAAAATGGCGTAAATATTTAAATTTTGAAAAGTCTAGAATCCTAAAAACAATATAGAGCATTTTTATTGCTACTTACGTTCAGTTTTTATTGCTTTTATTGCCAAAATCGATTCAATAAATATTTTTTTGTAAACAAATAAAATAAAATTTTGTGTAGGAAGGAAGTAAATTATGTATGCTTTTAGTCCATTTTCAAATAACATGTATTATGATAACACTTGTTGGAATCTTTGTAGACATGAAGATAATATATAAATAAAATCATAGAGTCTTGTAGTTTGGGTTAGCCATGCTTCGGTACGGATGGGCCGGCTCGACCGGCGTGATACCACGACCTCACAGAAAACCAACGTGGAACAACGCTTGCGTTGTGTTTCGTCGTGTGAGTGAGGTTACCGGAGGCCCAAATACTCTACACCGCCCCAATCTCCCCCATACCTAAATCCCCGATCCCTATCCCTGAATACTCAACCCGCCCCCCCCCCCATCCCTGAATACCCACCAATCCTCAAAGTTCTAATTCCTAAAAGGATATTTCTGATTGCTTACCATCAGGTGATCCGTCAGCTCGTTTATAGGCTAATCCCATAAAAAATGTCATCACCATCACCTTATGGCTGACATACACTTACTGTACAAAAATAAAGAGTCATAAAATTGATAATATCATACTATCACTAAAGCAACAGAAGCAAACTCAGTATTTAATTTAAGGGATAATGTAAAATAAAATATCTTTTAATATTTATTATTTACCTTTTTATTTGGGTACTTAAAAAATTGAGATTACAAAAGTTATACTTAGGTACAAAGTTATGTATATTTAAGATTACATGAATTGTATATTTTTGATCTAAAAGACTAGAAAAATGTCTACTTATACAAAAATGTACTTTGAGATCTTAATAGAAAAACATTCAATACAATACTTGTCCGTTTGCTAAAAACTGCCATACTAAGTACCCTTCGATTTCATTCAAATACATTCTTTAAATTCATCCCTTGTTTATGCCATGGTGGTAGCCAAACGCTACCACAACACTTACTTCTAAAACATCTTTGACTTCCATCACATTCCGTTTCCCTACAACATAATATCACAATCTTTCAGACATACCTCATCTCAAATAGTCTTTGGTTTTCATTTCATCTTATTTATTGGCACTTAATGTATGCCACCCAGTCCAACATCGAGATATAATTTTTATCCTTCCTTTGTCCACAGTCTCTAGGCCTAACGAATTGTTACTTAGATCTTTGATTGCAACCTACCCCTTATACTGTCATATTCAAATACTTATTATGTAGAGTATACCTTAAAATATAAACATGAACTTGAGTAATTAGTAAATGATTATAAATTGATTGATACATTGGTTAATATTGACATTGATTATATTAACTAATACTAATTTAATTACATTATCATGCCATGACCTACCTGATTATAAAAAGTAAACTGAGGAAAAAGGCCTACCTACACTAATACAGTATTAACTCGGAGTACCTATAATGTAAATCATTTTGTGCATTTGATGTATGAAATAAATAAAATGTTACTATTAAAGTATTTATAGCATGTATGATAAAATAAGGTCTACAACATAACATCTCATTCTAAGTAAAACAAATAAATATTAAATATACCTAAAATAAGAATCAAAGTATTTTCAATACAATACTAAAGCAAAATGTGTAAACTAAAATATAAATAATATATAAAGAGTTGCATCTACTCATATTTTTTTTTAATTCAGACTTAATTCATATGTGTGTCTCCCACCCACTAAATACATTTTCATTATTTTTGTTCCTGTTTTTGAATCCTCCGTCTCCGTCAAATTTGGAATTTTCCTCATGGAAGTTACTTAACAGTCTAACATTTTTGATATATTGACAAAATGCAGGAAACATTATTTCGCTTTCCAAAACAATATTTTCAATTTTACTTTAGAAGAAAAAACAAACACAATTTTTTTCTTTTTCTTTAACTCATCATGGCATCATAAAATTAATCACAATTGTTATAAAAACTTGACTTTTTTGTAAATTAAAATACTTAGGCAAGTCTATCAGGTAAAATTGTTTGGCCCCAACGTATTACAGTATTTATTAAATATAGAAAGAACAGAAAACAAATGATCGGGCTGGCCATACATATGATACAAGCAGTTATTGTGTAAGACAGTGCCTCGTTGTCCTGTTCAGCCCTATGCATTTTGGAAGAGCCAGCAAATTTCCAGAAACAAAAGAGTTTGTTATAAAACTCAATGCTAGCAAATTACTTATGTTTTTTTTGAGGTATACCTTAGACAGACTACTTTTTTTTACAGAAATAATGAAGTTGGTACGTAATTGATGTCCGCCTCTGCTCCAATAAATTAGTTATCCATTCTTCAATTCGTGTCCATCAAAAGGTTTGTCTGTATGAGAATCCTTGTATTTCCATCAATAGTTTGTATGTAACTTCAATGATCTGGTAAACGAGGATTGAAGCAAAACCGATCCTTCACTAAAACCAATACATAAACACGTATAAATATTTATTTGTCTGTAACAATTTGCCGGTAAGTTAGTAAATACAATTTGTTTACTTACCTATTGCAACAGAATGTTTTGTATCATTCCTCAATTGATTCTTATTTCAATAATTCAGGGAGTAATCTACATCATTTTATTTGCATTTCGATAACTACTTAGCGAAAGCGAACTAGCTAAGTTTACGACCAAAACAATCAATAAATTAATGTCAATGTCAAAACATCAATCAATTTTGAACTTGACAATTTCGCTGCGTTCAGAAAGTTTCTTCAGGCCAGTTCAAGGATACACAATATTCAGTTTGATTTATTTGCGCGCATAAAGTTTTTTTTAACCTTCACCTGTCTCTGTTTATGGTGATACTAAAATAATATTGTGTTGAAAACAAAATCAGTTCAATTGTTTGAGCTTGTAATTAAAAATCTGATCGATAATTTCAAAAAGTCATTCTTTCTTTCCTTCCTAAAATAGAAAATTTGATAATCATAATAATCAGATATCACTGCAGAACAGGTACCAGGATTACATAAGAGTAGAGAAGATCTGATACGTTTCGGTCGCCCACACCGAGACCGGTCAACATTATTAAGTCGTTCTGCTAACAAACCTAGATATAATTTCTACAGGGCAGATTATTCATCTGTAATAAAAAGTCTAAGAGGTGTTGACTGGCAAACGGAGTTCTCGAGCTGTGAGGGGGTTGACTCAATGGTACAAAAATTCTATCTAGTATTGACTGATCTCATAGACGAATTTGTGCCGAAACCAACGATCCATAAATCTAAGTTTCCTTCATGGTTCAGTACCTCGCTTATCAAATTGTTACGCGAAAAGGAAAAAATACGGAAAAGATTCAAAAAATATGGAAACCCCAGAGACGAAATTGAATACCACCTGCTTCGTACTAGATGTCACACAATATACGATAGATGCTTCTCTGAATACAAAAACAATATCGAAGCTAACATCCCAAAAAATCCTAAACTCTTCTGGAGTTATATTAAACATAAAAGAGGAGGCAAATCATCAATACCTGCAACAATGAATTTAAAAGACCAGGTCGGAAACACAGGCCCTGAAATAGTTAATCTATTTGCAGAACATTTTGCCTCGATCTGCTCGTCCGGCTCGGCTCCTTCGGATGCTACTTTGCTTGCGACTCCGTGTCACGCGTCCTTACAACGGAGTTTGCATTTGCTCACGATAAAGGAGTTTGAGGTGCTTAAAGCGATTAAAAAAATTGACGCTGCGAAGGGTGCCGGCCCGGATGCGATTCCGCCGGTGTTTGTGAAAAGATGTGGTTCTGCATTGGCTTTGCCTCTGACCTTAGTGTTCAATCGATCATTAGCAGATGGGACATTTCCGTCGGAGTGGAAAAGGGCACGCATTGTTCCGGTCTTTAAGAAAGGGGAAAATTCTGACGTTCAAAACTATCGTCCTATTTCCATTCTGTCCTGCTTTTCCAAGCTATTTGAGTCGATTGTTTATCCCGTGATCTGTCGGCTTGTGGATGACAGCATCTCAGATTCACAGCATGGTTTTAGACGTGGTCGCTCAGTCGTCACAAACCTGGTCCCTTACATTTCTAATATATCCAATGAAGTTGACTCGGGCAGGCAGGTTGACGCCATCTACACTGACTTTAGCAGTGCCTTTGATAAAGTTAACCACTCCGTTCTTCTGAGGAAATTGTATGGATTGGGTGTGGATGGGGCACTTTTGAAATGGTTTGAGTCCTATCTAGGGCAAAGACCTCAGTCAGTGGCTGTCAACGGATTTAACTCAAATATCTATTTTGCCGATACTGGTGTTCCTCAGGGATCGCATTTGGGACCTCTTCTGTTTATAATCTTCATTAACGACATAGTTGAAAAAGTAAGACTATGCAAGGTGTCACTGTTTGCCGATGACCTCAAAATATATAAAACCATATATTCCGTTGGTGACTCTCGTCAACTACAGGTTGACCTGGACGCGATACTGGACTGGTGTCTCGTCAATGGTATGAATCTTAATGCCAGTAAATGTTTTCATATCAAATTTACAAGAAAAAGGAAGCCAATTGCAACGGAATACATGCTTGGTGATACAGCATTAGTGGAGGTCAACGAAATCCGGGATCTTGGCGTGATAGTTGATAGTCAGCTTAGGTTCACCTCACACATTGACAAATCTGTCACAAAGGCAGCTCAAATGCTCGGATTTTTAAGACGGAACTCGACCGGATTTAAACATCAGCGCACTAAAATCTTGCTTTACCAATCCTTGGTCCGTAGTCATCTTGAGTTCGCCAGTGTTGTGTGGAGTCCGTTTTATGCTGTGCACTCGCAGCACATTGAGAGTATACAGAGAGCGTTCACTAGACACCTTGCTTATAACACTGGTGGATTTTCTCACAGGAATCCCTATAAAGAGCGCTTGATTAGGTTTCGAATGCATTCTCTTCGCGAGTGAAGACTTTTGCTGGACATGACCTTCTTACACAAAATCATAGGTGGTCATTACCGGTGTAGCTATTTTCTGGAGAGCATGCCTCTGCGTGTTCCGCGTGTCTATCCTCGAGGAAAACTTAAATACATTTTCTACATTCCACCGGTAAAGTCTAATTTGGGACGGCAAGCACCTCTCCGTAGAATAATTGATGAGTACCACTCCCTTATCTCAACAATACCCGATCTTGATGTGTTCCACGATGGATTAAGAGTATTTAGAGGCAGGATTATTGATGCACTATAGTATCGTTTGTTATTGTTGTTGTTGGTGCTGCTTGCTGCTTTATACTTTGGCATCTGTTTTAGACTCTGACATTTCTTTAAATCATTGAAATTATTTTGATCCTCATTTAATTTAATTTAATTGACATTTCTTTGAAATCTTGACGATAATTTGACATTTTATTATATTATATTTGTATTAAATTATTATTATTATTAGACTTAACTCGTCGAGTACCGGTTTTATAGACACAATTAAAGAACAATAGGTCGCGGTCACCGGTGACCGCTTGGTGTTTGACAGATTAATATGGCATAGATACTAATTAATTTTTGTTGTTTATTTGTTTTGTTTTAATCAGACATCTTGTTAAATTCTCATTTTAATGTGTGTATGGTGTGGATTATTGCTGTTATTTTCTTTTCTATAATTCTTAAATTGGATTTTATTTTTAAGCCACTGTTAAGCCTATGAATTGCCAGTGCTATGTACGCCATTATTGTCGCATGCATCAGACCTTTATTTTGTTACTATTGTGTATTTTGAATGTTATATGTTTGTGATGTGGCCGTACTCTTTCGAATAAATAAATAAATAAATAAACAAAGATCGGATTGAGTAATATTTATCTAGTAGTTGACTTAACTATTTGAAATATAAGGGGCAATGCTTTGATCGTACAAATTGTGCATGCTGCCTTTTATGTAGCGAGAATACATCTATGTGTAGATGTCAGCATCTCAACTTAGAATTCAAACAACGAAAAAAAAATGTTTTAATTATTATTTTTTTAACGCAAAAGAATTTCAAACGCTATCCTTTTTTTATTAACAATAAAAAAAGTCTTCATAGACTTTCTTCATAATGCGGATGAGGAGGGACTCTTACCGGCAAAGTCAAACTTAAATTTTAGTCTAAAGGGAATACCTATTGAAAAAGAAATAGTTCGTAAATAACAATTAAGTATTCACCTAGGTAAATAAATGCCTAAGTACTCATTTAATTTTATCAGACCACTTGATCAATGACAGAGGTACATTCGCCATCATACGTTCAAAATGATGTGCTGTGACAAATATAATATTGTTCGAAGAATTTCGTCAATCGGTACGTCATACAAGACAGATCAACGGATCGTGACGAATGCACATACACGTTTAGCACTTGACTGCACTCGTACTTTGGGAACATTAGTAAGTGATATCACAGAGAGCAATAGTAGGGTTCCAGCAGAAATAGGAACTTAAGTATTGAGTGGATTATGGGCCACCTCTATACATATACTTATGTTTAAGACGCTTTGTCATAAGTAATTTCTACGTTGGGCAGATGAGTTGGAGATCCCAATTTTCCAGTTTGGGTTTATCACAGAGCGTTGAAGTCCGGTCTGTGTCAAATGTGTAGTAATCACTTAGTTGGCTTTATGAAAATATTAGGAGGAGTGACATAATATAATTTATTATCTATCTATCCTACTCTATCGTCACCTTCACTAAAGTTTAGTCTCTGTACAATATTCATCTGTGGTCGCTTCTGGTTATAGATATTTAAACAAAGATTGTTGACAGTGGTATGCATGGTACGCAGTGGCGTGCACACCATACATGCAAATAAGCACTGCATACCCTAGAAAATCATGGTAAACCTACATAGTCAATTACATAGTGTCACTCATATACACGACATGAATATTTACTGACATCATACAGAGATTTCGTAATTTTATTGATACTTAATTCGGAAAACTTGTAACTAACGCCATCTATTGAAAAAATATTGAAGTACTACAACCACTTTCTACTTTCTTCGATATTGGAGCATTGCGCCAGTGGCGCCGCCACCTCGCTATTGTGTGATGGTGGCGGAAGCATGTACTAATGCTAGCCGGTACAATTTGCTTGTTTTCTTGTGCTGATGTTGGATTTTTTTTTTGTTAGGTTGGTAATTTCTATACAACTGCAAAAGCACTGCTTCTTCGTTATCCGACTAATTTAAGAAGTCAACAAAACGTAGCGTTTGTTGATTGAAAATAGATATATTAATTTTGGTCAACTTATTGTTTACGTTTTTGGCCATTTTGTTTGGTTATGTTTTTATGTGCAAGTGAATAAATTGTAATGTAATGAATTATAATTTAAATGAACTGTTAATTTACCGAAAATTATGTAAAATTATAGCTGTGAGCTCTGTGCTGGTGATTTGTGTTGTTCAATAAATTCAATATGAGTGCGTTGTCGTTATTCTCGTTTGAAGAAGAAACGAAAATATTTCCAAAGGCGATTTTGCGTGTGTCGTATGTCCGGGCTAGGCGTAACTCAAAAAAGGTAATAATTTTATTATTTCTTTTAATAAAATACGATTTGCGATTATAGGTAGGTATAGTTTGTTAGCACTGGTTGTGTACCAATTTAATTATTGTTTTTAAAATCCAGTTTATCTTGATCTCGCTTTGTACGATTTTTCTATGCATTTAACGGTCAGTTATACTGGTGTCGCATAGCTTGATGTGTAGCCATTTGTACTTCGCCGCTCCAAAGTTAATAGATTTATAAAATAGATACCGATAGATCTATGTTGATCAACTTTATACACGGATAGTTTTAAAATAATTATGTACCTAATTTGTCTATACAAATTAATAAAATACTTACTAAACCTAATTACCTACTCAAAACTATGATGTTTCGGGAGTTTTATTTTCCGAGATTAATGTACCTAGACCAAATTTATTTTTAATCATGTGATACCTTCTGCCTACCCTACTTCAAATCTCTGTGCACGCCCCTGATGGTACGGTTGCTTAACCAAACGCTACCGGTCGGCAATGATATGCGTTCTCATAGTCTATTAGTCGACTGTCAACAAATATTAATACTGAGATCTTGTACCAAAATATTCTATGGTCAATATTAGATCGTGTTCTTTTGGGTAAACTTGAAACATTACACTGCCTCGATTATTGATGAACAGTTCGATCACCTGCAGCTGTAGCCAAATGCCATTTAGCGTTTGTCTACTTGTCATCATCAACAGCCTATAAATGCCCACTGCTGAGCAAAGCCTCTTCTCATACGGAGAAGGTTTCAGAGCATTAATTACCACGCTTGCTCAATACGGGTTGGCGATTACAAACTTATAATTAGAAATTATAAGCCCAGGTTTCCTCACGATGTTTTCCTTCACCGTTTGTCAGTAGTGTCTGAATAATTTTGAGAAAGTACATATAACTCGGAAAAAGTCACATTGGTACTTGCCGTTGGTAGGTTTCGAACCCGCACCCTCATACATGAGAAGTGGGCGTCTTAAACCTCCGGGCCACCATGACATTACTTGTAGACAATTAAAATTGCTTGACTGGAGTATATTGATAATTCAAGATAGTCTACTTATGATCCAAGTTGCAATCCTCATATAATAACCAACAAAGGCCTGTATTTTTACTCAGCAATTGTCGTCTCTAGTCTCCAACACCAATTAGATTTATGAAGTAGCTAAAACTTTATAACTGTTGACGTCGTTCAGAAATACATCCTTACTAATATTATAAATTGGAAAGTGAGTTTGTTTGTTTGTTTGTTCCGATTTCACGCCGTAACTACTAAACCGATTACTTTGAATTTTTGCAGATGTAAAGTTAGATGTCTGGATTAAATAATAGGGTACTTTTTATCCCGAAAAAAATTGATATTCCCGAGGGAAAACCAAAGTATTGGTATAGATCGCGCTGTGTGTATTAGTATATGTCACATAAGCTGCTTTTTATCCTTTTGTGACGCGAGCGAAGCCGCGGGTAAAAAAGCTAGTAATGATATAAGCGGTTAAGTAGGTACCTACATTACATAAGGTCCAACTTGTACAAGAAGCCCCCTTTAACCAGAAACAGCATCTAAGAGGTTTAGTCCACAAAACCAGTGTTCTGAGGGCTTACGTACGAGTACGAATTTTATTTACGTTAAAAGTAATCGAAACGAGACCGCGTGCGTTGCTCTGATTGGTCGGTTCATTGATGTCGGCCAATCAGAGAGCCAAACACATATTTGTTACGATTACTTTAAACGTAGAACAAACTCGTACTAAGGCTTCTGATTGGTTTGTTCATTGGAGCTGGCCAATCAGAGCGCCGAACCCATATTCGTTACGATTACTTCAAAAGCAAAATAAACTCGTACTAAGGCGTCTGGTCCCGACACAGATATGACGACAATAAATATTACACAATGCCACGCCCACAGACGCACAGGTCACAATAGTGATAATAATTTGCATCTCAACAACTAGGAAGCGCAGTTATCAATACCACAAAACATACATCAGAGCTTTCTCTATAAAACACAAAGGATTTCCATCCATATTCCTAATCAACTAGAGTTGAAAATACACAGTGTTTAGAACAATATTTAAGCGAATATTTCTTGGAAACTAGAATAGGAGTTTGTAGGTTGAGCTAAATATTTACCTAGGGAGATAAGGTTCTATGTCTAGCTGGTTTTATTGATGATATATTACATTGTGCAGGTTTTTTGAAGTTACGTCTTGGGTTGATTGTAAGTTAAACTGTCAAACACCAAGCGGTCACCGGTGACCGCGACCTATTATTCTTTAATTGTGTCTATAAAACCGGTACTCGACGAGTTAATTGCCAAATGGGCAAGTGCAAGGACTCCTTTACATTCATGAAAGCCTGGTACTAACACTGTCAGGTTAATTTGCTAGATGGTTATTTAAATGCTTTTTTCCAGGTCCCTCGATTTTTATTTACCTTATCTATCCACCTTCTCGATAATAATAGCGCAAGCAAATAGCAAGTTCTGCAAGTTCAGCAGATTAAATATTAATAAATTACATCACCTGTACCTATGTCACATTTATTATGAAATATTAATTCATTACAAGGCAACTGAATAACAATCTGAAGAAAAATAGTCCTCATTACCGATTTGTCTCGGACGCGATCTAATCATACAATTTGCAATCAAAACTCATTGTGTAACAATCGTAAGACTGTCGCGTCGTCGTTGCAATTGTAAAAATATCTGTTGCTTAGTTATATAGAAAGTTAAATGAATAATTTTCGTAACAATTTCATTTGTTTTACTAAAGTATCTCATCGGCCCTAGACTATAGAATTGAAAATGCAAAAGCTTGACATAACATGTGACATGCATAAATTGACTTTTCTACGCACTTGTTCGAATAGCGCTTAATTGTCATTTGTACAGCCTGCCCTGCAGAGGGTGGTAAGGACAGGGTAGACTTTGAAACAGTGCAAGATAAGTACTAGACTCAATAGCACCTACAACTCTTTCAGCTTCTTACACCCTGGTCCACGCAAGAGAGCAAAAACAACTTAAAAATACAATCCTTATAACCTTTCAACAACTGTGTAGACGACAAAACAAACTAGTTCCTATATTCTTGAAAAGTGAACGCTCAGCAGTTAAATCTGTCTCGAGAGGACGCTTGGAGAATACTAATCCATTCTGCGCGAAAGCGGTTGAGGAGACGACGAACTTTGGCATTCAAATAGCATTATATGGAGATCAACGTCTGGGAGCATTAAATCCGTTTTCTTAAATGACGTCTTTGTTTTTTGGTTTGTTGATAATAGTTAACGTAATGTGGTAAGTTCCTCTGTTCTTTGTATTGTTGTTTTCCTATGAGGTATCTTGTTTGATTTTATGACACATTTATGTTTTTTTTATGGCCTGTAAACGAGCAGACGGATCACCTGATGGTAAGCAATCGGCGTCGCCCATGGACACCTGGAACTCCAAAGGCAGTACAAGTGCGATACCGGCCTTTTGGGGATTAGGAGTTTGAGGATCGTTGGGGATTCAGAAATTGGGGAGATTGAGGAAGGGGAGGGTAATTGGGCCTCCGGTAACCTCACTCACACGACGAAATAACCAACGCAAGCGTTGCTTCACGTCGGTTTTCTGTAAGACCGTGGAATCACTCCGGTCGAGCCGGCCTATTCGTGCCGAAGCATGGCTCTCCCACACTTGAAATACTTTTGTAAATGTGTTACACTTACAAAACATAAATTTGATTTTCGAATGTTATTTTTTAAAGACGTAACTGGCAACGTAAAAGATGGATAGGGAATTATAGCTGTGTACATCACAGAAAGACCACCATCTTAATCTAATAAAATCCTAAACAAATTGATATCTCCAGTCGGAAACCTATACAAACTGCTTCTGATCTAGGGTAAGCAAGACTAAAGTAATTTGATATGGATCTAGAGTTTTTTATGACGACGGAGTTAAAGACTATGGAGTGTAGGATTATTGGAGTATAGCATTCCTTTAACAAAATGTCTTCCTGGTTTAATTGAAATAAATGATTATGACTTTGACTTGAAATTTAGAAGTGGAGGACTTCACTAAAACCACCCGGCGGCCACTAACAGCACCGTTTTTTTTTTTAAGGGGCGGAAATCATCGAATGTCTGCTCCCGCCTGGGTGAGGCGGGAGGAAGTATCAGACTCTTACTGACTAAAAACCACCCTGTTCCTTCTCCTGCACGTCGAGCCGGAGCCCCGGTTACCCGTTAGGTTCTCCGCGACTCCGAATCGGCATCGGCCGTATTGGGCCCCATCTGTGGATTGCAGCACCGATAAGACGCACTAAACGCATCATGGCCTAGAATATCAGAACGTTAGAAGGGCAACGACCACCAACAATAACAAATTAATGAAGACCATACCTTAATGATTTTAAAGACATCACTTATTTCCATTTATCATGCCCCTTCACAATATGGGTACCTATACCAAGACATAAACATTGCACATCTAACTACCTACCTACATACTCTTTAGGGAAGAGCCCTTTGCCCTGCAGCGGAACAAATGCGACCTATCAATAATATGGCCATAGAACTGATTGACTTGAAGATTGTGCTAAGCCGTGCCCATCAATGCTACACACTTGGAGATGTAAACAATAGGCTTGGTACACGCTTCGTTGGGTACAACTGGCAAAGATCAGCGATGTGCTTTGTGTAGATACGACATGTATGTATATGATACAAGGTTTAAAGGGTCTTCGATTTCAGCCTTTGACTGCTGACAAAAAACCGCTGAAGGCATATCCTCCGCTAACGGTTCGTTCGGTATCGCGGTTAACGTGTTAAAGGCCAGCAACGCATCTTTGAATACCCTTTTTTTGAGGAGGTAAAATCATCCAATGACTTCTCCCGCCCGGGTGAGGCGAGAGGGAGTGTCAGACTCTTACTGACTAAAAACCACCCCGTTCCTACTCCTGCACTTCGAGCCGGAGCCCCGACAACCCGTTAAGTCTTCCGCATCTCCTTATCTTTGACTACCCTGGTGTTACAAGTGTTAGAGTGTTCATCGTCGTCGTTAATTGCTTACTATCAGGTGATCTGTCTACTTCTCTGTCCTCTAACCTACAAAGAAGATATCATTATTTCTAAGTGGCACCCAGATCAAAAATTTCTTTGGTTTCTGTGAACAAAATGTTTATGAAAACCTATTTTTTGTTTATGTTTAAGTGTGCTTGTTATGAGATGGCGCTACTGTCGTTTATTGCTAGACTAGATTGTATGAAAATTCTCAAAAATGTGGTTTTCAATCAGTTATCAAATAAGGTTTAGTAACTTCTTGTGTGTTAACTTAACTGTATACCACTGTAATGTAAATTACACATAGTTGACCGTCCATTCGTCGTCGATATCATTTTATTAGGCATAAATTATATACTCTCTGCATTGTACTTAATCTTAGCCATTATAGTATTGATCAAGAGTTCTTGATAAATGATCTTTACTGTGATGTAACATAATACATACTATGTTCCAAGTCGATGCACATTGTCTACTGAACCACTGGTTTTTGTTCTAATGATACTTTACACATTATGACATTACTAAACGTATGTGTATTGAATGGTATTACATTACTGGCCTTAATAGACGTGACACCTTCTGTATGGTTATGATCGCCTGGTACTTTTGGCCGATCATTCGAGGACTTTAAAAAGGGCACAAAACATAGACGTTATTGATGTATTTAATATTTATATGCCAATTCCCAGTATAACTTTTTGGGTTCCATCAGGATTGATTATAGAGTTGCTTGCTCTATCTTCTCTATAATAATCTAAAATTTTAAACAAGCAAAATTCTTTTCTTATCTTCACAAAGTATTTGTACATATGTGGACTAACTGACATAAAATGTTTAAACTTTGAATGACTTACATTAAGTCAAAAGTACTGAAATATTGCCACATTAACAAATAAAAAAAATACTTGTGTAAGTTTACCAGTGTTTACTATCCATACATCAATAACTAATCCAAACTGAAAGATTTCAAATATGGGACAAGCACAAACTACTTGTATAAATAATATGTCAGATAGTATGTTTACACAACTATTGCTATCAAATGTCAATGTTTATATTGGCAATAAAACTCCTCTGTAAATAATATTATCATAATATTCTTGTCAACAAATCGATTAGACATAACAAGATTTTAGATCGGTATTTTTCTAATTTTGATCAAAAATTCTGTACTCAAAACTAACCGAAAAATGCAACCATCACAACTTCATTTGTTTAGGTACAATAGAAGTGACGTCACTACTAATACCCTAGCTGTCAAATGAAAACTAGTTGACAGATTGACAATACAAACGTCATTTGCACCACAGATTACATATACTTTTGAAAAAGTTTATGCCCAGAGCATAGAAACTTTATTTAGATAAAAATACATGTATACTTAGTTTCTGTTATAAAGGAAGTTATTTGAACAATATACAATGATTACGATACATACCGTTCTTACATAAATATAAGGATATAACATCGAAACAATAAACTGTATCTGTCATTTGGCATGGGCGCGTCGAATCGGCCGATGAGTGGCGCGCGTGCGCAGTGATTGCGAAATATTGTACCGCGCGTGTTCATGTATTGTATATTTGTATCGTTGTACATTCACTGGCGGTTGAATTGTTTCTGGTGGACTAGGGTTGATGTAGTGGAATTTAAAGAAAATATTTCGATAAAAGCAATTCATATAGATGCCTAGACTACCATTATATGCCTTTATTTTTGAAAACGAGCTTCAGAAAAAAAAATACTAATTAGAAATAGGCCTAATAGCAACACAATAAAGATTGTAGACAACCTAGAGTAACCACATTAGCGATATATTAAAAAAGGACCAAATTAAAAGAACCTCTAACCGACGACCATGCATGAAAAGATTGATGAATGTTGGTAAAGCGAAAATGGTATGTAGGAATCGTAGTAATCGGCGTTCTATAGTCTCTACCTACCCCCATGGGAGACAGGCGTGAAGTTGTGTATGTATGTATGTAAAGATTCGGGACATTGCAAGGAGAGGGAGGGAAATAACTAAGCAAAATTAATGTTCTCTGATTAACAATGTACTTTTTAAACTGTCAGCTGTCCAACTTGCCTGCAAAGTGTGTGTAATAAGGCAAATTGTTTTATGTAGAGAAGATTCACAGTGCACCAGTTGTCTGTTACGTCTAGATAGAAAACGATTGGAAGTTCTCGAAAATGTAGTAAGTTCCAAATGGTGTAACTATTAAACAAGGACCAACTTTGTTTTATTTATACTCATTGGTATTGGCAACTATTAAACGACACATACTCATTGAATTGAGCAACAAATACCTATCGTATGTTAAATTTAAGCTATGTGACAGGCCTGCATATGATAATATGTCACAAAGATTAATATTCTGTAAGTAAATTTACGCCCACAATCGCATTTGTCATATAAATACTTTGGAGTCTAGACATGGCTAATTGGCTACCTACTAGGCAAAAACTGGACGATTGGACAATTAGACCGAAAATGTTGACCAGAATTTGTGTGGGTTGTAGCTACTTTTAAAAGTTGGTACTTACTTATGTATTTGCAAAGAAATCATAAAGTCATAAAATACTTGATATCAACCGCTGATGATGCGACTCTTCTATTCTCTTACTGCCGTCTTGATCAAGTCACCACGACCTTTGGGTTTAGCAATTCATTCATGTGTGGGTAACTTTCGGTTTATGACAATTCTCACAAAGAATAGAGTCTGCAATAATACCCAGTGTAGGGCAATAAGCTCATCGATTGGGATACTAAAATGGTGTATAGGTGTATATTTGCTTATCCCTCTAAGCATAACATAATAACATAATATAAATAGGCTAGATAGTAGATATAAAGGTGGGTAACATTAAATAAATCACTCTGCTAGTACTAACAAGTCAAAATATAAAATGGTACCACCTGTACACAACTTATCAGATTTAAGGTACCAGGCGACCATAACTCGTAAGAAGTTCATAACATCGCACTTTATACATCCTGGTTTGCACAACACCGAAATATTATAGTGTTGCAAACGAACGCCCACACGTCGAACTCATTGTTTGACTGCGATCGATATCTGACGGAAAATATGAGCAATAATTGTGTGAAAGTGATGGTAAGCTTTGAATGCTCGAACAATGTTTGTATGTGTTGTTTACAATTGAACACTGTTATTACAAAGATTATAGGTACGCGTATAGAAAAGAAGTATAAACCATAGAGAAACTGAGATGTCTAAGTTCGTTCTTAGTAGGAATTTGCACCAAATAACGAGGAAACAGCGCAGAAATTACACACACAAACTACATTATATAATGAGCAATCTCTGAGAGGGGCAAATTTATTCTATTAAATTAATCCTCATAAATAAACAAAGCAAACTTTCCATACATAATACTCATTCTCCCAGTGACCTCTGTTACCCTAGTAATTAAGCGAGGTTACTATACCAGACTCCCAGCTCTTGAAACGCACTCAGGCTAATTGCTAAATGGTGTAACTCTCGACGTTTCTAAGTGCTTATGGTGGCCTGGTACTATGTTACATGTGCATGTATACCATTGCTTTTTTTTCGACTGTCTGTCTGTCTGCTCAACGTTTTAATTGCCTTAAGAAAATATTCATTTCTTCAACAGATTAATAAATAAATTATAAAAAATATTACGATCTTAAAATTGAATGTACCTTTCATTGATATTTTGCTAAACGTTTAACTAAAAAGCTAATAAATACTATTTTATAATTATTTTATAACCAAGCAAACGAAGACAAGGGACAGCTGTACCAACTTCAATAAATACTTCATTCCATACACTTAAAATATCAACCTTTGAAATTATAACTAGGATGATATCGTAAGATATTTATAGGTTTTCCAGCTCATTACAAGGGCACCATACCATATTGTCAAACTTCAAAAGATTCTCAACTTGAAATCAAACAAAACACACCTTAATCAATGATGTACTAGGCGTCCATAACTCCGTACAAATTTCTTAACACATTTCTACCAGGATATCATAAGATATTTATAGGTTTTCAATCAATGTGGCCCCTACTATGTACGGACCAGTAAAGTCGACTCAGTCAAGCAGTAAATTAAGTCGTAAAATACTTAAGCGAACTGTTATATAACGGGTGAATATTTTATTAAAGTTAATGCTGTTATACGTCATGCATTTTATTACATGTCCGGGGCATAATTTTAGTGGAGGATAAGGCTTTTAATACCTACTTAGTAGCACAGCAAAGACAAAATCTTTATTTAAATTAAACTGAAGCGTGAAAGACATTAAAGAAATTCACTGTCATGGTCATCATTTAAAACTTAAAGCCTTTATTTTTACCTGAGATGCATCGCAAACCCAGTTTGGTGGTTACTTTAGAGTCCGATGTAAAATTAGTACGGGAGCCGTGAACCTATTCAGTTATTGTGTCGCGGAGAACCTAACGTGTAACCAGGGCGCCGGCTCGACATGCAGGAGAAGGAACGGGGTGGTTTTTAGTCAGTAAGAGTCTGACACTCCCTCCCGCCTCACCCAGGCGGGAGCAGTCATTCGATAATAATCCCCCCTTAAAAAAAAAACAGATAATGAAATATCAAACACCATGCTATGAAATAGTAATTACGAAAATCGATATGTCTAGCACTAGATTACATTACACCAATCTTCACAATGAAAAAAGCACACAGTAAAAATACAAAAGAATATCATATCATTTCCTTCAACACAAAACGTTAAACAACATAGATGACATAACCTCAAAATGATCTAGGAAGGAAGATGTTGGTATAGAACGAAGTGCGTGAGGTTGCCATCTGGCGCATAATATGTAAAACTTTTCTATTAGATCGATGTCCACACAATACTTGTACCGGCTTCACCGTTGATTCTTATTTTGATTATTTAAATATAGTAATATTCGTGCAATACGGCCTTTTTATTCATAACTCTTCAGGTTATGGGCCCAGTGAGTGAAAAACAATCAATTTTGTGATCAATAAACTTGATTTGCAGTGATTTAAATACGAACTGATACGACGTAATTAAAGTAATAAACGCGCCGATACCGTGTGTGGCGCGTTAGCGTAACGCGGACTTAGAAGTTACGTTTCCTTTGTTATGAACTAATCAGTGAATATTGACTAACGTGTTTTTTGTTTACGTTTTAAAGTTGAAGAAACTTTATTAACTGTGCAACATGACTGCAACTATTAAAATAGATCAACTTACGGGTGATAATTATGACACATGGAAGATACATATGCGAGCTATTCTGAAGAAGAATGATTATGGGAATATGTATCAGGAACATTACCGAAACCACCGCTCGGCGACCCCAAGTATGCAGAATGGATTAAAATGGACGGCAAAGCGGAGTCCGATATTTTGTTGGCGGTCAGTTCAAGTGAATTAAGTGCGTTGGATGGTTTAGAAAGTTCAAAAGCTATATGGGATAAGTTGAGATCCATGTATCAGTCAAGCGGGCCGGCTAGAAAAGCATCATTGTTGAAGAAACTGGTATTGACACGAATGCAAGAAGATGACGACTTGAAAAAGCACATTGCAGACTTTTTTGATGCCGTCAAGAAGCTCAAAGAAATTGGATTGATAGTTATAGACGAACTCTTGGCCATATTATTATTATACAGTTTACCAGATTCGTTTGCTATGTTTCGAACAGCAATAGAATCACGCGATGATTTACCCCCGTGTGAAATATTAAAAGTGAAGATCATCGAGGATTATGAAGGTCGTAAATCCAAAACAACGGTTGACCAGGGGGCAATGTTCGTCAAACGTATCAACAAAAATACCAATTTGAAGAAGATTAATGAGAATCATTTACGTAAAAATCATGTCGAGTGTTATCGTTGTGGTCGGCGTGGACATATAGCGAGAGAGTGCAAAGCCAAATTTCCCGGTAAACATAAGCAGAGTGCCCAACAATTGGATAGTGGTTGTGATGAGAGAAAGACGACCATGTTATTGAGTACCACTGAAGAGGTGATGCTTGGTGAGCAGACAAATCCTATCTGGTGCATTGACAGTGGATGCACGGGTCATATGTGTAATGAGAAGGTTATGATCAAGGATTTTACACAGTTGAACTCTGAGCTTAACTTGGCGAACAGTAAAAAACGCAAATCAGCGGAACTGGTAAAGTAAACATTACAGTAGATACGGGCAGTGAAGAACGCCAAATTGAATTACAAAAGGTATTCTACGTATCAGACCTACGAACCAATTTATTATCAGTGGCGAAAATGACAGATCGCGGATTCGAAGTGCGCTTTACGAAAAATGATGCGATTGTGATTGATGAAAATGAAAAGGTCCACCTACGTGCAGATCGTGTTGGTAATTTGTACCATGTACGGATGACTCAGGATACCGTCAGTAACGTTGAAAGGGTGAAAAACTCTATAGACACGTGGCACCAACGTCTTGGGCATCTCAATGAGCGTGATCTGAAAGCCATGGCCAAAAGTGCCTTGTACATGGCTTGTCGTTAAATGACAAAGATAAACTGTCTGAGTGTGAGATTTGTATCAGTGAAAAACTGTCATGCAAACCTTTTCCAAAGTCTAGTGAAAGACGTACAACCGATTTACTAGAAATAGTACATAGCGACGTTTGTGGCCCAATGAATACGCAGTCTTATGGTGGTAAAAAATATTTCGTCACATTCATTGATGACAAATCTAGATGGTCTGAAGTCTACTTTATGGCGAATAAAAATGAAGTTTTTAGTGCTTTCAAAACGTATAAAGCGTATGCAGAAAATTTAACTGGAAAGAAGATAAAGAATCTTCAGTCCGATAATGGACGAGAATACGTGAACCATGAATTCGATGATTATCTGAAGAAAGGAGGGATCAGAAGGAGACTGACAGTGCCTTATACGCCCCAGCAAAATGGAATCGCTGAACGGAAAAACCGAACGCTGGTTGAAATGGCACGATGCATGATGCGTCAAGCAGGAAGTCCTCCTGGATTTTGGGCAGAAGCAATTAACACTGCTAATTACATCAGAAATCGGTGCCCAACTACAGCATTAAATGGTCAGATACCATTTAGTATATGGAAAGGAAAGAAACCAACTGTAATATACATGCATATATTTGGATCTAAAGCATATTATAAAGATAAAGGAAAACAGAAGGGGAAATTCGAATCAAGGTCACAGTTAGGAATATTTGTGGGTTATGATACTCAATCAAAAGCCTATAGGATACACGACCCAGTATCGAGGAAGATTGTGATAAGTCGTGATGTAAAATTTGTGAATGAGACAGCTTTCAGACATGAATATAAGGAAATACTTGATGAAGAAGAGAATCCCAATAACGAGAATATTACAGTAGAATTAGATGAACTTGAAGAAACTAATAGAAAGATGAATGACGATCGAAAAATATTGAGAATAAAGAGAAATGGAGATAGACACAGAAGGTCAATTGAAAGAGTACAAGAATCGGAAAGCGATAGAAATAAAGGTCAAAGAAAACGAAACTCAACTGTTTCGTGGGAAGCATTGATAGAACCTCCCAAAAGAGGAAGAGGAAGACCTTGCTTACTCCGGACTGGAATGGCGGGCAGACCGCGGAAAATGTATAATTCAGCACAAGAAGATGAAAATGAAACTGAAGAATCAGATAGTGAAATGAGCGCAGCGACAGTAATACTAGACCCGATGACGTGGACTGAAATAGAGAATAGTGACGATTTAAATGCATGGAAAATGGCTCTGGAAGATGAATATTTTGCACAGATTAAAAATAAAACGTGGGAAATCGTACCACGACCTAAACATCGGAAAATTATTGGAAGTCGATTTGTTTTTAAGACTAAGAGCACTGGTAAAAAGATACGTCTTGTCGCAAAAGGATGCTCACAACGACCAGGGAGGATTTTCACGAAACTTCATCTCCTGTTGTAAGAGCTTCGTCAATAAGGCTCATTGCAGCTTTGTCTGCAGAGTTTGGTCTAGAAATACATCAAATGGATGTAGTAACAGCTTACTTAAACGGATCACTTGATGAAGAAGTCTATATGGAATTACCTGATAAACTAAGCGATGTAATGGAGAGAATACTCGCTAATGAGAAGATTGGATCGCAGAAGAAAATAATAACAGACAAGAATATACTACAGACAGTTAAACAATGGAGTAAAGCTTTGGATGAGTGTGAGGACAGTGTGTGTTTATTGAAAAAGTCTCTGTATGGTTTGCGACAATCTGGATTGCAGTGGTATAAGAAATTAGTGAGAAAGCTGATGGACTGCGGGTTTGAAGCGTTGCAGCAGGACCCATGTATGTTTATTGCGCAAAAGGGTGAGCGAACAATGATAATTGGTGTTTATGTAGATGATATAATTTTGGCAACGGATGACGATGTTTGGATGCGTGATATAAAGAAAAATTGTCAGATTCATTTGAAATGAAAGATATGGGTAAGATAAGTAATTGTTTAGGTATTGAATTTAGTCGTGATGATGAAAACAGAGTTTATATGAGTCAAAAGTCGTATGTAAATAAAATATTAGAGAGATTCAGTATGAGTGAGTGTAAGCCTGCAATTACACCTATAGATGTCAATGTTAAATTAAACAAGCCTGAGTGCGTACAAAATGACATTATGGAACAATATCCATATCAAAGCTTGGTAGGTGCTTTAATGCATCTTGCTGTTCTAACTAGACCGGATATTGCGTATGCTATTAATTATTTAAGCCAATTTAACACTAACTATGATATTGAACATTGGAAGGCTCTTAAACGTGTACTTAGGTATCTGAAGGGTACGTCAGATTACGGTTTAGTGTATGAAAGAACAGGTTTACCTTTGTTTGGAGTCGTTGATGCAGACTGGGGTGGAAATACGGTAGATCGTATATCCTATTCTGGTTTTGCATTTATTTTAGCAGGTGCTCCTGTTAGTTGGGAGGCACGTAAACAACGCACTATTGCCTTGTCGAGCACAGAAGCCGAATATATGGCTCTGTCCGAGGCTACTAAAGAAGCTGTGTACTTGCGAGATATTTTATGTAATGTCGGGACTGATTGTGAATGTGTAATGTTATTTAACGATAACCAGGGTGCCATCAAACTGGCTCAAAGTAAGAACTACCATTCACGAACCAAACATATTGATGTGAGGCATCACTTTATTCGTAATATGTACGAACAAGGTGTAATTAATCTCAAATATTTACCTACTGATCGAATGCCTGCAGATGTTTTGACCAAGGGTTTGAATGGGACAAAGCATCATGAATGTCTACGTAATTTAGGTATGATGGATGAATGTATGTAAAGGCTGGAGATTAAATTTACTCACGACTTCGAGGGGAGGTGTTGGTATAGAACGAAGTGCGTGAGGTTGCCATCTGGCGCATAATATGTAAAACTTTTCTATTAGATCGATGTCCACACAATACTTGTACCGGCTTCACCGTTGATTCTTATTTTGATTATTTAAATATAGTAATATTCGTGCAATACGGCCTTTTTATTCATAACTCTTCAGAAGAATTCACACGGACATCGGTCTCAATTTAAACATTGTACAAAGCAATGCGTTATGCATTTGACAGATCAAACTTGACTTATCTACCTTGAACTGTTTCTAGCCCGCTCGCCTTTCACTGTGTGTTTTGAATACCTAATACCAAACGCCAGTTCACTGGGCAACGCACGTAGTCCAAGAGATAGTGGCTTAAAGCACGCCGGCATGAAACGGAGATAAAACCGATCTTTTAATGTGTTGTGGTGTTAGAATACTGATGAGACAAGTAAAAGTGAATGTTTGGTCGTATTTTCTGTGTTGAAAGTCAATGTCAAAGCCGAATTTTAAGTATAGTGTTTGTATTTGTCTTCTCAGATTCTCACTTTGTTAGATGGTATGCACATATTGGAAGAGAACGCCCCTGGCATCTTCAACTTTACGTTTTGAAATTAAAAATCCCTTCTGCTATTAAAATAAACGAAGTAAGTAAATTGTATGTTGGCATTACACAACAACACTTAAGAGAATATAGGTCGGTACTTATACATAGAACAAACACGATTGACATAATACGGTACCCTAAAAAAATGTGCATTATTTATTAACCGCTTAATATAGACATGAACAATAAATCCTTCGACCACTCGACACCTTAATTGCATAACACCATAGTATACATCTGATTAGTTTTTTATTTGGCTTGCAACAACTGTGAACCTCTTAATCAAATATATGCGATGACGTAACAAATAATCGGGCGATCTCCTAGACTACACTTAGTACAGATTAAGAGCCGAAAGATCATTTTGTTCTTTCACAACTATTGTGCTGAGTTTATTATAATTAAAATGGTGTATTTATACATATACAGGAGTAGTTACTTGTTTTATGTTGCAAAATAATATCGTATGTGCTTTCTAATTAATACTTCTTTGGGGTGCGGTGCCAGAAGACCTCCCCGTGGTGCACCCTGGGTGCGGGCGACAGTCTCCCTAGCGGGGGTGATAGGGTTGGAGTGACTGTCGCCCGCAGCAGACTTCTGGACTGGGCGGGCGAACCCGATAGGGTTCTGGAGGCGGCGGGCTGTGTGCGGAGGCTCATAGCCCGCGCTTCCGAGGGGTGTTTCTCCGCCCGTCTCTCTGGACATAGCAGAGAGCGTGGCGGAGAGGCAAAGGCGGTGCTCGTTGTGCACTCACCCTGCCAGCGAGCAGCATCGGGACACAAGCTGTCCCCGATTGCAGCCGTCGATATCGTAATCCGTAAGGAGATCACGGTCATGTTTTGTGACTCTGAACGGGACGAGGGTCTTGGCTTGGTCGCCCGGACCGCGAGGAAGATAACCTCTATAAAAAATTCCTCCAATACTAAGTTCTGGTGCGCGGCGAGAGTATGCATGGCTGAGGAGTAGTGTCAGTCGCGAGCGCACCCCCAGCTAGGGGACCAGTGGAACCTCTAGTTGGGAAACAAACGAACACTTACCCAGGTACAGGGGGCACTGCCTGGGTGGACCGAATATTTCCCCCATACTCGTGGGAACTTATGGAGAATTTACAAAAAAAAACAAAACCACAACTGTCGGAGGAGGAGAGTGCGGGTGAGCTTGGCTCGCCTGCAGTAGCAGGAGAAGGGAGCCCAAGTGGCTCCGGGACTCGTGGTGGAGCGCTGGACTCGTCCAGCAGGCCCCACACACGGGAGTCTAGTCGAAGGGGGTCGGACTCAGAGTCCGACACAACATTGGCGGAGCGGCTGAGCGTGAGCTCGAAGGCTCACGCCGCCGCGCGACGGGGACGTTCAAACGCCCCAGGCTGGAGGAGGACAGTTTGTCCCCGTCCTCCGGCGCTCAGGAGGCGCCTCCCCAAGGTCCCCACGGCGGCGCGGGGTAGGGGCGGCAAGGCAGCGGTCGCCGGAAACCGGCACCAGCTGCCTGCGCGGAGTCAGCCGAGCAGCTGGCCGCGGAGGGCAGGGCTCTCTCAAGCGCTGCCCGTCGGAGTCCTCTGCGGCCGAGATGTCCGGCGTGGAGATGTCGGAGGGCGAGCGCGGCTCTGAGAGCGAGAGCTGCTCCGGGGGCCTCCAACAGGCCATTACGGCGGAGCTCTACAAGCTGGCGATGGGGAAATCCCAGCCGGTTAGGCTCCGCCTCCTCAGGGCGGCGGCGCGGCCACAATAACGGAGGCGGCCTTGGAGCAGTGTGCGGTGCCCACTGCGGGAAAGGTGCGCTCCGAGCTGGCCGAGATGCGGCGAGAGCTGGCGCGCTTGGCAGCCTCCAATGCGGCTCTGGAGGCCGAGCTGCGGACGGCCAGGGCCGAGCTCGCCGCTGCTCGCGGCAGTCGCCCCCAGCCCCCGGCGGAGGCCGACGTAGTCGGACTGCTGCGGGCGGAGTTGGCTGCCTTCCAGCGACGTTTCGACGTGCTGGAGGGCAGGCTCTTGCGCCCCCCACTCGCGGCGAGTCAGGTCGCCCCCGCGGTCCCCGGTCGTACGCGGCCGCTGCGGCCAAGCCTTCGACCTCGGGTCAGGCTAGCCGCAGCTCCCAACCGCCGGCAAGGGCGCGACCGGCTGCCCCAGCGAGGGCCTCGGCCCCCGCCGGCGCAGACCCCAGCTGCGCCGACGGCGCCAGCGCCCGCAGGGCGCAAGGAGAGGAGAGGCGCTCCAGCCCGGCAGGCTGGAGTTGCGGCAGCGGTGGTGGAACCCGCCCCGCGAGCGGAGGACGGCGGCGGGTGGCAAATCGCCGGCGAGGCGAGGAGAGTCGCCAGGGAGGGCCGGAAGCGCCGCAAGAAGGCGCAGCGGCAGCGACGGCAGCAGCAGCGCAAGGAGGGAGAAACGCGCTGCTGCCTTGCTCCTCGCCCCTAAGACCGCGGCTGTAGTGATTACGCTGCAGCCCGAGGCGGTCAATAGGGGCGTCACTTACGGCGACGTCCTCGCCAAATTGAAGGGGGCGGTATCTCCTGCGGAGTTCGGGGCGCCAGACGGGTTCGCGGTCAAGGTGACCGCTACCGGAGCCCGTCTTTTGGAGGTCCCCGGCGCGACCAGCGGCCCATCGGCCGACGCCCTGGCCGAGAGGCTTAGGGCGTGCCTCGGTGCGGACGAGGCCCGCGTGTCCAGGCCAACCAAATGCCTGGATGTCAGGATCTTGGGCCTGGACGACTCCGTAACGGAGAGTGAGGTGGTGGCCGCTGTGGCCAGGACGGGAGGGTGCCCTGCTGACCAAGTTAAGGCAGGCGCCATCCGCCCGGACAACTCGGGGCTGCGCACTGTTGTGGTCAGCTGCCCCGTCACAGCGGCCAAGAAGCTGAAGGAGGGCAAAAGGCTCTTGGTGGGATGGGTCTCGGCGCAGGTCAAGCTGCTCGAGACCCGGCCTCTGAGGTGCTACCGCTGTCACGTGGGGGAGCACGTGAGTGTCAAATGCACCTCGGAGGTGGACCGCAGCGACTGTTGCTTCCGCTGCGGTCGGCCCGGTCACAAGGCCGGCTCGTGCTCCGCCCCGCTGCACTGCAATGCATGTGCGGCGGCTGGCAAGCCGGCCAATCACCGGGTCGGGAGCAAAGGCTGCTCCCCTCCCGCCAAACCCAAGGGCAAAGGTAGGCCCTCCGCCGCCCCTGCCGTTTCCGCCGCCGCCGCCGCCACTGCCACCGCAGTCGCCGCTGCCGCCACTGAGGAGATCGGAATGGACTGCCAATAATGGCCCCATTCCGCCTCCTCCAGGCGAACATCAACCGCTGCGCCGCTGCTCAGGATCTCCTGCTCCAGAGCATGGCGCAGTGGTCGATCAATGTCGCCGTGGTCTCCGAGCCGTACTTTGTCCTGCCCAGGGATCACTGGGTGGCGGACCTGGACGGCTCGGTGACCATCATCTCGTCGGCCGCCGCCGGTACCCCGACTCTTGAGGCTGCTCAAAGAGGCCGGGGTTGTGTCGCAGCACGGTTCGGAGAGCTCGCTGTGGTGGGCGTGTACTTCTCTCCGAACCGAACTCTCGCCGAGTTCCACAACTCCTTGAGGGAGTTGGTCACTGTCGTCGTCGGGTTCCGTTCCCTCCCCGTGCTCGTCCTCGGGGACTTCAACGCCAAAAACTTGGCTTGGGGTTCCCGGTTCACCGACGTCCGGGGTAGGATGGTGGAAGACTGGGCCCTTGAGACAGGCCTAGTCGTCCTGAACCGGGGTTCTGTCCCCACGTGTGTGCGGATGCAGGGCGAGTCGGTGGTGGACATCTCGTTCGCAGCCTGCTCTGTCACCGCGTATTGTTGGCTGGCGCGTCATGGAGGAGGTGGAGACGTACTCCGACCACCGGTATATCCGGTTCGACGTCTCCGCCGAGTCCGCAGACCCGCCGGTCAGACAGGCCCCATGTGGCCCGCGTTGGGCGCTGAAACAGCTGGACCGGGAGCTGCTCCTGGAAGCCGCCATCGTGCAGGCCTGGGTGATACCACCGGTCAGGCCTGCCGACGTTGACGATGAGGCCAAGTGGCTCCAGGACGCCATGTCCAGGATCTGTGACGTGGCGATGCCCCGGATCCGGTCGAGGCAACAGAAGCGCCAGGTGTACTGGTGGTCGCAAGAGCTGGCGGCTCTGCGCAAGGTGTGCACTACTGCGCGACGCCAGTACACTAGGCACCGCAGGCGCCGTATCCGTCCTCCTAATGCGGAGGCGAGAGAGGCGGAGTTATACGAGGGATACAGGGCGGCGAAGGCCCTCCTCAAGGCGGAGATATTGCGGGCCAAGGAGGAGGCCCGCCGAGAGATGCTGGGGACTCTGAATAGAGACCCGTGGGGACGCCCGTACCTGATGGTACGCGACAAGCTCCGTGCTTGGGCTCCCCCGCTCACTCAGAGTCTCCGGCCAGAAGTCTTGGAGGAGGTGATTGGCGCCCTGTTCCCCCGACTGTGGAGGGGCTTCACCCCTCCGTATATGACTCCGCCCCCTGCGGTGCCCGACGCGGGCTACAGCGACGACGACGATGACATCGTCCCAGAGGTGACCGAGGCAGAATTGAGAGCGGCGGTGCGCCGGATGGGCGCCAAGAACACCGCCCCAGGACCCGACGGCCTGCATGGCAAGGCATGGGTCCTGGCCTCAGAGGCTCTCGGGCCTCGATTGATTGGTCTCTACAGCGCATGTCTGGAGAGAGGCCAGTTCCCGCTTCTCTGGAAAGCGGGCAAACTGGTCCTCGTGCGGAAGACGGGGCGCCCTGCGGACTCTCCGTCCGCGTACCGGCCCATAGTGCTGCTCGACGAGGTGGGGAAAGTCTTCGAAAGAATCATTTCGAACCGCCTCGTCGCGCACCTGACGGACATTGGGCCGGACTTGTCGGACGGCCAGTTCGGCTTCCGCAGAGGGCGCTCCACGGTGGACGCCATCATGCGCGTTAGAGACCTCACGACGGGGACTGCAGTGTCCAGGGGTAAGGTCGTAGTGGCGGTGTCTCTGGACATCGCCAACGCCTTCAACTCCCTGCCCTGGAGCTGCATCTTGGAGGCACTCCGATATCATCGGGTGCCTACCTACCTCCGTCGTGTAATCGAGGCTTACCTGACGGACAGGTCCGTCAGCTACCCCGGTCACCGGGGCGAGTGGAACCGGCGAGAGATGTCACGCGGTGTTCCACAGGGTTCGGTTCTGGGGCCGCTCCTGTGGAACATCGGCTATGACTGGGTGCTGCGCACCGACCTCCCGAACGGCGTTAGCACAATATGCTACGCCGACGACACGCTGGTGCTAGCGCACGGGAGGTCGCACCAGGCGGCGGCCGACTTAATGGCGACAGCGGTTGCGACAGTCGTTGAAAGAATCCGGCAGTTGGGACTCGAGGTGGCGCTCCACAAGTCCGAGGCCATGTGTTTTCATGGCCGCGGGAACGCGCCACCTCCGGGTGGGTCCCAAATAACGGCGGGAGGGGTTACCATCGGCGTCGAGACGGCGATGAAGTACCTAGGACTCGTCCTCGACAGTCGGTGGAACTTCATAGAGCATTTCCGACGTTTGGCTCCAAAGTTGGAGAGGACGGGGGCTGCGTTCAAACGCATCCTCCCCAACCTCGGGGGGCCAAACGCCTCCTGCCGGAGGTTATACGCCGGGGTCGTGCGGTCCATGGCCCTCTACGGCGCCCCTGTTTGGGCGCCGAACTTGTTGCGGCGTCCTGCTCGGACGCTGCTCAAGTCACAGAGGGTCATGGCGATCCGAATGATCCGCGGATACCGCACGATCGCTGGGGAGTCGGCGAACCTCCTTGCCGGATTACCGCCGTGGGATCTGGAGGCGAAGGTGCTCGCGCGCGTGTATAACATGCGCGCGGAGGCACGTCGCCGGGGCGAAACTCCGCTGCCGCGCCAGATAAGTGCGTGGCGGGATGAGCTCCGGCGCGATCTCATGGCGGAATGGCAGCAACGACTGTCGCAACCGAGGGCTGGGCTCGCTGCCATTGCAGCGGTAAGTCCCCTCTTTGAGGAGTGGCTTGAGAGACGCTACGGCGTCCTCACCTACCGCCTGACGCAGGTCCTCACCGGACATGGAAGTTTCGGGAGGTACCTGTGTCTGATGGGGCGGGAGGAAACGCCCGGGTGTCATCACTGCGAGGACCGCCCTGAGGACACGGTGGAACACACCGTAGCGGAATGCCCTGCGTGGGCTGAGCACCGCCGTGCCCTCAGGGAAGTGATCGGCGATGGCGACCTCTCGCGTCCGGGCCTAGTGCAGGCCATGATGCGGAGCGAGGGGGACTGGGATGCCGTCTCCTCCTTTTGCGAAGCAGTCATGCTAGCTAAGGAGGAGGCGGGACGCGTGAGGCAGCGAAGCGCTGCCTCCTCGCGACCCAGCCATCGCGAAGGACACACCGGGCGTCGGGGATCGCGGGACGATCTCCGGCCACCGTAAGCGCGGGCCTGCGGACGGCGAGCATGGGTGGCTCCCCGTCCGACCAGAAACAGACCCGAGCGTACGGCGCGTCGCGTTCCGCGCGCGCCTCAAAGAGCCATCAGACCACCACAGATGGGGCCCAATAGGGCCGATGCCGATTCGGAGTCGCGGAGAACCTAACGGGTAACCGGGGCTCCGGCTCGACGTGCAGGAGAAGGAACGGGGTGGTTTTTAGTCAGTAAGAGTCTGACACTCCCTTCCGCCTCACCCAGGCGGGAGCAGTCATTCGATGATTTTCCCCCCTTAAAAAAAAAAAAAAAAAAAATTAATACTTCTTTGGCAACTTGATATTTCAAAAATCTTCGTGTGTACTGTGTACTCCTCACTATCAAATGCTAGTAGTCGAAACTAAAAACGAAATTCAATCAAAAGTCTTTGAATTAAGGTCGATTTTTGATTTTCTTTTTTTAAAGGGGTTTCCTTCAAAATTCTATTTCTATCCAGACATTGATATTGGCGTAATATCGTTTAATCTATACTTATAATAAATCTGTAGAGAGGTAAATTCTGTACATAAAATATATTTAAAAAAATAACTATCAAGGGGTGGTTAGGGATCGCTACTGATGCCAAAAATGCAATCAGTAAAATTTTTGTCTGTCTGTCTGTCTGTCTGTATGTTCGTTATGGAAACAAAAACTACTCGATGGATTTTAACGAAATTTGGCACAATCATTCTTCATACTCTTGGGCAGGTTATATACTTTTCATTACGCTACGATCAATAGGAGCAGAGCAGTGAAGGGAAATATTGGGAAAACGGGAGAAGTTACTCCATTTTTTAAACTTCCGTCGCGTGTGCAGGCTTATAGGTTAAAGCTGCATAGAAATCATGTATGACGGAAATATTCTCCTTAAAATTATATAAAAAATATTCCTCGACAGCATATGTCTATCTTTTATGGTTGACTCACAATAACACGTGAAACTCCCGATAGCTTAGCAATTCGGTGATTTCTAATTGTATGTCTACTCTAACGTTTACAATACTCATTCATAGACTTTACGCTGTAACTGAAAGACCAATGGTTGAAATTAGCTTGACTCGATATTATAAATGAAAATATGTGAGTTTATGTGTATGTTTGTTACTCAGTCATATTAAAACGAATGAAGGGACCGGAATAAAATTCGGAACAGAGGTAGATTATGGTCTGAAGTGATACATAGGCATTTTACCGCTGGGACCGCGGGCGAAGCTGCTGGCAGAAGCTAGTTATTATTAAGACAAGTCATATATGAAAGCTTAGACTCCACAGACATTCAAGCTACCGACTATATGACTACAAAACCGCCACAAAAGTTCCTCGGACAAACTACCAAGCTACCAACATACCCATCCTAATCCTTACTCCCTTACTTATATTATAAATCGGACAGTGAGTTTGTTTGTTTGTTCCACTTTAACGCCGTAACTACTAAATCGATTGCTTTGAAATTTTGCAGACATAAAGTTAGAAGTCCGGATTAAATAATAGGGTACTTTTTATCCCTGAAAAATTTGATATTCCCAAGGGAAAACAAAAGTATTGGTATAGATGGCGCTGTGTGTATTGTTATATGTCACATTGGCTTTTTATCCTTTTGTGACGCGAGCGAAGCCGCGGGTAAAAGCTAGTACAAAAATAAGGTGATCCACTATAAACCGCATATCAAGTGGTTGGTTGCACAACCGCACCGGATGGGCGATACCACCATTTTAGGTGCGTTTAACTGGCATGCGACATTATATGAGGACGTTATTACAGCGTATTTCTTTTAGGTACATGGCCATTTTGCCGAGGTCTTGGGAGAATTTAAATTCTTGTATGCTATGGGAAGATGGTTAAAGATAAGTAGCAGGTCCATCTGACGGTTTGTTTTTGAATGAACAGGCTTCGTGTTCACGGCAGATTTGAATACGTATGTCACTATCTTTGTTGTACCCGCGGCTGTCGTGAGAGTTAAGGGATTAAACGTATCGGATGATGATAACCGGGCAGCTGGAACCCTGTCTACCAAACATGGAGATTATGGCAACGAAGATAATCGCATTTCGATATTTCTATTATATCCTTTATAAGATTTTTTCTTAGCTTTATTTGCATAGGATTGTGCATTGTGCAGCGACTAGGAATTAATTAATGACGTCACATAAATTGTAGCTTATCGCGACTAGGGAAAGTTTACATACACCATAGAAAGTGTTCGCGTATTACCAGGAAAGCATAATACAGTGGGACGTTCACACGTGATAGGTAATTGTTGCTTCAGTTCCCCGTCGCGTCGGGTGAAAACACCCGGATGTCGTAGATAGCGTTTTATCTAACTAGTCCGTTGTTTTTATGCGAGCCTGGTACTTTGTAACGATTTTACCCTACTTTTTGAATGGAAAATGAAATAGATTTTCCAGTACCCAGGCATTTTTATTTCTCTGAACTTCTACCATATTCTTTGTTTACGCAGAACTAATAGATAACTTCGAATAATTTAAATAATACGACATACGTTATACGTAACCGTTCCCAACTTCCCGATCACATGGAAATATAAAACATGGTAGAACCGGTGTGTTTCCGTAGATAACCCGTCTATTTAACGGTGTACTAAAAGAAATCGCTCTGTCATCCGTGCTTCTAGCCGGACCGGTAAACGTAAGGGCGTACGGTTATTAGGCGGTCCGTTAACCAAACATTATTGTCTCAACATGTTGCGACATAAACTATCGAGCGTTGTTATCAATATCGATTCGATCTTGCTTATTAATATACTAGCTGTGCCCGTGACTTTGCTCGCAAGTAATGTAATCAGAAGGTTCTCCTTCTTATTTTATATATATATGAACACCATCTTCCTACAAAATAGCTAGTGATCATGAGAATAATTTTACCTTTACCATTGTAGATAATTTAAAAAAGTAAAAACTTAAGAAGTCATTAAACCTTGCCTATTTAAAATAAAGAACCACCTTTAAATAAATCTAGCACAGAATTCAGTCAGACAAAAGCATCACACACAGTCTGACTAGGGTCGTCAAACTGTATCAAAACACCTGCGCGGTACCAGGGCGTCATAAATCCACAGAGTTCTTCCATACACTCTGTATCTACAAGATAAAAATCTCTATGTTGTAGCTTTTGATTCAATTGTTTCTTATCTCGATGGAGATGTAGCGGACGCGAGTTCGATGCCCAGTTGCAACGATCGAGATTGACCTGTTTTTTTATTTGTTTGGTTTTGAAGTATTTTCTTCTTGTGTGCTGTTCATTTAAATTGATGTTTACTTGCTATGGTATTATTTATTTATTTATTAATAATAAAGGTACATGGTATGCCTTATAATCTAACGCCATGTCCAACAAAACTATATGTAAATAGTTTGACTGTTGGATCTTCTATATTTAAATTACTATTTAGTAGGTATTTGTAGTTTACTATGATAATGGTTATGGTTATGATTAATTTTAAATACATGTGGTTATGGTAGTGTGCTAAACAGATATTTTTTTAATTTAGTCTTAAATTTATTTTTATTTTTCTCTTCCCTGACTTCGTTTGGCAAATGGTTGAGTAAGTACGGGATACGCTTTTTCATTGATCGATCTCCATAAACATTATTAACCCTTGGTACCTCATATTTACCAGACGACATCGATCGGGTGTTGTGTTTATTACAAACTGTTATCAGTGGTGGATTATGTACCTGCTTGCTGTGGTTATTGGTTGCGAGAATGTATTTATGTTTAAGTCTGACCGGTAATACTTTACAGATTTTAAATAATTTATAGTAGTCATTTTTATATTTATTTTTAGTTTTTTTATCAACCAGTAATTTTAGGAACCTTATTTGTAAATTTTCTAATTTTTCCAATTAGATGATATCGATATTGGTACTGGCAATCTACGTTCTGTTGTTTAACTGGATGCACCCATTTATTAATTGCCCATTCCATGTCTGCATGATATTTTAAGTCCAAATCGTTCCTCAACCATAGATAATTCAGGCTTTGTAATCAATGTATAGCGATAAAAGTAGTCCTTTCAGATTTAAAACTAAACAATCGCCCGCACCTTTTAAGCCCCTACCAATTGCTGCGTAATCTTTTTTTATTTTTGAGGGGGGAAAATCATCCAATGACTCCTCCCGCCCAGGTGAGGCGGAAGGGAGCGTCGGACTCTTACTGACTAAAAACCACCCCGTTCCTACTCCTGCCCTTCGAGCCGGAGCCCCGGCAACCCGTTAAGTAAGTCTTCCGCGGCTCCGTATCGGTATCAGCCCTGTTAGGCCCCATCTGTGCCGACTAAAATGCTGTCTTTTATAATATTTCACGTAAAGTTAGTCCTTTTATGCTCGACTTCCAGCGTAACCTAAGACGGCCCTGCTCGAGGCTCGAGCCATCAAACGAAGCAATGACACTGACAGGCTCTCAAAGTCGCCTCAACTAGAGCGAAACCGTCACGGCTTTGCTCGTGACGTCATAAGTTTTGAAAAATATTGTCATCGCACAATAGATGCTAATGGAAACGATTTTACGCCTTCGGGCGAGAATCTCATTCGATTACAAGCAATTTTTAATCGATTTTTTTCGATTTTTGGTAGATATATCTCTGTGTATGTAAGTCGCCTCTAGAATGTGCAATCGATTTAATAAATCGATTATGTCGACAAGTATAACTGTTTTTAAGATGGCGTAATAATTTTGCTGTTTGTTATTCAACTTAATCAATGAATGCTTTGATTTATAATTTACATAACTATTCATGTTAGATACCTCCTCTTTAGTATTAGCAGTTGTGAATGCTAATGTATCCTGGTTCGATTATGGGTCAAAGTAAGAACTACATTACATACATAATTCGGTTGAATGTGGAGTTTCTAAAGATCTACTGTGGATACTTTGTGGTGATTTAAGAAGGTATAAACTTAAAATCATTAAACATTCGTTAGTAAAATGTTCGTCTGCGAAAAACCTTTATAAAAATTAGGTACCTAAATAATGTATAATTTGTTTTTGTTTGTTGTATATTGTTTGTTACCGGTAGGCACATTTACACATTTAGCTACCAGGCAATCATAAATCGTAAAGAAATTTATTGATCATACTTCGATCGCAACACTTCGTGAAACCCATCAATCAATTTTAGTCTGTAACACGTTTTGATTAAAATCTAAATTGCGTGTGTAACAATCGTCGTAACGTAGGCGAAAATGTACTTAGATTTCTAGTAGCGTAACTAAAGTACGGCCAGGTTAAATGTTCAGTTGTATTTTTTAATATGTTGCTTTGTAGCCCTTATTGCTGATACAGTAGGGTGGTCTTTCGGTTAACATTATGAATCGTAACGGTAAATTAAGTTTGTAGAAGCTATTATAAATTGAAGGAAATAGATGTGTAGATAAATGCTACATGCACCTCCTCAATTTCCTGATTTCCAAATCGTGAAAAACGTTTTTTTAGGGTTCTTTGTTAATTATTACTATTATATTACCTTAGAAAAAAACAAGTGTAATGACCTTATTATAATCAATCATGTACCTATGTAGGTTAGTTAGGTACTTAGAATAGCATAGCATCTACCATGCTTAATTTTTATTTTAATGTCCGTCTGGCAGATTATTTTAAATCATTAGACACGTATTTTTTATTTTCTTACAGAAACGAATACTTTCGACGATATATTGATTTAAAATGTCGCATGACAACACTTCTATGTACATTTTATACGTAGAAATGACGTTTTAGCCCCACTCCTAAACTTTGATTCGTTTTATCTAAGTATTGTTTTATTATACGTCAAAATAAAAAAATATGTGTCTAATATTTTTTCATTACCTAACTTACGGACTAATTAGATTTTTAATTTTCATACCCTGCCATCATCCCAATTCCGAAATAAAACAGAAGTTTATATAAGCTCTAATTTAATTAAAGATTGTTAATTCTACGGTAACAAACATATTCCACAGTAATTTAATAATTTGCTAATAAAATAAAAATAAAATATAGAATCAAGAAGAGACGCAGTGAAGAAACATTGCTATAGTTACACCAAATTGTACGGTTTTCCAAGAGATCACACCATTGGAACAAACAATAGTTACTGTCTCTGTACTGTATTAATCTTTAGTTTCGTACACACGGCTACACATCGAGCTTTACATAACCAGTATAAACTGAACGTTAAATGTGCGGAAAGATGATGCGACGCGACACCAGGATAAACTGGTTTTGTATATATTGATGTGTAGCCGAGTGTACCTGCACAACAAATATATGTACAGACTGTACTTCAGTATACGTATAAGACTCATCAAATGGATGGATGGGATTTCGAATTTTCGAACCCTTGAAGTCCCATTTTTCCCATAGATATGTGGAAGAGCCATGCTTCAACCTATATAGTACGGCTCGACCGGAGTGATACCACGGCCGATCAGAAAACAAACGTGAACAATAGTTGCGTTGTGTTCCGTCATATAAGTAAGGTTATCAGAGGATCAATTACCCCCCCCCCCCATTAACTTAACTGACAGGCAGACGGACTTCAATTTTTGACTTAAATGCTTTGACTTTGACCTTGACCCCGAATCCCCGAATTCTCAACAATCCTCAAATTCCTAATCCCCAAAAGGCCGACACCGATTGCTTACCATAAGGTGATTCGTCTGCTCGTTTACCGGTTATTAAAAAAATAAATAAAAAAAACATTTTTATAATCACTGTCGTGAGACATACTAACTTATCTCACACAAAATTAGGTGAATATGCTGTGAGCAGCATGCACGGTCGCGGCGATGTCGGGCAGCCTACTGAAATCAGTTGCTGCTAATGAGGAAGAGCCCCTCCGTCAGCCACAGGGCTCGAAACTAGTAGAGCTTTTCACAGCATATTCACCTGAGAAACCTGTGATTTTTTAGTTAACTCGTCGAGTACCGGTTTTATAGACACAATTAACTCGTCGAGTACCGGTTTTATAGACACAATTAAAGAACAATAGGTCGCGGTCACCGGTGACCGCTCGGTGTTTGACAGATTAAAGAACAATAGGTCGCGGTAACCGGTGACCGCTTGGTGTTTGACAGTTTAATAAAAAAACGTGTATGTTTTCGTACGGAACTCCCAAAAAAATTGAGTATTTAGTAGTGAAGTATTAATGTTTATTTACTAGGAGATATGCTTACTGAGTATTGAGGTTAAAATTATTCCAACGATTATATACTTTGCTTATATTGTATGTACTTACTGTGTGAAGGATTGTTATCGACTTATAGCTACTTGACGTACCTGTAACAAAATGATAAATAGTAATTAGAATTAATTTTAATAACTTAAACTAAGCCATTTAAGCGCTAACTGTGACGGAAATAAAGACAAAAATTAGGTGTATTTTATGATTTAGGGACTATTTTTAATAAATAAATGAACCTGATTCATAACTATCAGCCATTCTTTGATAGGTATGAATAAGCCTAATAGAATGTTTTCAATTACATAATATACATCACGCCTTTTATTCCTGAAGTAGAAAACAGGGGTGCACATTATGGCACTTAATGCTACTGTACAATGTAACACCTACTTTCCAGTATTTATGTTATGAGTCCCATGTAATAGGGGGTGAGCCTATTGCCATATACCGGCACAATTCCTCCAACTCCGTGCTTCGGCTGATTTTTTTTTAAAAAAGCCAGTAATACTTTGCCCGACCCGGGGGTATCGGACCCCGAGACCCCTTGCCTAGCAGATGCTCTTGCGACCATTCGACCAACGAGACTGGCAATGTTTTATAATAATAATTAAGTTTATATCATTCTTCACAAGTAAATCAATGTTATTTCGAAACCATTCATGTTGTTGTGAACACACAAATGAAACTCTATGTATATGTGTGTAATATTATAGCTGCGCACACGCAGCCTTAGATTCGTTACAGTATATTTACGTGTCACGCCATTTACATAGATGTTTTGTATGACCAACCTGTCTCGGTGTTTAGAATATAGGTTTTTAATATCATAACATAACTTATGGATTTTTCATGATGTAATATCTTGTCATTGCTTTTATTACAAGATGTACCTACCTAATTATGTATGAGTACGTGTACAAATCTTTAATAATAAGGACGGTACTCAAAGGGTTAAAGACCCTTTTATAGACACAATTAATGAACAATAGGTTGCGGCCGTGTCCTCGCGGTGTTTGACAGTTTAAATTGATATAATGTTAAGGTATTGTTTGTAACACATACTCTAAAATAGCATGCTATAAAAGGCGTTTTATTGAATTCTCAAAAATCGAACGCATGTCGATTCGCAAGCATGCCCGAAGTGAGCATTTTTGAGCAACATTCTGAGCTGACACACATGCTACCAAGACAAGTGTTCAATAGGGTAGATGACCAATTTTTATTTTAATGTCCGTATGGTAGTTTATTTAATATCATTAGACACATAGTTTTTATTTTCTTACGGACTATAGAAGAAATGTTCGACGATATATTGATTTGAAATATCGCGTGACGTCACTTTTGTGTACGTTTTATACTCAAAAGTAACTTAGTTAGCTCCCACTCCTAAACTTTGATTCGTTTTATTTAAGTACTTATTGATTTCTTACAGGACAAAATAAAAAAAATACGTGTGTAATATTTTTCATTGTCTAACTGTCGGACTAATTACATTTTTAATTTTCGTATACTTCTATCTTTCCTATTGAAGCATATTTTCATGCTTGAAATTAGCACGTGTAGATAACAGTACCTTTACAAAAAGATCCTAAATATTTAAATGTAACACACCAACGGGTAATGAACATTACAACTTCAATAATAGAGTTTAAAATTCTCTATCACATTAACCCAATATAACAAAATGCTACCACACAAAAATACTTCAAATTCCACATACCTAATTAAGTATCGTGAAGCAATAATATAAACTGTATGACATCTAAAGCTGCATTCAATTATGAAACAGCATCTGAATGTTCCAATAGAAAGCAGCTGTCGCCCATTCTATGCTAATTGCTAATTGTAGACTTGTCAACTGACTTATTAGCTGTATTATTTGTCTTGTTGCCACCTGAACGCAATTCCTATAAGGTTTGTTACGTAATTGGCGATTTTGTGCGGTACCTGTAAACTAACATCATTAAAATTGTTTGAGATAAGTTAGCCTCTTCACAAAGTCTACATTCCTGGTACTTGCACAAACAACTCAAGTTCTAAACAGGGACGGTGGACCCGGGTACTAAATTATCATAGTAAGTTTTGTTGCATAAAAATACATAGAATTTTACTTATCTTATATCAAACAGACCATTTCAGACCCAATTAAGTGTGGGAAAGCCAGGCTTCGGCACGAATGGGCCGGCTCGACCGTAGTGATACCACGGCCTCATAGAAAACCGACGTGAAGCAACGCTTGCGTTGTGTTTCGTCGTGTGAGTGAGGTTACCGGAGGCCCAATTACCCTCCCCTTCCCCATTCTCTCCAATTCCTGAATCCCCAACGATCCCTTAAACTCCTAATCCCCAAAAGGCCGGCAACGCACTTGTAACGCCTCTGGTGTTCCAGGTGTCCATGGGCGACGCCGATTGCTTACCATCGGGTGATCCGTCTGCTCGTTTACCGGCGTATGCCATAAAAAAAACTATAACAGCACAATTTGTCTTCTAGCATGTCCTGCATTCATGTCAACATTCAATATCTTTTAAGTCCTGCATTCCTGGTACTTGCTAATAATGGCAAGACCCTTTACAAATTCAAACCAAATTCTATAACAGCGTAATTTATCTTCTAGCATGCTCTGCATTCCTGGTCCCTGCATGGCCACCCAGGCTCTTAAGACTTGACAAGGGTCATAGGATCTACGCACTAAATTACCGTGTGAGCTTGACAGAGTACAAAATCCGGGGGGTCGCCATTATGGCGGTTAGACTGAACAATCATATGTTTCAACCTTTGTGGCTAACTACACAGTTAACTGGACAAGCTTACTTGTATTGGAAATCTCCATAAGTGTAGAAAGGATATGACCACGCATTCACTGTTTGTTATTTTAGTAAAATGTGTAGGTATACCGTATAGAGGTTAATTATATAGGTACTTCAAACAATAATTTGTTAATACTTAGGATGTAACAAAAAATAATAAATAAAATCTGCCGAAATTCTATACAAAGCCATTTTCAGGGACAACAGTACTCTGATCTGATGATTTGTCTACAAAAAACATGTATTTCACCTAAAATCTGTCGCAAAATAGGATTACCTATTACAGAGCGCAAAAATTTACTCATTTAAAAGACCCGAAGACTTATAATAATAATGGCCTCTTCAGAGCACAGGTGAATAAAAAGAAGAAAATCGCAAGTCTCGTTTACTAAATAAGCACGTTAAACGTTTAGTCTTTGCCCTTAGGTTAACAAGTACAGTCTATTAACGTAAACTTACACGTAATCTATCTAGTATTATCCAAGTTTCCACAATTGCATAAGTCTGTAATCAAATAATAAAGTTCCATCGAAATGAAACCTGTTTAGTATCGGTGCTCGATGTGCAGTTGGGACATGGAGGTCGGAAAACGGGTGAGCTCGCATGGATGTGACATGTTTTCTACGTGTCTTTTATAAATTAATGTTTTACGTAAATGAAGATCTGGATTTGTTACTAACCAACCAGGCTGCAAACAAAGAATAAGTTCCTTTGTTCAGTTTATTATTTTTTTCTAATATAACAATCAAATATTTATATTTGACATAGAGGTAATATCTATCGGAACAGTAAAATTAACATTTACTTTGATTTTTTCTATTCACTCGTTCGACTAGTGTTTAAATGTCATATTAGGTCTGGTGAAACTAAACCTAAGACTTTTCTCTAAAACTCACCATCAAAGTGTTAACTCCATTCATCGTACCTCACAAAGTCACAACGATCAATTAAACAAACAATACCACATCCATATCCACTGACATCAGGCGTCCCACTTCGAGTTTCAAGTAACGGTCCTTTCGGCTAACTAAAGTGATAACAAGTAGGCTAGTTCGGTAGTACTAGGGCATAATAAATTCAGAGGGAGTGCAAGCATATTTGTTAGACCACTACTAGTTTATTAGGACAACTCGCTTTTATCAGCGTGAAGAAAGTTATTCTGCTGGTTGCTGTTGTCCTGGTAACGCCTTGCTTGTAAGTGCGATATTGGTGTTCACCTAGTATTTTCGTATTGCAATATTGGTTGGTTGGTTTTATTGAACATTTTAGGAAAATTTTACAGTATTTGGAATGAGATTTTTGATTTTAGAAAAATAATAATAATGAAAAAATAATAGTAATGAAAAAATAATAATAATGAAAAAATAATAATACCTAATGAAAAAATAATAATAATGAAAAAAAAAAAAATTATAAGGCATCAAAGAAAATATTTTCCTCATCGCTACCGTGAGGTAGGGTGCCCAAAAGACTGGCAGCATTGCCACGTAATGGATAATAATCAAAACACAAATCTATCAAATTATATCAAATCTATTGGCTTATTCTTTAAAATAACTAAGACAAAGTATTAGTTCTGGTCGTTCCCCCAAATGCATTTGTAAGTCCACTTATACAGCGAAAGTCTAAACCATCGAGTGATCCCCTCATTTGCCCCCTGTGAGGCTGTGAAATAGAAAAGGAAAATGCCCCAAATTGCACCACACAGACTTCTCTACCTACTGGACTATTTCAAACATTACCTGCAGCAATAAAAATCAACCAAAAGCAACTAGAAAATGACAAAAGCTGCACCGGTGACCCTTAATCTACAATTACAAATCGTTCATTCTTTCGCAAAACGTGACAAAACCCTTCGCTTGACCTGCAGACCTGTGAGTGTTGGGTCATCTGACTTAACCCGTAACTGTCTGCAATTGTTGGCTCATTGCGCTCTATATGGTACGGTTTTTTGGTCAAAAATACCTTTGTTTACATGTTCACAAGGTGGTTGTGTGTGTATTTAATGTGTCGTAATGATATACGACTGTTGTGCTTTTAGTTGCCATGAATTGAACTTACTTATAATAGAAGTGACATTAAAAATTAAAATAAATCAAGAGAAAGAAGATTTTTTGCAAAAGTAGTACTGGTTATCGCCTACGTTAGGTATTTAATTTTGTAGTTTTGCAAAGCGAAGTACTGTCCATTGTCATGCACTAGGCGCTATTCACGACTCCTTGCTCGTGAAATATTAAAAAAGCAGCTTCGCTAATCCCAGCATCAGCATTCTACTAAATATAGAACTATAGAGCAGTTACAGACTTTTTCTAAACTCGAAAACGTCCACCAATTACAGGCCGATGAAAAACTTTAAACAGGAAAGTTCTCCTTTAAACATCTGCGAGTATCCCTGGGGTTTTTCCTATAGCCTTGTTGTAACCAGAACATATAAACCAGTCTAGGTTCCACCACACCATAAAAAACTACTATTGTATTTATTTTGTTCATTTTTTGTTCTATAATGTACCTACATTATAAAAACGTATTATAATACCTCTTTTGTTTTTTTTTATTCTTATGAACTAATACTTCATTTACTACAGTTTATTAGTTGGTTTATTGGTTAGATAATTTGTCATAAACACGTAATTCTTCGAGGAGACTACTCGGTTAATTTCGATCTACAGCAGAACCCTAAATCTTTATCGAAAATCATAAAGAATAAAATAAAATACAAAAATATAATTCCATCTTTAAGTATGAATTTCCAAAATTGGTGTGCTCTAATTAACTGTAGAGCCTTATTATACTAACATCTCTATATTATAAAACTACTACCTATTGGTTTAATTTAATGAATTGCAAATTAACGACCAATCCATTTTACCCATATTTGGTATTTTATAACTGTATAGCCATTAATCTGTTTACTCCTACGCTCTTGTAAAAATTAACAAATTTTCCTTAAAAGTCTACTAATTAAATCATTCAGAAATTGATTGATGAAATTCGATTATAAAAATTAGGTCTATCTTAAATCAAGTCGTAGTTTTTTTAACCATTTTCGAAAAAGGAAGAGGTTACTCAAGCGTGACATAATCTGGTATTTTGTTTTTAAATGATAGGCAAACGTAATGATTAATTGGTTGTATAAAGAAATCATTTTTAGTCCACGAAAGGTATAGACTTGGTAAATTAACCAATTTTTCGCCGATTTATATTTAAGGCAAGTCCATCACGGAGTGTGGAGTAGTGTAGGTAGAATCGCAAATATGAATAACCCTTTTCTCGACCCGCAGATCCAGCCCGAGACCCTGAAGATGCAATGGTCGCACGACTAGTCACCCAACAGAACAAACAGGTGTCTGCAACAAAAACCATGCGCAACCAAGTTGACAGCAGATGAGTTAAACTTTCTAGTTACACTTACAAATACTCGTCTAAACTTCCTAGTTTTTATATTATCCTAGTATTATAGTATCCTTACTATAATATTTAAGACTCAAGGGAGAGGTATGTAGGTCTTTTTTTTTTTAAAGGGGGGAAAATCATGTAATGACTGCTCCCGCCTGGGTGAGGCGGAAGGGAGTGTCAGACTCTTACTGACTAAAAACCACCCCGTTCCTTCTTCTGCACGTCGAGCCGGAGCCCCGGTTACCCGTTAGGTTCTCCGCGACAAGGTATGTAGGTCTAGGTAGGTCTCCCTAGGTATGTGCCACAACAGGCCTCACATATGGGCTACAGAGTTGCCAGAGTTGGACTAATTAGAGATGACCCTTCTGAGTGGTGATGGTGGTCACCGTAGAGGTTTTTATGGGATAAGAATCACACATTCTTTTTCTCCAAGAGCAAAATTTTTCTAGATAAAAGAGACAAGTCTTTACATAATAACATTCAATTAACCTCCTAGGAAGGCTTTAATTAAAATTCGTTTAATTAAAAACCTAGCAATAATTAAAGGTGTTGGCAGTAAACAATCATTCGTAGGCCTGTAACGGTCGGGTGCGCACGCGCACGAGAAATGGAAAGTAATCATTATAATGATTATCATTTACATATTGTACTTAGAAGCTTAAGAATAGATATATTCGCAATGTGTTATTATTTTTTTTATTGTTTACGTAACTGCTTGAAGAGTTGCCGTTCGATTTTGTTGACTTAATTTAGTTCTGTTATGAGTAGCATGAAATTCAGGACAAACACATGGGATATAATAATACAGACTTCATCTTTTAGTACCTATGATCTGATATTTTTATTATTTTAAAACATTGCCCCACAAGCTTTTCTCCTGTGTCGTGGCTGCGTTTACAAACATATAAGTTCACATACACATGACACCCAGACCCGAAACAATAATTTGTGGATAAGACAAAGAGTTATTCCGTGCGGGAATCGAACTCACGACATGTTACACGGAGAATCGCAAGCAATCGGCGTCACTCAGGACCAGGGAAACTAGGAACATCAGAGGAGTTACAAGTGGCTTGCCAGCCATGCTTTTGGAGATTGGGGATGGAAGAAGGGGTTATGGAGCTGGTGACTTAACTCACTAGGTAAACCACCACGCACGAGTTTCCAAATTATCAGTAAGATGTTAAGAATACATAGTCCTAAACATAGGTTGAGGTGAATGAACCCGTCAATTTCTCAGACACTAGCTCTATTCATATTTTCGCCGTCTTAACCTTGGCCTATATTCGACCGTCTACTTATCTATAAACACAAGTTTTTTACTTGAAACAGTAAACGAAGGTTACTCGGCACAGCACATTAGTGGCTCAACATGTAAACTGTGCGCAAGCGTCCGTAACGACCTCAAGCCACGATTTCACTTGCCACCGTCGGATTGTTATCTTTACTAATTAATGGTATGTTCCATCTAATTCTAAAATGTTCGAAAAAGAGTTCTCGTTGGATTCTCTTGGTGGTTAAACGACCCACACGATAGCATTTCCACTCCCCTCATATAGATGGTTGGTAGGTCACAACTGTGCATTTTCCCAAAACTTTCTGCCTCGTCGGCGGTATTTCCGAAACGATACGACTTTTAAATCTTCATGAAAATGGCGTATTCCTTTTTAAAAGGCAGGCAACCCAGCTGTGTCTCCTCTGGTGTTGCGGGTGTCCATGGGCGGTGCTGATCGCTTAAGATCAGGTGATTCGAATGTTCGTTTGCTGTTAGCAACTGCTTTAAAGGGTCTTACACCGGATCCAATTTCAGGGTCCATTCAAACCGTTTTAAATCTCGTATTAGAGGATACTCTACTAGAGGATAGAACTCAAGACCTTAGACCATGCTTGGCAGTCACACTTGAAACCATTCTACCGACGAGCGAGTTGTAGGATAAATGCAATAAATGTTGACAGTAACTACCACGAAAATATGTTTATAACTTGTTGAAATATTCGTGGATACTCTTTGTCTAGACAATGTCCGTCATGCAACAGGTTATGTCGAAGTCTTACCGACTAAAACTACATACTCTATCCCTGAAAACAAGAGGCTTACTGAGTCCTTAGAAATGGACTCACCAGCGAACCTAGAAAAGATACCAAACAAAATTTTAGTTTACTTGACCTAAAAACCTTAGCAAGGCTCCTTACAAAAAGTTCAGCTCAGTTCAGTATTATACAGCTTTTAAAACACACAACTCTCGACCTTAAATCCTAAAGAATGACTACTATTGTTTGTACCTACGTTTTTGACCGACGAAATGAACAAGAGGAGTCATGTCATCAGGTTGTTAGACACCGTTAGTTTTGTTGTTTTCTTAAATAATTGTTTAAGGTTCCGTCCGTGCTTATGAAAAAGGAGTACTTAAAGTTTTATATTTTTGATTACAAACTTTATATTTCGAGGCGTATAGTAATGGCGGTGTAGAATATCTATGTCAATCAACCCTTCGGATATCTACACTAATATTATAAACAGGAAAAACCAATTCGACTTTTTGTTTGTTTGCATTGAATAGTGACCGCAGCTACTGAAAAATCTTTTACCAATGGAATCTTACAATATCCGTGATGAACATGGCTATATTTAAAAAAGAGAATCGTTTAATAATTTCGATTATGTATCCCGATGTATGAAAAATCTACCAAAACGATTCTTACATTGTGTATGCTGTTATTAGAAAACCCAAGTTCTGCCAGAAGTCATTATTCTACGCGGGAGAAGTGGCGGGGAACCGCTAGTCTCGCTATAAGATTCGAATAAGGGACTAGACATCTTATAGACACTAGAGAGCAGTGTTCTCTGATGAACTTTTGCGTTTGGAGGAATCCAGGCCAACCGTGGAGGATAATTGGCCTGGGTTTACCCTCTTATAGACAGAAGACTATCACTTGCTGTTGATATAGATCCGAAAGCTCCAAAATCTATAGTTTCTATCCAATTTTCTTGCCTTTCCTAACATGGGCTTCGATCTCTGCCAACGGAACCCCAAAACCTACCGTCAAGTTAATTATCTAGTGGCAGCAAGGTTGCGAAACCAGAGACAATGGTAGTCTATGGGACAAGCGCCCGTGTTACGAAAGACAACAATGGTGGATGATAATTTGTGTCTATGGTAATGTCCTTATTACATAAAACTTGCTAATCTAATGGCTGTGAATGGTAATTGTTATCACTTTGTATTATTTTGTTTTGTAAAGTAATTATTTTTCATTATAATACATCATGTAATGTTGGTGGCGTGTTCGTCCGCGAGTCACTTAAGGGGCCAGTAGAATAACAGCGCGAGGCCCTGTCTTGCACATGCTGAACTGGTCCCATTTCACGGCAGACTTGGGGCATGAACATGTATCAATGTAACATGTTTTGTGGATATGAAATAAAGTATTTTTCTTTCTCTCTTTCATTCTTCTTTCAATACGATACGATACGATAGTAATGCTCAATAAGCAAAAGAATTTGGTATGCAGGTAAGAATATAGAAATTGATTCAGTACAAGTAACAGTGTTTGTAGGGTTGTTGTAGGTGTAATTGATAAAACGGTTTTCGTATCTCGAGATGGTTGAGAGCCTGGATTAAAGGCTACTTCTTTTTGTCGACCACTGTTTGAAGGTCTGGGTAGAAAGCTGGTAAAGTAATAAGTAAACGATCTTTAACTTGAATCACAAAATAAAAAAATCTAAAAAGTCTCTGGTAGGGGGGGGGGGGGTATTAGGACTACAGGCTAACATTAGCATGTGGCTTTGCTAATATAAAAAGAGGTAGGTACTCAATGTCATAAATACCCAAATTCGAACACAATAATAATCACTTTAAATGAAAAACAGACACTTTCACATACATAATAGGAAAATAACATTCATTGCCTCTATTGTCAAACCACAACGGTTAAGATTCAAATAAAGAAAATCGAATCAACTTTCTTTTTTCAAAATCGTTTAAAAATGGAAACTGTCATGCGTAAGCGCATTATGTTGTTTACGTCACTCTATTATTACTGCACAATGTATGTAATACAATCATTAAATGGCCGCTGTGATTTGTGGGGTTATGAAAACAGCGGGTGTCTCAACTTATTTTGTTTCTTATCTACAAGTTATTTTGATTTTTATTTTTTTTCCATTTGATGGCCGACGTTTTACCACTTCTTTAATAGGACAAGCCCGCCACAACCTTCCAAAACCGCTGCAACTCCTGTAAGCCAGGATCTACAGTAGATACAACTATGAAAACACGTTTTATCAATATCTAGCCTGGTGGTAAGCGATGATGCTGTCTACGATGAATCACGTCGTCCCATAAGCACCCTTGAAGACACCCTTCAGGAAATACAGATTCTGACAAAGAATTCCACACCTTAGCAATACGTACAACGAAGCTTGATGCGAAGCGCTTCGTGCGTGTGTATGGGACATCTACCATTGCCATTGTGAATTAGTTCTGACTTGCTTTTTTGCTTTTCAATTCGATCGGTTCTTTTGGGAGACAGCTGAGACGCTTGAAACCTTCTCTGTTGAACAGTCGAAAGTCATTACGAAAAATTTTAAGGTCGACGAAAAAGTTGAAGTTCGACCAAATAATGCTCTTCAAACAATAATCGTAACGTGAGGAAAAAGTTTAAGTTCTACCAAATAATACTATTCAAACAGCAAAAGCATCGTAACGTTTGTTAAAAAACAGTTACAAACGTGGTACATAATTATAATTTTATTATTTCATGTCTTGTACAAAGAAAAACTAACAAGATTCACAGGCGTAATCGTAAAATTAATTTAATATTAGAACATACATCATCTTAATTTCAAATTTATAGGCAATAAAAACAGATAACATAAGAAAAATGTGTAGGTTTTGATAGAATAAGCCGGTAAACGAGCTGACAGATCACCTGATGGTAAGCAATCGGCGTCCACCATTGACATACGCAACACCTGAGGCGTTACAAGTGCGTTGCCGGTCTTTTGGGGGTTAGATATTTGAGGATTGTTGGGGATTTGGGGATTAAGGAAATTGGGCTTTTAATAGTTATTAAAGCAACAATGCTTGCGTTGTTGTTTCACGTCGGTTTTTTATGAGGCTATGGTATCACTACGCACGATCCGGGACCATTCGTGCCGAAGCATTGCTCTCCTATACTTAAAGTATGTAGTTGCAACTATAAACCGCTCATTTCATAGCCACACACTTAATACTGATGCCTAATAATAGTTATAACTGTGCATTGCCTCGGTTACTTACTCTGTCACACACAACACTAGCTATTACCTATTACTGACCATGGACAACCCTGAGATGAGACTGTGACGTACTCGTAATTACGTTTTATGGTGTACGCAATCGCCTTGTCATTGCTGCTGCCCTGGTACTTGAGTTCTATTTATGTGTATAGGAGTGTACGGTGATTTTGTTTAACTGACTGTTTCAAGACGAAGGGTTTTGTTATTTTTACATTCTTTCTTTATTGAAACAAAGTTTCCTTTTCTTGTATAGAAGCACTATTTTTATGGATTGTACTATAAGATTTTTTTTTTTTTTAACAAGTTTGGTAATTGGTACTTATAATGCGTCAAGTGTGTCTTTGCATAGTTCTCACATATACATACAGTATTGGAATATGTATCAGAGATATTGTAGAACATACTTTTTTAAAAAGAGTAACGAAAGTAGTTTCTTGATCGTTCTTCTCCATTCGAATCTACATTTTGGAATGAGCACCTAGCTTCACCTAGCTTCACTGACGGACTGACTGACAGACTATTATTTATTTTGTATTTGTTGACGTTTCAAAAGTACCAAATTATGGTTTAATTGAAAATGATTTGACTTTGACTTTGACTTTACATTTAACGCCATGTAAGCTATGAAAATCAAAGTACCTATTTTTGGTCGTAATTTCTCGTCATTCAACCAAATCTGTAAATCGAACGGTCCTTGCAATCTCCCATCTATAAAGATAATCTTGAATTTAAAACTATATTTCTGTCTATTTAAATACATGTTGCCATTATGTGCAGGAAGTGTGGCAACGTGGTGGAAATACGTTTGTTTGTCTAGGAAACATGGCTTCATTCATACAGTTATTGTTAACATCCTAAGACCTTAACACTAATACCTGTATATCCTTTTGATAGACTCACCCAGATGTGAAACTTAGTACGACCTTGAAGTACACCTCCACAAAAGCGTTTAAATAAATCTCTTTGCGACTTCTGCGCACCTGGTACCTCCGTTTTAAGATAAAATGGAGGTAGATACTGCAATTTAAACTTTTTTGTGAAAACCCTAGATTTTTATTAAGACTTTGGATCAGTTCGTGTGTCTGTCAATTCGAACTTTCGAAGTGAGCTCGATCGCATTCTCGCCCGTCATTGGTTGAAATTATTTTCACAACTAATGATACGCGGACCGCAATCGAATTGAAAGTTACAGAATAGCCTAGCAGGTTAGCTTATTAATTTCGACAGTAAATGAGTCTCGGAAAACTTTTTTGTTTTGTAGTCACATTATTTAAAAACACATCACCAATAATCACGATGAAACGATAAGCCAAGGTACTGGGACAAATTGGCTATAGGCACTTAAAAACAAAAGCTACACACATTGGATAAGTTAATTTAACTTCGTTTTTAAACTGTCAACCATGTTGCAATCCAATTAAAATTAAATGCAAGTTGCTTTATTTAAAAAATGGTCGAATTTCGAAATAAAATTGTATCATCGTCTCTCAAACGATATCTTGAATCTTCAGAAAAAAACAAAAGAGGATTCTATTTTTGAAATGTTCAAGATTCCATTCTTGGCGGCTGGGATGCCTTTAAAGTATATTTTTTATCTGTGGCCTAGTCACAGATTATACGGTGCGATTCACCGCTGCATCATTCTTGGCTTGATACTTAAAGCTTTCGATTGGACCGAATTTCTTTAGTTTTTATTACATTTAGTCATACAGGGAATTAATTAACTAGATACCATATTCAGTTTGGCCGCTATGATCATGATTCTTCATTACTTTTTCTCAACATCATCATCAACAGCTTATAAATGCCCACTGCTGAGCAAAGCCTCTTCTCACATGGAGAAGGTTAGAACAATAATCACCACGCTTGCTCAATGCGGGTTGGCGATTTCAAACTTATAATTAGAAATTATAAGTCCAGGTTTCCTCACGATGTTTTCTTTCACCGTTGGTCAGTGGTGTCTAAATAATCTTAGAAAGTACATTTAACTCGGAAAAAGTCACATTGGTACTTGCCGTTAATAAGTTTCGAACCTGCACCCTCGTGCATGAGAAGCAGGTGTCTTCATCTCCGGGCCACCACGACACTCAACTTTTTCTCAACAATAATCAGAAATAGAAATGTTTTACGGTTGAAATTAATAACCAATTTTAAATCATTAATTTCAGCTATGAACCATTTGTTTTATAATTATAGTGTTTTGTGCGTTTATTGATACTTAAATAAAAGTTTCTGGGTTGATCTAGGTTTGGATCTTAATCATAAGATTTTGGAATAAAACGGGTCAGAACAGATTTAGAGACGGATTATATCTAATAGTCTGAAATAACACTTATAATGCGATGTACTTTTTATACCGAGTGTATAAGCTAGTAAGTAGAAGCCCTATAATTTGATTTACATTACAGCTAATATCAGCAAGCTTACATCTTTACTTGAAACAAAAACTGCAATGTACACGTAACGGGACATCATACATGACTTTAAGACGAGCTTTACTTTTTTATGAATTCAAGAGCATACCCCTGTAAGGTGACGCCTGGACGTGACAACTACATGTCTACAAATTTATTATAACTACTAAAATAGACAATATAACCTTTATCACTAAGCTCTTAAAGTCTAGAATACTTTGACTTAACTGCAAAAGGAACTTTGTCTAAAGGAATATTAACTAATTTATTCGTGCTGGTGATAGAGGTTTTCGTACTTAGAGCATACGGTTGAAAATGGTTTGTTGTGGCTGTAAATGAATTTTGTGTAAGTCAGGGCGTTCATACACACGTGATTGAGATTGTCTAGCGATACGAGTGAGAATGTCATTGTTTTATAGGGCTATCGAGTTTTGTATTAAGGACTCATGTAAACGTTCTAGTCTCGATTCCTGGTTCGACCATAGAGACCTGTGGTATGTCCGTGTAATTAGGTAGATTCTCAAGTTTAAAATAAATTGTTTCGACTTTTCAATGCAATAAATAATTTAAAAATAATCATACTTTCATCAATTGATTTGTCGATTTATCTACTTTTGGATTTTAAGTCGGTCATTTTAAGGCAATAAGTAGGTACATATGCTATTTGACGCCTAAATATGATGACGTCACAGGTTGCGATCCAATACAAAATTCATAGAAAAGTATCGTTTTTGACATTTCATTAAAAGGATTTGACTAACTGTCGACTACCGTATTATTTAAATTCAAACTGAGATTGCTATATTACTTGATACTAATCATCCATTATCGTGTGAAATGGAAAACTCCGCGGGTTTTCGTCTAAAGCTTTCATAATACGATGTTAAAAAAATATGAGTATATAGGGTGTAAACGTAACGCGCTCGAAACGCTGACAAAAATATATTTTTTTGCAATTTTAATCATTTGTGTTTTCATGTTATTCATACAGCATTCGCAATAAAAAGTTGATATAATTATTATTACATAATAGAAATATTTAAATCCTTACTTTGTGAAAATAAAACTTATTATTTACCATCACCTGTTGGCGTTCTTCGAGAGGGTTCCGTTTACGCCCTGTATAACAGAATGAATTATCTAATTAAAGTCCCCGATATCTAAGATTTTTTTTATATAAACTTACTAGTTAAATTTACTCCACAACGCGATTAGATAACCATTGTGTCCGTACTTATGACTGACAGATTGCAATCGAGTTTCATAAAGCGCTTAAAAACTTTCTTTTTAATCGCCAAAGATTTATCTATTTTTTAGGATGACAGTCACAGATTTCATTGCCGACATTTTCTTATTCATAAACTTATTTTTTATACTGATAACAAAAAAGTTTGCTTGGAGACAGGGTTGCCATTCAAGAAAGAAAAAAAATATAATCATTTATTTATTTGCGAACATGGGTACAAAAGAAAAGGTCTTATACAAAATAGTATCCATTAACTATAATTCCACCTTTAATTGCTGCTCTCCTGGTAGTAAGTAGTCATCGCAACACTAGAGGCCTTAGTATGAATTTTTTCTACGTTTAAAGTACTTAATCACAATAAGTTTGGCGGTCTGAATCTGATTGGTCAGCTCCAATAAACCAGCCAATCAGCCAACGATTTCGATTACTATATATGTAAAACAAACTCGTACTAAGCTTTCTGAACATTACGAATCATGCAGGAAACTGTTTAAAATTGCGAGAGACATCGTTTTCAAGGATTACTTACTTGTAAGGATTTACATTACCTACATTACATTTCTGGTATCATACTTACAATTTGGTTAACGCAAATTATTTTACCTAGTTTAAAAATGTCAACAACCTGCCCTAACTCACCGTTAAATTGGTGCAACCAGCCCTAATTCTAAGAAAATAAACGTCTGTGATTGGCTCGCAGGTCACGTGTTCGGGAGAGTTAATGAGAAAAGACGGATGCCACCGTAGTGATTGTTCACGCTTTTGATCTGCCGTCAATTTACTGGAAATCGGTAGGTACTTGGTGTTGGTAGCAAGGGGAAAGGAACGCTGCTTGCGTTTTGATTGAGGAATTGTGGTTTTATGATTTAGTGTCTAGACTCTAGATAGGACCTACCTACGATGTTTTTAAACGATGCATTGTTAGCTAGCATAAAGCCTAAGCTATGAACTTTCTATAACTGTTCCCGCCTGCGACCGCGTCAGTGTTTTCGTATTTTTCTAGGGTCAGTTTTAATAAGAAAATAATAAAGGACTTTTATTTCTGGATATCGAAATTTTCACTAGAAGTAAAGAATCATAAAACGATCTAAAAAGATAACAAGAAAATATAAATTTACAAATACATCTATGGTGACTCGGAAGTCTTATAAAGTTCACCAGTTCAACAAACAACAAAAGAGCATTAACTTAAATTAAAAAAAACACTCATTGTTTTACAAAACTTCCAAATCCAAAAATCACGAAAGACAACAAATAGCCAAGCAAAAATGAGCCTTAAAATAAACAATGTAAGGACGTCTTCAAGGTCATATGCATTGACATGCAGCACACTTAGCATAATGCAGTAGTTCCTATGCATGTTTCCTGCATGATTTGTTTTTATGTAAACACTATAAAGAACCCGCTTTATATCGATTCTCATCACAAACAAGTCGATGACAATACAATGTCGTTTATTGATGAACCTATGAAGATTTCTGATTGGGTACTGAGTAATTAATGTGACGTTATGCTACAGCGCATTTAGTTCGGTCAAGCAAACCAAACTAGATGCAGAGGTCGTTTCCAGCAAAGCTTATCTGGAAGTCATTGCAGGCCATGTTGAGCAATGCACCTCTTATGGCTGATAAATAAAATATATGTTCTTCTATGACTGCCTCGTTGACCGAGTGGTCGCAAGTGCGACTGCCGGGCAAGGGGTCTCGGGTTCGATTCCCGGGTCGGGCAAAGTATTACTGGGTTTTAAAAAAAGTCTCAGTAGTAGCACGGAGTCTGGAATTGTGGCCGGTATATGACAGTAGTCGAATGGAGAAGAACGAGCAAGAAACTCCATTCGTTACTCTTTTTAAAAAAGTATGTTCTACAATGTCTCTGATACATATTCTAATACTGTACATATAAGTGAAAACGATGCAAAGAACTTAACGTGGCTTTGGCGTTGGAGCCCTCATAGGCTTTGGTTACAGCTTTCCAGGAAGATTGTAAGATTATTTACCTTGTTACCTTCAGTTTGTGTCCTAATAATAATAATTACACCACTGAAGTCAATGTTTATCAATCAACCCTTATGACCAAATGGCCATTAAGCAACAACAAAACAATCAATCGAATTTGATATTTACAAACATGCAATAAAGCACATTGTTTTGTCAAACATTTGAATTTGCATTCCTGCCACAGATACACAATTGTTTCTAAAACAATCGACGGTCGAACCATACATGCACCGAATATTTTCGACTGTTGTTTGTAATTGTTTTAATTGCTGTATCTGTGGACGCTTTGACAACTAAAAGGGCAAGAGATTTCATTTAGGTTCTTTGGTCTGCTGCGGAAGAATGTGAAGAAGTTGTCGTGGTGGCCCGGAGGTTTAAGACGCTGGCTTCTCATGCTTTTTCCGAGTTATATGTAGGTACTTTCTAAGATTATTCAGACACCACTGGCAAACGGTGAAGGAAAACATCGTGAGGAAACCTGGGCTTATAATTTCTAATTATAAGTTTGTAATCGCCAACCCGCATTGAGCAAGAGTGGTGATTAATGCTCAAACCTTCTCCGTGTGAGAAGAGGCTTTGCTCAGCAGTGGGGATTTATAGGCTGTTGATGATGATGGAAGAATGTCACTCCCGCACCCTCGTATGGTGTAAGATGGGACACCGGGGTGGGTTATAGTCAGTAAGAGTCTGACAGTCCCTTTCGTCCTCCCCAGGCGAGGGGGCTCTATAAGGATTTCCCACCTTGGGGTTAATAAAAAAAAATAAGGATCTTCGGTCTAGAATGTGAGTAATTAAACATAGTCAGAGGTTAAGAAATTTAGCAGTATAATAATTAAGAAATAATGTAAATAGTAAAAATATTTAAGTACAATATTTCTTGTAATAAGTAGTTACAATCTTAGAACTCAATGAATTGAAGATCCTCAAAATAGGTCCAGCAATTCTTGAGTTAGAAACAGACAAACAACTCAGTCTCACATTCCGATACAGATGAAGATTTACAATACAAAGATAGTGCAAAACAACACAATATCTCACTTCGATAAATTCGATAACAAACCTCTAAAATATCACTTACACACACACATGAAGCTATACAACCATTTTATCTTGACCTCTCTTGGTATCACCTTCCAGCACAATCGACGGACACTTTATACTGGTAATGCATAGCTTGATATGTAACTGTGAGTACCTAAACAAATAAATAACAATATTACTATAGTACAATGTACCTAACGGTCGGATACCGATACAGGGGTCGCAAGTTCAGTTCCCAGGATGTGCAGTTAAAATTCATAGTCCAGCTACAGCGTACAAAATGAATAATAGTTAAGTTATTTAGATAGTTATCTTAACTATGTAAATTAGGATTTGATTTAACCGATTATGTGAAGATGAGGTTTTATTCTTGGTCTTTGTTTTCTCATTTCAGTCTCGGTGCAGTCATTAAGTAGATTCGTCTGAATTATAGAGTGTTACAGAGGGATTGATGTGCTGAACACGTCTGCTAAATTGCTAACAGTATTAAGTATCGCAATTTTAATACAATATGATTATATTAACTAAAAAGTTTCGAACGCTGGTCATGAGAAAGAATCCCTCTGTGGTTCGAAACTAGTTGAGCTTTTCTCAGTATATTTACGCGAGTAACCGCGATTTTTAATGAATTATTACGGTAGTTATTATAAAAAAAAGATTTCTAGAAGTAATTAGCAGAAGAATTCTTCTAGTAAAACAATTTTATCCACAAATACCAGTTAAGTTATTCTTATTAGCTACAAATTTCCATGTGCATAGTTATATTATAATCACTAGGCATAGTCTTAACATTTTCTGTTAGTATCGAGAATTATGAAGTCGGAAAATCCTTGTTAATTGGTTATGCTTTCGGCTTACTTACGTAACTGTTAGACGAGGGACTCGACTAGTTTCAAGCCATGCTAGGCACGCACCGCAGCAGACTCGATTAGCCAGTGGCAGCGTGACAATCACTGCGTCGTGTATCGGCGCAATGCTGCTCATGATTGTGAGCCTCTAGCATGGCTTGAAACTAGTCGAGTATCGCGTCAAACAGTTACTAATTAATTTAGTATGTTTCACGAAACTTTTAATATAACCAACATCTTTGGTCAAGAAAGGGCTATGGCTACAAAAGGATCCAAGGGTTTGAACTAAGATCCGTCCAAAAATATTGAAATAATGTGAAGTGAACAAACACAAGGCAGACTTCAGGCAAAAATAAAATTTACTCAACAAAAATCTTTCTAAAGATCAATAAAACTTGCATTAAAGTTTAAACCATCCAATAAACAAACATCAGTCAATCAGGTCCCACAAAACGAACCAACCAGCCCACACAAGTACTAAGCAATGTTCATTCCCAACCAATCGGGAGCTTGACTGGCATGAACAAGCTACTTAACCCTTAAACGCGCACGGTGAATAATTACGAAATATCGCATGCAAGCCATCCTCAAATGGCCTTAATTGCTTCTGTACTGAGCTTGAGGCCTATTGAATCAGGCCTTGGGCCAACCTTCCGGGCGCGTGGGAGACCAGCTCTATTAAACATAAACCGTATATGGCACTATCTAGACAAGGTTGTGGCCTTAAGATGTACGGATCTTTGAGTGCGCCCGCGCAACTATGGGCCACAATAAATTAAAAATAAGTGGGCAAGTTGATTCATGTAGTATTGTCTTTTTAATGTGGGTATTTTAATAGATATTCCTAATGATTAATTATTTTGATTGGTGATCGTGGATACTGTGAGTTATTATTGATTGTGTGGTCTTTCTTTGTTAATAAGGTATGTAATTGAATAGATAGCATTAATTGATTCGAAAAAATATTATAACATGTTCCTAGTTGATTTGTTGTAACATTAACGGGATTTAATCTTAATTATCGACATAATGATGACATATTTATAAAAAACTGATTTGAAACCACATTTTAACACTTTCCATCCTCGTATGCGGAAGGAGATAAAATGACTACAATACAGAAACAAAGCACCAGCAAAGTAAATCTTAAAACTGTTGACACATAACCTCCAAAATATACAAAAACGTACATGCAATTAGACACGTATGTCAATATGAGCGTGCACATATCGGGCGAGGCCGCGACCTGTCGCACGCTGCACTAATGGGACGTTGCTCCCATGACTGAGCGGCTGAAGGGTTAGATACGAAGGTTTTACAGACGATGTTGGATTATATGTCGTGTCGTAGTGGCCCGGAGGTTTAAGACGCCGACTTCACATGCATGAGGTGCGGGTTCGAAAACTACCAACGACAAGTACCAATGTGACTTTTTCCAAGTTATATGTATGTACTTTCTAAGATTATTCAGACACCACTGGCAAACGGTGAAGGAAGACATCGTGAGGAAACCTGGGCTTATAATTTCATATTATAATTTTGTAATCGCCAACTCGCATTGAGCAAGCGTGGTGGTTAATGCTCAAACCTTCTCGTGTAGAAGAGGTTTTGCAGCAGTGGGCATTTATAGGCTGTTGATGTATGTATGTGTTGGATTATTTGGCCACTTTGGAAATACAGAAGACTTGTGATAAATATATTTATCCATACGACCGTAAAGACCCCGTGACAAACTACTGCTGGATTATAGCCCTTCTCTACCTAATCTATACATCTGGTGGAATGGGATAATGGGGAATCGAAGTTTCAAATGTTTTTGATGACTTCGCAGTTCATGCTAATTACATTTACGCATATCAATCTTTTTAAGTTATGTTTGTCTTTTTATTTTCATCCTTTTTTAAAAAAACGTTGCCCCACACTAGGATTTTCTCCTGTGTCGTGGGTGAGTTTACAAACATACAAGTTCACATACACATGACACCCAGACCCGAAACAACAATTTGTGGATCACACAAAGAGTTGGTCCGTACGGGAATCGATCCCACTACATGTTGCGCGGCAACTGGTTGCCCAGCCATCGGACGAACCGTGGAGTCGAAGTCGTAATAATTTTTGACAACACAATTTTACTAAGTAGGTAGATCAAAAGCAGCAGTGGCGCCATTTGAGAAAATAATAAATCAAAAAGATTTACAAAAGTGTTTACGTATCAAAACAAAACATTTACATATAAACACGAATACCTAAGATTCAATTAAAATTAACTCTTAAATTACACGGAAATCGTAACAAGAACAAGTGTAGCAATTAAACTGTGTTCGTTTAATTAATAAAAACATATGTTATTAATATTAGAGGTCAAAAGTGTTATGATCCATTTAATATTAAGTGGCAGTCGAGATTATGGCTGTCAGAAGTTTTTATATGTATACGGATTAACATAATATGGGTACCTACATTAATCAACATTAAAATATTTCATATACCAGCTTTTATTAGTGATATCCAAAAATTATAATTTAACACGTTAAACGCTATGGGGGTGACCGGTGACCGACGTTAGCGGAGGATTTGCCTTCAACAGTTTTTTATTGGCAGTCAAAGTCTTATGTGTCTAGATAACTGGACAATCACATTCATTTTCATTTTTAACCATGGTCGTCCCACTGCAGGGCAAAGGCCTCCCTACCCTCCTTCCACTCGTCTCTTCTTAAAGCTTTCTATGGCAAATTCTTTTCTTAGGCGTCAAGTTCATCCCGCCATCTCCTTCTGGGCCTACCGTGACGTTTATTGACGTTGAGTGGGCTCCACTCAGTAGTGATTTTTGCCCAATGTTAATGTTTTGGACAATCACATAGGAAATCAAAAGACGTAGACTAGAAATACTACGACAATTTAACCTAAAATTAGTAGTAGTAGGAAAGAAACATCCTTACTAATATTATAAATCTGAAAGTGAGTTTGTTTGTTCCACCTTCACGCCGTAACTAGTCAACCGATTGCTTTGAATTTTTGCAGACGTAAAGTTAGAAGTCCAGATTAAATAATAGGGTACTTTTTAACCCGGAAAAAATTGATATTTCCGAGGAAAAACAAAAGTATTGGTATAGATGGCGCTGTGTGTATTGGTATATGTCACATAGGCTACTTTTTATTCTTTTGTGACACGAGCGAAGCCGCAAGTAAAAGCTAGTTATTTATAAAGAAAACAAAAAGAACTCACCATCATAAGAATCCGGAATGTAGAGCGGCTTTCCAACAAGTTTGCCCTTTTTCCCGGACAAAGGGACAGCCTCGACCCTCCTGTGCGCCTCCAACACCCTATACAATAGCACTGGCCTATCCTCTCCTTCGAATTTCACCACACGAGGCAAAGAGAACTTATCCACGAATTCTTTCAAGGTCATCACTTCACTACAATCGTCTTCGGGCTCGACCGAACCGTTTCGGCGACCCAATAAGAAATTGTCCGCCCATTCCGGAGCGTTAGGTCTTCGCTCTAAGAAGTCCGGTCTTCGCTCACTACTCCGAGGCTTATACCTCGGAGGTCGGTCTCGTCTCACCAGCGCTTCATTTGCTTCGGCCAGCCATCTTGTGACTAGTCTTTCTCTTTCTACGTCTAAGTATCGGGGTTTGGAAGCATCGCAGGCGAAGCGAGCTGCATCGAAGCAGTATTGGGGGGGTGGTGGTCGTATCCGAGGGGGAAAGAAGCGGGGCGGGACGTAAGGGGGGTGGGGGGCGTAGGCCGGCGGCGTCCTCGGCCCGGAGCCCTCGACTGACGCCGTTCTGAACATGTTGTCAGGCCATTGATGACGCTCCCGCCACCTGAAACAAATACACAGAATAGTTTGTTAATAGAAGAACAAAACACATCTTAAGGGTCATTCTGGTCAACACTTAAATGAAGTGTTTACTTTGGTTATAGTGTTGCGAAACTCTCGCCATCGTACGCCAACGCATCATGCACTCCTATGTTAGTTATGTGACATATGACATACTTCTGTAACCCTAGTATCGAAAATACGTACACCTGTCTTTATTGCCTTATAAAGAACCAAATCATAACAGCCCTCATTCATTCTATAATCCAGAACGTTACTCCCAAAAAGCAAAATCCTCTAAAAGTTTTGTTTGAAGACTGATGAATGGCTGCCTCGTTGGCCGAGTGGTCACAATTACGACTGCCGGGCAAGGGATCTCGTCTCGGGTTCGATTTACGGGTCGGGCAAAGTATTACTGGATTTTTAACAAATTCTCAGTATTAGCACAGAGTCTGAAATTGTGCCTGGTGTAAGGCAATAGGGTTACCCCCTATTACATGGGACTCATGACATAAATAGTGAAAAGAGGGTGTTACATTGTACAGTAGCCTTAAGTGCTGTAATGTGCACCTCTGCCTACCCTTTCGGGGATAACAAGGCGTGATATTATGTTGTGTTAGTATTTAGGTAACCAGACCATCCCACCAGACCCAGTTCGACCATCCAACCCACCATCTCAAAAGTACCAAATAAATCAATCAAATATTCGCATAGCTAAATGTATGTATATTATTGTATATGAATGTAATATACATGTGTAAACATATTCCAATACTTACATCACATAACCAGTTATGCCATATCTATGTAAATACGCCTGAGAACAGATTAGTGACCACATCAAAATATTTAGAGATTATACCATCGTTTACTATCAATGCAATCTTTTTACGATGTTATTTGTACATAAATTTACATATATTTATGTCTTCTCGTATAATTATGTTAGATGAAATTGATTTGTCTGTCTGCTTGTCTTGTGTAGTGATTTTGAAAGTAATGATGATTAATGATGTGATGTGAAACTATTGTTATGATATTTGAACAGGTGGAATGAATGTTTGTAAACAGCTTAATTATTGTATTTTGAGAGATAGGTCTTCCTATTGGCTTTTGCCGATGTAGGTTATGGTTACTTCCTCGGACTGACTCATATTTTTATTTTTGCCACAACATGTATGTTCTACTAGCTGTTGCCAACGACTTCGTTCGCGTGAAATAGTGCATTAACAGCTCCTCCCCCGCAGGTGATAGCGTGATAATATGTAGCCTATATGTTGACCCGACGAAATTTGAAGTAAATCCATGCAGCACTTTTTGAATTCATCCCGGACATACATACAGACAAACAGACAAAAATTCTAAAAACCATATTTTTGGCTTCGGCATCGACTGTAGATCAAGAACAATGCACAAAGCATTCATTAAAAAAATATTTGATGTACAATTCTCACTTTCCTACGATTTTATTAAATGTATAGATAACTCGCTAAAGAACACAATCATAGGTAAAACTAGAATGTACAAATGAAAATCCAAATCTGATAACGGATCTTAAGTCGCGATCTGACTTAGACTTTTGATTAGCTATACCTAGTGATTGTCATTAATTGCTAGACAGGCATAATTTATTTATTTATTCAAAAAAAGTCTTTATCTTACCAGTGACATGTGTACAGATAATAAATCAAAACACACAACAATACTACTAAAAAAAGTTTCACTAATTTGAACGAAAATATTAATGATATTTAAATTAAATAAAAAAAAATCATATCACAACTTCACACCTTACGCTAATAAAATAAAATATTTGACACAATAATAAAACTCTTCGGTCACTGGCATTTAAAAAAAATTACCTATTCTAAATTTAAAAAAAAACGAAGAAAAAAAACGGACTAAAGGACTGGAATACGTACTAACATCAAAAGCAATATCATGTGTATGGTCATCAAGAATAAGAGGGTGTTCCAAATTCAAATTGATTTGTGGTCCAGAAAGTAGAAAATATTCCAATTACGAAATTTGACCCAAATAAAGAAAGAGGTCAAGTTATATAAAACCGTTGAATAAGAATAATAGTGTCGTGTCAATAATGTCGTGGTGGCCCGGAGGTTTAAGCCCGCTTCTCATGCATGAGGGTGCAGGTCCGAAACCTACCAACGGCAAGTACCAATGTGACTTTTTCCGAGTTATATGTTCTTTCTAAGATTATTCAGACACCACTTACAAACGGTGAAGGAAAACATCGTGAGGAAATCTGGGATTATAATTTCTAATTATAAGTTTGTAATCGCCAACCCGCATTGTGCAAGTGTGGTGATTAATGCTCAAACCTTTTCCGTGTGAGAAGAGTCTTTGCTCAGCAGTGGGCATTTATGGGCTGTTGATGAAATAAATGAAGAATAATAGTTAAGCTCGTGCTTAATTTTCCTAACCATAAACTCTGTAGCAAAAGAATATACATACTTTTAATTATTGCAAAATATCCGTTTGTTAGTGGGTAAAGCAACAATTTTCCCCCTAATCTCCATACAACAGTTTCCCACTCGCCTAACTAGGCAGGTGCCTATTACAGGACAAACATTGTATGAATTGATCTTCACACGCCGATAAAATACGTGCAGACAGGCTGCTTGACAAAATTGCATTTGTTGCTGGTGCTAGTGTTTGGAATAAGGTTGCTTTAAAATATGTACTTTACGTAATAATATTATTAAGGGATAAGAAGCAAACCAGCTGGTCATCTGATGGTAAGCGATCAGCGCCGCCCATGGACACCCGCAACACCAGAGGCGTTACAAGTGCGTTACCGGCCTTTTGGGGATTAGTAGTTTGAGGATCGTTGGGAATTCAGGAATTGGGGAAGGGGAGGGTAATTGGGCCTCCGGTAACCTCACTCACACGACGAAACACAACGCAAGCGTTGCTTCACGTCAGTTTTCGGTGAGGCCGTGGTATCACTCTGGTCGAGCCGGCCCATTCGTGCCGAAGCATGGCTCTCCCACACTTAAATAATATGTAATCTGTGGTGCAAATGACGTTTTTATTGTCAATCTTAAGCCTTTAAAAAAGAAATACGCTCTTTTTTGAAGTTATATTCTGTTTTCAATTTCCAAGGTTGTTGACTTCTCGCAAAATTCAAGCTGCATACGTGGAGGAGTGTATTTTCAAAGAAAACTGGCATGAAATAAAGCTTGCGTTGTGTTTCGCTGTGGTAAGTGACGTTGAACGACGAAGTCAAGATTACACAAGACGTTTACTACTGATCATAAGCCACCTTCAAATGACTTCCAGATCAGCCGGTTGGACTTACACATGCACATAGAAATACCGACTTCCTGGAACACAAATCAGCGTCAATACCAATATTTATAACACTTATGACATAGCATGTATCCAATCAAGAATGGCTCATACCTTTGAAGCCTCTTTATTATAGGGCAATAACTGTAACATTTTAAATCTAGGACTAACTTTGGAACATAATTTGTGTTCTGTCGTACCGCCTGTATCTATCTGAATATGTGAATTTCGCCTATGCACATTTACAATATTTTTGCCAATGTAACATCAGCTTGTTGCTAGTGTGCATGATGATATTACAAAATTTTACAGATATAATCAAATACGACACACTTTATACAAAGTGAACCTGTGTTTTTATAATAACTATCGTGAGACATACTAAATTAATTAAAAATCACGGGTTACACAAGTGAATATACTGAGAAAAGCTCTACTAGTTTCGAACTACAGAGGGGTTCTTCCTCAAGAGCAGCGTGCGCGACATAGCCGCGACTGCCGTGACTCAGTATATCACGTGAGTATCTCGCAAATTTTAGTTAAAGTGAACCCATTCGTTGAAAAAAAACAAAGGTTAGCCTATAAAAACTGAACAAAAAATTAAAGACTATCAAGACGCACATCAATATTTGAATTCGGAATTATGTAGTTTCATTACTGCGCGTTAATCGCGCGTTAAAACCTAACGATATATGGTGGCATCAACTGTACATATGAACATAGATTCCATGAAAATATCAGGCATTTATTTCTTTAAAACTCCATATGTCCAGAGGCGGATTAAAGAAACGGGGCCCGTTAGAAAATTAATTAAGGGGCCCTCGATCAAATCTTGTTAGGGTTATTGTAGGATGACTTTCACTGAAAAATATTATATAATGCCAATTTTCGTCACCCTCTTTAAATTTTAAGAAACCTCGACTTAAGCTAAGATACACTTAACGAAATTGTCATCAACCTATTGTATAAGTGACGCCTTTGTTGAAAATATGGGGTTAGTTTAGGTGCTCCTTTACGCTAAGTAGCGTTTAGTCTGAGATTTTTTAGGAATAGTTGATAAAAATGGCCATCGTTATATTATAAATTATGTATTGCGGAAGATCCCCTTTCGATATAGGGCCTGGATGGGACCCATGTCAATTCATACTCTTATACTTTGCAAATACGTATAGACATAGATCTTCGTGGACAATTTTATGGTATCCATTTGTTAGTTAGATAAAAGTCATTTGTATAAACGTTCGCACTGCCATTTCATTTTATTTTTTTTATTAGTACTCATGTGGTTGGTATAGGATTAATAGTTACATAGAAATGAGATTAGATTTATTTGTAAAAGCTACTTATTTTAGTTATATGATGCAATTTTCTCGTAGGGCATGTTGAACTCAGTTTCGATTTTTATTTTAGCGCATATCTCTGAAAGTGCTGTACAGATTTTATCTTGGTTATCACAAATGTATAGACAATAATATTATAGGCAACAATAGGATTTTTTTCTTTTATTTTGTTAAATAATCTTTGCTAAAGTTTATAAATTGACTTACTCATTTCTCAATCCCTGGTGATACACAAACGTATATTTATGAACAACACTCATATTACGCTTCCCCCAAAAATCATTAAAAATACATCACATAATCACTTCACACAAGAATCAATCTTGAAATCACAACAATAAAGTAAATTTTGAATTAGAAACGTAAAGTTTGCGAAACAATTGATTTAGAGCATTGTGATTGGTCGATAGCAGGTGAACAATGGCTGGTTCAAACATGTCTGACCGAGTCACACGGGTGACTTTTTGTGTGTCGTATAGCACTGGCTATGAAACTAATATATCGTAATACTAATAGGGAACAATGGGCTATTTGATAAAAAAAACATATTATGTGCTATATGTTTGTACTTTGAGTACGTGGGTTCCGTTGCTTATAAATGTGATAAAATCTACAACTGATTATTTGTTTATTTTTTCTAAAGCTTTGCCCCACACTAGGATTTGCTCCTGTGTCGTGCATGCGTTTACAAACATACAAGGTCACATACACATGACACCCAGACCAGAAACAACAATTTGTGGATCAACAATTTGTTCCGTACGAGAATCAAACCAGTGACACGTTGCGCGGCAGCCAGTTGCTAAGCCACACAATGATTTAATTATTAATTTAATAACCCTCAACTATGGGCCAGGCCTTCTTTTCTCAAGACACTTATAATAATTTATTTATTTCTCTCATCATCATTTACATAATAAAATACAGCAAACGTTTTACAACTAAACCTGAGACTGGTGTCTGTTGTAGGTGAAACCTGTATTTACTGTATTACCTGTACTTATCAGGCGGGACGAAGAGTATAAATGGTTCAGATTACTTTGTGTCAAAAAATGGTTAATATAGTACGTAAGATTTTTGTAATAATGAATATTGACTATAAAAAAAGATAATGTAATTGAATTACAAGAGCATGGACAAGAGTCCGTGGAGAATAAGAAAAATATTTATAAAAAAAATGGTTCAGGATTATCAGACAGCGTTGCTGCTCTTGCCGCTAGGTTTTTGTCAAATATCCCGACGCGTGATTGGCTTTTGCAAACCGACCGTCTCCGACCGGCGCCGATGTCAGTGCATAACACTCGATGGGATATGTAAATCCTTAGTCAGCTCTTACGACAAGAGGAAGGCTTTTTTTAACGGGTGAAAATCATGGAATGACTGCTTCCGCCTGGGTGAGACGGGAGGGAGTGTCAGACTCTTACTGACTAAAAACCACCCCGTTCCTTCTCCTACGCGTCGAGCCGGAGCCCCACTAACCCGTTAGGTTCTCCGCGACAAGAGGAGGGTTAGTGACAGATAGATCCATGCATTCTATTCTGACATCACAACATACAATAGAGGTGTTTAATAAACAACCCAATTAGGAGCTATCTTGTGTTTAGTGTGTCTAGCTTACTGGTCCCTAAAAATTGATCACCTATTATTTGGATGAAGTACTTACATACATTATTATCCTTGATTAATTAATATGTGAAGCGAACGACAATGATACTTCCGTGACTAATCTGCAGCCTTGGTACATTTGCGTAAATATTTTATTGATCATGTTATACATAATGCATTAATTTATTGGTTAAAGAATAAGTACGTACTATAATGTCGATTATCTACAATTTATGTTTAAGCGTGACTCGGCCGGAGTGATACCACGGCCTCACAGAAAAACGACGTGAAGTAACGCTTGCGTTGTGTTTCGTCGTATGACTGAGGTTACCAGAGACCTAACCCCCTCCACTCCTCCCCAATCACCCCAATCCCTGAATCCCCGACGAACCTCAAACTCCTAATCCCCAAAAGGGCGGTAAAGCACTTGTAACGCTTCTGGTGTTCCAGGTGTCCATGGGCGACGCCGATTGATTATCATCAGGTGACCCGTCAGGTCATTTACAGGCTTATGCCATAAAAAAAATATCTAGGAGGAAGAATATCGTAGATATCGGAAAATAGCATATTGTTAATGGGAAAGCACAGAGATTGATAGACGTAACTAGAATACTAAGAAATATGTGCACTATTGTGGGGCACGTCGGTCGTAGAAGAAGGAAACCAGATTTAGTTGGAAATATTTCATAGTTTAATCTAACTGTTTTACGGTCTTAACATTAAGTGTCACATAGGTACGACAAAAGTCAAAAATCTTAAAGCATTTCATAACTACATACCTATCTATCTATTTAAAACTCATTTTCAAAACACTATTAAGTTGTTTGTTAAGTGTTTATATCCCACAACAAACATCGGCAAAAATCTATATTATATCATCAAAAGGAAAGCCAAAGGCAAGAAATACAACATAACATCACGCCTTTTATCACCGAAGGGGTAGAGAGAGGTGACACTACTAATGTTACACCCACTTTTCACTATTTGTTTTATAAATCCCATGTAATACGGGGTGAGCTTTATTGTGCAAGAACTAGTTAAGAATAATTATGGGAAACATTTATTATAACATAGGTAACTCACGTGTTACGTATAGTCTATGGTCCATTAATGATGTGGACAGTCTCAACTTAGTCACTCGACTCTTATTAATTGCGTAACTCCGGATAACTTCTACATTTTATAAGAAAACTATTCAGTACCTGATTGTAAGGTAATGCTAGCATTTTTCATGTTAAAGTAAGATTATGTGCATATCTTGACTAATTAATCTTGGCTAGAAGAGGCTTATGCGATGTGATTTAAAAACACTTGCTTAGAAATTAACCTACCAATATTATAAATGCGAAAGTTTGTCAGGATGCGCGTGTGTGTGTGTGTGTGTGTGTGTGTGTTACTCTTTTACGTCACAACCGCTGATGGGATCTGAATGAAATATGGACCAGGGGTAAATTATAGTTTGGAGTAATAGATAGGCTACTTTTTATCCCACAGGAACGCGGGCGATGCTGCTGGCAGAAGCTAGTGTTAGAATGATTTATTTATGAGTTCATCATCAACAGCCTATAAATGAGCAAAGCCTCTTCTCACACGGAGAAGGTTCGAGCATTAATCACCACGCTTGCTCAATGCGGGTTGGCGATTACAAACTTATAATTAGATATTATAAGCCCAGGTTTCCTCACGATGTTTTCCTTCACCGTTTGTCAGTGGTGTCTAAATAATCTTAGAAAGTACATATAACTCGGAAAAAGTCACATTGGTACTTGCCGTTGGTAGGTTTCGAACCCGCATTCTTATGCATGAGAAGCTAGCGTCTTAAACCTCCGGGCCACCACGACATTCATGAGTTATCTATTGACTAATTAGTTTTGCGTCAAGAAAAATCCCACTAGAAGACCTCCAAATGAGACCTCCGTTTCAAACATTTCCAAGAACATACAACAATAATTAACATAAATACTTCTTGAAACCTAAACCTATTTTATAACATAAAAAACAATATCAATTTAAAAATGGAACCTAAATAAAAAATAAGTCGATGTCCCCACACTAATCAAAATTCGATGAACAGCCGAAGCACCTGTTCGTATTTTAAATAACTCACCGCAACATTGAAATATAAACTTTATAACCTTTACCTAAAGTAGAATTCACGTTGAAGAACACTAGCACATCGACCTGACATAAAAATATTACCAAGTTATAAATTCAGTTGTCAAAATCAATTACAACGTGACATAAGGCGTAACCCTTTGGAATAATGAGTTCGTGAGTAGCGGTACAGGTTTTTTATCTGCACCATTAAGTTTGTCGATCGGCATCGTAAGTTTTTATACTAGAGTAGTTTGCTCCAATTTTTTTTTCTGTACGCTGACGTAACAATAGTTTTTTGTATTGTTCCAAAAAGTAATTAATTTGCTATCAGATCGTTTTGAAGTTATCTAATACGGATTTAAGGGCAACTACTGACAAATGAGATTATCTCAATGGAATTTTCGCATGGGAAACATAAAAAAAACAATTACAACAACAACAGAACAAATAGAACAAATCTTTACATTACCACAGATTAGACATGTTATTTTGACAGCTTTGTGTTCTAAAGAAGAACTCATAGTGTTGCCACGATCTCACGAATTCTATTTAAATATTTATTTAAATTATCTATATTATATAATCCTAACAAATAATTTGCAATAGATGTTTATCGAATATGTTTTGTGTTTCTTATTATGCTCAATGCCTAAACGGCCGCACCAATTTTCATATATATATTAGATAAGTAGATTAGTAAAGAAATAGATGCTGATGCTCTTTAGGACAATTTTAAGTATTTTTTTGCAATGGCCATTCAATTTGCGTTTACCTGAGTTTCTTGATTTTTATGTGATTATTTTTAATTTTGGTTCAAAACCGTATTCGACACAAATGTAAATTTGTTTATGAATAAATAAATAAAAAAAAAAATTGACTATCAGAACCAAATAATTACAGGTATAAACAAAACCGTTGACATTTAAACAAATGTCATTCGCGGAAATCAAACCGATTCATTTTTCCTACAACTCCTTAATAACATAATGATACATTAAACAAAAATATCTATAGTAAAATAGGAATGCACTATACACCTATCTCTTTCCTACATCCATTAAAACTATAAGAAGAAAAGAGACAGATATAGATGCAAGTGACAAAATCGCTCATGTCTTGTAAAAACACCTTGGTGCGCCTGCGCATTGAGTCACTACTTTATTTAAGGTCGTTATGTTTTTGTTTGTGTGTAAATCATTTCCAGGTTGATCTTATGTTAATAACTTATGAAGTATTTTTGTATGAGGTCAGTCTGTAGTTTTAAATATATTCACACTGTATGATTGAACCGGGGCTTCGGCTCGACGTGCAGGAGAAGGAACGGGGTGGTTTTTAGTCAGTAAGAGTCTAACACTCCCTTCCGCCTCACCCAGGCGGGAGCAGTCATTCGATGATTTTCCCCCATAAAAAAAATAGTGGAAATTGATGGATATTTATGCTTAATGTAATTTTTATGGCATACATTCTATACAGGTTCGATTCCCGGGTAGGATAAGTATTACTGGATTTAAAAAAATTCTCAGTAGGCTCACCCCCTATTACATGGGGCTCGTAACATAAATAGTGAAAAGTGGGTGTTACATTGTACAGTGGCATAATGTGCACCTTTGCCTACCCCTTCGGGGATAAAAGGCGTGACGTTATGTATGTCATTATCATTATATACGGATGGTATTTCCTGAAGTTGTAGGAAGAGAAATAAAGTATGCCTAGTTATCATTAGTGATGGAATGATTCATGGAACTAATAAGTTCCGCTAAAACTATTGCAAAGATCCTTCGACATAAAAGAAGCATCTACGTCCAATTGTTGCCAATTACTTCAAAATGTACACTACAAATATACTAAAAACGATAATAACAGAGATATTTTACATAATAGGCTCACCCCTATTACATGGGACTCGTAACATAAATAGTGAAAAGTGGGTGTTACATTGTATAGTGGCATTTAAGTGCCGTAATGTGTACCTCTGTCTACCCCTTCGGAAATAAAAGGCGTGATGTTATGTTATATTATATTTCACATAATCGAAACATCAAAGAACATTTATTTAAGAGTAGATCTTTCAGGTAATGGTAATGGTTTTTTTTTTTTAAGGGGGGAAAATCATCGAATGACTGCTCCCGCCTGGGTGAGGCGGAAGGAAGTGTCAGACTCTTACTGACTAAAAACCACCCCGTTCCTTCTCCTGCACGTCGAGCCGGAGCCCCGGTTACCCGTTATGTTCTCCGCGACAATGGTAATGGTTAAGTTGACAATAATGATGAAATATCTAATAATCTAGACACTACATGCATCGTTCAATTCAACCAACAAGGAAGTTTCAATACAAACGACTACCAACTAATCCTAATCGACATAAGATATGAATAAATTAATTAATTAATATGAAGAAAAGCCAAGACAGGGCCTAGAGCATAAGCAAATGAAAAGCGCACCACCACGTAGTACACATGACTACACATCAAGCTTTACATAACCAGTATAAACTGAACGTTAAATGTGCGGAAAGATGATGCGACGCGACACCAGGATAAACTGGTTTTGTGTAGATTGATGTGTGACCGTGTGTATCTCAAGGCACGGAAACTCGTTAAAAATTCAGATCCAACACGCAACTGGATAATGCGGGTTCACAGAAGTACCACTATGTATAATTATTCGATAAATCTTAATTTATTAACTGAGGTGGGTACTCAGATAGACACACTACAGGAAAACAAAGATGGATAAGTTAGTTTAGAACAAATTTTTACTATAACTCATATGTATATGGATATTTGGCGCGTTTGTAGGGTGTCTAGTAAATACTAGTGCTCCATAGTGTGGGGGGAGATAACTGGGACCAACACCTAGCTAAACAATCCAATATAATATGTTGAACGAAAATGTATTGTTTCAAAATTATACCACATTTTCGCAAATATCAAAAAATCACAACCTTGACATACATCAGAGCATAACTAACTCACTGTAATAATCTTTTTTAGTAACTAAGTTTTGTACATCAAATTATTTGTGGATAAATACTCTATTTATTGGTAAGTCTTTTTTGTATCGGAAATAAGAGATTTGTAGGAAATCTACTTTTTGTGTCAGTGTTTGTAGTACAATTTTCTTGTCCCTCAACTGTATCTAACAGTAGTGAAAAAATGTATGTGGCATTAGTTTTATACAATAAGCGTAAAAAGTAACCTCGTTTAATGGTGTTTTTGAAAAAGTATAATATTCTCAATAAACATTCTCAGTAAAAATACAAAAAAGCTACTCTAATCGAAGGGGACCCGATTTTCTTGAATATGTTACTAACATAAGAAGTATGCCCAAAGTGTATGGAGCAAAAACGGAGCATTGCGATATTCTTAAACAAGGTTACAGAATTTCCACTCATAAAAACACAGCTATAGGTAACAAAATCAGTTATTTATTAATAAACATCATTTCGTAATATCCTCAATACCTTCAGGATGTGGTACCTACCGCTAGACTAATTGGTTGCAGTTGATAAAATCCTTTCATCTGCATACATATGGAGGGAAAATCAAGGTATTAATTAACATTTTCACTACAAAAATAGAACTCATCATAATAATAATATGGCAGTAACATTTTTTTTTAATTCATGGCAGAAGATACTGACAGAGGGTTATCTCTCTGTCTCCCGACAGAGAGATAACCAATTATTTTATTACTCACAACTTACTTTTTTTTAATCCAGAAAGGTCAGACCGATATGTAAAATGAGACATTTTTCACTAGTTGATTTATAAGTTCCACGTAATAGGAGCAATAATATATCCTAATATTGTAGTATTATTGCAGTTTGATACTAAAGTGTTGACAAAAACGCAAAACTAAAAAGAGCAAGCACAGTAAACAAAACATCTGTTCTCCTTAAATATATTTGTCGTATAAAATAAAAAAAGAATATCAGAACCCTGACTCACCGCCTTGATAAAAGAATTTACATATCCGATAATAAGTTCTTCGATATAAGATAAAAAAATACGGCACTTGAGAATAATATTGATATCTCTTGTTCCCACGCATCAATGGCCAGGCATTGGATCTACATTTTTTTAAACACTATCTTCTGCCAGCGGATTCGCCCGCATTCTTGTGGGATAAAAAGTGGCCTATGTGTTATTCTAAACCATAATCTACACTTTGTCCAAATTTCATCACAATCCCCTTACCCATTTTGTAGTGATTAAGTAATAAACATATACACAAACTCGCAAACTTTCGCATTTACAATAAATTAGTAAAATTAGGATATAATTATGCTATTTCTTCTCGCTGAGAGAAACCAAAGTAAATCCAATTTAAAGACATAGGGTTATTGCAAAGACTGTGGTATTCAGAATTAAGTAAATAAAAATTACACCCCGGAATTCAACACAGAACCTTGTATTGTACTTAATATGCTAGACAAGCTCAAGACGGCAGTCAAAAATACATTTACATATCAAATAATGTAATATTTAATATAATGTTGAATAAATAAAGAGTTTAAAAAACATGGTCCTAAATCTATTCCTTGTGGCACTCCATTGTTTGTGGTAGGTCTTTTTAATCATAACTGCACGTGTGTCACTCAAAAGCTTCTCGTTGAATTTAAATTATCGTATGACGTAACCTTAGGGTCCGTGACCTCATTGTCCTATTTATATAATAGGGTTTTTTCAATCTACTAGGATTATAATGTCAATCAAACGATTAGTCTGGTTTTTTGTAGCACAAACTTTTTTGTAAGACGCGGTGGATGAAAAGAGGTTTTATATGTCTTGAAGACACGTGTTCTAATTTGTATGTGTTTTGTCTAGGATATAGTTAACCCTCTATTATATCAAGTTTCTGAATAATAATTTATTCCCATTGAGTCATCGTGAGAGCCGTGGAAAATATTTCTGACAATATAACACAACATCACGCCTTTTGTCCCCAAAGGGTTAGGCAGAGGTGCACATTATGCCACTGTAAAATAAAACACCCAGTTTTCACTCTTATTGTTATGAGTCCCGTGTAATAGGGGGTGAGCCTATTGCCATATACCGGGCACAATTCCAGAGTCCGTGCTACTACTGTGATTTTTTTTTAATCTAGTAATACTTTGCCCGACCCGGGATTCGAACCCCTTGCCCGGCAGTCGCAATTGCGACCACTCAGTCAACGAGGCTGTCTTTCTGACAACCTACACAATTATTTATTTATTTATTTATTGAATTAGGGTCTCCAACAAGGAATACACTTAGCACACACGAGTAGCATTACAAAAATTAAAAGCTATGTGCTTCCTCAATTATAGGAGGCCACAACATGCAAAAAATCATAAAAATATTCATAAATCTGGCAATACAAATTAAAAATTAAAATTAAATTAAATTAAAAGCCAAGAATAAAACAACTGTGACTAAAAACAATACAAAATGTCAAAAATATGGCATACGTCATACACAATCAGACAAAACAATCAAATGTCGGAAATAATCATTTGAACATGGTCAAGTTTAAAATAATAATACTAAATAATCAAAACAATAATAATAAAAATCAATTAATTAATTAAATAATCAATAATCATATTTCAAAAATAATCTAATAAAATAAGAGAAATAAGAGAAGTGAGACAATCAAATGTACATTCATGGTTGTTTGTTTATGGTGGATGCGTCAACATTCAGGACTCCAAACTACGCGCAACAACATTCCTAAACTTACGAAAAGTGTTGTGGAAGATATCGATATCATCACACGTTTCCGACATACTGTTATACTGCAAAGTAAGTCTAGCAATTGGTGAATGTTTACCTAAGTTAGTCCGAACTCTCGGCGTATGCAGTAATGGCTTGGCCCTGCGTGGGATCCTGCTAGGCACGTGAAATTTAACTTTGCTTAAAAGTTCCGGACAGTCAATACGGTTATTCAGCAGTTTATAGAGGAAAAGCAGATCTGAGATGGTACGACGTGACTCAAGAGTCATAAGTTTAAAGTGCTTGAGTCTTTTTTTATATGACTTCAAGGTGTACTTAACCTTAAACCGGTATGCCAAATGATTGATAAATCTCTTTTGTACGTATTCGATTCTGTCTATGTGAACGCGATACATGGGATTCCAAGCTGTACTACAGTACTCTAGTCGGCTCTTTACGTAACTATTGTAAAGCAGTATCATAGTTTCGGGTTTCTTGAACTCTTTAGACGAACGCAGGACAAATCCAAGAGCCCGATAAGCAGCGGAAATCATTGTGTCAATATGTTGGTTGAAACATAGTTGACTATCCAGTTGAACGCCCAAATCCCGGATAACAGTAAGCTCCGTCAATTTATTGCCCTGAATGGTGTAGAAAGACTGAAATATATTTTTCTTACGTGTAAATTTTATGTGGTAGCACTTGGCGCAGTTGAGTTGCATTTTATTCGTATGACACCATCCGCTCAAACTATCAATATCTTTTTGTAGCAGCATGATATCATTTTCGCCTTGTATCACTCGGATCAACTTTAAATCGTCAGCAAAGAGATAGGGCGTGGAGAAACTAAAAATGTCGGATATATCGTTAATAAAGATATTAAAAAAAGAGGCCCCAGATTAGATCCTTGTGGTACACCAGATGTAGCATAGAATGAAGTGGACTCATCACCACCCAAAACAACTGAGGATGACCTAGAATCAAGGTAAGATTTACACCAATCCAACATAGTATTTGTGATGCCTAGGATCTGCAATTTTCCAATCAGTACCCCATGATCAACCCTATCGAAAGCCTTAGAAAAGTCAGTATATATTGCATCTACTTGCATACCTTGATCAACAGCCGTGGATAAATCAGATATGTAACTGACTAGATTAGTGTTAGTTGATTTTCTATTGATGAAGCCATGCTGGTTCCCAGATAAATACTTTTTTACGTGATCATAAAAAATCGGGTACACAAGTTTCTCAAAGACCTTAGACAGAGTCGAGAGTATCGAAATAGGGCGATAGTTAGAGGCAATCTCCTTCCGGCCACTTTTAAATATGGGAACTATCCTAGCATGTTTCCATCTGTTAGGGAACGAACCAGTTTCCAGAGAAGTATTGTAGATAGAAGATATAGGAAACGACAGACAATGCGCACAACGCAACCAGAAAACTGGAGGTATACCATCAGGTCCAGAACCCTTTGTTAAGTCAAGCGCGGACAAGCTTTTACGTACGGTCTCTTGGGATATCCTAAAATTGTCAATATCAGGATTCCTCAACGTTGCCCTTGACGAATAATTGTCAGAGACTGTGCAAGGACTATTATCGGGAGGAGCATAAACAGAAGCAAATTGTTTGGCAAAAAGGTTAGAAATGTCTTTAGCGTTAGTGGCCTCAACATCATCAAAAAACATTCTGGAAGGGTAGGAAGACTCACACTTACGTAATTTTTTTACATATGTCCAAAAGAACCTAGGATGATACTTTATTGATCTCTCCACGGATTCGATATAAGTGCTGTAACATTTCTTAATAAGTAAGTTACTTTCTTTTCGCAAATAATTAAATTCAATAATGTCTAACGGGTTATTATATCTTTTAATTCTACTGTGATATTTTAGCTTACGTCTCAGCAACTTTCTAAGTGGGTAGGAGTACCATGGTGGATATTTTCCAGAATAACTCCTAATTAGAGGCACATGTTTCTTGATAACGTCTCTGACTATATCGTAAAATCTGTCAAGCATAGTGTCTACATCGACACACAATTCGAACTCAGTACACCAATTGACACCATCAAGTGCCTTGAAAATACTTTCATAATCGGCTTTATAGAAATTCAGTCTTTCCATCGCTTTAGGTTTATAAGCGAACCTCACAGACAAACGCGGAACAAAATCTACTGCTGGATGATACTTGTCAATCTCTCTGATGGGATCCAAACACATGCTAACATCCATTTGGTCAACATCAGACAAAATTAAATCAAGAGTTTTATCCTGAAAATTTCTAATATGATTAAATTGTTTCAAATTGTTCAATGCCATGAAATCTAGCAAGGAATCAGCGAGGCGACTACCGCCGTTCCTAGCGGCTATACACGACTCACTGGTATCGTTCGAAGTCCAACAAATATCACTCAAATTGAAGTCTCCAACCATTAAAATTCGGGCACCAATATTAGACATTAAAACACCATTACAGTTCCCGAAAAAATGTTCCAGATGTTCCACACGTACCGGCGGAGGCAAATACACAGCACACAATATTAGGGAGCATTTACCCTCGTCCGATTGGGCTTCTATTCTAACCCACAAGTCCTCGCATTCGCTCTCCGATTCCGTCAATCGACATGAACATAACGCGTTCGAAACAGCAACCAGTACGCCTCCCCCATTTTTTCTGTGACAATTAAAAGCAGAAGGCTCACGATCTCTTCTATATACGGTATAACCATCGCCAAATAATTCCGAATCAAAAATACCATTGCAAAGCCAAGTTTCGGTTAGAATATAAATATCGTATTCACGGTTACCTATATGTTGACGCACCTCAGACAAGGAACCACGCAAACCTCTAGTATTTTGATAATAACATTTTGGTAGGTTGAATTTTACAATCTTAAAAACAAATAGCGTGTACGATTGAAAATAGTTTATGCCAACGATTTCAGTTTTTCTAAGCAATTTACAAACACACTTTGAGAAGTTTCATCTTTCTTTGCAAACACTTTTCCGTCACGAACCCACACAAACCTATACCCCAACTCCTTTGCACGCTTACGTGTAGCCGCATGAAGTGCCTTATTTTCCGCTGATAGGTGTTCGACAACGAAAATCGGCGATGGATTATCTAATGCTAAGTTTAGATGGGTCGTGTTCAGTTTGTTCTTAGGGTTACTTTTGTTGTATTGAATTGCGGCTGCCAAAAAAGTGTCACGGGTACGTGAGGTGTTGAATTTGACCAAGATAGACCTAGGTCTTGTGTTCTTTGGATCCTTTTTTGCTAATCTCGTACAACGATGGATGTCATCATCTTGAACTTCGCACTTTATCGCTCTTCCGAGTCTTACCACAGTGTCCTTCAGATTCTCTGTATTGCGTTCTGGTACACACTGAATTTCAACATTCTGACAGCGGGCATGTTGTTCGAACAAATTCATACGCCTCGTCACCCCCACCAGAGTGTTTTGCAACCCATATTTTTCTTTTTCCAGCGAGTCAACTTTAGCAGTAAGTTTGTCTACGGTAACAATCAATTCTTCGTATTTTGAATTGAAAAAAGAGAGTGACTTCTGAAATTCAGCTATAATTTCCTTAATTTCAATGATCTGCTTATTTATTATTTCCCTAACCGTCACCTGCAGGGCAGCATTTATTTCTTGTCTGATGAGCTCCTTTAACGTGCCGCTAGTAAGCTCAGTCAGTAATGTGTTGTTGTTTACCTTTAACGGCTGTATGTGCACGGGTTTGTTGCGCAAAGTGGTCTGGGTTACTGGAGAGGGACTGCGACTAGTAGCTATGGGACTATCCGATCGGCCGGAACGAGCAGGCGTGTTGGTATTGTCTGCCTTTGGGAGCTTACTCAAGCAGGTCAGGCATTGCCAGGTTAATTTTTTTTCTTTACTCATAAGCTTAAACTTTTTTTCCACAACATTCGCACATAGCAAGTCATACCATTCATGACAACTCGAACATTGCAGTCCCTTAGCTGTTTTAAAAATGTTCCTGCAGCCTGCACAGTTCAATGTTGCCATAGTGACGAATCAAAACTTCAATTGGTTTGATAATAATAGCTAATATTTTGTTTCGAAAAGGAATGAAGTTTTTGCTCTGTGACCGAGTACATGTGCTGCCCTCTAGTGCGGGACTCTCGAACCGATGCAATTATAGATAGATTCTGTCCAAATGTTATTCTGTGCTGCTTACAACTTTCATTTATTTTAAAGTTCGTTATTACTCCAAATATAAATAATTTCAATATTTAGAAACATTCACAAAAAGAGACGGCGTTGACCACCCAGGCGCGAACTCGGGTGCCTTTACTCAACAGTCGCGCCGCATGTAAACGGGCCACATCAACATTAATCTTGAGAGTGAAATAGTAGTGCTTCTTGAAATTGAGACAGTATTCTTAAAAACATTATGTTGTTTGAGGTAATTCGAAATTACGAAATCAACCGTCACTTTTTTAATATTTATTAGATAACTTTTTTATTCACCATTTACACTATTATTGCACAATTGTTACCTCTCTCACACATGAACTACGTGTATAGTTAGCACAGTGTTCGGTATTTGGAATCATACAAACGGTTATTCAAAATTTTGGCTGGGATATTGTTGGTTTGAGTGTTGATCAGATTTGGTTCACATATAATCTGTAATATCTCCTCTATTACGATAACTTGTTCAGTGTCCACAATCACATCACTTTGTTTGCTATTAGTTAAAACTTTAAGCTAGTAATATTTACGAAATTAGATCACTAACTATTTTTAATATATTTATAAACACGGAGCAGATATGAACGCGACGGTGGCGCCGCCAGGATTATAATCTGGATTCGGACCCTTTGGTATTCGAAGTTTTATTTCAAGTAAGCAATCGTCTTATCTCTTTATGTATCTTCAGAGAAGAACAGGTGGAATTTTATCAATAATGCCATCTTAATTAGCCAGAAAAACATTTCTATTAAAATGATATTTTCTTGATAAACAAATCCGTTAAGTCCATTTCGTAAAATATGTTTCCACAACAACTAAAAACTCGTCTCTCAAACCCGAAATAAAGTCAACCATTTTTATAATTCCCATAAAATTCGTGACGTAATTGATGACCAAGGTTGGTCGTGAACCGAGCGAATTCTTTAGAAGACAAGTTTCCCGGTTTGGGCATACTATTTTTATAAAATTCAAGTTCGTTCACATAGCCAGACTGTGCATTAGGCTGTTGTTTTTGAAAAATGATGCAAGATTAAGTTAACAATTTTGAACGGTTGATTTAGTATTTTGCGTCATTTAGTATTTGTCGTTCAACTGATATTGATGCTTTCAGTCCAATTCAAGTGTGGGAGAGCTATGCTTCGGCACGAATGGGCCGGCTCGACCGGAGTGATACCACGGCCTCAAAGAAAACCGACGTGAAGCAACGCTTGCGTTGTGTTTCGTCGTGTGAGTGAGGTTACCGGAGGCCCAATTACCCTCCCCTTCTCCAATCTCCCCAATTCCTGAATCCCCAACGATTCTTAAACTCCTAATCTTCAAAAGGCCGGTAACGCACTTGTAACGCCTCTGGTGTTCCAGGTGTCCATGGGCGACGCCGATTGCTTATCATCAGGTGATCCGTCTGCTCGTTTATATGCCATTCAAAGAGGCTAGACAAATGTTTGTTTCCATACCGCGATTGCTAATTAATACTTAAAAGATTCCACTACATATTAGCTTCCGAAATACAATTTGGTGAAGCGTTACGAAGAAACGAAATTGGTGTAACGAATTGAAATCGCAAAGAATCACCGAGACCTCTAGATTGTTACTTGGTCTAGACAAGCTGTTCGGAGAATACTTGAATCTCAAACAATAATTGGGAGTTGTCATGTTTTACAACCATAAAGGAGTAAGAATTTATGGTTTGTCCAATAGCTTGAGATTACCAATGCAAAATAGAAATACACTAACTCATGCTCATATAGCTAAATCTAGCTAACAACGATTTAAATTAATAACTTGTATAATTATGTATTTATAGTATTTTATGTTTTACATTATAGTATTATTGTATTAATATGGGCCTTCGTTGCCTGATGTAAATGAATAAATAAAAAAAATAAAAAATGGCATCGTCGAAGATTTTGATTATAATATCAATCGGTGTCAACCAACTTCTATATCCTTTTAAACATCATCATTCACTTCAATTTCAATATTATCATTGCAATCGAGTTAAACGCCTTCTTCAGAAATGGGTCATTACAATGACATTTACAATTCCACACTATCTTTATGGGTAATGGGGTCAACGAACGGTTGTTTCAGTTCACTTCTGCATGAGACTGGCAGTTAAACATTTTTAATGGCTGTTTATACATATGTGTATTAATTCGCCAATATGTTAGCGGTGAGCCATGTGGCAAATTATACGTGGATTACATTTGTCACCATCCCTTCTATTTCCGCGGGTATCGTAGGCTTACTAAGATACTACATGCCCTAAATATGTCACAGACACCGAGTAACAGCGCTCTCAGATAAACCTTTTAATACGCGATCTCCAACATCTCTGCCAAGAATAGAAGATCATAGCCAGTCTAATATCGAGTCCTATAGTTAGAATTTCAGAATTATCAATCGAAAACCAACTTAAAACTAAAACAATATACGATCAAATTTCAATCACGAATTCTCCACAGACTTCGATTACACCTTTCCTAATAGCAAGCAAAACTCTACTCCTCTTCACACGTCCAAAGAAATTGATGATTTGAAGGTAATTTTCTTTCATTATTGAGAAATAATTAACTTAGGAATTACAATAGGATATTTCAGGGTCAGTAATAAGGTTAGACAAGACCTTTGTCAGTTCATTATTGTTTAAATTATTTCCCTATTGCACTGCAGAACTATTGTATAGAGGACCATCAATTTTGTTTTGATGTTCTGCATATAGATTCTTCTTTGTGTTTTTGGTTGGCACTGTTTTTGTAGTAATTTTAGTATTGTCTGCTCTGTACTTAGATTAATAGTGTATAAACAGAAACGTTAGGCTTACCGCTTAAATAAAGACAATTTGACAGCACAGTTGGTGCGGTGACGCGGTAATGTGCAGCGGATTCGATTCCCGTATGGAGCAACTCTTTCTGATCTACAAATTGCTGTTTCGAGTCTGGGTGTCATGTGTATGTGAACTTATATGTTTGTATTTACAACCACGATACAGGAGAAAATCCTAGTGTGGGACAAAAAAATTATCGAATGTTACTGTCAATCTTATATTGACTTTTGTATATATTTTTATATTGACTTTTGTATATATTTTTATATTGACTTTTGTATTCATTAGTTTGACTAATATTAAAATGCCATTTGTAGTAGTAGTTTTTAATGACAATGGATACTATGATCTTCGTGAAGATTAAAGTTATCAAATTCAACAAAAATCGCTGGATTCTGAGGATAACGCGGTCGCAAGGTTTGCACAAAAAACTTTTAAGCTTATTATAGATTTCAGATTACTAGTTAAAGAAAAAATATGAAAAACCCAATCGAATAGTCTTTCAAGGCAATCTGCCTCGGTCAATTATCTACTCAGGTCTAGCGAATTATTATGGAATCAATTTTAAAATTCACACCTACCATTTAAATTTAACTCTTGGTTCATTGGGTCGTCCCTTTTACATAAAATATGATACCTAATGATAATGATACCTAACTAACGTTATTGTTAACTATTGCGAAGCTTCGAATATCGGGAAAAATTTTGACTGACCCATGATTATAGAGTCCTGGAGTCTCCTATAATAAGGTACATACGTTCAGCATCAAAAGTTGGTTGACACATTTAGATTTTCGAAATCACTGTAAACCGTTACCTAAATCGGGCAACATGACAAGGGCCATAGAAATAAATAGTTAATTATCTTGTGTTGCATTGAATTTTCTTGCCATATTCGCCGATTTAGGTAGTATGATGTACAGCGATTTTGAAAATCTAAATGTGTTCATCTACTTTTGATGACGACTGTACCACTTAAGAGTTTCTAACTATGATTCTAACAATTTGCTTCAATTGACATTGAGCGCTTTTTCTACTAGTACTAAAGCATGAATTTGAATGTTTTTTATACGTGTACCTATGCCATTTTATACATAACACAAGTTTCATGTCATTTAATACATTAAAGTTTTTGTTTGTTTAACACCTTGAAATAGATCGACATTATGACATGGTGTTTAGTACCAACACTCTTACCTCTATATCCACAAAAAAATGTAGGTGATTGTTTGTCATATAAGTAAAAAATTCTACATAAGAACTTTCGGAAAAAAATGTATATAGGTATATATAAAATATAAATCTCATTAACGTTCATAACGTTACTCCTTTTTATCCCAGACGCGAAAACCGTATCTTACATTGGTAAAACCTACATATTTATGTGATCAGTCCCTTGTGATAGGGTAAATAGGGAACAAACCTATTCCTATTGTCCAAGAAGAACCTCACGGGTTACCGGGGCTCCGACTCGAAGCGCAGTAGAAGGAACGGAGTGGTTTTTAGTCAGTATGAGTCTCTCCCTCCCGCCTTACCTAGGCGGGAGAAGTCATTCGATGATTTTCCCCCCTTAAAAAAAGGGTACAAACCTATTCCTATTGTCCAAGACCCTTACTTAGCAAGTCACACTTAAGACCACTTACTTGATCAACGGTGATAGCAATTGCTGACAATTATTAACAGATCTTAATCATTTGGATCCAGATCGATTTTTGACATCATTTCTATGAAATTTCTGTGAAAAACTTAGATCGATCCAGTACAGTTTTAGAGGATTGATCCAGAGGATCGATCCAATACAGTTTAAGATCGTTTATAGGGAAACCTCTTTGGTTATAAGGACACCGAAGTAATGATCTTTATTGCATGATTAAACACTATAAAGAATACCTAAGAATGCCTAGATTTTTTCTAAACATTACAATCCTTAATTATCTCATTAGTATGATTGATACTTTAATGATTAGGTTTCAGTAACTCTGTTATTTGTTATGTAACAAAAAATATAACAAAGTTCGATTTTCTTTTAAGAGGTTTTTAAACTAATTATGTTTTAAAGATCAAATAACATCCGCTTAGGAATCCTTTGAAACTATTAATTATAATTCAATTCAAGTTAAGTTCTTGATAATGCATCAAGAACTTAACTTGAATTGACTGCTTCGTCGGGCAAGTGGTCGTAAGTGCGACTGCCGGGCAAGGGGTCTCGGGTTCGATTCCCGGGTCAGGCAAAGTTATATTGGGTTTTTAAATATTCTCAGTAGTAGCACGGAGTCTGGAATTGAGCCCGTTATATGGCAATAGGCTCACCACCTATTACATGGGACTCGTAACATAAATAGTGAAAAGTGGGTGTTACATTGTACAGTGGCATAATGTGCCGTAATGTGCACCTATACCTTCCCCTTCGCGGAGAACCTAACGGGTGACCGGGGCTCCAGCTCGACGTGCAGGAGAAGGAATGGGGTGGTTTTTAGTCAGTAAGAAGCTGACACTCCCTCCCGCCTCACCCACGCGGGAGCAGTCATTCGACGATTTTCCCCCTTTAAAAAAATGCCTTTTTGGGGATAAAAGCGTGATGTTATATTCGATTGCATAAAATAAAATATAGGAGATTTTAAAATCTATAAATACCCATAGCACGTGTTCACCAGATCGTATTTATAATTATTAAGGTTCGTACAGTCGGCAGCAAAACATGAAGGAGATATACAAAAAATATATAGCAGATCATATTACATTTCATTAACATAAACATATGAAATTATTATAATAAATCCTTGCCCCAGATGTTATAAAATTACAAACACATTTTTTAATAAAATATAAAAAAATCTTCAACTATTTTAATACGAGAATATTTAGCAATATCATTTCAACACAGATGTCATAATAGTCATTATTATCAAGCTATCCGCAACTGTCAAATTGTCATTTACTTAATGTAATATTCAACTTTATCTCCTTTATCATAAAATAAACAATCAGTTGACCAACATTAACATTTCAGCAGCTGTAGCCAAATACCACTTAGCGCTTGTCTACATGTAGAATAGAAAAGCAAATTTTATGGAATTGACGTAAATTTTGACACTTGTCAGTGTCATCCCCATACATTTTAATTTATACTCTCTCTGTAGACAAGCGCTATAGAGGCGTTTGGCTAAAGGTCCAGACCACATTAAATGTCTACACAAACACATACTTGAGCTTCATTTACGTAAAACTCACGTTCATACGCTTAGTTTACATAAAAATATTTTTCTAAGTAACTTTAACAAGTCTTGTTTTGCTAACGGTACATCACAAGCCACACGACCTTGGTCAAAGCTGGTCAAAAAACTTAGAGGTCCCTAGCCTTTTGTACAAAAAATACCAACTGATAGACGGACCAGGAAAAATTCTAAGTATATTATGGTCTAGAACTTTATAGGATGGTTGCTATTGTTATTGAAATTTTGACGATCGATGATGAATTGAATTATGGTAGATTGATATGGTTTTGGAAATTTATTTTACATATGTTAAGTCTTGTTTTGTTATAAATAATAATAATAATAAATTATGTTTTCGGTTTACTCACGTAATAATTTGACGAGGAACTCGACTAGTTTCAAGCCATGCTAGAGGCTCATATTCATGAGCAGCATTTCGCGACCCGCGACGCGGCGACTGTCACGCTGCAACTCGCCGCGTAAACGCGAAACTAGTCGAGTTCCTCGTCATATTATAACGTGAGTAAGCCGAAAATATAATAATTTATTTAGTACTAGCTTCTGCCAGCGGCTTCGCCCGCGATCCCAGGGGTAAAATGCCTATGTATCACTCACTCAAATGACCATAATCTACCTCTGTTCCGAATTTCATTCTGGTCCCTTCAGTCGGTTTAATATGACTGAGTAACAAACATACACATAAACTCACATATTTTCATTTATAATAAGCTCAAATCAAAATCAAGTCAAGCTAAAATCAACCATTGGCCTTTCAGTTACAGCGTAAAGTCTATGAATGAGTATTGTAAACGTTAGAGTAGACAAATACAATCAGAAATCACCGAGTTGCTTGGCTATCGGGAGTTTCACGTGTTATTGTGAGTCAACCAAAAAAGATAGACATATGCTCTCCAGGAATATTTTTTATATAATTTTAAGGAGAATATTTCCGTCATACATGATTTCTATGTAGCTTTAACCTATAAGCCTGCAAACGCGACGGAAGCTTAAAAAATGGAGTAACTTCTCCCGTTTTCCCAATATTTCCTTCACTGCTCTGCTCCTATTGATCGTAGCGTAATGAAAAGTATACTATAACCTGCCCAAGAGTATGAAGAATAATTGTGCCAAATTTCGTTAAAAGCCGTCGAGTAGTTTTTGTTTCCATAACGAACATACAGACAGACAGACAGACAGACATAAATTTTACTGATTGCATTTTTGGCATCAGTAGCGATCCCTAACCACCCCTTGATAGTTATTTTTTAAATATATTTTACGTACAGAATTGACCTCTCTACAGATTTATTATAAGTATATACATAGATGTCTCACTAAAGTTACAATACAAATAATAAATTGTTTTTATATGGAACAACATAGGAACCATTTTGTGTTAGTATGTGTCTTTTAAACTGCAGCTTAAACACTTTTTTTAAGGGTGGGTAATCATCGAATGACTGCTCCCGTCTGGGTGAGGCGGGAGGAAGCATCAGACTCTTACACAAACAGATACACAAACTTTCGCATTTATTATATTAGTGGGATAGTTTTGGGCTTTCTCCGGTATACTGAGTTTCATTATTGTAAATATGATTTATTTTATAATCTTGCTTTCATTCATTTTATTGTATACAAAGTATTATTAATAATTCAGCACGCTTTCCTCTTCATTACACCAACTATTTGATTTCCAAGCTTTCATTGCCTATTACTATTTAACAATACATACATATAAAAATATACTGAAGCTTCGTCTTAAGTTATCATACCCATATAGAGGTATTAATAGCTAAAGAGTTTTTTGTTTAAACGCGCTAATCTCCGGAGCTTCTGGTTGGAATTGAATAACTCATTTCGTTTTTACAATGCCTATCGTAGCCCACGCTGCTCATGAGGAAGAGCCCCGCTGTGGCTCGAAACTAGTTGAGCTTTTGTCAGTATAATCACGTGAGTAACTTGCGATTTTTAATAAACTCTTTTCGTGTGTATTTATTACGGAAGGCTACAAACTATAAATCATCACGTTACGGTCAATTGGAGCTTATAAAACCACGCGGATATAACTGATAACCTCAAGAACTTGCACTTTGATTTATGCTCATCAAAATACATACCGCATGTCGTAACATCAGTCCTTATCCCTCGTAGTATTGACAACTCCGACCTACAAGTCATCCTTTTTGGACCCAAACTGACCTTTCACCATAATTGTCATGATTGACTGGGACCCTGGGATTTACCTGCAACAAAGACATAGAAGTATTAAGGACAGGATTCATGGTACGTATTATAATTCCTAGGCACAAAATCATGATGAAATATTCGACATTGGTTGTCTTTCAAGTGGTTGAAGTTATACGTGATCATCATGATGTGGTGATGTAGCTTCGTTTAATTTTTTTATATTTGTTCGGCCGACGTTGGGCCACTATCTCGCCTGGTGGTAAGCGATGATGCGGTCTACGATGGAACACGTCGTCCCATAAGCAAACCTCTTCAATCGAGCCTTGAAGACATACAGGTAATATTTAATTTGTAATTGCAGATTTACACATAATATTGTGACCTAGTCTGAGCCAGTTTGATTGTCATTTTAAGTCCCATGTAATAGGGCGAAGGTAACGTTATTGATAAGTATACTTAGTGCAGTTACAAATCCTGAAGCTGTATGAAAAAGATTTAATATAAAGGGTCGTTTATTACCTTACTCTATGAAAAAAAAAACGAGGAGCCGAGGAGGATCGAGGTCAAAAAAGGAGTTCCGTCAGGCTCGGCCAATCTTAAGCCCCTATTCTCTATACAAAAAGGGCTATAATTTATTTATTTATTTATTAAAACTTTATTGCACATACAGTGAAATTGGCGGACTTAATGCCGTAAGCATTTTCTGACAGTCGACCATTGGGTGGTGCAGAATGTTAAAGCGGTAGGTGCAAAATTGTAAAAAGAAAGTATGAAGTAGATAACGAAGTTAAGGTAATAAAATATTAAAGAGGGAAGACATTATTGTTATAGTCGATAATACATAACTAAGGGTATAGGGTCTTAAAATGAATTATATAATAAATATATATCCCAAATATGCATACATATAATATGATATAATTACTATATAATACATACATATATAAATAAATGCAATACATAGACTACATATTATCACTGTTTTGAGTTTGCCACTTTCTATTATCATATATATAAGAAAATAGATAATAATATAATCACACAGTTTCTTCATCACAACAATATAAATATTAAATTGGTCCCGTACAATAAGTGGTCCACTTAAGTCCGCATTATTATTCGTACCTGCGCACGAGTGTCATCTACACCTATATAGAGAAGTAAGGTCAGCAGGCTTGTAGGTTATATGCTACAAGTTATTGGGTTGTGTTCTATTGTTCAACCATGCCCTGGTGACAATTATTAGAAGGTAGAAATCTGTCATTAATTCAGAAATTCCATTAAAAGATTTTTAACTTTATACCAAAGGGATGAGGTTCAAAATGAATTGAAGGTACTTACAATTAGTTAACAACCCAACTTTGTCTCAGTACTAGGTACTAGCACGTCTAGATAACTCTAAACATATTAGCCATAACTGACAAGCTTGGCAGAAGTGGTTTGCGAATATGAGTTATATCACCGGGAAATCATATATAGAATGAACCTATTACATGGGACTCATAACATAAATAGAGAAAAGTGCGTGTTACATTGTACAGTGGCATTAAGTGTTGTAATATGCACCTCTGCCTACCCCTTCGGGGACAAATGGCGTGATGATGTTAAATCATAGAATGCAACTATGATGCAGCAAGCTTATGGCGACAATGCGGTGGATGGTAGCAGTTTAGGTACCAGGTACCAGGAACACATAAAAACAGTGTATTTAAAAAATCGCTGTCGTTACAGCTAACATCTTGTCCCAAACCCTTTTTTTAAGGGGGGAAAATCATCGAATGACTGCACCCGCCTGGGTAAGGCGGTAGGGAGTGTCAGACTCTTACTGACTAAAAGCCACCCCGTTCCTTCTCCTGCACGTCGAGCTAGAGTCCCGGTAACCCGTTAGGTTCTCCGCGACAAGAAGACATAGGTACTAGGGACATATAAAAACAGTGTATTTAAAAATCACTGTCGTTACAGCTAACATCTTGTCCCAAACCCCTTTAAGGTCGGTGTTGAGGTGATAAGGTTGCAGTTTGCTTGTGTAGATTTTCCAATGAAAGACGTGCAGTTGTTTCGAAATTACATTTGACACTAAAGTAAATACGGTGAAGGTAGAATGACATGAATGGACTACAGATTAATAAATATACATAGTTATGTGATAAAAACTTTTTGAACGAACAGTCGGTCGAAGCAATGTGTCTACCTAGCCTCCAAAGGGCCGACATACAACAGTACCAAACGTACATACAAACTATGACAATGTAACAAATAACTATAATTTATTATTTCATACAGATTTCATACAAATTCATGTTATGTATGGAATTGTGAGGAAACAATCTCGTATTGAATGGAGCGGCTTAATTGGGTGTGTCTACATTTTTTTGTTATATTTAGCATAATTATTGTGTGTTATGTATTATTGTATGTACTTTGATCTGTAGGAACAAACAAAATAAATTGTATGATTTATTTGTTGGAAGGAGTTACAATAAGACATAATCCATGGTAACCTTCGATCAACTTCAATATACTTAAGGACAGTAACAAATCATTAGATTAATTGTGTTTATATTTTTTTTTATTTGTAATGGCTATAAGGTCGGCTACTATCCCGCCAGTGTCTTTAGCCAAACGCCAATTTAGCGCTTGTCTACCGAGAGAGTCGAAAACAAAATGTATGAGGATGACACTGGCAAGAAGTGTGTCAAAATTTACGTCAATATCATTTAATTTGGTTTTCTATTCTACATGTAGACAAGCGCTAAATTGCATTTAGCTACAGCTGCTGGTAAGCGATGATCCGGCCTACGATTGAGCACGTCTGCCCATAAGCAACCTTAGGCCTCAGGTCTTACTCATATCTCAATTCATATACACTTTTTTCTACCATAATTTTAACCTCATTATAATAAAGCCAATTAAAAGTACTCTAAACCGAGAATCATATTTGACGAGATAAATGAAGGCAAAACCCAGTACCTATCAGTTAGTAAATAGTGACAATTTAAATAGTGCATCGATTTAAAAACTGTTTAAAGTTGTTAGGTAGAAATTATAGACCGGAGATGATATGATGACAACGTGTGAGAGTACATCTAGATGGAAAGATCAGGTTTAGTACAAGTAGAAATTATGACAGATGTCCAACTGACATGCTGGTACATATTTATTATGAACTAATCTCTACCTGACGAGAAAAACAGACGTTATGATGCCATAGCTTATTATTAGTTAATTAACGTTATTTTAAACCATTACCCAAATAACATTTAATTGATTTATAACTACCATAACTATATCACGAAATATTGCAAAACCGTCAACTATTTAATTACGTCTTACGTCCTAATTTCATGACATCAATAAAAAAAGAATTTGACTTGAATAACTCGTAATACATAGCTAACATCATCCCAAGGCCATGAGGTAATCGGACCAAATAGTTTGCATATAAAGTTTACCAAACTCCGTCAAGTCTTAGCAGCCAGTGTTTCTACTACCGTGGGTATTTAAAAAAAGAACAATCGCCATGTTGACAAAGATATACCTACATTGCATTTATTAGGTACGCAACCTTTAGATGCATATCAAAAGATTGTAACCACCAAGGCTTTTTATACAATTATAGCCAGTATGGGAACTAAATAAAGCGCATAATTGTTTATTGTTCAATTCTTAAAACAATTGGACACTTGTGTAATAGGTAATAGGAACTGTGGTGACCCTAAAATGTGTTTTTTAGTTTTTATCCGTAATGCTCTGGTTGTAAGGTTTGTTTTGTTTTGTGTTATGTCAGAACAATATCTATTATCCAAATCAATCATATTATGGAATTCTATTGTTGTTATTTCGGTTTTTAGAATATCTGTCTAAAACTGTAGTTTTCGGTAAGAAATTGTCTATTGTTATTAAGTAATATTAAATTTGACTCATAATGATAAATCATCTATAATAGAAGTTATTATTATACAGCATAACGATCAAAAGACTGCCTCGTTGGCCGAGTGGTCGCAAGTGCGACTGCCGGACAAGGGGTCTCGGGTTCGATTCACGGGTCAGGCAAGATATTACTAGGTTTTTGAAAATTTTCAGTATTAGTACGGAGTCTGGTCTGCCCGGTATATGGCAATGAGACTCATACATGAGACTCATAACATAAATAGTGAAAAGTTGGTGTTACATTCTACAGTGGCATTAAGTGCACCTCTGCCTACCCCTTCTGGGATAAAAGGCGTGATGTTATGTTATGATCAAAAGACAAATTGCAATCTTCAGCTCAATGTAAATGAAGCAATCAATAACAATCATTGTGATGATGTAGATACAGTAGACGTCAATATTACAATGACATACACCCAGGTAATCGAAGTGGTGATTCCTGTAAGTTGACTGTTAAGAAATCCGCTACAGCATATTACACGGATGATTCGACTGCATAAGACTGTAGCAAATAGTTAAACATGAAGTACTTTTCTATGGAACAAGAGACAAATGAGTTTTTGAATCATCTCATCCTCTATGGTATTTAAAAGTAAGTACCGTCAATTTGGTTTGGCAGTCCGGTGGTACCCATTAAAAAATGTGCGACAGACCGCTGTACACACTATCTAATATGTGCCTTTAGCCAAACGCCACTTTAGCGCTTGTCTACAGAGAGAGTAGAAAATTAAATATTATGGGGATGACACTGAAAAGTGTCAAAATGTACGTCAATCCCATATAATTTAGTTTTCTACTCTACATGTAGACAAGCGCTAAATGGCATTTGGCTACAGCTGTTGGCCGGAGTCCGCAAGTGACGTTTCGGTTCGATCATCTATTTGTGCTTTAAGTGTTTAGCGCCATGCTACCCATGGACGGACAGACATGGAGAGCAGTTACAAACTTACAACTGCATTACTGGTCTTTTGAAAATTCCCTTCAGAACACGACCTTCCAACAACCATAATGTTTGGGTAATGACCCAAACACAATATGCGTGGCTGAACACATTAAACAGATTTACAAGCATATCTTCATTTCATACCTTCACGAGTGCTTCCTATTGGGTAACAACAGAATACTTCATGCAAAACATTACAATCTACAAGGTACTGGTTAATCTTCTTAATCTAATTTGATAGTGTGTTACACATAAGTTTGTATTTTTATATTCAGAGTAAATACTCATAATTTTCTTTAACAAAGGATGGATAGAGAAAAAACTTCGACTAGTGAAATTGAAATTAAAAAGATCTTAGAGATTGTAGGGATCTGGATGCCCTATATTTCAACTGCTATCATCAATCATCAAATGTATGAGCCTCCTCTTTATAAGGGTTAGCAATATTTAAGCATGACGTTTGGTCATCATCGAATTTCCCAGTTTGTTAAACTGGTAGGTCATTGTGGGGCCTAGCCCACAGATGGGGCCTAGCCCACCGATGGGGCCTAGCCCACCGATGGGGCCTAGCAGGGCTGATGCCGATACGGAGCCGCGGAAGACTTAACGAAGTGCAGGAGTAGGAACGGGGTGGTTTTTAGTCAGTAAGAGTCTGACACTCCCTCCCGCCCCACCCAGGCGGGAGAAGTCATTGGATGGTTTTCCCCCCCCAATAAAAAAAAAGGTCATTGTACCTACTTTACAATGTTCAGTTTTACTCGGGAGCGCTGCTGTCTTTGTCATATGTGTATGTAAAATTGGCATAACGACGCACATCATACACAGAAGAATTGTCACAATTTCAGAAGCGTGCCTAAACTTTTTTTTATTCTCCTCTTATAATATCTCCTGATTCACTTCGTTGCCAAGACAGTTATTCATGTCCCTGAGACGCGACGGACTTCAGTGTTCCGGTGTTTTCATGGTTGTATCTACTGTAGATCCTGGCTTACAGGAGTTGCAGCGGTTTTGGGAGTTTAAAAAAAAATCGTGCCTAATCTACTAATTCGAAAGTCAAAATTACAGACAGGCATTTTAGAAACGTTAAAATTGAATTAGCCGTCAGCCCAACTGCTAATAAAGCTAGGTCGTTTCAAAAATTTAGATGTTTATGGAGTAGAACGAGGAGAAAATTCCATCCTAAAGAATAAACCAAATCACTGCAATAACTAACTAAAGAATGCTAAGCATCTAAGTTATGTGGTAAGGGAATAAATGCCAAGTCTCAAGGCAGGAGCCAGCTCACAACACACACATGACACAGACGAACGAACCCACATGCAAAAGCTTGTTTTGTAATATGTACTACAAATGTTATACAGAAGGTTCAATTCCAAAAGTTTTGAAAAGTTACTAGGTGTTACTTTTTCACCGCTAGTTGCTCGAATACTGAAACGCTAAGTACTCAATTTTAAGTCGCACTTAAGTATATATCATGTGGCCAGCCCATGATAAGAGGTCACGATAAATGGAGTAAGAAAGTAACAGTATGGTGCCCAAGGGAAGGGAAAAGGAAGAGAGGGAGACCGCAGAAACGATGGGACGATGACATCAAAGAGGTGGCAGGTGTGACGTGGAACAGAGTGGCTCAAGTAAGGACAGAATGGAAAAGTTTGGAGGAGGCCTTTGCCAATTGGCAAACAGATCTGCAAATGATCACCAAACAATAAATAATAGATTAATTTTTAACTTTAAGTTGCTTTTAAATGTAAGTGTAATGTAATGTAAGTTAAGGATCTGGAAATGGTAATGGAGCTGCATATTACGATCCTCATAACTTAAATAATAGTCACACTTACTATAAAATAAATGATTTTGTGTCAATTATGTCGTTGGAACTCTTTGCAATTTCAGAAGCACTGACTTATATTTCAACCTTAAGTTACGGACATATATTAATTTGTGTAGATAGCAAAAGTGCACTACAACATATAGCTCGTTGCGCCTCTGGGTACAGAGGTGCACCGATAGCTTATGAAATACTCTCGAAAATATACAATCTGTCTGAAAAAGGTACACAACTGAGATTGCAATGGGTTCCTTCACATATAGGTATTAAGGGTAATGAGGAGGCTGACCGTTTAGCAAAATTGGGTATAGAGGAGGGTATAGAAAATTATATAGGAACTAACTTCGTAGAAGTATTACCTAAGTATAAAAATATTTGTTACGGAATTTGGAAAGAATATTTTAATGAAAGGTCACAGAAAAAAGGGATTTGGTATATAGTCTCGAAACCTCCTCATGTACCATGGTTTTGTAACACCAGACTTAGCAGAAAATTTGTGACAGCAGCTCACAGATTGAGATCTGGACACATGCCACTTAATAATTTTGGATTTTTAATGAGAAAAAATAATTCACCGAATTGTGAGGAGTGTGGTACAGTAGAAGATATTACGCACCTATTGACGGAATGTGTCAGATTTCAGTCTGCAAGAGAAGTATTGTTTAGAGAGCTCGAGACAAATAAGTATAATGTTGGTATGTTCCATCATATTTTGTCAACGCCTAACTCTAAGGATGCGTACAATTTAATTAAGTTTGTTTTATTGCGTTTCAGTGTATAGTTTATTAATTGTAGTTATAAAATTTATTAGATTTATAAGATTATAAGGTCCGATGGGACTGACATGTACATTTGTATAAAAGTCCCTAAATAAAATAAAGAGAAAAAAAAAAAAGGATCTGAATAAAAAGCTATAATATATTATTATTATTATGTAAGTATATATCGCTTCACCCGTTTTGACGTGAAGGAGGTACAAACAAACATAGAAACTTTCGCATTTATTTATAAATGTAAGAAAACAATCGTTACTAACAATTTCACACACTTTAGCTGTGTGTGCCTGCATGTACAGTGCGTCCTTGTTGCACGCTAATATTATTAACACAAAATTACATATTTTTATTTGTTTAAATTAAACGTTGCCCTACACTAGGATTATCTCCTGTGTCGTGGGTGCGTTTACAAACATACAAGTTCACATAAACATAATCTGTGCATCACACAAACAGTTGTTCCGTCCGTGCGGGAATCGAACCCGCGACTCGTTGCGCGGCAGCCGGTTGCTTAGCCACCGCACCATCCGTGTTTCATCATAATTTCTCGTTATTTAAATAACGAGTTACATATAGCACATTTATAACTGTTATATAATGCTGCAACACTTTTTTATTTCTACTACATTTTAACTCCTACTTGAATAGTTGACTACAGGTAATGTATATTTTATTAACCTTCTGTGTCTTTCTGTACATTACGATATCAGCGTAATCCCAATCTAGGTCCAGGCGTGTGGCCGAGGTCGCATCATGGCTTAGCGCGTGCCCTAACAACAAACTTACACCTACCAACAAACCAAACAAAAATCACCTCTATCCACCACAACATAAGACCTAACACACCATACATTTTAACTTGGTTGTTACCACTAAACAAAGATAAATCTACATGTAACTTGAACCAAAATAGAGCTTATTGTCACTGTAATAAAGGTGTTGTAGAATGCAAAATTATTCTAGATCTTTACACCTATCGGGTTACGCGCCCCGACTTCCTAGTTGCCAAGTGAGTAGGGTGGTCATTTGTTTCTTAGTGTACGGGACTATTCCACAAAGCTAGTTTAATTGCAATCATTATGTGTGTTCCGTGAAATGTACAATAACGTTTGGTCATAGTTTTAGTAAACATAACATTACATGTACCGATATTTATTTGTTTTGTTCTCTGGGTGGGCTCTGCGGTATATAAGTAAAGAATTGTGAGGTTTTGATCTTAAACTTGATTATCTTATCTATGAAGATTAAATAAAAACTAAAATTAAATTATACAACTTAAAAAAATGTAATAGTAAATAATAGATGTATAAATAAATAAAGAAAGACTGCCTCGTTGGCCGACTTTCGGGTCTCAGGTTCGATTCCCAGGACGGTCAAAGTATTACTGGGCTTTTAAAAAAAGGAATAAAAACAATACCTAACTTAAGGCGCGGAAAAAAATATCCTCATCGCAGTCGTAAAATATTTATTTGTGTTTTTTTTAAGATTAAGCTCTGTCTTAGTCAGGAAGAAACGCGAAACAATCACCAACACCAAGAGCTTAATAAAAGTATGTATTTCAGTTCTATAATATTAAAATTTCTCTCATATTTGTGAACATTAAAGTCAAAGAAATCACGCATATTCATCTTCATTATAACCCATTTCAGTCCACCACTGGACATAACAAACCTCTTTAACAAAACCAAACACACCCAACACGAACATCAAAAACCCACCTCAAAAGTCATTTTACCTCCAATTTAACTGAAAATAGACGTCATATAACCTCTACCGCACCGCCAACTAAGTACAACTAAGTAGCACAATTTGTAAGGATTATCCTATAAAATCCATAATTCATATCCCTACTAGCAGCCACTAACATTCCTCGAGTTCCTAGTCATAAAAGCGTAATCCTGAAACTTGGTGTACCTCAGTTATTGCTACATTCTTGCTGAATGACGCATTTCATCATGATATGAGACCTTGTTGAGGAAAAATTGGAAGAAAAGTATGTAGAAGAACGCTGATAACGCATCTTTAAAGAATGATTTTCTTAAAAGGTGTCAGGAAAAAGAATTGTAATATATCATTGCTTAATAAATTATTATATTTTCGGCTTACTCACGTAGTAATTTGACGAGGAACTCGACTAATTTCAAGTCATGCTAGAGGCTCATATTCATGAGCAGCATTTCGCGACCCGCGACGCGGCGACTGTTGCTACAGTCGTTGAAACTAGTCGAGTTCCCCGTCAAATTACTACGCGAGTAAGCCGAAAACATAATAATTTATTTAGTATGTCTCACGAAAGTTACAATACAAATATCATTGCTTCCTTAAACAAGAAGAAGGCATCATCTATTGAATTTTGAGGCATAAAATACTTTGAAAATATTGACAAACAATTAAAACAGATAAATGTTAGACTCGTTCGTAATATGAGCCTCTAGCATGGCTTGAAACTAGTCGAGTTCCTCGTCAAACAGTTATGTGTGTAAGTCTAAAACATAATAATTAATTTATATGCTATTAGGTTTAGGTTTAGAATATCTTTATTTCTCATGAAGAATCACATATATAATTCGCTTACTGAGAAACAATATTTCACACAAAAGTAAACAATTTAGAGCGCACTGTAGTACGTACATATAAACAAATAAAAACAATACAAAAAACGTGTAAATGTATTACTGTCGTGGTGGCCCGGACGTTTAAGACGCCCGCTTCTCATGCATGAGGGGACAGGTTCGAAACCTACCAACGGCAAGTACCAATGTGACTTTTTCCGAGTTATATGTACTTTCTAAGATTATCTAGACACCACTGACAAACTGTGAAGGAAAACATCGTGAGGAAACCCTGGGCGTATAATTTTTAATTATAAGTTTGTAATCGCCAACCCGCATTGAGCAAGCGTGGTAATTATTGCTCAAACCTTTTCCGTGTGAGAAGAGGCTTTGCTCAGCTGTGGGCATTTATAGGCTGTCGATGATGATGATATATTACTGTGGTATGTCACCAATCAGACACAAGAACTCGTATTCAACAGTTTAGCAACTTACGTCCACTCCACACACACACACACAAACAAAAAAAAAAGAATAACTTCATTCTCAAACTTTGCGTACGACCTCAAAATCCATTCATTGACGAAAAGCTTCTCCAATTCACATCGTCACATGACATAACACACTTATCACATACGAACATACATAATAAGTATAAATATAGTATAATGTAAGATCGCTTGCTAATCCACCCACAGCCGCCATTAGCCCATTTCCCTAACTTTTACGACTGTGTGGGAGGCTGATACATTGCATCTATGATTTTCCATCTACACGAGAATTTAGGATTTAGGTACAATTGTTAAAAGTGAGATATTTATCTAGTTACACTGTTGGTCAGGTTAGATTTTGTTAATCGTTTTAACAAGGTACGTATTTCATTGTGCACTGAAAGGAGTATCTATGTAGACATTGAGATGATGAAGTCAAAAGCCAAAGCATTATAGAATAAAATGTTTCTTCCGTCGAACTATAAATTAAAAGTACTTTCTTGTTCGGCAGTCATAATCGCATATACTACATGACTGCAGATATTTTACAACCTTTGTCCTTATTTGTATTGTAACTTTCGTGATCGCTGCTCACTCATGCTTACACACACAGCGCGACAGTCGCCGCGTCGCGGGTCGCGAAATACTGCTCATGAATATGAGCCTCTAGCATGGCTTGAAACTAGTCGAGTTCCTCGTCAAATTATTACGTGAGTAAGCCGAAAACATAATAATTTATTAAGCAATGATATATTACAATTCTTTTTCCTGACACCTTTCAAGAAAAAACATAATAATTTATCTTTGTCCTTATTGTTACACGTAGGTTAGATCTGACAATCAAAAACTAAAGTCAGAATTCAACAAGGTACCTTTACTGGAATATCTACTAGAAGAAAACCCTTTAGACTAAAGCAAAGACGATAAAAAAATTGAATCTCATAAATATTGAATTCAGTAATATACCCCCTTTTCCGCAAAACATGCCTAAGTTTAAACTTACTAAACAACAGAATATTCCGTGTACAACAATGTACGATTATTGTCCAGCATCGCCTTCCTACACGATAATGCAAGCTGCCATTTAAAATATGTCAAGTCGATTCAACGGTCGAACAATGTCGATAAAATATGCAAGCACTATCCGCCAATCTGAAGGACACTATGATTGAGGTGGTCATGCATTAGATTTGTTGACTGTACTTTTATAAGTTTAATATTTTATGTTATCGTGAGTGTAATTTGGACTTTTTCAGGATTTAAATTCTCAGTGGTACAATGGAATTTTCGTCGGTATTAAGTAAAAGGGCTAATAAAAGTGAGTACGCTTCAGATACTGAGTTCTCTCTTAGAGAAAATTGGATTGTTATCGATATTACCTTATTACAGCCCTCCAAAAAAATGGAAAATAACATTATTACATATAAACTAATAACACAATAATAAGAAATGACTTCGTTTAGTTACAAAACTGACCACAAAATAGTTTATGTTATTACTATCGGGACAGAATCGAGAACACGAGAGACGTGAATGTGTTTCGCAATTTATATAATAAACAGTAAAACGATAAAGTTATAGAAGATGCCACGAATTGTTTGTGGTCTATACATAACTGTGAAAGTACGGACGTAATGATAAAATTACTTTATAGACGTATTTTCTTTCTAAATTCGAGAGAAATTTCTTAGACGGTGACCTCACACGATTTGGATCTAAGTTGTGAGGTAACTGGCACACAGTGATTACAGTGGAAGCATATGGCTGATACAAAAAATACATTAAAAAAAACTCCTTTAAAAAACGAACGAACTGTAATAATAAAGAATTAATGAAGAATTACAGATTTGCATAGGTAATTTAGCCCTTAAAACAAAAGAATACCAATCTTTTTTCATCACCACTAGATCGGCGGCCGCACATCAGAAATTACAAAATAAAAACAAAACTAGCCATTACACAGAACGTGAGAAAACCGCGTAAATATCCATCGGACCAATTATAGGCTGCCAATTTAAATATCATAGATAATAGAGATTCTTACGTGTCATGTGAACTGCCTTGATAAACTCCTCCTTGGTCCCACGACCTCTTTGTTCAGTTTTTACCTCACAACGAAGACGAGAGTGGGATGCACTTGCGCATCCATTATTTCTGTTTTTTCGTTTCATAATCATGTTTCCTTGTGTTATGTTATTATTTGGAGCAGTTTTTCTATTACGTTCTTAATTAGTGATTCGATTTGTTGTAAGAATTTTCATTTACATGAGAAAATTGTTTTAAGACTTTCAATCAGCTGTACTATATAGGGACGTGCCGTAACAGGTGATGCACCTTGGGAGCTCCGGAACAGGTCTATAAGAGGTCCCGGCGCCTTTTACAGGTGGGCTCCAGGATGGTTTAAGTGAGGTAAGAATCTTACACTCCATAGCCTTTCCCCCAAAAATTTAGGCTCATTTTGAAGGTAGATAACATGATAGATACTCCTAAACACGGTCTTAAACTGTCAAACACCGAGCGGTCACCGGTGACCGCAACCTATTGTTATTTAATTGTGTCTATAAATACGGTACTCGACGAGTTAAATCATTAAACAAAACATAAGAACATCAAAAAGGAAAAGCAAACATACATAATAGTGTAAATAGTAATATTTACACTATTATGTACAAGTCACAATTCACAATAACAGGTAATATAAACAAGAAAGGTAAACTTGACACCTAACGCTTAAATATAAGTGTCAACATGACCCAAAATGTGAATGAAAAGTGAATATTACATGCCAATCTGTTAGCACTTACGTTCGTAACATAACGTAATACAATAATCGAGCAAAGAGCTATAACTAATCGAAGCAATACGACAATATTATTGTTTCGTACTGCAGCAAATTTCCCATCTTCTCTTCTATCTTTACATAAACTACTAGTTCAGGATACTTCGAGGCTCATTAACCCTAAAAGAGCGAATGAAAAGCAATCGGCAGGATATTAAGTACCTCAAGTTGTAGCTACCAAGTTATCATGCTGATGACAAGGCTTTAAATGTCACAATTATAGTCTTCAACATTCATCCCTTCCCAATTAACTGATAAGTGTTAGACTCTGACAAGCCAAAAATCACTTTACTAGTCTTTTTGCACGTGTTTAAGCCCCAAAAACTTCGGATCTTCACCACCCATTCATGACTGACCCCAATGAAGCCTTTATTTACGTTTACACAAGAACAATACCAAAACAGTCTCATCGTCACATCAACAGGCTGGTAAGTGGTAACAAAAGATCCTATCACCAAGCCTTAGTACACAAACACAGGGCCGGATTAACAAAACGCGGGCCGCGTAGCAATTTCGGTTGCAGGGACCTGTATCTTAAACATGATGTTTCTGGAACTGTTACGCTGTAACCGTAGTGATTGTTCAATAGTTGAGGCAAGCCAGCCACAACCGTCCAAAAACAGCACAACTCCTGTAAACCAGGATCTTTATTAGAGATACAACCATATGACATCATCGAAACACTGGAACTGCATCTAGACCAGCAAAATGACTATCTTTTGGGGACCGAAACGAAATAAATTAATTCCCTGAATGTTTTTACCGCAAGAGACAAAACGACTTAAGCCCTAAGTTTGTTCGGTTCCATACTTTTTTGAATACTTGATAGGCCAGCGTTTAAGTCCAAACAAACACCCTGTGATTTTCACTAAGACAGGCTTGCTTACCGGGGCCCTATTTTAAGCAGAACTCGTGGCAATTGCCCCTTGCTACGTTCAATCCGGCACTGTATAAGCACGTTGATTGTGAGCAGTGCCACCGTTTCCACGGCGTTGCACAACAATGTCATGAAAGTGATGCCTTGTTATGAGCAGCATTTAGCGCTCAGCACTAAGTATATCACGGTTGCGTAAGTAGGTAGGTGGTTATTAATTACTTTCTTGGTTGTTGAGATTTTTTAGCGTGGCGTAACGTGAGTAGGGATGGGGAGATGGTGGATGTGGTGTTCACTAGTTATGTTGTTTTAGCAGTAATACTATTACACAAAATCCATTACCATCGTTCACCGCTGATATTCTTCATCTAATGACAATCAAAAATCAAGACGCACTTGTGACTTGCAACCTGATGATGTTAATCTAATCAATTTTAAAGAAGTGACAATGTGCAGAAATGTATTGCATCCAGATTATATTGAATAGAAAGTAACTGATTTTTTTTTTTAAGGGGGGAAAATCATCGTATGTCTTCTCCCGCCTGGGTGAGGCGGGAAGGAGTGTCAGACTCATACTGACTAAAAACCACCCCGTTCCTTCTCCTGCACGTCGAGCCGGAGCTCCGCTAACCCGTTAGGTTCTCCGCGACAAAGTAACTGAATGACGACGTACCAAGACAAACAGGGTAAACTGGTAAAGTATATGAAAAATATCGCGGATTTTAATTACTCAACTGAAATGCACACATGACAAAATATTTGTAAAATGTAAAAAGCAGAAAGTCTCGATTTCTCAAATTACACAAACAAATCCGACTCAGTATAAAAATAACAATAAAAATAAATTTACGATGGAATTTCGATAATTTAAAAAACAAATTTAAAACGTTTAAAACTTGAGAATGTCAAGTACAAAGTAGAAGAATGACTATTAAAGTGAGATATCGACAAATATTAAATCTTACTACAGATGTAAGCTTGTAAGCATTTTTAAAATACCTCTGGGCTGGATTAATATTTAACTTAACTAATCTTCTTGAAAATTTACATTCAAGGAGTTTGTAGTACAGAGAAGATCATAGACTCTTCATGTGATATCACTCAAACACAATCACGTGTAAAAGCAAGGCATTCGTAGTTTAATACCTACCTACATAAATTAAGACCAAACACCAAAGTTAGCAACAATAAAACATTATGAACCCCAAAATATGGGAGTACCAATACCGCAATATAATATCACCCATATTTTGTTTATACATACTTGTATCCTGCGCTGAGTGACCAGGAAGTCATGGCACGCCAGCTGTATAGTTATTGCCGAATTTCCTTCAAAATACCGTACTAAAGTGCTTTGCGGTGTTTGTAAATATTTTCGACATTTATTTCGATGTGTGTGGGCTGAATTTATAGTGAATTAAACTTTATTTATTGGCCAGAGAGCTAAATTTTTATTGAAATTGGGGGTGAAATAAGCAACATATAAATAGACATAACACAAAATTATTATTGGGAGTTAGTAAGTTTCGATTAGTCGAACTGGTGAATAATTTACGGGGAAGTCCATTGCTTGCTATAATGCTATAGTATAAAAAATACAGTCGAATTGAGAACCTCCTCTTTTTTTGAAGTCGTTTGATTATTAATATCAAATAACAAATTTTTAATGATGCTTTATAATTATAAGCTAAGCTCGTTGCAACTTGCAGGTACTATAAACACGTTGAAACTAATTGGGAAACTGATTATCCAGTACCAGGATATCATAACCGACGAGTAATAAAATTATTTCATCAATAAACTCGTACACAACATTACATAAAACAATAATGTAACGGTTTACGATTGCAATTGACATTTACTGATGACTTGCGTTGTATAAATTTATTGTCTCAACGTCTAGTCAAATGTATAGTCATTATTTATATTCATAAGGTTATATGCCTCTCCACATGGTATGTAGTCCTGGTACCGATTTGTGGACAGTGCAAATTTTGCAATGATCAAATTGAAAATAATGATTAAATTTTTCATAAGTCCAAAGCTCGTTACGATGTATTTCGACATTAGTTTTAACTTATGTATAAAGAGATACTTAATTCATACCTGGGACTATAATTATCGAACCAATAAGTTGTGCCAGTTACTTGACAATATTATCTTCAATTTGAAAATGTTAAGTGAGCGATTCTAGTTCAATCGTTTTAATAACATTATTTAGAATCCCATAGCGGAACAAGTGACAACTATTTGAAGATACATATAATATATCTATCACTATAAATCGCTATCGTTGACACACAAAGAACAATCATTGATCACCCAGAAACAAACTATGAAACCATCCTCAAAAGAAAAGAAGGAAATACTTACACCGCACTACATACAAAAATTATAACAGTATTAACTCAAATAATGTGAGATAATAAAAAATAGGCACTAGGTATGCAAGTACCGTAATTTGGCGCAATCATCTATAGAGGTCAGCCGAGGCACGAAGTTCAGTGCTTGTTTGAAATGAGCATGTGATTCTAAGATGAGTATCGTTATTGAAACTGTTCGTAGTTATTGGTCATTTTGATGCAACGGTTATTTCATATATGGTTTGGTTTTGCGATTACTCTACGGATGGATACTGTTTCTTCTGTATAGGTAACTATTTTCGATCTTGTGTTTAGTTGGACTTCATTTTAGTTGTTCTTCATGTTAGGTTGTGATTGTTTTGGGCGACCGGGGGTTAGGTCACCCGTGAGACTCCTTTGTAATGCTGTTGTCCTGGTACTTGGTATGCAGACATTGCACCTTTTTTGTGAATTGTAAACCTAAAATTAATTTGCCAAAAGTCGTTTTGGAAAGTTTTTGTTCAGCAGTAGACGTCTTGTTGCTGATAAGATAAAAAACCAAAAGATTTGATAAAACTTAACTAATTTAAGTTTCTAGAAAACACTTACCTATTAAAAATGTGTCGCAGATTTTTACAAAATACAGCAAATAACATATCAAGATTTACGTATTATGAAACCCTATAAAAAAATTTGAGTGTGATTAAATAGATGTCGTCATTCAAATATAATTTCTATTGTTATGTAGTCTGTTCGCCATTTTAAACTAGCGATTTTCCCTCCTAATCTCAGCAAACCAGCTAGTCCCATTTCGTCCTACAGTTAAATTATCTAACACCAGCCAGAGTACCGCAATCCGATCTTTTTTTCACACTTGCAGCTTAAACGTGCTGCCACCTATTTATTTACTTAGCTGTGATTCGGTTCAACGAACTCATCGCTGACCAACCAAGCTCAACCAACATAGCCCTTATACCAACTACACAAAGTGCATACAACTGCAAACCTAAATTGGCAAGTCAGCGTCTCACCAAAGACACGTCTGCGGTTGAATCACGAAATGCAAACTTATTTACGCATTTATTTCTTAAGTGGTAAGGTCGCAAAAAGTGGATAGTGGATTCTTTGGTTGTAAAAAGTAAGTTTGTGCTACCCTGTTTGCTATAAAATTTACGCACGTAACGATGATTTCATTGAGAAAAAAACGTTTCTGACACCTACGATGCTTGCGTAAGCGCATTTGTTTGACTCCCTCTGACTTTGACACTATTGTTCGACATTTTTCCGCTTTTTAGGTCTTTTGTGATGTATTTTTTCTTCATTTTATTTCTGAAACAATGACAAAACCGCACAATGTTGAATTTGAGGAAACAGAAGTTTATCGGTGTTTCCTTTTATAGTTGCAATGAATGGATTATGTCAGCATGCAATTCTGTCTTTCGTATTTATGCAATTCAAATAGAGGCCACTCTAAAAAGACATCCAAACTAACCTCGTTGGAGAGATCTTGATAAACAGACAGATAAGGAGTACTTTCTTAACCCATGTCATACAATTGGTATGACTATGACTAATACAAACGTGTAACTACCTCATTCAGATTACCAAAGAATTGTAGCAAGTGGTTTCTGTGCATTGGACAAACACGTGTCTACGTGATTAAGCTGGTTTAATATGTAATTAAACAAAAGCGTATTTGCATTATTTACCTTTGAAACTTTTTTGTGGATACGATGTGGAGCCGCATCAAAATCCAAAGGACAATTAACTGTCCTGCAGCTGTACCCAAATGACATTTAGCGCTTGTCTATTTGTAGAGTAGAAAACTAAATTATATGGAATCGACGTAAATTTTCACACTTGTCAGTGTCATCGCCATACATTTAGTTTTCTACTGTCTTTGTAGACAAGCGCTAAAGTGGCGTTTGGCTAAAGGCACAGTACTGATCAGTACGTGGCTTTTCGAAGGAAAAAGTGTAACGTAAACAATGTTTGACGCCAATTTGCTGCAAAGCAAGACTCTCCCACGTGTTATTAGCCAGTCTACCATCCTTGAACTCATTGCAGTCACAAACTTTTTACTTCTCTTGAATAAAACTGCTTGAAACCAGATCGAACTTGAATATTTCGGTGATCTGATTCATTTTGAGACTATGTTCGTATGTACAGGTATTGAATACTAAATGACTTAAATATATTCTAGTATTCTTGGTACAAGTGGATTCATTCATGGGTAGTGATTGTGAGCCTAAGAATGTCAAATGATAGGTATGTATGTTTTCCTTGTTTTATGCTTACATATCTACTGCTCTACGACAATGCGACTCTAAATTAAAATTTATTGGGTTCATTAATATACTGTCTACAATAAACTGCATATTGATTTATCCAATTTTTATTAGGCAATTGGTATATTGGCGAAGAAAGTAAAGACCATTCCTGAATAAGAATCGGATTGGGAAGGATTTTTTAACTATAGTAAAATCAAGAACCTGGGCAGTTCACGGGTTTGTTACTATAGTGAGGTGATGTAGTGATGACCTAACTGCAGTCTCTAAGCCAACCCAATAAATCATGGGAAGCTTTCCTCTAGGAAGGTCTTGCTAGTCTTGCTAAAATAGGAGAGAAGATGAGGTTTGTATCACTTGGATAGGAACACAGACCTATGCCACCTAATGTAGAGTACATACTAGTAATGGTACATACAATAGGGTAGTTTCCTAAATTTTAAAACTTTAGACACGTATTTTTTCTTTTCTTACAAAATTAAATGCTTTCGACGAAATATTGATTTGAAATGTCGTGTGACGTCATAACGTGCTACAAAATGTCGCACATTGTGACGTAAGTACCTCCCACTCCTAAACTTAACTCGATTTTATTTAAGTACTAGCTGTACCCGCGACTTCGTTCGCGTGGTTGTCGAAAACAAAACAACATCGTTTAGATAACAGTGGGCTATATACATATGAACTCCACTCAAGAAGATGGTATAGAATTTTTTTTGCCAATAAAGATCTTGTTTAAGTATTGTAACTTTATACAAGAAAATAAAAAAATACGTGTGTAATATTATTTCATTATCTAACTGACGGACTGATTAGATTTATTAAGAGATAAATTGACCATGCTCCCCAGTGGTTTAGGAAACAACTTATCAGAAGTTGCACAAACATTGGCTTTAACACAATGAATGCAAACAGTTCCAAATTTCCATCCAATCAAATAGAGCGTGTCGACGTTTGCACGAATTTGCGATATACTGTGCGTCTGTGTGTCTGCGTCTCGTATTGTTGGGGGTTCCGTAATACTTTGAGTTTGGTATTTTGGGGAAAGTGTCTTAAAATCTGATAAAGCAGACTGTCAGATTTTTGCCAGTTTGTATATCACAGATTAAAATAATTATTAATTAAAAAAAAATATGTGTAGTGACCGAGTACGACCTATCGTTTTTCTTTAGTTAAAGGTTGGAATTGCTTCTAGAGTTTGCCAAGCTCGTCTTTTAAGATTGTTGAGTCGATACCTTCAAAGTCATCGTATGTTTTTAAAAGATACAAAAGATCTATGCAGCAAAAATTTACTTTTTCTCAAACTTATGTCACACTTACGACACCTGTTTATATGTAGATGACGTTATTTTTGTTAATTACAAAATTCCCGTGTCTAAAATTCAGAAATACCAAGTTTCTTTTTAAAATCTTACGTGTAGTGAAAGAATAGAAAGCACACGAAATCCACCATCCAATTTTCATCTCAAGACATGTCGTCCAAAAATGGTCCACACATCAACTTGGAGATCTCCGAAATTTGATTAAGCGATCAAAAGCACCGCTCGCCATTCCGCACGCACGCACATTGCTTCACACAAATATAAAAACACACTGTATTATACCTTTCCTGATAGAGAAACACTCTATATACATATATTTCAATGTTTACTTAAACTGCCAACCTCATGTTCAATTTCGATTATATCTCGCTAATGCTAAAATGGGCTGTAATTAAACAACAATAAAGTACCTTTTTGGCAAACAACGAACAAATTAAAAGAGTATTTTTAACGACATCAATAAATAGTATTTTTTTAAGAGGGGAAAATCATCGAATGACTGCTTCCGCCTGGATGAGGCGGGAGGGAGTGTCAGACTGTCAGACTTTTACTGATTAAAAACCACCCCGTTCCTTCTCCTGCACGTCGAGCCGAAACCCCGGTAGGTTCTCCGCGACATCGATAACTAGTATACTGCCGTCGTAAATGAAAACACAGTAACTTGACTTACTGTGTTTTTGCTTTGGATAAAGAATAGTAATCTACGGCGCGAGCTCTATCTGGGGAAATTTTCGGTATATCTGTAGCCCCTACCGTTGCCGAGATCGTTCACAGTAACTTTACGAAGTTTTAAAAAATATCAAGATATTTTAGAGCTAAACACAGTAAATTGCCATGTACTGTGTTTTAATGTAAAAAAGTGGCTTTACTGTTTTTTAATTTATGATACATATTTTTAGGTTTATACTATATTATGCTTATAACACAGTAACTTTGAATACTGTGGTATAAACTAAAATAAATACTTATATATTTTACATGATACATGAATTAAACACAGTATATTACATACTGTGTTTTAATGCCTGCTGTTTCGATATTATAGTTTGAATTACTTGGTTAGAACACAGTAACCGTTGAGTTACTGTGTTATAAGCTAACCTTTCACCCAAGAATGGAAACTTTTAAATGTGTAATTTTCTGTCCACGTCTAATTATTTTTAATGAGAGTTTCGTACCGATTGGAACTCCTGCATCCAATATACAAACAATGGCTGTTATATGGCATGAGGCTATATCTGGACGTAGAAAAGAAGATATAACAAGCACCTTTTATCAGTTTTTTAAGAATAAGAGAGACATAGAAAATATCACGTTGTGGGCCGATACTTGTTGTTGTTGGTCACTTTTTAGTTTTTTAACTTACATAATCAACAGTAATGAAATAGTCGCGAATACAATAACATTCAAATATTTTGAACCGGGGCATACTTTCATGTCAGCAGATAGTTTTCACCATCAGGTTAAACTGGCCATGAAACGTAATCCAAAAATTTACGATTTTGATGATTTCCACAAAACTGTGCAATCTGTACGATCTGGCAAAGTTGTAGTAAAACCAATGTCTTTTGAAGATTTTTACGATTTTGAAGACTGTTCATCGGCTCATAGACTTAAAAATACCCAAAACAGAATTTACGTGCGTGATATCGTGGAGGTGCAACTACTAAGCGGCTCTACTAAGTTATATATAAGAAAATCTTTTGCGGAGTCAGATTATACTGAGCTACAGTTTTTGAAAACTAAAGTTGAAAAGTCTGGCTTGCCTGGACCTGTTAAAAAGACTGCACCGCGAGGAATAAGTAACCAAAGAAAGATGGATAATATTACAAAATTGGGACCTTTAACGCCTTCGAATCGACTTGCATTTTGGCAAACATTGCCTGATAATAATTTGTCCGTTGATTTGACTATCGTTAATGATAATGGTTGTGATTAAATTAATGTGTTTGAACCGAATAATGCTCAATTACTGGATTTCTCTGATTATAGATTTTATAGTTAAATTTGTCCTAAGCAAAGCTTAGCACGAGTTTGTTTTGTTTTCTTTAATTCATATTTTTTAACATTAGGTGGATACTGAGAGTACAAATATTTTATGAAACATTTTGATCTCATTTCATGTCATCAATCAAACAAAGAGCAGTTTGTATTTTTAAATTTACAAAGTAATATTTATGCTTAACTTGATCGATTGATGATATTGTGATTTAACAGACTGATTAAATAATTAAAATAACATAAAACCATTATAGTTTAATTTGACATCCCTAATATATAGATATTTAATATCCCTTATATCTTTATATATAATATCCTAATCGTTATACAAAAATATAAAATTAACACTAATGACAAAGGGTTAGCTTATAACACAGTATATCTAAATACTGTACTACATCTTAAAGTAAAATTGGTTTCTACCCAGTCTAAATCACAGCATATCACTTACTAGATTAATATTCTAAATTATTGAGGATATGATAAATAGCTTAAAACACAGTATCATTAAAGTTACTGTTTGGCATTATTAAGAGACTAGTATCTTTACATACTTTAAACACAGTAATAAATAAAAGTAGACTAAAACACAGTAACCACTTAGATACTGTGATTAAGCATAAAATTTTACGAAATATATTAAAATAATTCATTGATTATAACACATTATCTCATTTTATTACTTATTTAATTATTATTCAGCAATTTTAAATATATAAATATCAAGATCAGTCACTTGTATTTCATGGCAAAAAAACACTCTTATGTAACCATAATAGTTTCTTCACAACGGCATGTTTTAGTTATCAAACTTTAACCGCCATTATCTCAAAATGACATTTCTTGAGATACTGTGTTTTCAGTTACGAGGGCAGTATAGCACCAGAAATCATTTAACTAACTGAAAAGAGACAGCACGATTTTCTCTATAGCTCCATCCTTTTCTAATCAGTACAATATGGGATTTCAAAATCATCTGTCCCTAAAAGCGTTACGCACTTAAAGTTTACTCACATTTAAAAAAACTGCCATCTGGCACCCAAAGGTCAACGCAGATGTTCAAAGATCATAATAAACATACTGTATCACATTGAACCCAACAAAAATAATAAAAAACAAACCCTATCTTTAACTATATACAGTTCAAATTACAATTTCCGATCTCGACAGCTGATTTTATCCATCTGACAAAGAGCTACACGCAAAAATATACTATATGCAATAGTTATACAATGTAAAATGGCTTGTATTTCTAATCTTGGTACAGGCAGATGGTTTTTCTAAGCACGTGCCAAGAAATAGTTTAGAAAACTACAATGAGGACAATAGGTTGTGTTACAAAAGAGATTTTTTTCAACAAGGATGTCTATGAATCATATTTCACAAAACGCTTTGACGATTGACTATAAAAAGCGGGCATTCTTTGAACGTATACCTAATATTTAATTTTAAAGCAGATTTATTGGTTATTTCGCGACGATAGTCGTAAGAGCCGATTATTTGTGACATATTTGATAACTAGCTTTTACCCGCGGCTTCGCTCGCGTCACAAAAGGATAAAAAGTAGCCTGTGTGACATACACACAGCGCCATCTATATCAATATTTTTGTTTTCCCTCGGAAATATCAAATTTTTCCGGGTTAAAAAGGACCCTATTATTTAATCCGGACTTCAAACTTTACGTCTGCAAAAATTCAAAGCAATCGGTCTAGTAGTTACGGCGTGAAAGTGGAACAAACAAACAAACAAACAAACTCACTTTCCGATTTATAATATTAGTAAGGATAAGGATTGAGCAGCAACGTTCTCAAACCTGAACCTTTTCCTGCCCCAACACGCCTGCCGAGCTTCAAGATTATAGCACGAACACATTCAAAATATGACACAAAAATAATTTTCAAATCGGACCAGTAGTTCTGGAGATTAGCGCGTTTAAACAAACAAATCCTTTAGCTTTATATAATAGTTTAATATATAAGATTTTACACCTGTCCTGCTCTCACAAAATCTCTTAATAAAGTTAAAACAAGTATGAATATTATTAAATCAGTTACCAGGCTTGCATAACAACACAGGAGGTGATAAATATAAAGACCTTATTAAGGTAACTCGGTCAATATTACTTGAATACTTGGGCAACTGTTCCAATACTTTTACAACAAACAAGTTTTTGTTTCCGATGTGTCGTGTTGTAAATACGTATCAATAAAACGAGACATTCGATTGAAGAAACCGCATGCTAATTTGTCCATCCGTTTTAGAGTTGTGAGAGACACATTCTGGCTGTGTTAATCGGTTTATTGAATTTATTTCTGTCCTATAAGAAATTCATTCTGTAATTTGTGCCATAAAGACAGTAGGTAGTAAAAAAGTATGGTAGTTTTTATTTGTCATAAATATATTGAATACCGATGCATAACTATGTAGAATAGAAATTAATCTTCTTAACATTTAACGTCATTCAAAAATCGTATCATTTGGCAACACACAATAATAAATAGGTACCTACATAGGTATTAATGATTAACCCTTTTTTTTAGGGGGAAATCATCGAATGATTTCTCCCGCCTGGGTGAGACTGGAGGAAGTGTTTCCCGCTCTTCAATCTGGAGCCCCGGCAAACCGTTAAGTCCTCCGTATCGGTATCAGCCCTATTGGGCCCCATCTGTGGTGATCTGATGGCTTTTTGAGGCGCGCGCGGAACGCGACGCGCTGTACGCTCGGGAATGAAAAATTAAAGTAACTCAGTACTCCCCCAAAAAGGCAGCTAACGTTACCATTACAATTTCACACCTTATAATCAAGCCAATAAATTGCACTTTCCAACACTTCCGACCGACACCTAGCTCTCTACTTACCCTCTTACATTCAAACAAGCGTGAATCAATTTCCCCGGCAATGTGTAGCCATGCATTATGCGTGGAACTCATTAGACAGTTAAACACTTTCTCTATGGTACCAGTGTCTATATTGTTCAGCTGTCATACGCGAGTGTAATCAAGCCTTATTTATTGTTATAACGCGTATAATATGTACGCATTCGTTATAAAGATTGCCTCGTTGGCCGAGTGGTGGCAAATGCGACTGCCGGGAAAGGGTCGAGTTCGTTTCCCGGGTCGGGCAAAGTATTAAAGGGTTTTTTTAAATAAAATTCTCAGTTGTATCACAGAGTCTGTAATTGTGCCCAGTATATGGCAACAGGCTGACCCCCTATTACATGGGACTCATAACATAAATAGTGAAAAGTAAGTGTTACATTGTACAGTGGCATAAAGTGCCGTAATGTGTACCTCTGTGTAGACACCGTCTACCCCTTCGGGGATAAAAGGTGTGATGTTATGTTATGTTTGATTATGAAAATTTTGTCTGATTTAATAGTTATATTATGTTCTATACAACACACCTTATTCATTATTCATTTGTCAACACCCTTACTCGTCTTTCTTGTTTCGTAAAAACGTACTAAAGGTTATTTGAAACGGTCGTAAGGGATAAAAGCTCTACGCAACACCTATCATAGACCGGGCTGCAGCGCTCTCAAATACGCCTTCTCTTCATACTGCTATCTCTTTAAACTGCGATCTTTAATTTACCTTCCGAGTTCCGAGCCAAGAGATTACGGCAAACCCTTTTATGTAGAGGAATTCAATTGGGTACTTTCCTTAATCAAAATCAAATTATTTCGACTGTTCAATACAATAAAATATTAAAAAATAATCACACTTTCAATAATTGATTTTATGACCAAATCGATTTTAGTAGTTATTTAGGAAACTGTCGTTTTTGACAGTTCAAAAAAAAGTATTGTCCCATAATAAACTGTCCGTCAGTCACCGATAGTTGATGATAGTGAAGACACTCAGAGAGTTTCAGTAATAATTAAGAAATCAATTAAACCATCACAAACACACAGAGATGCAGTTATTCACGGCAGTCGACGATAATATCGACAAACTCCTGCCCTATATATAGCAGTGTCAATAATATAAATCGCTCGTCTAATTAACTCGTAATGCGATCCATTGCGCAGGCGCAACGATACTGGAGATACACATCAGTGCAGAATAAAGTGGTGACGGTGCACACGCGAGCACGCGAAATGGCTCACTAAGTTTTATAGTTTACTAGCTTCAGTCTACGACTTTACCTACGAAAACGCCCGCTTCTCATGCATGAGGGTACAGGTTCGAAACCTACCAACGGCAAGTACCAAAACCAATGTGACTTTTTCCGAGTTATAGGCATGTACTTTCTAAGATTAGCCAGACACCACTGACAAACGGTGAAGGAAAACATCGTGAGGAAACCTGAGCTTATAATTTCTAATTATAAGTTTGTAATCGTCAACCCGCATTGAGCAAGCGTGGTGATTAATGCACAAACCTTCTCAGTGTGAGAAGAGGCTTTGCTCAGCAGGGGGCATTTATAGGCTGTTGATGATGATGATGATGATGTCTACGACTTCGCTCGCTTTCCCATGGGATAAAAAGTATCCTATGTGTTATTCCGGACCATAACCTACCCCTTTTCCAAATTTCATCCCGATCCCTTTAGCCATTTTGACGTAAAGGAGTGACAAACAAACATACAAACTGTCGCATTTCTAATATTATTAAGATTTAAATACAATTGACACATGGACTGGTCTTAAATGAAGAAATGTATTTTCTATTAATGAAGGGATAATGTCGGGAGGAGAGACGTGACAATGAAATGTGTTCTTCTCTACAATCAGAAACTCATGATAGATTGAAGGTTATATATATATTATACATCTGATTCATCTTATACTATTATAGAAAGTTGAAGACTTTGCTTGTTTGTTTGTCTGTTTGAACATGCTAATCTCAGCAACTACTGGTCCGATTTGATAAATTATTTTTGTGTTGGACAGTCCATTAAACGAGGAAGGTTATTGGAGTCGTATAGAGTGGGTTCAACCGTGCGGCAGTAGCTAATACTTACATGGTAAAGATAAAAGATCTAGAAATACTGGAGTGGGTTTATGGACTGTTACAGATAAATTGTATGTAAGTAACATTACCTACATCATATCTAACCGATAAACCGAACTAAGGTATTCTCTGTTTGACATTGACTATGGCCACATTAACACTCTTTTCTGCCTCGATGGCCGAGTGGTCGCAAGTGCGACTGCCGGGCATGGAGTCTCGGGTTCGATTCCCGGGTCGGCCAAAGTAACAGAAGATATTTTTAAAAAAATCTCAGTAGTGGCACGGAGTCTGGAAATGTGCCCGGTATATAGCAATAGGCTCACCCCCTATTACATGGGACTCATAACATAAATAGTGAAAAGTGGGTGTTACTTCTGTGTGCACCTCTGCATACCCCTTCGGGAATAAAAGGCGTGATGTTATGTTACATGTTAACACTCTTTTCGTACATTACTGACGATTAAACATTAAGTTCATTTAAAAACCTCATTAAGTCATAGTCTTCACGAGTCACATTCTACAAAGTTTTTCTATCTTAGCAGAATGTTAAACAAAACGTCTAATAACTCAATACATTTACAATAATAATACATAGAGAACAGTGATCCCATCCCACTTACACCACTTACAGACAAAGCTATCCTTTGCAAACAGAACAGTATCCGTTTAGCGTGCAAAAAGTCTGAAGCTGCGACGCGCGCGTCGCTTGGACACATACTAACGTAATGGTACAGAAATGTTCAGAAGGTTACGTCTGTGTAGATTGCATTGTCAGGGTACAATTAAGAACGAGAACAAAAATGTTATTTGCCATATTATTTTGATAATTTATCAATGGCTTAGAATTGCTATGTTGTATTTTAAATAGCGTCGAAATAATAAAACAAAAGTCTAGATAAAAGAATGAATTCAAATCATTGATTAAATAATTATAAATGCAACTATCAAAATGATTCAGAGAAATCAAATCCTAGGCATCCATGTCACTTCTATAGAAAATTTTAACTATAAGACATCAATGGTACTTCTGATATCTTAACTGTACTATGTAAAGTAACATCTGCGCCAACGCAGCGCGGAATGTCGCACCGCCGCAGGCGCACATTACTACAACACACGCTCGCTACGTTTTGCACCTTAATACGAGTACACGTCTTCGAAAAATAGACGACACTTAACTATATGCTCATGAAAACGTTCTAAGAAATTGTTGAAATAGTATACCTCTTCTATTGAGCTGTTTGTCTTCATTTTACTGTAAAGGAATTTTCTGAGTAAAGAAAATAGGTTTGTATTCATTTTAAATATTCGTCCGGATCTCGAGTGTTAAAAGGTTTTATAAGCTTGATTTCAGTCCAGTCGGATAAAACATTAGCCTAACAGGAGACCAATGGGCACCTATATAGGGGCCGAATCCACAACTTTTATGCTGGGGGACGAATTTTAGGGGACGAATGGGCTCTGACCCGGTTTTTCGGCTTAACGTTTTCTCGACACTTGTGCTGGTATAGATAAATTAGTCAAAACATGGGACACAACGACGTGATTTCATATTGTGTAAAAAACTGAGTTAAGTAAAATTGAAAATACTCTCAGTAAATATTTAACAATTATTCAGATATAATTATATAAGAGCTAACTAGTTTTTTTTTATCTTATAAAGCATGGATAACTTAATATTTGTACACCAGCAATGGTAGTGTATGTAAAACCTCAATGTACCATATACTTGGAAATAAATGACATTCTATTCTATTGTTATGTACCACATAAACATCTATATAGCTAAAACAGCCCTAAACTCATATTGTCTAAGTCTAAAGTTACCTACATGAGAAAATAATAAAGACAACTTCAAAAAGTATCGATATTAAACGGTCAATCAATAAACCGATACTTGGCAACATAATCTTATTGCGAAGTCATAAAATTATCTCTTTAAACTAAAGCAATCGATTTTTAAATTACAGCGAAAATAAATTGCCCTACTACGAGTTCTCGATTGCAAATCGAGATAATTTCGGTGTAAAAACGTGATCGAGAATCGAGATAGGGAGTCGTTCGGTTTTACTTTTTTGGTTCTCGAATAATATATGCGTATTCCCTTATCTATAGTACCGATCGGGTTTTGAAAAGATCAGTTCATTGTTTACATTTTTGAATTAATTAATGGTTTAATTAGAATATTCTAGACTGGTCATGCCTAAATAAAATGTATAAAAAGTCATTCTTGTATAGATGCTAATCTTACATCTAATCAATGTAAATATCCATACATTATTGAAGTTATCGTTGAATAGTTAAACCAAGATCACTGTTTAAATCAGTCTTTGTAATTAGATTTGTCATTTGTTTAAACCATAACATAATTAACTAGATATTTGGAAAATCATAATCACAATTTTTTTTTTTTTGGTTAGGTAATTAAAAAGAGACATGCCAAACTCAAAATACGGCACACACAAACTATAAAACAACTCACTCTTTTATCACTTAAAAGCAAAACCAATTCGAGTTCTCATAGTAACTGATGATCACATTCTTAGCGTGTATACACTGTATCAACTGAATAAAAATAAAAGAGTCCCGCCCTATTTGCATGAACACCAAACGTTATGAGATAAATGGAAAAAGAAATTATAATGTCATTTTCAAACAAGCGACGGTCGAGAATAAATTACTGGCTGAAATGAGAGCGAGGGTTGTGTTGCTAGGATCATTTCTTTTTATATTTTTTTTATGAAAGCCATCCTTCGACACGGTGCCGGCTCGACTGGCGTGAAACAACGCTTGCTAGTGATTTTTATTTCACGCCGGTTTTTTTTGATACCGTGGTGTCAATTCGGTCGATTAATTCTCTCAAATATAATCTACCTTAGGGGCTAAAAAGACCTTTATTTAATGTTATGTTTGAGGGCCAAAATGTAAGTGAAAACGCACTCGCTCTTGACTAAAGTTAAATATGTAATTAATCTTAACGCTATCTTGCCCCCAAACAGCTATGCAGCCATTTGTAAAATATGTTCAGTACTAATTAGATGTTCATGACAATCATTACGAGTTTCTGGCTTGGCAATTTTCTTGCCTGTTATCATAAACATTTTTCAGCATTTGGCTAAGCCTTTGCAAAAAAACCTCATTCTCTGAGCTCCACAGATTTCTATAACCCCCATAATAAGTAACTCCAACATTAGCATAGAAAACAAATTAAAACGCATCTGTGGAGCGGCAAACTATTAAAATACTTGTAGTTTTATTCCAGGACAGTCATAAACAGTAACTACTGTTTTAAAAAGAAAAAAATATAGATTGGCAACAATGTTAGCGTGGGATGGTCGATATTAATCCATATAAATAAATATCATCGACATCCACCTACATATTCATAAATATAGCTCTATTTGTTTGTTTGTTTATACGTTTGTTACGATGTAAAGAGTACACTGCTAGTCAGAATGTGATGAAATTTGATATGAAGATAATTTGAAGATCGGATTAAATTGTGAATTATTTCTTTAATGAATTGTCTTCATCATCATCATTTCTCTCTCTCTCTCTCTCTCTCTCTCTCTTGAACTCTCTTCAACTCTCCTTGGAATGTTGGAAGGTATGATCGCCACTATTCCTATCCTTCTCATCTCCTGGGCAGCTCAGGGGTCATAGTTAGGTCACCGATATAATAAACTAAACTATTTTAATACAAAAAGCTTTACATAGAGGGGAGTGGAAGAAGGGTAGAGAGGCCCTACAGTGGGTCAATCATGGCTGAAAATATTATAATATAATAAATAATTTTAATACAAATTACGCGAGCAAACTCGAGTGTCAAACTAGTACCTATATGTATATTTAATAACATTGATATTTCAATCAGGTTCCACGTGAGAATATAAAAGATATATTATGTCAGTCCAGCTGATATTATGAGTTCAATGCTTTTGTGTCTTGTTTTAATTTTATGCAATAAATATAGTTTTGTATTCACATAGCGACATGCCATTTTTATGACCTAAAGGGCTTCGTAGTTACTTATTTTAAGTTCATTGGTTTAAATAATAGATTGCACAATTTTTTTTAATACTACGTAATAAGTAAGTACAGCTAACGAAAAAACTTACGAGTAAAGTGAGTGCACTTTCGGGGAACCATACACCCTGAAAACGATGGTTTCTATATATATTATAAACTCCAGATTTTATAAAAAGCTGCCTCATTGGCCAAGTGGTCGCAAGTGCGACTGCCGGGCAAGGGGTCTCGTGTTCGATTCCTGGGTTGGGCAAAGTACGGGCAAAATTACTGGGTTTAAAAAAAAATCTCAGTGGTAGCACGGAGTCTGGAATTGTACGCGGTATATGGCAATAGTCTCACCCCCAATTACATGGGACTCAAAACATAACATAGTGAAAAGTGGGTCTTACATTGTAAGTACAGTTGCACCAATAGGCACCTCGGCCTACCCCTTCGGGGATAAAAATTGTGATGTTATGTTATGTTAATAAAAAGCTATCTTGCTCGGTCTGTGTCCTGTCCAAATACTCAAACGCCATTCAAAGTCGAGCACACTTATGGTTCTGACACCACAAATTCTTTCTAAGATGACAGACAGTGCCGGCGTAAGGGCCACTGACACCCCGGGCGAAAATATTGTGGCGCCCACTTGGGAAACAATATCAAGTGTTAGTTTTTTGCTGATCCAAAGTAAAATTATATTTAGAATTTCATCTTTCCTTTAGCGTTACCCAGAGCTAACGACGCGGACCACAAACGCTCAAAAATCCATATAAAAAAAATCTCAATAAAAAATATGCATATATAGAGCGTAGAGCACAGTTCTGAGGGTTTGCACCAAGAGAGGCAAGAGACTCCAACTTCAGACCTTGGCGTCCCCCAGAATTTGTCGCCCTGGGCCATCGTCCCATCACGCCCCCCTCCTAACGCCGGCACTCACACGGTAATATTATCCTTACTAATATTATAAATCGGAAAGTGAGTTCGTTTGTTTGTTTGTTTGTTCCACTTTAACGCCGTAACTACTAAACCGATTGCTTTGAAATTTTACAGACGTAAAGTTACAAGTCCGGATTAAATATTAGGGTACTTTTTATCCCGGAAAAATTTGATATTCCCGAGGAAAAACAAAAGTATTGGTATAGATGGCGCTGTATGTACTGGTATATGTCACATTGGCTTTTTATCCTTTTGTGACGCGAGCGAAGCTGCGGGTAAAAGCTAGTCATAAATATTACCGTGCCACTGATGGCAGAGACGGCACGATATTTATTATGTACAACTTAAATTTGAGTAGCCTTTCAGTATTCGAGTGTTAGATAATATGTAGTCTGTTCGACGGTTTTCTCGTTAATGTCATATTCTCATTTAAACCTCGGAACCATAAAACGTGTCATAGTGTTAATAACTATTTGTACACACGGCTACACATCAAGCTTTACATAACCAGTATAAACTGAACGTTAAATGCGCCGAAAGATGATGCGACGCGACACCAGGATAAACTGGTTTTGTATAGATTGATGTGTGGCCGTATGTACTCATTCGTCTCACAAACATATAAACCAAGTAATTCAAAAACAGTTATTTAACACAGAACACACAGAAAGTGCAATGATTATATTTTACACCGATGGTAAGTATGACCCGCCATTGGCAGTTGGCACCGATATTACATCGGAGCTAAACATGTATCCCCTCTTACTAAGCATTGTTTCAAACGCCGTGTCAAGACATTCACTAGGTAATTTGTAGAAGTACCATAATGTACGAGAGTCTGTCATTACTTAAAGAAGCAGAAAATACGTGTCGTGAAATGGAGTCAAGTTATAGCTAATTTCTCTTCGCGTTTTAGATCATATTTTTTTACCTTGTCACTTGACAATTTATATTAAGGGATCTAAATATTTAGCAACTTCATATTTTTACGAGTACTTACATGAGTAAGTAAAGATAACTTTATATAAACCAAAACTAACATAAATTTGTGTCGCTTGATTACTTAAATTACCTTACTTTCAACTGAAACTGTTTATCCTTAATTCTGCTTAATAATTCGTATCATCAAACAACAAAGGGCATTCCGAGCAATGACTGACTTTCCATGTCATACCCCAACAAAATGAACCTTCTATAACTTACCTTTACAGTGACACCTTAACAAGTATACTAAAGGTATAAAACTCAGTTTAAACTCATTGAACCACAGTTAAACGTCAATAAACGAAGTATTCAGAACTCGGTAACATCGTATACTGAGTAATTTCGAAAATAAGTAGATTTTCAACCAATAGACGAGATGCTTGAATTTGTTTTATGATTATAAGATATTTACACACTGTTGTATGTCAGACATTTCGTTGAGTATTTGTATACCTTTATTTATGTAGCTTTTTGTTTGTGAATTATTTGAATTATTTACGATTCCTCCTTCACATTCTCAGAGAGCAAAGTGTTTTATCCCAATTTTCATCCTGTCATGTTTAGAAGTTACAGTTAATTTAAGAACGGTTAATCTGGCCCTAACAGATCATTAGCACTTCATAAGGGTTTTGTTTAAGGTTGGAAAAGCATCGAATGGGTTCTCCTGCCTGTGTGAACCGGGAGGGAGTGCCACACTCTTACTGACTAACTAAAAACCATTCCGTTCCTACTCCTGCCCTTCGAGCTGGAGCCTTAGTACCCTTTGATGTTCTCCGCGGCTTCGTATCAGCCCTATTGGAATCCATCCGTGGTGGTCTGATGGCTCTTTGAGCCGCGTACCCTGACGCGACGCCCGGAGTGTCCTTCATAAGGGTATTTCTCTTGTTCTTTATAAGGGTTATACTTTGTTTTAAACCCGAATCAACTTTAAACCTTGTCACCACTCGACTACGATTATGTAAATGAATATAGAGATACAGAGGTACACAATAAAACAAGAACTATTTAAATAAAAACTATTTCAAGATGCACAATGTCAAAACAAACAATTATTAACTCGTCGAGTACCGGTTTTATAGACACAATTAAAGAAGGTCGCGGGCACCGGTGACCGCTTGGTGTTTGACAGTTTAATAAAAGTTTACCTAATTATCCAATTTTAAATTCCGAACACATGTATGCACAAGCGCGCGACAAAATTGACAGCTGGCGGTCACCGACCTCAACCAAAATGTCTAAAAAAATAAACCGGAATATTAACATTTTCATTGAAATCTATTTAAATAAAATAACATAACATAACATTGTAGATAAATATAAGATAATAATTATTTCTAAACAAAACTAGTTTCGTCATGCCATTTTACTCGTTTCTCTGATATTATTGTTTTTCTACGATTATTTATGGTCACGCAATTTTGTTTTTTTTACGTTATCTGTCTGCGTTTTTTAATCTGTTGAATGGTGAACTCATCGGCGAAATTAGGCGGGTTTATGTCATATACTTTTTAGGTTATTGAACCTCAAGATCATGGGATTACGGAAAATTATAAACTAGTTTACAAGACTAAAGAGTTTCTATACATATTATGTGTAAGACTAGAAAATACATTTTGACACGTATATCCGAGTAATCTGAGGAGAAAGTTCCGAACAACCTCAGGTTTATGGGTTTCATAGTCTTTTAGGGTTTTGTACTCAAAGGGCAAAAAGGAGATCTGCTTTCTGTCACATCAAAACAATAATAAATTTTATCATCATTTAGCAAATATTTGTACTTTATCTATTTTTTTAAAACTAATTTCCAAAATTATAACCCATATGGGAATATGGCAAACTTATTATTTTATTATATTAGTTATAATTAGTTAAATTACAATTTCAATTCCCCAAATTCCAACAAAATCGAAGCAACCTAAAATTATATTGTTAAAAACGCTACAGCAGTTCCGTAGATAGCAACCACACATGTAAGCGATCCAATATTATACAATTTTGAATGATATCACTGCCAGACTGTAGGCTTGCATAATTTTATACGCTCTTTCATTATAAAGCCTAGTTTATTGGCAATTTTATTTGCATAAACCTTACCTCATACATCTGTTTCGGTTTTACGATACTGATTCGATAATTAACATTTTATTTCAAATGTTGTTTTTAGTCTGTTTCCTTTAGAAATTGCGTTGATCAAATTTTGGCAAATTAAGTCTAAGTTTGCAGAATCATGATTCACTTTTCTTCTAATTTTTATGTAGGTATTTTTTTTTTTTAAGGGGGGAAAATCATCGAATGACTGCTCCCGCCTGGGTTAGGCGGAAGGGAGTGTCAGACTCTTACTGACTAAAAACCACCCCGTTCTTTCTCCTGCGCTTCGAGCCGGAGCGCCGGTAACCCGGCTCCAAGGAAACTGCTTAGGTTCATAATTAGTTACATTCAGACTGTAGGACTTGTGATCACTGAAGCATCAGGCGGATATCTATACATCTATCTATACAGATAAATAAAATTGGAGTGTCTGTTCGTAATATTGAAATAATCGCTTTTTTCTTTATGCATTGGAAATTTGGAATATACATACGCGATACATAATTATAAATATATATATATATTCATTTATCTGTTTATCCTGGCTAATCTCTGAAATGGCTGGACCAATGTTGGACATGAACAAATTAGTTACACTATTTATAACTCAAGAATGGCTAAATCGATTTGGATGAAAATTGGTGGGGAGGTAGTTTAGAACCAGGAGACGGACATAGGATACTTTTTACCCAATTCTTTTTTTTTACTTTTTACCGAAAATCAAGAACGGGAACGTGAAATATCGGGATTGCGCGTACGAAGTCGCGGGCAGAAGCTAGTATTTTATATTGGAAAATTGAAACAAAAACACGTTATGTCCTAAAACTCATATTCTACGCGAAGTTATAGTGAGATAGTGGTCAAACGTCGCCCCATCAAATATATATATATATATATATAAAAAAGTTACGGGCAACATCTACCAATCTCTAAAATTAATATACCTACCAAAAATAAACGGATACATCATATTATCAGTGGAAGCGTCGTAATCACTTAATATAACCTAGAAACGTCTGGTCTAGACGTAACAGGACGCATCGAGGTCGACTAATGCGTTCCAATGATTTACTGTTTACAGGAAAGCATGCAATCGCGAAATAAACACTAGTTCACACGACATCCATATTTAATTACTCGCTGTTACGTTTTTACGTCGGTTTGTTGGTCATTTCTGGCACTAAATATCATTATTTCATTTAAAGAAATCGTATTGGTTTATTTCTATCTCCACAGAACAAAGTATTCATGGAAGTATGTAACAATAAAAATTCGTATTCTTGAGGTAAGCTCATTATCCTGGGGTTCAAATTCTGGGTCCTGACTCAAAGCAGAAGCTAAAACAGGGTGGTTTTTAGTCTGGGTCTTATTCTTTCGCCTAACCCAAGGCAGGAGGAGACATTTGATGATTTCTCCCCCCAAAAATTAAAATAAAAAATTACTTAAATGAATAATTACCAGATTTCATGCCATGATGAGGACGAGGAAAATCATTATCCGGCGATAACTATTCACACATCAAAGCAAATTTCTTTATAAATTAGCTTTCTGTATTTACAAGGAAAAGCATAAAACTGTTACCGTGAATAAAATTAACATGAATTAGTTCATTTCATTAAGATTTTCAGGAACAAATTCAGTATTTATTCCTCTTTGGTTGAATGAGTGCATATGCAATTGCTAAGCAATAGGTCGGCAGGAAAATAATTTATTTGACAGGTATTAGATAATTGACTGCCTGACCAAGTGGTCGCATGTGTGACTGCTGGGCAAGGGGTCTCGGGTTCGATTTCCGGATCGGGCAAAGTATTACTGGGTTTTAAAAATATTTCAGTAGTAGCACGGAGTCTGGAATTGTGCCCGGTATATGGCATGTTATGTACGCCTCTGCCTACCCCTTCGGGGATAAAAAGGCGTATTGTTATGTTACTATGTTATGTATGTTTTAAATAGTTATTGACTGGGTTTTTATACATAGACATGGCGTGATATCATGCCTGTTATTTCCCGAAAGGGATTAAATATATACGTAGGTATTAATATATAGCTACTTGGTATTTCATTTCTACAGGTACAGTTTTTGAAGACAACTACGACTAGACACTACGCTACGTGTACAATTTCGAATCTTAAACGGAACAATACCTACTTTTTCGGTATACCTAAGTAACGTAATGTGCACCTCTGCCTACCCCTTCGGGAATAAAAGGCGTGATGTTATGTTATGTTACCTAGAAACACTTTGATAATGGCGATGTATATTTTTTCCTCAAATGTTGACCATGGAATTAAATTCAGTAAGTGTGGGAAAACGCAATCACATTGTTTGGAGTTTCAGGAACAAGAAATATGATGTCACTGTGTGATATGACGTCACATAATAATATTTACATAATCATTTATATTAAAATAAATTATAATACGACAGCCTTAGTACCTATGTACCTAGTTGCGTATATTGTAAAGTACAAGATGAACAACGTATTAGATTCATTGTTTGAATAGGGTACAATACAAGTCAATAAATAAAACCAATATATTTTTCAACTTTGTTAAGAATTTGAAGATAGTGTTCATTAAATGAGGCCAATTTTTGACTCTATACCAAGGAACTTGCCACGCCATTGCGAAGGACACACCGGGCGTCGGGGATCGCGGGACGATCTCCGGCCACCGTAAGCGCGGGTCTGCGGACGGCGAGCATGGGTGGCTCCGTCCGACCAGAAACAGTCCCGAGCGTACGGCGCGTCGCGTTCCGCGCGCGCCTCAAAGAGCCATCAGACCACCACAGATGGGGCCCAACAGGGCCGATGCCGATTTGGAGTCGCGGAGAAACTAACGGGTAACCGGGGCTTGGCTCGACGTGCAGGAGAAGGAACGGGGTGGTTTTTAGTCAGTAAGAGTCTGACACTACCTTCCGCCTCACCCAGGCGGGAGCAGACATTCGATGATTTTCCCCACTTAAAAATAAAAAATACCAAAGAACTATGAATGAAATCATAAAATATCTGGCAAAGAACGTCCATTTTAAACCTTTAAGGCAAGCTAGGGATACAATCAGTCAGTCTACAAGCAGTTAGGTATTTAAAAGCAAATAGGTATGTATTAAATATTAAAATATGGTTCTGTAAACCTTCAAAAGTCCAATAGACTCTAAACGATAAGGCGAAATTGATTAATGTTCTGAACTGCAAAGCTTAATCTTCTAAAACTCCACCCCTTCTACAATCATCTTTTTTATTTTAAACAATCTTGATATCCCTAATCGTTTCTTTTTAGAGCACATGCAAATTACACGTCTGAAATCAGTACCTTGAAGTCTAAAATTGATTAACGCAATTCATCCTACCTATATCTATAATAATATATTATTGTGTCTTGTAACCTTATGAAGTCCTGATACATTTTCAATGTAGTAACAAAAAAAGAGCCAAATTTTTGGAAGTAGAGAAAATATTTAACTTTTGCTAGAAGTTTTGTGAAAATTTTGATAAGCTTAGCCGTCAAGAAAATAGTCCTGTACTAAATACTTGTCAACTGGGAAAACTAACCTATTTTCACATTTCAGTTCAATCTGACATTATTGGAGCTAAAAATGTAATGCTGCATTCACTTATGCGCACTTATGCTTCTTCCTATAAGATAAGGGCATACATTACATTATCTATAAAAGTCTTATACATTTTAATTGAAAATAAACCAGACTCTAAATCGCTCATGAATGGCCACAAAAGAATTCAAGTTATGTGTCCGTTGCGTTGCGTGTGCGATAAAAATGACTAATTATTTCGTCGAAGTTATTACATATTTTATGTTACATGTGTATGTGAAATTGTGGCTTCTGATTGGCTAATTAATCTGATATTAGAAGTACTGGGAATTCTTTTAGATCTTGTATGGTGTAATTATAGTTTCATAATAGTTAATGGCCCGGTATACATATATACGGCAATAGGTTCACCCCCTATTACATACGACTCATAATATAATTGGAAAATTAAGTGTTACATTTTATATATTGGACTGCGTCGATGGCCGAGTGGTCGCAAGTGCGACTGCCGGGCAAGGGGTCTCAGGTCCAATTTGCTGACAGTATCGTGGTATTGTTCTTAGAAAATAATATTTCATTAACCATGTTTGAAATTTTATTAAAAACACAGCTCTAACGTGACTGCCTCGCTGGCCGGGTTCAATTCCTAGGTATGGCAAAGTATTACTGGGTTTTTAATTCTCAGTAGTAGCACGGAGTCTGGAACTATATGGCAATAGGCTCACCTATTACATGGGACTCATAACATAAATAGTGAAAAGTGGGTGTTACATTGTACAGTAGCATAATATGCACCTCTGCCTTCCCATTCGGGGATAAAAGGCGTGTTTTTTGTTAAGTTATTTTTTTTATTTAGGTACCTACATTACGATATGGAATCTGAACTTGAACTAAATTACAATAATAAACAAAAAAGTGTAACATCAAAAATGCTAATCACTTCGAAGAAAAAAAATATTTACTTCATACAAAACTCCATTAATTCAAAAACTCTCCCAATATCTTGTCAGCGCAGCACAGTAATAAAACTGAGCGACAATAAACCTCTTTACATAATTAGTGACTTAACCGGAGTCTTACAATCTTACAATCGCAATTCTTAATCGTTCCGCTTAATCGCAACGTTGCAAGACAACACTACAGTCACCCATTCACGTCAGTTAACATACATAACATTTACTACATCTTTTTTTATGATGGAAAATCATCCACTGATTTCTCGGGCCTTGAGTGAGGCGGGGGGTGGAATTAGTGTCGGACTCTTACTGACTAAAAACCACCCTATTCCTACTTCTGCCTATAACCCGCTAGGTCGACCGCAGCCTTGGGCCTTGGAACTCAGTACTCAGGTCAGTTGCCATCACCATAGTAAAAAACTTTCAATACAACTACCTTTTGCTGCGATTTTACTCATCTATGTCTTACTCCATACACCCAACTGCATGTATGCAGAAGTTTAAGAGGATTGGTTGAGAAGATAAAGCGTAAAGAGGTGACACACCAACTTACTTAACCATTGATATTCTTGACTTACTAATACACCAGTAACTATGGCAACCACTTATAACATAAATGAAATCATTAACAAATAATGTGAAGTTTTTTCTTCAAATAAATAGAGCTCAAAATTGCTCAATTTTTCATTGTCAGTATTAAAACTATTTATTTTGTTCCATTATTAATGGAATTGTCTTAATTTTTGAAATTCGTACTCGAATTGGAATTTGGCATTGTGTAGATATAATGCAATAGGCTCACACCGTATTACAACTCTTAAAACAATTGGCATAAAGTAGGTATTGCATTCGTTAAATGCATTGGGCCTCTCTGCTTGCTCCATTCCGGGATTGAAGAACATTTAGTTCTAGACGCATGCTTCAACAAGTCAATTAAATTCAATCACAATACAAGTTCGAACAATTCTATCAAAATTCAAATGCACATTGCTCAATAATTGTTGACAAATGGACCTTAGTCGCAGAATGCGATCCGCCTTGCAAAACCCGACTAACCCTTTCGAAAAGAACTTGAACCGCTAAAATAGCTTATAGTCATAGAGCCCTTCTCAACTTAGCCGTGTAACAATCGCTTACCTTTACAAAATCAGCTATACGAGGTCCGAGCATTTATCCAATCATTAATTTCAAGCACTGAGTTATATTGTAACTTATTACAAAAACCTTTTTATTTATTCACGCCAAAAAATCGTTGGGCACAATTGTGTAACACTGTTTCCGAACGCACGGCGATATTTTGCAATAATTCAAGAGGACGATACGTCCACACCCCGCGACGTCTCACGCATAACTGGCGGTTTGAGAGCGGAAACTTGTTCGGCGAGTCTGCGCCCGCGCACCGAGCGGATGGTCCGGTTTACGCTTGCGTTTAGTTACCTAGCCTTTTGTCATATGAATAAATTGGTATCGGATAAATAAAATTATGTAATATTTTGTGTGATGAGTGATGCTTTGGTTTACATTTGAAGATCGTGAAAGCGGATAACGTGTATTTTGTTTCTTTGCTTTTAAAAATATTTCTTTAATATTATTGTGTTAGTTTGTTTAGTGTTAAATAGTAAGATTGTGTCTCGCGACTGTACTTGTGCGTTTTAGGACGGCTTATGTCCTTGGTTGGGATATTTTGCATCGGCTCTGCATAATAGCTTATTGCTCGGGATTTGTAAACTAGTTTTAAAGTGAATTACCACTTATAGGCCATTGCTGTTACGTGCTCTGGGTTCGATGTCTATTGTTATATGAATAGGTATGAGGTAGATACAACTTTCCATATAACATTGAATACTATATATCGCCAATCTGGTCACTATAAGTCCGTCTTTTTTTAAGGGGTGAAAATCGTCGAATGTCTACTCCCGCCCGCGTGAGGCGGGAAGGAAGGAGGGCCTGCCAAATACATATCTAGTAATCACTTTTTAGTTGGCTGTTACAAAATTCTCAAGAAGATTTTTTTATGGAGTAGGAGGCAGACGACGCCGCCGGCGCCGGCGCCGCCTATGGACACCCGCAACACCAGAGGTGTCACAGGTGCGTTGCTGGCTTTTTAAAAAGGAGTACGCTCTTTTCTTGAAGGTTTAAAGGTCGTATCGGTTCGGAAATACCGCCGACGACAGATCATTCCACAGTTTTGCTGTGCGATTGGAAATTGCCTAAAGGTGGCGATGGCGACAGTTTAAGTAATCTACATTGACGTCCGTCAAAACAATATCCACAGGTAATTCACATAAAACCCTTTATTATTAGGAGTACATACAAACGTCTTATAAAAACAAAACAGTAAATATTGCTTTCTATTTTGTTATTATCCAATGAAAGCAAGGCTCGTCACGGGTTGAACGTAATTTCTGCAACACACGAGTAGGGACACCATCGTGTTCTGTGATTTTGGGAATATTTCTTTGTAATTTAATACATACTTCAAGTGTGAATATTATGGCAAATATTTGTTATGTACCTCTATAATAAGGATCACAATTCAGTAGTAAAATTTTATTACAGGGTCATCAACAGCCTATAAGTGCCTACTGCAGAGCAAAGCCTCTTCTCACACGGAGAAGGTTTGAGCATTAACAATAGGGTAGACGACTGATTTTTATTTACGTATTTTTTAAATTTCTTATAGAGACAATATACTATACTTTCGACGATATATTGATTTGTAATATCGGATGACGTCACTTCTATGGACGTTTTATGCGTAGAAATTACGTTTTCGCTCCCACTCCTAAACTTTGATTCGATTTGTCTAAGTTTTGTAACCTTATACAACAAAATAAAAAAATACGTATCTGATATTTTTTCATTATCTAACTGACGTACTAATTAGATTTCTAATTTTTATACCCTGTCATAATCGCTATTAAAATTACAATGTTATTGCGTTAGCATTAATTGTGAAAAGTATTCAGCAATCATCAATATTCCAATAGTCGTTATAACATTATTGTAATGGTAATACAGCATTTAACAAAAATATTACAGTAAAAATTATATTTCCGAAAGCTAAGGCATATAAATTATCATTTACATTGCACTAACTCAACATTACAACAAACCAATATACCATTTAACCAACCACGAAGCCATAAAATCTTTCAACATAAAAATCTAACAAAAATTCCGTAAAAATCCAAACTCATGCAACTCCTACCATGCGAATACCACACTAGGTATAATTAAAAGTAAAAAAAGTGTTGCAGCATTATATAACAGTTATATATGTGCTATATGTAACTCGTTAGTTAAATAACGAGAAATTATGAGGAATATTCATGAAAAACAAGAATTGCTATGTTACTGTAGGTACTTACGTCACTCGAATACTGAGTTGAATAATTTCGTTCACATTTATTATGTCGAAGTGAAAAAGATTTTTATACATACATACATTTATATTACGACTTTTAATCCTGAAAGACATAAACAGAGAGCCACTATGTAACCACTTTCAGTTTTTTCAGTACTCTGTCCTATATGTAATGTTCTGTTCTGGATCTTCTTATACAGTAAAGAATCGGCTCCAAAACCTTGCTTAGCAGTCGCTTGCTGGTTGTTTTATCATTGAACCGAGTTAGTTGACCAGAACCACGAAATTACCTCACTGAATATTAAGCTAACTTCAATAATTTTGTTGTTTACACGTAGTATATTATGTCAAAATTAAAAAAGTGTTCAGTTGTTTGAAAAGTTATTTTTGGTATGTGCTTGTAAGTGTATGTTTTTCTTTTTACTTTCTACTGCATTTTTACTTGGATCTACCAATTAGTCTTACAGATTTTTTTGTGTTTTCTCAGTTATAATTTTGTTTATTTGAGTTTATCTCACTTGTTAATCTTGATTATTTTTTCTGGTTTATTCGATTTTAAAATAAGTTTGTATAATAATTTAACTTAATTTTTATGTGATTCACTTTTATTAAAAATTCTTAGCTGATGTATAACATGCCTACAATAAAGTTTGAAATTAATTAGTAATCGTTCATACATTTCTGCTTGTACTAGTTCAATGTATAACAGCGGGGTGAGTTTAGCTATATATATACTATTTACTGATATACGTTGAAGTACGAACAAGTAAGAACATAAACATGTAACTACATATTGTTTATGTTTTGAAAACAAAAATTAATTTTAAAGTAATCGCGTCACAAAAATATGCAACATTTCAACTGAAATTATATTTTACAGAAGAATAATTTTCATGGATGCTTGCACTTAAGGTTTTTTCGACTTTCGCAATTAAACCCGTTATAAACAGTTTTTAATTAGCATAATCACGATAAAAACGTAATTATTTTTAGACAATTTATCAAAGGCTTATTAGCATAAACTGGCTGACTGAAATGGAAGTGTTAATCGATTTTAATCACTTTTATTACCCACCATGTAGTTAGAAGGTGTCTATTACAACACGCTATATAAAATTTTAGACTAGATTTGTATTATATTGAAAACTTTGTAGTAAAGAACACAATGCATTCACGGTTTTGTTCCTCGAAAAAGTAAGGAGTTTGCCAGATATGCTATAAGTTACATAAATATTGGTTTAGGTGTCATGAAGAGCCAAGTCTATAGCTATATAGTGTGGGAAAGCCATGCTTCGGCACGAATGGGTCGGCTCGACCGGAGTGATACCACGGCCTCATAGAAATCCGATGTGAAGCAACGCTTGCGTTGGGTTTCGTCGTGAGAGTAAGGTTACCGGAGGCCCAATTATCCACGCTCCTCCCTACCCCAATCTCCCCAATCCCTGAATCCCCAACAATCCCAAAAAACACCGGTAACGCAATTGTAACGCCTCTGGTGTTCCAGGTGTCCATGGGTGGCGCCGATTGCTTACCATCAGTGATCCGTGTGCTCGTTTACAGACTTGTCCCATAAAAAAAATATAGGCATTTTTTGAAGAGGGGAAATTAGAGAGAGAGAGAGTCAGACTCTTATTGACTAAAAACCACCACGTTCCTAATCCTGCTTTGTGCCGGAACCGTGGTGATCCGCTAGGCCGGCCACAGCTCCTGCTGTATAGGCGACATTCTAAACAGTGCCAATTAATTTTTTTTAATAAAATTTGCCCAGCCTGGTCAGATCACTAACTTACGGCAGTAACAAATAATAACAAACAAAAAGTCAAAACTAAAAAGCAAAAAATTACTATTATTAGTACTGATAGGTTACCCACCCACTGATAGGTTAGAAGTCGTCGTGTGAAGACCTCCTCCTTTTTTGAAGTCGGTAAAAAATTTATGGACTGTCTGATGGTAAACGATTTCTAGAAAGAACTATAAAGTGTTACGTTGTCCTGTATCGAAATGATATTAGTAGCATTACAAAGTGAAACCTGCGCCGGCGCATGCAGTGAACGAAAGCGTTAGTTATTAAACCACGGGCTTCTGCTGATACCGTGGGCTACATAGATATATAGTGCTGGATGTAGTACTTTTTTTTTTAAGGGGGGAAAATCATCGAATGACTGCTCCCGCCTGGGTGAGGCGGAAGGGAGTGTCAGACTCTTACTGACTAAAAACCACCCCGTTCCTTCTCCTGCACGTCGAGCCGGAGCCCCGGTTACACGTTAGGTTCTCCGCGACTGGATGTAGTACTAAAGACAAAAAGTTAAAAGGCACTAGTACCTATAAGAGTTTTTTTTATATTTGATGGGCCGACGTTTGGCCACTATCTCGCCCGGTGGTAAGATTTAAAGATTCTTACCTTTATTGTTCTTTTCAAACGAAATATTCAAAGGTCAAAGGTCAAAAGTCCACTGCCACCGTAAGACTACTATCGGTTGCGCTGCAGCGCTTATACACACATGCACACGCATATTATTATCCGTGTGCGTACGCGTGCGTGTGTTTATACGTACGCACACGTTTTTATGCACATTAATATGAAATTACTTACGCATTGCCGTGTGAACATCACTCACGGTGGCCGTGCCTTTTACCTTTGACTGTATATATCCCAATATGAGATAGGAGCACAACGTCACGTTTTTAACTCCCAAAAGGAGAAGCTAAGCCCATATATAATGTTACACCAACTTTTCCCAGTTATATTATAAATCTCGTATGTTAGGAAGAGTTTCTGTCACCATATACCGGGACTATTCCAAATATAGGTACTGTTATTATTGAGATATGTTCGAAAAATCAACAAAAATCACCAACAGTACTTTGCTAACCAAGGAATCAAAGATCCTGAAATAATAAGAGAGCGAAGTGTCAATTAACTTTTCGCGTATCTAAAACGCGGGTCTACGAGACACAATGTATTTTATATCGTGCCTCATATGAAAGAAAGAAAGAAAGAAAATCCATTTATTTCACACGTAGACAAGAATACAGGTACACACACAAAATATCGGTGCATTCGAGTGGTTAAATAAAATCCTTCTATGAAATCTACATCTTTGTAACTTTGTATGTAAGTTTCACTTGCAAGTGCATCACGGTGTAATATTAGATCGTAAATTGGAAAATCGACCACAATCTGTGGTTTATGTGACGCTACTTGTACTGTGTTCAGTAATAGATGCGGAAAAATATCGTTTACTAGCTTCTGCCCGCGACTTCGTACGCGCAATCCCGTTTGTCTCATTGCCGTAGGATTTTCAGGACTTTTTTCTGTCATAAGAACCTTCTCTTGACGATAACAAATACAATAAAAAATCAATCAATCATCAATTACTTGAAAACACGCCATTGCGTGAAAACGGGAAACGGGTTTCATTTTATATATATGTATATGTATAGATAAATCGAAATATATCGTCAAGTGGCAAGTATTTAGTATGAGAAGTGTTATATGAAGAAGTTACCATATTTTTACGGCCCGGAAGTTTAAGACGCCCGCTTCTCATGTACGAGAGTGTGGTGTCGAAACCTACCAATGGCAAAGTATCAATGTAAGTTTTTCAAAGTTGTTTGTACTTTAAAACATTATTTAGACATCACTGACAAACTGTGAAGGAAAATATCGTAAAAAAACTTTCTAATTATAAGTTTGAAATCGTCAACCCGCATTATGCTATCGTGGTGATTAATGCTCTAAGCTTCTCCGTGTGTTAAGAGGCGTTTGGTCAGCAGTGGCCGCTTATGGGCATAACGACGACTATGAAGTTATATGTAACGAGATTATACTTCGAGCACATTAATATTATACATCATATACATTATACATCAATTTAAAACTCTGCTAAACGAAATAACGACGTGGTTTAGCTACAAATTTTACTTCATACAAAAGACATCAACGAGTTACAGTTATGACAGCGCCTCTAGCGGCAAAATATATAAACTGTACCCCGCCATCTAGTATCGAGTAGGAACAACTATTCTACATTCCTTTGCAAGTTAATTGTTATAAAACTAGTCCATAATTTAATTTTGTATTAATTCTTAGTAAGTTTCCAATATTAGACAATATTACCTAGTAGTTATTTGATATTCTCACAAAAGAGAACACTATTTTCATTAATGCATTATTGCCTTAATATTTTTATCTTTCTTGACGAGGCAAAACTTAAACGTTAATGCATAAAACGAAACGTATAAACGCAGCTGTCATTGTTGTCATAACAACTGCATTTATTTTGTGTTTTGATCGAAATATAAACGTTTTTAATCAAATAATATCAGAATATCATTACAGAAAACTATGTCGGATATTGCAAAAACTAGTAAAAATGAAGACACGGCCAATAACAACACTACTACAGAACCGAAACCAGCAGATGACAAACAAATTAAACTAAATAACACGTTAAAAGACAAACTTCGGAAATACATCAAAAAGTTGGATGGTAAAAGAACCTTATTTCACTTGAGGACGTGATACATATTACTATTATGATATTACATAGTTTTTCCCGCTAAGACATGATATAATGCAATAAAAATTTGAATTTGACTACGTTATGTCAATATTTCCTGAAGGGTATAAACTGGGTGTCTTCAAGGGCCGAGTGAATAAGTAGCTTATGGGACGACGTGCTCCTTCGTGGACCGCATCATCGCTTACCACCAGGCGAGATAGTGGTGAAATACAAAAAAGAATTGTCCCACAACAACCAACAACACAGGTTGTGATGTGCAACTTCTTTCTCGTAGTCTAATTAGGTTTTTGGGCTTGACTCTAAATCTGAGATATATTTTGACAGATATTGTAAGACTAGTATCCATAAGAGTATCAAAATTCAGTAAATTAAACATTGTTTCAACACAAACTAACTACTTACACCTTAAACCCACAGAAACAGCCACAAGCATAACAAAAGAAGAAAGCATAAAACTAGAAGTTGACACATTCAAACAATTATACAAGCCTAAGCTAGCGGGTAAAGAGGACTCGTACAAAAACATACCAAAATTCTACTTTAAATTACCGAAACCTGATGACACACTCGCTCAGAAACTAAGAGAGGAGACGAGAGCTCAATTTTTACAGAAAAAGAGCAAAGAACTGCTTGATAACAGTGAATTGAAGCATCTATGGAGTTTGTTAGAGAAGACCAATGGGAGCTACAATGTCACTAACAATGATGAGTTAATAATTGACTATTTTCAATTTAAGAAGATCAGGGATGAAGCGGGGCCTAAATATAAGTGAGTATTTGCTTTGTTAATTGTTTAAATTCTAGACTATTTTTGTGTAGAACTAATACATACATAGATTTTTAAGGGACGAAGAAAAACCACATCGTTCCTACTCATGCATTTCGAGCCCGAGTCCGGTAACCTGTTAGGTTCTCCGCGGCTCCGTATCGGCATCAGCCTTTTATTATTGTCCAGTATTTCCCAAAGTGGACTGTAACTGTACAGGGGATGGGACCAAAATAATGATTTTCAAAGTTACCGTTACATTAAATAAGTTTGGCAACCTCTGGTCTAGTCTCTAGTAAATATACGGACAAGTTTATGGTAGGCGAATAACCAACTGAATCTTAAGTTTGAAATATGTAAAATAACACCTCTTCTTTTTATATTTGAGTTAAGTAAGCAATGAAATTGAGACCCTTTACTAGTTATATTATTCTAATTAAATAAAGATTAAATAATAAATATTATTAAATTTCTTTATTTCTCCTCATTTAACAAATTTTTTTATAATATATTTTTTATGGCGATGAGAGGAGCTGGAGTCTGTGTTACGCGTAAAATACCTGTATTACAAATCTTCAAATAAACATTTAAACTAATAAGTAATTGTCTTCCATCTGGCACTTAAACTTTGTTTCAATCTTTGTTCAATTTGTAATGTCCCACTCCAAATCTATTACAACCTCATCTTCAAGACTGGCTCTGTTTCAGACCATATTTCACAGCAGAAGTATTCGGTCGTCTACAAGCAGCTGAGGGTGGTGTCGGTCGGGTGCGGGCGGTGTCACTGTTTAATTATGTGATGCGCAGAGTATGGCTGCAGCAGACGAGGATCGGACTATCCTTGTATGATGTTACAGGGCAAGGGTACCTGACTGAACATGTGAGTTGTATGATGAATATGCCAATAGTTTTATTTGTTACTGTATCAATTAATTGGAAAAGTATTTTTAATAAAATATTATCTTTACTAACTAATCTACGTCTACGCCAGAATGATTTAATTTATGGTATAAGCGGGTAAACGAGCTGACAGATCACTTGATGGTAAGCAATCGGCGTCGCCCATGGACACCGGGAACACAGTGACCAGAGGCGTTGCAAGTGCGTTACCAGCCTTTTGAGATTACGAATTTAAGGATGGTTGAGGATTCAGGGATTGGGTGAATAATAGGGTGGGTAATTGGCCTCCTTTAAGTTAATAATGGTAAAGGCATTGTTGATTAATGAATTTAATTAGTTATCGACCGAATACTCAAAGGCTACTCAATTTTAACTAGTACTTAAATATCGTGCTATTTCTGTCATTTTACAAAGAATTTGTAGCGACAGAACTATATTTAAGCGCGACTTAAAATTGAGTAGCGTTTGAATATTTCGACATAAATCACATCAACCGCTTCATTTCTCTGCACTTCCCTATGGGTCCGCCATTGACTGTAGTTTTTTATGAAGAAGTTAAAAATAAATAAATCAACTCTGCCTAAAACTCATTGTTAATACCAACTTATGTGTAAAATTACATACATACATACATACATACATAACTTCACGCCTGTCTCCCATGGGGGTAGGCAGAGACTAAGGAACGCCAATTACTACGATTCTTACATACCTCTTTCGCTTCATTAACAGTCATCAATCTTTTCATGCATGCTCGTCTGTTAAGGGTACTTTTAATTTGGTGTAAAATTAGTAGTTGTATATAAACTTATGTGTAAAATTTGAAGTTGTATATAAACTTACGTGTAAAATCTGTACGTGTCACCTGTTTTAGCGTGTGAAATAAAGTTTTTCTTTCTTTCTTCTTTCAACTTACCTCTCAACTATGTTGACAACAACTAATAAGAGTTACTGTCGATCGCAATCCTGTTGGAAGACAAAAAATAATAAACTTTGTTTACAATTGCTTTACCTTAATACATTGAAATTTTATTGTGTAAAGTTTCAAATCTCAAGCACAATATTTTTATGTAACAACCGCTAAATATATTCTTCCAGGACCTAGAAAGCTACATAGCAGAATTAGTGCCGTCCCTGGCAGCGCTGGACGGACTGGACTCATCCTTCAGTTCGTTCTATGTGTGCACGGCTGCCAGGAAGTTCCTGTTCTTCCTCGATCCACTGCGAGTGGGCAGGGTGAGGATACGAGACGTGCTGTCCTGCTCCTTCCTTGATGATTTATTAGAGGTGAGAAAGAAAAATAAAATCTGATGGGTGCGCACACCAACCAGTAATATAATTCCTAATTTTTAATCCACATTAAACCCTGACCTAGTACAACAATTATTATTGTGTAGCAAGTGGAACACAATCAGTGATACGTTACGTACAAATAGAAGAATAAACTTAATAATTTCCGTTGCCATCTCCACTAATGTAATGGCTCTCACCAACCACAGTAATGCCATCCTATTAATAATAAAAAACCACCCTCTAAACCATATTTTAACTAGAAGTTACTTAGCGTAAGGCAGCACCTAAACCAAACCCTTACCTACCTTTAAGTATCATTATTATATAGGTGGCTGAAAGCAAAAATGTCGTCAACTATTAATCTCAGCTGTAGGGTTTCATTCATTATTATGTTTTTCGGCTTACTCACGTAAATATTTGACGAGGAACTCGACAGTGTAGCAGCGCGACAGTCGCCGCGTCGCAGGTCGCGGAATGCTGCTCATGAATATGAGCCTCTAGCATGGCTTGAAACTAGTCGAGTTCCTCGTCAAATAATTACGTGAATAATGTTGGAATACTCAAACGCTTTTTTTTAAGTATATATAATTTTATAAATACTTTTTATAAAATTATATATACTTTTTATATATATCTACTTTTTATAAAATTATATACAAATAAATAATATATACAAATAATTTTAAGTCGCGCTTAAGAATAGTTCTGTCTCCACAAATTCTTTGTAAAATGACAGAGATGGCACGATATTTAAGCACGACTTAAAATTGAGTAACGTTTCAATATTCCGGCATAAGCCGGAAAGCATAATAATTAATTTAGTATGTCTCCGAAATGCTTCATTAAAATTTAAAAAGAAGTTGGTAAAAATGGGTATTACCTTCAATCCTAAATTTTTTGTTAATTACCTTTTGTTAAAAACCTTTTGTTAATCCCAAGAGCACAGTTACCATAAAATATTCTAATAATATTCCAGCTCCGCGAAGAAGACTTACCGATGGAGATTCAGGAACAGAATTGGTTCAGCGCGGCGTCGGCGCTGCGCGTATATGGACAGTATCTCAACTTGGATAGGGACCATAATGGCATGCTCAGCATCAACGAGTTAGCTGGGTAAGATCTTATTGTAATATTTATTTATTTATACATAACATCACGCCTTTTATCCCCTAAGGGGTAGGCAGAGGTGTACATTATACCACTGTACAATGTAACACCCACTTTTCACTATTCATGTTATGAGTCCCACGTAATAGGGGGTGAGCCTATTGCCATATATTGGGCACAATTCCAGACTCGGTGCTACTACTGAGAATATTTAAAAACGCAATAATACTTTGCCCGACCCGGGAATCGAACCCGAGACCCCTTGCCGAGTCGCACTTACGACCACTCGGCCAACGAGGCAGTTATTTATTTATAGTAATAGCATAATAGTTATTGGATGTTTGGTCATAAGTGTGGTTGTTGAACTAAGTAGATTTTAACCCTATCCTTTTACATTAAAGTTGAAAATCTATTGGATTACTAGTTCTACGAGTTCTAGTACAGTCAACAAGGTAATACCTACTTAAAAAAATATTTGTCTAAATATGAAAATGCGAGTAATTGGTCGCTGTAGCAGTTAAGAGGAGACTTATTGTTTAGTTCATGGTTTTATTGTTTGTGTGTAGACAGTGTTTTTGAGATAAAATTGTCATTTAAAATTATACATTAAAATCAACCACTTTAAATTCCAATTCCATAAACAGTTAATTAATCACTACAAAAAGAATAAAGTAATCCTTACTAATATTATAAATCAGAAAGTGAGTTTGTTTGTTTGTTCCGCTTTCACGCCGTAACTACTAAACCGATTGCTTTGAATTTTTGCAGACGTAAAGTTAGAAGTCTGCATTAAATAATAGGGTACTTTTTATCCCGGAAAATTTTGGTATTCCCGAGGGAAAACAAAAGTATTGGTATAGATGGCGCTGTGTGTATTGGTATATGTCACAGGCTACTTTTTATCCTTTTGTGACGCGAGCGAAGTCGCGGGTAAAAGCTAGTAAAGTAATAATACTAATAATTCGTTTACCATCTTCCCTTTCAGCTACGGCTCCGGTACATTAACTCGAGCGTTTTTACAGCGAGTGTTCCAACAGTGTCTGACTTATGACGGGGAGATGGATTACAAGACGTATCTAGACCTAGTTCTAGCGCTAGAGAATAGAAAGCAGCCGGCCGCCCTAGCGTACCTGTTTAGAGTACTAGATATTAACTGTGTCGGGTATCTCGATGCTTTTACCTTGAATTATTTTTTTAAGGTAAGTTGACCGTGTTGGATTGTCGTAATTTCATTTTCGTTTTTCTTTTCTTTTTTAGAAACGTTGCCCCACTCTAGAATTGTAATAATAAATCCAATTAAATATTTAAATGTAAAAAATGGATGAAAAGGAATTTTATCATAATTTTTCATTTTCTCCTATGTCGTGTGTACGTTTACAAACATGCACATAACACTCAGATCCGAAACAACAATTTGTGGATCACACAAAGAGTTGTTCCGTGCGGGAATCGAACCCGCAGCACGCTGCACGGCAGCCGGTTGCCCAACAAACAACACTTTGTGTGATCCACAAATTGTTGTTTCTGGTCTGGGTGTCGTGTGTATGTGGACTTGTATGTTTGTAAACGCACCCATGACACAGGAGAAAATCCTAATGTGGGGCAAAGTTTAAAATAAAAAAAATTGAAACTGGATCGTGACATAGATCGTAAAAAGAAGTGTGCACTTCTGTTATTGCTTAGGAGATATAGGAAAAAGAACAAAGATAATTTTGGGAAGATAAGATTTTGATGCGCGATGCAAATCAATTCGCAAGTTCTTGCAATGCGAAGAGGGAGCATTTTTGCAATGCGACGTCGCATCGCAGTTTTGTATACGAGCCCTTACCCCCAAAAGGGAATATTAACTTTAATATTTAATATTTACTTTAAAATAAAGTAATAATAACTACACTACCTTTAATCTTCCACAGGCAATACAAGAACAAATGATAGCTCACGGCGCGGAACCAGTCAACTTTGACGACGTGAAGGACGAAATATTCGACATGATCCGACCGGAGGACCCCACAAGGATCACCCTCCAGGATCTGATCCGCAGTGGCCATGGCCACACCGCGGTGTCCATCCTGCTGGAGCTGCAAGGGTTCTGGGCATACGAGAACAGGGAGGCGCTCGCCGCCGCCGGGGACCACGCCTGACATACTGGACAACGACTCCAGTTCAATGGGGATCGGTTTAAAATATAGACGGTTTAAACAAAGTTACGAACACTTTGTTCGTGGTGGACTCGAAATTATTTATTGGATTGTTGCCATTAATAGTGATTGATGAGAAAGAATTAATGTAAAAATTAGTAGTGTGTGAATTTGAAAACGAAAGTTCGTAGAACTAGCGATTTCGAGTTTGTAGGCTTATCTAGGCATTTAAAAATAAATAGCAAACTAGTTTTGGTTTTAAATTTATAGTGATAATACCAGTGAAAATGTATCTATATAAATAAAAAAGAATTTCCGTTCGTTAGTTTAGCTAAAACGGCTGAACTGATTTGACTAATTTTGGTTTTGAAATGTCTGTGGACGTCCAGAGAAGGTTTATAAAGTGAGAAAAACATTTTTAGGCGAACGATGCTTGCCAGTTCAGCTAGTTATTCTATAAAAAAGTGGATGTTATGTTTGTTTCTGTGTGTCTACCCATGCGGGGAAAAGTGCATGTTATGCGAATTTTTGTGATTGCTTAACTCGTCGAGTACCGTATTTATAGACACAATTAAAGAACAATAGGTCGCGGTCACCGGTGACCGCTTGGTGTTTGACAGATTAAACTGTCAAACACCAAGCGGTCACCGGTGACCGCGACCTATTGTTCTTTAATTGTGTCTATAAAACCGGTACTCGACGAGTTAAAGCAGGGTGAAAAATGTTGAATTTCGTATTGTTGTTTAAATTCTATATGTAGATAACATTAGCTAGGTCTAAAAAAATTAACCGTTTTTTATGGGATAAGCCAGTAAACGAGCAGACGGATCACCTGATGGTAAGCAATCGGCGTCGCCCATGAACATCTGGAACACCAGAGGCGTTACAAGAGCGTTACCGGCCTTTTGAGGATTCAAGGATTGGGGAGACTGGGGAGGGATAATTGTTCCATTAAATTGTCAAAATGTATTTATAAAAATAAAACACAAAATATGGATAAAAATAATGATTATATTATACTCAACATTGAAAATATATAACATTCTGTATATAAAATGAAATAACAACATGATTCTCTTCGTAAATATAAACATTAATACATATTATGATGTATAATTATTTGGTTTTTTATTGTTGTACTTAATTAATTCCTTAATACTTATGTCTAAGTTGGAAATATTGTTATACTACTGATACTTGACTGCCAGCAAGAAGCTCGGGATTGAGGTGGTGTTGTTTTTATTTTCTTTTACGAATTCATGGCAGTTTAGAGATACAAATCTAGATTTGTATTTAGTCTTTATTATTAATATTAAGACTTGCTCTATGAAAATGGTAAAAATAATATGATACTACTGCCTATCCATAACATAACATCACGCCTTTTTATCCCTGAAGGGGTAGGCAGAGGTGCACATTGCGGCACTTAGTGTCACTGTACAATGTAACACCCACTTTTCACTATTTATGTTATGAGTCCCATGTAATAGGGGGTGAGCCTATTGCCATATACCGGGCACAATTCCAGACTCCGTGCTACCACTGAGATTTTTTTTAAAAACCTAGTAATACTTTGCCCGTCCCGGGAATCGAACCCGAGACCCCTTGCCCGGCAGTCGCACTTGCAACCACTCTACCAATGAGGCAGTCTGTCCTGCTATCCTGCCTATCCATTTGATGGATAAAAACCGTGACTTTTATATAGTAAAGTAAAAATTTTATTCTGTGGAGCTGAATACTTTAAATGCATCTGTAATATATGAATAATGGATTTTGATCTTTGTACTATAACAGTTAAGGCACGATTTCCCCTACACAGACTCCTGCGCAGCTCTGTATTCGTACACGCTGCCTCGTTCTAGGAAGGCGCTGGGTTTGCTTCCTTCTTGGTCTCCTTCAGAAGCATCTGAAGCTGGTCCATAGCCACCGCCTCCAGGGGAGTTCATTATGTATTTATCCTGAAAAAATATTGTTATGATAATGAATGATTTTTTTTTTCGATTTTTTTTTATGGCATAAGCCGGTAAACGAGCAGACGGATCACCTGATGGTAAGCAATAGACGTCGCCCGTGGACACCTGGAACACCAGAGGCGTCACAAGTGCGTTAGCGGCGTTTTGGGGATTAGGAGTTTGAGGATCGTTGGGGATTCAGGGATTGAAGAGATTGGGGAAGGGGAGTGTAATTGGGTCTCCAGTAACCTCACTCACACGACCAAACGCAACGCAAGCATTGTTTCACGTCGGTTTTCTGTGAGGCCATGGCATCACTCCAGTCGAGCCGGCTCATTCATGCCGAAACATGGCTCTCCCACACTTAAAATTTTATTGGAACTTATTGGAACGAGCTGCATATTTTGCGAAGTGGCTGGGCAAGTGGCAGATGTATAACGTGTTACAGAGTCGATTTCCGCACAGGACAATTTGTATGATCCTCAAATTGTTCTTCCGGGTCAGACCCGGACCGGACGGAGTTGTGATGTGTGTGTAAACTTGTATGCTTGTACCCACGACACAGGAGAAAATTTTAGTGTGGGGTAACGTTACATTTTATTACGTCAAAGTCAAAGTCAAAGCATTTATTTCAATTAAACCATAGTTTGGTACTTTTAAAACGTCAACAAATACAAAATAAATAATAGTCTGACAGTCAGTCCGTCAGTGAAGCTAGATGAAGCTAGGTACTCATACCAAAAAGTAGATTCGAATGGAGAAGAACGAGCAAGAAACTCCATTCGTTACTCTTTTTAAAAAAGTATGTAAAAGTACGTTACGTATTAATCAATTTTAATGTATATTCGCTAAGGCTTACCCCAGGGAATGCCTGTACAGACGCCTTGCCCCCCAAGTTAATGAGTCGTCCGTCCACACGTTGTAGCAAATTCAAACCACGCGCGCCCGCCTCGCCACCTGGAAATCAAGTTTAAATTTAAATGCATTTAAATTCAGTTTATAGTGATATACACTACTGAGGGCTCGAAATAGTAAGTTTTCTTTATTTTTATTTTTTTTAAAGGGGGGGAAATCATCGAATTACTGCTACAGCCTGGGTGAGGCGGGAGGGAGTGTCACTCTTACTGACTAAAAACCACCCCGTTCCTTCTCCTGCACGTCGAGCCGGAGCCCCGGTTACCCGTTAGGTTCTCCGCGACTCCGAATCGGCATCGGCCCTATTGGGCCCCATCTGTGGTGGTCTGATGGCTCTTTGAGGCGCGCGCGGAACGCGACGCGCCGTACGCTCGGGTGAGATAGTAGGCTAGATCACTCTTTTGCCTCAAATTATCAACAAAAATAATTATACCTACCATAAAACACACTATTGGGATATGAAAAAAGCCAAACTATCACACATACAATGTTAATAAGGTTTGTAATACTAGAGAAAAACAATAAGAGTATTTTTTGACACTCATCAACATCGACAGCCTATAACTGGCCACTGCTGAAGTGCTGACCAAAGACACATTCTCTCACACGGATAATGGTTAAGCATTAATGTTTTGTCTATCGGAACGAAGTTTTAAGTGAGACACAACGTGTGTTTCTACTGTGTCTCCTATATCAACAGACTAGAGGTTAATTACCACGCTTGCTCATCGCGGGTTTTGCGAAATCAAACCTAAAATTAGAAATCATAAGTCACGGTTTCCTCGCGATGTTATCTTTCACCGTTTGCCAGTGGTGTAGATACATTTTGACATTGATTTATATAGTTTAGCATTAACTGCAACATATAGACGTACCATTCATCCCATACGGTTGGAAGGCTCGTCTCTCAGTGAGTACTGAGAGCTGCACGGTGCGACGGAACACTAACTCTCTGATCACACCGTCACCGCCTCGCCAACGACCTGCGAATTAAGTTTTTTTATGGAATAAGGCGGTAAATGAGCAGACGGATCACCTGATGGTAAGCCATCGGCGTCGCCCATGGACACCTGGAACACCAGAGGCGTAACAAGTGCGTTACCGGCCTTTTGGGGATTAGGAATTTAGTGTTCCGGATGTGGTGCGGTGAATCCGCAAGGGCGTCCCGGGTCACAACCACAGGCAGAGGAGGAACACCGCGGTGGTTTTAGCCGGTAAGAGTCCGGCACACCCCCCCGTCGTCCCCACGGCGGCGTGGGAAGTCAATGAGGATTTCCATCGTGTTATAAAAGAAGAGGCATTACAAGTGCGTCCTTTTCGGAATTAGGAATTTGAGGATTGTTGGGGATTCAGGGATTGGAGAAGGGGGGTATAGTATGGCCTCTAGTAACCTCAATCACATCACGATATCCCATAGAGAAAAAGTACATTTCGACACTCCTTATCCTTACTAGTATCAAATCAGTGACCTTACACTAAAAACCTCATAATTATATACATACCTCTCCCTCCAGATCCAGGTCTGAGTGAGAACCTGGTGACCAGCATGGGGTACCGTCGCTCCACTATCTCCACGTCAGTGATGCGAGTGTTCGTCATGTGTGTGTGTACACCTCCTGAACCTTGCCAGCCGGGACCCTTGCCAAGAAGGAAATAATCATGTCAAAATTGAGTACTTACCAATTAGTCAAATTCAATACCTACTTTTTTCGAACTGTCAAAAACGATAGTTTTCTATGAATTTTGTTCGAGGTTGTGTGTGTATTGTGACGTCACGTTTTTTAACACCAAACGGTACACTTATTTCGTAAAGATGTGGTGGAAATATACTAAAATTAAGTTGGTCATAAAATCAATTAATGAAAATGTGATTATTTTTAATATTTTATTGTATTCAACAGTTGAAATAATTAATTTTTGATTAAGGAAAGTACCCAATTTGTAAACGCGCTAATCTCCGTAACTACAAGTCTGATTTGAATAATTATTTTTGTGTTGGATAGCGCTTTTATCGAGGATGGCTATAGGCTATAAAACATCACTCTACGACCAATAGGAGCTGAGCAGAGCGTGTGAAACCGCGCGGAAGTAGCTAGTATACATATAAAACTGTAGAATTTCTTTGTTTGTTTAAACGTGCTTATCTGCAGAACTAGTAACCCGATTTGAATAATTCCTTTTGTGTTGGGTAATGCATTTATCCAGAAAGGCTATAGGCTATCAAACATCATGATAAGATCAATAGGAGTCGACCAGAGCTTAAGAGGCTAATAATGTTATATTGAATATTATGGTTAATTATTTTTTGTTAGTTTATTTTAATGTTAGACAAATTTTAATAATGGACCTCCTTTTGTATAAAGTAATTTTATTTTGACATCTACCTTTAATGACATTTTTTTTCACTTAATATGAAATACCTTGTTTTATAGTATTAATTATTATAACTTCCATGTAAAAATTTTGCACGCCCGAATTGTGGGCAGAATAAGAGGGACTATAATTATAATGTGACCACTGTATACCTTATTCGGGCAAATAAATGATTTTTGATTTGATTTCATAATATACTCACAGCCCCACTTCCTCCGGCGACAGTTTCATAGTACCCCCAGTCCTCCTCGCCCAGCGTCAAGTTGTTCATACAACCTTGAGACGCTGCGCACACCTACACAAATAATAATACATTAATTTAAAAATTATATTAAAATCGGTGCATCCGTTTAGGAGCTACGATGCTACTGACATACATACATATATAATGTAAAGGTAAGTTTCATGATAAGCATCATATGAGTTTTGTGTCGACACAGATTTGATTTAATATTACGCCAAAAAAATCAATTTTACACCCTCTGTAAGTAAAACCATGAATAAGAAAAATCCTCATAATATTATCTATAAGTACAGATAAATAAGATTTTAATGTCTTTTTGTAATATTGAAGTAACCGCTTTTTACTACATGCATATGAATATACATGTTTGTCTGTTTGTTTGTTTGTACTGGCTAATGTATGGAACGGTTAAATCTATTTTAAAAGACTATTATTGGGAGTTAGCTGATCTAGTACTAAGGAGTAACATAGGCTACTTTTATTTTGGAAAATATAAACTAAAACTCATTAGCCGAGTGGTCGCAAGTGCGACTCCCGGGCAAGGGGTCTCGGGTTCGATTCCCGGGTCGGGCAAAGTATTACTGGGGTTTTTTTAAAAATCTCAGTAGTAGCACGGAGTCTGGAAATGTGCCCGGTATATGACAATAGGCTCACCCCCTATTACATGGGACTCATAACATAAATAGTGAAAAGTGGGTGTTACTTCTATGTGCACCTCTGCCTACCCCTTCGGGGATAAAAGGCGTGATGTTATGTTATGTTATAAACTAAAAAAAAATAGTATATTCTAAAATTCATAATCTACGCCGACGAAGACGCGGGTAATGTAAAGTATTACATAAAATACAAACCTGGAATGCTTTCAGCACGACATCAACAATGCGTTGTGAGGTAAGCACGTTGCCACCGACGACGGCCGCGTCATCTGACGGGTCCAGTATGGAACCCTCCGGGATTATCACCTTCACTGGGTTGAGGCAGCCCTGGAATAGTGTAACAACGTGGTAATACACATAAAAAAAGAAAGAAAGAATGAAAGAAAAACTTTATTTCACACGCTAAAACAGGTGACACATACAGATTTTACACATAAGTTTATATATATCTACTAATGTCCAATACTTTGACGCCTAAATTAAGGATATAATTTTAGTTTTTTTTTTACTTTCTTTTTATTTAATAGGTTAGTTGTAGTTAATTTTTAGTTGTAAATATTTATGTAGTTATATAAATTATGTTATTTACTTGTATGATTTAACTAATGTCCCAAGTCTGCGGTGAAATGGGACCAGTTCAGCATGTGCGAGACAGGGCCTTGCGCTGGTATTCTACTGGCCCTAAATCACATCAACATATGATTTACCATACATGCCCACTGCTGAGCAAAGGCCTCTTCTCACACGGAGAAGGTTAAGCATTAATCACCACGCTTGCTCAATGCAGATTGGCGATTTCAAACTTATAATTATAAATTTATAAGCCCAGGTTTCCTCACGATATTTTCCTTCACCGTTTGTCAGTGGTGTCTGAATAATCTTAGAAAGTGCATATCACTCGAAAAATGTCACATTGGTACTTGCCGTTGGTAGGTTTCGAACCCGCACTCTCATGCATGAGAAGCAGGCGTCTCAAACCTCCGGGCCACCACGACATAAATATGTATCTATATCTCTGTTAATAAATGATTTCCTACTATCATTTCGTCCATTCATAAGTTTTAACCGTAGTTTGGATTTATAGACCATGCCCCTAAAGGTTTTTAATTTATAAAAAAAGGAATCATAATGTTTTGCTTAGTATGGAAATAAAATGGAATGGAAGAATGAAAATCAATCAATCAATAAACAATGGCGTTAACAATGGGGGCTAAAGGCTCACATTAGCGCCATCTAGTGAGCACAGAAACGGTAGCCCCCATAATATAAATATTACAGTTACCTGGTTGAGTGGTACATCATGTCCGACCATACAGCGTAGACAGTATATGAGCGCGGATAGAGTGATGGCGCGCGGAGCGTTCAGGTTGCCCCATACTTCTACACCTGTACCGCTGTAGTATACATAAACATAATATTATTAAGTTACACTTAGTATTACTTACTGCTAATACAGGCACTCTTGAAGACGCAATTTTAGTTCTTAGAGAATTGTTTTAAACCAGATTAGCACTTGTGTAAACATGCTGTATAATAAGTATCAGTATCACTCGTATGAACATCCATATACAACTTGTATTATCATGCTGTATAATAAGTAGCGGTTGTATTAACAGCTGTATAATAAATAGCACATTTGTTAACATTTTTAATAATAAGTAGCACTTATCTTAACATTCTGTATAATAAATAGCACCTATATTAACAGCCTGTATACTATTTAGCGCTTGTGTAAACAGCCCTGTATATTAACTAGTACTCACGTGAAATCACAGATGGCGCTGCCCTCTTTTTCATCGAGAGTTATAGTGAGGTTGATTGGAGTTCCATTGTCCATGTACTCCGTCGCTTGTAATACTGAGGAACCGGTCTTTGATAGCGCGTTGCGGGCTATTTCCTGTAGATATATAGATATGGTTAATATTTCATAAAAAGTATACGGAAAAGAAGAAGAATATTAAATAAAGAATAGATCGAATTTACTGATAAAATTATAAGATTCCACACGAACCCGAATTGATTGTTGTATACTAGCTAAAGCTAATAAACTATTGTATGAAATCCATAATAAAATCTACACTTAAACGTCTGGGTACTTTTTTTATATTTGTTGGTCCGACATTTAACTACTATCTCGCCTGGTGGTAAGGGATGATGAGGTCTACGATGAAGCACGTCGTCCCATAAGCAACCTATTCACTCGGGCCTTGAAGACACCCAGGTTATACCCTTGAGGAAACACAGACTCTGGCAAAGAATTCCACTCCTTAGCAGTACACACAATAAAGCTTGATACTAAGCGCTTCGTGCGTGGGTGGGACATCTACCATGATATCTACTGAGTACGCTCAGGAAGTACACCATTTATTGATGTGAACGCTGTACAAAACCCATTCAGAAGTTTTTAGGTGTACCACATTTATACAGACACATAGACATGATAATGGGACTCATTTTTATACAATGTAGGGATAAGGTTATACGGGCCTGCGGGCGGCGAACACGGGTAACTCGCCGTCTGACCAGGGGGCTTACTCTTGAATCCAAGTCCGATCGATCGACATTGGTATTGTGAAATTTCGTACTCTTGAATTGCAACACTAGCACCTATTGCATCCGTATTGCGTGGATATTGAATGAACTAAATGATATTGAGTTTGGCTTTATATTCCGTACTCTGAACGCTATTGTAACAGCTACGATTGTGGTTGTATAGTTTTGACATTGAATAATTATTGACATTTTATTGGATTGAAATTGCATTGACATTGAGATTGGTTTCAAGAGTAAGCACCCAGAACCAGGTCCGAGCGTACGGCGCATCGCGTTCTACGCGCCTCAAGGAGCCATCAGACCACCACGGATAGGGCCCAACACTGCTGATGCCGATACGAAGCCGCGGAGGACTTAACGGGTTACCGGAGCTCCGGCTCGAAGTGCAGAAGGAACGGGGTGGTTTTTAGTCAGTAAGAGTCTGACACTCCCTCCCGCCTCACGCAGGCGGGAGCAGTCATTGGATAATTTTCGCCCCTTAAAAAAAGGGATAAGTTTATAAATATCTTACCCTCAGCATGTCCCTGACGGCGAGCTCTGCGTTGTTCTGTATGTGTGACATGTATGCTTGCGTCACATCCAGCCCGTACTCGCTGATCAGTTCGCCTACTAGTTGGATACCCTGCGATAATTATACAATATTAAATCAATTACAATAATATATTGTTATATAAGTAAACAAGGCGTCAATTGTGTCTTTAGAAAGTAACTTTTTTAAGAATAGAATTCTAGATACAATGCCATTGTATGTAAAAATAGTAGGTGTAATGTACACACAGCGCCATCTAGTACATTATATATCCAAAACAACTATTATGAAGATTGAGCACACATGAGAACCATACGCAGAGCTGTCTTCGAACAAATCATCATTCTACTAGCTAGAGGATCAAAGTTCGGTAGCCTAGCGGCCTTCTCTGAACCTAAGTACGACTAACTCCAGTGCGATAGCCTAGTGGTCTTCTGGAATTAGCCAGCTATCGTCTTTCAGACCTCCCCTTCGTCCCTTTCATCCCTCGACTTAGGGTTGCAACTATCTTGATTAGTTATAGTAAATTTATGTAACAGTAAAGTTGCCAATAAATAAATAATCATCAAGAACACCGGGGCTTTAATTTCACAACTAGCAACCCTACATAGGTATTGACCTATTATTATTAATGAGAACAGTGCTTGATTTGGCTATTGAACAAAGACTTTACTGATAAACTTACTAAAGAAATACAGTACAAAAAATACCAAAAATTGCACAAAGCTAAATACAGTCAAATATAACACTTACCCTTTGGTTAGCAGCGACCTGTGCTTTCAAATCTGATAGATTATCCGCTAAGTTCCGAGTGCCAGAGCATCCTGAAACCTTACCAGGCTTCATTAATTCTGTAACAATGCAGTATTGTTATAATTAATTTCACTTAGAATTGAATTGCTTATATGCAACGAGTGACTATGAGCCCCGGTTTGGCTTGAAACTAGTCGAGCATTCCCAAATTTTAACTCAAATTACTATTATTGAAAGTACTAGGTTTCCTCGTGGTTTCACCTGCACTGCTCGGCTCCTATTGGTCGTAGCGTGATGTTTTATAACCTTATAGCCTTACTCGATAAATGAGCTATCCAACACAAAAATAATTTTTTAAATCGGACCAGGAGTTCCTGAGATTAGCGCGCTCAAACAAACAACCAAACTTTTCAGTTTTATATAAAAAAATATATAAAGTTTAACGTTATTTTCTGTGATTTGGGTTCTGACATGATGTTAAATTTTTTTATGTTGACATGGATTTGAATATATACTTGAAATATTGATATAATGGTCTTATAACAAATTAATTAATTTCAGTCATTGGTGTAACCGTTGTAATTAATTAATAATATAAATAAATAAAAAAAATAAAAAGTAAAGATTTAAACTAACGACCAATTCTCTTCACACACCTTCAGTAAGCAGTTCCTCATTGAAGGTCCCGTCGTCGACCAATAGCGTGGACTTGAATGCAGCGCCCTCTTGCGACAGACTGACGGAGTGGGGCGGCATGGAGCCTGGCGTCAGGCCGCCTATGTCCGCGTGGTGGCCGCGGGATGCTACGTAGAATACTGGCTTCGGTTGTGACCTTAATAAAGATAAATTATCAAGATAATAAGTCGTGGTGGCCCGGTGGTTTAAGACGCCCACTTCTCATGCATGAGGGTGCGGGTTCGAATCCTACGAACGAAAGTGACAACGTCTTATAAATTGGTTTGCCGGGTGACACTTCAAGAAACTGCGTTACGCTCCGCCCACGTTATGCGCTCACAATGAGAGCGAGTGAGAGGCACGCGTCCCTTCCACTCGGGCATGGTTAGCCCGCCTAAGAGCGAGAGAGACAGACATAAAAAGTGAATTATTTCATCCTTCTTCCTACTATACGAATGAATATTCACATTAAAATTATTTTACCACTCAAAGTCGTTGTCACGTAAAACTTTCGCCCGTATACCGACTTTACAGGCAACCAATTTTTCAGAGTTATATGTACTTTTTAAGATTATTTAGACACCACTGACAAACGGTGAAGGGAAATATCGTGTGGAAACTTGGGCGTATAATATCTAATTACTCCAAACTTCCAAAGGATAGAGTGCATGTTACCGATTCTGTTGTTTTTTGAAGTTGTAATTATGAGAAAATAACTAGAAACTAAACTAAAATAGTGACAACTGTACTATTTGTCCTAGAAGTCTCACTATCTAATGAGTCTCAATGTCATACGATAAATATATACAATGAACTTACGGCCAGAACACAGGTGTAATAACAGTCAAGTCAGGTAGATGTGAGCCGCCCGCCTTCGGGTGGTTCGCGAGGTAGATCTGACCGGGCTTCATTGAGTCACCGCGCACTTTCATCTGGGGGGAAAAATAAATATTTATATTTTGCTAAGCCTATTTATTTACCATTTTTTTCTAGGTACTAACTAGCTAAAATCCTGGCAAAATTAATTAAAAATCTTCATAACCAAAATAAACGCCATGTTTCAATTTTAACTACCTAATAATTGCAGGTTACTCACATGAAAATACTGAGCAAAGCTCGACTAGTTTCGAGCCACAGAGGGACTCTTCCTCATGAGGAGCGTGCGCAGTCGCGGCGATGTCTCGCAGCCTACTGGCTAGTTTCAGCGTTTGCTTAGGTGATGTTACTCACGTTGTCAGTATATTCACGAGTTTTAGGTAATTTAGTATGTTTCACGATAAGTATTATAAAAACATGTTCCAATTTTATTCACAAACAAAATCGAACATTAGATGAAAAACGACATGATCACTCATGTCGTTTTTCATCTAATGTTCGATTTTTGAATCACAAAATCATGGTAGAATCGTAGAATGATCAGATCACCTGATACTGCACAGTTTCCTGCATGGCCCCGAGATGCACCGGTATGTGCGGGGCGTTGGACACGAGCCCGCCGTCAGCGCCGAACAGCGCGCACGAGAAGTCGAGGCGCTCCTTTATATTCACTGATATTGAAGTGCGTTGGAGCACTCTGTAGATAAACAATATTATTGTAAATTAACTAAAATCGCAGGGTACTCAGGTGAATATACTGAGAAAAACTCTACTAGTTTCGAACCACAGAGGGGTTCTTCCTCATTAGCAGCGTGCGCGGTCGCCGTTACAATAATATATTATAAAAATATTATTGTTACCCCAGTCAAAATATTTCCTATTATTTCAGCTCCTGAACTGATAATGGACAACAACAAGATAAACATTGTTTTTTTTTCTGGATAGGAAATGTTCGTGAAGTCACAGTAGAAAGGATACATCACACAGACCATCATCCACTTAATGCCACTGTACAATGTAACACCCAGTTTTCACTATTTATGAGTCCCATGTAATAGGGGGTAAGCCTATTGCCATATACCGGGCACAATTCTAGACTCCACTACTACTGAGAATTTTTTAAAAACCTTGTAGTACATACTATGCTCGACCCGGGAATCGAACCCGAGACCCCTTGCCCAGCAGTCGCAATTTCGACCAGTCGGCCAACGAGGCAGTCAATCTTCTTACTGATACAATACTACCCTAATCGCAATTACAGATGAATTTATTTTTAAATGATTTATTAATATATGCTGTAGTTTGTTTTTAGATACCCAATAGTAAGCTGTTTTTCAAGTCAAAACGTTAAAATGAATAAAGTAAAAATATACAAGTGTTTGCAAAAATAACTCTTATAACTGATAGTAAAAGTTCAATTTCTCTCACCTGCCCATCTGCTCAGCTATAGACATGAATCGATGGCTGAATATACTGAGCTGTATGGAGTCGAGCTCTGTGGTGATTCGCTTCGGCGCCCCCGTACCTATTACTATACGGATATCACCTAACTCCGTTATCTCGGCGCGACAATCTGTGAAGGGAAAATAATAAAAGTAAAGCAAGTATTATGGATACTTACGACCGAATACTGCAAAGCTACTCAATTTTAAATACGGTAGATGCCTAATTTTGATTTTAATGTCCGTCTGGTAGATTATTAGACACGTACTTTGTATTTTCTTACAGAAACGAATACTTTCGACGATATATTGAGATGAAATGTCGCGTGACGTCACTTCTATGTAAATTTTATACGTAGAAATGACGTTTTAGCCCCCACTCCTAAACTTTGATTCGTGTTATCTAAGTATTGTTTTATTATACGAGAAAATAAAAAAATACGTGTCTAATATGTTTTCATTATCTAACTTACGGACTAAATAGATTTTTAATTTTCATACCCCGTCATCATCCCAATTTGGTACTTTTGAAACGTTAGCAAATACAAATTAAATAATAGTCTGTCAGTCAGTCCGTCAGTGAAGCTAGCTGAAACTGGGTAAATTATTCATATTAAAATATTACTCATAGCTCTACACAACATTTAGCTCTACAAGACTATAAACGCAACCAACGCCATCTATCTATCGCAAAAATGACACAACATAGTATTTCAACGTACCTGGTTCGACAACAATAGTGGACAGTCCATCCATGATGATGGCAGGTCCTGGCACCACCTGCTCAGGTTTTAGCTTCTCCAGCAGGTATATCGAAGTCTCTTGGTAACCACCTTCGAAGTATACTTTTGTACTCTGGAAGATTTAATTAAAAATGATTGTAAATGATCACAAAGTGATTTAAACTGTCAAACACCGCGAGGACACCTGTGACCGCAACCTATTGTTCTAATTGTGTCTATAATGACGGTACTCAAAGGGTTAAGTGTGGGAGAGCCATGCTTCGGCATGAATGGGGCGGCTCGACCGGAGTGATACCACGGCATCACAGAAAACTGACGTGAAATAACGCTTGCGTTGTGTTTCTACGTGTGAGTGAGGTTACCGGAGGCCCAATTACCCGCCCCCCCTCCTTCCTTAATTTCCCCAATCCCTGAATCCCCAACAACCCTTAAACTCGTAATCATCAAAAGGCCGGTAACGCTCTTGTAATGCTTTGGTGTTCCAAGTGTCCATGGGCGACGCTGATTGCTTACCACCAGGTGACCCGTCTGCTCGTTTACCGGCTTATCCCATAAAAAGCAAAGTTATAATGATTTGTGTACTATATGAAAATAGTACACAAACGACTGCCTCGTTGGCCGAGTGGTCGCAAGTGCGACTGCCGGGCAAGGGGTCTCGGGTTCGATTCCCGGGCCGGGCAAAGTATTACTGGGTTTTTAAAAAAATTCTCAGTAGTAGCACGGAGTCTGGAATTGTGCCCGGTATATGGCAATGGGCTCACCCCCTATTACATGGGACTCATAACATAAATAGTGAAAAGTGGGTGTTACATTGTACAGTGGCATAATGTGCACCTCTGCCTACCCCTTCGGGGATAAAAGGCGTGATGTTATGTTATGAAATTAAATAATAAACTTAAAATAAGCTACAAATCTGCAAATCTGGAGTCGATTGCGGTTTATATTAAGCGATCGCTCACTGCGGCAACAAGAACAAAAAAAATTAATGTACTATTTGTGAATAGACAAATATATTTTCTAGGATCGACCAAGATGTTGCAATTGACTAACTTAATACATTATTTAAAGACAATTCTACTTCTGAACTACCTATCAGAACCTATTTTATAGTAAGACCTAGGTGGCGCTGTCATCGTTTTAAAGGCTTTGAAGCTGAATCTACATCAATTCATCGTCTGACAGCACTGCTAAGAATTTAAAATTATTTATTATCACGTTATTATTATCAAATTTAAACATTTACTCACTTTCTCCGGTACAGGTGTAGTTCCCTTACCAGAAGGTGGTGGGACCTCTTTAGGCACTGTGCTCATACCCACAGCACGTACTCTGACGTCATCCACGATTACATCACGCTCGTTTAGCTTGAAGCCAAACTCGTTTTGATATCTGAAAAGAGAGATTAGTTGAGAAGAGTGAAGATTTATAGCATCCTGCATAAATTTCTATTTATTGATGACAAGGTTCAGGAAACTGTGGCGACACAAAAATGATATTTAAATACCAAGATGTATGTGATAGACGAATGTTTCTATACATATCTATTAATATGAAATTACCTACACATGTACACTGTGTAAATGATAGTAGTGTCGATGTGTAGCGCTGCGAACTAATTATTGGTGTTTTGTGTACATAACCATACGGCCATCGATGAAAAATCACCGGTTGACGTCACAAAATCCTACATCGCACATGTTAGGTTTACATGCAAATTAACACGGATATAAAATCCCACCGGATATAACACCCACTTATCACTATTTATGTTATGAGTCCCATGTAATAGGGGGTGATCCTCATATACAGGGCACAATTTTAGACTCCGTGCTACTACAGAAATTTAAAAAAACGCCAGCAATAATTTGCCCGACCCCGAACCCGAGACCTTGGCCGTACTTACGACCGTCGTACTTACGACCACTAGGCCAACGACAAAGTCTCTTATTTCCTTACCTATTGACAAAAGCAGTATAGAAGTCTCCGTGTCTACAGGCGGTGTCCGACTGTACGTGTAGTGGAGCGACCATGAGTGCGCAGTCAGTGCCGGCGTATCGCAAGTGAAGGTACGGCTCCGTGACTATCTGGGACTCCGGGATACCCTGCGCGAGGATCAAGGTTTATATTCTATTTCTGTTTATCACTGATCTGTGCCTTTAGCCAAGCGCCACTTTAGCGCTTGTCTACAGAGAGAGTAGAAAACTAAATGTATGGGGATGACACTGACAAGTGTCAAAATTTACGTCAATTCCGTATAATTTAGTTTTCTATTCTACATGTAGACAATCGCTAAATGGCATTTGGCTACAGCTGCTGGTTTGAATGATTAAAGAAAAAATTGCAGCATAATACAATAAAAACAAAAAATATTATAACTTCAAAATTATTTAAGGTCGACCGGGGGCCTAATACGTTTCTCATGTATGAGGGTACTGTTCGAAACCTACCAACGGCAAGTACCAGTGTAACTTTTTCCAAGTTATATATACTTTCTAAGATTATTTAGACACCTCGGGCGAACGGTAAAAGAAAACATCGTGAGGAAACCTGGACTTATTATTTCTAACTATAAGTTTGAAATTGCCAACCCGCATTGAGCAAGCGTGGTGATTGATGATCAAACCTTTTCCGTGTGAGAAGAGGTTTGACTCAGCAGTGGGCATTTATAGGCTGTTGATGATAATGATGATGAAAATTGTTTACGGTGAGGTAGTTAAAAAATATTTTCATGTCTTGTTTCTTTTTAAAGAGTTAACTATTTTTCTGTATTTTTCCGTTCGCGCTTTTCTATCTCCATACTTAAAGTCTTCAAGTTGAAAACTTGAGTAGATGGCGTAATAGTCGAACAAAATCCATTATGTCTGCAATCGTATACACTTGCAACTAAAGTATACTAACCAACAACCAGAAATTTCTGAACTGTAATTATTAAAATTCTCATTTTCACTCAACAGATGGCGTTGCAATCGTTTAAGGGTCCACCAAAAATTACCTGTTTCTTCAGCTTGTCCTTCGCGACAGCGGCTAATAGGTCGAGCTGGTCATCCAGTTGCTTGAAGTGGTTGGGGTTGTATACCGCGGCGGCGGGGGACTGTTCCTCCTGGACTATGTGCGCTAGAGCCATGCCGTATGCTGATAGGATACCTAGGGAAACAATGGAGGAGTAAATTAGTGTATATGTACGGTCAAAAGTCCACCGTAAGACTACCATCGGTTGCGCTGCAAACTCAAACTCAAACTCAAAAGCATTTATTTCAATTAACACATAACTTGATACTTTTGAAACGTCAACAAATATAAAATAAATAATAGTCTGTCAGTCAATCCGTCAGTGAAGCTAGGCGCTCGTACCAAAATGTCCATTTGAGTGGAGAAGAACGAGCAAGAAACTCCATGCTGCAGCGTTAATACACACATGCATACGCATATTTTTATCCGTGTGCGTACGCGTGCGTGTGTTTATACGTACGCACACGTTTTTATGCACATTAATATGAAATTACTTACGCATTTCCGTGTAAACATCACTCACGGTGGCACCTTGACCTTTGACAGTACAGTGTGCCTATTTTTGTCATTTGATTTTGAGCTTGCCTCGTTGACCAATCGGTCACTTTTTGACCATTGACCATTGAAAATTCACTCTTACAAGTACACAAATCACACAGTAACATAATCCAGTGTTACTCACCAGCATATTTATGTATGAGTACAGTGCTGATCCCAAGTTGCCTGGCGACACTACAGGCGTGTTGTCCGCCGGCGCCGCCGAAGCATGCCAGCGCGTGCTGCGACGCGTCGTGGCCACGGGCTGTTGTTAGAGCCCTGTGTACGATAAAAGTACGGGTTATATACATGAAAAGTAATAAAATATGAATAAAAGAATGTCAGAATCGTAGCAATTGATAGCGTAGCATAGTCTTTGCCTACACCCATGAAAGACAGGTATGAAGTAATTAATGAATGAAGAAATAAACCAATATCTAAAAAAGAATGTCTAGTTCATCGTACAAAGTATTGGAGACCTTCAACATCTAAATAATTTAAGCACAAAATCCTTATTATAATAAATGGGAATGTGAGTTTGTTTGTTTATTTGTTTGTTCCGTTTTCACGCCGTAACTTCTAAACCGATTGCTTTGAATTTTTGCAGACGTAAAATTAGAAGTCCGGATTAAATAATAGGGTACTTTTTATACCGGAAAATTTTGGTATTCCCGAGGGAAAACAAAAGAATTGGTATAGATGGCGCTGTGTGTATTGGTATAGGCTACTTTTATCTTTTTGTAACGCGAGCGAAGCCGCGGGTAAAAGCTAGTAAACTATAATAACAAAACAACTTCACAGTCTTAGGACCGATGTTGGACTTAATTGGTGGATCATGAACTACAGAGAACAAATCTGTTAGTGATGAAAAGTATAACATGAATATTAAGAAAAAAAATCACAAATTAAATCTTATGCATACCTGATAGGTCTGCACATAGCTTCGTTGGCAACATTTATGAATCCCATAGCGACTTCTTCCATTGTCATCTAGAAAAAAATTATAAATAAGTGTTATAAAAGAATTCACCCTTACCTACCATAACTTTTAGTCATATCCAGTGTGCATTTACATAAGTTATGCTACAAATCCTGCTTAAATATGAGAGCAAAAATTGAGTCTTCAAAAGATAATACAAAGTTTCTAAGACCAATCAATACAATACCTCACTTCAAAAGTAAACTCGATAGTTACCTCTTTCCCGCCATCCTGCCTCAAGAAGCTGTTGATCTCATCCGTCATCTTCTTGAATGCAGTCACCGTCGCGTCCCTATCCAGCGGCTCGTTCTCAGACTTGCCAAAGATCTTCGGGAAGTATTCCGGTAGGAGACGGCCTGATAATGTGAAAATGTTCATTGCAAAAAATGTTGTTGAATTTAAGCAATAATTTAATTTTATTAATCTGTCAAACACCAAGCGGTCACCGGTGACCGCGACCTATTGTTCTTTAATTGTGTCTATAAAACCGGTACTCGACGAGTTAATTAAATTTATTCAATAAGAAGTTTGACTGTTTTCTCCCCTCGTCACTTCTCTATTTCTAATTTATTTCTGGCTTATAATTCTTCATAAATACTAGTAAATATCGTCACTGACGTTTAAAAACAAGATAGATAATTACATATTTATGTTTTTGTATGTAATAGTTGAAATAAGCGTTTTGTTTTAATTCTCCACCGTTCTCTCACTTCCCTCTTTCTCTCTTCTCTCCTGTATTTCATTGCCTCTTTAATTACCTATGTATTTTTTTTACATTCTCTCTTTACTGCCTTTCCCGCTTCTTACTTTTTCTCTCCCAATTTTACACTTATCAAACTTCTCTCACGTACAACGTATTCATAACTACTTACCGAGCAACAAATTAGCATCAGTAACAGTAAGCGGGCCCCCCTTCCTATAGCAGGCAGGGCCGGGCTCCGCGCCCGCAGACTCGGGCCCCGCCACGAACAGGCCGGACCGGAACATTAACATGGACCCACCGCCGGCCGCTACAGTGTTGATATCTGAAGATAGAAAGAAGATAATATAGTAAAAATTTCAAATAAATATATGTGAAATAAAGAGATATCTTCATTTTTCGTCCTGTTGCACTGGTCATGCAACCATTAAAATGATTCAATGGTTGTCAACTTGTACACATTGCACAGTATAAATTTGCAAAGGAGACAATTTTTTATATTTAATGTTCTGTTTAATATAGTTTCTTTTTTATGCTTATCTCTGCATGTAATGTATAAATAGTAGTAAATAGATTTCCTTTCTTTCTTTCAAATGTATACCTAGTTGCGGTGCCTGTATAGTGACCCCAGCAGTGGTTGCCTCGTGGACATGTTCCAACGTGCCAGCGTATCTAGACACGTCCGTCGAAGTACCACCCATGTCGAAACCTGCAATAAAACGATAAGTTTACCTGTTGTGGAACTCCCAGTAATATACATTTTATTAAATGTACACAAATCTTGTTAATAGTCTACCTATGACTGGAAGCCCAGTTTCCTTTTGGTATGCTGTCATGGCGTATCCAACAACACCTCCCGCAGGTCCGGAGAGAATCGCTCTTGATCCGTTGAACCTGAAGATAAATTACAGTAAGAATGAATACCCATAAATTAAGCTCATGGCTAAACTAAACCAATATTTGCGTATTTATAAACCATAAACTTATGTCTGTTACCAAACATAAGACTCGGTAAAAAATATATCAACATAGCCTAGAAATCAAATCCCACCAACCTCCTCAGCATTCATAATTTCAATGGAACATACGAAACAATTTATACACTCACATACATAAAAGTACAATTCTAAATCCCGTTTACAGAAATAATATCATTCCATATTAAAGAAAATAATTAAATACAATATGAAACTCACAAATTCATAGGAGTAAGTCCACCATCAGATTGCATAAACAGCACATTCGCATCTTTCAGTCCTCCGGAGAATCCGTCAGCGAATCCTCTCACGTACTCCCTGATGTGAGGAGTGAGGTACGCGTCAGCTGATGCTGTGAAGCCTCGCGGTACTATACGGACCATGGAAGTGATTGCGTGTGACAGAGATACCTGCTTGAAGCCTGAAATGGAAATATCACTATATATATATAATTCCGATTTTGATGCAATTTTTGTGTGTGTTCAAGGGGATCTGGGAATGGTTTAGATTCACAAATCAGCCCGGCAGATGGCTCTGCAGTCGATGTTTAGTTTATTTATCCTAAACAGCTGAACTAATTTGAATGAATTTTTGTTTATACATTCAAGTGGATATGGACAACGTCTGTTGGGTCCGCTAGTATAGTACATATAAAACAAAGTCACTATCCGCCGTCTGTCTGTCCCTATGTATGCTTAGATCTTTAAAACTACTGGAAATCTGGATTTTGATGAGGTTTTTTTAGTAGAAAGAGTGATTCTTAAGGAAGGTATAATGTATCCATATTGCACCCGTGCAAAGCCTGGGCGGGTCGCTAGTACTTATGATAAAAGAATAACCGATACCAGTGCCCTACAATAACGAATTTTAAAACACTCGTCATTTATTAAACTTTAAGTTATGCCTAAAGACGTTAAAAAAGGCGAACATAAATAACACACAATATCAGTGAGTTATTTATGTGTGCGTGTGTAATGGGCTACCACGTTACCACACTTAAGGAAATGACAGATGTCCTTCGTGTCAATGTGTGTGTTCTGCGTGTAAGTCTATAGTAGCCAGGTGCCACAGTCGTTGTTTCAGGAGACTGTGTCAGACTTTTTCACCGTCTTTGGGTATACCACTTTTAATAGACTATTACCAAAAAGGGGACATTTGATAGAAAACTAAAGGATGAATGAGACTAACAAAGAATTACAAAATGTTATAAAAACATCTAATGTGCAGTGTTTTTTTAAGGGAGGAAAATCATCGAATGACTTCTCCCGCCTGGGTGAGGTGGGAGGGAGTGTCGGACTCTTACTGACTCAGAACCACCCCGTTCCTACTCCTGCCCTTCGAGCCGGAGCCCCGATAACCCGTTAGGTTCTCCGCGACTCCGTATCGGTATTAGCCCTATTGGGCCCCATCTGTGGTGGTCTGATGGCTCTTTCAGGCGCGCGCGGAACGCGACGTGTATTAGTGCCTATATAAGTCAAAATTGCTTTAAAACATTCTCGATTCCACCGAAACTTACCAATTTCATCAGCAATCTTTCCGATCCTGATCTCATGGTCGTGGTAAGTGTAACTATGAGCTAACACCACAGCTATACTCTCAATTCCCTTCTGTTTTAAAGCCAGAAGATCTTTCTTTACTTTTTCTTCTTCCAAGTCTTTCACGACTAACATCTTCTCTCCCGTAGTTCCTACTACTTCTTTCCAGTTCTTTCCAGATTTGTCCATTTGACATCTGTCTTCTAGAGCCGGTATTACGCGGCAGTCTACCTCTATTACTTCTGTGTATAGCACACCTGGACGTTTGATGTCCTGAAAGTGAATTAGTGATGATGATCTACATATAAAACTATGATTTATATCTTACTAAAATATAAAACATTATTTTAAGGACCCATTTTCTTTAAAAGCAAATTGAAGATGAATCCTGCATAGTTACTGTTCTTTGTTTGACTACTGTTCAAATATTTCATGATATTATATCAATACGGCTTTAGTTCTGGGCTCTGGGGTTTAGAGAGTAAGGCAAAAAACATTCAAGATGCCATTTTAATATAAATATGCTATAGAACAATGCCCGCCTCTAAAATAAAGTCTATAACTATGGAGTTTTTTATATGGATAAAAAAGGACCAATAGGTTAGTACCTATATCAAAATACGATACGACCTTCAAACCTTCAAGAAAATAGCGTATTCCTTTTTAAAAGGCATAAGACTCCTCTGGTATGGTGGGTGTATATAGGCGGCGCTGAACGCTCACCATCAGGTGATCCGTCTGCTCATTTGGTTCCTATTTCATAAAAAAAATCAAAACTATACAAGTAATACTTACCAGCTGAAATATATGCGGCCTAGCTTGATTACCAATATACATTAGGTCTTTGAAACCTTTATTGATGATAAGTGCCATTTTAGCGCCCTTCCTCTCAAGTAATGCATTAGTGGCCACTGTTGTGCCCATCCTTATCGACTCTATGAGGGATGCATCGACTTTGCCATCTGCATTTAATGCTTTGCCTGTTTCCTAAAACAAGAAATACGGTCATATTTATTCGTATTACAAGAGTGAATCGTTGATCTAGTGGTCTTATGCTAGCTACGGAAGGGTACTCCAGCTCGAAGAGGAGTAGGAACGGTGTGGTTTTTAGTTAGTAAGAGTCTGACCCTCCCTCTCGCCTAAACTAATGCGGGAGACATACCAAAATGTAGCGTGATATGTGATTTATAACAAAAAAAATATGAGACTTCAAACTTAGCAAATTATTATTCTAATCATGATGTATTATACAATAACGAAATAGGTAGGTACTACTGAATATTATTTTAAGTAAGTCATTGTTTTCTTAAAAACAAAAGGTTCATAATTCAGTACAGGATGCTCTTAATTCGTATTATGTAACAATTCTTACTATGACACTAATATAATAGATGGGAATAACTCCATAGTTGTGTTCAAATGAAAATATGATGTGATGATGTCATGCCTAAGTTATAAGTTAGTTAAAGATAGGGTTTGTCTGTGTGTGACTTCGTGACTATGCGAATTAGATCATGATAAGAGCTCTGATAAGAAGATACGAGTATCTGCGGAATATTTTGCAAAATACTGAGAGATATCGAGTCATCCTTGACAGTGACATTCTTTATTCTTTTTCAATTTTAAACACGGTTTATTCTGTAATTTACGTAGGTACTGATGTTTTAGTCTGTGATTTATTTCGAACTTTTTGAGTAACTTAAAGAAACATTAATCTGCTAAGTACAATGTTTTTTTTTCATATTGAACGGAAGTTTCGGAGATAGCATTAAAACAAAATAAAAACAACTCATTATTTTCTTAGTAGCGGAGAATAAAAACGTAATTCAAAATTGATTATAATAATTCCTATATAGGTCAAACTTGCATTGAGTTATACCGGAGCAAAATATTGGTATCTGGAGAAAATCATTCTATTTTAACCATGGCAGATGTTGATTACTCAGGTATTAGGCTTGTTTTAATCTGACACTGACGGCGCACCGTCAGCGCTGAGGGCCAGGATATATGAGTATATGAACTCCGAGGAAGTGTATTTGAATATCGCATAGCTCTCTTCACGCGCGGTATATAGAAGTTTATACATTTTTGGCTATCAGCGCCGACAGTCAGCGTGCGGTCAGCACGACTCTTAAACCAAGCCTATAAGTAGGTAAAATTATAACTATGCATATGATATAGTAAACTTCCTCCACTTACCTCTTGCAATATCCTCCTGATAGCTTCTCTGGGTGCGTCATCATAATTCTGAGGGTCCACTGAGAGCAGTTTCATGACCCGAACCTTCCCACTCGGACAGCGAGCGTACACATCTGTGAAGGTACCGCCACGATCTATGGCGAACTGGAATCCGTTTTGTGGTGCCATTACAACGTGGAACTGGAAAGATGAGATAAATAAACCCTTTATTGTGTACTATTTTAAAGTTGCAGTCATAAAAACATTCTAGCATTTGTTGTATAATGGGTCAGTCTTATCGCTTTCGCTAGCAGCGATCTTCTAGGCGACCATGGATGAATTATTTAATGCCATAATGGCACATGCGGAAACATTCATGGTTACTTTATCAATATAGTTAGGCAGGTGATTACCATCTGGGCCCCAGCTTAAAAGGGGCCCAATTGTACCCAAATCCCACCCTGTGTACATTTTTCAAGGATAGTTTGATTTTAGCCACTGATGTCGTTAAAAATAAAGAAATCTTAATATTATTATATCATCAGACTGCCTCGTTTGCCGCAATCGCTACTGCCGGGCAAGATCTCGGGTTCGATTCCCGGGTCAGGCAATATTGGTCGGGTATTACTGGGATTTTTCAAAAAAACTCAGTAGTAGCACGGAGTCTGTAATTGTGCCCGGTAAATGGCAATAGGTTCACCCCCTATTACATGGGACACATAACATAAATAGTGAAAAGTGGGTGTTACACTGTACAGTGGCATTAAGTGCCGTAATGTACACCTGCCTACCGCTTCGGGATAAAAGGCGTGATGTTGCGTTATTATATCATCACTACTAGACAATACTAGACATTAATATGATTCAAACGGAACATTCAATTTTGGAAAACAAAAAACAATTAATCAAGTTATAAACTAATTTAAACTGTCAAACACCAAGCGGTCACCGGTGACCGCGACCTATTGTTGTTTAATTGTGTCTATAAAACCGGTACTCGACGAGTTAAGATCCAAACACGGACTGCGAAATAGCTTTATCTATTTACATATTTGCAAAGCGCGTCACCTTAAGACGGCCTCTTTCAATTGCCTACTAGGTCAATGGACTATGCCTAAACATATTTCCTGTTCAAATTCATTGTGCCTATAAAGCCAAAGAAGATTCGTTACTTAGTGTACATATAGGTAATAAATACAGATAAATAAAATTGTAGTGTCTGTTTGTTATATTGAAATAATCGCTTTTTACTACATGCATCTGAATATACGATACCTATACCAATATAAGATTTTTAAAATTTTTGTCTGTCTGTCTGTTTGTAATGGCTGATCTCTGAAATGGTGGGTCCGATTTTGACGGGATTTACTGGCAGGTAGGCAGTTGATATACCAAGGTACTCCTTCTACTATATTACTATATAGGTGTCGCGGAGAACCTAACGGGTTACCAGGGCTCTGGCTCGACGTGCAGAAGAAGGAACGGGGTGCTTTTTAGTCAGTAAGAGTCTGACACTCCCTCACACCTCACCCAGGCGGGAAAGGTACCCCGCCTAACCAAAAGGAGTAGGTAATAATTTATTACCAAACTAAAAATTACCTTTATTACTAATAAAGGTAATTTTTATTTTGGATAATTGAAACAAAAAAAGTTATGTCCTAAAACTCATATTATACGCGCATTAAGTCGCGGGTAACAGCTAGCTAGTCTATCTTCTATAATATATAAATTAATCGCTGAATGTGTTGCTAAGCGCAAATATGGAGAGCAGCTGAACAGATTTCACTCATTATTTTATTGTTAGTTTTGGTATTGTTAGGAGAACGTTAACGAAAAATAAATAATTCGCAAAAACATTTCTACGGCTATATAAAGTTCGCGGGTATCGCTAGTGTCGGGAAGATAGAAATGAAGCCCGAAATACGTCTTGTAAAAATCCCAAAGCATAAATACAGGGTCGGACTTGGTTGGAGGTTGGCCGTAGGGGGCCCCAGTAACCTCTGTTGGCATTAGTAGTAGCTATGAGGGTGCATAGATGTAATACCTAACAGTAGGTTATTAAGTAGGTATTGCCTACACCATGTCATTTTCCTTAACTAGGGAAAATCACCAAGGAAAACTTAGACAGATGAATAGCACCTAATCAATAAGACAGTAACTATGAATGAATCACTTTTTTAATGTATTTTCCTAGCTAAGTACAAGTGCTAGGTAAATATGTTATTTTCTATTATAATAATTAATAGTTAATACTATAATAATGAGGAAAAAGATTGCTTGTTTCTTTGTTAGCATTTTAATAGGCTCTGAAACTTTTAGAGTGATGCGAAAAGGTATTTCCTCCTTGGATTCTTTATCACTACATAGTATAAAAAAAGTCGCTATCCACCGTCTGTCTGTCCCTATGTGTATGCTTAAATCTTTGAAACTACGCAACAGATTTTGATGCGGTTTTTTTAATAGATAGAGTGATTCAAGAGGAAGGTTTATATGTCTAATACATACATATTGCACGCGTGCGAAGCCGGGGTGGGTCGCTAGTTAGGAAATAACGTAGGATACTTTTTACAGACTTCAAAAAAAGGAGGATGTACTATGTTCAGCTGATTGTTTTTTTTTTTATATACTAATATTTCTATAGACTGCCGAGTTTTTGCCGAGTGGTGGCAACTGCGACTGCCGGGCAAGGCGTCTCGGGTTCGTTTCCGGGTCAGTCAAAGTATAACTGAGGTTTAAAAAAATCTCAGTAGTAGCACGGAGTCTGGAAATGTGTCCGGTACATGGCAATAGGCTCACCCCCTATTACATGGGACTCATAACATAAACAGTGAAAAGTGGGTGTTACATTCTACAGTGGCATTAAGTGCCGTAATGTGCACCTCTGCCTACCCCTTCAGGTATAAAAGTCGTGATGTTATGTGTATGTATTTCTATAGGATCTGGACCTGCTTAAGATAAGAGATAGCTTCTTAATCACATACAGACACAATTACATGCTCTATGTCAACTTATAAATCGATGTATTTTAGACTTTATTGCATAGTCATAGAGTTTGGAATTTATTAACAACAATATGAGTTATATTTATTAATATTTGATTTTTAATATGTTTTGACCTTTATTCTAGTTTTAGTTGTAAATATTACTTTGTAAATAAAATGTTTTATATTATGATGTGGTAATAAAGTTAAAAAATAGAAACTGCAAAACAATATGCCGCATGCAATCTACAATGGACCTGGAACATGGTTACATCAATTCATAATCACTAATTTCTAACTTGATTAGTTTGTCCAATTAATGCGGTGAGTATCATTTGACCTTTGCCTCTAAACATGACGGACCAAATTTTTTAACTTAATATTTAAACTGTATAATATCTTAATATTTTAAGCAACATATTTTATTATTCTTCCAGTTAAAAATCGAATACAAGAATTTAAAACAATCAAAATTTAAACCTTATTTCTGAATTTTCTCTTCGTCTTTAGGTAAAAAACGGCCAGTAGCAGAACATAAATATAATAAAAAAAATATAGGAGTACTTATTTAACAATGGCTCAGCTGTGGCTTTGAAAAGCATGCTTGTCTGCTAGCTTGAAACATGGTCAATTATTTGAATAGTTTGAGTAAAGAACTTCAATGTCTTATTCAATCAATCATCATTTGCAAACTTCGTCATTCGATCATTGCTAAGTAATTACCTATTGAGTTAAAAAAAATACCAAAAATAGTGACATAGACACAGTGGGCAGCAAGTTAACCTACCTATTCTTTTTTGTCAAATATCTTTATTGAATTATCAACTCTAGTAACTAAGTATTACATAAAGTCGAAAATCCATTGACAAAAATTGACACATAGAAGAAAGTTGATGTACTGGCCACTGTACTACAGAATACTACTGTACTAAATAAAAGTCTCAGCTATACAGCCTCATTTATACCTACTTTATTAATTTCATCAAAGAATATTACATAATCTCCAAGATATTTGTACATAAATAAACACCAGTAGAACACAGTAACTACATTATTAACTTGTCAGATAAGAGATGAAATAGATATCATTGTTCTGAAAATATTTATTAGCATTGACTCTTCATCGTAAACTAGATCTTAAAATCTGAAAAATATGGTTGACATTTGTTTGGGATACAATGACAAACAGCTATTTCATTTATTTTATTAGAATTTGTTTAAATTAATAATTATGACAGAGTTGTGTATTTAGAATTGCAGTGTTTTTCAGTGAATTGATACTTAATTTTTAGTTTTATGTTCATGATTGTGATTAATTGAATAGGTATAAATTATTACCTAGGCATACAGAAATGAAGTTCATAGCCTAACATTAAAGTTATAGTGTATTAAAAGTTATGCAGATGCACACTATATAAATAAATTATTTATTAAAAAAAAATTGCGGTAGACACTAAACATTTTTTTTACTCAAGGACGTATAAAAATATTATTGTTAGGTACCAAAAACATATGTTCTAATTAGATTCTAATAACCATTATCTAAAAGAAATTGACAAGATACAGGAACCTCGCGTAGTAACAGACCAAAAAAAAAATTAATAAAAATCTTTAAACTATAAAAAATATTTTTTATAACCATAGGTGCAGTGTGAAGAAAAGAGTTACTAAAATTCAAGATTATCAATACAACAGCAGAATTTTGCAACTCACCGTTTATCACAAACTCGAATAACGTAAATATTTATTTCGGTACGTCTTCACTTCACCACTCGTTGCAATAAACTTATCAAAAACAAAAGTCAACCTCAAATAACAATTAATAGTACGCGACCTAATCACAAATCTATTTATTTCTTTCGCACTTTGCGAATTATGACATTTTTGTCCTTCTCTAAAATTGACAATTTCATTGATAAGCCCTTGAACGCGACTCTTTTCAGCTGAGTTTAGTTGAGCTATTGTGATCTTTATTATTAGTAGTTATAAGAGTTTAAATGTAACTGCATTAAATTTTCACTCCGATTATGTATCATGTCATTTTTTTATTATTTACACGAGGTTTAAAAATAGGAATTAATTATACTGATTAAATAAATTTTACGTGAATTTTTCAATTTTAATGAAAATAGTTTTTATGACTTTTTTTTTAAAGTTTGAATTCAGTAAGATTTGGATTGTATTATTGAACGCATCCATAAACATAACCTAACTTTCTGTCAACGACAACGTCACGTCAAGCAACATAATATCGCGCGATTATTGAATGATTTTATTGAATTTCACACAAATAAGGCTACTAACGCTTGGGAATTATCTTAAAAGAATGGGCCGAAAAAATCGCCAATTCAATAAGTTCGCCCAGCGAAAGCGGGAACGCAAAGAACAGGTATTTTTTCAAATAAATGTAGCTATAACCTTTTTGTTAAACTTAGCAGGTGTTTACAATATCAATCTTGTGTTTTTAGGAGAAGAATCCTCAGGAAAAGCCAGCGGCTGATACTAGAAAGCATTACGAAGATATTGTGAGAGAAAATGCTGCTTTTGAAGAGTATTATAAGGTACTTTAAAAATGTTATGAGTCAATCGAATGTAACTATTACCAAGATTTGAGCTCATTAAACAACCAAATAACAGCCAATTCTTACTTCTAAATTATTATCAAATCACGATTGTATTTTGTAAAACAAAACAGCAAAATAAAAATAAAGGATTTTTTTTTGCTTTCAGAATCAAAAAGTGTGCCCAGAAGAAGAATGGGATACTTTCATGAAGACCCTAAAAGAGAACTTGCCCACAGCATTCCGTATCACAGGTTCTAAATGTGAAGCAGCTGCTCTGATGAAGATAGTACAGAGTCAGTACTTCTCCGAGATCCTAAATATGAAACTGCAAGTAGAAGGGGAAGGTGAACAGGGAGAGGAGATTAAACCTATTAATTTACCATGGTATGAAGCCATTTTATTTATTGAAACTATTATTGGCTAGTATTTGGCGAAATTACTGTGTTTTGAGACAAGTTCATTAAATTACACTAATGAAACAAGTAGGTACTGTATACTTTCCTTCCCATGTATCTTCTTTTTCTCGTGTATCTTGTGTGTATTTGCGTCAAAGTTTCAAGTTGAGAATTAGATTAAAACCTTCGTGAGACATACTAAATTACTAAACAAGGAAACTTGACTAGTTTCAAGCCATGCTAGAGACTCATATTCCACAGTACCTCATTAAACAATTACATAAGTGAGCCGAAAACATAATAAGTAATTGAGAATTAGATTCTTACATATTTACAAAGTTATGATGCTCCTACAGGTACCCAGGCGGCTACGCATGGCAACTCCGTCTCTCTCGAACAGACATCAGACGTAATGAAGCTCTCTACAAACTTCACAACTTCTTAGTTGCTGAGACTGCAGCAGGCGGAGTGTCGAGGCAGGAGACCGTGTCTATGATACCTCCCGTTGTGTTAGATGTTCAGCCTCATCATAAGGTAAGCAGTGTGTTTAAATACAAATACAAATATTATTTATTTCGTCAATGTAGGTATGTTACAGTAGATGGTAGATAATATTATGGTAGTGCGCCACATTGTGTCTGTACAGACATACAAAATTTTTATTTTTATACAATTTTAATAATAAAATTTACTAATAAGTATTCCGTCTAAGCCCTGTAGTGATGGCGAAGAATGCATTTGTCACAATTACCTACTCTATTGCCTCTATTTACTGCCTCGTTGGCCGAGTAGGGTTCGGGCAAAGTATTACTGGATTTTATAAAAAAATCTCAGTAGATGTACGGAGTCTGGAATTGTGCCTGGTATATAGCAATAGGCTCACCCCCTATTAAATGGGACTCATAACATAAATAGTGAAAAGTGGGTGGTACATTGTACAATAACATTAAGTGCCGTAATGCACCTCTGCCTACCCTTTCGGGGATAAAAGGCATGATGTTATGTTACATCTTCTATTCTTCCCATGGGTGTCATAAATCCAAGTCCGTTAGCAAAGATCAGAGGCCTGAGTACGAGTTTGATTTACGTTTAAAGTATTCGAAACGAGTACGCGTTTACCAATCTGATTGGCCGGCGCCAATGAACCAACCAATCAGAGCGCCTAAAGCGTATTCGTTACGATTACTTTAAGCGTATAACCTGGGTGTCTTCAAGGGCCGAGTGAATAGGTTGCTTATGGGACGACGTGCTCCATCGTAGACTGCATCATCGCTTACCATCAGGCGAGATAGTGGTCAAATGTCGCCCCATTAAATATAAAAAAAGCGTAAAATAAACGCGTACTAAGGCCTTAGAGCAGGGATGGCGAACCATTGGCACGCGTGCCGTTGATGGCACGGAACACAACATTTTGGGCACGACAGTGACTACAAAACTGATGAATGATCAGAAACCTACAAAGCATTTGCGGTGTCTCGAATATTGCAGGTGTACTCAGACTGCGGTGACAGCTAACTAGGTCAACTGTATACATTATTGCTACAGATTGACAGTAAATATCAGTCGATGGCACACATAAAACCGTAAAATACTTTTCTTCAAAGTAATTGGCACGCTAATGTGTAAAGGTTCGCCTTCCCTGCCTTAGAGCCTCGAACACGTACTCGTTTAAATCACTTTTAACGTAAATCCAACTTGTACTTGGCCTTTCATTGGTTGGTTCATTAGAGCCGGCCAATCAGAGCGTCGAACGCGTACTCATTTCGATTTTGAAACGTAAATCAAACTCGTACTACGAGTAACTCGGCTCAGAATATAAACTTTAAAATGTCTTATCTACGCTAGAAATAAAGCCTATATAAAAGAATGTCATAATCTAGTGGATGACCTCAAGTGGTTGATGTTAACACAAACAAATTTTTTCAGGTATTGGACATGTGTGCAGCTCCTGGATCTAAAACAGCTCAGTTAATTGAATTCTTACATGCAGAAGAAGACAAAATGCCAACAGGTAAATACATAAATTTATCTGTTAAAACACCGGCTCCCGGTATAAAACACATTATACCCGCAACTGTCAACAGACAAGAAGTTATGAAGTTCTATCTTCTGTCTCTACTCTTTCACCATCGGTAACAATACCATTTAAAAAAAATCTGGTTGTGCTCACTTGCTTCTAAATTTTTACTGCCATGTCACTCCTTGGCCTTTAGCCAAAACCACTTTAGCGCTTGTCTACAGAGAGAGTAGAAAACTAAATGTATGGGGATGACACTGATAAGTGTCAAAATTTACGTCAATTCTATATAATTTGGTTTTCTATTCTACATGTAGACAAGCGCTAAATGGCATTTGGTTACAGCTGCTTATTACATTTTTACCGCCTTTACCACTCTTTTTTTTTAAGAGGGGAAAATCATCGCATGGCTGCTCCCGCCTGGGCGACGCGGGAAGGAGTGTCAGACTCTTACTGACTAAAAACCACCCCGTTCCTTCTCCTGCATGTCTAGCTGGAGCCCCGGTTACCCGTTAGGTTCTCCGCGACTCCAAATTCTAATTCTTTATTGCGTTCCACAATGTTTTACTTAGGTGGTAACATAGAATAATACAGTTCATTGTGGACCCTGTCGGGCACAGCAAGACTCGGAGCCTTTACCACTCCTATCTCAATATTTTACCACCTATTTTCTGCCTTCCCTCAGGTTTTGTGATGGCGAACGACGTGGACAACAGTCGGTGTTACATGTTGGTACATCAAGCCAAGAGGCTCAACTCTCCGTGTATACTCATCACTAACCACGACTCCGCTGTCATGCCTGCACTTGAACTTACTAATGAACAGGTTAGTTGTATTGTTTCTTTATCAGTTTTTATTTTTTTAATATTATTATGTTGATCTGCCGTAATGATCTGTCGCTAGACTATTATCAGATGTGTTGAATGTCTACTGTCACTTATACATATAAGGTGCCGCGTTAACCTTTTCACAATTTTGAATTCATTTTTTATGAGTTGTTTTAATTGTGGGAGAGCCATGCTTCGGTACGAATGGGCCGGCTCTACCGGAGTGATACCACGGCCTTACAGAAAGCCGACGTGAAGCAACGCTTGCTTTGTGTTTCGTCGTGTGAGTGAGGTTACCGGAGGCATAATTAACTCCCCCCTCCCGTCTCCCCAATCCCCGAATCCGCTGGTAACACACTTGTAACGCCTTGGTGTTTCAGGTGTCCATAGGTGGCGCCGATTGTTTACCATCTGGTGATCCGTCAGCTCGTTCGTTAATTGTTTGTTTACATTTAAACTGAGTCCATTAAAACCTATCAATCTGTTTTCCTCTCCTCAGAATCCAGGATCGACCAAACCACTGAAGTTTGACCGCATTCTATGCGACGTGCCGTGCTCAGGCGACGCTACTCTCCGCAAGAACCCCGACATATGGCTCAAGTGGTCCACTGGGAATGGAAACAATTTGCATGGGTAAGACTAAAGTCTAATATAATGAACAACTGCATCAAATTTAGTCAAATTCTATTCAGAATTGAATAGAATGATCAGCAAACTAAAGACTGTTTACTTTATTAGAATTTCAACTTTGTTGTTTTGTATTTAAATCGAAAACCAATACATTTTTGTACAATAACTATTATGAGACAAATTTAAAGCTGATTTTTCCACCATTACTTAATTCTTAACTGTAGAATAATATTCAAAGTTATTGCTCTGATAAAATATAATTGAGCATAGAAAAATCGGTCTTAAATAAGTTAAAACATAAAGAAATTCAAGTTCAAGACTCGTATAAAGTCGTCTCTAAGGTTTTTACCCCACATTATTTACCCCGCACGCTCATAATTATGAACCCCTGTACAATTCCAAATTAATCGAACATCCTCGAAGATTGCAAATAACCTACTTATCTCCCTTCTAGGATCCAATACCGTGTCCTCAAGCGTGGCTGCGAGCTCCTAGAAGTAGGAGGTCGACTAGTGTACTCGACGTGTTCGTTCAACCCGGTGGAGAACGAGGCCGTCGTACACAGGGTGCTCCAGGAGACGGCCGGGGCTGTACAACTCGTTGACGTCGCTGCTATGTTGCCGGGGCTAAAGTTTCATAAAGGTAGGGGTGTATTATTGTAGAAATGTATTATTAACTAGCTTTTACCCGCGGCTTCGCTCGCGTCACAAAAGGATAAAAAGTAGCCTATGTGATATATACCAATACACACAGCGCCATCTATACTAATAATTTCGTTTTCCCTCGAGAATATCAAATTTTTCCGGGATAAAAAGTACCCTATTATTTAATCCAGACTTCTAACTTCACGTCTGCAAAAATTCAAAGCAATCGGTTTAGTAGTTACGGCGCGAAAGTGGAACAAACAAACAAACTCACTTTCCGATGAGGTAATATTAGTAAGGATTCGATAGGCACTGTTCCGTAAAAGTTACGGGAATTCTCCCTTTCTTACATTATGACAGATGGCGAAGGCATATACCTTGTCTTATCACTACATAGTATAAAACAAAGTCGCTATCCGCCGTCTGTCTGTCCCTATGTATGCTTAGATCTTTAAAACTACGCAACGGATTTTGATGCGGTTTTTTTAATAGATGGAGCGACATTCTTAAGGAAGGTTTGTATGTATAATACATGAATATTGCATCCGTGCGAAGCCGGGGCGGGTCGCTATAATTGATAATACATAAAGGCTAAATTTTAAGTTGTACTGCCGCGCAACGTGCCGCAGGTTCGATTCCCGCACGGACCAACTCTTTGTGTGATCCACAAATTGTTATTCCAGATCTGGGTGTCATGTGTACGTGAACTTGTATGTTTGTAGACGCACCCACGATACAGGACAAAATCTTAGCGTGGGGCAACGTCTTTTTCAAAAACAAAAAAAACTTAAATATCATGCCATCTCTGTCATTTTACAAAGAATTTGTAGTGACAGAACTATACTTAAGCGCTACTTAAACCTGAGTAGCGTTAGAGTATTTCAGCGTAAGAGAGCTTGAATCAATAATAATGTTTCCTACAGGAATGACCTACTGGCGTCCAGCGTCAAAAGACATGGTCTTCTACGAGAAGTATGAGGATGTACCGGAGAAGTGGCAGACCGTGGTCAGGCCGCAGATGTTCCCGCCCAAACCTGAAGACCTACCCAAATATAATCTGGATAGATGGTGAGAAGCAATAAACTTAATAATAATAATAATTTGGATTGCATTATGATTGCGCCGATAGTCGTATCTGCCAATGGCCTCATTGCTAATGCTAAAATCAACACATAACATAACATCACGCCTTTTTATCTCCGAAGAGGTAGGCAGAGGTGCACTTTACAGCACTTAATGCCACTGTACAATGTAACACCCACTTTTCACTATTTATGTTATGAGTCCCATGTAATAGGGGGTGAAGTAACCAACACCTAAGAGTTATAGCCAAGAAATATAATTTTAAAGAAAGAAAAATCATTTGGTTTACTGTATACATGTACACAGATACAAAAATAAAACACAATTAAAAAAATACAGACATAAAATATCTTAAAAATACAGATAATAAAAAAAGAGTAACGACAAGAACCAAGAAGCAACAAAGTAAAACAAAATAGTGACGACACAATTGGGTATTTTCCCGGATCAAAAATAAATTATTATGATTTTTCAATCCAATTAAATATTCAAAAATAATTACATATTCATTCATATATTTGACGATATACTTAATTTACGATTTATTCTAGCATTTCTTTCAGAAATAATTGTGCTATATGACTCGTAAATATGATGATGTCATAAGTTAGTTTTTGGTACAAAATTCATAGAATAATATCGTTTTTGACGGTACGATAAAAGTATAGAATGTGATTAGTTGTAAAATACCGTATTATTATTGTTATTACCCAGAAATCTAATATTAAACTGTCAAACACCAAGCGGTCACCGGTGACCGCAACCTATTGTTCTTTAATTGTGTCTATAAATACGGTACTCGACGAGTTAATAAAACAGGAAATAAATTACATTTATTAGCGCGTGCCAATTTATTTTAATTTCATTTCCCTCAGCATAAGAATTCTACCCCACCACCAAGACACTGGTGGTTTCTTCGTGGCAGTGTTTGAGAAGGTCTCCCCTCTACCATGGGAGAAGGATATCAAGCCGGCAGAGAGCTCGGAAGTTAAAGAAGAAGAGAAAAAAGAACCGCCCAAGAAGAAGAGAAGAATGGGCGGGTATAGGGAGGATCCTTTTGTTTTCTTCTCAGGTAAGTGGGAAGTAAGGTTATAGAAATAACTGATTTTATATTTGTGAATATTTATAAATGTGGGTCCTATTAGTCATAGACCAGGCACAAATCCAAACTGCGTGTGAGTGTGGGAGAGCCATGCTTCGGCACGAATGGGCCGGTTCGACTGGAGTGATACCACGGTCTTACAGAAAACTGACGTAAAACAACGCTTGTGTTGTGTTTCGTCGTGTGAGTGAGGTTACCGGAGGCCCACTTACCGCCCTCCCCGAATCCTCCACAATCCTCAAATTCCCAATTCCCAAAAGGCCGGTACCGCACTTGTAACGCCTTGATGTTTCGAGTGTCCATGGGCTGTGCCAGTTGCGCCATTGCTCGGCAGTCGGACTTGCGACCATTTAGCCAACAAAACAGGCAGCTCTTAAAATTAGTTCGTGGAAAGCGACCGATAAACAAAAGAACAAGTTATTTTACAAGTTATCTACTATATAAAAATAAGTCGGGTTTTCCTTCCTGACGCTATAACTCCAGAACGCACGAACCGATTTCCGCGGTTTTGCATTCGTTAGAAAGGTCTCGGTTTCTGTGCGGTTTATAGCAAAGAATGTTACATAAAACGAAGCCGTCTGGTGGCGAAACGGAGGTCGCCGGGTTTGCTAGTACTATGTAAATAAATATACTAAAATGTCTAAATAACATTACAGGCGAAGAAGAAGACGTCTACCCGTCAATAAAAGAGTTTTACGACCTCCAACAAGATTTCAACGCGACCTGTCTTCTAACAAGGTGTCATGTCGGTAAAAAGAAGAATATATACCTCGTGTCTCCTATTGTTAAAGACGTAGTTTCTTTAAACGAGGGCAAAATGAAGATCATTAACACCGGAGTCAAGACTTTCGTGCGCTGCGATAACAAGAATATGGTCTGTCCTTTTAGGTATGTATTAATATATATTACTAGCTTCTGCCCGCGACTTCGTACGCGCTATCCCGTTTCCTCCCGTTCCCTTAGCATTTTCAGGACTTTTTCTGTCATAAGAACCTTCTCCTGACAATAACAAACACAACAAAAAAAAAATCAGCCAAATCGGTCTAGCCGTTCTCAAGTTATGGCGTGACAACTGGAAACGGGTTACATTTTTATTGTACATTTATTTATATTACATTTTTTACGCGCGCGCCTCAAAGAGCCATCAGACCACCACGGATGGGGCCCAATAGGGCTGATGCCGATTCGGAGTCGCGGAGAACCCAACAGGTTACCGGGGCTCCGGCTCGACGTGCAGGAGAAGGAACGGGGTGGTTTTTAGTTAGTAAGAGTCTGATACTCCCTCCCACCTCACCCAGGCGGGAGCAGTCATTTGATGATTTTCCCCCCTTTAAAGAAAATCGTTTCTTGGGTCTCAATGTCTGCGTGTAACCTTTCTCGTACAAGAATCCATCAAGTAGTTAGTTTTTATAGAATAGGGCGATAAACGAGCAAACGGATCACCTAATGGCAAACGATCCCGACACCCGCAATATTAGAGCTTTTGGAGGGGAGGGGGGAAATTGGGCATTCGGTGTTCACATCACTTACACTCCGAAACCCAACGCTGTGGCTGTTTCACGCTGTTTTTTTGTAAAGTCGTGGTATCAAATTAGTAGAGCTGGTTCATTCGGGCCGAAGCACGCTTCTACCAAGTATTTTTCAGTATTTATTTTCAAAAGGGCTTTAGTATATTTCATAATTTAATTTCTAGATTTCAATGAGCATTACAATTTATTTGAATTCCGTTTTCTTAGGTAATTAATACTTATTTTATCAATTTCTCTCATTCAGGCTATCACAAGAAGGTCTCCAAAGTATAACCCAGTTTATAGGCCCAAAGCGTCGCCTGCGCATTCTCAAGGAAGATCTGATCCTTGTACTACAGAATGACAACCCTAGCAAGCCGCCCGATGTCAAACTGTTCACGGAACAAACTCAGGAGTTGGTGAAGGACTTTGGTGAGTGATACGTATATTTGTAAATTTTAAAAACATGTGTGATAGGAATAGACGAACTTGCCCATGATCGCTATCGTGTACTTGCCAACAAGTCAAATTCAATATTTTTTTCGAACTGTCAGAAACGACAGTTTTCTATGATTTTTGTACGAGATTGCGTATTGTGACGTCAAGGGGCGTCCATAAATTACGTGAGATGTTTAAGGGGGGAGGGGGTAAACCTAAATCTCATCTAATCTTACGTTGGAGAGAGGGGGGGTCTCGGCAAAAATCACGTATTTTTTCTGATAGAAACAAAAAAAAACTATACCTACTATTTTTACCGACTTCATACTTCATGTATTCCAGATTGTACATGCTTAAGATTTAATTGTACATGCACATGGGTTTTTTTTCTTTTTGCAATAACAATGTACGTTTAGTTTACGGGAAAAACCAACATTTTGAAAAATCTCTTATGAGATTGGGAGATGGGGGAGGGTGTTGAATAAAATCTCACGAAATCTCACCAAGGGGGGAGGGAGGAAAAGACAATTAAAAAAACACCTCACGCAATTTATGGACACCCCCTCATGTTTTTTTTAAATTTCTGACTGTAGTTTGGTGTTACATTGTTCTAACACAATTAAAGCATAAAAATGTGTAACTAAAGAATTGTATTGTAAACCTGATTGAAAAAGAGTAACCTATGGAGTTTCTTGCTCGTTCTTCTCCATAGGAATCTACACCTTGGAATGAGCAACTAGCTTCACTTTAAATGTTATGTTTACATTCAAAAATGCCTTCCTGGATTTTGATTTTGACTTTGATGCTTTTAAGAAAGGTTTTAGTAGTTTGAAGTCGTTACTGATGTATCTATAAAAGTCACGTTGTACATGTTATGCTACTCATAGGTTAGTTAAAATTATTATTAACTTATTTTAACTTTACTTTTACTGTATGTTTGTTAATTGTTATGTAGTAAGTACTAAGTAGTGCATCTTTGATCTCGTGACCGTGTATGGTGGTGCTGACACCCCTAAAATTTGCAACGCCTGAAAAAGGCCGTTAAGTTGTGCCTGTTATTCCATAAGACCTGTATGTATTACCTTAACATGCAAATAAAGAGTTTGAGTTTGAGTTTGAGTTTATGATCTCATTTAGGTATTATAATATTTGTAATAGATTAATGTTATGTTTTAGGAATCTTGTACATATTATACAACATACTTAACCCAATAGAGGTTAACTATGTTGTATAATATGTATAGGATTTTTAAATTTAAATAAGTAATTGTTTTTGTTTATTTTTTCTTTGTGTTGTAAAATTTCTTTTTTATTTGTATTTTAGATTATTGAGTTTAGTTTAGCCAAGAATTTGTTCATTTTTGTTTTTTACTTGTATGATTTTGTTATAATTGGACGTTACATAGATTTAGTTTAAGGCCTAGCTATCGCAATGGAGAAACCTGTCATGATAGTTTAGGTAAGGTTTTATATAAATAAATAAATCGAGCTAACGATTAACATGTCACTTACAGCTACAGGCAGCTGTGTACTAGAATACAAGGAAGAGGGTCAAGAATCCAACCTGGAGCTGACACTAGTCGGATGGCGCGGCGTCCACTCACTGCGAGCATACACTGCTACACCTGACACAGTCCATTATTTGAGACTGTTGGGCGCTGACTATAGTAAATATGGTAAGTTGAAATTTTTTTGATAAACAATTTTCTATGGTAATTTAAAATCAAGTTAATTTTAAAGATTAATATAACTATTAACTACTCTATTAAGTAAAATCGCGTCGACGTCGTGACCGCGCACGCTGCCCATGAGGAAGAACCCCTCTGTGGTTCGAAACTAGTAGAGCTTTTCTCAGTATATTTACGTGAGTATCCCGCGATTTTACTTAATTTAGTATGTCTCACGATAGTTATTATAAAAACATATTAACTACTATGCCTTTAAACTTAATTAATTCTGTCTCCTGCAGTAATTCACTGAGGGAAGTGGAAACTATCGAGTTTTTTCTTCTTCTCTTAAAATATCTTCTGATTTATTTCATCATACCAAGACAGTTATTCATGTCCCTGGGACGCGCCGGACTTCAATGTTCCGGTGTTTTCATGGTTGTATCTACTGTAGAACCTGGCTTACAGGAGTTGCAGCGGTTTTGGGAGGTTGTGGCGATATGGTCTCATTAAAAAAATAACTACTATGACCCAATTCACACATTTTCTTCGGTTACGACGCTGTCTATCTTGCACACTGTACACAATTTCATTAAGCAACCAAGTAATAAGAAAATCCTATTTAAACTGCCCTGTCTAGAGATCAAACCTGCTTCTTTGTCGTAAACATTCGAATAATGAGGATAACCAGCCTAATTCCGTCCACTACTTTACATAGGCTTCTCCAATAGCATACCAGTACTTTTTTTTTGAGGGAGAAATCATCCAATTTCTTCTCCCGCCTTGGGTTAGACGAGAGGGAGTGTCAGACTCTTACTGACTATAAACCACTCCGTTCCTACTACTGCACTTCGAGCCGAAGCCTTGGTAACCCGTTAGGCCTTCTGCGGCTCCATCGGGTATCAGCCCTGCTGGGCCCCAAATAGCACACCACTAAGCTTGATATTCGCATAGAGTATCTTGATCGTTCTTTTCAATACGAAACTACGCATTGTAATGAGCTTTGAGTACTGACGGACTGACTGACAGATAATTATTTTACTTCTTTGGTCTAATTAAAATTAATAATCTATCGTTTACTGTTCCAGATGTGAACAAATTTAAAAAAGCCTCAGAAGTTCCGGACGCTGAAACCGAAGCTAATGACGTCACAGAAACAAACGCGACTGAGTCCACTAGCGCCGCAGCAGCCGATAGCGAAACTAACGGCGCAGGCGCCGACATAGAAATGGTTGAGCAAAATGCTTCATAGTGAATTATACTGTTGTATATTTAACTATAAGTGATAATATGTTAATATTATAATTATAATATTTTATTTTGTATAACCTGAATAAACGCTTTTGTTTATCAATTTTGAGGTTTTATTGTTTACTTTTACGCTACGACCTGCTGACGCGATTTGCACCCGCGCCCGCCGCGGTAGCGGAATGGAGGCGGAATTTTTAAAACTCACAAGACCGCAATTTTCTGCGGAACTCGCAGCCCACCGCGGTTGCGATTATTGCCCGCAAACTTAACAGTTGATTATCGCAATATGGGCGGTTAAAGGCGGTTAATTTAAGTGTGGGAGAGCCAAGCTTCGGCACGAAGGGGCCGTCTCGACCGCAGTAATACCACGGCCTCACAGAAAACCGACGTGAAGCAACGCTTGCGTTGTGTTTCGTCGTGTGAGTGAGGTTACCGGAGGCATAATTACCCTCCCGTTCCCCAATCTCCCCAATCCCTGAATCCCCAACGATCCTCAAACTCCTAATCCCCAAAAGGCCGGTAACGCACTTGTAACGCCTCTAGTGTACCAGGTGTTCATGGGCGACGCCGATTGCTTACCATCAGGTGATCTGTCAGCTCGTTCACCGGCTTATGCCATAAAAAAAATAGTTGGATTCTAGACTAGCCGTCCCATTGCGATTCCCCGCCAACGGAGTAGTTCCGGTAATTAGAGCGTTCATTCTCTACGCGTTAATAAATATAGGAAAATAAAAACAAAAAACACATTTATGTTTAGAAACCCTTTATTTTCTTCTTTCGCATTCGTTTCATTCGCATACCAGCGATAACAACCCTTATTACTTTACATTCTAAAGCCCATATTTGTTTGAAACAATATTTTAACATACAATCTCATAACACAATTAATCAACAAATAATCAGATCAAACATACTTATGAGAAAATATTGCACAGAAACATTATTAAAATATAACTTACACAGATAATAATAAGATACATTTTAGCTTGACAAATAACATAAATACATAAAATAATAACAAATTCGTATTGCAGATATAAATCTTGAGAGCAATCACATTAGCACTTAGATAACTATATTATGCTCTTGTAGAATATTTATTGAAGTGACAAGACATTAACCGATAGTGGCGACATCTAGGGTGAGCAAAAATGTGATAACTCTCATTTTAGGCGATTCATCTTTGTGAAAGAGTTACTAGGCAATAATATAATTATCATTGTTGTATTGTTGCTTATTAAAATGCGATTAAACAATTACATAAGTAAAAACGGGCTTTTCCTACCTAACACCTCTTTGCCAATTGACTACGCACCTCTTATTTTAAATTATCGATTTCCAAATGCATTTAAATGTTATTTCATTTTCGTCGAGATCGAATTGCAGTTAAACTGTTAATGAAGAGAGATCAAGTAAGTCAGATAAATAAATCACCAACTTTCCCATTTATATCTAATAGTAAGATGTAGGATTGATTTGAATTTCTTTTCTTTGGTTATTATTAGAAAAGTATTAAAAAAAGTTTTATTTTATTATTTGTAAAGTTACACTTTTTAAAGTTCAATTTAGAAATTGACACGAAGACAAAGGAGAACGTGAAGAAAATTAAATATTGGATAGAGTTTAACAAACTTTTCAATAATTATTATGTTTTCGGCTTTTTCACGTAATTATTTGACGAGGAACTCGACTAGTTTCAAGCCATACTAGAGGCTCATATTCACATGCCATGCCAGTAGCTGCGCGACAGTCGCCGCGTCGCGGGTCGCGAAATGCTGCTCATGACTATGAGCCTCTAGCAAGGCTTGAAACTATTCGAGTTCCTCGTCAAATAATTATGTAAGTCGAAAACATAATAATTTATTAATATGTCTCACGAAAGTTATAATACAAACTTCTCGATATTCGTAAAAACTTGGCATGCGCACTGCCATGCCCCTAGGATCGACCTCGACAAATCGCAAATCGCAGACCAGAGAAAAATACTTACGTCAAATTTTGAATTTAGAAAGCACAATCGAATCAAATTTTGAATCAGTCCAATGAGTTACGATAATACTTTTATTTTTTAAATACTTCATGGAATATTGGCAAAGGTCGCATTTTTTAATGTGCGTAATTTGAAATGATTGTTTACCTAATTTCTTACATTTTATAATAACTCAGACATGAATATTTGTTAGACAAAACTCTTTGCAATCTTTCTTTCGAAGTCTTTAGCGGATCTTTTTGTTTATATTATTCAAAAATAAAGCATTACTTTATATATCATCCTTTAAAAACAATACTTAGAATAGTATTTCTATTAGAAAACAATAGAACTAAGAAATCATTTTAGTACTTAAACTATGTAACCTAGGTACTGTAAAACTTCAGTGCAAATCGTGCATTTCACAATTATTTTGAAAGCAGTAAAATGTTATTGGCGTAGAATAAATAACTAAATAGGAACACACACAAACAACTGCGGGTTGTGATAGATTAGTTTACAAACGATACAATATAATGTACACTGTAATATATTATAAATCGGTAATTCTGTATCTACTTGAATAGTGGAAGAATATTTTTAGTACTGGTGTAAAAATCAAAGAATTATTCTGTACAGAGAGCAACTGTTGGCTAATTGTTATGCTTACCTACATACGAGGGATGTTTTCACAAAGTCAATCTCTGACTGACATACATACACATAACTTCACGCCTGTCTATCCCGTGGGGGTAGACAGAGACTATTTTTTTTAAGAGGGGAAAATCATTGAATCACTGCACCCGTCTAGGTGAGGCGGGAGGGAGTTTCAGACTCTTATTGACTAAAAACCGTTAGGTTCTCCGTGACAGGCAGAGACTACTAACCTCTTTTGCTTCATCAACAGTCATAATCATTTCATGCATGCTCGTCGGTTATGGGTACTTAGTTTTAATTTGGCCGTCATTTAATACCTACTTACATATATCGCCAATCTGCTCCGTACATGTCCGTCTAGGGGCCCCTCTACCGATGACCCCATTCATATCCGCTCTGTATCCCTGATTGAATCGTCCACTATTCAAGATAGATATTGCTGTTTACATGAACTATCCGTATGGTAGGCAGATTTGCAATAAAGTGTACCACTCAAGTGTACCTTATAGAGTCACTATGCATATTATATTCCTTGAAAATATGGCACGTGTAAGTTAACCAAAAAGATAATTACATTAAGTGTATTTTCCTTTACATTATTTCTCTACGATTTCATCTAGTTAGGTACGTAATAGGATGAGTATTATCTAGCATAAGATTTGATATACTACCCTACCTAATGCTTAGAAGATTGCCACGGCCTATTAGATTAGAATAAACTATAAGTTTTTGTGTGAGTTTAATAATAGGTAGGTAATAAATAAAATAAAACCTAATTGGGTTGTTAGACTCATTCTCGTAATCGTTGAAGTTCGTCGAGGCCTCAGAGTGCCAAGCACGAATAACAATCATATTCGTAACTTAATAATATCGAGCGCGTTCGGTTTTTCTCGGTGCTTACTCTTGAAACCAATCTCAATGTCAATGCAATTTCAATCCAATAAAATCTCAATAATTATTCAATGTCAAAATTATACAACCCCGATTGAGGTAGCTGTTAAAATAGCATTCAGAGAATGGAGCCAAACTCAATACCATTTAGTTCATTAAATATTCACGCAATACGGATGCAATGGGCGCTAGTGTCGTAACTCGAGAGTACGAATTTTCACAATACCAATGTCGATCGATCGGAATTGGATTCAAGAGTAGGTAAGTCCCTGCCCCCTGATTGGCCGGCTTCAGTGAACCAACCAATCAGAACGACGAACTCGCTCGATACTGTTACTATACGAATGCGATTCAAGGCACGTCGCGTGTGCGACTACAGACGTCTTTAAGCTGTACACACGGCCATACATCAACCTATACAAAACCAGTTTATCCTGGTGTCGCGTCGCATCATCTTTCCGCACATTTAACGTTCAGTTTATACTGGTTATGTAAAGCTCGATGTGTAGCCGTGTGTACAACTTATTCAGCTTATATATCTCACAATAATAGTTATTAAATAAAAACCGACAGTCTCATATTATCCTATTGCAGAAAATAATAACTAAAATGCTTTAATAAGAGTAAATATCATCAGTCAAATGGATTTAAAATCTGATTGTACCTCAACTTTTAAGGGCTAACAAAATAGTTCAACCAATCTTATTTTAACAAGTTCTTCTCATCAAGTATACCTTAAAACGTTAGTACAGAAAGCAGTGAATGCGTAAGTATTAAATAAAATATTGGTCGTTAATAACTTATTCCGTAGGTATTGTGTGTGCACACAGCTTTAATTCCGAAAAATTATAAACCCAATTAAAAGTCAGCACGAACCAAACTAGATACTCATGAAAGAATGGGATGATACTTAAATACATATTTTGTGGTGTAGTGGTCAATATTTATACTGGAAGTACTTACCTATGATGTATATCATATATGGTTAATAAAGAAAACTTAAAACACAACTAAGGCAAAGAAACACGCGAATCCTAAAAATAATGTAAACGTGAAAGTAAATTGACGAGGCCAAGAGGAACAAAAGAGAACACTGATTCTAAAAATCTATAAAACAACCAAATCTGTAGACAAATCCTGGAATACTGAAACGTTACTCAATTTTAAGTCGTGTTTAAATATCGTTCTATCTCTGTCATTTCACAAAGAATTAGTGGTAACAGAACTATACTTAAGCGCGACTTAAAATTGAGTAACGTTTCAGTATTCCGACATAAAACACCAATCCCAACTTAAAAATAGAACACCACACACACACACATAAACAAGATTCACACGAAAACCATTCAAACCATTTGCGCACACAAACAACCTTTAAAGTTAAATAAACCTATAAATATTGACCACACACACACAGACACATGCGTCACCATCTTAAAACTAAACGTTACATCTATACCAACAGCTGAGAACCCACGCATTAAAACCTTTATCAAAGACCCTCGATCCTTTATCACAGTGGGTGATGTGGTTTCTTTTAAGCTAAAGCTAATTACGAGCTAAATATACCTAAAGTAGGAGATAGGAACGTAGATAGAGAGGCAGAAGGTATAGGAGAAGTAGTCGGAGATGAGAGAGTAGAAGAAAATGCTGTATATAACTGTGAAACACTTATTATGTCATTAATATAGTATAGGAACGTAGAGGAACGGAGGTGTAATAGAGATTGTAGATGAGAAAATAGAAGATTGCTCTTTGCAGTGAAGTTAAAATTTAATGCTCTGCTCTTTGCAGTTAAGAAGATAATAAGAATGTAGACGGAAGAAGAGTTAGAAAATGTAGCAGTTTAAGTTCGACTTGTGGAACTTCCACAAGTCTTTCTTAAACTGCTACATTTGATATTTGATGATACAGTGAATGACAAGATAGTAGAAAAAATATTAGAGGTAAGACAAACGATAGAAGACGAATAAGAAGCAACATCAATAGAAAAAAGAGGAGATTGTAGAACAGGTAAAAGTTTCGAATAGTTCATGATTTTCAAACTTAGATGTTTTATTAGTATTATTGATAGGAAAGAAACTGAATACCTACAATTGTTAATAATATAAGTTGGAAACAAGAAAATGCTTTCAGAAAATTCAAAAAATCAAAGATAGATAGATTTTCATGTGCAAGAAAGAGATGAAGCAAAAAAGTGTACTAGAAGAGAAAGAGAGATAAGAGTCAGAACTTACCCTTAAATCAAAATCTATGCTTACTTATTACATAACTATTCGCTACGCTAAGCTACTATATTTACTTAATTAAACTTAATGCTACTGACGAATGAAATAAACAAATATTCAGAGTCATTTAATGGCTACTTAATCCAGTCCTTAGCAATTGTTTTGCGAACAAAATCGTTACTAAGGAATAGTTTAAATGTCTCTGAATATCGCAGTTAGAGAATCCATTTGACTAAATGATAAAACTCTAAAAATAAACTACAAAAAATAACGTAAATTCTATTAATGATAACTGTATCAAAATGTAACAAATAGCGACACCTAGTCGATGGTAGATAAACTAAACTATACTCACTGGTAGGTAACTGTAGTCTCTGGTAACAACGTTCCTTTTTTAAAATAAAGTAGTGTGTAGTCCGCACTGAATAACCAAACGTGTTTTGCTAAATAATTTCGGAATTCCATTTTAATTTTCTACTATACTATAGGTACCAAAAGGCTAGTGGTTCAATTATTATCTACCTATTAGGATATCAATAAAAAGTATTAGTGAGTCAACTATTTAGAATTTATTATTTATGTATATGACTGTACCTGTTAATAACAAAACATCAAGCCTTTTATCCCCGAATTGGTAGGCAGAGGTGCACCTACACTTTTCACTATTTATGTTATGAGTCCCATGTTATAGAGGGTGAGCGTCTTGCCATATACCGGGCATAATTCCAGATTCTGTGCAGACAGATTTTTTTTTTATAAAACCCCGTAATACTTTGCCCGACTCAGGAATCGAACCCGAGACCCCTTACCCAGTCGCACTTGCGACCACTCGGCCAACGAGGCAGTCAACTATTTATTATACATGTATGTATGAGTGCAGCTGTACCTATATGAGTGTGTTTAAGTCTACTAACATCAAAACTCTAACTAAAAATCGGTTATAAACTCATATTATTAAATTATGGTTTAAATATGGCTTCTTATAGTTTTAGGTATGATTTTTACGTAGATATAGGATAGGATAGGTACATGGAAACAACGAATTTGATTTATTATAGGTGCGTAAGTTCCAAACCAGCTGGATTTTCTCTATGTGTCTGAAGAGAGTGACACTAAATATAGTAAGTTTATTGAGAGTAACTGAGATTGAGATTGTAATTAAATAATTACCGAAATTCCCATAAATATTTCTTCAATCCCTTTAATGCTATAAGAATAAGAGCTTTCTAGAAAATTTTGCAAAGAACAAGACACATCAAAATCGATAGGAGTCGATTCCAATATTTTATTATAAGTTAACATTGTCTTAATTACATGTATCATGAAATGAAAAACAGTATTCCATGTATTTCATATCGCCTGTTGAAAACAAAGTAAATGAGTGTTTTTTGGTAAACTTTATCAAACTCATTTTTGTAAACTTTATTAAACTCATTCTGTAAACTTTATTAAACTCATTTTTCATCATACTTATTATTATACTTATTATGTCTTGTATCATTTTTTACCCTTAGATATTATAAAAATGTTAGAATCGACTCAAAATAAATAAATAAACAGTCAAAGACGGAATCCATATTATTGGACGGTAATCGTGGACTAAGAAGCAGTGCTTTACTTAATATTAGTGGAGAGTATTTCAAGTCAATTGACGGATACAATTTTGTGAATACATTAATTTCAGTAAATAAGTATAATCCTCTTGAAGTGAACAATAAAAACATGAATAGGAAATGCAAAGAAGGAAATTAAATGAAAATGAAACTAAAATATGAATAAACCGAATTCTACTTACATATTGATTTAGGTACTATTTGTCTATCAAATTACTCCGAAAAAATTGATGTATTTTGATTTTAATACAAATAATTTTATGTAAGTAGATTTTAGTGTCCAAACATGATTTAATGTAGATTTATAATGTCCAAATGAAAAGAATTTCATTTAAATATTCGCTACTAAAATGTGTATTAATTACAAATAATCAGGACTATTTTATTTAGTATTATTGTAGCCATTAAGTAGTGTTGATATTTGTACCTACTCAGAAATAAATTATGTTAATATTAAATTAAGCCAAAGAAACACTCGGGGACAAAATGTCGTGCGACACGTGTTGCCAGCGACGTCGGGTGAAGTAACGCGACGTTGCCGGATTTTGGTCGACATGTCAGAGGCCTTAGTACGAGTTTCTTTCACGTACGAGTACGCGTTCGGCGCTGTGATTGGCCGGCTCCAATTAACCAACCAATCAGAGCGCCGGACGCCGTCTCGTTTCGATTACTTTAAACGAAAAAGAAACTCGTACTAGAGGTAGACCCTCAGGTAACAGCAAAGTCACTGTGTACGTTGCGCGTTGTCGCCGTATTTGTCAGGCGACATCGACCGGCTCCGCTCGACATAACGCCGATACAATATATCTTGGAATGTTTCCTAGTGTATCCTTAGCATTAGGTGCTATTGAGATATCCAAAAATATAGTCGTGAAATAAATAACTGCTATGCAGTGAAAATATCAATATAAATGTGTATAAACAATAATTAATTCAATAGTTGAATACCAAACAGGTTCTGTTTAAATAATTAATAAGTGTCTAATGAATTATATTTTGGCAATAACCTTATGAATACATTCAAAGCATTCGTGTTATCATATTTTACTGAGAATGTGAATTATGCTTTATTTTAATATATTTCGTAATTTAATTTCAATTTCAATTTTAATACTTTTTTAATTTAAGTTTTGAGCCAATTGTTTTTTTTAAATTTTAAAGTCATCGAAAAATAATAATAAATTCTTTAGGTGAGTTAGGTAAATAAATATTGAGCTTGTTACTGGCTGTAATTTAGAAATTCTAAATCAAATGTTTTTTTTCTTAGAATAAATACTTTGTTGGTAAACATTGTCATGTTTTTATTAATGCGTTTTGCTGTTTCTTAATTATTTTTTAAGTAAAAACCATATAAGCACTTTTTTTGTTTTTAAAACATTACCTGTTTTTCTAATAAAATAATAGATTATCTAAGACATTTACATACAAAGACCACCCCTGTTACTTTTCTTCTACCTATTATAAGCTGAAATTGTTTAGAAATCATTCTGACTATTTCTTTATACGACTTTCTTGCATCATGGTATCAACTCTTCTAGGTTTTGTATATGTGTCAAAAAATTCTTAGGTAGGTACTAGTTTAAAAGTAGATTTCAAGTTATTTTAAATCATCTTTAACTTGTTAAAACAACAAGAGATGATCTTTGCATGGCAATGTATGTAATAACGCCTTTGCCACGCTTATCATAGAAAACATTGCTGATGCTATCCAAGGAAAACTGAGAAAGAGGGATCAACTTAGTGGTCTAAGTCTGGTGATTTCCTCATCATAGATAGGTACCATTGGATAACGCAAACCCGCTTGTTAACGTTTTCTACGGCAAACGCGTACTTGGCTTTCTAAAGTTCCACCTGGACGTTCCACTATGAAGACTGCGTAGTCCTGGGGTTCCGAGGACACTGCATCAGGTGCCTCTGCCAGGGAAGGTCGCGGGCCAGCACATTCGTGAAGCAGTACGGACATTTCCACTCGTCCATGCCAAGTGCTGGAAAGGACAAAGGTGTGTATTAATTTTGCTGCAGTGTATGTGGAACAAAAATTAAAGTTTCCAGCTGTCGACCTTTTGATGTGAAATTGTGAAATTGGCCATCCATTGTTTTTTTACGTAGATACCAGGTAAACGAGCAGACAGATTACCTGATGGTAAGCAATCGGCGCCACTATAAACACCTGAAACACCAGAGGCGGTACAGGTGCGTTACCGGCCCTTTGGGAATATGAGGATTGTGGGAGATTCGGGGATTGGGGAGACTGCGGAGGGGGTTAATTGGGCCTCCGGTAACCTCACTCACTCGACAACGCAAATATTGTTTGACGTCGGTTTTCTGTGAGGCCGTGGTTCCACTCCGGTCGAGCCGTAAAGCCGGGCTTGTGTTTTAAGTTGAAAAAATTATCGAATGACTGCTCCCGCCTAGGTGAGTCGGGAGGGAGTGTCAGACTCTTACTGACTAAAAACCACCCCGTTCCTTCTCCTGCACGTCGAGCCGGAGCCCCGGTTACCAGTTAGGTGCTCCGCGACTCGGCATGAATGAATCGGCATCGGCCCTGTTGGGCCCCATCTGTGGGAGCCGGGCTTATGTAACATGTGGTTACACTCCTGTGTTTCTGGCTCTATTTAATGACAGTTCTAAGAGTCAGCAAAAGGATAGAAACAACAAGAGAAGTATAAAATACTAAAAAATGACTTACGAATACAGTTGGCATGGTAATCAGAGTCATCAGTCCTGAGAGCCGCTCCACACTTGTGACACGCCTTCCAACTGCCCTCACTCATTGTGCACTCCTCTGCAATGTTCAAATACAAGTAATTTAGATAATGGTAAAAGTATAATAGACCTTACTTTGTTCGTATCAAAAACATCAACAGCTCATTGTCACTCATAGTCACCAACAGTAGATGGTCTTTTTTTAAATTTTTTTTTTTAAAGGTGGAAAATCGTCGAATGACTGCTCCCGCCTGGGTGAGGCGGAAGGGAGTGTCAGACTCTTACTGACTAAAAACCACCCCGTTCCTTCTCTTGCACATCGAGCCGGTTAGCCGTTACCCGGTTACCCGTTAGGTTCTCCGCGACTCCGAATCGGCATCGGCCCTATTAGGCCCCATCTGTGGTGGTCTGATGGGTTTTTTGAGGCGCGCGGAACGCGACGCGCCGCACGCTCGGGACAGTAGATGGTCTGTCGTAGCTCTGTCGGGTTATTTTAATTCAAACAGAAGACTGCATTAAGTAGGTTTAATTATAAATCAGAATCAAGACCGGTGGCGCACCGACACAAAGAAATGCCGGAAAGCTTTAGCGTGAGAGTGTGTGGATGAAGATGCACGGCGCTCGGACGGCCGTGAGTTTTTATACCCCCATCCCGCGCGTCGCCACCTCTATGGTCGATGGCCATACTAATGCGCCGACAAGGTCCATTGCTGGATTATGAGTCACCTCTACATAAGAGGATTTTCCATAATAGAGATTATGACCCGACCAAGGCTTGTTGGAGACCACAGTCAAAAGTTCCCTTTTTTAGTTTTTTCCTTTAGGTTCTTATTGGATTCTCGCAGGAAGAGTAGGGTTGGTATAATACAAGGTGTTGTTTTAAAGCCACGTCATTTTCTAGGAGGTAAATTGGCTACCGATTCTGAGTCCGAATCAATAAAAAAATTGTAGGTAAATATTTTTCATTTTTCTGTAAATTACGGAAATCCGTAAGTGTGAACTACACGTCGCCGTCTTGTAACTAGCTTTATAACGCGGCTTAACACACACAAACTCAAACACGTAATTGATATTATTCCTAATTCCATAAAACTCCAATAAGAAACATCGCTGTCGCTTATTCTGAAATACTGTCGACCTTAAACGAATTATTGCGTATTTTTAACTATTGGCCCGAAACTTTATCTTACATTGAACCTTTATGACTACTGTGACATGCCCCCGAGAAATGTCACGGATTCAAAATTACACCTTGTATAGTCTATCATGATTCACTTTTCAATTACCAGAGATAGATCTCAATATGATTTATTAATGAAAGTACCTAGAAGATGAGCGTGCAACATCCTAGCTTCGAGCGCGACCCGGCAGTGCGGGCAGCGCGCCAGCAGCACGCAGCGCCGCCAGTAGTGCGCCTCCAGCGCCTCCGCGCGCACACGACGACCGCACCATGAGCACGTAGTGCTGAAGAACGGGAGGTCTAATTAGTGGATCTTTTACAAAGTGACTCAAACGTAAACTCAAAAGCATTTATTTCAATTAAACCATAATTTGGTACTTTTGAAACGTCAACAAATATGAAATAAATAATAGTCTGTCAGTCTGTCCGTCAGTGAAGCTAGGCGCTCGTTCCAAAATGTCGATTCGAGTGGAGAAGAACGAGCAAGAAACTCCATTCGTTACTCTTTTGAACGTTTGGAGTATCACTCAATCTTGCTCACTCATCTTGCTACTGCTAACTTAGATCATCAGGCGTGTACCAGTTTAGATAGCTAGAGCTGATGAGAACTCACTGTAAGCTGATGGTTTCTGGTATATTCTCAGAGACATCTGCATTACCAACGTCGTAAGGCTCATACTGATGTTCACTGCCTGCAGCCTGGTGCCTTCTCCCTGAAACCGTACAATTTAATGATTTATGGTTATTATGTCAAAATGTCACCCAGGTATGAAGAGAAAGTAGACAGTCCAGCGGTTTTTGATTACTATTTTCACTCTTTATTTAACAGACGATATTAAAATCGTCGTGGTGGCTCGGAGGTTTAAGACGCCTGCTTCTCATGCATGAGGGTGCGGGTTCGAAACCTATCAACGGCAAGCACCAATGTGACTTCTTCCGAGTTATATGTGCTTTCTAAGATTATTTAGACACCACTGACAAACGGTGAAGGAAAAACATCGTGAGGAAACCTGGGCTTATAATTTCTAATTATAAGTTTGAAATCGCCAACCCGCATTGACCGTGTGAGAAGAGGCTTTGCTCAGCAGTGGGCATTTATAAGCTGTTAATGATGATTAAAATCGTGGTTTAATGTTAACAGAAATTATTTAAATATTCACCTGGACTATAATAACCACTCTCATCCATTTGGCTATGCTCATCAAGATGCAAGTTCCTCAGACCAGCGACCAGCTTAGGCGACTCCAGCACTCCATCCCTAAAGTAATCAGCCTTCACTTTCGGAGAGTCCAAACTTCGGCAGTCCGAATCACACCTTAGATCATTTCTGGACATTTGTGGAGAGTCCATCGGCAAGGAATCCATACTCCGAAGGTCATTTTTGGAGGTTTTCGGAGAGCCTAAAGTCGGGGAGTCTCTATAGTCCAAATGTAAGGGCTCGTAGACTGTGACTGGTCTTTCTTTGAGTTGTGGCTTCGAAGGTTCATGGTCGTAGTGGATCATCGAGTGCCTGTTCTCGGAGTTGCGATTCGTGCGTCGGTAGACGACTTGTTCAGACAGGGATTGACTCTGACTGTGCGATTCTTGGAAGTGTACCTGGAAGATGTGATGATAGGGGTTAACAAAACCACATATTAAAAAACAACAGAGGTGTTTTAAAGCCAAAAGATACTAATATTGTAAAACTTTTGTGGTGATAAATTTGAACCTGATCACATCATTGAGATTGTCCACAAAAATCACAAAATAGTTTAATTGACTGGAACATCTGAAGTTTCGATAGCTTTTTCCACAGGTGTATTGTAGAAAAATATTACCAGATCAAACTTACCTTCTCAACGCCACCAGTAGCAGCAGACCTGGGCGAATGTTTCGGACTGACAGCGCTATCCAACCTCAGCTTATTATACCCAGGGTAGTTGGAAAAGTCCTTCGCAGTAGACCGAGGAGTATACCTTTTTGTAGGAGACTTCTTTAAACTGCTCTTTGTTTTAGAAGTGGTATAGCTTCCACTAATGCTGGAAGGAGCTAGGGTGGCACCGCTCGCACTTGACGTCATTGATTTTAGGCTGTATGATGAAGTAGCTCCTATTGATGACGTCATGCCTAAGGATGCTGTCATGCCGCTGACGGTGGTACCGCTCCTGGTGGACTGGGTGACGCTAGCGGTCTCCAGAGTTGAATCTGCCATTGATTGGTCGTTGCCGTTGAGGAGCTGTTCTTCTGTTGGGGCTTGGTTTAGCATTTTCTGGTGGAAAAAGAAATAAAGAATGTATGTAGCGGTTACATTTGCTGTCAGTAGTAATTCGTTGCAAGATTTTAAAGTTAAAGTTCAACGGGTTTAATTTCATCGTCGTTTAATTCCGTCATCTCTCTATACTGGCAGTATAATCAACACACATACATATAGTATAGTACACATAGGTAGAGTAGTCAGTGATATTGAAAAAATCAAGCCTTGAAATACCTAGAACTGAAATTCCTTTAAAAATCTCATAATCCAAACTATTTTCACCAGGCAATTAGTAATAATAGATTTTTTTTCTTTATTCTTTGGCAACCGAGTCTCTAATGAATAATAGAATATAGAGCTTACCTGCATATCAATCCTATCGAACTGCTGAAACAGATGCCTGTAGATCAGGTTTCTCCTGGTGACCGCATCATCAGGCGGGAGCTGCGCTCTCACCACACGAGGTGACCGCGCATACGCTGCCAGCAATATACGTTCAGCAGCCGCGCGCACTGAACCAGCTGCGTGCTGTGCTCCGGCAGCGCCACATTCTGCTAGACGACGGACTGTCAAGCCGCTGAAAGGTCAAGGTTTTATGGTAAAAGTTTTGATAAGGCTGGATTTTGTTGACGATATCTAGCAGCAGATAGAAAAGAGCTGACTATGGTGATGATGATGATAATTTCCAGGCTTACTTGGTGGACCAAATAGAAGTGAAGTCTTGTTAGCTTTGAATTTTACTTACAAACAAATTAACTTATACTGAAGAAAATGCGATAATAAGGTTTAGAATAGTTCGTTAATTTTATCACTCTCTCCTATTTCCAAAGTCCACTCAATGAACCTATTTCAGTTATCTACGCTGTCTATTGAATAAAAACTCAAAAGGTAATTCAACCTCCTTCCATTGACCTTTCGCCCACTGACAGACAAAAATTCACTCGACCGCAAAAAAGATTAAACAAAAGAAGTCTTTCGTTTGTTCCAAGCTCTCAGAATAGAATGCGCTATTTCAACTGAAATTACATCGGGGATATAGCTCAGTGGTAGAGCAATCGACTGCAGATCGATAGGTCCCCGGTTCAAGTCCGGGTGTCCCCTAATATGTCTTTTTGTGGAAGCTAGATATTTTTATTAATGTTTAATACGATACATTTTCTCTCAGTGGTTTTCATTAAGCAAAAACGGTTAAATATTTTGATCTAAATCTCCTCACAACTAGTATAGGAAAAATTTTAGCATGTTTTTAATACCTCAACGAATAAACTGTCCTTATACTATTTTTTTTTAATTCACAGCATGTTTTTAGAAGGCAGTCACCAAGTTTTTATTTATCTTGTTATGCAGTGTTAGCATTGGTAGATAGATCCTCACCTATTCTTGTCGGTGGAGATCCCATGGCTGAGTATGAGTTGCTCCAACATCTGCAGTCGAGAGAGTGCCAACCGAGGGTGCATGGAGGCCGCCACTGGACGTACCAGCTGCTGGGGTATTAAGTGGAGACTCCTGAAAGAAGAAAATAAATAAGTTTCTTGAAAAAAAGTTTGTGTTAAGTAAAATTGCTGGTTACTCACGTGAATATACTGAGAAAAGCTCTACTAGTTTCGAACCACAGAGAGCCTCTTCCACAGGGAGGAAGAACCCCCCAGTATATTCACGTGAGTAACCCGCGATTTTATTTAATTTAACTAGTATGTTTCACGATAGTTATTATAAAAACAAAAGTTTGTGTTATTTCAGACAGTATTTAATCCATCTGTGTATCCAATTTCATTAAGATGCAGAACGCATCTTGTCTGTAACAACTGTATTTATAAGCCTTCCGTACAAAAGAAGTAGAATTTATGGAGAGTAGGATGCTAACCTGACTTGAGGACAGTCAGCCACAGTGAGCACGGTGTGCTGAGCGGTGGAGTGCACGCGAGGCGCAGGGTCTCCGCACGCACGGAGCAACTCCGGCAATAACTTCTCCAGGCAACGACCCACTTCTGCAGCACACACCCTGGAAATAATAAATTGAGGAACAAATGAAGAAAGCAGAAGAAATAAATCAGGAGACTACGTAGCGAAATTCGTCCGTGCCGTCCGTGAGTCACTGCAGGGTGCCACCTGAAAATCAGCGTTGGGCAGGAATGCTCAACTATATGCTGAGGTGGAGGCCCTTTTGGCATGTGCACACGCACTCCAATATTACATTGTATTGTATATTATGCTGTTTTTTTTTGTGTATTTAATTTGTCTTTATATCAAAAACTTATTTCAATTGTTTCGTATTGTATGTACATTATTTTCTTATATTTTGATGATTTTTGTTATTTTCTTTATGCTTTTATGTTTGCTATTAATATTATGTATTTATGTAAGTATCTGTATTTTTTATTTTTCATAATCTCTGTTTGTGTGCCATTTGCCAAATAATTCTCTTTCTCTTTCTTTCTTCTAAATTCGTAGTCGCTACGCGTCGTAGCATCAATCGTAGCTCACAGGAGACCAAGACCGCTAAGCTGTGTAAGAACCAACGTAAGCTGTGTAAGAATCAGTTCGTGCGTACTTTGTGCACCAAAGCGACACAGTGTCGAATATTGAGCGGGTATTCCCTTACTTGCAATATTATGTGATTAATTATTTGACAGAAATTAATCACTACTTAAATCTTTGTCAATTATTTAATCCTATACTTTATTTCCCTTGGACGTAATCAAATCTAGGGAACTTTAACTCGTTGAGTACCGTCATTAAAGACACAATTAAAGAACAATAGGTTGCGGTTACCGGCTCGCATCGACTCTAAAGAACACCTATCCGTTCTGGTGCAAACGAAAAAACCTGCAAACCAGTCAGAAATAAAATCCTCACCTATCAGGCACAAACTCCTTGAACAGCACCTTCACAACCTCATTAGCTTGACTGTACACAGAAAACACCTTGTCCCTCAGCGCCCTTTGCAGCAAGATGGCTGCGGCCCTGGCTGTTTTATTTGGGGAGGTCTTTGTACTCCCGTTGGATGGAGACGTCAGTTCTGCACGGAGACGGGACAAACCTTCTTCTTTGTCCAAATAGTTCTTGGAGAAAAACTTTTCTACCTGTGAAAACGTAGATTAAAGTGCATTAAAGTGATTTGATTTAGATTGTATTGGAATAATTTAGCGAGCGGTACATATTTCATATAATTGATTTATTTTACACTAGCTTTTACCCACGGCTTCGCTCGCGTCACAAAAAGATAAAAAGTAACCTGTGACATACACCAATACTTTTGTTTTTCCTCAGGAATATCAACATTTTCCGGGATAAAAAGTACCCTATTATTTAATCCGGACTTCTAACTTTACGTCTGTAAAAATTCAAAGCAATCGGTTTAGTAGCTACGGCGTGAAAGCGGAACAAACAAACAAACAAACTCACTTTCCGATTTATAATATTAGTAAGGATTTTCCAACGGTAACATAAATACTCTTTTCCTTTGTCATGATTGAAGAAGGAAGTTTGAAGGAGTGAGGAAGAAGTCTTATGTCAAAGTATTACGATTGGTTTTTGTAACTATGAATTTGGCTCGAAGTTTTTGTCAAAATTAACTTGGCTGCTGCAGATCGCTTAGCCCACTTTTTCCAGATGGTATATTAGTTTGAAAGACCAGTCAATTTGGAACCCTATTGGTTAGAAGCAATAGAGCCATAAACCAAAACCAAGAGTTCTTTACCAGTGGATAACCAAATATCAGTATAGGTAACGCAGCGTGCTTCCTCTCCCGGTCGTTCAGTTTGTGAGGCGGCGCTGTGCGGGAGTGAGAGGTGGCCGCGCTCCCTCCACTGCACTCCTCCTCACGAGCCTCCCGGAGGTACTCGTTTGTATGGGAGCTGGGGATAGGAACGTCACTTCAATATTATTAAAGTGTATTTGGCTCAAAATTGAATTTATTCTAGGACTCTAACGCTGAAATACTTAAACGTCACTCAATTTTAAGTCGCGCTTAAGTATAGTTCTGTCGCTACACATTCTTTGTAAAATGACAGAGATGGCACGATATTTAAGTGCAACTTATAATTGAGTAACCATTCAGTATTTGGGCGTAAGTGATATTTTCCGTCTCATGACATTACTTAACACGTTAGCCGCCGCGTAGGTCACCGGTGACCTACGTTAGCGGATGATTTGCCTTCAGCAATTTTCAGTCGGCAGTCAAGGGCTTAAAGATAAACTTCCACACATTCATAGAATAAATGACGAAGTTTAAGATATAACTAAATCATTTTCTGATTATGATTCACAAACTAAGAGAAGTTCCAAACTTACTGCCTCAATGCTGGTAGTAATCGTTCTTCATATGCTTCAAACGTTGATCGTGGTCCAGCACTTTTGTTTCTGCGACGTACTACAGAACCTGGAATACGAATTAATAAAGTCTTAGGTTTTAGTGCTTATACATATTAGGTCATTTAAATAACACAAAGCATCTTCGGTATTCGCAAACATCTTTCTCTTCTTAAGCCAAACACCTCTACTTTCTGTTGAATCGATAGTTTTCTACACTTAAGTTTAATCTTACCATTAGCAGCATTAGGCGTGATACTCCTCCTCGGGCTGTCAGTCTCTTTCCTCAACTCTTCTTCTTCTATCTTCTGCACTTCTTTATTCTCTTCGGGCATTATCTGGACGGGCTGTTGCACTGGCTCGGGGTATGAAGGTGGAACTTCTTCTTGTAATGTTGGTTCGGGCGACTGAAATATTTTTAGTTGTTATATTTTACTGGAATGATAAATTTTGAAAGACTTGAGTGACTAATAACAAAACTATTACTGTAAGAACTATTAATTGACCAACGCCTTAGGCATACGTAACTAGTGTTCAAGATTAAAATTCTGTGTACCGTAAGGTCATCGAGACTAATTACTAGACACAGCTTAACAAAAAGCCGTTTCCCATAATTTACGCTCTACAATAACGCTCATCGAATCAAAGATAATTACAAGGAATTTTTGAAAAATCTAACCGGTTGCATATCCTGAACATCTTCTTCTTCTTCCTCTCCATTCACATACTCTGGCTCTTGGATCTCGTTCTCTTCCCGTTCCTGTTCTATCGGAGGCACTGGCGAGGGTATGTCCATGCTGAGAGACCCTGCGGCTACGGACGGCGAGAGATGGTGGGAGAAGTCATACTCTTGAGGCATTGAGGAGTCGTTGCGACGGTCCGGCTTGAAAAAGATTGGGGAAGGTGTTATGAAAATATCCAATATTTTTTGGAACGAAACTCGGTTATTTAGAGTATTCCTGCAAACCTTGTGTAATTAAGCCATCGGATGATTTTTATATTATATTTCAACTCCAGACTCCGTAAATAAGTAATAAAATATCTTATTGTTTCTACGAATCATTAATAGTGAGTTTTATCGGGCAAGCACGTAAAAAGAGAGAAGCAACGGAACTCATTATTCAAAATTATTTTTTTATTTTTCTTGTTTAAACAGCGTTGCCCCACACTAGGATTTTCTCCTCTGTTGTTGGTGCCTTTACAAACATACAAGGTCACATACACAAAATGACACAAAGACCCGAAACAACAATTTGTACCTTATATCACACAAAGAGTTGCTCCGTGCGGTCATTATTTAAACCGTTTTGCGTATTTAAAATGATTTCCTGTTCTGTTCAACTATAATAGGGTAGTTAGTTTCCTAAATTTTATTGTAATGTCCGTGTGATATCTTAATTTAAAACTTTAGACACGTAAATTTTCTTTTCTCACAAAATTAAATATTTTCGACGACATATTAATTTGAAATATCGTGTGACGTCACATCGTGGCACATTTTGTAGCACGTTATGACGTAACCACCTCCCACTCCTAAACTTAGCGCCATTTTATCTAAGTATTGCAACTTAATACGAAAAAAATAAAAAATACATGTCTAATATTTTTTCTTTATCTAACTGACGGACTAATTAGATTTTTAATTTTAAAACCCTGAACACAACCCAATTATTACGAGCCACATAAAAAGTCACTCAATCAACGCTGTCTCTAAGAAAAAGAAACGCTCAAACTCACTCCATCCTCCTCAAACAGTCTACAAAGTTGTGGATCCTCCTTCACTCCACACAGAGCATCAGCTATCCTGTCCCGCATCCTCCTCGCCAGCTCGAAGTCATCCCGTGCAGCTGCAGTGCGCTTACGTAGTCGCCACCGACCAATACGAATGCCGGCTGAAGCAAGCGCAGCGCCCGCTGATTTCAAACGACGAGCGTATTCGAAGCGCTCCTCTGTAAAATATAAAAATTGTATTTTCGTTTTGTAGGCGAAATAGATTATTTATCATCATCATCAACAGCCTATAAGTATCCACTGCTGAGCAAAGGCCTCTTCTTGCACGGAGAAGGTTTGAGCATTAATCACTACGCTTGCTCAATGCGGGTTGGCGATTTCAAACTTATTATTAGAAATTTTATGGCTTAATGTGCCCTCCCTGCTATCTATAATTGCGTTAACCAATAACTACACTTACCACCGTGTTGTTGTGAAAACACTGGTTACCTCTAGATGTTTTCGAGCCCGCATCGACATGCTTGAGAAGCGGGTGTCTTAAATCTCCGGGATGTGACTATACCTAGTTTGACATTTTGGGTTTCGAAAACCTGATCTCAATGATGTACAATTTTACGCCCTTTACATATCTCATTCCAATTTATAAGCTTCAGGTCAGAAAAGATCCCCAACTCACCACTAACAGCCACCTTCTTCTTTTCATCCAACATCCGCACCAGGTCAGCGATGTCGTTGTCTACATACATGATGAAGGCCAGGTCATCATACGGCGAGTATGCTGGCTCCTTACTGACAGGCTGCGCTGGGGGAGCCTCCGTGTCCTCTACTTCTTCACCAAGCACATTTACAGCCATCAGGGCGACCTGATCGTCTTCCTTTGCTGGTGGATGTGGTCCAGACAGCTTGAGTTTAACGAAGCGAGCTATTGTTGGTTCTGGAAGAGCGGCTGATCTGCAAGAACATAGAATAGAAACTTTAACTATTTTCATATAAGAATAAAAGTAATTTGTGCCTTCTTTAGAACTTTTAAGTGTGGGAGAGCCATGCTTCGGTACGAATGGGCCGGCTCGACCGGAGTGATACCACGGCCTCATAGAAAACCGACGTGAAGCAGCGCTTGCGTTGTGTTTCGTCGTGTGAGTGAGGTTACCGGAGGCCCAATTACCCTCCCCTTCTCCAATCTCACCAATCCCTGAATCCCCAACAATCCTCAAACTCCTAATCCCCAAAAGGCCGGTAACGCACGCCTCTGGTGTTCCAGGTGGCCATGGGCGACGCCGATTGCTCACCATCAGGTGATCCGTCTGTTCGTTTACCGGCTTATGTCATAAAAAAAAACTTGTACAAGACCTTAATCCTAATTAATTTATAGTAGTTAGACGCTACAGATAGATTCTGTTGAGAGTAAATAAAATCATTTTATATGTCATCCTTATCCTAACTTTCATTTGGAACAAAGATTTCCCGAGTAAGTTCGACAATTTTTAAAAGCTGTAAGAGAATTTACCTTAGTTCCCGAGTCCTGGCTTGCTGAGCAGGTCTGGCGAGTGTGACCTTCCCGACGCTGGTGTATGTGGCTCCACATGGTGTAGCGGCTCCTTCCGATACCAGTCCTCCAGATACCAGGACTTCTACGCTTGACGCTGAAATGTAAAATGATTCTATAGCGATTCAGTATTTTTCATGAGACAGGCGGTGGTTTTCTTGAAGCCGTGGCCACCGCCGAATCACTACGATTTGACTCAGTTCATTTGTGCAGAAATCTAATCTATCTAAATTGTACTATACATTTTTGTACAGCCTCTTTTTGTGTCTTTAAGCTTAACTCATTCTGTCTCCTGCAGTAATTCACCGAGGGAAATGGACGCTATCGTTTTTTTCTTCTCTTCTTATTTTAATATCTTCTGATTCATTTCGTTGCGGGAACCTAGACAGTTATTCATGTCCATGGGACGCACCGGAGTTCAGTGTTCCGGTATTTTTATGGTTGTATCTACTGTAGATCCTGGCTTAAAGGAGTTGCAGCGGTTTTTGGAGGTTGTGGAGAGTATTACTTACGTATAAGCTGATGATGTGCCAACAGCTGCAGTTTGTGGACCGAGGTGACGCGAGCGAGGCGGAGGAGCAGCTCGTGAGGGGGGGTACCCTCGCTGCGCCAGCCGCGCGCCGCCGGACCCTGGGCGTTCAGCTCGCATGCTGGGTAGGAACTGTCTTCACCTGCACAAATATAAAAGATTGTCAGTATGCATATGTGAGCACCATGTTAGACTATAAGATTTTTTTATTTTATTAAGGTTTGTTATTAGTACCTGTAATGCGTCAAGCGTGTCTTTGCATTGTTCTCACATATACATACAGTATGGGAATATGTATCAGGGACATTGTAGAACATACTTTTTTAAAAAAAGTAACGAATGGAGTTTCTTGCTCGTTCTTCTCCATTCGAATCTACATTTTGGAATGAGCACCTAGCTTCACCTAGCTTCACTGACGGATTGACTGACAGACTATTATTTATTTTGTATTTGTTGACGTTTCAAAAGTACCAAATTATGGTTTAATTGAAATAAATGTTTTGACTTTGAATTTGAGAATAATTTATACACTGGCGTTTCATTGGTTTTGATCCAACTTTTCGAAACAAGCTTCTTGTCTTCGTCATTGTCGTGAGTTCACTTTTTACCAGGCAGTAAATCCTTGGCTCTTGAAGGGATGAACGATATGGCCAACATGAATCATATGTCCATTGTCCAATTGTACATGGGATAAAATAGTGGTCAATAGAAAATCCCGTCCTTTTCTTATGGGATAAGCCGGTGAACGAGCAGATGGAACACCTGGAGTACCAGAGGCGTTACAAGTGCATTACTGGCCTTTTGGGATTAGGAATTTGGAGATTGGGGAAGAGGAGGGGAGTGACGTAATTGAGCATCCAGTAAACTCACACACACGACGAAACCCAACGCAAGCGTTGTTTCACGTGGGTAGTCTGTGAAGTCGTGGTATCACTCCGGTCGAGCCGGCCCATTCGTGCTGAAGCCTGGGTCTTCTCACTTAACTCTTTGAGTACCGTTATTATAGACACAATTAAAGAACAATAGGTTGCGGTCACCGGTGTCCTCGCGGTGTTTGACAGTTTAAATCCCTCTTTTTGTACATACATGACAAAATAGTTTTACCAACAATTTTAACAACACAGAAATGCTGCAACGCTAAAAGTATTTTAATTACCGTTGAGTGGCAGCTAATACTTATGTTAGCTATGCATACCATGTACATACGAATTGGAATGATGCCATATGCCATGGTTTGAAAATTAAAAATCGAATTAGTCCGTAAGTTAGGTAATGAAACAATATTAGACACGTATTTTTTTATTTTGTCGTATAATAAAACAATACTTAATTAAAACGAATCAAAGTTTAGGACTAAGTAGCAGCTAAAACGTCATTTCTACGTATAAATGTACGTATAGAAGTGACGCCACACGACATTTCAAATCAATATAATAATATCGTCGAAAGTATTCGTTTCTTCTAATAATCTACCAGACGGACATTAAAATAAAAATTAGGCATCTACCCTGTTGTAGTACTTCTACATATGTATTGGTGACCAACTGACCAATGACCATGGCATGTTCGAAGCTCGACTATGTTTCGATATTATTTTCAATTTCTCCGTACTTCATACAACAACGTGTACAAACATCAATCAATAGGCGACTTAATTATTGGGTTGGTTAAGGTTCATAATGTTTAAACATGGCGATGTTAACATGGATCGATTGTAGAGTAGAGGTATTTAGGAATACAGCTCCTCAACAGTTAATACATGTTCTTGGGTCCAATTCGCGATGCAGGAGTAAATAGACTATGTAATAGATACGGAAATATTAAAAAATAGTCGTAATTAGGTACTACTTGTAAAAAAATGAAAGGCATAACGTATGCCCTTATTTTTTTCCCCTAAAGTATGTTACCAATTAATAAAATACTTTGTACATGATAATATTTATTATCATCTATAAGCCACTGCTGACCAAAAGCCTCTTCTCACACGGAGAAGGTTTGAGCATTAATCACCACGCTTGCACGATGCGGGTTGGCGATTACAAACTTATAATTAGAAATTATAAGCCCAGATATTTTCTAATTATAAGTTTTTCCTCACGATGTTTTCCGTCACCGTTTGTCAGTGGTGTCTAAATAATCTTAGAAAGTACATATAACTCGAAACATGTCACATTGGTACTTGCCATTGGTAGGTTTTGAACCCGCACTCTCGAAGAAGCGGGCGTCTTTAACTTCTGGGCTACTACGACACGAAAATATTTATCAAGAAATGAAGAAAGTTAATCCGTTTCATTGCTCCCAGTGCTGTTATGACCGGACAGACAGAAGCGCCGTCAATTTATAATACAACAGACAGTATAATATTGGAACTAAAACTACTTGTATCGATTGATGAACCAGTCCTTACATTATTAATGACTAGTCTAACACTGGCTGCAAATCAAGCTATACTATTACTGTGTTCGAATGTTCAACCTAATTTCATTTATGTAAGGTTGAAAGTTGACTAACAGATTTTATAGTTGAAAGAAGTTTGATGTGATTACGCTAGCATTATACTATTCTGACAACTTGGTGTTTGAGTTTCAACCTTATTATTGTACGGACGTATGATTGAAAATCTATTAAAGATGTTAGTGTAGATTCATGTGCTGGTGTCCACAATTGTAGGCGGACGAAACGTCATGTATTTATTAGCTATATTGATAGTTTTTCTTTTATAATATTCACGGCTTTTATTGATTTATAGCCTATAGGGTAGCAACTTATGCGTGGGAGAAGTTCGTATACCGTAGACACCTCTAGCAGACGGACGTGGAACTAGTGTACTGCGCTGCGAATCTTTTGTTTTAGCGCTAGAGTCTCAGCAGTGGGGACTTTTTTTTAAGGGGGGAATATCATCGAATGACTGCTCCCACCTGGGTGAGGCGGGAGGGAGTGTCAGACTCTTATTGACTAAAAACCACCCCGTTCCTTCTCCTGCACGTCGAGCCGGAGCCCCGGTTACCCGTTAGGTTCTTCGCGACTCCGAATCGGCAACAGCCCTATTGGGCCCCATCTGTGGTGGTCTGATGGCTCTTTGAGGCGCACGGGGAACGCGACGCGCCGTACGCTCGGGTCTGTTTCTGGTCGGACGGGGAGCCACCCATGCTCGCCGTCCGCAGCAGTGGGGACTTATAGGCTGATGATAAAACCAAATGACTAGGATAACTGTACTCTGTGCCAGTTACATTACAAATACTGACTGCCTCGTTAGCCGAGTAGTCGCAAATGCGACTGCCGCTTAAGGGGTCTCGGGTTCAATTTCCGAGTCGGGCAAAGTATTACTGGGTTTGTAAAAATTCTCAGTGGTAGCACGGAGTCTGGAATTGTGCCCGGCATATGGCAATAGCCCCCCCCCCCCCCCAATGAGACTCATAACAATCATAACATAAATAGAGAAAAGTGGATGTTACATGTTATCTTTTATGTATTACAATTATTGCCACATGTAATAAGGGTGCGCCCTGAAGCCATTAACCAACTTGAAAATTATAGTACATATCAAACAATTACTCTTTCGACTGTAAACAACTTCTAATGAATTGATAGTACAATTCCATTAGGCTAATGGTCCAAACACCGGCCGTCCGTACTTAGGCACTGAATAACAACTTAACCCCTAATATCAAGCGTGTCAATTACATTGTAAAAAGCACTTTATTCGAATGTAACTAAGGATCAGTTTCATTTGTAAATAGCTTTTTATTTCGACGCCGGTTGGCTATGAAATATGATTCGTAATTCAAATTGGTATTTGTGAAAGAAAATATTCATTGTGAATGACAGGTTACATTTGTATGACAAGCCCACGACCGAATACTGAAAGGCTCACTTTTACATAACATAACATCACGCCTTTTATCCCTGAAGGGGTAGATAGAGGTGCACATTACGGCACTTAATGCCACTGTACAATGTAACACCCACTTTTCACTATTTATGTTATGAGTCCCATGTAATAGGGGGTGAGCATATTGCCATATACCGGGCACAGTTCCAGACTCAGTAGGTTTTTACAAACCCAGTAATAGTTTGCCCGACCCGGGAATCGAACCCGAGACCCCTTGCCCGGCAGTCGCACTTGCGACCACTCGGCCAATGAGGCAGTTACTCACTTTTAATTGTACTTAAATATCATGCCATTGTCGTGGTGGCCCGGAGGATTAAGACGCCCGCTTCTCATGCATGAGGGTTCGAAACCTACCAACGGCAAGTACCAATGTGACTTTTTCCGAGTTATATGTACTTTCTAAGATTATTTAGACATCATTGATAAACGGTGATGAAAAACATCGTGAGGAAACCTGGGCTTATAATTTCTAATTATAAGTTTGTAATCGAAAATCCGCAATGAGCAAGCGTGATGATGAATGCTCAAACCTACTTCGTGTGAGAAGAGGCTTTGCTTAGCAATGGGCATTTATAGGCTGTTGTTGATCATGCCATCTGTTATTTTACAAAGAATTTGTACTGAGAGAACTATTCAACTTTTAACCCATATATCCTTAAGCGGTTACCGGCGCGGGCCTGCGGACGGCGAGCATGGGTGGCTCCCCGTCCGACCAGAAACAGACCCGAGCGTACGGCGCGTCGCGTTCCGCGCGCGCCTCAAAGAGCCATCAGACCACCACAGATGGGGCCCAATAGGGCCGATGCCGATTCGGAGTCGCGGAGAACCTAACGGGTAACCGGGGCTCCGGCTCGACGTGCAGGAGAAGGAACGGGGTGGTTTTTAGTCAGTAAGAGTCTGACACTCCCTTCCGCCTCACCCAGGCGGGAGCAGTCATTCGATGATTTTCCCCCCTTAAAAAAAAAAAAAAAAAGCGGTTACCGGTGACCGCTCTCCACAAACTACATTATAGACCTTATATCCAATGTTTAGAGACTACTTTTGTATGAACTTTAGGGGTTGAATTTCAACGGGTTAAAATTAAGTGACGTTTGAGTATTTCATCGTCCGATGACAAGGGGTGATATTTTTTGGAATGAAACAAAAATGGCAGCCTCGATATTCATAAATGTAGCTGGCTGGCAGCAACGAACAAAGGGTTTCGACTCGACTCGCTTGAGGTGTTGGATTCCCGGGTTGGATTGCTGGAGGATTTTTGAAAATCCTTAGTAATCCAAGAATCAAGCGTTGGAATGGAATTCTTTGCCGGAGTCTGTGTTTCCCGTCAAAATATGACTTGGGTGTCTTCAAGTCCCGAGTGAACAGGTTGCTCATAGGTAGGCGTGCTCCATCGTCGGCCACATCATCGCTTACCACCTGGCGAGATGGTGGTCAAACGTGGACCTAATAAGTATAATATAAAATCTGGCATTGTGTGCTTGCCAGTTGTCTATTTACAAAACTCATAAAATAACTAGCGAATCGATGTTACAACTTGAGTCCTAAATATTGTTTCTTAATTCTACAGGCACATAGCATAACATCACGCCTTTTATCCCCGAAGGGGTAGGCAGAGGTGTACATTATGCCATGCTGTACAATGTAACACCCACTTTTCATTATTTATGTTATGAGTCTCATGTAATAGGGGGTGAGCCTACAGGCACTGGTCTGTTAATCATTAGTAACTAGAATAATAATAATAATGGAGCCGAGTATCAATGTCGTACAACAGCGACCCCCGAGAGACGGGTAGCAGCATTATCTAACTGTCTAATCTAAACTTTCGTTGAAATAACCGCGATCTCTAAGTCCTTTGTCAAAATGTAAGAATTTTGGTAAACTATCCCTTATGATCCGTAATAATAAGGACTGTAGCTCGTTATATAATTATTTGAAATTATCATCATAGTAATCATAAACCACAGCCGGTGATAGTCCACTCCATGCCCTATGTTCCCTGCCCCAGCCGTCGTCGCGGGAGATCACGGGACAATCTCCGACCACCGTAAGGACGGCTAGCAAGGGTAATTCGCCGCCCGACCAGAACCAGACCCGCGTATACGGCGCGTCGCGTGCCGCGCGCACCTCAATTAGCCTTCGGAATTCAGACCACCACAGATGGGGCCCAGTAGGCCTGATGCCCGATACAGATCCGCGGAAGGCCTAACGGGTTGCCGGGGCTCCGGCACAAAGAGCAGGAGTAGGAACGGCATGGTTTTTAGTAAGTAAGAGTCTGACACTCCCTCTCGCCTAACCCAGGCGGGAGAAGTCATTGGACGATTTTCCGCACTTAAAAAAAGACTATGTTCTCTTTAGCAAAAAAGAGGGATTTGCTATGTTCTCCTCACTTGGCAGGACGATGATCGCAGGTTAAAATTAATTTCTAATTATATTATAAGTTTGAAATCGCCAACCCGCAATGAACAAACGTTGTGATTAATGCTCAAATCTTCTCTGTGTAAGAAGAGGATTTGGTCAGTAGATTGATCATCATCATGATGATGAATTTTAAATGAGGTATTTCGCTAATCTCAACTCGATTCAGGCAAACTGCAATTCTGGGAAGTTCCCATTTACGTACTAGGGCATGCACTTTCAACCAATTACGTTATCACGTCCATCAATAGGGAGAGACCCTATTGTTATGCACTGACCACAAATCCAGACTCAATTGGCAATTTCCTGGTGGGACTCCAATAAAACTTGAGGTGTAGACTTCAGACCTTACGAGCGATAGCGATAAGAATATCTAACTATCTATAGGTAATCTTACCTATTCAAGTCTATAAAAGAAAGTATTAAGCTGCGCGTTTTAGCTTATATTTTTCTAACACAAACAATTTTTTTTTTAAGAAGGCTAAACCTGTCGAATGATTTCTCCGGCCTGGGTGAAGCAGAAGAGACTGTCACACTCTTGCTGACTAAAAACCACCTCATTCCTATTCCTGCACTTCGAGCCGGAGCCCCGGTACGTTTTCCGAGACTTTATATCGGCATCATATATTGGGTCCCTTCATCTATACTTAATATTATAAAGCTGAAGAGTTTGTTTATTGTTTGTTTGTTTGAACGCGCTAATATCTCCGAAACTCCTGGTCCGATTTGAAAAATTCTTTCTGTGTTGGATAGCCCATTTATCGAGAAAGGCTATAGGCTATAAAATATCACGCTACGATTAATAGGCGCCGAGCAAAGAGAGTGACATCGCGCGGAAGTAGCTAGTCAATCATACATACATCAATCATAGTTACAAGTTTCAACATCAATAACTGTTTAAAGACGAGAGATTGTTTCAATGAAAGAGGTTCTTTTTTAGATTGCTATTGAATTAAAATTATTACAATTTTACGAAAAGATCTGTCTGTAAGGCTACCTTTTTATCCTAGTAGCACAGATAAACCTCCAAAGCGTTCAATTGAAATTAATCTAGTAATTTGGTATCTGCCATACAAGATGCTAAGCAATTAGGTGGATGCCTAACTGCTTATCTAATTACTGTACCTAAGTTAAGACGTGGCATATCGCCTACATATTCTACTTAGGTATCTTTGTTCTTAGAATTCTAGACTAAAATGTCATTTAGCTGAATGTTATTTAAGGTATTTAGATCAAATTACACTTAGTCAGTTCAAGAATTATCAAGCAGTGTGCATTGTTAAACAATAAAAAAGCCGGTGGTAAAAATATATTCTAATACTAAAAACTACAACACCGTTTACTATTCGTGAATAAAATAAAATAAATACTCACTTGTCGCATAAACAACGTGGAATGGTATCCTTTTTGGCATTTTCTTAAAAAAATATATTTAAAAAAAAACAACCACAGCCTATCTCTTCATTTTAAACTTCAGTAAGATGTTCACTTCCATCGCTACGTTAATAATATTTGATAACTAAACACTGTCAAATTAGAATAAATATAATTTTAAGAAGATACATGTTTTTTTTTTAATGTTTGGAGATTATTACATTTTATGGGTAATGAAAGCGGTTTTAGTTGAGAATATTGTGTGGACTGATAGCAAGAATAATAGTGTAGAAGAGTGAAGTTGTTTCGGACTGGGGGATAGGCAGAATAATCAATATTCGCGCGGCTGAATTCGCGGTGGTTTGCCGCGCAGGCCGCAATGCTCCTCTTGAGAATAACGCCATCTATCGTTGAAAGAGTGGAAATAATGTGTTTAGTAAGGGCTCGTAAGTAAGCTGGCCCGGCTGGCCGAGAGGGTTTCGTTATGAGTAAGTACACAAAACCAAAAAGTAGTAATCTATTTAATTGTTATGTTTCAATACCAGCATTATTCTTGATTTTTAATACCCATCTAAACATTATTTTGAACTGAAATAAAAGCATTCAACAACTACCAACAGCAATTGAAAAAAAAGACAAAATAAAATACATATTTTTTAATAACAATAATTAAGAACTTTGGCACAATTTCGTTTGAACGACAAAGTCAGAATAGAATCATTTAACACAGTATTGCGATATCGGCTGGGTGTTAGCCACGATCCAGTCCAAGATAGCGGTGATCCTGGTGTTCACAGCTGGGGTATTAGCTTCGGCACAGAAGTTACCGAAGCTGACCATACCGACGCTGAAGAGGAGACCGGTCTGTGGGTCCGTGTAGAGGAGAGGACCTCCGGAGTCATCCTGGGGACAATAGAAACAATACGGTAGTAGATAGGTAGTCAAATTCAATACTTTTATTTAAATGTCAAAAACGATAGTTTTCTATGAGTTTTGTATTGGATCGCAACTTATGACATCATCAGATTTCTGCGTCAAATAGCATTACTTATTCCCTTAAAATTAGCGAGAAAAAATCCAAAAGTAGGTAAATTGTCAAATCAATGGATGAGAGTATGATTATTTTTTTAATTAATTATTGCATTGAAAAGTTGAAACAATTTATTTTAAACATAGGAAACTAGACAACTGAGGTCATATACCTTTAAACTATAGTCAGCTTAAAAAATATGAAAAGGTTATACGTAAAAACATACGTAGAAGTTTCTGTTGCCTCGTTGGCCGAGTGGCCGCAAGTGCAACTGCTCATAACACCACAGAAAACCGATTTGAAACAACGCTTGCCCAATTACCTCCTCCCCCCTTCCCTAATCTCCATAATCCTTGAATGCCAAGAACCCTCAAATTCCTAATTCCCAAAAGGCCGGTAATGTAATTGTAACGCCTTTGGTTTTCCATTCCATGTTCCAATGGTATCCATTGGCGACGATAATTGCTCACCATCAGGTGATCCGTCTGCTCGTTTACCGGCTTGTACCATAAAAAAAGTTTCATTATTTTAGTATAATTTTCATATAATGAACTGGTTGACTGGTACAGAATGCATTAAGTTCGCCTTATGTGCCATAATCAAATGGTGTATGTAGTCAAAGGTCAAAAGTACATTGTTACCGTAAGACTACTATCCGTTGCGCTGCAGCGCTTATACACACTTGCACACGCATATTTTTATCCGTGTGTGTACGCACGCGTTTTTATGCACATTCATATGAAATTACTTACGCATTGCCGTGTGAACATCACTCACGGTGGCAGTGACTGTTTGTAGGTTTGACTGTACCATAAAAGACTAAATAAATAAAATAAATAAATAATGCACACGACAACGACTGACCTGACAAGAATCCTTCCCTGGAGTGTAAGTGCACATTTGCCGATCAGTGACACTAGGGAACGTGTTCCTGCAAGTGGCCTGACTGATCACATCCAAGTCTACCTTCATCAGAGCACTTGGCTTCGGTCCACCAATGAAAAGGGTGCCCCAACCTGGAAAACAAACGAAAAATTCTAACTTGCCTACATTTTTTTATTTTGTGACCAGAATACATTTGGCTATCCTTACTATCCTTACTAATATTATAAATCGGAAAGTGAGTTTATTTGTTTGTTTGTTTGTTCCACTTTCACGCCGTAACTACTAAACCGATTGCTTTGAATTTTTGCAGACGTGAAGTTAGAAGTCTGGATTAAATAATAGGGTACTTTTTATCCCGGAAGAATTTGATATTCTCGAGGGAAAACGAAATTATTGGTATAGATGGCGCTGTGTGTATTGGTATATGTCACATAGGCTACTTTTTATCCTTTTGTGACGCGAGCGAAGCCGCGGGTAAAAGCTAGCTTCAATAATTATGAAAATCATAATGAATCCTATGTCAGTAAGTATCTAATTCGCTTCCCATGCATGAAGATGCTGGGTTGAAACCTACCAATGGCAAGTACCAATGTGACTTTTTCCGAGTTACCTATATGTACTTTCTAAGATTATTTAGACACCACTGACAAACGGTGAAGAACAGCATCGTGAGGAAACCTGGACTTTATAATTAATAATTGTAAGTTTGAAATCGCCAACCCGCAATGAGCAAGCGTGGTGATTAATGCTCAAACCTTCTCCGTGTGAGAAGAGGCCTTTGGTCAGCAGTGGCCACTTAGAGACTGTTGGTGTAAAGTATCTTATTAAGACTTTTTTAAAAAAAAAAAAACGTTGCCCCCCACTAGGATTTTCTCCTGTGTCGTGGGTGCGTTTACAAACATACAATATCACATACACATGACACCCAGACCCGGAACAACAATCTGTGGATCACACAAAGAGTTGTTCCGTGCGGGAATCGAACCCGCGACACGTTGCGCGGCAGCCAGTTGCCCAGCCACCGCGCCAACCGAGCAGTCAACTAACCATCGCTTTTGCACAAAATTCTTAAAACTATATTATTCTCTTGATTGGAAAATGGGACCTTCAAGCATTTTAGTATGGAAGATATATTATTTTCTTTTTCTGTTGGAAACTCCTATTTGTACACCTCTTCTTGAGTATACATCTTAAGGCTTATCGATGCCTTACCACAGTGTTATTCTTCCTGTAGCAGTTCAGTAATCAGCAACCTTCCCCAATCTGTTCATTTGTTTCACTGGTTTTAACACTTAATAAAAAAACCGGTATAGTTGAAAATCTAATAACGAAAGACAGAAAACAGTAGATTGACTTGCTGACCACTATGTATGTACTTCTTAATCTTTTCTGAATCAAGACATATGCCCGAATACTAAAACATTAGGTACTCAATTTTAAGTCGCGGTTAAGCATAGTTCTGTCTCTTCAAATTCTTTGTAAAATGACAGAGACAGCATGATATTTAAGCACGACTTAAAATTGAGTATTCCAGCATTAGCTGATGAAGTGATGATACTTACCAATGGCAGTAACCTTGGCTCCAGCGAAACTATTACTACGGAACTTGAATGGTAAGCACACTGGCATGACCAACTGACTGAACTCCATATTTAGGACAGTGGTCACTATTGCACTGTCATAATCATACAGGACACTGAAAAAGCAACGATTTGTTTAATAAAAGATATATTAATTTACATGGGACTCGTAACATAAATAGTGAAAAGTGGGTGTTACATTGTATAGTGGCATTAAGTGCCATAATGTGCACCTCTGCCTACCCCTTCGGGGATAAAAGGCGTGATGTTATGTGTGTATGTAATAAATATTACATTATTAAATAGGTATATGTTCTTGAAGTTTACTATAAATTTTTACCCCTTTGTATTAAATATAGTATTAACATTAGTGAAATTAAGATCAATTATTAGGTATCGTGAGTTTATAATCAAATAAAACCTTCTTACACCTTAAGCTTTATACCTTAAGCTCCCGCCACCATCATACAACTTGAGTCAACAATAACAAAAACCGAAAACTTCACACATCGTAAACCTTAACCGTAAAGCATCAACAACATCACTAGAGGACAGTGACAAATGACAGTTCATGATAGGTGACACTGACATTGACAGCTCGACAAATCTCCACGCTTTTTTTGCGCGCGAACCATCACCGTTACCACAGACTATAAAAAATAAATATTTGTATGTGACCTTTACATTGATTGATTATGATGAGTATTTAATTAAGTGAGTTATCATTAGGTCCTTACATAAAACTACCTACATTTTATACATTAATTGGATAACTGAAAGAACATAATTATTATGTACATGTACCTACCTGATTTGCTAAGAATTGGTTTTCTGTCCCCGCGAAACAAAATGTTTGTATGACGTAAAAATAGATGATCTGGATTTGAATGTGTTGTAATAACAAAAATGGTTTTCAATAAAGATTATACATAAGTAAAGATCAAAAAGAACTTTAAACCGATTGCATCTGAAATACTGTTTAATATTATCTACTACTTTTCATTATCATCATCATATCAGCCGTAAAAAGCCCACTGCTGATCATAGGCCTCCCTTAATGACTTCTGGATAAGCCTAATTATATTACATTCTTTATTTTAATAATATTAATGATTGTTTAAGTATTCTTGCTTCGTCAATTTTTTATGTTAAATTATTATGTAAGTAGTCGGTTCAGAATAATGCAATCATGTAGCTTCTCCATTTGAAACTACACTTTGGAATGAGCGCCTAGCTTCACTAACAGATAGACGGACGGCCAATTCAATTTTTGACGTTTAAAAAGAGCCTAATTAAGGATTAATTAAAATAAATGCTTTAACTTTGATTTTGACTTTATGCTAGTCCATTAAATACAAACATTATCAATATAAGGACTTAATTTTTTGAAGTTTGACCTTCACAAAAATAGGCCATATTGCATGGCTCATATTGAGCGCGTTACTGATTAAAAAGGTCTGGCCAGGGTCAATATTTGAACCCTTACACTTTATATCACCTAAAACGAGACTTTAAATTAAGTAAAGGACCTAATAATACAAAAAGCAACACATGTTAGTACCCACAATTGCTTTAGCCACACTCAAGATTATGTACTATCACTGACGGCGTATATGACGGATGCACCACTGCTCCTGCTATCGCATACGCTCTTGTAGCTGGAGAGTCTCCTGTAAAACCAAAACGACGTATAAGTAATACATGCTAACCTATTTTAATTGTATTAACTATTTCTTATTCCGTTACGTTTTTAGGTTAGAAAGAACCTTCGTGAGACATACTAAAGAAATTATTATGTTTTCTGCTATGCGAAGTGCTGCTCATGAATATGAGCCTCTAGCATGGCTTGAAACTAGTCGAGTTCCTCGTCAAATATTATATAATATTATTACGTGAGTAAGCCGAAAACATAATAATTTAAAAAGAACCTAATACAATTCAGACTATAATTACTGTTGTGTTTAGGTAGCATTGACATCCATTAATTTCCTATATCTTTGGTTGGCACAGTATCTGACAAATAATTGTGTCCTAAATCAAATGAAACAGTTACTGGCCTGAAACAATTGTGTACCAAACAATGATATTATAAATAATAAAAAGAGGTAGATATCGCACTGGCACGCAAAAATTGTTGCGAACGAATTCAGACAATTGTCGTAATTTGTAAATAGCTATCTCTTTCTGTACCATACTTTCCGTATTATCTGTCGCACGTAGTTGAAAATGACATTTAAGTACATTTGTAATAAGAACGCAACAACTTTTGGACGCCGCTTAGTATGAACGTAGCGTATCTTCTTTATAATATCATTGGTACCAAAAACACATGACTAACAGAGGCCTTAGTACGAGTTTAATTAACGTTTAAAGTATTCGAAACGAGTACGCGTTCGGCGCTCTGATTGGCCAGCACCAATGAACCAACCAATCAGAGCGCCGAACGCATGTATACTCGTTACGATTACTTTAAATGTAAAACAAACTCATAATAAGGTACACGAGAGCGTTCGTAAACGCATCTATATTAATTAAGGGCTCGTACACAAAACTGCGACGTCGCATCGTAAATATGTGCGAGCTCCCTCTATGCATCGCAAGAACTTGCGAATTGTTTCGCATCGCATCGCGCATCAAAATCTTATCTTCCCAAAATCTTCTTTGTTTCTTTTTCCTGTATCTCTTAAGCAATAACTGAAGTGCACACTTCTTTTTACGATCTACGTCACGACTTAGTTTTTAATTTAAAATACGTTTAGTACGGTTGACGGGTCGTAGAAGGAATGGTCACCCTGGGAGACGCCTTGCCGCACGAAATCGCATCGCATCAATTCGCATCGTAATTTTTTGCGTTGCGAATTTGCATCGACATTTTGTGTACGAGCCCTTAAATGGATCACCAAGATGTACATATTTATGCCCATAACTGTTGAATGACTACATCGAATTGGATAATAATTACTTTTCTGCCGTGTTCGTTATCGATGGGACAAAGTTTGTATAGAAGACAGATTCGATATCATTCACGGGAACATCAGGAAATAGTAGCGAGGTGAAGCTGGGGCAAACCGCTAGTTTATTATAAAGGAGAAACTGAGAAAAGAGATGGACAAAAGTATCGACAGATTGATGACCTCTGTTCGGAAACGTCTCGGACGTCTCGATGACGTCGATGGAGGCGGCACTGGCGGTGGCATCAGGGGGGGACAGCGCTGCGCGGGGAGCAACATGTACGAGGACAAGGATCGCGGCCCGTTCTTTTCCACTCGATCAGCTGTGAGCACTGTACGCGTTGCGCGCCGTATATTTGTAAAGGCACACCTACCTTCCGTCGAATAAACCAGTACCTAGACCTTTAATCAGCATCATCATTTATACAGTCCAAAAAACTCTTCCTAACAACCTCTTTAGATAACATATTAAGTTGCTTAATGGCCGTAGAACTTACCTATGTTTACATTGTGTTCGCCGACCACGATAGCATAGTTGGTGGCATTCTGCCTGTACAAGCAATGGCCAGCCGTCAGCACATGCCGTCTAGTTAGGATAGCACCTCCACACTTAATTGTACGAATACTCAAATCTACCAGTCCTGCCATCATTGGAAACTCATTGATGCCAGTTTCTTGACCTCCCACGATGCGGTTCTGGGAAAAAACGAGGGTTAATAGATAGTGGCGTAACTACAAGTTAATAGACGTTGGCAAAATAACATGGGCTGGAAAGCTTCTGAACTTCTTTGTTTTTTAGTTATTGGTAAAGGGGGCCCATCCGATGAATTTGCCACAAGCCCCGAACGGTATAGATACGTAACTTTTAATAGATCCAAAGATGGCTGCGCTTACGTTATAAGCCTGCCCATTACCATTAGCACAGAGTTTTAAATTATACCCAGTGTAAGATACTAGGATGAATCAACTCTACCTCTAATGTGTATGAGCTTAATTAGTCATACTACAGATTCGTATAGAAAAGCAAACTTTTAAAGAACTAAAAATGTTGTAATAGTTATGTCAAAAATATTGAAGAATAATACCTGGTTTCTAACTCCACAAGTGCACTGCGGACTGGGTGGAGGAGTAACTTCTCCGCTTTGTACCGCCGTGATCTGACACCGGAAAGTACCTCCTGTACTGTATGAACTTGATATTAAACCTGTTAAATATACAAATTAATATTAACGTGGTCCAAATCTACCACTTTCAAACTTAACTGCCAGAAAATGAGAGTGCTAAGCACGAATAACTAACGGCGCTCTGATTGGCCGGCTCCAGTGAACAAACAAATGAGTGCCGAACGCGGTCGACCCTATTACGTAACTGCCTTCCCTGGGGAAGGTAATTGCCTTCCCCATCCCCAATCCCTGAATCCCCAACGATCCTCAAACTCCTAATCCCCAAAAAGCCGGTGATGCACTTGTAACGCCTCTGGTGCTCCAGGTGTCCATGGGCGACGCCGATTGCTTACCATCAGGTGATCTGTCTGCTCGTTTACCGGCTTATGCCATAAAAAAAACAATTTGTGGTCCACAAGGAGTTGTACCGGCTGCCCAACCACTGCGCTAACCGTGATCATATCATGGGAAATATTAAAATATCTACAATATGATTCCTAGCTGCTATGCTATTTTGTAATTAATTTGAAGAAGTGAACTGGATAGCAGTCCGCCATGTCATTGGTTGTGAGAAATAATTTCAACCAATGACGGGTGGCAATGCGATCGAGCTCACTTCGAGTGTTCGAATTGACTTCTTAGAGAATAGCTAGCTGAACTCCTTACCGACGGTGAGTACTTGACCAGTCGAAGTGAGGTATATGGAGCCTGGCCCACAGAATGTATCCGCGGCGTTTAGCTCAGGGTCCCCTGAACGGGAGACCATCAGACGATCTAGGGAACATCCAGTTGACTGGAATAAAGAAAAGAATTCTGATGGTGATGAAAAAACCTAAACCTACCTAGGTTAAATGTTATCAGAGGAATAACTTTAAATATTATATTTGACAATTGGGTACATACTTTCCTTAGACAAAAATAAATTATTTTGATTGTTCAATATAATAAAATATTAAAATATTATCACAGTTTTATTTATTGACCAATTTAATTTTAGAATTATTCCAGCAAATTGAAAAATAAACATAAGTATGCTGTTTGACGCTAAAAAAACGTGACGTCACAATACATAATCTCGTACAAAATTCACAGAAAACTGTCGTTTTTGACAGTTCAAAAAGAGTTTTGAATCTGACTATTTGGCAAATACCAAATACCCAATTCTTCTTTACTGAAAACTGTCAAATGACAATTTTATTACATAGCTATGAATTATCTTTTGACTCTGGCAGTATCAAAGAGTATAATAAGTACAGAGGATGGCAGTATAGTCGACAACGTCGTACTGGAGACTCGGTTGTCAAAAAAAAAGAATTATCCTTTGATTGAAAAATCGGCCCCTAAAAATGATTGAAACACCAAAATGTCAGTGGTGTATTTATGTGTGCGTGTGTTATAGGTTACCGCGTTACCAGACTTAAGGAAATGACAGATGTCCTTCGTGTCAATGTGTGTATGTTCTGCGTGTAAGTCTATAGTAGCCAGGTGCCACAGTCGTTGTTTCAAGATACTATCTGCCTTTTTTGTATATATATGTAATTGTAGATACTCTTTTCTGTCTTACTTTAATCAATTTCCAACTCTAGCGGCTTAATATAAAGTTGAAAATACAATGATAAAAATTGACAGATTGAATTGGGTTGATGTGCTGGCCACTATACAAATCTTAAGATTCTATTTCTATCATACATACTATGTTGACCATTTTCCTTATTGTTTGGGAAATCCATTTATCATTTAGGTTACACGCGAAAGATATTAAATAATAAAATTATCTGTTCCAAACAACTTGTGTAATGACATCAGTTTTTTAATGTATGGATTAGATTACCATCTTGATCATATTTTGATATCGGACTATCGATTTTTATCTATTCATTTTATTTTACTCCTAGTTTTGACCGATAACTGTATACCTAAATGATGGTTCTAATAACAGCTAAAGAACATATTTTTTATATAGTATATTTGATTTCTCTATGAAGAAAACAGCATGTTACATGTTGTTACCTATGTCAATCGCCTAAGCAGATGGCGCCCATGTATGCCCTTATTTGACCAATTTCTTAATTGCACGAAATTGTATTGTTAATTTAGATTGAGTCCTACTTTTATTGTTTAATTTATATTATGCTCATTTAATATGTATTCTTTGTTAATATTGTAAAGAGGTTTTTTATTTGTTTATACCTAAACGGCTCCGAAACTACTGAACCTATTTTGACCGTTAACTGGAAGGTTCTTTGTCCAATGACAGCAGCTGTCAAATATGAAACATACATTCCCTATGGCGACACTTATCACATGTCAAATGACAAGACCATCGATGAAAAACAAATCAACGGATGACGTCACAAAACCCTACATCACCCAATTGAAGCTTACATGCGAATTAACACGGATAGAAAATCTCAACGAACAACTGTTGGGCAGAAAACCCGCCAGACACGAACACCTCGCCTGGTCGAAGGATCCTTCTATTCCGATCTGAGGAAATGTATTCTCTGTTCCCTAAATCCCTATTGGACGAAGAAGAAGAGTTGCACATTAGCGCTATCTGGTGAGTAAAAATACGGTAGGCTCCATTTACCCATGGGACGCCGGGATGGGTAGATATTTTACACCTTTTAGTATACCTATATGCAAACTAAATAATACAATTTCTTAAATTCTTACATAGGGTATTTGTATTTGTGGGCAAGAAATCCGACAGTTGTACCCTGCTGGGCATCTGGCTGTCCATCTGCATTGAATGCCTGGTCCATAAGGCCCAGGATAGTTTGGATTTGAGAACACCTGCGAGCTCCCAGCTGGAACCTGTCGACAAAGAAAAAACGTCAGTTACGAGTGGTTGTTAGGTACCGGAGCTTTTTTTAAGGGGGGATATTCATCCAATGACTCCTTGGGTAATGCGAGAGGGAGTATCAGACTCTTACTGACTAAAAACCACCCCGTTCCCACTCCTGCTTCGAGCCAAAACCCCGGCAACCTGTAGCTGCTTAACTCTTCTGATGACAATGTTACCCGGTGACATTAATTCTTCGAGCAGCGAATAGGACTAAGATCGGAATGAAGAGGCAACCTTAAAAACTTTTGCATTTTACAACATTTTTTGTCATTTAAATAATACATATTACGAAATTAAATAGTAATTCGTTTGCTTTTATTCATGAGATGGGTACAGGCCTCCTCCAAAGATGCCTATGCATCTCTATCTTGGGCTAAGTCTCTCCAGTTTATTTCACGTATGGAATATAAAAAATAACTTACGTTTGTATAGAAATCACAGCCATTTTGAGATAGCGAATGGTTCACCAGCCATAGCAGTAGTAACAAAGTGAACTTCATCTCTGTAAAAAATCACATTTTTTTTTTAATTCAAAACTTCACCAACTTTTACCAGCGTCTATGCTGACTACTTTTTTTACTATGTCTTATTTTCAATCTATCTCTAAGCTATGATATCTTTTATTGACTACACTTTGAGATCAATATTTTGTTGCTCAACTATAGTTCGACACTACTAAACTATTACTATGAGTTCTATATCATTAACTACACTACTTTCCGCTGCGTATCATTGTTTCAAGTTGTTTGCATTTATCAATTAACAAAACTCTTCTCTTTTCCACTTTTTAATCGGGTCTCAATCTCATATCTCTCTTTCTCATCACTGCACATGTCTTACTCTCCTTCATCTGCTAGTACACACGGCCACACATCAACCTATACAAAACCAGTTTATCCTGGTGTCGAGTCGCATCATCTTTCCGCACATTTAACGTTCAGTTTATACTGGTTATGTAAAGCTCGATGTGTAGCCGTGTGTACATCACTTTTTATTCAAGTATGTTTCATTCCCTTCTCTTTGAAATCCTGTTCTACATCTCGCACCATCACTATTTTATCTTTCACATCTTTCTGCGCATAATCCATTCGTCTCTGATCTTCCTCTTCATCCATCACTTCGGTAGTCACACATATTTTATGCGTTCTCTTTTTCGCGAGCAGTAAACCGCCGTAACCAAAAAACCGCTCGATTTTCATCTTTAAGTCTACCCTTCTCTCTAATTTTTTTTTTCACAATTTTAAAATTCATCTACGTTTATTTCATGTATTCGTTATCTTGTTTCACAAATTCATGCGGTTAAAAAGTTTTAGATCCCTTTTTTATTATCAAAATTAAAATAAACCTACTTTCTGCACAGCCCATATTGACCATCGCTAATAAACGACTAATATCATGAACTCTAGTCTCTAAAGACATGCAAATTATTTTAGTATTTGCTACAGAATTAGCATGATAAAAGTGTTCAGCTCCCACCTGAACAAATTCTATTATCATATTGTTCTCTTCAGCCTTTCTTGTTTATGTCGATCCGCCATTGTTTTAGACTTTTGTTATGGTAGGAAAATTTACGAGTGCTTATTAGCCGTGATATTATTATCTTCCGTGAAGGTTTTGGTGTTTAGAATCTAATTTTACTATTGTTAATGTAAAAAATAGTTTGGTTATTGTAGGCACCATCATAATAAAAGAAGTTGCAGATGAGTTATTCTTGAAGTAAATATAATACATTGTTACTTAAGGTACTTTTGAGTAAATGAAATAAAATGAATATGATCTAGTAAAGTTGTCTCTTTGCCAGATAATAGTAGCAATTTATTAAGTAGTAATTCAGTTTGGCAATTCTAAACAGATAAATCACACAGGCAATAATTATCATATGGCAATAGGCTCACCCCCTATTACATGGGATTCATAACATAAATAGTGAAAAGTAGGTGTTACATTGTACAGTGGCATAATGTGCACCTCTGCGTACCCCTTCGGGGATAAAAGTCTACTACTAACTAATAAAAAATAATTCGGTAGTAGCACGGAGTCTGGAATCGTGCCCGGTATATCAATAGGCTCACTTATAACATAAATAGTGAAAAGTGGGTGTTACATTGTGCCTGCATTAAGTTGCATTAAGTACCGTAATGTGCACCTCTGCCTACCACTTCGGGGATAAAAGGCGTTATGTTATGTCATTTGTCAATGAAAACGATGCGATGATCCGACCAGGCTTACTTAGTACTAGTTTGCTTTACGAGTCGTTCGGTGCTCTGATTGGCCTGCCCCAATAAACTAGCCAATCAGAGCACCGAATCCGATAATGTTTCAATCTTGTTATACGTAAAACAAATTCGTACTAGGCCCTTAGAATCTATGAAAAAATTAGAAATTTGAATGGGACTAAATAAATTATTATGTTTTCGGCTTACTCACGTAATAATTTGACGAGGAACTCGACTAGTTTCAAGCCATGCTAGAGGCTCATATTCATGAGCAGCATTTCGCGACCCGCGACGCGGCTACTGTCGCGCTGCTACTTATTATTATGTGAGTAAGGCTAAAACATTAGAGAATTTAAATTAGAGACCCATTTTATGCATAAAAATGCTATTTATATTTAAGTACTTACCTTTCACTCGTCTCTATATTTCAATGCTCAATTTATCCCCAGCCGGGAAGAGAACTAGTTCACAGTAGCAAGGCGTATCGCGAACTACTGAACTACCGTTAATACATCGCGATATTGTATTTATTTTTCAATTAGTTTCTTATCGAACTTCTAGTAAATGTGATAAGAATTACTTATAACTGAAAGTGTATTATCTTATTGTTAATGTGATAGAAGGATAAACCTCTATCATTAATAGGGTGGTGGTAAATCTAAATGGCAACTAGTTTTGGTAATACCTACAAAGCTTCCCCATTATATCAAGTGTAGGAAAGTCATGCTTCGGCACGAAAGGCCGGATAGACGGGATTGATACCACGGCCTCACAGGAAACCGACGTGAAATAACGGAGGCCCAATTATTTACCCCTTCCCCAATCTCCCCAATCCCTGATTTTCTAACAATCCTTAAATTCCTAATCCCTTAGGCCGGTAACGCACTGTAACGTCTCGGGTGTTCCGGGCGGCGCCGCGCCGGTTGCTTACCATCAGGTGATCCGTCTGCTCGTTTACCGGATTATCCCGTAAAAAATGTCATTTAAGCTGTTTTTGATTTAGCTCAAACTAACACGAGTATTTTTATATAAAAATATGGCAAAAATATTTAAATTTACATCAGCACAAATTAATGACGTTTTTCATAAATTGGCAAATGATGTTTTTCATAAAAAAATGTACACCTGTGATAATATTTGAACATTAAAATAAAGAAACATGAAAAATAAGTTTAACAATTGTAATATTAGCAAATATTATAATGCTGTCTGCTGCTAAATACTTGTATTAAGAGCCAATTTCATTGAATAGGTTAACGATGGATTAACGTAAGCAGTAAGTACTGTAGTTGGCAATTTTTGTCCGTGTGTCATTGCTGTTTTTTTAAATAGGCATCGGCATTGCCCAATTTGAAATTCCATGCGGTTGAAACAAAAAACTACTTATTATATTGTAATATTCAAAACTATCTCATAGGTACAATTATACTATCGTTTCAGGTTATTTTATCATAGTTAAATCAGAGGCGAATATCTAGAAAACATCGCCAATTGGAGTAGGTACTATTCGGCAAATTAAAACTATTTTAAAAAATTGATAATTATCTGTTTCATAGTAAAGGAAAAACAAAGGACAAAGAGAATGTACTGGACGTTATTAGATATTTATTCTTATAAAGGTAAGGCTGACAGAGTTTTTTTTTAATTTTGCGATCACGAAGCACTTTTTTTCAAGGGGGAATATCATCGCATGACTGCTCCTGCCTGGGTGAGGCGGGAGGGAGTGTCAGACTCTTACTGACTAAAATCCACCCCATTCCTTCTCCTGCAAGTCGAGCCGGAGCCCCGGTAACCCGTTAGGTTCTTCGCGACATCACTAAGCACTAGCTGTAAGCCAATGTGTGACGGCAGAATAGAATACATTTTTGGCACCTCCCTTCTCTGTCCAGAGATGTCGCAAAAGCACACTTCACACTACCATATTTAACAGACAGCAGCACTTGCTAGGAGATTCTCTGTCATTTTACAAAGTGACTGCACGATTGGTGCGGTGGCTGGGCAACCGGCTGCCGTGCAGTGTGCCGCGGGTCCGATTCCCGCACGGAACAACACTTTGTGTGATCCACAAATTGTTGTTTCGGTTCTGGGTGTCACGTGTATGTGAACTTGTATGTTTGTAAACGCACCCACGACACAGGAGAAAATCCTATGATCCTAGTATGGGGCAACGGTTTTAAAAAAATAAGTAAAGCTGCTACCAAAGTTAGTTTTTTATTTTATTTGAGGAAAACAATAAAGCAATGATCGTACCATCGTCAATTGATATAAATATTAACCACACCCAATAGTAAAAAAATTGATTTGCTTTCACCTGACCACACACGTAGGGACCCGTACTTTATAATGAAGTATTGTACGTTATTTAAGGTAATTGTACTCTTACTTTATAAGAATAATAAAGTACACGAAAATACTTTATTTTTGCAAAATTCAATATTGATATTTATCGACTTATGTTGAATCGATTTCGCCACTCGCCAGCGCCACTTAGACAATATCTAGTAAAGATGCAATTGTTTAGTATTTCAATGCAATTGTTTAGTAAAGATACTAATTTAAACAAACTGCAAAAAGCAATAAAAAGTATATTTTTAAATATAATACTAAATAAGAATAAATTGTACTTTATTTTTGTACTGTGTACTTTTCTTCTTTTCTTACCTATAATCGTTTATGTACTTTTAATACCAAAATAAAAGGTGGCAACCCTACACACACGTATTACTTAGTGGTTTTTTTTTTCAAGTATTTGTATCGCAGCTGCGTCAGAATTATACATATGTATTGGTTCTTGTAGGTATAAATCGAGGTATTTTTTTAGGGGGAAAATCATCTAATGACTGCTCCTGCCTTGGTAAGGCGGGAGCGAGTGTCAGACTCTTACTGACTAAAAACCACCCCGTTCCTTCTCCTGCACGTCGAGCCAGAGCCCCGGTAACCCGGTAAATAAAAATCTAGATATATTACCTACTTAATTTAACAGAGACTACTACGTCGATGGAGTGGACTGACGAATAAATGGTTCTACCTATAAAATATACCTACCCAGTTACCCACCTATTGCAAAAAACATATTTAATTATTCATACTTTGGTTTGCAAAAATCGAAATGACTCTCATGAGAAATACTCATCTTCCAAAGTGAATCTATAGATCATTGATACTCTGCATCCTTTCCACCATACTAAATCTGATGTATTTCAGTTAAAACCACTCATCGAATATGTTCATTCAAACTTTCACACCATCAGCCTGCATTCGTCCACTGCTGGACATAGGCCTCTCCCGCCTCTCCAATAGCACGCCACTGAGCTCGGTCTTCAGCTCTTCTCATCCAACCACTGCCAGCCATCTTGCGGATGTCGTCACTCCACCTAGCTGGAGGGCGCCCTACACTACGTTTGCCTAGACGCGGTCTCCACTCTAGAACACGTTTACCCCAACGGTTACCGGTTCTTCGACAAATGTGACCGGCACACTGCCACTTCAGCTTACTGGCCCTTTGGGCTATGTTGATAACTTTGTCCAAACTTTCACGCATTATTTTTATCACAGATAGCTAATAATAACCAGAACTGAAAATTTCGACGTATTGTGAATGTCTACGATGCGTCGTCTTACGTAGCAAGTGTCTTAACCTCGTAGCAAATTCTTCGTAGCAAAGTCGGTACTACGAAACAAGAAATCGTCTTCTGGTTGAATAACTTTCGGAGTATATCTTTAAATAAAATAACATCACGCCTTTTATTCCCGAAGCCCGAAGGGATAGACAGAGGTGCATATTACGGCACTTAAAGCCACTGTACAATGTAACACCGACTTTCCACTATTTATGTTATGAGTCCCATGTAATAGGGGGCGAGCATATTGCCATATACCGGGCACAATTCCAGACTCCATGCTACTACTGAGATTAGCAAAAACAAAATCTAAAATGCTTATTCTACGCGGATGAAGTCGCGGGCAACAGCTAATGAAAATAAACAAAAAATACAAACCTGTCAAGATAGCCATATTGGTCACCAATGTCTCAGGAAACAAAGAACACGTCCCGAAGAATATCTAACCTACTATCTAATCCACAACTAACTACTTAAGTACTCTGAATTATAAGTTGACACTGCACTTTAAACCTAAACTATATAAAAATAACAATTATATTACTTTCACCCATGTACGAGACTAATAATGAACAATAAAGAACAATAATTTACTGTTAATAAAGACCAAAATTATAGCAATTCGTGTCAACTCCTTTTTTTGTTTACGTACATTAATGAGATAGTAAAAAAATATAATTGTTCGCTTATCTCGGCACGAGTGCACGTTACACCTCGCCTGAAGGCTTCACAACTGATAGCAAATATTTCCTTCAGCTATTTAAATAACGCTCGTTTTGTAATTAGGTCTGTTTGGTTTGTGATATATTTTTCTAATATATTTTTGTTAGAACGGCTAAATGAAAAAAATATGGTAGAAAAGCTGTAACAGGCTTCCTTGTACACACTGCTGAGTGGAATTCTTTGCCAGAATCTATATTTCCTGAAGGGTTGTCCTGGGTGTCTTCAAGGCCCGAATGAATAGGTTACTTATGGGACGACGTGCTCCATCGTAGACAGCATCATCGCTTACCAGCAAGCGATAAAAAAATATATAAAAATAACCGAGTGTAGGTAATAATTATCCAAAATCTTCTTGTAGAGGAGGTTTAGCCTATGTGTAGTCTTAGCAGTGGACTGTAATGAGCTGTCCTTGAAATTATCTTTAGGATCTCCATAATTTACGAAACGACAAAACTAGTAGGAATATTCCTGATTCTGATTCCATAACCTACATATTTGTTAATACATTTTGTAATAATACACAAATTCAGTTCAACGATTTCGAAATATATAAACAAACAAATTCAAATACAGATTCTACACTATATAGTACCTACAGAGCTCATCTCACGGCACAATTAATTCACTCTCTTATCAGAGACCTCGCTGATAACATAATGTCAGTATTCAGTCGTCACTGCACGCAGTTTTCCAAGATTTTCGGCTGAACAGTTATGCCCTTAACCCAATTTTATTAACCTTGGGAAATTTTCGACTATTAAGATATTTTAATCGGCTCTAGATTTTCCTGAAACCTTTACAATTAATTATGCGTAACATTTTTAACTTTCAAGTGTAGGAGAGCCATGCTTCAGCACGAATTTGCCGGCGCGAGTGATACCACGGCCTCACAGAAAATCGACGTGAAACAACGCTTGCGTTGGGTTTCGTCGTGTGAGTAGTTATCGGAGGCCCAATTACCCCTCTGCCCAATCCCTGAATTCCCATTTGCCGTACTGGCACATTGTTACTTTATATTTGCGATGTTTACATCGAAAGTACTCCTTGGCCTTTACCGCTTGTCTACAGAGAGAGTATAAATCAAAATGTATGGGGGATCACACTGACAAGTGTCAAAATCTACGTCAATTCCATATAATCTATATATATAAAAGAAAGTCGTGTTAGTTACACTATTTATAACTCAAGAACGCCTTAATTGATTTAGATGAAAATTGGCAGGGAGGTAGCTTAGAACCAGGAGACGGACATAGGATACTTTTTATAGAATACTTCTTTTTACTTTTTACCGAAAATCACGAACGGGAACGGGGGGAAAATGGGATTGCGCGTACGAAGTCGCGGGCAGAAGCTAGTCTATATATATAAAAGAAAGTCGTGTTAGTTACACTATTTATAACTCAAGAATGGCTTAATCAATTTGGATGAAAATTGGTGGGGAGGTAGCTTAGAACCAGGAGACGGACATAGGATACTTTTTACCCAATTCTTTTTTTTTACTTTTTACCGAAAATCAAGAACGGGAACGGGAAATATCGGGATTGCGCGTACGAAGTCGCGGGCAGAAGCTAGTTAAATTATAATTAAATTATATGGAATTGACGTAGATTTGATTTTGGTTTTCTATTCTACATGTAGACAAGCGCTAAATGGCATTAGGCTACAGTTGATTATGGCAGTAGTATGGTAGTAAAGAAAGTTGCCGCGAGACAAAAACGAAATAGATTTCACGGTGTATAGTTCGGTTCAGTCAGTACTACCTAATACATTTCGGTTACTTCATTCCTAATACATTTACATTTCGGTTCAATCAGATATCGAACCGAACTGTAAATTTATTAGGTTTTTCATTTCGATTCATACTACAAATATAATGGATTTGTTTAAAAATTAAACCAACAAAATTTTAATGAACACATTTTATTAATGTTTAATCTTCAATTATAAATCTATTAATCTAGGAACACAATTTTCTACATAATATACATACATACCTACATAAATACAATTAAAATTATATTAATTTTACTATTTATAATATCAATTTAATACAACCTATTTTGAATGCTAATTATGATAAATCATACATTTAATGCTCGATTTTAGACGGTGCAACGTTAAAGACGAATCGAGTAAATAAATTGTATTTATTTATTACGTATTCGATATTTCTATTATATTTTAGAGATTCTTAAAAAATCTAATATATTGCTGTAACTACTCCTTGCTTAATGCTCTTTCTTGCTTGACTTTTCTCAAATTACTCTACAAAGCATACAACTACAGTATACGGTAGTGTTATAATAGCTTTAAACATTGTAACAATATCTGCTTCCACCTGGTGCTCGGCTTCTACTGGTACTTTTTCTATAAATTAAGTGCCTCGTTGGCCAAGTGGTTACAATTGCGACTATCGGGCAAGGTTGGAATTGTGCACGGTAAAAAGTGAAAAAGTGAAAAATAGGTGTAATACCCACTTTTAATACAACTAAGCACTAACATAACATAACATCACGCCTTTTATCCCCGAAGGGGATAGAGGTGCACATTATGCCACTGTACCTCTACAATGTAACATCCACTTTTCACTATTTATATTACGAGTCCCATGTAATAGGGGTGAGCCTATTGCCATATACCGGGCATATTTACAGACTCCGTGCTACTAGAGAGATTTTTTTTAAATACCCAGTAATACTTTGCATGACCGGGGATTCGAACCCGAGAGCACTTGCGACCGCTCAGCCAATGAGGCAGTCCAAATAAACAGCCTCCATGTAATAATATAACTAAACTTAAAACTATGTACAGTTTTTAAGACTAGTCATGACTAGAAAATAAAAAAAATTGAAAAAATATTATTTACTACTGATTGACTGTCAAGTCTACATTTTGCGTGTGAAAAAAATGTTTTCCTTTTTACAATACGTACTCTATCCGATCAATAAAGAGTTAATACACAAATAAAATATGTATACACGGTTGCAACTGCAATAATTTCGTACACAATACAAATTATGTATCAAGTACAACAATTAGCGAAAATCCTCAACAATGCGTGTTTTTTTTTTCTTTCTTCTTTGGCAACGGAGTCTCCAATACGATGTTGTCGACTATACTGCCAGTGTCGGGTGGTGACGGCAGACGTGTTGTATTTCATTCAACAATACGGTAGTAGACAACTAGTCAAATTCAATACTTTTATTGAAACGTCAAAAACGATACTGTTCTATGAATTTTGTACGAAATACTAGCTTATGACGTCATCATATTTCCGCGTCAAATAGCACACTTATATCTAAAAACAACATAACATAACATCACGCCTTTTATCCCCGAAGGGGTAGGCAGAGGTGCACATTATGCCACTGTACAATGCAACACCCACTTTTCACTATTTATGTCATGAGTCCCATGTAATAAGGGGTGAGCCTATTGCTAAATACCAGGCACAATTCCAGACTCCGTGCTATTACTGAGATTTTTTTTTAAACCCAGTGATACTTTGCCCGACCCGGGAATCGAACCCGAGACCCCTTGCCCGGCAGTCGCACTTGCGACCACTTGGCCAACGAGGCAATCTAAAAACAATGCTAGAATAAATCGAAAATTAAGTATATCATGCAAATCCATGAATGGAAGTGTAACTATTTTTCAATATTTGATTGAACTGAAATATCAAAATAATTTATTTTTGACCCAGGAAACTACCCAATTCACTTGGCAAAAAATCGCGGGTTACTCACGTGAATATATACTGAGAAAAGCTCTACTAGTTTTACCAATAGGCTGCGCGACGTCACTTTGACCGCGCACGCTGCTTATGAGGAAGAACCCCTCTGTGGTTCGAAACTAATCGAGCTCGGTTCGACTCGCTCCGACTGCACGGTTGGTGCGGTGGCTGGGCAACCGGCTGCCGTGCAACGTGTCGCGGGTTCGATTCCCGCACGGAAGAACACTTTGTGTGATCCACAAATTGTTGTTCCGGGTCTGGGTGTCATGTGTATGTGAACTTGTATGTTTGTAAACGCACCCACGACACAGGAGAAAATCCTAATGTGGGGGGCAAAGTTAAAAAAAAAAAGCTTTACTCAGTATATTCACGTGAGTAACCGACGATATTTAGTCAATTCACTTCCCTTTCCTCTTGCCCTCCTTCTCTTGAAAATATCCTCCAGGTCCTGGTACCAACTTCACTGATGGTTTAGCTTCCTTCCTCTGCTCAGGGTGAGGGGAAGGAGATCCCTCTGGCGAGGAGTCTGTTATTATACCTTGGAGACGATGGGTGTTGGTTTGACTGAGTCTATGGAGAAAAAAATAGATAGAAGGTCATGATCATTGTTAATGACTTTGAGTAACAAGAGTTAAGGTTAACTAATAGTCGCGGGTTATTCACGTGAATATACTGAGTAAAGCTTTTTTTTTTAACCCCTCTGTGGTTCGAAACTAGTAGAGCTTTTCTCAGTATGTTCACGTGAGTAACCCGCGATTGTTAGTTAATTTAGTATGTCTCACGATAGTTATTATAAAAAGAGTCAAGGTATTTTTTTTTTTATTTGATGGACTGACATTTGACCACTATCTCGCCTGGTGGTAAGCGATGATGCGGTTATTAATATATTTGTTTAAAATGTACTAACTAGTTAATAGTTATATAAATCTTTAAAATTATCCTGATTCTAAATTATCACAGAAAATGATTAATCAACAAAATATTCTATTAAATGTTCCGATATCGACCCAGCATCTGTAGCCAAATGCCATTTAGCGCTTGTCTACATGTAGAATAGAAAACCAAATTATATGGAATTGACGTAAATTTTGACACTTGTCAGTGTCATCCCCATACATTTTGATTTCTACTCTCTCTGTAGACAAATGCTAAAGTGGCGTTTGGCTTAAGCCACTGTTCACTTGGGACTTGATTTTTCCTATAAAGTGCAAAACAAATGATGACTGACCTGACTTCTTCAACATCAGCCACTTTATCGATTAAACTCCTGATAATACCCTCCTTATGTTCGAGTGCGAGTGCGGCCCTCTCCAGTTCCCTCCGGTACTCTGCGTGCGCTAGCGCAGCTCGCCGCTCCTGCTCTACTATGCGACGTTCTAACTCTTCCAGTGACGTGTAGGCGCGGGATTTTACTGTCTATGTGTGTGTAATGAAAGAGAGAATAATAATGTTAAAGTATTAGGTAATATTATTCTAAGCATAACATAAACATAGCATCACATCACGCCTTTTATCCCCGAGTAGGCAGAGGTACAAAAATATGTCGTTACAATGTAACACCCACTTTTCACTATTTTATGTTATGAGTCACATGTGATAGGGGGTGAGCCTATTGTCATATAACGGGCACAATTCCAGACTTCGTGCTATAACTGAGAACTTTTTTAAAACCCAGTAATACTTAGCTCGACGCGGCAATCGAACCCAAGACCCCTTACCTGCCTCCCCCCGCGATAAATGTGCACCTCTGCCTACCCTTTAGGGGATAAAAGGCGTGATGTTACATTATGTTATGTACCTTAATCTCCTGTTTAATCTTGTCTAGGGCCGCCATGGCCTGCCTCAGAGGTTCGCTATTATTGTTCTTGTTCCGGCGCGCACTACTACGCACGCGGTTGACGCGCGCCGCGGCAGACTTCAGCCGCTGCCGGAATATCACTGCAGCCTTGCGGTACAACCTGGTCGACATGATAACATGCTCATGTAAGGTCAACACTATTTACTTTTAACCTTTTGAGTAGTCGCGGAGAACCTAACGGGGTACCGGGGCTCCGGCTCGACGTGCAGGAGAAGGAACGGGGTGGTTTTTAGTCAGTAAGAGTCTGACACTCCCTTCCGCCTCACCCAGGCGGGAGCAGTCATTCGATGATTTTCCCCCCTTAAAAAAACCTTTTGAGTACCGTCATTATAGACACAATTAAAGAACAGTAGGTTGCGGTCACCGGCGTCCTCGCGGTGTTTGACAGTTTAGGAAGTATACCTGAAATAGAACTATGGACATTTTGAGAGTATTTACGCTGAAATATTCAAACGTCACTCAACTTTAAGTCGCGTTTAATATGACGGTGTTCAATGATGTAAATGATGTAAGTACATATATTCATATCTGTCTGTATTGTTTATTTTTTTTAAGGGGGGAAAATCATCGAATGACTGCTCCCGCCTGGGTGAGGCAGGAGGGAGTGTCAGACTCTTACTGACTAAAAACCACCCCGTTCCTTCTCCTGCACGTCGAGCCGGAGCCCCGGTTACCCGTTAGACCTTCCACCGCTCGGCATCGGCCCTATTGGGCCCCATCTGTGGTGGTCTGATGGCTCTTTGAGGCGCGCGCGAAACGAGACGCGCCGTACGCTCGGGTCTGGTTCAGTGCCTTTAGCCAAACGCCACTTTAGCGCTTGTCTACAGAGAGAGTAGAAAACTAAATGTATGGGGATGACACTGACAAGTGTCAAAATTTACGTTAATCCCTTATAATTTGGTTTTCTATTCTACATGTAGACAAGCGCTAAATGGCATTTGGCTACAGCTGCTGGTCGGGCGGCGAGCTACCCATGCTCGCCGTCCGCAGGCCCTAAAAATATTATATACATCAATGTTCAACTTTACCTAACATTCTTCAATGCCTTCTCCAGTTCCTCCTTCAAGTTCTGGTTCTCGTGCACCAGCTTGGCAGACTTGTCTTCAACCAGTTTGAGTTGTTCCTGTGTCTTCGTGAGCTGTTCTCCTTTGCGGTCCGTCTCCATGCCGTACTGGTGTTTTAGCTCTTCTAGTAACCTGAAATTTAAGGGATAATGACAGGGTAGGGTATATATTATTTCAAGTATGACAGCCTCGTTGGCCGAGTGGTCGCAAGTGCGACTGCCGAGCGAGGGGTTTCGAGTTCGATTCCCAGGTCGAGCAAAGTATTACTGGGATTAAAAAAACTCAGTAGTAGCACGTAGTCTGGTAGTGTACCCGGTATACGCCATTTTTTTTTTATTTAATGTGCACATCGGCCTACCCCTACGGGGATAAAAGGCGTGATGTTAGTAAGCTTACTTTTTCATAGCATTTAAGTAAGGAATGATTTATAAAAAAAAACAAACATAGGTAATAGAAATAACGACAACTAATCAAATACATTACAATACAATTTTCGTGAGACATACTGAATTAATAATTATGTTTTTCGGCTTACTCACGTAATTATTTGACGAGGAACTCGACAGTGTAGCAGCGCGACAGTCGCCGCGTCGCGGGTCTCGGAATGCTGCTCATGAATATGAGCCTCTAGCATGGCTCGAAACTAGTCGAGTTCCTCGTCAAATAATTACGTGAGTAAACCGAAAAATAAAATAATTAATCAAATAATTCAAAAGTGACGTCATGCGATATTTCAAATTAAAATTCGAAAGTATTCGTTTCCGTAAGAAAATAAAAAATACGTGTCTAATGTTTTTAAATAATGTACCAGGCGGACATTAAAATAAAATAGTCATCTACCCTTTTCAACTGGTGGGTGGTGTGACCACGCACGGATTGCTTACCATCAGGCGATCCATTTACTAGTTTGCCACCCTTGGCCCTCCATACCTTAAAAAACATTTACGTACCTCTTACAATGATCCAGCCTCCGTTCATGCATATCAGCGGGTACAGTGCGCGTGCGCAGTACATCTAGTTGCGCCAGTTTGTTCTCCGCCATCTCTAGATTGTTCTTCACTACGAAGTATTCTCTATGTACTGTCTCGTAGTCTCTCATCATTGCTGACACTGGAATTGGGGGGGGGGGGGGGTTTGAAGGTTATAAAGCATTAAGTACAGCGATCATTGTATTTACGACCTTATATCAAAATTACATAACAAAACATCTCGCCTTTTACCCCCGAAGGGGTAGGCAGAGGTGTACATAACGGCACTTAATGCCACTGTACAATATAACACCCACTTTTCACTATTTATGTTAGGAGTACCATGTAATACGGGGTGAGCCTATTGCCATATACCGGGCACAATTCCAGACTTCGTGCTATAACTGAGATTTTTCGAAAAAGCTCAGTAATACTTTGCCCGACCCGGGAATCGAACCCGAGACCTCTTACCCGGCAGTCGCAATTGCGACCACTCGGCCATTGAGGCACTCAAAATTATATCAAAATTACAAAGTTCAAAATTTAATAAAATTTGTCAGAAAGGAGGTACAATAGTGGTTGAATTTTATTTAACTTAGTTTCACTAGGAAACACCATGCTTATTAGGTATGAATGGGCCGGCTCGGCCGGATTGATTTCACGGCCTCGCAGGAAAAGGTCGTGAACCAACCACAGCGTCGTGTTTCGTTCTGTGAGTGAAAGTTACCGTTTTTTCACGTAACTCTTCGAGGCTGCTCAACTAATTTCAAACCACGATCAGGGCTCATAATAATGAGCAGCATGTGCGGCAATGCCAACGTTTTGTTGCTCACCAGGTAACGCAAATGTAGGAAGGGGGTTTTTTCGTCCAATGACAGCAGCTATCAAATATTGGACGTCCAATGGCGTGACACTAGTTAATTCCCTATTGGACGATGAACGAGAAGTTCACACTAGTGCCATCTTCTGAGTAAAACTATGGCCCCATTGAAGTCAAGCAACAGCGGTAATGTTTCGTTCTCAATAAACGTAAAACTAAACTCTTAAAAACGTGACACTAAAGGCAAGCAGCCACCATTTTTTTTTTTTAAGGAGGATAATCATACAATGACTGCTCCCGCCTGGGTGAGGCGGGAGGGAGTGTCAGACTCTTACTGACTAAAAACCACCCCGTTCCTTCTCCTGCACGTCGAGCCGGAGCCCCGGTTACCCGTTAGGTTCTCCGCGACTCCGAATTGGCAACAGCCCTATTGGGCCCCACCTGTGGTGGAAGCAGCCACCATAGGCTCGGTTAACTCGAATACTAATTGACTATTGAGTTTTAAAACTATTACCTATGTAAAACAATACTTACTTTTATCCTCATACAATTCATAAACCTCCTTCAGTTTAGACTCCGCCCTCTCAGCTCTTTCAACAAGCGTAGCTTTCTCAATATCACCCGTCTCTTTCTCTACTACCAACTTCTTATAGCTCTGTCTCACTCCCACCACCTCTTCTTCTAAACTCTTAACTTTATCTGTGAGACTTTTGTTTTCAGTGACAATTAATTTGGACTTTTTGTTCATAGTTTCGAATTGTTTTTCATAATCTAGTATTAGAGTGTCTTTTTCTTGAAGGTTTTCCTGGTAGGCATCGAAGAGGGGGGCTGGAATATGAGAATACTATAATTGTCTAGTTTCTTAGGTTTAAAATAAATAGTTTCAACTTTTTAATGCAATAAATAATTTTAAAATAATCATACATTGATATACATCATCTCATCCATTGATTTGACAATTTACCTACCTTTTTCTAAGAATTTAAGGAAATAAGCATGCTATTTGACTGCAACTTATGACGTCATCATATATGATGACGCCCCCCTAGTCGGGGCTCCTATTTCCGACCGCAGGGTTTGAAGTAACTTAACGAATGGCATGACGGTAGCTATCAGTTCCCTCGCTCACTATAGTTTCATACCACTCTAACCTATCCGCCTACCAGTGCCTCTATCCAAACGCCACTTTAGCGCTTGTCTACAGAGAGAGTAGAAATCAAAATGTATGGGGATGACACTGACAAGGTGTCAAAATTTACGTCAATTCCATATAATTTGGTTTTCTATTCTACATGTAGACAAGCGCTAAATGACATTTGGCTACAGCTGCATGTCAGACTGTCATCAAAGTTCTACATTTATTGATCATTCACTACTTTTGGTGTTAAGTACATATTTTTGGTAAAAGAACTTAAGGGTAGAAGGGTATCAAAATATCTTCTAGTGGTCATAATATTTAATTCCTTAAATACCTAAATGCTTTGACTTTGACCACTCAGGAGAAAAAGACGAGAAAAAGTCGTTTACTGATTAAAGTCCTGTGATCAAATGTAAAATATGAAGCCAAAACAGTGGATGTGTGATAGGAATTTAGTTTGATACATACCTAATGCTTGTGCACTAAGTAGACCCGTGAGGTCCACAGTGCGGCCGGTGTAAGGAGTTTCCTCAGGCCCTGTCTTAGCCTGCCCGTCTTCCGTGTTCAATGTTTCTAAAAACGTAAACATGAAATAAAATAATTAATGCTTTACGTGGTCGAATCATACTTGAGACGAATGGGTCGTTTCGACCGGGGTGATAACAAGGCATCGTCGTGTGAGTGAAGTCAAAAGTCAAAATCATTTACTTCAATCAGACCAGAAAGGCACTTTTGAACGTCAACAAAAAAAAAATAAAAGTGAAGTTATTTGGTCATTCCAAGGTGTAGATTCCTATGGAGAAAAACGAGCAAAAAACTCCATAGGTACTCTTTTTCAATCAGGTTCACAATACAATTCTCTAGTTACATAGTTTTACTGTTTGGATTGTGCGAGAACAATGTAACACTAAAATCCAGTCAAAGTGATCGAAAAAGAAAATAACCTACCTACCTATAGAGGCTACCGAAAGACTATCCCTTCCCCCTCCAAAATCCAGCTATTGGATAATAATATGCCAACTCAAGAAAAACGGGCGTATTCCTTTTTAAAAGGCCCGGCAACGCACCGGTTCCTCTGGTGGGTGTCTATGGATGGCGCCGATTGCTTACCATCAAGTGATTTGTCTGCTGGGAAACAAAACTCGACTCCTTACAAAAGGCTGGTGACGACATTACGACATTTGTGCAAAACTTTTTCTGTTTCTATGAATTTTTTTTAGGGACAAGTCCTCCACAGCCTCCCAAAACCGCTTCAACTCCTGTAAGCCAGGATCTACAGCAGATACAACCATGAAAACACCGGAACACTGAAGTCCGGCGCGTCCCAGGGACATGAGTAACTGTCTTGGTTCCCGCAACGAAGTGAAACAGAAGATATTACAAGAGGAGAAGAAAAAAAACTAATGAATTAACGAGAGTAGCCTTAGTAACATTAGGATTTTCTCCTGTGTCGTGGGTGCGTTTACAAACATACAAGTTCATATACACGTGACACCCAGAACCGAAACAACAATTTGTGGATCACACAGTGTTGTTCCTATTGAAAAGAGGTAAATTTATAGATGTCTTTATAAAGCTAAGTTTCTAGATATGGCCACAGGTGGCGTTTTGGTTTGTCTTTGTCATTCCTTTTTCGTTCCTCCATTTTGATTTGTAATAGCTGTTGTTTTTCTATTATAATAAAAGTGTTGAAAGAAATCTTATTCAAATTAATTGAAACCACCCAATACCTGAATAGTTCCATGTGGGAATCGAACCCGCGACACGTTGCACGGCAGCCGGTTGCCCAGCCACCGCACCAACCGTGCAGTCAAATACTGTATCTATTTACCTTTATATCCCAGACTGGCAGTGAGCAGCGAGTCCAGTGCATCATACTTTTCTCCCGGCTTGAACACGTCGGGCTTGTCTCCGGCCACAGACTGTATGTTGGAGCGGAGACGCTCTTGGTAACGAGACAATTGGACGTTTAACCTGGAAGTTTAACAATTACATAATCTTTTTATAATAACTATCGTGAGACATACTAAATTAACTAAAAATCGCAGGTTACTCGCGTGAATATACTGAGGAAAGCTCTATTAGTTTCGAGCCACAGAGGGGTTCTTCCTCATGAGCAACGTGCGCGGTCGCGCAGCCTACTGGCTAGTGTTGGCGCTCGCCTCGGAGTTGCTACTTGTGCATCTAAGAACCCATCTGTGGTTCGAAACTAGTAGAGCTTTTCTCAGTATATTCACGTGAATAACCCGCGATTTTTAGTTAATTTAACATGATCTTATTTACTCTCTGTTCATAGAGTAGAGATATGCTTACGAAAATGATGATGAATATTTTTTGACAGTCAGATATATTCTTAGTATCTTTGTATATTATTTTTTCTGACCATATCAAGACGGAATAGACCATGCACCATGATAAAAGTGCCTACACGGTATTCCAGATTAAAATCTACCTATATCTGTATATCATTTCTTGGCATCCAGTAAAATCATTATAGTTACAACTAAGCACTAACATAACATAACAACATCACGCCTTTTAACCCCGAAGGGGTAGGCAGAGGTGCACATTATGCCACTGTACAATGTAACAACCACTTTTCACTATTTATGTTGTGAGTCCCATGTAATAGTAATGCCTATGTACTTTTGTTGCATAAAGTTAAATAAATAAATAAATAAATAATAGGGGGTGAACCTATTGCCAAATACCGGGCACAATTCCAGACTCCGTGCTACTACTGAGATTTTTTTAAAAACCCAGTAATACTTTGCCCGAAACGGGAATCAAACCCGAGACCCCTGGCCCGGCAGTCGGCAATTATATTACCTTATTTCATTTTTTTTGAAGGATTAACATCGTCCACTTGCTTCAACCGCCTTGGGTTAGGCATGAGGGAGTGTCAGACTCTTACTAACTAAAAACCATCCCGTTACTACTACTGCTCTTCAAGCCGGAGCCCCGGCAACCCGTTAAACCTTCCGCGGCTCCGCATCGGCCACCAACCCTGCTGGGCCCCATCTCTGATGGTCTGATGGCCCTTTGAGTACGTACACGCGGTACATTACCTGTATAGGACATCTTTGAGAGCCTGCATATCTTTCTGCAGGCGCGTGTTATGTTCCCGCGCCTGGTTCACTATTATCTGCCGACTGCTGCAGCTCATGCATACTTCTACTAGAGGAATAGCTGTTGAGGATCCGTGGTCTGTGAAAGAAAGAACATCACCTTGAGAAAAAGAAAGAAGAATAATATTAATATTTTCAATAATAGTAAACTAATATCGCAAGTGGGACTGCCGGGCAAGGGGCAAGGTCTCGGGTTCGATTCCTAGGTTGGGCAAAGCATTACTGGGTTTTTTATAAATTTTCAGTAGTAGCACGAAGTCTGGAATTGTATCCGGTATATGGCAATAGGCTCACCCCCTATTACATGGGACTCATAACATAAATAGTGAAAAGTGGATGTGACATTGTACAGTGGCATAATGTACACCTCTGCCTTTCGGGGGTAAAAGGCGCGATGTTATGGTATGCAAACTAATTCATACTCAGTATCAGATAAGCAATAAGTTATGATTTCCAGTGTCCAAATGTCAAGTTGCTCCCAACCCCCAATTAAAATAATAGAAAAAACTAAGAAAAAAGTATTAAAAGCAGAATCAAAACTGCTGAATAAATAAATAATTATAAACTGTCTTTCTTTTAAGGGGGGAAAATCATCGAATGGCTGCTTCCACCTGGGTGAGGCGGGAGGGAGTGTCAGACTCTTACTGACTAAAAACCACCCCGTTCCTTCTCCTGCACGTCGAGCCGGAGCCCCGGTTACCCGTTAGGTTCTCCGCGACTCCGCATCGGCATCGGCCCTGTTGGGCCCCATCTGTGGTGGTCTGATGGCTCTTTGAGTCACGCGCGGAACGCGACGCGCCGTATACTCGGGTCTGGTTCTGGTCGGGCGGCGAGCCACCCATGCTCGCTGTCCGCAGCACTGCACGGTGTTTTTGCTTTGCACCATGCAAAAAATGCCGGGCATGCAGCGCGTTTACAGTTTATTTATATTGAGGTTATAAAATATGTCATAGGACATACGATTTACAGTTCATATTTAAATACTAGGTTGGAGCCGTGCTGGAGCCGTGCTTGTTAGGTGTGCGATGACCTTAATGTTAGGTCTTAATTAAATTGTTTATTTTATTTAATTATTCTTTTGTCCTAGAATACTTAAATAAAATAAACAATTTAATTAAGACTAGACTAGACTGACCGATACCTAAGTAAGGCAAGCGTTCATTGAAGTTTCTCACCTCTATCAGGCAACTCATACTGCTTAACTTTCTCCTGCAACTCCTTTACTCTCCCATCTAATACTCTATTCCTCTCCCTCTCTTCTTTGATAACCTTCTTGCATTCTTCTGCATATTTCACTACAGTCTCATACTGACTGCGCAATTGATCGTTTTCTTCTGCGAACAACTTGTTATATTCTAAGACGGATTTTAATTTCTCCTTCAATTTGGCTATTTGGGAGTCCTTTTCAGAAAGCTGTGGAGAGAAAATGTATTATATTAGGACTTATAATTAGGATTAGGTGAGTAGGTAAATGACTTTGTGGTCCGGAGGTTTAAGACGCCCGCTTCTTATGCCTGAGATTGCATGTGAGCGCTCGAAACCTACCAACGGCAACTACCAATGTGACTTTTTCCGAGTTATATGTACTTTCTAAGATTATTTAGACACCACTGACAAACGGTGAAGGAAAACATCGTGAGTCTAATTATAATTTTGAAATCGCCGAATGAGCTTTTCTCCATGTGAGAAGAGGCCTTTGGTCAGCAGTGGGCATTAATAGGTTTTTTTTCGATGAATAGGTAGCTACATAGCTATATTCGCACTTCCGACTATATGAGACTTACAACGAATCTGGTGAGAATAACCAGACTGCATAATTGCTGACTTGGTTTTTCTTTTAATTTTGGTACCTAACTTATCCTAGTTTCATATAATTAATAGATTAGCATGAGAAAGCATTTTCTTGTCATAAAAAAAAACTTGGATTTTTTGGAAAATCATCGAATGACTTCTCCCGTCTGAATTACTGACTAAATACCACCCTGTTCCTTCCCCTGCACTTCGAGCTGGAGCCTCGGCAACCCGTTAAGTTCTCCGCGGCTCCGAAAAAAAACTTGGATTTAAACTACCTATAAGATTTTGGTTCTACCATTAATTAATTAAACTTACCTGAACAACATTTTCTTCACACCGTTCCATCAAAGAAGTGACGAGTTGTTCATATTTCTTCGTTAATTTTCTCTTCTGCTCTTTCAGAAGTGACTTGCCTTCTTTTGAAGATCTTGGAGAAGAGACTGCTATACCTTGGATGACCCTTTTTCTTGGAGGTTTCGCTGGTTTCTCCCCTAGAATTTGGAAAAGAATAATCTGAATAATATTAAAAATAAAAAATTACCTTTATTGCCAGACTTCTAGCAATGTATAACATCTTTTGAGAATTCTAGGAAATGGTATTATAATTCTGTCAATAACAATGGATTCAATAACACTGCACAGTGAAGTATGGAAATCAAAAATCTATTTACAATTGGCGTTTCTTCTCAAAAACTGATAAAGATGTTTAATTATTTTAGGTGTGACGCAATGTTTTGTTCAAGAATGTAATTAAACTGCTGAATTAATTTATTTTATTTCAAGTAGCATTTATCTTCCTTTAGTTTGCTGTTTTTTAATATTTTATGGGACAACTTTGACCACTATCTCGCCTTGTGGTAAGCGATGATGCGGTCTACGCTGGAGCATGTCGTCCCATAAGCAACCTATTCACTCGGGCCTTGAAGACTCCCATGCCCTTCAGGATATACAGATTCTGGCAAAGAATTCCACTCTTTAGCAGTATGCACAAGGAAGCTTGAAGCAAAGCGCTTCGTGCGTGTTGGTGGAACATCTAAATAAACAAGATAAATTAAAAACTCACTCTCACCAATAACATCTCTCGGATCCTCATACATAGGATTTTCATCAATAAAAACCTTTTGCTCCCCCATCCGAGACTCGGTCCTCCGTTCAACCATATCCAGTATATCCTGACGCATGCTTGCTCTTCGCAACGGTGCCGATATATTAAAACTTTTGTATTTATGTGTAAAATTTCCTGTTAGAGTTAGTTTCTTTGGTGAGAATGCCGCTGTACTTTCCTTTGATATTCTACTGTAATTAGCTGGCTGGAAGCAAACATAAATAATGAGTACCTATTTAAGTTTTTATGGAACAGGGACTAACAAGCAGGCAGATCACACGCAAAACAAGAAGATTTATTGCGGTTTGTTTCTTCAGGATACTTGCATTTTGTTTTATTAGAAGGTAAAATTATTAAGGTCTTTGTAATCACTATTATAGTAACCTAAGATCTCCACAGTGGTAAAAGTATTATACAAACAACAGCACTTAAATTCATTGCACCTACAATAATAGCATATAACAAAATCAGTTAACTTCTGTTCTTAATCTCATTATTTATTACAATAAAACATACCTTTCGAATAACTTCATCCATCATCAACTTTGTAGATAACAGCCTACAATCCTAGCCATTTTAATAACTTTTTAATAAAAATATAAAATGACAAAGGAATCGGCCTTCAGCCTAAGTGATACCTTTATGTATCACACAAAGACAAAGCGTTAAGTAGGTCACTAGAGCGGTTCAATAAAATTCAGACGAAAATAAAACAATTTTCTCCCATTTATTGATAAAACTTTGATTTCAGTTTTGGCATTCATTGTATCTTTCTGATTGTTTTAATTACACAAGAACATACAATAATCACTTGAATTTATACTAGCAATTATTTTCATGATATTATTTTTATCATTTCATGTTACATTATTTAATTTTACAAATTTTTACGAATAACTTCACGATTTAAAAATGTAAACACCGCAGTAGTTTGACAGCTCGTTGTCATGGTGACCAAAGTGTGACCAACACAAAGAATATACTACTCTTTTAGTAAATAATATAAACTTAAATAAAATAAATAGGTACTCACTATTACTTAATATTATACAACTTAAGATATAAAAAGATAAAAATGAAATACAAGGAAATTAAAAGTAAATATTTACACAAAGCATCGAAAAATTCTTTATTTTTCGATGATTCTTTTAGTTATTTTACGTACGCAAATTATCTTCCTGTTATTTTCACTTCAGTTTAACTTTTGGAAGATACTCGGCATAGTGGCAATAGCTCATTACTTTTACGAACCATTTTAATATAATAGACTATATTCCAAAAGGATGGCAATAATACATATTTTAAATTATTCTCATCATGTTTCAAACTTAGTTAAAACTTTTAAAATGTGCTTCTGTTTTTTATACTTAACCACTCTCAAGTTCTGAAAATAAGTGGTTTTTAAAGATTTTATGAATATTCATGTAAAATAATAAGTCATAGCATTCTTACTACTCTGCCAAGGTACTCACTTTATAAAATAATTTAAAAAAATCCGATTTACTAAACGATGAACACGAATCTACTCTTTTAATAGTTTGGTTTCTAGTTTGTGCCACACAAAATTGAATATTGTATGTTCTTTAATTGTAAGTTCAGTTCTGAGTTCGAATAGTCGTGTATTGCTGATAGATAAAAAAATGATAAGGATGATAAAGCTTGGTAATAGCTATTTGCAACCTGTAGGTCAGTGTAGGTATTGAGTAACGGTAGGGTTCGTAAACTGACCGCACTTCTTACCATGAGTGTAATCTTGTTGTGCTTATAAAATAAATTTGACGTTCCAGATTATTTCATTAAAACTTCATTGGGTTGGGTCGGTGAGTATACCTAGGTACATAATAAAATTAATGTAAACAGTGGAGTAACGATAAGTGACCATAACGACTGCAGTACAAATGGCACAGTAATTTTATGTCATCCATGTTGGCAACATTAATTAAAATTCAAACTCATGTTTTGAAAACTTAGTAGAAAATGGCAAATATTCTTCTATTTAGCCATCTGTTGAATTTCATTATAAACATCATTTTTTATAAGAATTCCTAGATGGCACTGATAGTATCGTAAACAAGGCATAAGCTATCATATGAAGAAAACTAGTACATACGAGTGACGCAGTATAAACGAGAGTATTTTTAATTTAGTCGTATAATATCTAGTGTGAGCATGCGTGAAAACAGCTGAGCGATAGCAGCGCCTTGAAGCGGCGGTTGAAAGAACTATGCAGTAGGCAGTCGCATCATGTCTGCCCGCCGGTTCGGTGTATGATGCTTTGGCGGCTTTGATAACCTCTAAACAGTTTGTTGTTACTCCGTCCTCTGTCGGAGTTCCTTTGTAATCGATTTGCATTTGTTTTAGTAACTGCTTAGTTATTATTGTTAAAGTGTTGCATAATAGTGAATTATTCTAGTGAATCTTTCGGTCGTCGGATACGCACTTGCTGCCGTATCCTTGCTAACGTTTATCGATTTTCATTTTACAATGAACGTAACGTTTTGTTTACTTGTTATTCGCCTGTAATATTGTGTATATCATGTTCGATAAGTGCATATTTCGACGATAGTGTTGTGAATTGTGATCTATTCAAGTATGTGCGAGAGTTCGCGCGAGACTTTGTGTTTTGGATGACAGAAAAATGGAATTCGAGAACGATTTCAGCTTGAAAGAATGGGCGAAGGACAAACCTTTGTCCATTCTGCAGTTGGACCCGGCAGACCGTGCAGTTCTAAGGATAGCAGGTTGGTTTCCTCCCCCCAGTTGTAGGGAGTTACATGGTCGTTAATTAATAAGTTTTAATCGTTGTTTTTTCATCCAATCGGGTCACGTTATCGTCCTGTGCGATAATGACGACAGCTAAGATTAATGTTTGCAGTGTGAACTCGATAAAATAAGTTCCCTCTTATTACATTATCAGTGTTTACTTTCGCGTCACCGTTTCAGAGCGCCTAGCTTAACTTAGTTTTTTTTTTCGCGTGATCACGACTCCGAACGGCCTCGCATACCTAGGTTTTCACTTTCGTCCGATTGTAGTTTGTTTTTCATGTTTGTATTATATTTTTTCATAAAACAAACAACGTTATCGTGTGCCGGTTTTTTCTATTAGATAGCTATCTATGGCGAATCAAAGTCGTGCGACTTTCCCATGGCAGAAAGTAATTTAGCGATGGTAGACGTCTATTATGCCACCGGTGATACCAACTTCAAGATATTCTCATGATTTTGTGTTTTTTTAGTCATTTGTCATTGTGGATTAATTTACCTGACGTTTTTATTGTGACTGGGTATTTTATGTCTTTATTAGTTATCTACTGTTATCTTTTAGTTACGCTCAATGTTCACACGTGTGTCATAGTTACAAGGAAATAGAAAGGGGCCAGTAACCGATAGGTACAGACTAGCGCGGGATGTGGTCTGGTTAAGCCTAGTACATACTAAAAAACTATTTGAATTTGGAACGCTATCGGTCGACGAACTTCCGCAGTTTATCTATGGGACACAAGAAAGAGGAGTGGTGTTCTTTATTTTATAGACAAGACTTCGTATCTATTTTCTACAAGCAACTAGTTATCTACCTATTTCGTAACTAGTTGCAACATACATAGATACCGGTAAAATAGTTGTCTGACGGTAAAATCCATGAGTTTTTATCTAATGATTTATCAAATGTAGGTATCTCCAATAAACAGTTGTTAAAGTCCGCGATATATTTAGAACCCCCTTGACTGATAAAATTAATACACTTTTGATTTCTATCGTAACTTAAAATTACGTGCTGAAAAATTAAATTATATTTAAGAAATGCCTAATGGGTACGTCATAAATAAATAGGTATGTGGGTAATTCATATACCGAAATGACGTGCAGTTTAGTTTTCAAAAACAATTAAGAACACCTTCGTATACTATTAGAAACTTCAAAATGGTTAGGTACCTAGGTACATACTTTTACCGATTCATTTTTCGAAATTATCGATAGGACGACAGAGGTGCACACTACCTACTAGTAAAGATGTTTTACCATAGGTAAAATGAAAAAGACTTTTTTAACATTTCTGTGTGTTTTACCTATTTACCAGTCTTCTCTGTCTTTAGACCGACGAGGGCCTTAATTTCAGAATACGCAGCTATTATTATTGAGACTGCCTCGTTGGCCGAGTGGTCGCAACTCCAACTGCCGGGCAAGAGGTCTCGGGTTCGATCCCCGGGTCGGACAAAGTATTACTGGGTTTTTCATAAAATTCTCAGTAGTAGCACGGAGTCAGGAAATGTGCCGGTATATAGCAATAGGTTCACCCACTATTACATGGGACTCATAACATAAATACTTAGTCAAAAGTGGGTGTTACATTTTACAGTTAGATTATGTGCTGTAATGTGCACCTCTGCCTACACCTTCGGGGATAAAAGGCGTGATGTTATTATTGAGAATAATACCAAAACCCAGATAGATAGATACTTATCCATCAACAGTCGGGTAAAAAAAAACTAAATGACATTACCCTCCCAATCTGCGACCAATATATAAACGAGGTAAGTAATCTGCAAATCTACAATAATAAGCTGTCAAAATATTCGTTTCGTACTATTCGTAGGTACCTACCTAATTTTTTTTTTAAATAAAACCCGGAGTACCAAGGCATGAACCCGCAAAACTACCAGCATTCTTTGTTTATAAAAAAAGTTAATTACCAAACAGGTGCCATAGCTATTAGCAATCCTTATTTATACAGCCAGTCTATTAAGTATCCCTATTTTTGTCCACAACCCACGTAGCTACCTAGATCACCTTTTCTACTAATTAACACTGCGAACGGGCTTGTACCTGTCCACTCACTCCTAGTTTTAATACAACCATGCAATTTATTACGTGCATGTTATCAATATGAACATGGCAAACGCATTTAACCGTTACTCAATAGCATTGCATACAGGCAGGTGTGTTGCCCGAAGAATAATAACCGACTAAACCCTTAAAGTTCCCTTTTCCGCATACCTGCTCGTGCTATCTCATTGCACTTATAAAAAAGTGCATCGTTCTTACCCTTTTGCGCATCGCATGACTATTGTAGTCGGCCGCTATTGCCTGGAGGGTTCTAAATTTAAATTACCGAAACTTCTTCTAACGGGCAATAGACAAGAGGTGTTTATTTTTTTCTATTGCATTACTGAATATACTTACTAGTAATGTTGTGTTCGTACCTACCTTTTTTAACAAAATCTATTTTAAAAAGTTACTCTTCTCGCCGAATATTTATTTGCTGCGCCATCTAATGTTTCGAATAACTAGTTACAATAAAATAAACAGTCAACATATCACTAAAATTCATGAAAAACAATTGAATTTTCGAGTCTTTACTTTATAGGTGACTAACTAATCGCAAATCCAAATCACGTTTAACACCTTAACTGATAACGTAAATAACAGGCGGTTTCTTTCAACCCAAACTTATCTTTTAAAGCATTAGATAACCGAAACATTCTTTCATCTAATGCCTACTTCACCGAGACCTGACAAAAACAAAAGATACGACAGCAAACCGTTACCGGCCATTGTTTATTTAAAGATCGATTAATTGTAAGAAATCAATCGAATCCAAAAACAATCGGTGTAAGGTTTTTTTTTAATTTAAGAACTTTTTGTTGCCCCAAGTCTCTAACTAGCTTTCACCATCGTAATCGAAGTTTAAATTCGAAATGTGACATTTGATTGGTCGATCCAATCAAGTTCCAATCAGAAGGCAGTATTTGCGCATCTATTTACCAAAGAGAAGTTATTTGCGGTGTATAATAAGTTTTTATTGTTTTTCTTTTTATTGTTTCACACCCATCAACGGCTATTCTCCAGCCAGCAGTTTTGTTTTTTCCCGGAACTTTAAACAAAGTGGTTGTGCTAGTAAACAACAGTTTCTTTTATAGTTCATGGTCTTGTTTAAGAGTTATGTCCCTTCCAGTTCCGTCGTTCATTTTGATCGTTATTTGTTCTAAGAAATGTGAAAATTAGTCCAGAAAAATAGTGAAAATCCAAGCTTGTATAGGATATGGGTAATTTTCACATCGTAACCATAAGTTCATACCGTAGTTAATTGGCCTATCAATGAGGATGTGCTATTATAGTTAAGTTGCTATAAATATAGGTTATTTATTCCCGATTGAGTCACAAACTGTTTTATAGTTAAGCCAGTTTATTATTGAATATCCTTGTGTTATGTGTTGACTAGTTAGTTTGAAATTATTCACCCACATATCCCTGTATATTGGTGTAAACACAACGCTCCCGAAACGCTGACAAATAGAAATTGTTTTTACAATATTAACCGTTGTTGCTTTCGTGTTATTCATGCAACTGCAGCCTTGATAGAACCTAATGGGTAACCGGGGCTCCGGCTCGACGTGCAGGAGAAGGAACGGGGTGGTTTTTAGTCAGTAAGAGTCTGACACTCCCTCCCGCCTCACCTGGGCGGGAGCAGTTATTCGATGATTTTCCCCCCTTAAAAAAAAGCCTTGAGCGGTTTATTATGATTACAACTATTATTACATAAAATAAACATTTAATTCCATTCCTTACCTTTATGAAAATAAACTTTATTTTATTATTACCTACATAAAAAACAATAATTCCTTACTTTTATGAAATAAAATTTGTTTTTTACGATCACCTGTGCGCGTTTTTCGGGAGCAGTCCCTTTACCCCCTGTAGATAACGGCATCTCTATCATTATTATAAATAATAGTGTCTGGGAATCTTAACCTCCTTACACTAACACCTTATAGAAGACAAGACACACACACTTAGACAGAGGTAGGTACCATGAGACATACAATTGTCCCATGAGATATCGTATCAAATATACTAAATGTACCAAGTGTGTTCCTACATACTTCATAAAAAATAATCTATTTAAATCAGCCTTCTAAAAAAATCTATCATCTATTTAAAAGAGCGAGGCAATCTCAAAGTCTATTTTAAAATTCTACTTTCGGAACTATAAAATTAGACTTTCATCCGATATTACTTAAGCGAATTACGGTAACTTTTATTACGGATATTACTCATGAAACTTGTCGGTTATTTTTTTCTGTGTGCAACACTGTGGCCGCTACTGTTTTTGATACGGTCCACGCCGAAATACTTTCGATTTCCTTCCTACTGTTTGAATTCTACTACAATATTATATCATTGCACTTTAATTCTACATTTTCATCCAAAACTGACAGATACAAAATCGTGATTCGATTAGATCCGCGCAATCGATTACGTTTTATCGAATCGATACAAACTCGATTTAACAAATTCCCGCCGATGTAACTGTCGCTCAAACGTTTTAGAACTTAATCAGTTCCATTAGAATTATTTCGATGTAATAGATATCGATTACTTTGAAGTTACTCGATTAAAGTGCCACCGATTAACAGATTACAGGGTTAATAAGATAAATGGTTTAACGTTAAGTGTTCATTCTCTCGTCCATAAAAGGTATCCATAGTAACAATTTTAAGTGTTTCAGGCAAATTTGTACGTAGTGAATGAAGCAATATCGAATAGCTTTTTTTGCCACAGAATGCCGATTAAAAATCGCACTGAATGAATCCGAGCTACGTAACAGGCCCACTTGTGATCTCGTTTCATTCACGGATGAAAAAATTTGCGCATCTCTGAAATTCGTTGTTAATTGAAAGAAAAATCGTCAGTACTCTGTATACAGTTCAAATTAGACCAAATTGTCGAATATAATTGTAATAAATAGTTACCTATATTAGTTTTATCAATTAACTATCACTTCTACTTTCACCTTATTATCTGAGGTCCGAGATTCCAAATAAATGAAGAATGCTTCGGCACGATGCACGAATAAGCCGGCTAGACCGCAGTGATACCACGGCCGAGCAGAAAACCGACGTGAAACACAATACTTTGTCGTGTGAGTGTGGTTACCGGTTACCGGAGGACCCAGTTACCCTCCTCCCCATCCCCGAATCCCTAACAATCCTCGAATTCCTAATCCCCAAAAGGTCGGTAACGCACACACCTCTGGTGTTTCGGGTGTCCATGGGCGACGTTGATTGCTTACCATTAGGTGATCCGTCTGTTCGTTTGCCGGCTTATTCTATAAAAAAATAAGATATTTTTATTTCATTATCAGCCTGTTTCGCTACATGATCTGACGTCGAGGCCGTCCTCTTCATAACTATCCAAAAACTGCTGCGACCTTATGCCATAGTTTAATAATCTAGAAATTCATGCTCGAACTTTTGTATCAAGGTATTTGTAGTTGTTTATTTACGATTTGTTTTATATTACGGTGGATTTTTTTTTAATATGATAAGCCAGTAAACGAGCAAGTGGATCATCTGGGTAGGCAGCCGCTGGCTGCCCATGGACACCCGAAACAACAAGAGCCGAGGCAAAAAAATGTTTTTCTTTCATTCTTTCTAAGTGCTCGTCTGAATCACTCATAACCTAGTTTGGCCGTAAATTATATTTGGTATTTATATAAGTCCTACCTACATTATTATTTGCTTTTTTAATTACCAAAAGCAAACAAAGTATTGTTTGTACTGACCTACGTGGTGAAATATTTTTTAGCCTTTTATGTAAATATGGTGCAATATCGCGGATTAATATTTATCGTACCTAATAGAAGTATTTTTTGGAGTCATTAATACTAATAATTACCTCAGCAGTATCTTATTCATGCATGAATATAAAAACTAGGTAGGCAATAGGTACTTAACTAATTTCGCTTTTTGAGTAATCCTGGTTGCATTTTTGGGAAAACCTAATTCATTAAATATTACGAAATATGATACTAGGACTTAAAGTTGTCCACTAAGTACTACTCTAGTCAGTATTTTATTTTATTCCTAAGTTTTTTATTTAAAATAAATGCGATTGCACAAACAGGGAATATAATCTTAATTCTTAACATTTGCGCTTGCATTAGACTTCACTAAAGCAACAAGAAAGTCGTTTAATTTAAATAATAGCGCACACACAGGTTTTGTAACCGGTTATAGTTACACTTTACGAAAACTAATAAATAAATAAACTGGTTATTTTGCACAAATACGTAACGTTATGAACTAAATTGATGTTTGTTCAGATAAAAAACTTGTTTGTTGGCCGGATTTCTTTAATTTAAATTTTCTAGGAAAAAGTAATAGTACCTAATGTGATTGTTTTACAGAACGTTCGTATAAATGTATTCTTTTACACAAAACCTGCTAAACGGATTTGTATGAAATTAGCCTAGACATAGCCTTGAGTACCGTCATTATAGACACAATTAAAGAACAATAGGTTGCGGTCACCGGTGTCCTCGCGGTGTTTGACAGTTTAAAATATAAATCGTCACACTCTGTTGTTGAACTTGCACAGATTTTCGAGGTAGCTTATTGCTACTGAGCTTATAAAACTAGTGTAGCTAAAACTGAACAGTTTCTTAGCTTAAATAGGTAGTTAGCTATCGAGCTTCCGATGAACATCTAAAAAAAATCAGTAAGTAACTATGTAAGTTAAACACTGAATAAGAAATCGCTTGAACAATGTTTGGTAGCAGGCCCAATCCTATTACTATGTAATCTTTTGCGTAGTTATAATAGTATGTAAAGTATTTTTACCTATGTAAGTACATTACACTTATTAATACTTAATGTCTTCTTAATCTTTCAAAGAATGACAAATGATCAAATCGCATTTTTTACTCTATTCCAAAACTACTTCAATTAAGTATGTTATTTCAATGACCAAAATGGAGGTCAAAATACGATTGATCACAGATTGCGTAATAGTTTGATTTTATAATTTACTGCGCCCGCGCCGCCCGTGTCAATATTTATCGAGCAATTCTAGTCTACTGTCAGTTCATTTGTTAGGTTTTCAATATTCAAAATGGCTGAATAATTAGCAATCATCTTTTGGAATGTTGATTTTGATTACATCTTTAAGTTATATTGAACCAATCACTCTAATAAGTCTTTTTTTATTAATATTTAAAACCTTTCCAATCAACTTCTTTTTATATTTTTATCTCCTAGCCTGAAAACCTGTTTTAAATTGGAAATTTCTTGGTTATCAAAACGAATAATTAGTACAATGCATTTATAAGTCAAGATAACGTTTCCATGTCTCATTAATCAAAATGCAACCAAAAAGGCCGAAGAACCGGGTCAAATTATTTGCAACACACTGTAATGTACATAACGTGACCGTATTTACGCTAAAGTAAATGCTATGCAGTACAGTGCAGAGCAAATTAATCAACTCGACCCCAGAACTTTAGCTACCGATTTCCCCTGTGACCCTATAACCGTGAGAATATTACTTAGAGCTAAAATACGATCGTATAGCGTCGAAAATGTCGACGAAAATTTATGAAATATGCCTAAAGGAATACAGAGAAATTCATGAGTAACACTGCAAGGACTTTATTTGAATGATTGCTCTGATCGCTTTGTTGGAAAACAATTTTAGATTACGTGAGCAATTTATTGATTACGATTAACATTATCATATCTACGTTTAATACCGACAATATGTCTGAAATATTTCAATTCCCTGCCACTGCAATCGGCCTTGTCTTGATATCTTTAACATAATCGATTGATCAAATATCTAAATTATGCAAGTTTGTAGAATTCACAATCTTATCCCAAACAAGGATTAAGTTCTTTACACTTGATTCCGGTTGAAAAACTATTTAAATCGTAATCTTCTATGATGACGTCAAATCTCTTCAATGTAAAAGTGCCCACTCATAAATGACCTTCAGCAATTGAATACAGCATGAGTAATGCCTCTAAACAACTAATTAACTTTATCAATAACAGTGTAGATATCATCGCTCATTCCCCGCGTTATCCTAAGAAGTTCACCAGAGTTCAATCATAAATAGTTTATAATAGATTAGCCTTCTTTGATGTACTCCGCGGGTTATCATTTCCTCTTGACTTAAAACTAATTATAGAACTGGATCATCTGTTTATTCGTTTATGTTTTCGTGTTAGTCGTAAACTTCTCAAGGGTCTTTTTATAGCTTGTAAACGCCTTGACAAATTCTGATTGAATATCTTGAAATAACCAATAACCCTTTGAATTGCAGAACAATAAGGAAAAAAGGAGTTTGAAATTCTTTCCGGTCCTTTTTTGGTCGACACATATGATTTGAAAACCAAACAAATGATAACAGCACTGTCTTATACACAAGCTGAGTAAATACATTCTTCAGGCTTTATTATAGAACCTAAAACAGAAGAATGAACCTCATGTAACCACCGACAAAAATACTACATTAGCAAACTCACTCCACCCACTTCAAGCGTCCAATAAATAAAATTAAACTGTCCATAAAACAAAGGTGACAAGTCTCAAATTCACTCAACTTAGAATCAGAATAAAGAGGATGCTCCTAATGGTCTTAATTTCGGAGGACAACGAACTCGTCACATTCCATCCGACCTATGCAGATGGAATACACTTAAGGAGTTAAACTTTAGGACTCCCCAATCGTGACCACGACACCAGTTTGTACTTAAGTCTAACAGTTTTTGGACATTGTCGAATGTAGAACGTTTTCGTAATGCCCTAACGGATCTCTTGTTTCAATTATACGGAATTAAAGCAGCATAATGGTATGTGACGAAACTGTTTATTTTCTTTGTGTATTCTTGTCATATGCTAGGTGATGAATACTTGTTTGGGAACTCCAGGTTGCAATTGTTCTTTTAGTTTTTCGACTAAGTAGTAGAAGATATAACTGTTACATTTATTATGATAGCAAACAAAGCATGTGCGTCTGATCAAGTAAATTGTTTGTCTAGCAATGACGCAAAACCACTCATAAGTTATTGAGTCGATACCGCAAGTATTGAAGTATTAAAAAATGAGGAGCATTATACCCTTCGTCACACACTAGAAAGTTCCATTCCTTTGTTGATTCACGAAATTCTGATCCAGATTGCAACGTGCGTAATTAATTAATGCACTCCTTATCTTTGTAAGTAGCTCTTGAATAATCAGCTGGATAACGTTTATAAGGCTTTAAAACGACTTTAAAATTTCCAATTGGAGTGAGTGATCATTTGATAGCTACCACTACCAATTAGGTCAACAATATAGCTTTATTGACGACGATTCGTTGTCTAAAGGAAGAGCATCTACGAGTCACAATTGAGCTAAACCTAGCACATCACTAATTAACAATCCTTTGTTCCAGAACACCTGCGATCCTATCCCGAAGAATTAACAAGAAAATGAATGTAATCCTTTCCTACAGTTTCCTTACACAGTTTGCTCTATTCATCATCGAGCCGACTGTAGCCGTGTTAAATAAATATGTAAACTCCACTGCCATTGTTCAGGTGTTTTGCACTTAGTACACTGACTCACACGCTGAGAATTTCCTGTAAACGTGTTTGAAAAGCCGTCTTTGCTTTCAAACCTGAAACTGGCAGGGTTGTCTGTAGTAAACATAGTTTGGAACGGAAATTAGAATTAGAAATAGGAACTCCGTTTAATTGGTTAGACGTCTGTACTTAGTAGTTGGATGCTTCGTTTGATCAAAATAAGGGAACCTATCACCCTTTTTTAATACAAACGGATGAACGGATAATAATAATAACTCAAACTTCGCTAGTTGTAAAATAATATCACCCTGTAATGTGATATTACAACTCGTGATTTCAATCCCTAACCTTCTTCAATCAACCCGTATACCTTAATTTAACTCGGAAAATTTGCCTAGAGGACCAAAGCAATTCCACTTGCAATTACTGGACATCCGATGTATGTCCAATTCAAATTAATGAGATTCCTAGAAACCGTACTCCATCAATCACTTACCTTCGCAGTGAAATATTACTTTAAGTCTCATTTATCTACCATAACCTTGGAGATGATGGAAATTTCCAACTTCCCTTTTTGATCAAGCTATGTATGGTTATTATGGATTGCAGTATTCCAAAAACCATAAATGCCTAATGAAAGACACGGAAAAGTCGCACGAGCGATTAAAAAGAGCAACCCTGTTAAAGGGACAAAAGCGTCTGAAGGCTTGAATAGCTCAATACTTGTTATTTGAGTTGAAAGGAGAAATGGGGGACGCAGAGTTTGAACTTGCCTTTAAATAGGGGTCGACTGGCACTACTGCCAGTAGCCATGTCTAATGTCTACATTAAAGTTTTAGTCTCGCTGCTGGTACAGATCGATATCACATATACTATATTAGCGCTTAATGGAGTTAAATTAGTTAGTAGTTTGTCTCTCTGCTAAATTGTAATTCCACATTTAAATAGTTTTTTATTTATATTTGATGGACCGACGTTTGTCTAATACCTCGCTGGTGGTAAACGATGATGATGATGATTATAACTTTATCATAAGTTAATATTTGTTTCTTGATAAATGGTAATTTTACTAAACTAGAAGAATCTTTACCTTTGTGGTGGTGGGAGAAAAGACCAAAAACATGTACAAAAAAATCATATTTATCTTAAAACTCAAGATATCCTTTATGGAACTTCTTTATCGTTTCTTACCGCACTGTTGTCCCATCTTTGAGTCCGACTCGTATTGTAGCAACTAGAAAAAATAAATGGTATTCAGTTGAAAATACATTTTGATACAACCAACATTCACTGTCGCGACGAATATATGAATGTTTGGGGAGTTTTGAAATTCAAATAACTATTTCAATGTTATGTTGTTCAATGACGTCTGTATCTTAAGGAAACTGTATGAGATCATTTCTGGTATTTTCTCTGAAGGTTATGAATGGAGATGAGTTTATAGACTTGGTACCTACATCAGGGACATATTCAAAATAATTATTGCGCAATTAACTTAGCGGCTAAGTGAGTAGCAGGTGAACAGACAAATAGAGAAGGTGATTCTAGTTTGCTGTAAAGCTTTTCTTAGTTTCAAGAACTTATTTTCAGCAAAACGAAGCAAGTTATTCAGTAGCCTCTTTATTCCCTGAAAAAATGTTCCTAACCAGTGATGCCACGCTATACAATTGTATCTTTATTTTCTTCATTGTTGAATTTCAGCTCCGTTGCCAGTTGAGAATATATTTGGTTTTTTATTTTAAATTCAACGTGGAAGTAACAGTTCAAGTTAGTGCGTACTGCACTAACTTGAACTGTTACTGTACCTGGTCGGTTCGAGAATCGGTTGAGAATAAAATAGACCTCGTAACTACTAGCTTTGTGCTTACTTATTTGTAAAAGATACCAAACTTTGATGTTATTTAACGTGTCCAACTAGACCAATTACATAACTGATAAAACGTGAACATAATGAAAAGTAAACTCTTCATTTGCGTTATTCCTTATAAGACTTTGAAAAACCTCTCATCGAATAAAAAACCTAATCATATCCTCAATTTCCGAGAGAACAGACTGAAATAGTGCCGCCACGTCTGCAAAGCTACTTGAACCCAGACGACGGCGGTGAGGGCTCCAGTATTTTGGTCGCAAATCAATAAAGAGCAAGCTTTATTTGCCCAATCGTAAACCAGACTGTCTATGTTAAAATCAATAGGACCACGCTAGATTAAAACAACTTATAGGACTTCGTTTTGGGTTTCCAAAAAGGTGTTTTTAGTGTAGAGTTACAAAGATTTGTGTCATTTCCCTATGGAGTATTTTGTATTGTTAATAGTATTAAGTAAGAGTATTAAAATCAATACGTGTAGTGAAAGAAAAAAAATTTTTGGACTTCAGTAGGTAACTGATTGACGGCGACTTTTATATCAGTCACCATCAATCAAAATATTTGTTTCAATTTATTCGAATACAGATTACAGTACGTACTTTTGGAACGTCAAAACAGGATTAACTATCTGTCAGGTAGTATATTTGTCTGTTAAACTGAATGCAAATATTGCTAGCTTTATTACTGTCAAACACCGCGAGGACACTGGTGACCGCAACCTATTGTTCTTTAATTGTGTCTGTAATGACGGTACTCAAAGGGTTAACCCGTCGTGTGTCTAAAAGTGGATCCACGCGAGACTCTATGTATTTACTATTGTCTTATATCGTTGCATTCAAGCGGTCAAAGGTTTCAGCGGATGAAGAAGCTTTTTGTAATAGTTAGAAAGGTTTAACTAGCAACCAGCTATATATAATTCTCTTGTTTTAGTAACAGCACGGAGTCTGGAAAAGTATCTGATGTTGAGCAATATTTTATCTGTTTTAAATATCTTCTTCCTCCAGTGTTTATTTCTTGGCCTATTCCAATTTGTTTCTAGGCGCTAAATAGCCACAATTACTTTGTTAAACAAATGTATACTTAGGTAAATGTTTTGATAAAGCATACTGAGAAAACAACGTTATTTAAATACAATTATTTACTAATGTAAATCGTGTCTTGACATATTTATCTTTCAGTAATCGTAGAGGAAATGGAGCACTTAAATTAAAAAATAGCCGCCTATTCCGTTTTTTTGTAAGCTACAGTAAAAACAGAAGATTTAACTTAAGTTTCGAATAAAGATTTATTAAATTAACTATTAAACGCATTTGTCTTTGTTTTAACTATTTGCTTATATTAAAGACGGTTTCTGATACATATTTTATTTTAAAGTAACTGATTTCGTACTATAGGATCACTTTTTTTTTTTTTACATTACATTACATTACATACATTAAGCGAACGGTCTTACACTTTTTAGACTTCCGAGACTAACAGAATCTTAACTATTAACATATGAAACAAGGGGCCATTTTAGGAGTGTTCTCGTCAATTAAAATCCAAATAACTAATCCGCCAACCTGTCTACAAATGACCGCAAAACCAGACATGATTGTATATGAGTGTTTGTTTTAAAATCTCAGCGGCTTGCGTAGGAAGGCTCTTATGAGTCAGTGAGGTAAATAGTCTACCGGTCATAAGTTCAAGGTTTTCACACGATTTTATTATGCCTGCTTTATTCCTGAATGCTCCCATTTTCGCCCTGCAATGCACCACTGTTGCGGATTGGGCATTGAGTGTCGAAAGCGGTGCGAGGATTTATTGTTCATAAAAAATGTTTGTGGTCGCTTTATTCGGAGGGTGTATTTTACCTTTCAGGTCTTTTGGAACTAAAATGAAGAATGGTGATGGTTTACCGACGTTTTCGTTCGGATACGTTAGGAGAATTGAAAATAAAAGAGCGCTTTTTCGAGCCAATTGGCATTGATTCCATTATTGTTAAAGTAACTGGATTAAATATGTTTTACATCAGGAAATAAAAAATCGATGTGTAAGAATTAGTTAGATATACATACTTTCATAATATGAGTTCTAAAATTGCCTTATTAATATGCATAGGGTCTATCGAATAATAAAACAACTATTATAGTACCAAAAATACATATATATATATCAAGACCAAGACACACTAGTGTCAAATCGTGACAATAGCTAGTGTGTACTAAGTAATAAACCTATAAGATAAGGAAACAGTTCTATTAAATATAATAACTTACTCATTCCTTACTCATCATTACTGAATCATAAAGTGCCTGCCTTTGTTATCTTTCATGATCTTTGTTAATACAATACATATTTATTTGTAAGTACAAATAGCTACCGAAGAAACTTGAAGATTTTCCTCTTGAAAAGATTCGGAGTTGTACCAAGATTGGAACGCTGCCCAATAGGAAATCTTCCCTTTGTAAAGAAAATCAGAAAGGGATTTTAGCGTGACTATTTTGAGTCTAGTATTGTTAGTGTTTTGTTGTTATTTGTCAGTTTCTTAGGTTTGATTGTAGTGCGTATGTAAGAAAATGTCAAAAAATTGTATTTATGCGTTGAAAAGAATGAAAAACGAATATAACATTCGGCTTTACGATAATGATACAGACGAATTGAACCTAAAAACATTATTTTTTGTTATTGAACATTTAATCTTATGTGTCATCGACATGATTCACGAAGTTTATTATAAAATATTAGGTCTGAATGAATTTTGCTGCCCTTTCAAGCAGCGTGGGCGTAAATCGTTCTCAAAATTTATTCTGTTTGGAAAAACAATTAACGATAAGGAAAGTAGGTACCGTCCTTTTAAAAAGAAGTCTGTTGTACAAAACAAAAGAAAAATAAAATAAAGCAGACTTGCTATCGTAGCTCAAAGTCACAATCAGACCCACATCAAAACGTATACAAAAGATTTTTAAACGAATCCATAAAAATGGAGATTCATCGTTCGAGTTTTATTTTAGTTATCGATAACTAGTAATAAGAACTTTGTACCTTTTATCATTACGAATTTTAGACTACCGTCATGTTCAACGTCAAATTATCACACCACATTAAAAAATTACAAACAAATTTCAATCCACGTGGAAACTAAAGACATTTTCGCCAAGGTTGCGGTACAAAAGTAGGTATTTGACAATAATAGTGACAAAACCCAGTTAACCTATTTACATAATGAACTCCTGAATGTTTGTTTAACATGTAGCCTCCATGCCTCACTGGTTTTTATTTGTGGAAAAATATTTGGCACTCGATTTTTAGCAGTGTTTTGTTTAAGTCATATTTACTCATCTATTCTTGCTGTGCCGCAATATAAAAAAGAATATAGAAAAAATATATTTGGTACCTAAATAAAAATATTTGCGGAGTAAACTGCGTACCTATTTACCTAACTAGAAAGTGAGAGATGTGTTAATCCTCATTACACACGTCAGCCAAATAGTTATAGACAATCCGTGATATTACTATGCTTACTAAACTCTTAATCTCAAAATTAAGTTACTTAGTTTTTTTTATACTTTATAGGTCGACGTTTGGTACTATCATTTAAGTAGAAAATAGAATTAGTGCTCTTTTAAATATCAAATGTAAAATATCTAATACGGTAACCCTACCTTATATTAGCTCACCAGGTGGCGCAAATGTATGAAGAGGTTTATTGTCCAATCCCCGTAGCTGTGAAATGTGGAATGTCCAATGGCGTGACACTAGCAAATTCCCTATTGGACGAAGAACGAGAGGTTCACACTAGCGCTATCTGGTGAACAAAAATACGATATTAATCTAACGTGGATACTAAGACTTACACAGTTGAAAAAACAGCAAGTTACTGTAGCAACACATTCAATACGACAATTTATTGCAAACACTGCGATACAAACGTAGAGAACTTAATTAAATACCAATTACTAAGTGATTGCCCTAATCGGATCCATACTCCTATCTTTAGTGGGCTCTCCATTAATCTATATTGGTACTCAGGTAGTTTAAGCTTGCTACTGGTTTAGCTCAAACTAAGTAACTTGATTGTCATTGGTTGAGCGTATACGCGTGTTTAACGCGTTTTCTAAAGCGAAAAGACTAACTATTTCTGTTTTTCGCCATTTGTATCAAAACTATTCTCTTCTTACCCTTTTAATGTCTTGGCGAAACATAAGCTTCTCAACAAAAAGATTACTCTGAACTTTAGAATTCATTTTGCTCTTGCCAGATCTAGCAGTTTGATTGGCATTACATTTTAAAATACTTATACTATAATCTGTCTAGAATTGTACACCACATTTACCATCGACATTCATCACAGACTTCATCAATTATTCCTCATTCAATCCAAGTTTACTCCGCAACAGCCTTCAGTATTTATATTTATGTGTTGTGACGTCACGGGCGCCATTTGTCGAGACCAGTCGGCTCCACCAATGTGGAACAAGCTGCATGTGTCTGCTATCTAGACGATCTAGCTTATACTTTATATCTCCTGGCTTCATACCAAGCCTTTGACCGGTTAGTGCTTATGCAATGCCTAAGTACCTATCGCGTTTGACTTAAAGCTTATTGAAAATGGATATTACTTGCTAGTTGTTGAGAATTGTGTCGTAAACTTTGGAATTTGTTTGTTGTGGCGTTACTGAAGTTCTGGTTACATCACTATTTGTTAATTACTATGAGTTTGAGCTACGAAGTAAGAATGTTATGTTTATAATACCTACTCGCTGCAAGTAGTCATTAAGTTAGAAGCATCAAATAATCGAGATTTTGCAAAATTTTCTACAATAATATGGCATAAATACCAACAAATGCTAGGAGAGGCTCTTCTATTAACTAGAGGTACATATGCTCCTAAATCGACTATTCTCTTGGCAACAAGGATCCACACAACTAAGTGATAAGAATAACTGAATTCTATCGAATTTTCAAGAAGTCTACCTGAAGTAAATGAACTAACTATCTAATACAAAACTATTTAAAAGATAGTCGTCATAGAAATTCACGAAACAACACGAAACATGAAACCAACTTTCGATGGGACCGAAATAAATTAAGCATAACTAGCGACATCTGAAAGTATAAACACAATACCTTATTAAAGTCTTTAATGGTGAAAGTACGTGAATGGTACGGCCAGTGAACCGACAAAGAGAGCCTGAACGATAAATAGAGCGAGGCTTATTAAATCAGGCTTTATGGCGTATGTACGGGGAATGATAAGGGAAAACTTCCTGTTCCCGCAAGGCAGAAGTACTTAGTGCATTTTTTTTTTTTTTTTTTTTTTTAAGGGGGGAAAATCATCGAATGACTGCTCCCGCCCGGGTGAGGCGGAAGGGAGTGTCAGACTCTTACTGACTAAAAACCACCCCGTTCCTTCTCCTGCACGTCGAGCCGGAGCCCCGGTTACCCGTTAGGTTCTCCGCGACAAGTACTTAGTGCATATGGACCAAAATTCACCTTGTCAATGATAAAGAGTCTCTGCAGCAAATTCTAAGTAAATGCTGTATTCTGAACAACTACTTTTCCCTAATTTTGGATTTTTTTTCTCATTCTTGAACTATTTGTCCATTCAATATTTTCTTCAGATAGTCTAAATCCCGAGAAAAGTTCAACCTGATGGCATGGGAAGCAGTCGTTGAACCTATGGAAGTATGGACGGCTACAACTCCAGAAATGTCAATCGCGTGTTTACATCACTTAGTAATTTCAGATTTATTGGCAATACACTTCTCAATAAAATATTTAATTTACACCTCATTTAGTAATAAAAGAAATGAACAACAAGAACTTGTTGAAATATTAAATTAATAAGACCGAACGCTCGCTTTTTGTTTGACACGGTCGAGTAACGTCGTATCTATGAATGTTTTAGTTTTATTATTAAGTAACTAACTAGCTTATCGCTCGCAACTTCGTCCACTGGAGTCAAAACCACACAAATTTAATTAGGTACGTACGTACTTTTGAGAGAAAAAAACGTAGGTATTGTAATGTGACATAGATGCGAAAAATACTTGCACGTCTGTCACTCATTCTACATCCTTAAGACTATGGAGAAAATCGCATAAAAATCCATTCAGCAGTTTTTGAGTTAATTGCTGGGCTGACAGGCACGGTGGTCCTTATTGTGTAGTATGTATGCCGTAAGGACGCGCATTCTTTTAATGTAGTTAATACTGATAAGTTTGTTTGTCCAACCGGAATTAACCGGATACCGTGATGACTGCAAAAAGTAGTTTGATTGGACGATGACAGGCATAGCAGAAGACCGGTAGCAAGGTCTGAGAAACGGTTATAATGTTATGTCTTTTAAAATGAAACTGCCTTGTATTTTATTAGTTAAGTTGCTTGATTGCTTTTAAAGCAATTAAGCGAGAATTAACTTTGTGGGAGGTTGCAATATGTTGTATATTATCCTTTTTTCTTTTTATTAAGACTAATTTTGTCCTTTAAATAGGAACTAATTCGTTGCTTGGTGTACCAAATAGAAATAATGAACACTTCAAAGTTACCACCTCTTATAGAAATCTACATCGGAAGGACCCACCAACTTACATCAGCTTACTTTGAGACAGTTGATGGCTTGTAATAGCTACCTATTTAACTTAGGTTTCCAAGTTTTTTAAACGAAACATACAGATAACTTTTTCTTTTGAATTCGGTTAACAGTCAGCCGATCCAAGTTGGGAACATGCCAAGCTCGGAGATAAATCGCGAAAAAGTTTTTAAAACCAAAACACTAAATCTGTCTGGATATCAAGCAGTAACTTTAATTACAGAATTCGTTGGCTTTTGGTTATAATTTTATTTTTTAAGCGGAGTACGTACCAGATGACGAATGAAATCTGCTAAAACAATGAGTTCTGAATTTGTCATTTATCGTCGATCACTAGACCACTACATACATAGATGTTTCAACCAGCTACTAACATTAGCTCTCGTAGCACTGGGACTGGAATAAATTCTTCCAATGTCAGTTAACTTAACTTTAATGTACTCATCGTCATAAACATAGGTTTCAGCTATAAGTCGTTCACTTTGAACGTAGACCATTCATGGGACCCTCTAATCTAAAGGTTAAATAATTCTTACATAAACTACGTTTAAAAATACCCATACCAACCCCCTCTTTTTTTGATTAGTCCATTAATTAATATATTTTTAGATTAGTCCATTAATTAATATATTAGAACCTTCTCCTAAGTGTAGCAAATACTTTTCTGAAAATCGTATGTAAATCGGTTGACCTAATCGCGAGATAATTGCTCACAAATATACATGTAGGTACAGAGGCCTTAGTACGAGTATGTTTTCATCATCATCATCAACAGCCTATAAATGCCCACTGCTGAGCAAAGCCTCTTCTCACACGGAGAAGGTTTGAGCATTAATCACCACGCTTGCTCAATGCAGGTTGGCGATTACAAACTTATAACTAATTACTTTTTTATCCCCAAAGTATGTTACCAATTAACAAAATACTTGTACAGGATAATATTTATCATCATCATCTATAAGTGGCCACTGCTGACCAAAGGCCTTTTCTCACACGGAGAAGGTTTAAGCATTAATCACCAAGGCAATTTCAAACTTATAATAATTAGATATTATAAGCCCAGGTTTCCTCACGATGTTTTCCTTCACCGTTTGTCAGTGGTGTCTAAATAATCTTAGAAAGTACATATAACTCGGAAAAAGTCACATTGGTACTTGCCGTTGGTAGGTTTCGAACCCGCATTCTCATGCATGAGAAGCCAGCGTCTTAAACCTCCGGGCCACCACGACCACACGAGTATGTTGTACGTTTATATAGTAATCGTAACGAGTACGCGTTCGGCGCTCTGATTGGCCGGCGCCAATGAACCAAAAGCCGAACGAGTACTCGTTACGAATATTTTAAACGTACAACAAACTCGTACTAAGGCCTCAGGTTAGACTGAGAACCTAATTTTTTTAAGTCTGTTAAAAGTATAAAATCTTACATTTGGAAACTGACGATGTATTGTTACAACCAACAACAGAATCAAGTCCGCCATCTTACAATACGAAAGACATCTTAGAAAACACAAGCACATTACGAATATCACGTGGTATCTCCGGACCGTAACCGCACAGCTACCACAACGCACTTTCTTTTTATTCACCTCAAGAAAACAGCATAATTTGCTTATGAATTATCTTTAACATGTTAGTGCGACTACTGTTACATATTCATGATTTTGCACGCGAATATTTATGAAGATATTTGCGTGCTCCGTCGTAAGCCGCATCATTGCTTATCACCAGGCGAGATAGGCCAAACGTCGGCCCAATACTACTGTAAGGTTAAGTCATATTTTTAGACCCTGCACCTACATTTAATTTCATATTTTATAATTTTAATAGTAAAATAAGTTGCTTAATTGGTATCACCAAAAGAAATAATTAAAAAAAAATGACATTTTTCCAATGGCGAACATTTGGACAATGGCGGCATTAGGAGCGAACTCACGGAACTGTACGGTTGTGTAAGCTATACTCAGTTGAAAATAAGTAAATAAATAAATATTTTTTGGCTGCTGGAGATCTTGGTGTTTTCTTTGGAGAGGAGTCTTTTACTACATAGTATAAAACAAAGTCGCTATCCACCGTCTGTCTGTCCCTATGTATGCTTAGATCTTTAAAACAACGCAACGGATTTTGATGCGGTTTTCTTTAATAGATAGACTGATTCTTAAGGAAGGTTTATATTATAGAGGTAATACATGCATATTGCACCTGTGCGAAGCCGGGGCGTGTCGCTAGTGAAATATATAGTGAAAAATGTAACCAGATTATGTTTCGTTTACGTTTTAGGTATTTATAAGTGTCAAAAAGACGATTATGGATGCTATCTGTCAGCTATTCTGAGTACCTAATAATAATTCGTGACGGTAGGTAGATAGCTGAAACTTATACCTATTTAATACGGTATAGTCCAGGTTTGCCTTTCTAAAGGTTAAATTCTTTAATTCTTAAGATAAATTATAATCGTTACAAAGAACAGCGTAACAACAATTACGTTATAAAAACATTACCGCACATGTTTGTTATCCATTTAAAACTACAGAGTCTGTATTTACAATATTACTATCAAGAGTAGGTTGCGCGACATCGCCGCGACCGCGCACGCTGCTCATGAGGAAGAACCCCTCTGTGGTTCGAAACTAGTAGAGCTTTTCTCAGTATATTCACGTGAGTAACCCGCGTTTTTAGTTAATAACTATCAAGAATTTGGAATATAGAAAACCTTAGCACGAAGAATCAAACTAAAACTGATAATATAGCTTAATCTACGAAAACCATGTATACATGAACATACCAAGTTAGCACTCTATCGCATTACGCAAGGAACACGTCAAGCGTTAACTATGGGTAGCCTAGACGTCTAGATGACGTAGGTTATGACGTCACAGCACAAAGGTCGTCCACAGAAAGTATTAAACTAAATATGTATATACTGTATTCATCCATGTAGAACTGAATAAATAAATAATAAAATAGCATTTACGAGACGTGGGCGAGATTCATTATGTGAGTGAAAAGTAAATAACAGTCTTGATTAGGTAGCTATACTATATTGCAAATTCCCAACTAAGGAGGAAAGCAGAAGTATACATCGTTTAGTCATTATACTGGTGTTTCGAAGTTCACTTCTTCCAATATAAGGCGTATTCGTACAACGGTCGGTAGTCAACTGCTGTCTAGTAGGTAATGACGATCAATAAAGGGGCCAATTTATTACCTTACCATACATCCTATCCTGATTTAGGATGACCCAATAAGCCATGGGCCTATCATCAACCCAATCTTTAGCTAAAATCATGAAATTTTTGGAGAAAGCCTTGACAGACCTTTATTTCACTTCTTCCCTTTATGCCGAACTCTGAAAATCCTCACCTGAATCTGAAAATACCACCGTTTTCGACTCTCTTCTATCAAAACAAAACCACTGTCACTTTTAACATCGCGTGGCGTTCGCGCGAAAACTAATACTTAATAAATAATCACCTTGTCGATATAGAAGCGTTATTTACATGATAGTAAGTACATAATGAGTATATAGCACGAATAGAATACGTGAAGCGTAACACTTTCTAACTTGGAGTATGACGTGACATGTTTCGTTGATGTGATCAGAATAATTGGGAGCATGGACCAGTTGATATGTGTAAGAAAATAACTATGTAAATTAGCTTCAGTTTCGTAACAGGCATGTTAGTTTTTCTTTGAAAAGAAAATTGTGAACAATTATTACCTATTTGTAAGTTTTTTTTAATTCATTGCCTTCATATCAACCACACGATGTCCACGGTTGAATACACGGCATAGGTAACGTGACCAGACGTCCCGTTTATACCGAGACTGTCCCTTTTTATGATTACGTGTCCCGTTGTCCATGAAATGTTCTCCGGGACGCCAAATCGTCCCGTCTTTAGAAACCGCGCGGAAATTTGGATTAATAGTTGAGCCGACGTGACGACCTTTCGAACGGGTCGTGTGGTGTACAAGATCGCGACAGTGTACCACTTGATTTTCTAATTGTATGTATTTGTTTTTATAAATCGCCATAATTATTGACTGAATCTAAATACCTAAATGAATGTTCCGTTTTGAGTCAAAAAATAATGGTTCAGGCATAGGCCCCCCTCTAATGACTGCCCAATTGGTCGATTTGAATCGACCTGCATCCATCGGCTTGCTGCGATCTTTATCAGTTCATCTGTCTACCTTGTAGGTGGATGTCCTGCGCTGCCTTTTGAGATTTGTTATTGGTCTATTTTTAATCGGAGTCTCTTATAAGTATTGTGAATTGGACCTTAGGAACTATAGATATAATAAAAAAGAAAAAAGAATATTTCTGTGTTAAGAACTAGCCAAAGCTTTAGTGCCCTTTTGGTAAAAAGTCCCTTCAGTCGTAGTAGCTAATTTAATTTATTTAAACAACAAAATTAGGTCAATTTAATTACGATTACGTCCATATTAATGGATGGTTCTTGAACTGTGATTGTTGTGATATAAAGTGCAATACAACAAACAATAAATCAGTAGATTATAATGATTGGATTAATTATTGCGTTGCGTGGTTCTATTAACTCGTCGAGTACCGGTTTTATAGACACAATTAACTCGTCGAGTACCGGTTTTATAGACACAATTAAAGAACAATAGGTCGCGGTCACCGGTGACCGCTTGGTGTTTGACAGATTAAAGAACAATAGGTCGCGGTCACCGGTGACCGCTTGGTGTTTGACAGTTTAATAGATATTTCATAATGTTTGTGTATTAATAAATAGGTTTATTGAGCTGAATGTCGAGTTTCGTGGAGTTCTATTTAAGAAGCTACTTACTGCAGTGATGGAAACATTGATTGGTTCATTTGTTTTCATCAACAGCCTATAAATGCCCACTGCTGAGCAAAGCCTCTTCTCACACGGAGAAGGTTTGAGCATTAATCACCACGCTTGCTCAATGCGGGTTGGCGATTTCAAACTTATAATTAGAAATTATAAGTCCGGTTTCCTCACGATGTTATTCCTTCACCGTTTGTCAGTGGTGTCTAAATAATCTTAGAAAGTACACATAACTCGGAAAAAGTCACATTGGTACTTGCCGTTGGTGGGTTTCGAACCTGCACCCTCATGCGTGAGAAGCGGGCGTCTTAACGACCGACCTCCGGGCCACCACGACACATTTGTTTTGTACAGTTTAAATAGGGTCAAGTGGGGTAAATGCGAGTACCATAACTAGAATGATATATTCAACCATACACAACATTTTACTTTTTAGGAGTATTAAATTTATAGTTACCACGTGTATTAAGTATTTAGTAGACTAAAGTTTTAAGTTATTTGTTTAATTAAAATCACTTTGACAATTTAGATATTCAAATTAAAAAAAAAATACCTCACTTATTACATTTACCCGGTTTTCAGGGGTAAATGTAATAATTTTGGTCAATTTCTCAGTATTTTAGATAGTTGCCAATCAGGGGTAATAGCAATAAAATGCGAAAATTAAATTAACTTTGGTTTTTTATTTCAGAGATCACATGAAAGCTTACAAAGATATGAACTTTTCCTTACAGACTAAATAAATCCATCAAAGTCTTTACGAAATAATCATATTTCTAAATTTGAAATCAAAGTATATTATACCACGCTTGGTTATTGTAGGATTTGGCAATATTTTAACTATGGAATCAGCGGTAATTGTATCAATATCTTCTATTATAGGCCATGCAAAAGCTGTCCCCTTACGTCGTGCAAACTTTACCTCCCAACGACTGTCTATCTGTTTTTGAACGAAGCGTACGTAATATTTATGTCCCTTCACCAAAGTATATTTAACAATCACCCACTGGTTAATATGGATATCTAGTCCAATCTCCTCTCCTGGTTCATTTTCTTTGTTAATTCCTACAGCTTCATCATCAGACTCAATAAGATATTCAGCTTCCTCTTCCAACTATTCACTTTCGTCAGAATTCGCATAATGCACTTCATTATCTGAATCAACATCTGTAGTGTCGCTTTCTGAATCTTTAGCATTTTTCTTTACTTTTATTTCTTTCTTTCCTATTTTTTTGTTTATTTTAGCTTTTTTCTTGTTTATTTTAGCTTTATTGTTTGCGATTAACTTATCTTTTTCCTTTAATACTTCAAGCATTCTAGCAGACATAACAACTTCAGCACCGGAGGCAACCTTACGTTTCTTTTGTTTATTTGCAGGCAGTTGTTTTTGCTGTATAGTTGAAAGAATTATCTGTTCAAATGATGTTGTTGGCGTGGCATTATAGACTGGCGTCTCATTTGATTGAGGATTTACTGGTACGGAATTCTGTGACGATTGATCATTGAAAATGGTCGTTTGAGGTGTTGTGGTAATGGCCTCCTCCTCGGAAGCTGGTAGATTTAAAATCGATGGCGATGAGTTATTAAAAGTTGACCGATGAGGATCAGGACTCGGCTCATTATCTCTCGCAAGCTCACCTGCAAGGTGCATCTCCCAACGCTCTAAAGCGTGTTTAGAAAAATTTTCTCTTGGAATGACTTCAGAATTAAATGGAAATATCCCTGACTTTCTAAATCCGCTTATGATAACATCTTCACTGACACTGACCCAAGTTTCTCCCAAAAATTGCGAGAACAGCGGTTTACGTAGCTTTTTACCAATATTCTGCCGCTGCCAAGAGGCAACAGTTTGGTCCCATTTTTGTTTAAAAGATTTGAAAACAGAAACGTCCAATGGCTGCAGTTGGTCACTTGTGTGAGCTGGCAGTTTAAGAATTGTTATGCCATTGGCCAAAGCAGTTTCAACTAGATTGAGAGACACATGTGTGGAGTGGCCATCGTATACAAGTACAGGTCGATGATCACCCAGAGCTGGTATAAGAACTTTTTCAAAATAGTTTTTAAACACCTCTGTCTCCATCCAACCATTCGGGGTAGCAGCGTAGGCTGTACCGGGATATTCCTTATCTGGAGGTGGCTTACTGGTCCCATACATTTTTCGCCTTAAAAATGATTAGAGGTGGCGCTCGACCACCTGCAGCATTAGCAGCCAGTACAAAAGTCGTGTTCTCTCTTCCAGACGTGCTGATAACTCTAGATGAGCTTTCACCTCTTTCTGCTACTATTCTGGATTTCGACGGATCGAGACTAAGACTGCTTTCGTCCAAATTCCATATTTGTTTGGGCTTGTCTTCTAAATTTAGCTCTGTCAGGATTTTTTTTAAAAGGTCAAAATATCCATAGATGATGAATGGATCCGTGGCAGCCTTTTTTCTCGCATACTCCAATGGTTCTGGCTTTCGAATTGACAAATTATGTCGTTTTTTGAAATTAAAGAACCAGTCTTCCCCTGGTACGCCTCTCTTAAATGGGGTTTCTATTTTATTAATGTTTACGTACTGGCCTACTAGCTCTATAATTTCCTTTCGACTAAGACCAAAGCCCCATTTAGCAAGAGTTTTAACAGATGTTGCCAAAACATTTTCAACATTTTCGGGAAGTGCAGTTCTGCGTCCCTTACATTTTTTTATAGCTCCTCGAGTTCCCTTGTTTCGGCAATACAATGTTGCAAATGGAATTCCGTAAAGAACAGACGCTTTGTGTATGGTGAGCATACCGGCTTTTATTTCATCAAGAGCTCTTTGTAATTTTTCTTCCGAGTATTTCGGAGGTCCTTTTTTTTTTAGATAATTTCGCACCATCTGGAAAGACAGGGGTAATTGTAATAAAACTTTACATTTGCCCCTTGCCTTGTTATTACAATTGCCCCAACATTAAAATTTTGAGGGGTAAATGCAATAATAGCCATAAAAAAACAACCTTCACCAATTAAGTAAAAATTATCATTTAGATTCATTCCCAGCACAGAATATTATCACATTAATACAAATAAATTCAAAAACTTACGTTTCTTTTCGAGATGAAAACCGATTGAAAGTTGGGATAACAAAGTGTGTAACACGCGGTATCGACGTCACTCAACTAATGACGTTTCATTCGCTCATCAACCTGTCAAACTCTCTCGCGAATTTAACGGCGCGAAGTTCAAATAGTACTTTACACATATCAGAGATGGCAGCACCAGTTTTCTTTAGTAGTTAGCTCGTAAACGCACCCTATTGCCATTGCCCCGTTATTGCAATTACCCCACGTGACTGATTAAAATATCTATAACGATTAAATCAATTTGTCGTTAAATTATTACAACTTCACGCAAAAATATTAACTTTGGTATGACGTTAATTGCCTTTTGAGTTTTGAATTGACCTATAAACTTGGTACAAAAACATAATTTGCAAATACCTGTTTTATTTTTTAGTTGTTAATTAACAAAATTATTCACGATGCCCACATAAAATAAATATTCCAATATTATCATCGATTAAAACTCAAACATTTCATAAAAGGAACATGCAATGTCAAGATTGGACCGTGACCGGACATTGGTCAGTTGTTCCTTAGCGGCCGTTGCCCCGCGATCGCAGGGCGAGATTGGTGGATTACGCGCATGCGCCGAATCGCGGATGCGCGGTTCGAATTTTAAAGTCAACGACGGAACTTGTCTATTAATTTTTATTTGAATTGGCGCCATTGTTTAATATGGCTACCGACTTTTTGATTTGATTTAAATTTCCTCTTATAATTGTAATAAGTATAGTTGAGATCAACGTTTGTTCATGTACACATTTTAATGGCGGATTGGTGAGATCTTACTGTGTCCTTTAAAAATAAACTAAATTTATTTTTAACTGACCAATTGATATTATATCGCTGTTTACAACTTTCACAATATTTTCTCATAGAACGACCTCTAACGACACTACTTAGCTCCTTTAGATTATTTAGTTTAACAAGTAATTGCTAACATGCTTCTAAGAAATACGCTTAAACTAAATAATATGACTATTCTTAGTGATTATATTCTGCTTTCATCTATTATTTCGTTATGACTAAACCTTCATTACAATTCGTTCTTCACTCATGAGAAACTATATTCCAAAGACAATAAATTACTTTAACAATGTATTGTAGAATAATATTGAAATACGGTATTATGAAGTCCCCGTTACAATATATTGAAGGAGTTATGAAGACAGAACTGGATCATGCGCCTACGCAGTGTAATACATGATTTGTATTACTCTAATGTGATTTAAATGTAATGTAATGTACGTATTATAAAGTTCTTTTCTAAAAAACGGCTGAACTGATTTGAATGGTGTCAGATTTTGTTTAATAGTAATGGCAATTTTAATTGATATTTTACGGGTATTCCCCTCGTTTTGAAAATTTTATCGGGTTATACGTCTAGATAACTATATCTTTGAAAAAATGCATACATTTACATAATTATGTTGTTCTGTGTATGTGTGTCCTATCTACATGTACCTACCGATATTTTACAAAAATTCGATAGATTTCTTATTGTTAAAACACATTAACTAGACATTTGTAAGAGAATCTTGACTTTGATCTCAATTAACAGAGCTATCCGTGTAATAAAAAAAATCCGTGTAATCTCGCAGGGTTTCCAACTACCTATACGCGGAGAACCTAACGGGTAACCGGGGCTCCGGCTCGACGTGCAGGAGAAGGAACGGGGTGGTTTTTAGTCAGTAAGAGTCTGACACTACCTTCCGCCTCACCCAGGCCATAGTATAAAGAACAAAGTAGGTTATCTTCATACAAATGCTCCGCGCGCGGCTTATATGTGTGCGCCATAGTATCTATGCGTCGACGCACGCACACTTTAACAAAATCTCGACCCGTTTCTCAGTGCGCCAGGCAGGGCTAACACTGCACGAGGTTCGCGCGCGCTTCACTTTTCGGCACTGTTAAATGAAATAAAAAATGTTTGATAACCGTAGAAGAACGTATTGCTGTGTGTTTGGGTGTCTTAATAATTAATCGATTCCAGAACTGTCTCTGTTCAGATTACCTATTGAACAGGAAAGGTAAGCTAGTCACTTTTTCTAGCATAATATAATTTGTAGGTACTTGATGATGAGATACCTACTTACTTATTCTTACTCTTATCATTCTTCATAGTTCCTACTCAACCAGAAATGTAATTACCTACTAATTAAATATTATAAGAAAATGTGGTATTGTATTGTTTATTTCACAGTTTATCTGATTTGTTAAGAGCGTGGCCGTGTCGCATTTTTCCATATAAATGTATTCCAAAATTTACTTTCTGAATACTATGTATAGAGCTAAAGTTTATTTTAAGAAGTTAATAATCTTTTTATAAGCTTTTTATTTTTACAAAATTTATAAATTGATAAAATATTCAATCATAATATGCTTTTCATTTCATAAATTTAGATCAAGTGCTGCTTGTTCGAAAATATTAACTAAAAGTAAAAGTGACAACCCTGGGGATCAACGCAAGAGTAGGCTAATAACTCGGCGGGCGGCCTTAGATAACCTACTGTGTTCTTTATACTATGCCCAGGCGGGAGCAGTCATTCGATGATTTTCCCCCCTTAAAAAAAAAATACGCTTTTCCCGAAGCTTACTACCTTGCATAGCATAACTGTGGAATGATCTATCGTCCATCACCGGCATTTCCGAACCGATACGACCTTCAAACTTTCAAGAAAAAAATGTAGTCCTTTTTAAAAGGCCGGTAACGCACCTGTGACTCCTCTGGTGTTGTGGATGTCCATAGCTGGCGCTGATCGCTTACCATCAGGTGATCCGTCTGCTCGTTTGCCTCCTATTCCATAAAAATGACATTTAATTCATTCTTTTTTTCCATAGTTTCTTTGAAAGTACGTAAACTTACCCAGTAATCTAAATATCTTTAGTACAATGGTAATTGTATGAACTTAATTAATTACTTAACTAGTTTTCTCCTATTACACACGAATGTCATGTGAACGTGACAATAATTAGACCCGCTGGCTACTCGTTCGAGCTAGTTCATGGGCATTAGGGCTGGTACATACTTGACTGAATTTTGGTGACAAAATATTATTTAGTTAGATAAACATAACATAACATAACATCACGCCCTTTATTCCCGAAGGGGTAGGCAGAGGTGCACATTATACCACTGTACAATGTAACACCCACTTTTCACTATTTAAGTTATGAGTCCCATGTAATAGGGGGTGAGCCTATTGCCATATACCGGGCACAATTCCAGACTCCGTGCTACTACTGAGAATTTAGTTAGATAGTATTCTTATTTGTTAGTTCAAGTCCGAAATCGGAACTTTAGAAAATACCTAAAATAATATCCAGAAAGAGTCCACTTTAAAGTAAGTACGTGAAATACAATTTTCGCCTTTCTTTTAGCTGCATATGGTATAGTTTTCATCAAATGTATTTTAGGACGAGGTTCAACTAATTCTATTCATAAACATACTAGATTTGTTGTTAAGAAAGCTTTGCTTAGCTGTGAACGTCATCTTGCTAAAGAATAGGTACCCTTATTTCGCTGCATTGTCTCATTGCACCGAGTGGTCGCAACTGCGACTGCCGAACAAGGGGTTTCGGGTTCAATTCCCGGGTCGGGCAAAATATTACTGGGTTTTTAAAAATCTCAGTAGTAGCACGGCGTCTGGAAATGTGCCCGGTATATGGCAATAGGCTCACTCCTTATTACATGGGACTGATTACATAAATAGTGAAAAGTGGGTGTTACATTGTATAGTGGCATTAAGTGCCGTAATGTGCACCTCTGCCTACCTTGGGGAATAAAACGTGTGATGTTATTTTATGTTATGTTATTTCGTTGCATAGTACACACAAGTACTAAGAGTTCGGAAGTTAGAAAGAGTCTGTAGTAAATTCTTACTAGTAGCTATGAATCGTCACACGTATCAAATGACAAAAAAGCTTACCGCCTTTATCACGGCCATAACATAAATATTAGACGTGATCTCATGTTATATTACTTAATGTATTTCTCAGGAGCATGTTACCAAGAAATATATAATATGTAAGTAGGTATATGTATAACATTGCGACACAATTCCAAATAACTTCATCCACGGTGGCCATAAGTTTTTAGCGACCATTTTAAACCAGTTTGATAAAACGCCACCCGCCGTGTTTCTACAAACACCGGATTCTGTTATGAATGCCAACTTATGTTTGTTGTTCCTTTAAATTTAAAGAATAAATAGGACTTAACGTACCTATCTATAGTAGGTGGGGAAGGTACAGACAAACCTGAGCAGTTGAGCATACCCTGATCGTCTAGAAATTAGAATTTGACGTAAAATCGGCCTAACTTTTGACCGAGAATAAATAGGACTTAAAGTATCTATTAGTAGGTGGGGAAGGTACAGACAAATATGAGCAATTGAGCATACCCTGATCGTCTAGAATTTAGAATTCGACGTAAAATCGTCCAAACTTTTGACCGAAAATAAATAGGACTTAAAGTATCTATAGTAGGTGGGGAAGGAACAGACAAACCTGAGCAGTGACCATACTCTGAGCGTCTAGAAATTAGAATTTGATCAAAAATAGTACAAACTTATGACCGAACGGTCATAAGTTAGCATTAAAAATCAGAACTTCACATAAAGTAATAATGCTTAAGGCCGTTGTTTTATAGAGGCGATTTTTACCCCGAATACCTGTTACAATTAGCAATGTAATCTAGATATTGTTTTATACCACTACGGTGTCTACCAAACAGCACATGGCCCACCTGGGTGCTTACTCTTGAAACCAATGTCAATGTCAATGCAATTTCAATCCAATAAAATCACAATAATTATTCAATGTCAACACTATACAACCACAATCGTAGCTGTTACAATAGCATTCAGAGTACGGAATATAAAGACAAACTCAATACCATTTAGTTCATTCAATATCCACGCAATACGGATGCAATGGGCGCTGGTGTTGCAACTCCAGAGTACGAAATTTCACAATACCAATATCGATCGATCGGAATTGGATTCAAGAGTAAGCCCCCAGATGGTAAGCGGTTACCGTGGCCTATGTACGCCTGCAACACTTGAGGCATTACATGCCTCTTGCCGACCCTTAATAGTTATAACCACTGAACCACTCAACCAACGAAGTAACCATTATATTATAAGTACTCTTTAAAATTAAACACATAAATAAGTACCTAACTAAGTACGTATACACATAAAGTAGCTTCTAACTTCTAAATTGATTGTTCAAAGCTCAAGTGTGAACATGTTCTTCTAAGTAATTGGAGCTAATGGCCGTGGGGGCTTTCTTTCCATTGCGTCCATTGTTAGTTACTACTTACAGTACCGTACAGTGTGTTTTGAATGAACTCCTTGTGTTTTATGAATGCCTAGTACTTTTCGGCTGGCTTGACGTTTTTTTGTCGGTTGCGTTAGCATTGTAATGGGGTATTTGTGCCGTCTTTGTTTTGGATTTATTTGTGAACTTCTGTGGTCTATGATTTCCTAGTAGGTTGATACAGTTGATGCTTTTTTTAACCGACTAAAAATACAAGAAGGACGTTCCGAAATTCTTCGACAAGCGTTGCTTTACTTATGTCATTGTGTCAATTTAGGAGTTTAACTATAATTTGAAGAATTCCATTTTTGTAGAGAGCTAACTAGGGCAGTATAATATTGGTTTACATGCGACTCCCCCTACCCCATGGGGCCTGTAACAAAATAGCGTCAAGGTTCATTGACCCACCTACACAGTACCTACACTAATCTTTCAGAATCACGTTACTCTATAACTCACTCAAACGACCTTTTATTAATTGTTTAATTAAGTACCTCAATGTAGGAAAAACTAATAATATTTACAAAACTAACATCTAATAAAAAAATAAATTAATTAAAGAATTCAAGGTTTATTGTATTAAATGGAAGATAAAGTAAATTAAACAAAAATAAAATAAAAGAACTATATTTGTATATTATTTAAGAATACAAAATAAACTTCATAAATTCTAACACCAAAAATTCCATGAACATTATCCTTGAAATGTAATCCAAACAATAACTTGGTAACTAAAGCCATTGTAGTAAGAAACGGAAACGCACTATAATCTTGATAAACCCTTTATTAATATGGTTACCGCGAACTATTTGTTTACGTCATCTTACTTGAATTATGACGTCATAATTGTACTTTCCATGGCAGCGATGGACAGAAGTATCACTTTTTGCTAACGACCCAATATGTTTCACCGACTCCTCTGAAAACATGAGGTTCTCAATTGGTTGGTTCTCTTTCATTATTTGAACTGAGAAAAAAGTATTTGATTTATCTAACAAATTAAATTAATAACCGACTTTAAAAATCGCGATCTCTATAAAGTTTTTAATAGTAATTCAGTAGATCTAATGTACAAAATTAATGTTAATCCAATGTCTTTATTTATTTCGACCGTTACTTTTTTGTTTTGCTTCTATCATCTATCGAACTTAAATAGTTAATGTAATGGGGGTCTACCGCCAATAATGTGAAATGCAGGGAAAAGGTTCTATCGTCCAATTACTGCAGCTTTCAATTCTTGAACGTCCAATAGTATGACACTAGTTAATACCCAATTGAACGAAAAAAGAGAGATTCACAGTAGCACCATCTCTGGTGATCATAAATACGGTAGGCTCCATAGATGGAAAAAACCGGACTAATCTTGATGAACATTTTACATAATGACATTTACATTAAAAAGACCTTCTGTTCATTCTTACTATGTGGCACAACAGCCTTGTTACACAACATTATCATACAACCACGATTATGTTAAAATATTACTCTAAATGTTAATAGAAAATGATTTTGATACATATTATAATGGTTTGACCGTGGCATTAGATTAAAAAATGCAGTCAGGCTAGTTCAGTAGCGTGTCAATGTAAATAATTATGTTTATACTAAAAAAAACCACTCAAGTTTGTGGTATTAGTGAATAGAATGATTCCGCATACTGAAATAAGACGGCATTCTTCGTCTTCTTCATGTTCTTCTTGTGGTGCTACTATATTCCTGAAGGTTGGCCGTCAGCTTTTTGAAGTGGTCCTTGTCTGGACTGCATAAAGCAAGAAAAATCAAAATGCTAACTACTTTCTTATGAGTCATTTTCAAATATCTTATACCAGTTAAGTTAAAAATTGCATTCGACAGACTACGACAGACTAGGCACTACAACTTTGATATGTTTTGATGTAAAAAAAAATTGGGACAAAAAGTATTCCGCAATAATTGTGTCCTGATATTGCGGTATAGACAAGCCACGCTCCTTTATAATTAAGTACTTTTCTTAATCAAAAATAAGTTATTTCTACTGTTCAAAATAATAAAATATTAAAATATAATCACACTTGACCAACTTAATTTTAATATATTTCCAGCAAGTTTTTAGAAAAAAGTATGCTGTTTGTCGCTAAAACACGTGACGTCACAATTCACAATATCGTACAAAATTTATATGGAAAACTGTCGTTTGTGACAGTTCGAATAAAGTGAATTTGAGTACTTGACTTTGTATTTGACATATCGTATTAATCAATGAATGGATCATCAAATGTAATTCGCGAAAAAATTCCAAGTCAAAATCGTGTCATAGCGTGAACTGGGACTGGTCAGCTCCAGACTGTATGATTTTATTGTCCTTACGGTTATTTTCCTTTTCGATCTCTGACTGGATTTTGGTGTTACATTGTTCTCACACAAATTAACCAACAAAACTATGTCACTAAAGGATTGTATTGTGAACCTGATTGAATAAGTAACCTGTGGAGTTTCTTGCTCGTTCTTCTCCATAGGAATCCTCACCTTGGAATGCGCAAATAGTTTCACTTAAAACATATTGTTGACTTTTATAAAGTGCTTTCCTGGTCTAATTGATTTTGATTGTAACTTATAGCTATCTACGAAAGATTTCTATACGAATCCTATTAATCGCAACACAAACAGAACCCTAAATAATATTATAATAAGCTTTAGAATTGGGTAATCCATTGTAATCGCATTACACTAACGAAATTTGTTTACAAAGTATAATGGGTACTAGGAATATAACTAATCTCTTGATTCGATATCGTTATAAGCTTCGTTTCTTAGAATAAAATATTATAATTATGTCTATTATTCACTAGAGTATAAATCTGAAGGTCTTTTAAATTACCACTGTCCCTGGATTCGATATCGGGATTATAAATGTGGAAATTCCGGTCATGGTCTATCTGCTGGCAAAATCTCGTCGAAATTTCATCAGCGGTTTTGGAGTTTAGGCGGAACAAACATATGGCTTGTAAATTAAAGAAAGAGCTAGAATAAAGTAAAGAGATAGAAGTAAGTCTAAAGAGAGAGAAGATAAAAAGAAAACTTGTTGCAGTAAGTAAAACTAATCTTATAGACGTCTATTGTTAGATAGTCTCGTGGTGACCCGGAGGCTAAGACGCCGGCTTCTCATGCATGAGGGTGCGGGTTCGAAACCTACCAACGGCAAGTACCAATGTGACTTTTTCCGAGTTATATGTACTTTGTAAGATTATTTAGACACCACTGACAAAAGGTGAAGGAAAACATCGTGAGGAAACCTGGGCTTATAATTTCTAATTATTAGTTTGAAATCGCCAACCCGCATTGAGTAAGCGTGGTGATTAATGCTCAAACCTTCTCTGTGTGAGAAGAGGCTTTGCTCAGAAGTAGGCACTTATAGGCTGTTGATGATGAATGATGATTGTTAGATAATTCTACAGATGACTATCAGATGAAATCCTACTAATATTATAAATGCGAAATTTTGTGAGGATATGTATGTGTGTTTGTTACTCTTTCATGTCAAAACGCCTGAAGCTATCGGGATGAGGACCAGGAGTAGGTTAGATTATGGTCTAGAATACACAGGCTACTTTTTATCTCACGGGAGCAAACTGCCTCGTTGGCCGAGTGTTCGTAAGTACGACTGCCGGACAAGGGGTCTCGGGTTCGATTCCCGGGTCGGGCAAAGTATTAGTTACTGGGTTTTTAAATATTCTCAGTAGTAGCACGGAGTCTGGAATTGTGCCCGGTATATGGCAATAGGCTCACCCCCTATTACATGGGACTCATAATCATAACATTAATAGTGAAAAGTGGGTGTTACATTAACAGTGGTATAATGTGCACCTCTGCCTACCCCTTCGGGGATAAATGGCGTGATGTTATGTTTATTATGGGAGCAAACCGTTGGCCGAACTGTCAAACACCGCGAGGACACCGGTGACCGCAACCTATTGTTCTTTAATTGTGTCTATAATGACGGTACTCAGAGGGTTAAGCTAGTGCTATTAGAAAATACTTTAGTGATTTTTGATGCCTTAAGATAGCATTTTTATTATTAAACTGTCAAACACCAAGCGGTCACCGGTGACCGCGACCTATTGTTCTTTAATTGTGTCTATAAAACCGGTACTCGACGAGTTAACACTTTTTTTAAGGTTTTATATTTTAAGTTGTATATATTTTCATTTAGTAATAGTTAATATTAATTTTATTTATGTCCTAATAAAAAGGAATACAATAAAGGGGTAAAACTTTAGTGATTACTTAAGTATAAATGAGTAGTATGATTACGTCTATATCAAATAAAAATAATATATCGAACATTTCTGTATGTCGGAGTATCAAGATAGTTTTATGCCAATGTCGCATCGTGACTCGCAGTTGTAAAAAATGTCGTAAAATATGTGATAATAAAATTGAATTTAAGAATAATGTCCTTGAAATACCAGACTAGATACGTTTTTGTAACTATCTAAGATTGCTGTGCTTACCTATTTTGTACCAAAAAGGTAATACTTACAAGTGATTTTAGAGTGTATTCGGTTTTCATGCCAGATGTGATCTCACTTAATTTCCGTACAACACACATTCACATAACATAACATAACATCACGCCTTTTATCCCCGAAGGGGTAGGCAGAGGTGCACATAGAAGTAACACCCACTTTTCACTATTTATGTTATGAGTCCCATGTAATAGGGGGTGAGCCTATTGCCATATACCGGGCACATTTCTAGACTCCGTGCTACTACTGAGATTTTTAAAAAACCCAGTAATACTTTGCCCGACCCGGGAATCGAACCCGAGACCCCTTGCCCGGCAGTCGCACTTGCGACCACTCGGCCAACGAGGCAGTCACACATTCAGTTTATAGAAAACCATATTTTTATCAGGAATTCACATAGCTTCTACATATTCTTCTAGAAATTTCTTCCTGTACCTAGTATACGGCAATGCCTTATGAGTTATCAAGTAATTTACAAAAAGACAAGCGTAAGATTCTCTATACCGAACTCGGATCAAATTAACACTTCCAACTCAAGGATCTTCTATATATCACACCACTTAACCTTGGCATTGGATGACCCTGCTAATTATTGTATTTGTTTGAAATTGCTTCACGAATCTTTTTGTTATAGAATCTCCCTTGGGCAACAGATTGCATTTTTAATAGAAGTATAGTAGTTAAAAGTAGCCACGTAGCTTTATATCCCAATACAAATGGCATTAGGTAAAGGATACTTGAATGAGCAAATGGAACAGTTAAACTTAACTTAAGGTTTAACATAAGTTTTGACATAATAATTTGTCCAATTTCAGTGTTAATCCTATACATATCTTTTTACCCGTACGATTAGAACTATCGACGGATTTGAACTTCATATGTAACAACTTTAATAGGTTTCAATCGCTAAACCAGTCAACGGAACATTGAATACGTCTATATTCTTTGTGCCATCTTTATACCTTCGACCTTCATCTATTCGAGAAGTGGGCACAATGGCCCCTGGGGTCTATGAAACCCTAGTGACACCATAATGACGTCACCGGGCGCGGTCCACTTGTGCGCCACCTGTCATAATATATTAAACAGGTAAGGTGAGGTTTCGTGCAGACGGGCGATTGGCGAGGCAACTTTTTGGCATTTTTTTTGTTTTGACTGCCTCTTTGGCCGAATGGTCGCAATTACGACTGCCGGGCGAGGGGTCTCGGGTTCGATTCCCGGGTCGGGCAAAGTATTACTGGGATTTTTAATCTCAGTAGTAGCGCGGAGTCTGTCTTGTGCCCGGTATATAACAATAGGCTCATCCCCTATTTACATGGGACTCATTAAATAAATAGTGAAAAGTGGGTGTTCCATTGTACAGAAACGTATACTTTCTACGATATATTGATTTGAAATGTACCTAACTTACGGACTAATTAGATTTTTAATTTTCATACCCTGTAATCATCCCAATTGTCGCGCAGCCTACTACTACAGAAAAAACTTAATTGAAAATGTTTGTTTACTTACTATATTTTATACAATGTCGTGGGCTAAATACATAAATTACAAACACAGTAAACATCTTGATTTTCTAAGATTTTGTGTCTATTAAGACATTAAGTTATAAGGTGAACTACCTCTTACATTTCCGTAGACGTAGACCATTAACTATTAAAGTCAATTGACGTAATTATAACACCCGGTTCATTAATTTACAGATGTTTATCTCTAATTAGTTTAATTTATATAAAAGCTTTTTATTTTTAAGTGTCGATTTTAATATTGTCTCGTAGATTGAATAAATTATGTTAGTGACATTTTGGTGTAGAAATAATTAAGTAATGAATGCAACAAATCCTACTAATATTATAATTGCGAAAGTCTGTATGTCTTTTTGTTTGTTTGTTTTTTACTCCTTCACGTTAGGAAGGCTGAAGGGATCGGGATGAAATTTGAAACAGTGGTAGATTATGGTTCTGGAATAACACACGTGTACTCGAGTGAAACCTTTGGCAAATAAAGTATAAGAACACTAGTAAAAGAATTAGTAGTACCTCGTTATGCAATATGTATTATGTAGATGTATTTAATTTTTTTTTAATATTCAATAAAATCGAATGTTTGTTAGAAAAATCCAAACATTTAATTTTCCCGAGCAATGCATGCATCACTTATAGTTATCATGAAATCACTAGATGTATGTGTATAACAAAGTCGCTATTCGCCGTCTGTCTACCTACCCCTATGTATGTTTAGATCTTTAAAACTACGCAACGGATTTTGATGCGTTTTTTTTTTAATAGATAGAACGATTTTTAAGGAAGGTTGATATGTATACATGCATATTGCACCAGTGCAAAGCCGGGGGCGGGTCGCTAGTTAACAATAAACGATACGGTTGTTTCATTTTATTGGAGTGTAATGAAATAAACACTCAGAATTGAATTTAATGTACAAATCGCTTTGTACCAGTTTCCCACACTAATTAAACTGCATACACGCGCGTTTTGTTCATTCTAGTGTCGTTTCGTGAACTACCAAATGTGTTGATTGCCGTGCACAGTGTATGATGAGTGTCCAATCCGATTAGTCAACGTCGTTTGTATTAGGGTTGCCGCTTATTCCGTAGTCTTATTTCGGTAGAAATGGAAGAATAGTTGTTCGAGTTAAGTTTGTTGATGGAGTGGTTTTGTACGCAATGGAGACTACCGTTATTTTGTTCACCAGCTGATGCAAATGTAGTAAGAGGATTTTTGTCCAATCACAAAAATTGAAAAGAAAAGAAATGTCAAAAATTCAACGTCCAATGCTGTGACACTAGCTGATTCTCTATTGGACGAATAACGAGAGGTTCTCATTAGCGGCATCTGGTAAACAGAAATATGAAAGGCCACATTACATTCCCTTAGGGTTGTTAACTGGATAAGACAAAGAATTATGAATTGATCTTAGGATTCTGTGCAGCTTCATAAATGATTATTTGATCAGTACATTAGTACTTATAGCATAGACTCTATATTATTCTTATATTGCTGGTGAACATAGTGTGCGTAGAATTAAACGCGTAATTAATGCCATATTTCCTTTCATTCACATTTAAAGTCCGTATTGTTGATAATATTATGAAGAGACAACCCTACACGTGTTAATGGGCGGCGCTGTCTGAAGTATTGTCTGACAGAGATTTGTGTCTCTGTTAATGCAGTTCAGCTCGTGTTTATTTAGTTGTTTTTCAAGCAATTGTATTTTTTTTATTTATCAACCAAATGCCCATAAATGGTTATAGATTATAGTATTTTTTTAAATCTAGTCTCTTCAAGACTCGGAATTAGAAAACAAAAAAATATATCATAGGGTTTTCCAATAGGGTAGACGACTAATTTTTATTTTAATGTCCGTCTGATAGATTATTTAAAAACATTAGACACGTATTTTTTATTTTCTCACAGAAACGAATAGTTTCGAAGATATATTGATTTGAAATGTCGCGTGACGTCACTTCTCAGTACATTTTATACTAAGAAATGACGTTTTAGCCCCCACTCCTAAACTTTGATTCGTTTTATCTAAGTATTGTTTTGTTATACGACAAAATAAAAAAATACGTGTCTAATATTTTTTCATTACCTAACTTACGGACAAATTATATTTTTAATTTTCATACCCTGTCATCATCCCCATTCTAATATTATATTGTCAACTGCTTTTTATTACTTATAGGTGAGTGCATAACTATTGCATACCATTGGAATAAAGATAACTGTTGCTTAATGTAAAGTGGCTCGCGTAAGCAACTAAAAGTTGCCCGTCTGTCGCATACTTAACAGCTCTAATTCGTGTAATTGACGGTAAATATACAAATGAGCCTACTAACGCGGGCTTGTATGCCTAGCAAATGCCTGGCTAGTATTTACATCATAGATACTCCAGTAATGTGAAGGCACTCCTTTTTAATACTAATTTACTTAGTATTTTAAATTACTGCCTCGTTGGCCGAGTGGTCGTAAGTGCGACTGCCGGGCAAGGGGTCTCGGGTTCGATTCCTGAGTCGGGCAAAGTATTATTTTTTAAATATTCTATTGTGTTTACATACCGTAAAATGGGGTGAATAGGGATCTAGAGGACAATAGGGTCAGAAGAGGGGTGAATCGATACTATGCAGGTTTTCCTTATATCTATTCACCCCTTTTCTGTCCCTTTTCGCCGCTCAAACCTTATTCACCCCATTTTACCGTTGTTCTATAGAATTGTGCCCGGTATATGTAATAGGCTCACCCCCTATTACATGGGACTCATAACATAAATAGTGAAAACTGGGTGTTAGTTACATTTAGTGTAGGCCTTTGCCCTGCAGTGGAACAACACTGTAGTTATACTAAATTGATCACTACACGTATTGTCACTATATATTTAAGTTATTTATAGCTGCATAACGATTACCTCACGATCACGATCATCCTGTCAAACGGTTGATTGAATACCTGAGATCAATTTAACTGATTGATATTCTAGTTTAATCATTTTTCTACGTCACTTTTTCAGCCATTTTATTCGCATAATTCCAATTATAGCTCAAACTTTTTGCTTTGAATTAATTATTCCATAAATTCAAAATCGATTTTTCGAACTGTCTAGAGAGGCTAGGTACCAGGTATTCATAAACTGTTCACAATCTATGGGATAATTGCTAGAGCTTGTTACAGTGTCAGTTTATCTCTTTCGATTTATGCGATCCTGGTACCTCGGGAAGATTCATGGCGATCATTAGCCCGGTGTTATTGGCTATTTTTAGATTTTCTTGGGTTTTTTATACCTAGGTATTTATTTTGTCATTATAATATGTATTATGTAGTTTTTATTATAAATATAAAACTAATTTACTTCGAGGTAATTTGTTTCTCCCTTGCTCACTATAATAAAAGTAATTCAATATTACATTCCTATTTATAAATCACAATGTCTTACAAGTTGTAATAATAAAGTGTATAATTGGAAATAAGGTCTATAATGTAGTTAGAGAGAGCGGTCACCGGTGACCGCTTGGGGATATATGGGACAAAAGATTTATTATTTCACTGTTTTTAACATTTTAATCTCACAACAACTTTGAATAAATAAAATCATAGTTTTTCAACCACCAAACAAATTAGAGGCTGGTACTCATTCAACAAGGGAACATTCCATTCTATCAATCTATCTACTTAAAAGGTGACATCACACTTAGGCCTGAACCAAACTCTCAAACAGGTCACTTCATCAAACCATCATTTCATCCAATTTACTTGATGATCACCATATTTATGTCATTTCTGTAATAAGATACAACGACATGTCATAAGACTGGTCGGTGAATGGAGTGGCCCAATGGATCAACTTTCTGACTTTTTGCTTCAGTGATTAGGGACATACTCGTATTTATTGGACCATAAGGGCTTAGATCAGACGACTATCGTTTTAGGCCTGTTTTGTTAGATTAGGTTTCATCTCGACTTACTAAAATAAAAGCCATAAGAAACAATTTCTCATTTAGGTATATTTGCGAAGGTTTTGCCACGTTTTTATGCCGGTAAACGAGCAGACGGATCACCTGATGGTAAGTAATCATCGTCGTCTATGGATATCTAAAACACCAGAGGTTTTACAAGTGCGTTACCGGCCTTTCGGGAATCAGGAATTTGAGGATTGTTGGGGATTCAGGGATTGGGGAGGGGTATAATTAGGTCTCCGGTAACCTCACTCACATGAAGAAACACAACGCAAGCGTTCTTTCACGTCAGTATTCTGTGAGGCTGTGGTATCGCTCCTGTCGAGCCGACCCATTCGTGCCGAAGCATGGCGCTCCCACACCTAGGTGTTAGGCTAAATTCCAAGTACTTAAGAGGTTTTAACTAGAATTAACTACTTAATCGTTACTAATCTGTGATAAACAATTTGATGTTCATATTAACCCAGCCTTCTGGGTACTTTCCCCACTGACGTCGATGCGGACGAATTTTTCGACGTTTTGTGTAAATAGTTGTTTTTGTTTTTTCTTATAATTAATTTTAATCTTAAGTTGTATATAGGTATTTAATTTAGTAATATTTAGTTTTAATTTTTTTTAAGTAATAGTTAGTTTTTACTTTAAGTTTTTTATTTGAATAAATGAATTATATTCACCAAAGATTATGGTATTAAAGACTGCATATGTATGTGTCTGATCGGAAACAATGTATAATAACTATCCTGAGACATACTAAATGAACTAAATATCACTGGTTATTCGCGTGAATATACTGAGAAAAGCTCTACTAGTTTCGAACCACAGAGGAGCTCTTCGCGCAGACTAATAACATCGCCGCGACCGCGCACGCTGCTCATTAGAATGATAATTAAGTGTATTCTAACTTCAAACAGCCGCGCCAAAGAACTAAAGCTTTCTACACCATTAACTTTGAAAATATAATTCTATAAAATCACTTGTAAGATACTATTAACAAAAAATAAATCTGAAATCATACCCAATTAATTCAGTCACGACCAACTGAAGAAAAAGTTCATTAATAAATAATTGAGATCAGATCAACGACATCACACATTAGGATCGTGTGTGGAATACACTAGTCTCGCATGACTGGGTAGAAACAGACAAACAGATGATTTGTTCATGGCATGTAGGCGTGACGTCACAGTACTGTAGCCAATCAGGTGTGGCGAGGACAGGTGTAAACACCTTACTGCCTTTTGTTTCGTGGTATTGTCGTGAAGTAGGTGACAAGGTGTCCTCATGACTTATAAATGGATGGACTATTAATCATGGCTATTAATAGTATGTGTTGTTAATCTATATATACTTATAATAAATCTGTAGAGAGGTAAATTTTGTACATAAAATATATTTAAAAAATAACTATCAAGGGGTGGTTAGGGATCGCTACTGATGCCAAAAATGCAATCAGTAAAATTTTTGTCTGTCTGTCTGTCTGTATGTTCGTTATGGAAACAAAAACTACTCGATGGATTTTAACGAAATTTGGCACAATTATTCTTCATACTCTTGGGCAGGTTATAGTATACTTTTCATTACGCTACGATCAATAGGAGCAGAGCAGTGAACGGAAATATTGGGAAAACGGGAGAAGTTACTCCATTTTTTAAACTTCCGTCACGTGTGCAGGCTTATAGGTTAAAGCTGCATAGAAATCATGTATGACGGAAATATTCTCCTTAAAATTATATAAAAAATATTCCTCGACAGCATATGTCTATCTTTTATGGTTGACTCACAATAACACGTGAAACTCCAGATAGCTTAGCAATTCGGTGATTTCTGATTGTATTTGTCTACTCTAACGTTTACAATACTCATTCATAGACTTCACGCTGTAACTGAAAGGCCAATGGTTGAAATTAGCTTGACTCGATATTATAAATGAAAATATGTCAGTTTATATGTATGTTTGTTACTCAGTCATATTAAAACGAGTGAAGGGACCGGAATAAAATTCGGAACAGATGTAGATATGGTGTGAAGTGATACATAGGCATTTTACCCCTGGGACCGCGGGCGTAGCTGCTGGCAGAAGCTAGTCTTACATAATTATTTGATAATGAATCTTCTACAAGTAAAGTCAAAGTCAAAATCTTTTATTTCAATTAGACCAGACGGGTTATAACGAATTCAGAATGGTTCCATTGAGGGAAAAAAACAGAGCTATACAAGTCGTCTAGCGAGATCTTCCTCAACGAAACTACTCTGGCTTTAAGACACCATAATACGCCACCTGAAATGCACTTTTGAACGTCAACAATTTTTTTTTAAAGTGAAGCTGTTTGCTCATTCCTATGGAGAATGTGTAGATTCCTATGGAGAAGAACGAGCAAGAAACTCCAAACGTTACTCTTAAGTGGTCTTAAAAGAAGTTGTATGGCGTTCATCGTCCTTCAAGAATTATCAGGAGTACGATACATACATATATAACTCCTTTTATCCCCGAAGGGGTAGGCAGAGGTGCACATTATACCGCTTAACCCGTGACATTTGGAGCATTTTTTCTTATGATGCACCGGGTGCGCATCATAAGGACGTTCGACGGGGTTAATGCCACTGTACAATGTAACACCCACTTTTCACTATTTATGTTATGAGTCCCATGTAATAGGGGGTGAGCCTATCGCCATATACCGGGCACAATTCCAGACTCCGTGCTAACCATGAGATCTCGGCATAAAATACGGCCATTTGACCAAAGCAGTCCAAAGTATTATAGGGTTTATTATAGGTAAATATTAGTAAAGATTATTAATCTTTTCGGTTCTCAACATTCAGTGTCTTACAGAAGTAACAGCACTGAATAAAGGGATTTATCGTACACGATGTACGACTGTAGATTCGTTCAGCTGTTTAAAGAATCAAAGAGGTGATTATTAAATTCTCAAAGAAAACTTATCTCGCACCAATTCCTATTGGCAACCGTTCAACCAACGAGGCAACTCTTATAAGACAAGGAAAATACCTAAGAAACATACCCCATAAATATACATACAATCAAACACTCTAAACTGTACCATACCGATTACTATTCTGCCCATCACCTTGTGGTTTAGCAGCTAACGGGTACTGCACGTGGTTTGAATCTCTTTGATACAAGTTCTTATACGTATTACTGTTTGTCCACAGGTATGATGCTGGTCTAGTTCGTTGCGGATCTTCAGACTTGAGTTTGTTTGCTGAGCTGACGTCTGGACAAGGAAGCAGTGACTCTCACGCGACTTCGTCCGCGTGAAATAACGACTTCTGTATAAATTGGGTTTTTTAAATTAGTCTTTGTCAAGGTATATTCTACGGCTGTACAACTGGAACAAATATCATCACAATCGATTCAGTACCTAGGTTATATTTATTGAGAAATGAATTTATTTTCGTGGTTTCTAAAATAAACAATCCCATGGAGGTTTTACCCGTACAGTGCCCGTCTCGTGAGGTTTCACTATTCTATGTTTGCAAATCAATGTTGTATCGCATTTCAATCAAATAGATATAGTGATTTTAACAGCACAGTTCCCGGTTTCGTGGGTTTTTCGAGTTAAAAACTTTTAGATGTCCTTTCCCGGGTCTCAAACTATCGCTGTACCGAATTTCACCAAATAGGTTCAATGGTTTAAAAGGTAAGAGCCCCTCTTTATTTCAACGTCCTTGGTCCCGGTTTTTTAGCGCATAGTTTCCGTCATTTTGGGATTTCCTCTCTCCTATAATGTGACCTGATATGTACCGGTGCGACGTGCGTTACTATCGCAAACATTTAAATGAAAAAATAGGTATTCTGATATTAGGTTAGTTACATATGATACATGTACTTTAATGTTGATATTAATGTCCTCTATAAGACTTAATACATCCCTTGGCTCTATTGTCCATAATTTCCACAGCGTAATCAATACCAATAATATAAGGAGTTTTTTTGGTAGTTTTTCACACATCGGGTTGTCATTACCTAAAGGAGATTTTTTTTGAGGTCGGAAAATCATCCAATCACTTCTCCCGCCTTGGGTTAGGTGAGAGGGAGTGACAGATTCTTACTGACTAAAATCCACTCCGTTCCTACTCCTGCTCGTCGAGCCGGAGCCCCGTCAACTCGTTAGGCCTCCCGCGGCACCGTATCGAGCATCAGCCCTACTGGGCTCCATCTATGATGGTGTCATGGCTCTGTAAGGCGCGCGCCGTATGCACGGGACTGGTTCTGGTCGGGTGGCGAGCTACCCTTGCTCTTCGTCTACAGACCCGCACTTACGGTGGCCGGTGGCCGGCCGATCTCCGACGCCCAGAGTGTCTCCCGCGACGGCTGGGGCGTGAGGAAGTTCATTCCCTCACGCGCTCCGCTTTCTCCTTGGCAAGCATAACTGCTTCGCAGAAGGATGCGACTGCATCCCAATCCCCCTCGCTCCATGGCCTGAACCAGAGCCGAACGCGAGAGGTCACCGATTCCTACATCCCTGAGAACACGGCGGTGCTCAGCCCATGCAAGGTACACCGCCACGGTATGCTCCACCGTGTTCTCCGGGCGGTCCTTGCATTGATGGCCTCTCTAAAGCCACTTTTAAAGAGGGGACTTTCCGCTGCAATGACAGCGAGCCCAGCCCTCGGTTACCTAAAGGAGTGTTTCGCTGTGTAAGTGAGGTTATCGGAGGCCCAATTACCCCCCCCCAGCCCCCCCAATCCCTGACAATCCTCAAATTACCAATTCCCAAAAGACCGGTAACGCACTTCTAGCACTTCTGGTGTTACAGATGTCCATGGGCGGCGCAGTGATCCGTCTGCTCGTTTACCGGCTTATGCCATAAACAAACAGCAAACTATCATAGTGAATTTGGCCTTGACGGTCTAAAATGAAAAGGACTAATATTATTTTTTAGCTATGTGCATTTAGCTAGTTTTTTTGATATACATATAAAAAATACGAATTCAAGTAAACTGAAAATATTTTATTCGTGGTTTTATCTCCTTAGACTGCTGTCAACCTCTTTGCATACCTTAATATTAATACCATAGTAAAAAAAAATCTATGACACATTGACTTTGTAAACTCACTTGTCACACAAATGTCAGATGACTTAAGAAATGTATACTAATAATATAAATTTGTATGTGCTTGTTTGTTTGTTTGTCCGTATTTCACGACAGAACGGAGTCAGGAAGGTTTTTGATTTGAGATAGTTGAAAAGATGGAGAGTATCATAGGCTACTTTTTGTCTTTTTCTAACTCCCTTCCACTTCCGTGAAACAGAGGTGAAAGTTTGTATGGGGTATTTTGCAATTTTCAATGTGGAAAGCTAACAATTGGTATGCGGGTTATTTGTGACCAGCATAGAATCGTGCATCATTTCATTTTTTTATTGTAAATCCTTCCCTCACCCCATTAAAAGAACGCGAGAGAAGCCGCAGACAGAGGCTAGTCTATGAATAAATTGTATTCAGTCAACAATTGAATTCGTATTTTGTCTTTAAAATCCCTGATCCCTGATGCAGTAACAAAGACAGACGACATCCGATCGACATCCGATGCGACGACACAGTGGTGGCATGCGCGTGAGCTGCGCGCGGAACTGGACAGTACTTGAACATTTCAACATAACTTTATTTTTCTAAAATAAAAGATTTTTTTCTAAAATAAAAGTAGCCTAAGTTACTCCTTATTACATAAGCTATCTGCCAGTGGAAGTCCCGTCCAAATCGGTCCAGGCGTTCCAGAGATTAGCCGGAACAAACAGACAGACAGACAGACAAAAATTGTAAAAAAATATATTTTAGTATGTGTACCGTATATACATTCATATGCATGTAGTAGGAAGCAGTTATTTTAATATTACAAACAGACACTCCAATTTTATTTATTTGTATAGATGAAAACTAAGAAAAATCGAAGCACCACTCTTTTGGTTATTTATAACTAGCTTTTACCCGCGGCTTCGCTCGCGTCACAAAAGGATAAAAAGTAGCCTATGTGACATATACCAATACACACAGCGCCATCTATACCAATACTTTTGTTTTTCCTCGAGAATATCAATTTTTCCGTGTTAAAAAGTACCCTATTATTTAATCCAGACTTCTAACTTTACGTCTGCAAAAATTCAAAGCAATCGGTTTAGTAGTTACGGCGTGAAAGTGGAACAAACAAACAAACTCACTTTCCGATTTATAATATTATAGTAAGGATTATTCTGTTAAAGCAGAGCAGAGTGTTTCATGATAATAGAGGTTTAGAGGATTAACTGCAATAAAAATGTTACAGAATTCATTGTTCTCACATATACATACAGTATTGGAATATGTATCAGAGACATTGTAGAACATACTTTTTTAAAAAGACTAACGGATTCAGTTTCTTGCTCGTTCTTCTCCATTTGAATCTACATTTTGGTATGAGCATCTAGCTTCACTGATAGACTGACTGACGACTATTATTTATTTTGTATTTGTTGACGTTTCAAAAGTACCAATTTATGGTTTAATTGAAATAAATGCTTTGACTTTGACTTTGTATTCCTAGGACGTCAACAATAATTTTCCTCTGAATCAATGGTCAAAGTTTACTTAACCCGTTGAAATTCATACCCTAAATTTGTTCATACAAAAGTAGTCTCTAAGCATTGGAAATAAGGTCTATAATGTAGGTAGTGGAGAGCGGTCACCGGTGACCGCTTGGGGATCTATGAGAATGATGATATCTTTACATTTCATAAAAAAAATACAATAACTGATCGCCAATTTTATGAAAGAAACTTACTAAACCTGCATATAAAGTTTTATATTAAAGTTTCCTGATCTGATAATTCGTTTTTTCTCATTAAGGAATTATTCTAATAGTTTAGTAGTAACAGAGGATCACTTACTACCTTAACTCACTTTAGTTTCCATCACATTAATGCATCTAGTCACACAAGCACGCCCACGTCTAGGGTTGCCACCTTTCTTTTTGGTATTTAAAGTACATCGACGATTATAGGTAAGAAAAAAAAGTACACAGTACAAAAATAAAGTACAATTTATTCTTATTTAGTATAATATTTAAAAATATATTTTTATTGCTTTTTGCAGTTTGTATTAAATTATTATCTTTACTAAACAATTGCATTGAAATACTAACAATTGCATCTTTACTAGAAATTGTCTAAGTGGCGCTGGCGAGTGGCGAAATCGATTCAACATAAATTGATAAATATCGATATCGAATCGATAAGTTTACCGAAAAATACTTACGACTTTAATAGAAATGAAGTTTGCAAAAATAAAGTATTTTCGTGTACTTTATTATTCTTATAAAGTAAGAGTACAATTACCTTAAATAACGTACAATACTTTATTATAAAGTACGGGTGGCAACCCTACCCACGTCTATAAATTTATCTCACACAGTTATATCTGACCGTTCTATATGTTAATTCTATGATGATACTATCTGTCAAATCATAACCATATCATAACATCACGCCTTTTATCCCCGAAGGAGTAGGCAGAGGCGCACATTACGGCACTTAATGCCACTGTACAATGTAACACCCACTTTTCACTATTTATGTTATGAGTCCCATGTAATAGGGGGTGAGCCTATTGCCATATACCGGGCACATTTCTGGACTCCGTGCTACTACTGAGATTTTTAAAAACCCAGTAATACTTTGCCCGACCCGGGAATCGAACCCGAGACCTCTTGACCAGCAGTCGCACATGCGCCCACATGGCCAACGAGGCAGTCTACCACTACAACTATCTGTCAAAGTGCATACATAAACACAACACTATGTGTGAATGTGTCACTTCGATTAAGTGAGTTATATGTGAAATGTAGCCATGAATTTGAAGTACGACTATCGTATGCTAACTTGTGTCGTGAGGGAAAATTAGAGTACACTTTACTGCCGTTTTTCTGCCCACGGGTATAGTAAGACCATAGAAATATTATTCATTATATCTATGGGAAAGAATACGAAACTACACACACATAAGGGACAGGGAAACAGCAACAGCACTCGCTGATAAATCCGAAGCTTTTGAACTGCGATTTCTAACCATCGACAAACCGTAATTATTCGGGCAAACCCAAATTTAAAGGTAGCCCATATTATTTATACTTGAAAAAGGTAAGTTATTTCAAACACTTACGTTTTAGGGGCAATATAACCTTTTTTTCAAACAGTCAAAATCAGTGAGCTACGCTGCATCGCCGCGACCGCGCACTCTGCTCATGAGGAAGAACCCCTCAGTGGTTCGAAACTAGTAGAGCTATTCTCAGTATATTCACGTGATTAACCCGCGATTTTAGTTAATTTAGTATCTCCTCACGATAGTTTAAAAACACAGTCAAAGTCAATCAAAGACAATAGCAGATGTTGACAGCTACACAAATGGCTCTATTAATGAGACTCATAAATAATAACTATAATGTCCATAATAATATGTCCTGTATAATAAATAAATAATAATAATGTCCAATACTTGCTTATAATAATCATTTACTGACATACATACACTTTAAAAGTAAAATTCGATGACACCCAATAAATTATTACTGCCGTATCATGTTACATTCATTCACAAAAAGATATTTACTATAATAGCAAAACTTATTATTTATTTACACTAAGAAAATATAAACAAAAGATAAACAGTATTTAAATAAAAAACAAACAATCAATTACATATTTACACTCATTGATAGGTCAATCACCTCGCACAGATTATAAAAATATAAATAAACTCGATCAGTGTGTCAAAAGAGGTTAGTATATAGCAAAAAAACCTTACATTCTCCACCCACATAAGTATTTAAAGGTGTGCCCAAGCAAACTGACCTACCTCAATGCGATTAAGTAAGGTGTAGACAGGTCATGCCCTATATTTCTTGAGTTTTTTACCTATTTGAAAATGTATAGGTTGCGTTCGTGACGATATTAATAATGTTATCTTATGTATGGTTGGTTCAACGATAAATTGCAATTGCATTCATTGCAATCCGGGGACAGGTACACGTTATGTACGTATACCTGATTGTAATGTTGAATTACTTTTATTATTGTGACTAAATCACCTCATTGTACAAAGCAAAAGACATTAAACGTATAATTTTATCAATTACTAGCTATCCCGCAATCCCGTTTTCTCCCGTTCCCTTAAGATTTTTCTGTCATAAGAACCTTCTCCTGACAATAATAAAAACAACAAAAAAAAAAATCAGCCAAATAAGTCTAGCCGTTCCCAAGTTATGACGTGACAACGGGAAACGGGTTTCATTTTTTTTGTATATAGAGTACGCAGTACCCGTCTCATCTCAAGTACAGATATTATTTACTGACTATATTTAATGACAGTAAAGAACATACGATATCGACACACACTTCCTCTCTTAAATGATTAATTGACAACATGTACCTCTACACCTTAACAATTGAAAAATATATAAAATAAAAAGAAAAGTTAAAAAACACAATATTTTCGGCTAAACTAATGTTCCTTCAATTGAAACGTATGGTAATAAATTGTACATACACAAAAAAAAAAAAACAGAAAAATAATGATACAAACTCGACCCAATGTCAAATGTCTCATCTATCGTAACTGGTTATTCTTTGACAGTCGCGCCTACTATGCCTATATTAACATGGTTACATACATGATTGATATATATACATTTAAAACTATTGTCACGTCATTCTGATGCCGATTACGATCAATTATTATTGATAAGACAGTTGTGTGACGTCATCATTTAGTACGTCGTGACAGTCCATTGCTGAACTGTTAGCCTTCTCTATTAAAAAATGGTTAGTTACAATCTTCACGCTCAGCTGGCAGCTTGGAGATTTTTTTTAAGGGAAAATCATCTAATGACTTCTTCCTTCTGGGTGAGGCGGGAGGAAGTGTCAAACTCTGATTGTCCGAAAATTTAAAAGTCAAACAGTACATCTCATACCTAATTTCTGCTGATTTCATTCCTTTTTCGTTCGTAATAAATGTCATTGTGGTAGGATATCTGCGATATTTCGGACGAAACTTCGTTTTTCGTCCGTAGTCGTCGTCCGTCGTAGAAATTGTCGGTCTATCGGGGCGCCCTGAGGATGACCCCAAGTGCCCTTTTATGGTAAAGACGGTACAAAGTAGAAGTAACTAAGTAGTGACAAATGTACTGTATTCTACCCTACCTTATACATTACTAGTGTCGCGGAGAACCTAACGGGTTACCGGGGCTCCAGCTCGACGTGCAAGAGAAGGAACGGGGTGGTTTTAGACAGTAAGAGCATAGTATAAAGAACACAGTAGGTTATCTAAGGCCGCCCGCCGAGTTATTAGCCTACTCTTGCGTTGATCCCCAGGGTTGTCACTTTTACTTTTAGTTAATATTTTCGAACAAGCAGCACTTGATCTAAATTTATGAAATGAAAAGCATATTATGATTGAATATTTTATCAATTTATAAATTTAGTAAAAATTAAAAGCTTATAAAAAGATTATTAACTTCTTAAACAAACTTTAGCTCTATACGTAGTATTCAGAAAGTAAATTTGGGAATACATTTATATGGAAAAATGCGACTCGGCTACGCTCTTAACAAATCAGATAAACTGTGAAATAAACAATACAATACCACATTTTCTTATAATATTTAAATATAGTAGGTGATTACATTTCTGGTTGAGTAGGAACTATGAAGAATGATAAGAGTAAGAATAAGTAAGTAGGTATCTCATCATCAAATACCTACAAATTATATTATGCTAGAAAAAGTGACTAGCTTACCTTTCCTGTTCAATAGGTACCTAATCTGAACAGAGACAGTTCTGGAATCGATTAATTATTAAGACACCCAAACACACAGCAATACGTTCTTCTACGATTATCAGACATTTTTTATTTCATTGAACAGTGCCGAAAAGCCGTGAAGCGCGCGCGAACCTCGTACAGTGTCAGCCCTGCCTGGCGCACTGAGAAACGGGTCGAGATTTTGTTAAAGTGTGCGTGCGTAGACGCATAGATACTATGGCGCACACATATAAGCCGCGCGCGGAGCATTTGTATGAAGATAACCTACTTTGTTCTTTATACTATGGTAAGAGTCTGACACTCCCTCCCGCGTCACCCAGGCGGGAGCAGTCATTTGATGATTTTCCCCCCTTAAAAAAAATACATTACTAGCGATCCGCCCCAGCATCGCACGGGTGCAATATGCGTGTATTATACATATAAAACAGACGGCGGATAGCGACTTAGTATTATACTATGTAGTGATGTAATTATGTATAACTATTGTCACGCCATTGAGATGTTGATTACGATCAATTGATAACACAGTAATGTGACAATGAGTTAACTGAATTGGTTAAACAGTCACGAAGCAATTAAATGTATTATGATACTAATAAGATGTTTCGTTGGAACTATTATTGTGACGTATTGTGTTTGTAATTGGATAATCTACGTCTAGGTAGCTCCGTGATTAACAATTACATTTTATCAATCTAAGATACTAATCTTGGCTTATCTAAGTCAGTATCATGATTATATTTAATTCTTTAATTTCAAGACCATATAGAAAGCAAAATTGAGTAACTGTTGCTAGCATGTATCATTTTTTCATGACACATACATACACAATTCTATTTTGATGCAATTTCTACAATAGCAAACTTTCTTATCTCTTCTTTCTTTTTTTCTTTCTTTTTCTTATCTCTTTTTTCTTTTCTCTTCTTTCTTTCTTATTTCTACAATAGCAATCTTATTCGAACTTAGGCTACATTGAGACCTTAGACTACCCTGTCCTACTGGACCTAAGAAAAAAATAACAAACATTCTTCCCTCAGCGATGTGCTTAGGAGGCAAAGCCCGTGAAATTATAAATAAATAATTCCCGGATGTGAAAGTAAATATAATTAAAAGTTGTTAACTATTAAGCAATCAGTAAATAAATGAGTGTTTACGTAAATAATATATTGTATACAGAATGGCATAGTATATAACATAGTACTTAAATAAGCTAGTATTTGCGTGGCCAATGAGAGGCGTTGCTAAGAAAGTGCTCTTTACGGTACGACGAACGTACGTACGGCGTTTTTATGCAATATTGACGTTTGGTCCAAGCTGTAAGCGGTAGCGGGTAAGGAATAAAAAGTAAATAATATAAATGGTTGAATGTTCGAGAGCAAATAGTGATTGTATATTTTTATTAAAAGTTTTTTTGTTTAATTCTCGGATATTTAGAAATTACACGTATTTTGCATAACCAGTCCAAATAAGAATCGAACCTTTGGTGAGATTTTACGAAATAAAGCGTTAAACTCTTATTTTAGGATGGGGAGCACTTAATTAAAGTCACTTATTTCAGGAATTAAGTGAGATTGAAACATAACAACGGACATACCTCCTTTTTAGTCGCATAGTATAATGATCAATCTATTTTTGGACACACTTTTTTGCCAGCAACTACCACAGCAACAACTTTACAGCCATTTAATGTGTCCCAATTAAATTCGCTTTCAGTTTTCAACACAATCGGCGTGTGTACATTGAGAAACTCCATTAAAATCAATAAGATCATGAATAGTTTATTACAAACTAGTTTTTCTAGCATATTGCGCTCAGCTAATTAAGTGGAACACTTTTTGTTGTGATTTGTAAGATATATTGATAATTAAAAACTTTTGATTATTGTTTTATTTACTTCTGAATGTTGCTATTGTCACGTCTCTTGGATATCTTCTCTTTCTCTCATTATTACCTACCTTAAGTTATAATTGCCAAAGTGACTATTTGATACTTTCTACTGTTAGTAGTTCCATTTTTATAATTAGATTTGACACATATATTGAACTAGCTTTTACCCGCGGCTTCGCTCGCGTCACAAAAGGATAAAAAGTAGCCTATGTGACATATACCAATACACTCAGCGCCATCTATACCAATTCTTTTGTTTTCCCTCGGGAATATCAAATTTTTCCGGGATAAAAAGTACCCTATTATTTAATCCGGACTTCTAACTTTACGTCTGCAAAATTTCAAAGCAATCCGTTTAGTAGTTACGGCGTGAAAGCGGAACAAACAAACAAACAAACTCACTTTCCGATTTATAATATTAGTAAGGATTCGCAACAAAAGTCCCGAGCACGAGGTCCGTCTTAAAGATTCTCGAGTCTAGAAAAATATTCTTCATAGTGCGATACAATCCTTGAATGAATCTTACGAATAATATAACTTCCTTAACTAAAGTCTGTTAAAATTAAATATCCGTTTAACCATTACTACTAAATGACAATAGAGGTACAATAATACGAGAATGATTACCAGACATACACACGTATAAAGCGTCTCAATGCTACTGCCATTGTTTTTGTACTGGCCGACTAACTGTCCGTCTGCCCGTACAGGTCCCATTCAAGTCGTTCTCGGAAACTGTGGACGGTGAATTTTTTTCTTGCGAAATATTTCTGTGTTATTGTGTAGGGCTGGCAGTTTCGGACTTCATTAAGATTTTAATTTAATATGGATTTGCTTATTAGAGAAGAATTTTGACTCATTTTTTATATCACTAATTCTCTACATACAATGTTGTTGATTTCTGCAGATGATAAGATAACTTCTGAGACTAGCCATTAGGTTTAGGTACTCAGTACTCTATGGTCATGCTATAAGTAGCAATATTCTTCTTAAATTTCGGAAACGTGGCAACTGAAGATATTATCAAAACATTTCCATCTTGACCTAGCCTTGAAAATGTAAAACTCATTGTGTAATTCAATCTTCTTATTTCCCTGAACTTTTTAGAACGTTTTGTTCAGTCCTACAATCGGGCTCAACAACCTTAAAACAATACACAATACCAGTCACCACTGACTCGAAGTACAAAGGCTCTCAGTGCCACACAATTATATGAGTACGACAGCATAACCGCCTCGTCACTTCTGCTACCCTGGTACTTTTTCCATTATAGGATGGTTAAGGACTGCCTTAGATTCGATTTTCAAGTGGAGTAAATCTTATTGGAGTTTTTTGCTATTAGAAGTTTTTAGGACTTAGTGGAACGGTATCTGTAATCTATGTTCTTAATCCCGTAGCCAGTCATAGGTTCCCTTAAAAGTCGATATAATGCGAAAATTGCTTTGGAATTGGATTCCATTCTGTTAATAAAAACTAAATTTCACTTTGTGATTGATGTACTTTACACACAAAACGTAAGCAGAAATGAACTCACTTCCCTTATAAACAAATGTTAAAATTGCACACTACTACATCAGTCTGTTGACCGAGATACTACAAATATACACATACCATAACTACACGCCTTTTAAACCCGAAGGTGTAAGCAGAGGTGCACGTTATGGCACTTAAACTGTCAAACACCAAGCGGTCACCGGTGACCGCGACCTATTGTTCTTTAATTGTGTCTATAAAACAGGTACTCGACGAGTTAATGCCACTGTACAATGTAACACCTACTTTTCACTATTTGTATTATGAGTCCCATGTAATAGGGAGTGAGCCTATACTACAAATATCTGTCCTAAATGTTACATAATAAGTCATCAAATCACAGATTTCAAAATACATGTTTACCCAAAAATTATCACATCTCATATGGCATTTTGATAGCTCTGTTGCGATTATAATATTAGAAAATCAACCCTAATCCCTTAACATTAAAACCTTAAATCACGCATTACTTAATCGACCTAAAAGAAGACATGTTTGTTTACCCAAAAAATTATACTTGAACCATAGTATACGAGTAACGCCAAGGTAAAGAACATGAGGTACTAGGTGACATAATTAACCTTGGATATTATTAGAGTTTAGTGAGACCTTGCGATAAGATAACTATCAAAGGGCATTAGACAAATATGTGATGTCATACGCTTAAATGCTGAGATTAATAAAAATAATGACACCTATATCTCTTACTAGCTGTTGCCAGCGACTTCGACCGCGTAGAATATATTTTTTTAGTTTTGAATTTTCCAAAGTAAAAGTAGCCTATGTTACTGCGTAATACATTAGCTAACTGCCAATGAAAGTCCCGTCAAAATCGATCCAGCCATTCCAGAGATTAGTCAGTACAAACAGACAGACAGACAAGTACCTATTGTAAAAAAATTTATTTGGGTATGTATATTCATATGCATGTAGTAAAATGATGTTGTTCTAATATTACAAACAGACACTCAGAGACACAAGAGAACGGGGTGGTTTTTAGCCAGTAAGAGTCTGACACTCCCTCCCGCCTCACCCAGACGGGAGACGCCATTCGATGATTTTACCCCATTAAAAAAAACAGACACTCCAATTTCATTTATCTGTATAGAAACGTATTTTTCACTGTGACTTTGAGTAGTTTCCATAAAAGTCGCGTCTCGCACTCATGCTATTTACAAATAACTAGTAATTAGATCCTTTTTGGTTTGGTTTTTCTATGAGTTTTGCGCATTTTATTTGGAAGAATACTGAATGTTTTTGTATTTGAATAAATATTTACTGAAATAGAAAATTCAAATTATCTATTATGCTACTGAATAGGGTACAACTAGACATGAACTTGGATTTTAAACATCTAGGTTTATTTGACAAATATGTATGACATGTTGAAAAAAAAATACAGGTATAGATGCCATCTGGTTATTGTAAATCGAATTTTAAGAATATTACTGAAAGACGTATTATTTGACCGTCTTAGAAAGCGAACACCAGCCTTCATGTGAGACAGACGTATTTACGTCCGCTGGATCATAGAAGCAGTCAATCACAACAATATAACAAATCATTTGATAACATACTCATCAGAAACAGAAAATTGAAATTAATTAAGATTTAATCGATAAATCAAACCTATGATCGTATGAAGCACATTCTCCACCTTTCAATACAATGAGTAATAAAGTCAACAAACCGAGGTTAGATAATAAAAGTCTTATACATTATTATTTGTAGCTGGCGCCTATACAATGTTATATTATTATCAGGGCACTGATCTGGATGGTACATTACATAAGAGATGACGATTTGATAAAAAATATTAAGAATTTATAATTTATTGTTTTAGAAAGAAAGAAAAACTTTATTTCACACGCTAAAACAGGTGAGACATACAGAATTTACACATAAGTTTACTAATATCTACTAATAGGTGAAATGGGACCAGTTCAGCCTGTGCAAAACAGGGCCTTGCGCTTGTATTTTCTTGTGTAGCTAACTGTAATTAACTTAAGACTTTAGTTTTTGTAACTCTAAGGTTTCTGTCAAAAACCTAGATCAATTTTAGATTATCTGTTATTAATTATAATCACTTTTTTTAATTAATAATGAAAATAAAAGCATTTTTAATCACTGTCGGGACATAGGGCAAGCACTCGCTATCCGCTCATGACTCTGAATACAACACCAAAATTCCAATCGATTCCGTGCCGTCTGCTGAATTTTGGGATCATTAACCTCGGTGCTCTATATTTGCAATATTTTCTCCAATTTGTTCTTGCGGTATATGGCAATAGGCTCACCCTTTATTACATAACTAGTGGAAAGTGGGAAAATAATCCAATCTCTCCTCCCGCCTGCGCCTGGGTAAGGCAAGATGGAGTGTAACTCTGTTACCGACTAAAAGCCACCATCTTTTGCTCCAAACTGGGGTTGTGGTAACTTATTACACTTTATCCGCAACGCAATTGTATCCATACAATGTCTCTATTATTTCGGAATAAACGTACAGCCATAACGCTATGTCGATGTTAAGTCTCCGCTCTCGCTTATAACTTGGACCACACGTCGTAACCTCTTAATCGAACATGTCCTGTCAGTTGAACCCTGTGTCAATTTGCATTGCATGAGATCGCTTCATTGAAAACTCGATTGAAATCCTTTTTTATATTATAGTCGCAAAAAATACTGGTAAAAAATCGGACATAACAATTAAACCTTATTGGTGATAAAAAAAATCGTAAGTACCGATATTTTTTTACGTAATGTTTAAATGTTGTCCGAACTGTTTATAAAGTCTAACTGAAGTATTGAAAAGTTATAAAATTAAAACATAAAGTTTTTATGATGTTCTTTATTTTTAAACATTTCTTTTTAAGATATCTGCAGAGCAAGAAGTCTCGGTTACATTTCTCGGGGTAGACAGAGTATCGGTTTTCCGAAATTTACTCAGAAATTAGCGGAATCTGGACGTGTGGCTGATATTAGGACAAAAGGCTCACTTACATTAGAATCACGAGACTCATAATAGAACTCGTGCAAAGATGATGTTACATTCAATAGCACCCTTCCCTTTCCTTAGTAAAAGTATAAACTAGAAATAGTCTCCAATGTCCAATCATGCCAATATTGATTTCTCGTGGAATATATACCTACCTATATTACCTACACGAAGCTATCATATCTCAATGGCGGCGAGGCTCGCCGGGAATGTCAGGGACGTCGATCAGGAATTCCTTACGGAAAATATTTCTGCCGATGCTTAGCTTTCATTCTACGAATACTGGTCGATAAAGTATTTATTTGTTGGGCCTTTTCAACCGACTTCAAAAAAATGGAGCAGGTTCTCAATGCGACTGTATTTTTTATGTTTGTTACTTGATTACTCGAAGACACCTGGACCGACATTTTTTTAATATTTTTTTTTTATTTGAAATGGAAATGGATCATTTGGTCCCATTGTCGTCAGGCCAGGATCTGATGATGGAATCTCAGGGAAATCGAGAGGAACTTTTAAAAATTATAGAGGCCACTAGTGCGTTTGTAATTTTTATTCATTAAGTATTTAACTACTACAATCTGATGAAGGGCTGGAGGTTATCTGATGATGCAGCCGAGAGCCAGTCGAGGGAACTCCTCGAGTACTTACACCTGTGACCCCGTGTTTAGGCTTGAATTATTTTATTACGATTGCTATTACTTCTATCGCGATTTTTGTACGAAGATTCTCTTTCTATCTTTTACTCATTTATCTTTTTTTACGTAGTTTTTAACCGACTTATAAAATGAGATTGTCAGTTCGTCCTATAATGTATTAATGTATGAATGTATGTAAGCAATTATGTCGCGATTGCCTGAACCGATTCTGATGTGGTTTTCAGTAAAGTTTTCTTATTTTATTTTATTTTTTTGTGTGTTACATCAAGTTTGTTTTTTACGCTTAAAATACACACACACACACACACAATGAAAGTCAGGGCTCCGTTAAACTACTGAGGTTTTCTAAGTCTTTATATTTCCACATTAAACTAAAATAGGTATTTCAAAAAGAACCATTTTACATTAGCTGGGAAGTAAATACTGGTCCTTTTTGAAATATTACGCACGCCCATGACTACGTACTAGCTAGACCAATTAGTGAATTAAATTACATAGTAAGTTCTGAACAACTTTTACTAAGGCACCCTATTTGGCGATCGATACTGCAAGCATGCAACTGTGACGTCACTCGTGGAAAAACCTAAAACAGTACTTGCCCGAACTAATGCTGTAATGACGGTAATCAACAGAGCTAATTGTATTCTATTATTGCTGTAATTAGGTCGATAATTGAATAAATCGTTTAATTAGTATTGAGCTGTGTGATTGTTAGATGAGATGCTGCATTTTGTATATTGATAAGTTTTCTTATTTATAACTCTTGAGAATTAGGTTTCTATACAAGGGCTCAGCTCAAGAAATTATTACTGGGTTAATTATGTTACTGCAAATAGCTTCACTTTTAATTTTTTTGTTGACGTTCATAAGTGCCTTTCTGGTCCAATTGAAATAAATGATTTTGACTTTGACTTTATTTATTTATTTTATTTATTTATTTATACTTTATTACACACACAGAAAAAAAATTGTTAACATTTTAAGACTTTACTTACGTAACTGTTTGACAGTTTACTCGAGCAGTTTCAAGCCACGATAAGGGCTTATAATCATGAGCAGCAAGCAATTTGTGACAAACTATGCGGTGAACGAGAAGCCAACTGATAACTATTTTTGTTTTATTCTGTATCCAAAATCCTCATTACTAGCACAGAGATTAAAATGGTCTGTTTAATGCGACAAGCCCGCCACAACCTCCCAAAACCGCTGCAAATCCTGTAAGCCGGGATCTACAGTATATACAACCATGAAACACCGGAACACTGAAGTCCGGCGCGTCCCAGGGACATGAGTAACTGTCTTGGTTCCCGCAACGAAGTGAATCAGAAGATATTATAAGAGGAGAAGAAAAAACAACTATAGTTTCCACTTTATACACACTTTATATATTAAAATGGTCTGTAATGCATGGCTAAAAGTATGACCACCTCTGACTTTCGGAAAATAAAAATTACGATGATAAAGAAGAAATCTATCAAATTCACCCTGACCTGCCTCAATCTTTAAAAACTGAACACGCAACCGAAACTTCCGCATTCGTCCTCCCGACCTCAAAGTTAGGGGAGCCATTTGTCACACTTAGGGGTTGTCTACCTTTCGAAGGGCCGTCTGCTTACTAAGGGTCGTGTACCCTGGGAATACCCAAGGGATCTTCCCCAATAGCAACAAGTGGACGAGACGTGACAGTTATTTTAATGAGTTTAGTATAGCAATTGCCTTGTTTGTCACCGAGTTCTAAAATAACCTGTGAAATTGCTGTTTTGTATGAAAAATTGAAGTGGTTTTTGTTCATGTTTCTTTTATTTGTATTAATCGATAATCGAATTAACCCTTGCAATCAACGCATCTCTTTGCCAACGCAGTGGCAGTTTATTGATGCCCTTCTTAAAGACATCAGCTGGACGGGAGGCAACAAATAGGGTAGTTGCCAGGGAATGAAAATTAAAAATCTAATTAGTCCGTCAGTTAGATAATGAAAAAATATTAGACAAATAAAAAAATAATTTTATTTCCTCGTATAAAGTTACAATACTTAAATAAAATGGAGTTAAGTTTAGGAGTGGGAGGTCCTTACGTCATTAAGTGCTACAAAATGTAGCGTATTGTGAAGTCGCACGAATTTTCAGATTATTGTATCGTCGAAAGTATTTAATTTTGTGAGAAAAGATAAAAATACGTGTCCAATGTTTTAAATTAATCTACCAGACGGACATTAAAATAAAATTTAGGCAACTACCCTATTCTTCAAAGGCATTTTGTACTGCAGAACGGCAATTTCATAGGTTTAGGCATGGGACATAGACACCCAGGTGTCATGTGTATGGGAACTTTTATGTTTGTAAATGCTTCCACGACACAGGAGAAAATCCTAGTGTGGGGCAACGTTTTTTTAGAGAAAAAATGTAAACATACTACATATAGTCACACCGCAATATAACACTAACAATATTTGCACCTCTCTCTGTCTATTCAATTGGGAAATAAAAAGTCTGGTTTATTCATATGTTACTTATCCAATGCAAAGACCTTTCTCCCTTGGCATCTGACGTTTTTATTTAACGCTTCGCTGCTTACAATCCTTGACCTATATACAAGCTGTAGCGTTACTCTTGGCTTGGCTTGCTTGCCCCTTTTACCCTATTTTCTTTACAAACATAACATAACATCACGCCTTTTATTATCCCCAAAGGGGTAGGCAGAGGTGCACACAGAAGTAACACCCACTTTTCACTATTTATGTTATGAGTCCCATGTAATAGGGGGTGAGCCTATGGTCATATACCGGGCACATTTCCAGACTCCGTGCTACTACTGAGATGTTTTTTTTAAATTGCTGTAATACTTTTTGCCCGACTCGGGAATCGAACCCGAGACTCCTTGCCCGGCAGTCGCACTTGCGACCACTCGGCCAACGAGGCAGTCTTTACAAGTAACATAGTATTATAATTGTTTGTTGTTTCCCAAACGGATTAGTAGACATATTGCACAAGTAAGTGTGGGAGAGCCATGCTTCGGCACGGCTGACCAAGCTCGACCGGAGTGATACTACGGCCTCACAGAAAATGAACGTGAGACAACGCTTGCATTGTGTTTCGTCATGTAAGTGAGGTTACCGGAGGCCCAATTATCCCCTCGAGCATCCTTATGAGCACCCGGTGGATCATAAGAAAAAATGCTTCAAATGTCACATGTGCACCCGTTGGATCATAAGGAACGCGGACGCTTGACGGGTTAATTCGCCTTGAGCAAGCGTAATGATGCTTATTCTTTCTCCGTGTAAAAAGAGACCTTTGCCCAGCACTCGGGCGTTGGCGTTGATACTGAGGTTTTTCATATTAAAATCACTTAAAAAATCCAGACATTAGTTAGAACAATATTAAATAAAAACATGTACAAACCTGTATTACTGCTAATCTTATCAGTAACATACTAAATATTTGTGCAAATATCTAAGTGCTTGTGTTAAAACAGTTATCAACATGTTTTAATATTTATTTTCGTTATAAATCCATGTTATCGACCATATCTCGTTTCTTAGAGGTTCTTGTTCAAAAACTGGTGTTAAATCAAATTTTTGACATGTCAATGGATGTGGATTTATGGGATATTTATTACTGTGATAAATTATATTTATATTATAACATTCGTGAAACATACTACCTAAATTAATTATTATGTTTTTCGGTTTACTCACGTAATTATTTGACGAGGAACTCGACTAGTTTCAAGCCATGCTAGAGGCTTATATTCATAAGCAGCATTCTGTGTCGTCTTCACCCGTGACATGGCGACTGTCACCCGAAAAAACATAATAATTAATGTGATAAATTACTTGAATAATGCTTTATTCTAGCCTCATTTAGTTATTCAGCCTCATTTAGTATATCCTTATGATATGGTTTCGTTTGTGTTTCACACACACGATCGTGGATACCAGTGCAACTGCCTAGCAGCAGAACCGCAATGTTATGTGTATTTCTGAGATTCTCAAGAGTACCAACTTAATTTTGCTTCCAAAAAGAAATGATGATAATTATGAGATCAGCATTGTTAGAGAAACAGTCCTGGTGCTACAATCGTACATAGGCTTAATTAACTGCTTTCCGATAGGAATATTGTACTTAAAGATTTGATCGAACCTTACTTATAACAACTTGTTTGATGTTCCAATAGATGATCTGACACGTCATGATCATCAATTAGGCGCGTCATCCAACCTCAAAGAGCCATCAGACCACCACAGATAGGGCCCAATAGGGCTGATGCCGAAACGGAGCCGCATACAACTTAACGGGTTACCAGGACTCCGGCTTGAAGGGCAGGAGTAGGAACGGGGTGGTTTTTAGTCAGTAAGAGTCTGACACTCTCTCACCCAGGCGGGACAAGTCATTCGATGATTTTCCCCCCTTAAAAAAAGGCATCATAACATTCAACCGAAGAAGGAGTTAATCATATATTATATTAATCCAACACCATTATAAAATGTCATTATTGTTATGTTTTTGTTTTATATGATCACTAGCTATTGCCCGCGACTACACCCGCGTAGAATATAAGTTTCATGTCATTTTTTTAAATTTTCCAAAATAAAAATGTCTTATGTTGCTCCTTAGTACATCAGCTATTTGCTAGTAAAAGTGTCGTCAAAATAGGTCCAGTTATTTCAGAGATTAGCCAGTACAAACGGAAAGACAGACAGACAAAAATTGTAAAACATATGATTTTGGTATGTGTATTCATATACATGTCGTAATAAGCGATTATTTTAATATTACAAACAGATATCCAATTTTATTTATCTGTATTTATAGATCATTAGTATATTTTTGTTTTATATGCTCATTTTATAGACCTACACATTTATAAAGGTGCTAGGTATTATATGAAGAGTAATCAAAAGATAATAACATAATATAAGACATATTGAATATATCAGCGACATATATGTATTTCTAGGAATCACACATGATTAGACTGCGTTCCTAGAACTACACAGATTATATTTAAATACGATAATATTGGTCGAAGACGAAGTAAATTATCGTTAAGTCAAGGATTCCTTGGAAGTTGAGAGGTCAGTTTTTAATATTTAGATCAAATAGAGCTTATATGTTATAGTTAGGATACCTAACACAAACATCACAGTAATAAATTATTATGTTTTCGGCTTACTAACGACTAGTTTCAAGCCATGCTAGAGGCTCATATTCATGAGTAGCATTTCGCGACCTGCGACGCGGCGACTGTCGCGCTGCTACTTATTTAGTACTAGTTTTTACCCGCGGCTTCGCTCGCGTCACAAAAGGATAAAAAGTAGCCTATGTGACATATACCTATACACACAGCGCCATCTAGACCAATACTTTTTTTCCCTCGGTAATATCAAATCTTTCCGGGATAAAAAGTACCCTATTATTTAATCCGGACTTCTAACTTTCCGTCTGCAAAAATTCAAAGCAATCGGTTTAGTAGTTACGGCGTGAAAGCGGAACAAACAAACAAACAAACTCACTTTTCGATTTATAATATTATTATATAGTAAGGAATAGTATGGATGTCTCACGAAAGTTACAATCACACTAATACTACAAATGTGAAAATTTCTTTGTTTGTTTGTCCGTCAATCACGCTGAAACTACTGAACAGATTTTATGAGATTTGGAATACAGGCAGGCAGGTATACAGGGTATGGGCTGACTTGTGTTATGGTGGATCGAAGATTAATACGCGCGTTTCTCATGCACGAGAGTGCGGGTTCGAAACCTACCAACAGCAAGTACCAATGTGACTTTTTCCGAGCCATATATACTTTTTATTTTATTACTAGCTTTTACCCGCGGCTTCGCTCGCGTCACAAAATAATAAAAAGTAGCCTATGTGACAAGTACCAATACACACAGCGCCATCTATACCAATACTTTTGTTTTTCCTCGGGAATATCAATTTTTTCCGGGTTAAAAAGTACCCTATTATTTAATCCGGACTTCTAACTTTACGTCTGCAAAAATTCAAAGCAATCGGTTGAGTAGTTACGGCGTGAAGGTGGAACAAACAAACAAACAAACAAACTCACTTTCAGATTTATAATATTATTATTAAATTATTAATTATTAATTATTAATTATTATATTATTATTATTTGTTTGTTTCTTTATCTTAGCTCGGCTACAAGGCCGGATTTGAGGGTTAGTACGGGCCGAAGCCAAGTGCTAACCCACTCAGTTGTCTCAATTTTGGGTGTGGTTGTACGAAATATCTGTTTCATTCAGAAACTTTCTAACTATATGGCACGTATTTAAAATAGCAGCTTTTTGTAGACTTTGGTATGTGTAAGGCGGGAGATCTAGAGATTTTATTGAATTATGGAGTTGTTTTGGGATCACACCTGTTGTTGAAAGTACTATAGGGATGATAGTGACACTATTGAGTCGCCACATTCTGGCTATTTCAATTTTGAGGTCCGTATACTTAGAAAGTTTTTCGGCTATTGTATTTTGTAGGTTGTGGGTGTTTGGTATGGCTATGTCTATAATTTGTGCAGTTTTGTTAGTTTTGTCAATGAGGGTAATGTCTGGTCTATTGTAATGAGTGGTTTTGTCAGTGAGGATGGCTCGATCAAAGTATAATTTATGGGATGAGTTTTCAAGCACAGTTTCCGGTTGATATTTATAGTATGGTACTGGCGGGGTAGAAATTAGATTATATTTTATAGCCATTTTTTGGTGGATGATATTTGCTACTTGGTCATGCCTGTGCTTATAATCGGTTTGTACTATGGATTTGCAAGCGCCTGTAATATGCTGAATGGTTTCCGATGCACTATTACATCGCCTGCAGGTATCAGTTGTTAATGGGAGATGCATGATGTGCTTCTGGTAATTGCGTGTCTCTATTACCTGGTCCTGAATCGCGATCATGAACCCTTCAGTCTCGGGAAACAATTCACCACGCCTTAACCATTCGTTCGATGCAACTTTATCGACGTTAGGTTGGCTAAGGTCGTGGTAGTGTCTCCCATGTAATGACTTTTGGGCCCATTCAGAAATTTTAGTTTGTCGGTCAGTCAGTTTTTCGTTGTTCTGTGTTGCTTGATCAGCCATATTTAAGGGTGTTAGTTTTTTATCACATTGAACTATTGCATTATGTAAAGTGGAGACAGAGCTTTTATTGTAAAAGTAGGATCTTAAGGTATTAATCTGTTTATTATGCAAGTTGGTAATATCTATAATGCCTCTTCCGCCATCACTTCTTGGCAGAGTGAGTCTTTGTAGGCATGATCGCGGGTGATGTCTCCTGTGTTTTGTAAGTGTGGTATTGATACTGCGCTGTAGATTTTGGAGCCCGGTTTTGGACCAATTTATAATGCCAAAGGAATACGTAAGGATCGGTATAGCATATGTGTTTATGGCTTTAATTGTGTTTCGGGAATTTAGCTGAGTGTTGCATATTACTTTTAATCTATGTTTGAACTGCTTGGTTAGTTGGGCTTTAATTTGTGTATGTAGGATTTGTTTCGCTTGTATGTAACCTAAATATTTGTATGTGCCGTTTTCATCTAAAGCATTAATATTTTCACCTGACTGTAGTTGATATGAATGAGTGTAAGTTTTTCCTGATTTGACTGAGTTAATCTTGCATTTATCTATTCCAAAATCCATTACAATATCATTTGAAAATATTTCTGTGGTGTCTGCTAGTCGATGTAGATCTTCCGGGGTAGACGCATATAGTTTTATGTCATCCATATAAAGTAAATGATTTATTTTACAATTTTCGTGGTCAGTCTGTATAGTCGTGGTAGTCTCCGTTTCCCTATATTTAAGTTGAAATCCGGGTTCCAAGGAATTCAATTTATTCGAAAGTGGGTTTAAGGCTAGACAGAACCATAAAGGACTAAGTGAGTCTCCTTGGAAGATACCGCGCTGAATCTTTATGAGTTCTGTGTGTACTGTTCCTATTGGTGTATTCAAGTGAAGTCGGGTTTGCCATGTCTTAATTATATTTTCCAAAAAGTGTGTGATGTGTGGGTGTATTTTATAAATGTTTAAAATGTGAAGCAGCCATGAGTGAGGGACAGAGTCGTATGCTTTTTTATAGTCGACATACATTGTATATAGGTCTTTCTTATGTCGCTGCACATCTTTGAGAATAACCGAATCTATAACTAATTGCTCTTTGCATCCCTGACTAAATTTTCTACATCCTTTTTGTTCTTCTGTCAGAATATTTTGGCTTTCTATGTGTTTATAAATAATATTGGCTACGCAAGACGTTATTATTTTGTAAATTGTTTGCAAGCAGGTTATAGGTCTATATTTGGCGGGATTGATTGTGTCGTTTGGGTCTTTTGGCAGCATGTAGGTGATGCCTTCGGTAATGTATAAGGGAATGTTAGAAGGGTCTTTAATAAAATCGTTGATGTGGTTATATAAGTGTGGGTGAACAGTTGTGAATTTCTTGTACCAGTAATTGTGAATATGATCAGAACCTGGTGCTTTCCAGTTGTGAGCCTTTTTGAGAGCATTGTGAAATGTCTCAACATCTACTTGTTCAAATTGCATTTGCTGGATATGGTTATGGTTACTTATTTCGTCCATTATCCACCCTGCTTCATCATTATGACAAACCGGATTTTGCCATATTCCTGCCCAAAATTGTTGCAAACTTTCTCCAGTAGGAAATGATGTTTGCGATGTATTATTTGATGTTGTGTTGTTAGATGTTGAGGTTTTTAGTGTACGGTAAAATAGTTTTTCATTATTTTTAAATTTATTATTTTGTGTTTTCCGTAGTGTGCATTTACTGTATCTGCCTAGCCGACTATTATAAACTGCTAGTTTCTGTTTGAGTGTATCTAAAAAATGTGTAAGTTGTGTGTTGGGTTCTTCATGTGTGGTATGTGTTCTGTAATCTCTAAGTATCCTGCTAACTTCCTTTTCCAATTTCCTACTTCTATGGCCCTGTATGTAGTATGTCAATCTTCCTATTTTAGCTCTAATCGTGTCTATTTTACGTTCTAGTCTTTTTTGCCATTTGGGTTTGTAGTCTTTCTGTGGATTAATTTGAGTTTCAGCATTTGCTAGATTGACTCTACTCCCATTAGCTTTCGCAGCCGTCCACGCAGCGCTGTATATAATAGTTTGCAGTTGATTAAAATCGGTATTTATATTAACATGTTCTGGTAATATCACTTTATTAATGTAATCTACTATTTTTGCAAAACTTTTTGACGTTCTCTGTTTAGGTATGTAGCACCTATTAGTTGGATGTGTCTCATTGAAAAATTGCAAAGCTTGTGTAAATTGTTCATCTATTTCAGAATTCCTTTCGTATGTTTCAGTGTGAGTATTAATAAGTGTAGGTTGTTGATTTATATCATTATTATCGTTTAGCTCTTCTCCATTATATATTTGATCCGCGCCTAAATATGCTGGTTGTGTGTATATGTTTTCTATGTGTATTTGTGATTCTGAATTTGTATTACTCGTATTTTGGTATGAACTCGGACTTACTATTTCACCTAACTTTTGTTCTATGGCTAATTTTAATATCTGTAAACGAGTATCTGATATCATTTTATTGTTCATAATTACTCTTTTCTGGTCTGATATACGTTGTTCTGAGAGGTGTGACAAGTGTGGGTAATATTCAACAAATTTCTCCTTCAGATTTTTTCTCCACATAGTCAAATCCGTTTCCATTCTTGTAACTTCAAAGTAACATTTAATTAGTGTTTCGTTGAGTTCGTTGGACCATTTCATTCGTGTTTTTGTGTGTGACTGTGTGTGTGTTAGTGGGTCGGTCTGTGACATTGTTAGATGTTGTTGTGATTGATTGCTTTCTTGATGTATGGTACCATTCTGTGTTTGTAGATAATTTCTTACTTCTAGTCTGATTGCATCAAGTTCTGTAGTTGATAATAGCTTATTGTTAGTAATAGCCCTTCTTTGATCTCCAATTCTTTGTTTGGAGACTACCATATCTGGGAATTGATGGGTGAATTTTATGTGTAATGTGTTCAAATAAGCATTAGTGTCAGTCTCTAAATTTGTGATGATGAGGTATGTACGCCAAATGAATTCGTTCATTTCTTTACTCCATTTTTTTCGCGTATGTTTAGAGTCAGCAGCGGGTGACGGATTTTTAGCTGGAGCAGCTTCCGTTACAACGTCCACTGACCTTGTTGATGAAATCGATGATCTTAATGATCGTGATGTGATAGAGAGTGATGATGGTGTAGTTGATGAAAAAATGGATCTCGGAGAGGATGACAATGACACCGTAGATGTGTCAACATCTGTAGGAGGCACATTTGCCTGCATTGTATTTTTTACTTTCGATCTTGTTATCATTTTTATTCCCACGAGTAGCTAGGGACTAAACAGGTCGACCACAGCAGAGCCCTGCGTTCACTGTGGCAAGGGTAAATAAAACTGGAGTTCCCCTGGTCTCCAGAGTTGGCATACTCTCGACTAAGCACCCCCTTAGCCACGCAGCCCTCAGCGTATGCAACCTTGGCTTGGGTTGTATCTCTTTTAGTCGGGCTCCTACCCTAGTCAATATAAGACTAGGGATCCGAGCCCTTAAGCCCCACCACGTCGACAACGTAGAGATACGTCGGTGGGGTTATTATTATTATTATTATAGTAAGGATAGTAAGGATTCAGACAACAGTGAAGGAAAAGATCGTGAGGAAACCTGGGCTTATAATTTCTAATTATAAGTTTGAAATTAATTATAAATTAATTTTATATTACTTTATTTGTTAAATAAAATCATTGCTTGTTACATGCACCTGCCATTTACTCTTCTCTGCATCACCCAAAGGTCAGACTGGGAGAAAATGCCTGCGGGATTAAGTCCACCTATATGGTCATTTTGTGCATGAACCATATTAAATAAATAAATATTAGTTACTACTGCAGCTCATATATCTAGAAACCAAGAATAAATCAGAATTAATAAGACAATAAGCGACGAGGTTTGACCCCTGACATCGACGAGCTAGTGATGTCATCTCAATCTGTTCCTTCGTTGACATCATATACGTAAAAACGCACGTGTATCTATATTACATTTTTTTTTAAGGGGGGAAAATCATCGAATGACTGCTCCCGCCTGGGTGAGGCGGAAGGAAGTGTCAGATTCTTACTGACTAAAAACCACCCCGTTCCTACTCCTGCACTTCGAACCGTAGCCCCGGTAACCCGTTAGGCATCAGCCCTATTGGGCCCCACCTATTTGGACATTTACTGACCAAAAACCACCCCGTTCGAACTCCTACTCCGTGCCATGCCATGACCTCAGCTCCTCGTTTATTCTTCTTATCCTCACAAAAGAAATGTCTGAACATTCTCTTCACATCTCATTTCTCTCAACAACATCAACACATCTGGTCGTATACAATCATAAACGAAATAACTATACACAGATACGTTCAAGCAATAAAATCACTACAAAGTACCGCTGAATATGATTTATTGTAAGTATTTGTTTACATGTGTTGTAGACGAGTTCGTTCATATTTAATGCAATATGGTGTATCTATGTATCATACATACTGTGTGATGTTCAATTATGATCTATTGTATACATACAGCTACACATCGAGCTTTACATAACCAGTATAAACTGAACGTTAAATATGCGGAAAGATGATGCGACGCGACACCAGGATAAACTACTTTTATTTATTTATTTATTTATTTATTTTATGTTAATACGGTTTACACCAGTTACATTAACATGTACAGATATCAAAACAAACATCGTATGTAGCTACAAATCACATGACAAAATAAAGATATAAAAGAAAAAATAAAGCATATCACAATAATAAAATATAAATTAAAAAACAATAAACAGTAATAGAGGTAACAGTATTAAACATTTTCACAAAAACTTAAACATAAACGCTGAACAGTTTTAAAGTCATTAATAAATAGCTCACAGTCAGGGTAGGTTTCCAAGAGGCCATTGAGCGCGGACAAGACGCGGGGAATAGGGGACGATGCACGGGCCACTGTGCGGCATGCGGGCACAGACAGTGGGCGGTGCCGACGAGCACGGAGGTAGTTAGTCGGAGCATGTAATCGCATCAGTTCATTATGAAGGTCAGGAGCATCTATGATACCTCTGCAGATTTTAAGCATAATGTACAGTTGTCCAAACGCTCTTCTGGTCTCCAGCATATTGTATCCCAGACATCCACACAAGTATTTTGTTGGGTACATGTATGGATAGTAGCCTAGAGAGGATTTGTAAAGGAATCTTAAGAATTTCTTCTGAACTTTTTCAAGCAGTAGAGAATAGGAGGCCTCGTGTGGATTCCAAATGCAGGAGCTCGCCTCCAACTTGCTCCTGACCAGCGTGCTGTAAAGGAGTCTTATGACGTGCGTATTCTTGAAATCTCGTGAGTTTCTCAGAACGAAACCAAGTCTCCTAAACGATTCCTTAGCAACCGTTGCAATATGATCGTGAAATGTCAGCTTCTGGTCAAATACGACGCCCAGGTCTCTCATAGTTGACGATCTAGATATAGAAGAGCCGTTTATTTTATAGTCGAAGGTAATGGGGTGTCGCTTTCGACCAAAAGTCATGACATAGCACTTAGAGGGATTGAATTCCATTTTATTTGCATTTCCCCAATCATTCACCAGGTCGATGTCCCTTTGAATAGCCTCACAGTCCGATATACTGTTGACACAAGCGTAGAGTTTTAGGTCATCAGCATACAAAAGACATTCTGCATGTTGAGGAACCTCCGGGAGATCATTGATCATTAAAAGAAACAGCAAAGGACCGAGAATTGAGCCCTGACTTACGCCTGAACGAGTGTGGTACGTGTTGGACTCGTAAATGCCCAACCTCACGTACTGCTGGCGGTCACGAAGGTAATCGGCCAATAGACGCAGAAGGTTAGGGCATACACCTATGGAGTTAAGTTTCGCGAGCAAGATATCATTGTTGATGCGGTCAAATGCCTTCCGAAAGTCAAAATATAGGACGTCCACCTGCTGCCCTCTGTCAAGTTGTGATGAAATATACTCCGTTAAAGTTAATAAGTTAGATTCGACAGATCTCCTACGTCTAAAACCATGTTGAGCATTACTTAAGTATTTCTCAACTTGTGCGTATATAAGTTTATGGAGCACATTTTCGAAAACTTTAGCGGATGATGATAGAATAGCAATTGGCCGGTATTCCTCTACAGCTGTTTTGTTAGACGTTTTAGGTATTGGGGTTACACGTGACACTTTCCATTGAAGAGGATAACAACCAGTTTTTAGTGATAAGTTAAATATATGGCAAAGTGGAGAGACAAATGAGTCCTTAAGATTTTTAAGAATCGTGGCTGGTATACCATCCGGACCTACAGAATTACCGACTTTTAGTTTATTCAACCCATCTAACACATCCTTACGAGAAAACCGAAGAATGTTGATATAATTACTGTTTTTTGTAACGTCGGCGTTGTTGGTATTGGTGGCGTCTAATAGTGGTATATCTGGCAGAAACACGCTGGCAAAAAACCTGGCGAAAGCCTGCGCGGCTGCAGTACCACTGTAACTGTCACCACAATAGCTCACCGAAGGCTCGAAACCACCCTTAGATCTTAAACTGCATATATGTCGCCAAAATTCACGCGGATTGACTCTTATGTTACTTTCGACCGTTCTAATATATGATTGATATGCAGAAGCAACGCGATGTTTAAGGCAAGTTCTAAGATCCGAAAAAGTCCTATAGTCTTCCTGGCGTTTAGAGCGCTTCCAAATAGCGTGCAGTGTGTGCTTTCGTTTGATATCTTTAGTTATTTCCGACGTAAACCATACGGGGTATCGCCTAGTTATTTTCCCAGAACGATGCTTCTTGGGCATGCAGGTATCGAAAGTGTCATAGACAATCTGATAAAAGGCATTCACCGCACCCGCAACGGTATAGGCCTGGAATACAGGATCCCAAGATGTCTCTGACAATAGCGAATAAAGCTGGTCGTGATTACATTTATAAAAATTCCAATCTTTCGCGGGGTTAATGTTGCTTGGATCCATTACATTAGAACAATGAACTGATTCAATTCTTACCTCAACGTCCAGCGGAGGGTGATAAGCATCCGGCTGAACAATACCATCAACATTAGATACGGACACCTCGTGAAAACCTTCCCCGACTAGTACAACATCCAATTTGCCACCATGGACATTTAAGATATCATTTTTATCAACTAAACAACAAAACGACAAAAAGTAGCAGTAGTAATTAACTATATTATTTGATGCGCTATTCAAATTGAGATCACCCATTATAATAACGAAACCCTTAAAATTATTGACGAAACTTTCGGTTTTGCAAAACCAGTTCATATAGTCTTCATCACTAGCACTTGGTTTGATATACACTACACACACTAGGAATGAGAGACCATGCCACACAAAGGACGCCCACAAATCTTCGCCGCTTTCAGTTTCATACTCGCACCTCCTGCGAAGTACGAGAGGAGTTCGCGCCGCTAGGAGGACGCCTCCACAAGGCGTATCTCTGTCTCGGCGCAGAACGCGCCAGTCACCACTTTCGAGCTCCGAATCTAAGACTGAAGAGTCCAGGAAGGTTTCAGTAGCAGCGACGATGTTTTGCTCTAACATGGATAGGTTGTTGCGCCACATTGCTAGCTTCGTTTTCAGACCTCGGACGTTTTGGTAGCACGTATGTAATATATATTTATTTTGTTTAACAGTTTTACTATTGTGGTTTTGTCGAAGTTGGCTTACGAAAGGGCTGACCAGGTGACAGATTCTGTAGTTCATTTATTTTGGAAGTGCTCTTTCTATAGTTAATCCAGGGTTTTATCCTAGCATTCAGTGGCCAGATGTCGGCAGAGTAAATCCTATCGTAAAATTCAGCGGGAACTCCAATTTTGTATGATTTGTAATCCCCACGAGCACTTAACTCTTCAACGGAGCAGCCAGCAGTAGGATATAGCTGAGAAAGGTATTGACGAACTTCATCGATGTCGGAAGCCATATTCCACAGGTGGAAGTGTTTGCGTATTTCCATAGCCTTTAAATTGATTGACAGAGGATCAGCAGTTCCATGTAATGGTTTTTGACGTTGCCTATAGTTGCGCTTTTTTACCTCAATCCATTCCCCGTCATTTTGAGTATTGTGTTCTTGACTAACGACAGCAATAACGGACTGATCCAGTTCGTATAGATTGATGTGTGGACATAAGATGTGACCTTTCGATTAGATTTTTATCTCCTAAATTAAGGACTAGTAACCCAGCCGTCGCGGGAGACACTCCGGGCGTCGGAAATCGCGCGACGATCTCCGGCCACGGTAAGTGCGGATGTTGAGCAAGGATAGCTCGTCGCCCGACCAGAACCAGATCTGTGCGTACGGGGCGTCGGGTTCCGCGCGCGCCTCAAAGAGCCATGAGACCACCCCAGATGGGACCCAGTATGGCTGATGCCAGATACGGAGTCGCGGAAGGCCTAACGGTTTGCCGGGGCTCCGGCTTGAAGAGCAGGAGTAAGGAACGAGGTGGTTTTTAGTCAGTAAGAGTCTGACACTCCCTCTCGCTAACCCAAGGCGGGAGAAGTCAATAGATAATTTTCCGCCCTTAAAAAAAAACTCTTGTTAAAAACAACAGAACACTGAAGTCCAACGTCCCAAGGACATGAATATATGTCTTGGTTCCCGCAACGAAATAAATCAGAAGATATTATAAGAGGAGAAGAAAAAAACGATAGTTTCCACTTCCCTCAGTGAATTATTGCAGGAGACAGAATGAATTAACTCCACGCTTGGCATGCGGGACATCTTGATTTTAAACATTCGAGTGTATCTGTAGTCACTTAATTACTTGAAAAAACGCTAAAAGTAAACTATCAGTAAATATGCAGATAAATAATGAGCTTATATAACGATATTCATACTATCGTATGAGAGGAACATAAAATTTATCATAGCACGAGGTGTAAAGCGGTTGGCATTACTTGGCTGAACTTCAAACACTGCATTCGAGGGAAGGGTGACCAAACTCGTATAATTTGTGTTCGGACGAATTTGTATTCAATTTACTTGATATTAAAATTAGGCTTTTCATTTTTTATGGGATAAAGGGCAATGACTAACGAACCGATAGATTATTTTTTGATTAACAGTCGCAACTGCCGAGTATTAATTAGGTTTGAAGCTGATAAAGTATAAATGGGTGTTTTTCTTGAGATGCTCAGTAACAGTATTGAGTCTGGTATTTTATTATTTATTTATTTATCATTCATGTACATACACCATATAGCAGACAATATAACAAAGGACGAACAAGTTATGCCTTTACTTCGCCAAAACGGAAAATGTTCTTGCATTCACAACAACCTCTAGAAATCTTATACTATTTTATAAAGCGGAAGAGTTTGTTTTTTTGTTTGTTTGTTTGAACGCGCTAATCTCCGAAACTACAACTCGGATTTGAATAATTCTTTTTGTGTTAGATATTGTATTTATTGAGGATAACCATAGGGTATAAAATATCACGCTACGACTAACAGGAGCTGAGCAGAGCGTGTGAAACCGCGCGGAAGTAGCTAGTGTTTTTTATAAAAATAACACACAACATGTGTAGATGTGTACGATATCATAAAAACTAACGATTAAATACATTTCGAATACCAAAATAATCATTATCATATTATTTTTCCCAACAATACATTATAGTTCATCGCACAAGATAAACTAGAGATTTATCCGACAGTTAAAACAAAACATATGGTTTCCCCAGCTGCTAAAATAAAACCGCGTCGAGTGTTTGTGTATTAAAATAGTTCTTCCCGGTTTGATGAACTTGACATCAACATACCCACATTATGGTAGACGGAGTGTGTTATGAGTGCGATACTGGGATGTTGATTCATGTGGGATTCAGTTCCCGTGTTGAGCAAGGTTTTAGATGTGGTTAACGTGTAAACCGGTTATCTTTTAAGATGTGGTTGTGATGTTTTACGATTACATTTTTTAGGCCCCACACTAGGATTTTCTCCAGTGTCGTGGATGCGTTTACAAATATACAAGTTCACATACAAAATGACACTCAGACCCGAAACAATTTGTGGATCACACAAAGAGCTGCTCCGTGCGAGAATCGAACCCGCGACGCGTTGTGCGCCAACCGTGCTTATCAATTTGTCCTTTATGCAATATTTGTCCTTTTGTGAGGCACTTGTGATCTTGTGTTTGCAAGGATGTTGTTGCGCCAGTATTCCTATTAGAATCCCGGGTATGGACCTTTTGAAACTTTTAGTTTTTTCTTCTTCTCTACTTATAATATCTTCTGATTCAGTTCGTTGCAGGAACGAAGACAGTTACTCATGTCCCTGGGACGCGCCGGACTTCAGTGTTCCGGTGTTTTCATGGTTGTATCTACTGTAGATCCTGGCTTACAGGAGTTGCAGCGGTTTTGGGAGGTTGTGGTGGGCATGTCCCATTAAAAAAAGTCGTTCAATGGACGTACTGTTCTGTTTCTAATAAATATTTCGTAATTTGAACCTTCATCAGATATTTTTCCATTAATGAAGTTTTATAGAAGAGATTTAATCAAATTCATACAGCCGTTTTCTAGTTTTCAGTTTAAAAACATGTTTTATGATTCGTTTTATTGTAATACTGCCTCGTTGGCCGAGTGCTCGCAATTGCGACTACCGGGCAAAGGGAATCGGGTTCGATTCCCGGGTCGGGCAAAGTATTACTAAGCTTTTTCAAAAAATCTCAGTAGTAGCACGGAGTCTGGAATTGTGCCCGGTATATGGCAATAGGCTCACCCCCTATTACATGAGGGTCACTACATAAATAGTGAAAAGTGGCATCCAGTGCCGTAATGTACACCTCTGCCTACCCCTTCGGGGATAAAAGGCGTGATATTATGTTATGTTTATTGTAATACATTATAGTAGGTAATGCACTAGCAACTACAATATGAGTTCATCAAGTAATGTTATCAGACGAACAGGAAATTATTTAGATAAATAAAGTATAAATGGTTCGCTATGTAGTTCAATGTCAGGATATAGTACATACATATTACATTAATAAAACCTAGTTGGATATTAATAAAATGTAAATAAAGATCTATTGTGTATTGATCATCACTACCGAGTGGGTTGCTTCATCTTCAATAGCTTATAAATGCCCACTGCTGAGCAAAGCCTCTTCTCACACGGAGAAGGTTTGAGCATTCATCACCACACTTGCTCAATGCGGGTTGGCGATTTCAAACTTATAATTAGAAATTATGAGCCCAGGTTTCCTCACGATGTTTTCCTTCACCGTTGGTCAGTGGTGTCTAATTAACTTAGAAAGTACATATAACTCGGAAAAAGTCACATTGGTCCTTGCCGTTGGTGGGTTTCCGAAGTTCCGTAGGTTTAAGAAAATTTACGATAGATGAAAATGAAGTCCCACCACCATTACCATCCCCATTATCATCATACCGATAGATAACAATAGACCTCTAGCATCACCAACGAGGTGGTTTTTAGTCAGTAAGAGTCTGACACTCCCTCCCGCCTCACCCAGGCGGGATCAGCCATTCGATGATTTTCCCCCCTTAAAAAAATACATACCTATACATAGGTATAATAAAATCGTAAGAAACTGCAAAATGAACATTGAATATTTTTACCGGCCTTATGGCTGAGAAAGAGAAAGATCACAAATGGATATTAAGCACCACTTTGACTCATAAACAGATCACCTTAGTATAGAGGTAGAATTAATGACGCAACAATCTAAAATTAGACACCATACCTGACCCTCACCAAATTAAACCATAGACACAGAAGCAAGGATGCCGTCAATTTGCCAACTGAACGTATGGACAAACGGATTGACCAAATTACATACATACAACGATCATACAACTGCATATGACAGTACAATGTAACTACTGCCTTCCTTCTTGTTGCCACATAGGATGGCAACTATGCCAACCGCATAGTATCCGTCCAGATAGTTCTAAATATACCTACACTAGCTGTTCGCTGCGACTTCGTCCCTGTATAATAATGACTTCTGGCAAATTTTGGATATTTTAATTAGTCTTCTCCAAGAAGAACTGACTGACTCGTTGGTCTCGGGTTCGATTCCCGGGTCGGGCAAAGTATTACTGGGTTTTTAAATATCAGTAGTAGCACGGAGTCTGGAAATGTGCCCAGTATATGGCAATAGGCTCACCCCCTATTACATGGGACTCATAACATAAATAGTGAAAAGTGGGTGTTACATTATACAGTGGCATAATGTGCACCTCTGCCTACCCCTTCGGGGATAAAAGGCGTGATGTTATGTTATGTTCTTCTCCAAGAATTTTTCAAATCGGCCCGGTAGTTTCGGGAGGAGATTCCATTCAAACAAACAAACAAAAAATCAAATCTTTCCTCTTTATTCTATTAGTGTAGATAGGTACTAACATATGTAGGTATATTTAGAACTCTATTACTCTCCTATTAAGCATGCTTTAAGATTACGGCCCGTCGCATTCCGCGCGCGCTTCAGAGCCATCAGACCACCACAGATGATGGGGCTGGGGCCCACTAGGGCTGATGCCGATACGGAACCACGGAGAACTTAACGTGTTGCCGGGGCTCCGGCTCAAAGTGCATGAGTAGGAACGGGGCGTTTTTTAGTCAATAAGAGTCTGACACTCCCTTTGACCTCAGCCGGGCGGGAGAAGACATTGGATGATTCCCTCCCCCCTTAAAAATTATGTTTGAGATTGACTAATACAGACAACTTTATTCAGTTAAAGTACGGGTTAAAAAGGGTTAAAATCTTCTCTTTTCACCAATTATGTCGTCATCAGTCTCGATTTTAAAGGGGGTACTTGAGATAGTGGATACTAATAAAGCTATGGGATGGAACATAGTCTGCTGAACGAACAGCCACGCTTTAGTCCACTTTGTTAAACAAGTATAGCACAGCGCTCAAATCCATTCTTTTCAATTGTCTGTAGAAACCACCAAAGAGTAACTTACTAGTCACTAACCTAACCTGCGTCGTGGTGGCCCGGAGGTTGAAGACACCTGCTTCTCATGCACGAGAGTGCAGGTTCGAAACTTACCAACGGCAAGTACCAATGTGACTTTTTCCGAGTTAAATGTACTTTCTAAGATTATTTAGACACCACTGACCAACGGTGAAGGAAAACATCGTGAGGAAACCTGGGCTTATAATTTCTAATTATAAGTTTGAAATCGCCAACCCGCATTGAGCAAGCGTGGTGATTATTGCTCTAACCTTTTCCATGTGAGAAGAGGCTTTGCTCAGCAGTGGGCATTTATAAGCTGTTGATGATGAACCTAACCTGAAAGTTCTGGAGTAGTTGTACAGGATCGAAATTTTCATTACATCCATATTTATGTATTTTTTATGGCATAAGCCGGTAAACGAGCTGACGGAACCTGATGGTAAGCAATCGGCGTCGCCCATGGACACCTGGAACACCAGCGTTACATGTGCGCTACCGGCTTTTTGGGGATTAGGAGTTTGAGGATCGTTGGGGATTCAGGAATTGGGGAGATTGGGGAAGGGGAGGGTAATTGGGCATCCGGTAACCTCACTCACAAGACGAAACACAGTGCAAGCGTTGCTTCACGTCGGTTCTCTGTGAGGCTGTGGTATCAATCCGGTCGAGCCGGCCCATTCATGCCGAAGCATGGCTCTCCCACACTTAAATGTACGTATGTATGTATGTATTTATGTATGTATGTGTGTATGTGTATATGTGTGCCACACCTAAACAGTCCAGCAATGCTGACAGATTGTCGGATACAAAGACAGGATTTAATGAATTTATGACCGGCAAAGAGTTTTTAAATTACACCTATTTATGGGAGGGAATTAGTCAGTTGAGGGTTTCGACTACGGATGCTGGAACACTGTGATTTCCTGCACGTTTGAGATAATCCTGGATTTAATGAGGATGGGAGATGATAAGACTTGTACTGGTGTGATGAGTACAGAATTAAATATGAGGAGGTCTTTAGTGATGTGCTAACGGTGTTTTTTTTGCCGCAAAATTACTACATCTAAAGTGAAAATCTTATATACTTGTGGCGACACATGGTACATGTCAACGGATGACGTCACAAAAATTCTACTTTACACATGTGAATCCCAACGAACAACTGTTGGGCAGAAAGCCCGCCAGGCACGATCACCTTGCCTGGTCGGAGGATCCTCTTTTTCCGATCTTAGGGAACTATACTCTCTGTTCCCTAAATACTTATTATATAAAGCGGAAGATTTTTTTTTTGTTTGTTTGTTTGAACGCGCTAATCTCCGTAACTACAAGTCTGATTTGAATAATTCTTTTTGTGTTGGATAGTGTATTTATCGAGGATAACCATAGGGTATAAAATATCACGCTACGACTAACAGGAGCTGAGCAGAGCGTGTAAAACCGCGCGGAAGTAGCTAGTAATAAAATAAAATTACGAACATGATTAACCGCTAGAATGCCTGTATATGAGACACAATAGAAAATACATTGTGTCCTGCATGAAAAACAAATTCATAATGATTTGCCCTCTTATCCCTGAAAAAAAAAAACAATCATATTTTACTATTCCTCTGTAATCCTTATCCTTACTTCCTTACTTATATTATAAATCAGAAAGTGAGTTTGTTTGTTTGTTCCGCCTTCACGACGTAACTACTGAACCGATAGCTTTGAAATTTTGCAGAGGTAAAGTTAGAAGTCTGGATTAAATAATAGGGTACTTTTTATCCCGGAAAAATTTGATATTCCCGAGGGAAAACAAAAGTATTGGTATAGATGGCGCTGTGTGTATTGGTATATGTTACATAGGCTACTTTTTATTCTTTTGTGACGCGAGCGAAGCCGCGGGTAAAAGCTAGTAAACACAATAAAATACAAAGATATTGTGTATTTGTTTATGAAAATCTATGCGGGATCAACAGTTCTTTGTTTTACATAGATAAGATAGATGCTGTTATCTGACTATTTATATAACTAGATAGATATTATCTACTAGTTGTGGTGTACCAACTGATAACAGATTTTCCTAACAGTGTTTGTGAGAGGATTTACTGTGCTCTGCGAATAGACGTGGTTAAAGACAAGTACATTATGTAATTAACTAATAATGCGTTTTAACTCGTCGAGTACCGTATTTATAGACACAATTAAAGAACAATAGGTTGCGGTCACCGGTGTCCTCGCGCTGTTTGACAGTTTAATAAACAAATGATATCCCTTTTATAACTAGCTATATAACTGTATCATGTAGAACAATGATTTCGTGATATAACATAACATCACGCCTTTTATCCCCGAAGGGGTAGGCACAAGTGTACATTACGTTACTGAATGCCACTGTACCATGTAACGCCCACTTTTCACTATTTATGTTTTGAGTCCTATGTAATAGGGAGTGAGTCTATTGCCATATACCGGGCACATTTCCAGACTCCTTGGTACTACTGAGATTTTTAAAAACCCAGTAATATTTTGCCCGACCCGGGAATCGAACCTGAGACCCCTTGCCCGGCAGTCGCACTTGCGACCGAATTTCATGTTATATTTCCCATAACTAGGCTGTGTTTTAAGGTTACCTCCGTCATTAAAAATATACTATTAACGACATAAATATTAATGACATCAGTCAGTCCACAAACAAATTATATTTTAATAATATTATTTCGATTAACGAATCATCTCAATAAAATAATCTAATTAATACGTAATACTCACATCAATGATTAATGTTCGCATTGACATTATAAATTATTATAACTGTCAGTCCGTTTAATAGTGTTTATCTCGAGAATCGCTGAGCTAATTTTGATAGCTTCGATTTGATTTTGAATAGGCTTGTGATGCAAGATTGTTAATTACTTCCTTGTTTTTTTTAAATATTGTGGCATTCATCAGGTTTTATTAAAACTATGGCTATAATTTGGAAAACATAGTCGTGAAGTGACATTTATGGTAGGGCAAAGTATTACTGGGTTTTACATCTCAGTAGCAGCACGGAGTTTGGTATTGTGCACGGTCTATGGCAATAGGCTCATCCCCTATTAATTACATGGGACTCATAACATAAATAGTGATAAGTGGGTGTTACATTGCACAGTGGCATTAAGTGCCGTAATGTGCACTTCTGCCCACGCCTTCGGGGATAAAAGGCGTGATGTTGTTATGTTAATGAATTTACAAAGGCCTACGAAGGTTTGAAGCATCTTGGAACATCAAGAATGGTTGCCCATCCACTGGAAGTCTGTAGCACGCGAATTTTATTTTAAACCTCCTTGTATCGACGGCCAGCTCTTATAAAATACACACAATTATTTATTACGTTACCGGCTGTTGATCTCACACAATTATCTTTCGCTAAATCGTCAGTCAATTCAAACGATAACAATAAACACGCGATGAAATAAAAAGTTAATACGGAGAAACAAATCTTAATTGTCACAACTGGTAACACTGGCATAATAAGTTAATAATAGGTTAGGCGCTGCACAAACATAGACACTTTTTGTTTTTATTTATTGACTGTCGACTTATTGATCGATATTGAGTGTTAGTAGTAGTCATACTGGACACATACATATGTAAATCAATTATGTCATTAAAGCCAAAATTACCCAATTACTCCCCCTCCCCCCGTTCTCCACACACTGAATCCTCCACAATTCTCAAATTCCTAATCCCAAGAGGCCAGTAACGGTACGCTCTTGTAAGGCCTCTGGTGTTCCAGGTGTTCATGGGCGACGCCGATTGCTTACCATCAGGTGATCCGTCGGCTCGTTTTCCGGATTATCTCATAAAAAAAACTTCAAACTCAAAAATGTCCAAGTTTACGCCCTGCCTATATATTATGGTGCAATCAGCCTTTTTTATATTGTTTGACGATTTACGTTCAACATGAGTTCAGAGTTGTAAACTGGGGTATTGGGTCGTCATGGTGTAAAGTTGAAGTATTTATTCACAGTACACCACTTATAACAATGCTAAGCAATACAAAGAATGTATTATAGTCTCCACAGTGCACTCTGGCAAGTTGATCAGCTGATTTTAATTGCTGATCTAGATTAATTGGGTATAGAAATGCAAAACACATTTCGTTTCTTAAATGCAATTTGCAATCCGCCTGTCAAACCTCAAGCGTGAAGTTACAAACTTCGTAAAGTCACAAATCTTTTATGCAGAGATGACCCTTAGTCTTACAGCAGTGGACTGTGACGGGCATATGATGATGAATAGGTAGCCAGGTTTATCCTTAAACTGCCGACCTTAAGTTCACTTTATGTCCGAGCGTGCGGCGCGTTGCGTTCCGCGCGCGTCTCAAGGAGCCATTACACTACCACAAATGGGGCCCAGTAGGGTTGATGCCGCCGATACGGAACCATGGAAGGCTTAACTGTTTCCCGGTGCTCCGGTTCGAAGTGCCGAAGTAGGTTCGAGGTGGTTTTTAGTCAGTAAGAGTTCGACTCCCTCTCGCTTCACCCAACGCTGGAGAACCATATGATGATTTTTTACCCCTCAAAAAAAATAGTTCACATTGTGGCTGGTAATCTAACAATTATGTAGTTACTAAAAAAATTAAAAACGTAGTTAACAAAACTACTATAATGCGGTAGTACTTGAACTAGATACACACACAACACGTCAATTTGACCGTATTTCTCAAGGTTAACCGTTAAACTATTTCGCCAGGTTAACTAATAATATAACAGTAACCACCGTTTATAGTGCACGTGAACAATGAACCGAATATGTGCATTACATGAGCAGTGAGTTTGGTTTGTGTGGCCACGAGAGCCGTTGATCGCGGTCAATTATTATTTAGAACTCAGTTTAAATATTCGTGGTGTAGTTGGCTGTGGCCAGGTGACATTGTGATGCTCTTTTGTTTTAGTTTTGATTACTATTTTGTGTCACATTATACAAAGAATATTACTGCACAGAAGAGCAATACAATATTGAAAATTATTGTTGGCCAACGGCAAGTACCAATGTGACTTTTTCTGAATCACATGTTGTACTTTCTAAGATTATTTAGACACCACACAACACATAAACGGTGAAGGACAACATTGTGAAGAAACCTAGACTTAGAACTTCTAATTATAAGTTTGAAATCACCAAGCCAAATTGAGCAAGCGTGGTGATTAATACCCAAACCTTCCAGAATTCCAAATTCCTTTGCTACTTTACCTACTGAGGATTATCCATAGTAAAACCCTAAGAACTGCTACGAGACTCCATTTCGAGCAGGGAGAATTGTGCACGGTAAAACAAAGGTCTCTTAACATAGCCGACCAAGAATCAATCAGAGTACAAAAATTAGGCGTTTATGTTACCCTCACCGGGACACCAACAAAATGTATGCAGCTCTATCTCTCTATAGAGCCTAGTGTCCGCTTGGATGCGCAACCAATCTGTTCGGACGCCAGCACAGAATTTTACTGGTCGCTCTTCAACGCTGGTCGCGCCACCACTAACTACTATAGCGCTGTATGGTCTCTTACTCACTTAGCCGCCATTCCGAATGCCACAGTAGCGCGACTGGTTGCGCTACCATGGTGTCTCGATTAATATCCCTCAGGTATACAACATTTCTTAGTCCAGTGGGAAAACAATTCAATTATAAAGTACACTTGCTAATTTCCTGGCCCCACATAATGACGGACGACCGACTCTCATGTTCCGCTCGGCGTGTTTTGACTAACCAGTCCATTTCACACGATACAGGTGGATACCAACTCCATGGTTATGTACAGGTAGGTCAGGGTTTATGTCAAAATTTATTTTTATTTACTCGAAGTTCTCATTCCGCAGTCTATTATAGTTATTATGTTTGCCCCCAATTATACATTTGGAGCACCTCTGTTGTCCGTCGTTTTAGTAACAAAATACTACATTCTCACGTAAAAAGCACAGGAAAAGAGGAATTATAGAAAAAAAACCGTCATTTTTCCAAGACCCCGCACTGGCCCGCACCCCTGCGAGCGGCAAGCGTATGAGGCTATCGCCCGAATACTGAAAGCCTACTTCAATTTAAGTCGTACTTAAATATCGTGCCATCTCTGTCTTTTTACTTAGAATTTGTTAAGACATAACTGTACTTAAGCGCGACTTAAATTTGAGTAGCGTTTCAGTATAGGACCATAAGAAGCGTATGAGGCACTATACGCGGCACTACACCGCACTCCCGGCACAACTACAAAATTACTGAACTAAATGGGTTAATAATTTGTGAGTTTTATTTCATTACAGAACTATTGTATTACTGAGATGAAACCAATATTACCTATTTCGGTTAATTAACGATTCACAGTGTATTTATAACTTCTGATATTTTTCCGGTTTGCGACATTAATTCAAAATATTTGAAATGAAATGATAAGCTAATTAATATTAATACCAGTCGTCGTCTCGACATCACCGTGCGAATTATTTTATTAAATCTAAATTAGTCTTGTTTTACCTATATACGTGGGCGGGTCTATTGAAACAAATGTCAAATATTCAAAAACGTAAATGTATATAATATTTTAATCAAAATCTAAACACAAAGTTTGTTACAGTGATAAAAAAGTAATAAAACTATGAAGAAAGTGTTAGTTTCCGTGTTTTTATGGATCGTGTTGTTTTTTAATATCTTGGACGCAAACGAATTGAAACTAAAGCAAGTTTTGATATTCAGTAGGCACAATGTGCGGTATCCAGTTGCAGATAATCTGGAACGATATACACAGAAACCATGGCCCACATTATCTGGACCAAAAGGAGCGCTGACGCCTAAAGGAGTACGGCTAGAAGGATACATGGGCGAATATTTCGCAGAATGGTTCAATGACAATGAGTTTTTAAATGCTGGATGTCCTGATGACGACGAGGTGTATGTGTACACGAATACTGCGAGCAGAACTAAAGCAACTGCGCGAGCTTTCCTCGACTCAGCGTTTAAAGATTGCTCCGTGCCTGTACATCATAAAGACATCGATGGCCCTGATCCTCTCTTCGCACCTGTAATACGCAACACTACGCAGGCTTACAAAGACATGGTAATGGCAGAAATCAAAAGAAAGGTATCAAACAATCAGAAACTCAAAGAGGTGTATTTGGAGTTGAACGACATATTGAATGTACAAGAGTCAGACGTTTGCAAAGAAGATGATATCTGTGATTTGACGGAGCCAAAGAACTCAATATTCTACGAGGTTGGTAAAGAAGTGTGGGTTCACGGACCGCTGATGATTGCTAATTCAGTCATGGACTTCTTTGTAATGACTTATTACGATGGTTTGCCAATAAAAGACATTGCGTGGGGAAACATCAGAAGTAAAGAAAAATGGAGAGTAATGACGGAGTTAGCACGTCAAGACCATGACATAAGGTACAGAACAGTAGCTGAAGATATCGGAGCACTATTGATGAACTACTTGAGAGAAACGTTCCACAATTATGATAATAAGCCGAAATTGATTTTATTAGTTGGTCACGACTATAATTTGAATAGTATTACAACAAATATGGGATTTCAACCAATAGATTTGCCGAAGCAGTTTGAGAAGTTTCCTATTGGTGGGAAGCTGGTCTTTCAGAGATGGACAGATGATGAAAATGACTTTTTGAAGGTGGAGTATGTGTACCCGAGTTGGTCTCAGTTGCGATGTGGGAAAAAGTATTCTCGCGCTGATCCTCCGCAGAAGGTCGTCATGAAGTTGAACTGGTGTTCAGACAAGACTGGACGCGGGTTTTGTCCGTGGACTGAATTTACTAGTAAAGTGTAGAATGTATGTATCAAAATTAAAGTATTTCAAGATTTCAAGTTTTTTAAACGAGAGTTTATTTTTTCGAATCTTGGTGACCTTGCTTTGGGTCCTTTTGTGATTTATGAAACAAGAGGAAATCTACTGCTTGAACTCTACTGACTGCCTCGTTAATAATAATCCGCAGGGCACCTTGAGGCGAGGTGACGGGCATTAGCGATCCCGCGGGCTACCATCATCCCGAGTGCTCCAGGGAGAGGTCACCGTTCCTTCTTCTCCGGCTTGCCTTAATTGGCTGGCTGGAGTGAAAGATGACAAGGAACAGGTCTCCCACCTCTGGCTTGCCTTCATTGGCCGTCCAGAGTGGAGTCGCGAGAGCAGTGAACCTGCTCGGAGGGTAAGAAACTATTCGTAAGTCGCGAGTGGGCCAGGGATGCAGGAGGCTTCGGCTGGAGCAGATGATCTGAGTAGAAAGCGGTGGTAGTTTCTTAACCCTTCAGCCACTCACATTCTCGTTGCCCCTCTGTTGCTATATCTAGCAACCATTTCCGGGGCCCGGTCGGTGAGTTGGCGAGTCTCCGCCTGCCATTTTTACGTGTAAAAATTACATTGTTTCGGCAGGTGTCATAGTCATCCATAGTTCCCAATTTACCAGTCCACAGCAACCCATCCATAGCCCTACCTTTTTTTTCCATTATTCACAATAGTCCTACACTAACCGGGGACTGCCCTTGGGTGCATTTCCATAGTGCATACAGGGATAGTCGCCGGTTTGTGTGTCCATTACATTTATATTATAGTTGTCTAAAGGGCCTCTGCGCAGTTGGCTTCGGCCCCTCGTACGCCTCCCAAATGACCGGGACCCTGTGGTCCCGTGAATGGTAAAGACATACATAATAATAATAAGAGACTGAGGGCTTTATGATAGCCATACAAGACCAGGTCATAAATACCAAAAATTACAAAAAATATATACTTAAGGACCCCACTGTTCAGAACGACAAATGCAGAAAGTGTCATCGCGCAGCTGAAAATATACAACACATCACGAGTGCATGCCCAAACTTAGCTCAAACTGACTACACCCATAGACACAATCAAGTTGCCCGCATTATTCATCAAAAGTTAGCCATAAAATGTAATCTTTTACCGCCTAGAACCGAACCATACTATCAATATAATCCCAAACCGGTGCTGGAGAATCAGAGTCACAAAATATACTACGATAGAGCAATTTTAACCGACAAGACAATTCATAATAATAGACCCGATATAACTATGATAGATAAACAGAAGAAACACACATACATTATTGACATAGCAGTCCCTAACACACACAACCTACAAAAAACAATAACCGAAAAAATACATAAATATACAGATTTAAAAGAGGAAATAATCAGAATCTGGAAGATGAACAGAGTATACATTGTGCCTCTGGTGCTCTCTAGCACCGGCGTAATACCTACACACCTTCATCACTACATACAACAAATTGAACTACCTAAAAATACGTATATAACTATGCAAAAAGCCACAATCCTAAACACGTGCAGAATAGTTCGCAAATTCCTACAAGACGACGCGAATATTGAACCGAATCAATTAAATGAATCTCACTTGGCTTAGGCCCGTAGTTTCATTAAATTACCGACATTCCTAAAATGTCGAGAAAAACAAAAGTTTGACCATAATAATAATAATTTTTTATTCGCATAAAACATGTGTATAACACACACACACACGTAGGTGCATATATGTTAGATGACAATATTTTTGTAGTTGGGCTTTATACATGTTTGCCACTTCGTCAAGGCATGCAAATTTTCACAAGTTTGGGTAAGAAAATAATATTATGTACTGCTTCAGATTAAATAGCATTTCAAATAATTACAAAAATATTGAACATAATCTAGTAATATTTCAGTATGTCAGTTATAATACTAAGGTCAAGAAAGTCATAATAACATGTCAAAATTAAAACGCAAATCAAAAAGTCATTATACCAGTCGACAGAAAAAACAAAAACAACAATGGTCAAAAAAAAAAAAAATTAAATTAAATAATTAAAAATTATATATAAATGTACAATATTCATTTCATAAATAATATATGGAGAATTCATTCAATTAGGTAATTTATCTTTTAAGAAATCGGCTAGGGAATAGTAACATTTATCTACGAGCATTCTAGTGAGGCTTTTTTTAAATTTGTACAGCGGTAGCTCTCTAATGTTAAGAGGTATTTTATTAAAAACAGTTGGTGCCATACAGATGACCCCCTTTTTCATCAATGCTGTATTATATGCTCCCGTGTACAACAAACTTCTATATTGGGATCGCAACGTGTTATTTCTTTTCCTAGTGTCATTGAAGGTTGAAAAAAGATGCTTATTTGTTTTGACAAATATGGCTAATTCTAGAATGTACAGACATGGAAACGTTAACAATTTATTACTTTTAAATACAGGAACACAGCTATCTGTTACTTTTAAGCCAAACATAGATCTAAGGCAACGCTTTTGACATTTAAAAATGCTCTCCCTTTCACAACAATTGCCCCAAAACACTACACCGAATCTCAGGAGCGAGACAACCAAACCATGATACGCCACTAGTAACGATTTAGTGTTAATCTTTTTTGACATAATGTGCAACGCATAAGCGGAAGAGCTAACTCTTTTACAGATTTCTTCGGCATGAGCTTTCCAGTTGAGTTGACTGTCAATTAAGATTCCCAGAAATTTCGTCACATTTACCTCGTCAATTGTCTGTCCGTTGTAGCCTATGTTCATTGCTTTGGGAAGAATTCTCTGGTAGAAGTGCATAATCTTTGTTTTTTGAACATTTACTACTAGGTTGTTGTTATTGAGCCAGTTTACAACTGTGTCAAGGGTTGTATTGATGTCACTTTCATATGTTTGTCTATTTCTACACTCTATTAGCAATGTGCTATCGTCAGCAAATAGCACCATAGGTTGAACGATTTGTCGCGGAAGATCATTGATATATAATAGAAATAACAAAGGACCGAGAACACTACCTTGCGGAACTCCAAACTTTATTTCTCTAGTGGATGATTTATACTTTATTTCATATTTAGTGATTGTGTCAATTTTTGATATCTCTGTATATTGTTTCCGGCCACAGAGATAAGATTTTATTAAGTTCAATGCATTTCCGCGAATCCCGTAGCCATAAAGTTTACCCAAAAGAATCCCATGATCTACGCAATCAAATGCCTTTGACATATCAGTGTAGATGGCACATACCGGTTTTTTAGCGTCTACGTTTGGCATTATTTTACTCAAGAAGTCAAATAGTGCCATATTTATATTTTTATTTTTTCTGAAACCGTATTGCTCGTCACATAAATATCATTTTAAGGTAAATTTGTAAATATATTCATAAATGATTTTTTCCATAACCTTAGAGAACACCGGGATCAATGCGATGGGTCGATAATTAGCCATTTCTTCTTTGCAGTTCTTTTTATAAATTGGCTTTATGACAGTCATTTTAAGATGTTCGGGAAAGATTCCATTAAATATACACAAATTCATAATGTGGCTCAAAGGGTCGGCTATACCGGCAGAAACAAATTTAATTACCTTTGTTGAGATGTTATCATAGCCAACGCTTTTTTTGTTTTTCAGAGTTCTTATCACGCGAATGATATCCTCGGGTACAGTTGGGGGCATGAATATTGAGTCGGGGTAGTTATTAATTTTGGCCGTGTTCTGCGAACCATGTTTTGGCATACTCATTACTTGGTCTACAAAAAAATCATTGAAGGCTTCCGCTATGTCATTAGGATCCGTCAAAGTAAGTCCGTGGTGTTTTATTTGAGAGATAGGTTCGGTTACAGTCTTAGTGTTATTTACAATTTGCCAGGTTGTTTTTGATTTGTTATTTGAATTAATGATTAGGTGATTGTTTTGAGCCTTCTGAGTCAGTCTTACAATTTTTTTTAATCTTTTCGAATAAGTTACCAGCTCATTTTTATTTTCTACCGTTGGTTGACGTCTATGTTTCCAGAATAACTGGCGTTTTCTTTTACTGCAGATTCGTATGCCTCGTGATACCCATTTAATTTTTTTTTCGGATCGCATTGTTAATATTTTGTATGGAAAGCATAAGTCATAAAGAAGTTTAAACATGTCAATAAAGTTGTCATAAGCTACACTAGGGTCTTCTGTATTATACACGTCGGCGAATGTCAGGTTGCTCAGGTGAACTTTAAATTTAATTAGATTTTCCATAGATATATCTCGAGTTTTTGTTTTCCATGTTTGTATTTTAAAGAACCTACTAACTTTTAATTTTAGAATTTGGGCTGAGTGGTCAGATAGATCGTTATTACTGGGTTTTTTAAAAAAAAATCTCAGTTGTAGGACGGAATCTGGAATTGTGCCCGGTATATGGCAATAGGCTCACCTGCTATTACACGGGACTCATAACATAAATAGTGAAAATTCAGTATTACACTGTAGAGTGGCATTAAGTGCCGTAATGTACTCCTCTGCCTATCTTGTCGGAGATAAAGGCGTGATGTAAATGTAATGTTATGCGAGGAATTATAATAATTTTCCGGTTTGCGACATTAATGTAAATGAAATGGTATATAACTTAACATTTTAAGTTATATACCTGTTAAGCTTAAATTAGTCTTGTTTTACCTATAGTCATGGGTGGGTCTATTTAAACAAATATCAAATATTAAAAAACGAAACTAAAATAATATTTTCCACAAAATCTAAATACGAACTTTGTAACAGTGATAAAAATGTTATGAAATGATGAAGAAGGTATTAGTTTCCGTGTTTTTATCGATCGTGTTGTTTTTTAATATCTTGGACGCGAACGAATTGAAACTAAAGCAGGTTCTGATATTCAGTAGACACAATGTGCGGTATCCAGTTGCAGTTGCAGGTAATCTGCAACGATATACACAGAAACCATGGCCCACATTATCTGGACGAAAAGGAGCGCTGACGCCTAAAGGTGCACGGCTAGAAGGATACATGGGCGAATATTTCGCAGAATGGTTCAATGACAATGAGTTTTTAAATGCTGGATGTCCTGATGACGACGAGGTGTATGTGTACACGAATACTGCGAGCAGAACTAAAGCAACTGCGCGAGCTTTCCTCGACTCTGCTTTTAAAAACTGTTCCGTGCCTGTACATCATAAAAACATCGATGGCCGGGATCCTCTCTTCGCCCCTTTGGTACACAACTCTACACAAGCTTACAGAGACATGGTAATGGAAGAAATCAAAAGAAAGGTATCAAACAATGAGAAACTCAAAAAAGTCTTATTGGAATTGAACGACATTTTGAATGTAGAAGAGTCAGATGTTTGCAAAGAGGATGGGATTTGTGATTTGACGGAGCCGAAGAACTCGTTAACCTACGAGGTTGGTAAAAAACTGTGGGTTCACGGACCGCTGATGATTGCTAATTATGTGATGGACTTCTTTGTAATGAGCTATTACAATGGTTTGCCAATAAAAGACATTGCGTGGGGGAACATCAGAAGTAAAGAGAAATGGAAAGAAATGACGGAGTTAGGACGTCAAGACCATGACATAAAGTACAGAACAGTAGCTGAAGATATCGGAGCACCATTGATGAACTACTTGAGAGAAACGTTCCACAATTATGATAATAAGCCGAAGTTGATTTTATTAGTTGGTCACGATTATAATTTGAATAGTATTACAACAAATATGGGATTTCAACCAATAGATTTGCCGAAGCAGTTTGAGAAGTTTCCTATTGGTGGGAAGTTAGTCTTTCAGAGATGGACAGATGATGAAAATGACTTTTTGAAGGTGGAGTATGTGTACCCGAGTTGGTCTCAGTTGCGATGTGGGAAAAAGTATTCTCGCACTGCTCCTCCGCAGAAGGTCGTCATGAAGTTGAACTGGTGTTCAGACAAGACCGGATTATGTCCGTGGAATGAATTTATTAGTAAAGTGTAGCTTTATATGTTCTGTGGCGTAGATCGTTTGTATCAAAATTAAAATATTTCGAGTTTTTTAAACGAGAATTTATTTGTACGAGTCTTGGTGACCTTGCTTCTGTTTCTTTTGTAATTAATTAAACAGGTCAGAATATATTATCATTTTATCTTTAAAAGGTCAGAGGTTTATGTTTCAATAGTGTACACATTTTCGGTAACTGGTTAGACTGTATTAATTAAATTCAAATCATGTCATTTATTCATTACATTAATTACAAGCTGCTACTGAATTATTCTTTGCCTTTGTGACAACTGACGTTGGTCAGAAAGTAGCACGTTTGAAGTGGAACTGGGCTAGTCAATTCTGCTGCATCTCGGACGAGCTGTGGGCAAAACTGACTAATGAGTGAATGTCAATGTCATCAGAGATGACAGAACGAACTTGACACCTTTTTTTTGAGAGGGGAAAATCATCTAATGACTTCTCCCGCCCGGGTGAGACGGGAGTGAGTGTCAGGCTCATTTGATTATTTAAGTCTCGACAATTTATATCTTGATTTATATCTTAATAATTTATATCTTGACAATTTTAATTGACATACTTTTGACATAAGTTCGTTCGTTCAAAAGTGCCATCCTGGTCTAATTGAAATAAATGATTTTGACTTTGATTTTGACATACCTTATTTTTATTATTGTAATATTATTGTAAAAAATTTAACTCAAATTGTAATATTCTAATAATATTTCAAATGTATGTACCTAATATATTTGTACCTATGTCTATCACGGCAAAACATAGTGGACTATCTTTATATGTAAAACCTTATTATGTAAACTACTATGTTTAACAAATAAATGATTCTGATTCTGATTCTATGGTTTTAAGGACTTTTCGTTCAGGAACATGTAAGCCCCGTTAGGACATATTTTCTTACATCTAACATACTTAATTAACTAAATTGGTCAAAGTATCACTGATGCATAAAGGTTTTTGCTACATCCATATGAATATACATACGATACTCATATCAAAATATTTCTTTTCACAATTTTTGTGTGTCTGTCTGTTTGTACTGACTAATCTCTGGAATGGCTGGACCGAGTTTGCAAAACTTTTATAAGCAGGTAGTTGATGTACTAAGTAGTAACATAGGCATAGCATATTTATTGTCAATATTATTCTGTAAGTGTGTAGTGTGCACAGAATTGTGTTCGATTTGACAAGAAAAAAATTAACCTTACGTTTATAAACATTGCATAAAACCCATTTCTTTCAATACAAAAAGAAAATAAAACTGAGAACATGTGTCGCTATCTATCGAGCGTTGTAATAACCAGACACACGTAGTTAGCGAAGAAACAATGAACGTTACTCAGCTCTCTCGTAGTTCGATAAGTAGGAAACAGATGGCGTTGTATTCAACTTGTTGTTTGCTGAACTTTTGAATACAAAATATTAATTATTTTCTTTTATTCTTTTCAGGTAATAATGCCTTGATCAGTTTGGAATTGTTAAAGAAAAAGATGAAAACAGAAAGCGGAGTAAGTTTTATAGGTTTTTGATATTTTTCATCATCATCGTTATAAGTAAACTATCTAATTAGGTATTTGGATTAAATTACTAGGAATAATTACGTAATATACTTATGTTCTTATGTTAATAACTTCTGAAGGTCCAAAAATATCTTATCATAGGTGTTACAGCTTAACAAGTTTCTTGAAATAAATTTATTCATTTGAACAACTCAAATGATATCTTCAGAGTACTTAATTAAATTTTAATTCGAATTAATAAAGGATTTTATGCAAATTATCACGTTCTCGGTAAACTATCTTTATAACAGATTAATTTCTCGTAGGTATCATCTTTTTATTTAAGTAGCCTAGACCTACCGTCTTAATACGACCATTATTATTTAATTTTTTTTTGTAACGCGATGGAAATCCTCATGGACTTCCCACGCCGTGGGGACGACCGGGGGGTGTGCCGGACTCTTACCGGCTACCTCCTCTGCCTGTGCTCGTGACGTGGGATGCCCTTTGCGGATTCACCGCATGTCTTAATACGATCATAACTTTATTATACCTACATAATTTGGAAAACTTAATATTAATTAAAATTTTATGAGGAACACAAACCAACAAGATTAATTCAGTATTTTATTCATCGCATTTCATAACAACTTTTTATCCCCGAAGAGGTAGGCAGAGGTGAACATTACGGCACTTAATGCCACTGTACAATGCACCACCCACTTCACTATTTATATTATGAGTACCATGTAAAAGGGGGTGAGCCTATTGACATTTACCGGACACATTTCCAGACATCCTGCTACTACTGGATTTTTTTTTAAAACCTAGTAATACTTTCCCTGACCGGGGTAATCGAACTAGCGACTCCTTGCCCGGCAGTCGCACTTGCTACCACCACTAGGCTAACGACGCAGTTATTATAAGTTTAACATTTAAACTAATTATAGAACCGAAAACTAATTTAATATTTTAGTATAATACTTAAATTAGCAATTTTAGCCTGAAGCCCCCAAACGTACTTATTAAACTTTTGAAAACTTCTAACCGTATAAATTTAATATTGCTTACATTCACGCGAAGGTCTTTCAAAGCCGAAATTAGGAATGCGAGAATCTTCCCCCTAAAAATAGGTTACAGAAAACATCAGATCTAGGACCAAATCTTCAATCATCAGATAATTCTTAGCTGTAGAATAAAAATTAACATTTGACAGTTTTCAGTACTTATGGAAGAATTGTCAAATATTCAAATTTATTCCTTAGTTAAAATTTATCTGGCGGTGGCAAAATTAGCCCATAAAGAATTTTAAATAACACATGCCATTAACATGACATTTCTTTTTACCGACTTCATTTTATTGTTTACTAGCTGTTACCCGCGACTTCGTCCGCGTGAAATAACGACTTCTGTATAAATTGGGGTTCTTTAATTAATCTTTGTCAAGGTATATTCTACGGCTGTACAACTGGAACAAATATCATCACAATCGATTCAGTACCTAGGTTATATTTATTGAGAAATGAATTTATTTTCGTGGTTTCTAAAATAAACAATCCCATAGAGGTTTTACCCGTACAGTGCCCGTCTCGTGAGATTTCACTATTCTACGTTTGCAAATCAATGTTGTATCGCATTTCAATCAAATAGATATAGTGATTTTAACAACACAGTTCCCGGTTTCGTGGGTTTTTCGGGTTAAAAACTTTTAGATGTCCTTTCCCGGGTCTCAAACTATCGCTGTACCGAATTTCACCAAATAGGTTCAATGGTTTAAAAGGTAAGAGCCCCTCTTTATTTCAACGTCCTTGGTCCTGGTTTTTTAGCGCATAGTTTCCGTCATTTTGGGATTTCCTCTCTCCTATAATGTGACCTGATATGTACCGGTGCGACGTGCGTTACTATCGCAAACATTTAAATGAAAAAATAGGTATTCTGATATTAGGTTAGTTACATATGATACATGTACTTTGATGTTGATATTAATGTCCTCTATAAGACTTAATACATCCCTTGGCTCTATTGTCCATAATTTCCACAGCGTAATCAATACCAATAATATAAGGAGTTTTTTTGGTAGTTTTTCACACATCGGGTTGTCATTACCTAAAGGAGATTTTTTTTTGAGGTCGGAAAATCATCCAATCACTTCTCCCGCCTTGGGTTAGGTGAGAGGGAGTGACAGATTCTTACCGACTAAAATCCACTTCGTTCCTACTCCTGCTCGTCGAGCCGGAGCCCCGTCAACTCGTTAGGCCTCCCGCGGCACCGTATCGAGCATCAGCCCTACTGGGCTCCATCTATGATGGTGTCATGGCTCTGTAAGGCGTGCGCCGTATGCACGGGACTGGTTCTGGTCGGGTGGCGAGCTACCCTTGCTCTTCGTCTACAGACCCGCACTTACGGTGGCCGGTGGCCGGCCGATCTCCGACCCCCAGAGTGTCTCCCGCGATGGCTGGGGCGTGAGGAAGTTCATTCCCTCACGCGCTCCGCTTTCTCCTTGGCAAGCATAACTGCCTCGCAGAAGGATGCGACTGCCTCCCAATCCCCCTCGCTCCATGGCCTGAACCAGAGCCGAACGCGAGAGGTCACCGTTTCCTACATCCCTGAGAACACGGCGGTGCTCAGCCCATGCAAGGTACACCGCCACGGTATGCTCCACCGTGTTCTCCGGGCGGTTCTTGCATTGATGGCCTCTTTAAAGCCACTTTTAAAGAGGGGACTTTCCGCTGCAATGACAGCGAGCCCAGCCCTCGGTTACCTAAAGGAGTGTTTCGCTGTGTAAGTGAGGTTACCGGAGGCCCAATTACCCCTCCCCCAGCCCCCCCAATCCCTGACAATCCTCAAATTACCAATTCCCAAAAGACCGGTAACGCACTTCTAGCACTTCTGGTGTTACAGGTGTCCATGGGCGGCGCAGATTGCTTACCATCAGATGATCCGTCTGCTCGTTTACCGGCTTATGCCATAAACAAACAGCAAACTATCATAGTGAATTTGGCCTTGACGGTCTAAAATGAAAAGGACTAATATTATTTTTTAGCTATGTGCATATAGCTAGTTTTTTTGATATACATATAAAAAATACGAATTCAAGTAAACTGAAAATATTTTATTCGTGGTTTTATCTCCTTAGACTGCTGTCAACCTCTTTGCATACCTTAATATTAATACCATAGTATAAAAAAAATCTATGACACATTGACTTTGTAAACTCACTTGTCACACAAATGTCAGATGACTTAAGAAATGTATACTAATAATATAAATTTGTATGTGCTTGTTTGTTTGTTTGTTTGTCCGTATTTCACGACAGAACGGAGTCAGGAAGGTTTTTGATTTGAGATAGTTGAAAAGATGGAGAGTATCATAGGCTACTTTTTGTCTTTTTCTAACCCCCTTCCACTTCCGTGAAACAGAGGTGAAAGTTTGTATGGGGTATTTTGCTATTTTCAATGTGGAAAGCTAACAATTGGTATGCGGGTTATTTGTGACCAGCATAGAATCGTGCATCATTTCATTTTTTTATTGTAAATCCTTCCCTCACCCTATTAAAAGAACGCGAGAGAAGCCGCAGACAGAGGCTTTTTTTTTTTTTTTTTTTTTTAAGGGGGGAAAATCATCGAATGACTGCTCCCGCCTGGGTGAGGCGGAAGGGAGTGTCAGACTCTTACTGACTAAAAACCACCCCGTTCCTTCTCCTGCACGTCGAGCCGGAGCCCCGGTTACCCGTTAGGTTCTCCGCGACTCCGAATCGGCATCGGCCCTATTGGGCCCCATCTGTGGTGGTCTGATGGCTCTTTGAGGCGCGCGCGGAACGCGACGCGCCGTACGCTCGGGTCTGTTTCTGGTCGGACGGGGAGCCACCCATGCTCGCCGTCCGCAGGCCCGCGCTTACGGTGGCCGGAGATCGTCCCGCGATCCCCGACGCCCGGTGTGTCCTTCGCGATGGCTGGGTTGCGAGGAGGCAGCGCTTCGCTGCCTCACGCGTCCCGCCTCCTCCTTAGCTAGCATGACTGCTTCGCAAAAGGAGGAGACGGCATCCCAGTCCCCCTCGCTCCGCATCATGGCCTGCACTAGGCCCGGACGCGAGAGGTCGCCATCGCCGATCACTTCCCTGAGGGCACGGCGGTGCTCAGCCCACGCAGGGCATTCCGCTACGGTGTGTTCCACCGTGTCCTCAGGGCGGTCCTCGCAGTGATGACACCCGGGCGTTTCCTCCCGCCCCATCAGACACAGGTACCTCCCGAAACTTCCGTGTCCGGTGAGGACCTGCGTCAGGCGGTAGGTGAGGACGCCGTAGCGTCTCTCAAGCCACTCCTCAAAGAGGGGACTTACCGCTGCAATGGCAGCGAGCCCAGCAGACAGAGGCTAGTCTATGAATAAATTGTATTCAGTCAATTGAATTCGTATTTTGTCTTTAAAATCCCTGATCCCTGATGCAGCTGAATACTAATATTATTCCTTGAAAACCCACAGAACTTCATTTTTATATGTTGATGCCAAAATATATTATGAAAGTAGGACGCCATAACAACATTACATAAAATTACAAATCATTAGGTTGTTACATGTCAGATATCCGTTTTCAGGTTTTCAGATAAATCGTAATAATTATTCTTAAAAATCGACATAGTGAGTCGAAATTTCAAAAACGCTAGAACAAATGTTTTATTATTTTTTATCAAGTGCTTAAACTTTATAAGTTTCATGGTTTTATCTTTAAAAATTATGAAATCCCATACAACTCCCCCCCCCCCCTTCAACCACTTACAACCGCTTTTTTGCGATAAAAAGTAGCCTATGTTTTATCTCGGGGTCTAGAATATCTGTATACCAAATTTCATTCAAATCCGTTCAGTAGTTATGGCGTGAAAGAGTAGCAGACAGACAGACAGACAGAGTTACTTTCGCATTTATAATATTAGTTAGGATTTTATGGCCCAAAAAGTTACACTGAGGATACAAACAATATAACCAACACTTTTCAGTAATTATTTTACGAGTCCCATGAAGTCGGAACCTTTTGCTATAAACCAGCTACACAACATCACGCTTTTTATCCACGAAGAGGTAGACATCGATGCACATTACGGCACTTAATGCCACTGTACAATGTAACACCCACTTTTCACTATTTATGTTATGAGACTGAGATTTTTTTTAAAAACCTAATAATACTTACCTGACCCGGGAATCAAACTCGAGATCCCTTGCCTGGCAATTGCTCTTGCAACCACTCGGCCAACGAGGCAGTCAGCAAGCAGGCAAATCAGCTACAATCAACTACAAAAGCTTCATGTTATTATTGAGAATCCACATCGGTACTCGTACTTGCTGCCCCTTACTCGTCAGGTCCACTCGAACGCATAGACAACCTCGAAATAAAACTTAGAAATAAATCAAACTATATTTCAAAATACATACATTCATCAAATACGTAGTACAAAATAAAACTATATTTCAAAACACATTCCAATAGTTTCAGCGGTTTTCAGCTTCAGCGTTTTCCTTATCGATGATACTTATCAATTCTTGAATGGCGCTTGGCTCCAACATACTGACAGGCTGTCCTCTCTTTATTACTGCGACCTGGAGAAATTATAACAGTAGTGGAACATCATCATCACCAGCCCATAAATGCCCACTGCTGAGCAAAGCCTCTTCTCACACGATGAAGGTTTGAACATCAATCACTACGCTTGCTCAATGCGGCGATCTCAAACTTATAATTAGAAATTATAAGTCCGTGTTTCCTTACGATGTTTTCCTTCACCGTTTGTCAGTGGTGTCTAAATAATCTTAGAAAGTAGTGGAACATACTAAATTAATAAAAATGTACTTGTACAGCTACTTTTTTCTGAAACGTCTTTTTCGAGAAAGCTCTACTAGTTTCGATTTACTCCGGGACTCATAATAATGGGCTGAATCACGCCGCTCATACCAAACCAAGTGAAGCTTTCCACGATTTTTATTTCAATTAACTGAAGAAAATGTGATGCAATTTTTTTTAAACGTAACTAAACACTAAGATTTTCTCCTGTGTCGTAGGTGCGTTTCCATCATACAAGTTCACATACACATAACACTCTGACCCGGAACAACAATCTGTGGATCACACAAAGAGTTGTTCTGTGCGGGAATGAAACCCGTGACACGTTGCGCGGCAGCCAGTTGCCTGGCCACTACACCAACCTTGCAGTCAATGGATGGTGCTAGTACTACAGAACAGAAAAAAATCCTAGTATGAGGCAACGGCCCTTTAAGTACCGTAAAATGGGGTGGATAGGGATCTAAAGGTGAATGGAGACAGAAGACGGGTGAATAGATATTGGGAAATTCTTCATAGTATCGATCCACCCCTTTTCTATCCCTATTCACATGTCGATCCCTATTCACCCCATTTTACCGTTACCGTTATGATAGACACAATTAAAGAACAATAGGTTGCGGTCACCGGTGTCCTCGCGGTGTTTGACAGTTTAAAAAACCACCCGACATAAAATAAGTTTTCTACAACAAGTTCAAAAAAATGCCGCAGGTATTCAACCACATTGCAGTTACGTAGTTAAATTTAACTGCAGTAGTAACGAGCTAACAGATTTATTTAATTGCCAACAAATGCTCTAACTGAGTGCAGTTCAAGAAGTCAGTTGCGTTTACTAAATATGCGAATGTTAACAACCTTTGAGTATGTAAAAGTTTCTTTGTGAAACAACACTTTGTGTGATCCACAAATTGTTGTTTCGGGTCTGGGCGTCATGTATATGTGAACTTGTATGTTTGTAAACGCACCCACGACACAGGAGATAATCCTACAGTGGGGCAACGTTTTTCTTAAAAAAAAGAAAAAAAAATACTTTAGCAGTTATAGAAGCACTTACATCCAAATTCCTCTGTCCAGAATGCACCACTTCCAATATAGTTCTTATCGCCAGTTTCATGGCTGCGTTGTCATTTTCCACCGCTTCAGTGTTGTAGTACTTCTCTAAGAACTCTCGGGCTGTCTTATCGTATTTACCTGTCGTGGTTGCCTGGTAAAAAAGGGCATAACATCACGCCTTTTTATCCCCGAAGGGGTAGGCAGAGGTGCACACAGAAGTAACACCCACTTTTCACTATTTATGTTATGAGTCCCATGTAATAGGGAGTGAGCCTATTTCCATATACCGGGCACAATTCCAGACTCCGTGCTACTACTGAGATTTTTTTGTTTAAAAAACGCAGTAATACTTTGCCCGACCCGGGAATCGAACCCGAGACCCCTTGCCTGGCAGTCGCACTTGCGACCACTCGGCCAACGAGGCAGTCGTATTTAAAACACACCTGAGTAAATTGGAAGAAACATCTAGTTTAACCATCTGCAGCTGTAGCCAAATGCCATTTATCGCTTGTCTACATGTAGAATAGAAAACCAAATTATCTGCAGTGCTAGCCAAATGCCATTTAGCGCTTGTCTACATGTAGAGTAGAAAACCAAATTATATGGAATTGACGTAAATTTTGACACTTGTCAGTGTCATCCCCATACATTTTGATTTCTACTCTCACTGTAGACAAGCGCTAAAGTGGCTTTTGGCTAGAGGCCATGGAATTGAAGTAAATTTTGACACTTGTCAGTGTCATCCCCATACATTTTGATTTCTACTCTCTCTGTAGACAAGCGCTAAAGTGGCGTTTGGCTAAAGGCCCTGAAATGCTAAGAATTGCAGATATTATCGTTTTCAAACTGAAAGTATTGTATGGAACAAGCAGCTAATAACAGCATCGGGCTTTGTGTTCAGTGTTTAGTAATGGACTCACTCTCTTAAAACTATTTTAAGTGTGGGCCGGCTCGACCGGAGTGCTACCACGGCCTCACAGATAACCGACGTGAAGCAACGCTTGCATTGTGTTTCGTTGTGTGAGTGAGGTTACCGGAGGCCCAATTACCTTCCCCATCCCCAATCTCCCGAATTCCTGAATCCCCAATGATCCTCAAACTCCTAATCCCCAAAGACCGGTAACGCACTTATAACGCCTCTGGTGTTCCAGGTGTCCATGGGCGACGCCGATTGCTTACCATCAGGTGGTCCGTCTGCTCGTTTACCGGCTTATGCCATAAAAAAACTATGACTGATAAAGAGTAATTACTTAAGTAACTACAGACGTCGATAAAGTAAATTGATAATCTAGCATATTATACTAGGTACTTATCAATATCCATAGTCAGTCTTACCCTTAAGAGAGGCAATGTCGTGAGCATCAGTAAACTTATACTAATAATACTTTATTACAACTCAACAACTTACTTACTTACTGCTTATTCTAAATTACGAAAAAACGGAAGATCTAGTCAAAACATAAGATTATAAGATTCGCAAGCACGCACATAGACGCACCTCATACCCATACAAATACTCCACACACCCACACACATACATCACACTCTCCTGCGGTCACACTGCACACCCATTCACACAACACACATAAATTTAATAAACTTTGCTTATTTTTCTATTGTTTAATTTTAAAATTCTACTAGGCTAGTTTTATTTACAATAAGTTACCTAACTGTTCTCACTGGACGGATGGATGACCCCTGTAACACAGGTTTTCCTAGCATGGGGGTCATTGATCATGTATTTTGTACTCACGTCAACTATGTATGTTAAGTAACATCTGTAACTGTAATGTACAATGTGTAACTTTAGCTGCAATAAAATTATCTTATCTTATCTAACAACTAACCTTCCATTCATAATAAATGCCAGAAGGTTCAGTCTGAAACAGATGAGGCTGTCCATCATAGTCGAACCCTCCAACTAAGCAGGAGATACCGAATGGCCTCCTCCCGTTACTCTGCGTGTAACTCTGCTTCATCTCTGCTATGTACCGAGTTATATATTCTATGGAAACCGGGTCCTCCACTGTCAGGCGGTGGGATTGACATTCTATTTGAGCTCTGTGGATAAAAAGGTTCCTTGTGGTGGTAGTAACTTCTGCCTATTGCTTAATTAGGAACTTTTAGTTGGATTTAAACATGGTCAAAAGAGGTTCTATTTAAAAATGAACACAAGGAATTCTAGTTCTATTTAAAACTGAATAATATAAATGTATTATTAGTGGAAACTGTCGTTTTATTCTTCTCCTCTTATAATATCTTCTGATTCACTTCGTTACGGGAACCAAGACAGTTATTCATGTCCCTGGGACGCGCCGGACTTCAGTGTTCCGGTGTTTTCATGGTTGTATGTACTGTAGATCCTGGCTTACACGAGTTGCAGCGGTTTTCGGAGGTTGTCGCGAGCTTGTCCCAAAATTATAGTATATATGTATAGTAAAAAGGAATAAGTAAGTTAAAAAATACAAAAACATTACCTAGATATCAAAACTCTAGCATCTGCTCTCAAGCCAGCAAACGCTAACACCACATGATCATCTAGTGGAACAATCTTCTTCTCCGTTCTCTCATCCTGCAGCTTTTCTACCGACTTTCTTTCTACTGCCAGTATAATGACGTTTGGACCTCTAATGCCCACCACTGGGGACCCCTTCCTCACTGCTTCTTGGGCATATTGGACCTGAAGTAGCTGCCCATCTGGAGAAAATACTGTAATAGCTCTATCGTATCTCGCCATTTCTATTTAAAAATAAATAATCCAAACTATTTCTTGTAAAAATAACATAAAAAACTCGAAATCCTTTCGAAAACTTTCGTCGTTGATTTGACGTTTCGTTCTTGACAGTTGGAATTTTTATTTAGTGTCGTTTGAGGCAAAGGTATGCAGTCATTCTGCCTTTCATTGCGAAAGTTTTAATTTATGTAAAATTGAGTGTTCCGATTATGTTCCATTCGTTATTTTGGCATGTTTGCATATGTTTAAATTATTACATGACAACATTGTACATTTGGTATTTAAAATTCCTTCCACAAGTAAGAAATAAATTAATTGAACACACAAAATAAAGCAAGTCAATATTGTCCTCAAATTGCAGCTAAAATACCTTCATTAAATCAGTGTTGCCAGTTCCATATGTCTCGTGTACTCGTCGCGTTCGTTTTATTTGCACTTGATTCTGTCGCGGCGAGATATGACGACGTTAATGTTGCCAGCTGATTGATTTTATTGACTTTCCCGCGCTTTGAAGTTTAACAAATTGCGCAGAAGGTGCTGGATGGAATGCGAACTTGGTGTGTGGTGTGATCTTGGTGTTGCAACTTACATAAATGTAATTATCTGACGATAACTGGATGTACTTCAAATATATCTTTTGAGAAATAGTAGGCGCCATTGTATGGGAGTAAATACGTGTCTTTCGAATTTGAAATATCTCTCCTCTACTTCCAAAGCTTTCGTGAGACTCTTGTATAGATAGCATGTTATTGATCCTATTATAAAAAGGAATAAGTCTCTCACCAAACAGAAGGCAATATTTTACTTTTGTCCTTACGAGTACCTATACTAACTGACGATTTGGAAACCGAAAACCTAATACATTTATACTTTCAACCGCCTATTAAAACTTATCTTGTTACTTAGGACAAAGAGTATTTTTTTAAATGGACATTTGAAATAACTTCGAGAAAGATCGACAATTCGATGGTATTATCAAGGTTGATCTCATAAAACACATTGGCGACCATATTCGTCGTCGCCTCTCGCCAAATTACTCTCGAACTAGTTAACATACAAATTGCTAATGGCGTCCAAGTTTGAACCGATCTTTTTTAGGGTTCTACACACATGATATATCGAGTTACCTTATGCTGTCTTTAGTTTGAGACTTCCTATATCATATATATATGTGTCGCGGAGAACCTAACGGGTTACCGGGGCTCCGGCTCGACGTTCAGGAGAAGGAACGGGGTGATTTTTAATCAGTAAGAGTCTGACACTCCCTCCCGCCTCACCCAGGCGGGAGCAGTCATTCGATGATTTTCCCCCCTTAAAAAATCCTATATGTATAGGATGCTAAAATGCTATGTAGCAACCGTATTGTTTTTGCAGATCACATGTAAATTTTGTATATTTAACTAGCTGATCCGGCACACTTCGTACCGCCTATAACTTTTTTGTCACTTTTCGAACCTTCTCTGGACGTCCACGGACATTTCAAGACCAAAATTAGCCAAATCAGTTCAACCGTTCTCGAGTTTTAGCTAGACTAACGAACAGTAATTCGTCGCCAACTCGCCTCGTGGTAAGCAATGATGTTGCCAACGAAGGGAAGGCATGCTCCTATAATATGACTGATTTCATGAACTTTTCTCTAGTCAAAAGTTAAGATCGATCCAAAAATGTTGGATCACGATCGGTTTTGGTTCTTTCCGCTGTTCGTAGTGCTATGAATTCGGATTGAAGTCTGGTTTTCGCATTCAATTGCTTCTCACAAATTACCTAACGGTAGAAGCCAGCAAAAAGTTTCACTCTGCCTCTCCCTTATATACGATGAATAACAACAAAGTTATCTTGTGTGGTCCTTATAAATGTAATTAGTAGGAATCCAACCTAATCCCCTGTTCAAATATAACATACAAACGACCACTCATCGAGCTATACATAACCAGTATATCATGGTCTCGCTTCGTATGATCTTTCGCACATTCGACAGTCAGTTTATACTGGATTTGCATAGCTTCATGTGTAGTGTACAACTGGTTTCATCAAACCACTTCTCAAAGGTTGACAGGTTTAATTAGAATTATAGTTCTCTGTTAATCGGATTCGGAAATTGTGGATGATAAATATTATTTATTTACTTGATTAGTCTTTCTGGCTAATTAATAATGATTTATTCTTTAAAATAAATTATTATTTATTGGTTGCTGGTTAGTTTTGTGGATATTTAAAATTGTCTTTTCTAGTTTATTATTGAGATTTATATCATTTAGCTTTCCGCCTGCGGGTTTGCCCGCGTCAAAAAGATTTCTTCTCGAGCAAGTCTCAATTCCGTATACATTTAAGGATGAAATATAGCCTATGTCACTCCTTGAAAAGTTAGCTTTGCAGTGGTATAAAATTTTATCGAATCGTTCCAGAAGTTTCTGAGCCAATTTAGTGCAAACACATAAATAAATCTTTTCTCTTTATGTTTAGACAATTTTATAGATGCAAGCTAATTTTGTGTATTCTAGAAATGTTGTCTATAAAAATTCGATATTAATTTTAATCATATTTGTATCTTTATTTGACAAATCCGTTAGTCTGTCTTTAATAGAAGTAATCATGGACCACAAATATATAGATACTTATGATCACAACTATGAAAGCTGTTCTGTGTCAGCTATAACTTTTTTTTTATGGCATAAGCCGGTAAACGAGCGGACGGATCACCTGATGGTAGCAATCGGCGTCGCCCATGGACACCTGGATTACCAGAGGCGTTACAAGTTCGTTACCGGCCTTTTGGGGATTAGGAGTTTGAGGATCGTTGGGGAGATTGGGGAAGTGGAGGGTAATTGGACCTCCGGTAACCTCACTCACACGACGAAACACAACGCAAGCGTTGCTTCACGTCGGTTTTCTGTGAGGCCGTGGTATCACTCCGGTCGAGCCGGCCCATTCGTGCCGAAGCATGGCTCTCCCACACTTACACACACACAAACTTCTTCGTATAGAAAAAAAAAAACACAATTACTGGGTTTTATAATAACTACCGTGAGACATACTAAATTAACTAAAATCGCGGGTTACTTACGTGAATATTCTACAGCAGTGAGCTGCGCGACGTCGCCGCGACCGCGCACGCTGCTCATGAGGAAGAACCCTTCTGTGGTTCGAAACTAGTAGAGCTTTTCTCTAAGTATATTCACGTGAGTAACCCGCATTTTTAGTTGATTACTGGGTTTTTAAAAAAAATGACAGTGGTAGCAGGGAGTCTGGAATTGTGCCCGGTATATGGCAATAGGCTCACCCCCTATTACATGGGACTCATAACATAAATAGTGAAAAGTGGGTGTTACATTGTATAGTGGCACTAAGTGCCACAATGTGCACCTCTGCCTAACCCTTGGGGATTAAAAGGCTGATGGTGGTGATGGTTTGGATTGGTAATGTTATGTTATGTTAAAAAAACATATCGTCGAATTATTTATAGACGCTTATAACATGACTAATTAATTACTGAAATTCAGTCCAGTCCAGCTGACTAACTACAGATAACTAGAAGACATAATTTACTTAGAAAAATCTATAAATAAATGTGAACAACTTAATATCTTTCCAAGTACTCCATTCAAAAACATATAGACTTATTAGGATATTTTTAAAATATACATTTATAGACATCTAGTTAATCATAGCCCAATTTTTTTTGTATCTTGTCTACAGTAATTCTATTATTTTTCTCGCTCACTCTTTTCTTATAGGACTTTAATCAGCCATATTTAAGCTATAGCTAGGAGCCCCGGCGAGTTAGTCTTCCGTAACTGTGGAAGACTGAGTTTGTTTCGGCATTTCTTCTCAGAGTAGTCAGTTAGGAAATGTCGACCTCATCGTTCGCTTGATAAAATTGACGTGTAAACGAGCTGCCTTGTAGCCTATTTGCAGAAATAAATTTACTTATTGTTTCCTACACATGGGTTCTCCTGCTCCGAGTCGAAGCGGAAGTAGGAATGTGGTGGTTTTTAGTCAGTAAGAGTCTGTCACTCTCTCGCCTCACCTCATTGTTTCTCGAGGACGTCGATAGAAGGGTAGGCATAACATAATAACATCTCGCCTTTTATTCTCGAAGGGGTAGGCAGAGGTGCACTCAGAGGTAACCCCCACTTTTCACTATATATGTTTTGAGTCCCATGTAACAGGGGGTGAGCCTATTGCCATATACTGAGATTTTTTTTTAAAAACCCAGTAATACTTTGACCGACCCGGGAATCGAACCCGAGACCCCTCGCCCGGCAGTCGCACTTGCGACCACTCGGCCAACGAGGCAGTCTGATTGTTTAATACAGGCTAGGCACTCGTGTAATAAACAATCGATAATGTTTATCGTTATCAATGCCCTTGACACCATAGATCATCGACCAACAACATTTAAACAGAGAATAATACGGGAAAATAGAAAAACGACCTTTATCAATTCATTATAAATACTATTTTTCCGTGTGCACAACGAAGGTTTAAATATTACATAACACTATGTAGAATTCATTCATAAGCCCGTAGTAGCATATGATGTAACTTGTTTGTCGTGTAACCTTCTCATCTACTCATACCCTTAACGACTAACCGTGAAGTTATTTACTGACCGTGGGCGCAGTGGGGGCGAGCATTGCCAAATATGCAGGTTTGATGCTCGTCTGATGTCATCAGTATCGATTCGAAATGAGCTCATAATATTGTGTCATTTGGTGAATGAGAGGCTTTTGGCATTTAAGTTGTGAATTGAGTTGTTTTTAAGTTAATATTTTTTTTTATTAACGTTGCCCCACACTAGGATTTTCTCCTGTATCGTGGGTGCGTTTACAAACTTACAAATTCACATACACATGACACCCAGACCCAACAACGAAACAATAATTTGTGGATCACACAAAGTGTTGTTCCGTGCGGGAATCGAACCCGCGACGCGCTGCACGGCAGCCGGTTGCCCAGCCACCGCACCAACCGTGCAGTCGGATTGTTAACATTGGATTTTGGGATACAATAATATCTAGACCTTCAAGAAGGATTTAATGTTTCTAATGTGGTATACAGAATTACACAGTATTTAACAATTATCACCAGTTTTGGTATAATTGAATAGTGGGAGATGTTAATGACGTCATCGTCAACATTATCATCATCATCATCATCTTTTGTTTCCATCCAATACTGAACGTATTTATATAAAATCGAGACTGTCTTATTGTTATTGTGAATTATAAAAACTCATGAACCTTTATCCGATTAGATGCATGGTCGAAATCACCATGGCAGATGCATGGATCGCAGGAATAACTTAAAAATTATTATTATGTGACATCAATCCATATTTTTTTATAATAACTACTATCGTGAGACATACTAAACTAACTAAAAATCACAGGTTACTCACGTGAAACTAGTAGAGCTTTTCTCAGTATATTCACGTGAGTAACCCGCGATTTTTAGTTATTCAAACCGTATATTGTAATCAGACTTGTATGTTAGCAAATAATTAATTATAAAGCATATTTATCGTATGCATATTAAATCAATAGGGTAGACGACTAATTTTTATTTTAATGTCCGTCTGATAGATTATTTAAAAACATTAGACACGTATTTTTTATTTTCTCACAGAAACGAATAGTTTCGAAGATATATTGATTTGAAATGTCGCGTGACGTCACTTCTCAGTACATTTTATACTAAGAAATGACGTTTTAGCCCCCACTCCTAAACTTTGATTCGTTTTATCTAAGTATTGTTTTATTATACGACAAAATAAAAAAATACGTGTCTAATATTTTTTCATTACCTAACTTACGGACTAATTATATTTTTAATTTTCATACCCTGTCATCATCCCCATTGCTAAGCCATAAATGGCCAACACATGATAGGCTCAATACATTTTTTACCAACACACATTCAATAGTACAAAAAAAATATTCATCATTAATCTAATCCTGACCTTTCTCATTGATGTAACGGTGTTTAAGAAAAAAGTACGCGATATGTCGCCCCAAACTGTATCAACATAACAGCATTCAGTATAATCAGTTAGCCAGTACCTACAACTACGACTAACTGTTGTTAGATTACAAAGTTATTTATGCAGGTGGACGAATTTGGAACTAAAAGAGTGACATTGGGCCTGAAGAAAGATGAAGGCCGGCAACACTTGTGACTCCTATGGTGTTGCGGTTGTCCATGGGCGGCACTGATCGTTTACCATCAGGTGATCAGGCTGCTCGTTTGAGTCCTATTCCATAAAGAATAATTAATAATGTAATTTGGCAAGTATTTCTGAATTGTCTGTGACTAAAATTCTTTCAGAATCCTTATGACACGCTACTTCGTAAAACTTCCCGTAGCCACAAAGTGAATCATTATAAATGTGTTGCTAAGCGTATACGCTTAAGTCTCTCACGTTGAACTTTAAGGAAGTTTCGTAAGAAAAGAAAATATGGAAGTTGTTAAGAATAGGAAACCCCAAAACGCTTAACTTTTTTACTTGAACATCTCAAGACATTGAGATCACGTGTTTATTCTGCCTTGGTTCAGTTAAACACACTAGCGCCACGATCAACCGCAAATATAAGTTGGTATTTTCTTACGAAGTTCAATACTTTTTGCCGCGCTAATCTCTTGTCCATAAATGGCCGCCCAAGTGACCGATTTGGTGACGAAAAAAATATTTATAGATACGCTAGTCATGTTTTTGTGGGTGTTAGTGTAGTACTGCCTACATTGTCTACCTTATTATAATGTAATAGGGTTGGCCTGAGGGAATGTTCAAATTGATAGTGTTGGCGAAGTCGAAGGCAGTTTAAAAGTTTTTTTTTATTTTTCTCGGTCTTTTGGTATTTTTTTTTCTTAAGGATTCAGGACAAATACGTTACAACTAATTTAAAAAGATAGACGGAGGTGTAGTTAGACCACATTTACTTTCAATTATTAATGTATCTGTGAAAAAGAGATGAATGTCTTTTTGAAATCGAATTAAGTACATCTACGTCATATATATTTTTGTCAATAATGGAGGATAATAAAATACCAGCATATGTAAACAACTACTGCTACTGCTAGACTGTTCATTGCACAGGAAAAATTCACAAAGAAACAAAATAAATGATGCAATACTGCGCATCGTGACAGAATTTTAGGAAAACAACACCTTTATTATGTCTTTCTTTTTCCTTAGTATTAAATTAAGACCTGCATTTGTATGCACCTATGTTAACAAATACAAGTAATTAGACTTGACGGTCTCTGTCAAATATTTGATTCTTTATGACGGAATTTAAATAACCGTTCGATGGTTCGATCGATATCAATAGATTTTCGACTTAAGTTATTTGGAGTTCCTGACAAAAACATAGATCAATAAAAAGATTTTGGATTATGATTTTTGGTCATAATGTCGGCATTTTCTTTTATAAAGCTACAATACTTAGATAAAATGGCGTTAAGTTTAGGAGTGGGAGGTCTTTGTCGTTACGTCATAACGTGCTGTAAAATGTAGCACGCTGTGACGTCACACGATATTTCAAATGAATATATCGTCGAAAGTATTGAATTTTGAGAGATAAGAAAAAATACATGCTAATGTTTTAAAATTATCTACTAGACGGGCATAAAATAAAATTTAGGAAACTGCCGTATTTTAAACTATGTTACGATATAAAAATAGGATTCCTTTATATGGTAATGTCTCACGTGATAAAGAGACTATCCTCTGCATCATACGAAAGGTCCATAGCGATGAATATTTAGATCACGATGTATTGCAATGTTCTGCTCAAGGTGTGATGCGGCGCCAGCGGCCATCTTTGTGCATAACTTATGGTATTCTTATATGAATGAATGAATTGTTTTATTGGTTGATTGATTAGTTAGCACGACTGCTGTGTATGATATTTTTACGTTTTGTTAGCGTCCGAAATTAATTCATCAACATATATAGATTGATCTGGGTTTTTAGAGTTTGTCAAAAACCGTACTTTTTGTCTGCGTAGAATATAGATTTTAGAATATAACTATTTTAGTTTTAATTTTCCACAATAAAAATAGCCTGTATTACTTCTTAGTACATCAGCTACCTGCCAATAAAAGCCTTGCAAAATCGGTCCAGTCATTCCAGAGATTACCCAGTACAAACAGACAGACAGACGAGAATTGTAAAAAAAATATCTTGGTATGTAGAGGTATATCGTATGTATTTCATATGCATGTAGTAAAAAGCTATTATTTTAATGTTGCAAACAGACACTCCAATTGTATTTATCTGTATAAATAATTTTTAAATTCAGAACGCTTTGAGATGGAATACTTTTATCGTTAGTTAGAATGTACGATTTTTAAGTTCAAATTTTTAATCACATAGTGGCATGGATCTTTGTATTTGATTATAAGTTCTCTGTACTACTCTCTGTAAAACGATCCCTAGCTTACAACAGGTGGTTGCTAACAAAAGCCTAACCCAAAACCGATCTCGTACATTTACAGAACTCAAACCAAGCTTAACTTTATACTCCATAATTCTTTGACACAGTTAATTCTAGTCTAACGAAATAATAGTGATCCATACCCTACAATATGCAGATTAAGTGAACGGATTAAATCCAAGTCAACCAGATAACTAGCCTGCCATTTATGTAGATATAATAAACCAATCCAGATAAACGAGATATTCTGTCCGCGTCGTTAAATATTAACACAATAACACTTTATGCACATGTACTTTGAATAATTAAACTTTAGTACAGTCGTGTGCTATTTCCTTAAACATATCAAACTAGAATTAAAGCCTAAGTGATATAAAACAACAGTAACGCCATCTGTTATCTGTGTAGAGAACTAAGTGAAAGTCAATAAAAAAACGTGGTTTTGTTTTTCTTGTTCTTAATTTTTCAGACCAAATAATTGTTACGTCTATCAATAGGATTGAAAATTGTGTTGACTCCGGTAGAAAAGAAGATCCAATTTCTTTGCTTCTGCCTTACATCATTGCCGTGTTTCTTTTGTATCTTAGGACAAACATTTCTTTAGACTTTATGTCTTCATTCATCCATGTACGTAAATGAGGTTATAACCACTCCCCATCTAAGTTGACCTTATTCACTTGTAATGCATGTTTCATACAAAGGGCAGTTACCCACCTGCGCTTATGCTCGGCTGCCCCATTTCAAAACCTAGTAAAGACCTAAAACTAAATTTTACACGAGAGTGCATAAACGTAATATAGGTCAGCCTTCAAAAAGTATTTATGTTAAATAAAAAAAATACTATTGGTTGTAAAAAATACTAAATAATGAACACATAGTACTAACGTTTTTTTGATATATGTGTATATTGCATATTTTAAACCCCTTACTAATTTTGATAATTGACACGAGATAGTTACTTTCATCTAGAAACTGGTTTCATAACATAGTAAGAGCACTTGCTAGGTTTTGTTCTGGTTTATTGAATATGAAACTTAGCATAAGTCATTGAGTAAATACTAGTAAGGATATAGCGTATTTAAATAAAATAATGGTTTATTGAATACAAAAGTTTATTAATTAAAAAAAAAAAACAAAACAAATGTTTCGCTGTTTGCAGCAGCCGAACTCTATTCAAGTACAGACATTTGCCCATCATTTGTCAAATCCGCAGAAGCGTCATTCACAGGTAAATTATGCCAAAATGACTTTCTTGTTTCAGGCATCAAACATACCAATTTATTGATAATTTCTTCTTTTTTATTCTGTTTAATGCCCCTTGGAGTGACAATAGTTTTGGGTAGAACAGTGCAATCAAACTTTTTAATTAAAAAGTCCACTTCCCGAGAGGGTTCATCAAATCTGAAAAAATAAATTTAAATTAAAGTAAAAAAAAGGAAAAAAATTGACTAATATGATGTTTAATTAAATTAATTTTAATTATGTACCTTGTTTTATAAAAAAGGTTTCTTGATCCAGCAATAAACTCCACTTGTACAACAGAGTTTAAATTAAAATCTTTAAGGGGATCATTATGTCGTACCGCTCTCTTTTTTTTTGGCCAGTCATATCTACAAGTGATTTCTATAACTTTTATATTTTTCCTTGATTGCATCACAGTATCCTTAAAATCTTGAAAATCATATATATTCTTTTGTCTCTTCATTTTCAATTCTATATTGCCGTGAACTGCATCCGCGGACATGTGAGTATGACCTTTTGTTAGATAGCTAATTGTTACCGATTTAAGATCATTCGAGGAGTTATTGACTATCGTAATCATTGCTGTGTAAAGGGTCCAATTTTTATTTTGGGCTGTACAATTATCAGTCCATATATACAAGTGCTCCATATCCCTATTAGCCTGTAAGAAAGCATATATAGCGTTTACAATATCACTTGCGTCTCGTCCAGATTGAGCTTCATGCCAAAGGATGCACGTGGCAAAATCGCTGGACTTTTTTTGAATTGGAGCAAATGTTAAATTAAAAGTAACCAAACGACTCATGAAAAATGCATCTTTAATGTCAGGCATTTCTGGTAAAATGATCACTTTCTGCAAATCCATTGAAATATATTTAACTCTGTTTGAGTTTTTGTTTGTTCCGTCTAATCTGTATCTTTGTAAAGCAGAGTCAGCTTTAGACTTATGATTTTCATATTTTGTTTTTATTTCTTCAGGCATTGAGTTGACATCACTGTACTTCTTCAGTTCTTCTTCATACATCGAACATTCTACACACCTATCGCCTTTAGGCATGTGAAATGATATTTTCAGTTCTTTTATTTTTTGCCTGTATAATTCAATTCCACATTTAAAATTTGGATTTTTTTGCTTAAAATCTTTGTACATTTGTTGTAATGTTAAATGTCTCGGTAGATATTTAGTAAATGGTGCATTGTGACGGCGATAATGACTAATAGTGGGTTGAAAAGTCATTATATGTTCGGTTATGATGTTTCCATTAATTTTTCTTCTATTGCCACCTCTATTTTCTTTGGAAACAGATGCATTCAGCAGTCCTTTTTTTATAGCTCTACTTAGCTCTGTTATCACGGCATCAGTTTTGTAGCCAAGAGTTGCCAAAAAAAAATTTCGACACACGGGAATTAATTCGTTGTCTTTATTTGGCAATAAAAAATAACGACTTTCGTTCTTTAAAAAAGTCTCATTAGAATTTCTCATTTCAATTTTACGCCGCTTTATTGAAGATATGTTGACACATTTGTTCAGAAAACTACGCCTTGATATAAAATTTTGATCCCAATATTTATCCCAAATTTCTTTCCGCCATTCCTGTGAAAACGTAGCACATTGCCTCTTGCATTTACCATCACAACTGTTTATTATCATGGGATGCTTTATTTTATTTTTATTTTGTTTTATAACAATTGGTACAGAATCATCTATTAATTGCTGGGTAGCATTGTAATTAAAGACTGGACCAGGATATGCAGCAACAAAATGTATTTCAGGTTGTCTATTTTGCTGGAGTAGAGTATCACCTAATACGATATTACGGAATGTCAAATCATTATCAGAAGAAGTATCTTTTACAGACGTAGGTAATTCAAAATCAGGATCCTCAACCGAGTCGTCCAAATCGCTAACTGTAATTAATTCTTCAATATTTTGCGATGAGGAAGTAGATGGTTCAATTAAGCAGTTATTAGCAGACAAACTGAAGCAAAGAAAAGAAAAACATGCAAAACACAAACAAATCGCAACCGTTTTTATAATATTATTTAAAAGTCACCAATAACCCCTTTTGAAGCCAATACCAACAAACTCAAAACCATAACAAACAAAACAAATATAACGAAAAAAACAAAGAGTTAGGCTTTGTATAGGTATATGATGTCAGTTCACGTGTTTATTACATGCCAAAAGAAATGTAGGTAAATTAAACTTACCACTCTGTCTCTAAATGACTATCCATATTGTTATTTTTATTAGCAGCAGCCACAATCTTTTTCGAACGGTAAAATTGCATTTGTCGATTCATTTTTTGAAGTATAAACTAAAACAGGGACACAAGTTACTTCGTTCGCGCATCGACGCCGAATGAAGCACGAGCGAGTGATACGTGTGTGGCTTGCTGCGGATCCCCCCGCCCTACCCCGCCCTTCGTTTATATTGGATTCTTGATTTCAAAAACCTAGTAAGGTGCAACGACCATTTAAAAACCTAGTAAGTCCAGAGACTTACTAGGTTTTAAATTGGTTGAAGTGACTTACTAGGTTTTAATTTGGTCACAAGGGAGTGGATAGTGCACTTACTAGGTATCGATGCTTAAATATATCTGCTTTTAAGTGAGTTTTTAACGCTGATGTTTTTGTATTCGGTAGGGACTTACTAGGTTAGGAAGATTATGCAATAAAACGATTTTTGTAAAAAGTGTCCCTTACTAGGTTTTGAAATGGGGCAGCCGTGCTCCCCTAGTACAACTGCGCGCGGACAGCTGATGTTGATGTAGATTATATCTAACTAAATGTGGACCACTCTTTACGTATGTCTGTCGGTATTAATATTACACGAATTGATACAATTCTTGCCTTTTTTTATTAAGTGGTCATTTGGCTTTATTCCGGTTTGCATTTCATTAAGAAAATAATTAATATGCATCTGTATAGTGATAATTTTTTTTTTTTTTTTTTTAAGGGGGGAAAATCATCGAATGACTGCTCCCGCCTGGGTGAGGCGGAAGGGAGTGTCAGACTCTTACTGACTAAAAACCACCCCGTTCCTTCTCCTGCACGTCGAGCCGGAGCCCCGGTTACCCGTTAGGTTCTCCGCGACTCCGAATCGGCATCGGCCCTATTGGGCCCCATCTGTGGTGGTCTGATGGCTCTTTGAGGCGCGCGCGGAACGCGACGCGCCGTACGCTCGGGTCTGTTTCTGGTCGGACGGGGAGCCACCCATGCTCGCCGTCCGCAGGCCCGCGCTTACGGTGGCCGGAGATCGTCCCGCGATCCCCGACGCCCGGTGTGTCTTTCGCGATGGCTGGGTCGCGAGGAGGCAGCGCTTCGCTGCCTCACGCGTCCCGCCTCCTCCTTAGCTAGCATGACTGCTTCGCAAAAGGAGGAGACGGCATCCCAGTCCCCCTCGCTCCGCATCATGGCCTGCACTAGGCCCGGACGCGAGAGGTCGCCATCGCCGAAGTGATAATAGTGAAGACTTCATCGTTCAACAGGTGTTCTTATTAAACTTAAACAATATTATTTTGTTTTGTTGTTCAAGTTTGTTTTTCTCCTATTGAATGCTAAAGTGATATTGTAATTTTTTTAAATCGTTGTCCCACACTGAATTTTCTCCTCTGTCGTGGATCCGCTTACAAACATACAAGTTCACATACACAGAACCGTAACAACAATTTGTGGATCGCTCAGAGAGTTGCTCCGTGTGAGAATCGAATCCGCTACCCGTTGCGCGACATCTGGTTACCCAGCCACCACGACAACCGCAGTCATATATTTTTATGTAATAATAGTTCGTTGCCGGCATACAATCCTCGCAAGCACTAGGGTTTTTTTTAAGGGGGGAAAATCATCGAATCCCGCCTGGGTGAGGCGGGAGGGAGTGTCAGACTCTTACTGACTAAAAACCACCCCGTTCCTTCTCCTGCACGTCGAGCCGGAGCCCCGGTAACCCGTTAGGTTCTCCGCGACTAAGCACTAGGGTTCGGGTTTAGAGTCCGGTGTATGATAATATCAAACTGGAATCTCCAATCCTCCTGCCAAGCATGGAGAAGTCCTTGTAGAAGAGGTCCACCAATCTTTATATATATAATTCTTCTGTGAGTGTGTATGTCACTGAACTTCTCTCAAACGACTGGACCGATTTTGATGAAATTTTTTGTGTGTGTTCAAAGGGATCTGGGAATTGGTTTAGGTTCACAAATCAGCCCGGCAGATGGCGCTGCAGTTGGTGACTCGGTTAGTTATCCTAAACGGCTGAACTAATTTGAATAAATTTGTAGTGGATATGCAGGACAACGTCGGTCGGGTCTGCTAGTCACTATATAAAAGTGCGATAACCTAAATCTGTTTTATGTCACACAATTTTCTCACCACCTGTACCTTCATTAAATCACAGTGCGATATTACAACACCCTTTGTTAGGATCTAGGTAACTGTGTAGGATGTCTAGACCTATGACTGATGATCTGTGTTTATCTGTGACAGCTAGGCTTTGAATTAATGGTACTGGGGTATGAATCATGTGGCGTCAGGGTGCGATCGAAGGTTTTGGGAAATACAAATTACTTGCTGAAGACAGTTTTAGTCTTTCTTGAATCTTTGTTGGAGGTTAAGATATTTCCTAAAACTGCAACCACTTGCAAAGGGATAACCAACACTATCCCTTAAAATCTGGTGTCGCGGTGTCCCTGTTTGGTGGTGTTTTTAAGAAGTACCAAATATGACAGTAAATAAAAAAAAAATTGAAAATTGAAAACCTGTTTGGCCGATTCCGAATGAGAAACCAATACTGACTACAACTATTGCAGCAAACGCCCAGGTACCTTATGAATCCAGGGACTCTACTTGGAACCGGGATGAGGAGAAGATGCCTCGTTCAAAATTGCGTCGTTGCATCGTGGGCTGCCGGCCGGCCAGCTAAATCCTGATTCGTCCACCGATGGACAGGTGAACACTCGTACATTAACAACAACAAAGTCTATAAATCAATATTATTACGATCCACCCACAGCTCTGTAAAACTCCTATCTTAGTTAGTAACAATCACATTTACTAATTCAGGTACAAACTCAAATGTAAATCAGATCATCTTCCTAAAAAAACTTATCTGTATTTACTGTATAAGGAACATTGATTTATGACCAGCTTCCATTCTGTCACGTAACATTAAAAATTACATAATCAAGTCTTTTATCCTCCGAAAGATTTAAATCAAATGTTATTCTGACTTTTGCGAGTTGAGCAAAAGGTCTAATTTGCTGTCTGCTACTAGGAAAGAAAAATTATACGTATTATAGGGTGTTTCCTTTTGAATTCATAAGTAACTAACGACCCGCCCCGGCTTCGCACGGGTGTAATATGCATGTATTATACATACAAACCTTCCTTGAGAATCACTATCTATTTTAAAAAACCGCGTCAAAATCCGTTGCGTAGTTTTAAAGATCTAAGCATACATAGGGACAGACAGATGCGGATAGCGACTTTGTTTTATACTATGTAGGGAGGATTTGAAGCTTAGAACAGTGCTCAATGATAAGTAAAAATCTAAACTGATGCATTGGAATTAATTTATGTATTTAACTAGCAAAAATGGGCAGACCTATCTCTGATTATAACATCAACAGCCGGTGACGGTCCACTGGACTATAGGCCTCCTCTACATAAGGGAGGTTTGATATAATATCCATAGGGAGTCCAAGTTTAAGAAGTTTAGGCTAATCAGCCTTTGTGCTAGTGCTGAAAACACCGCGACTCGAGCTATTACACTCGGGTCACGGCATTTAAACTGAGCTCTGGCCTTTTTGCGTCGCTGTCACTGTTTTATTTTTAATATTTTTTTCGTGTATTTTGTGTCGGTGCAAATAAACTGTTCTTTCTTTCTTTCTCTTTTCTACCCGGCCTTTTGAATATCTCTGTCCTAAGCCATTGTAAAATTATACGACATTTTTCATAATCATGTTCCACCTTTAACCCACATAAAGCTACCATACAAATTCCCACCCTCAACTTCCTTCCTCCTATCACAGACGGTAGTACCTATCCAAGGTCTGACAAATATGCTAATAGGCCCATAGTCACATTAGGCCTATCTGTCACTAAGTCCTATGGAATGTCGACGATACTATTATGGAGTGCGTAGGATACCCGTAGGCGCGACCGACAATGATCCGCTGATACCAAATATGGTGCAGTTTTCTTTAATGAGCTGGTTCATGTGGAATAAGTGGGACAGAAGGTCTATTACATAGTAGGGCAAGAAGAAGGTGCATGTGATCTAAACAGAAGGGTCCATTGGCCAGTAATTACCATATGTATCCTTACTTATATTATAAATCGGAAAGTGAGTTTGTTTGTTTGTTTGTTTGTTCCGCTTTCACGCCGTAACTACTAAACCGATTGCTTTGAAATTTTGCAGACGTAAAGTTAAAAGTCTGGATTAAATAATAGGGTACTTTTTATCCCGGAAAAATTTGATATTTCCTAGGGAAAACAAAAATATTGGTGTAGATGGCGCTGTATGTCATTTAAAACCAGTCAACGAATTACCTACTTATTGGAAAAATCTAAATAGCGCGATATAACCGAATTCCACGCGAGCGAAAAGTATTTGTTTTTTTACCTGTCTTAAACGGCAGAACGGCTAATTAACGTGATTTTTTAACTCAAGGTAGTTGAAGGGATGGATATATATGATAGTCATATAGGCTACTTTTTATCTTTTTGTGACGCGAGCGAAGCTGCGGGTAAAAGCTAGTATGATATAATGCGAATCAATTGGCATTAATTTGTAAACACTTTGACCGACCGCGACGCCCACGATCGACTAGCTATCGACTACAACGACTACTTATATTACTGGAGAAAATGTATAATGTCTGGGATGGTTAGACCTGGACATGTCTTCAAACTACGTCCAGCCACTTCAAGGTGGCAAGCAGAATTCTATAAACTTTCATGCTATTTGATCGAGTCCCCTATTCGCCTACTCTACTAGCGTAGGGATTAAGGCACAGTCTCCGTAAAAATCTTTAACAGTAGAAATATTCTGGCTAATCCATAGTAACGAATAAAGAATGCTTTTACTTACTCCAACGACAACTTATATTTAATCGTTGAGTACCGGCATTATAGACACAATTAAAGAACAATAGGTTGCGGTCACAGGTGACCGCGCGGTGTTTGACAGTTAAAAAAAAAACAAATTAATTTCCAATTGTTAGTTTGACTTTCTGTATAACTTGCATAGTGTGTTTATCAAGTGTTGAGTGTTTTCCAAGTGTCCGTATAAGGAGACGTGGTTTATTGTCATTTTGCATGTAATTTGGCATATGTATTGGTCGTTTAATTATAAATTAGAGATAAATGGTTCTAGATCAAAGGCAAGGATTTATGTGCTGGACACGTGATCTCCTTTAAAGATGTGATATTTATTAGAAGATTTTGTTAAAACCTGGTAAAACTAAATGTTTAGTAGACACAAAACATTCTTAAGTTTTTTTGTAAATTGGTTATGATTTACGAAACAGGGTTGAGAAATAATTCATGAATGAAGTAAGCTTCAGTTTGTCTTATGCATTCATAGATGGCAATGGCGATGGCAACAATAGGGATGGCAGAGTATGAATATTAAAAATCTAATTAGTCCGTCAATGAAAAAGAATTATACAGGTATATTATTATTTTGTCATACTTACAAGAAAACAATACTTAGTCAAAACGAATCGAAGTTTAGGAGTGGGAGCGAAAACGTAAAATACCTTTGTGTCTAATTTTTTAAAATAATCTACCAGACGGATATTAAAATAAAAATTAGGCATCTATCAATAGGGTAGATATATAATAATATAGGTTCCTAATAGGTTTACTAAGACCGTATTGTTTAAACAACAAATCTTAAGTTGGTCATAAATTATATCGATTCCTATTAGTTACAGGAAACCGAATCAAACTTTATGTTATCCTTACCCATACCCAATAAAGCGCTAATACTAATAATATAATAAACCATCCAACATACCTTATATCAAGGTGATAAGGTTCAAAATCCCTTAACACGTTATGTTTCACCTTAGTTCAGTTCACGGGAATCATAAAATACTAGAAGTGCTAACATTCGCAAATAGAAATGGTGTGAATGACCTCTAATGTTGATTGAAGAAGAAAACATCTTTGAGTTCTCCGCTAGGGGCGCTGGTGATGTTTTTGGTTGCTTGGACCTTGTGAAAAAAATAATTACGTTTTGAAAGTTGCGATTGCTGTTGATTGTTGATATTGAATGACAATAAATTGACTGGCTAATACGTAGGATTTCAAACATCTGGTGTCGTTTTTCTTGCATTTTTACTTGACTTCAAAAAAAGAAGAAAGTTCTTATTTTGAGCTGTATGTATGTATGTGTTTGTACGCGATTATCTCGCGATCGGCTTCACCGATTGTGATGCGGTTTTCAGAATAGACATATAAAAAAAAACCGACCTCTTTCTTTAAGGTGGATTTATTAATATATTATACTAAAACCTTCTTCTAAGTGTAACAAACACTATCTGAAAATCGCATCACAATCGGTGAAGCCAATCGCGAGATAAGGACTAATTGAAGGACTAATTACATGTTTAATTTTCATACACTGTTATCATCCCTATTATGGCATACCCTCCTCCTCCTCTACATAAGAATGTAGAGGAGGCACATAGTCCTGCAATCGTTGTCTCAGACTTTTAATATTAATATTATTATAAACTTTAAAAGAGAAAAAGTAACTCCACAACAAAAAACAAATGACAACCTATTAATTTATAAATAGCAATGTAATTGCGCAGGCGTGGTTAGCGAAAGTGCACCGGTTGGGTGCAGGTTCGATGCCTGCTATGCTAATATAAGATTTATGATCCGGACCCGTGTTGGACATGGAATTGTATTTGATTAAACTGTCAAACACCAAGCGGTCACCGGTGACCGCGACCTATTGTTCTTTAATTGTGTCTATAAAACCGGTACTCGACGAGTTAATTGTGTTGATTGTGTTTGTTTGTAAATATAAGTGTAAGAAAGTAAGTGGTCAATGGAGTCATATTATGTATCCCTGTTGATCTACAAATGTACACTTGGGAGCATAAAAACGGAACTACGACCATTTCTTTTTCATTGTATCGAATATCCCTTTGAATGTTGACTTAAAAAATATTCCTTTCACAACAAAATACTCTCAATTTAAAGGTAACTAAATTTACTTGTTATTCAACACACGTTACCTATTAAACAAAACTTGTTTCAGAAAAAAAAAATTTTTTTCAAGAAAAAAAATCGCTTATTTATTTGCTGCCAAGTATAATGAATAGTCTTTATTGTTCCTAATCGCTGAGACTATGAGAGTAATAGGTAATTTGAGTAAAATACCTATATTGCTGTAAAATGCAAAACAACAAGTTTACGCTTTTTTATAGAATACAGCACAAATGATCAGACGGATCACCTGGATGGTAAGCGGTCAGCGTCGCCATGGACACCCAGAACTCCTAACTCTAAACCATATTATAAAAGATAATATGTTTTCTAATACGAAAAATATAATGGAGGTTTTCTCCGTTCAAATAAGTCCTTCAGTTAGTCAGTTTTTAAACTAATTGCTCCTACTATATCATATCTTATTATAACATCAAAATATTATACTTTATTATTATCAAAATTTAAATATTCTAAATCAACATTCGCTTGTTGCGTAAAAGGAAGCATAATATACACGACCTAGACTAGATTCTAGACTTAATATTTGTCTAGATTATTTCGCATAATGTCTCCGGCCAGACAACTAGACAACTGTCGAGGCAGTCCGCTTTTTAAATTCGCCTACACTTTTAACTAGGGCTGTCACCTTGCAAAAGCTAGATAAAATGAAATTTTAAAAAAGTGAACTTAGTTTTAATGTCTTACGTAATCTTTTAACACATCTTTATTTATTTACTAACAATAGATTATATATCAAGTACAACTCATTACAAGCTGTACATACGTATATACTATATAGCTACTGCATATTCCTAAAGGAATTTCTTCCTGCAGACCTGTGACAAAAAATCATTAAACACGTCAGACAGTTTACATGCAAAGAAAACAAATCTTTCATTTTTCTAAAATTAAGTATGTAAAGTTAAAAAGTGTCTAAAGTGATGGAAATCAGTATTTGTAGCAAGATTTACAATACCAGAGCTCATGTATTTTTTTTTATTAATAGGAACAGTAAACGGTTACATTATAAAGTCTTACTAACTACATAGTTTACACAAGATACATTTTGAGCAATAATGCAACCCACAACACAAATGTATTGCTAGCTACAAAATAAATTTTCTTATCAATTTACACTCACTTTTCACTAATTATGTTACGAGTCCCATGTAATAGGGGGTGAGCCTATTGCCATATACCGGGCACAATTCCAGACTCCGTGCTACAACTGAGAATTAAAAAAAAAACTCAGTAATCATTTGCTCGACCTGGGAATCGAACCCGAGACCCCTTGCCCGGCCGTCGCACTTGCGACCACTCGGCCAACGAGGCAGTCCCAATTTACATTGTACAGTGGTACAATGTGCACCTCTGCCTACCCCTTCGGGGATAAAAGGCGTGATGTTATGTTAAGTTATGTTTCTTATGAATTTATTTATGTGGCGATACACGAAGTTCACAATAGATTTTAAAGTACCACGTCTGGTATTATTTTGTCAGTCGTATTATACCTCTAATTTATTTTAAATATAATTAGGTTATATAGAGAGCGAGACTAACAACAAATGTCATGGAATTCTTACAAATATTTATTATTCATTCATTTGTAGTTAATTAGCGTTTTACAAAAACAGTTGTGTGAATGACGAATTGTTTGTACAGATGAATCTTGTGTTGTTGATGTGTCATTTTGTTTTATAGGACAAAAATAAAAGAAAATTTTAGTACCTACCTACGTATATGTTTTCGGCTTAATTATTATGCTGTTCATGAATATGAGCCTCTAGCATATCTTGAAACTAGTCGAGTTCCTCGTCAAATTATTACGTGAGTAAGCCGAAAACATAGTAATTTATTTAGTATGTCTCACGAAAGTCACAATACAAATACAGTTTATTGTTGTTGAAGAGTTAAAATCTAGTGCAGCATTGTAATAACACATTAAAAAAAAGTGTATCATGTCCTTATTTGAAGTACATAATATTCCCTAATGAAATAAGACTGGTATGTTTAATTAGTCTTCGTATGTTATATACACGGTATGAAACCGTTTAAAAAAATTTTTAGACACACAAAACATTTGAATTTCGAACGAAAAAACTACCCAAGCTCAGCTAATTTACGATTTTTTTTTAATTTCGCGCCAACCCTACACCGCTTCCTAATTCAAAGAGAAAGAGCGGGCTCCCAAGGCTTTACTCTATACTCTGTGGAATCTATTGCCAATCTCGCTGCGTCACAATCTGACTAACGACTCCTACGCATGCGCTAATTATTGCAAGTGCTTGCTCATACCTTAACTTACCTACCAGCCCTATGGCGTAAGATGGGGGCGTAAAGTACACAGATAAGTATTTAGTGATTGTAACTTGAATTAAAATATTAAGTGTTCCTTAAGGGGGGGATGATGACAATGTTATTTTGGGTACTACTGAGAACAGATGGAAAAATAGACTAACAAAACAAATGAACCAGAGACAAACATTTTAAAAACTAAGCAAATTGAATGCATTTAAAACATTAACCACAATTTGCGGTTATAATAAATTGTAAACATTTTAGAATGAAGTGTAAAAATAGATTGTTTAAATATTTATAATACCTTCTTGCAGTACCCCTTTAAGGGTAATTTAGTTACCTTGTGCCATAGACTACACAAATCAGTTGGGAAGTTACCTTAAGTACTGGCAACATTGCGAGGATATTCTAGGCTGCATGCTTCTTCCATATTTGAATATGCGAGGGAAACGCTCCTGGATTTATAAAGGAAAAGGTGCTTGTGGATGCGGTACTGTGTAATTTAAACTGCACCGTGGTGGAGTGACACAATATTTTATGTTGAGACAGTATAATATAAGCAGTAAAAATAGAACATTTCCTATTTGGTTTCGACTTCAGGTACCTTAAAAGAAGGCAACATGGCAACACAATGCATGCCAATTTTATGACATTTGCTAAATGTTCAAAATTTGGCAGGTTACATATGGAAAATGGGGCAGTTATCGGTATCAATAATATTTTCCTGTTTCTTGAGCTACATTTAATTCGTATCAAACACATTTGTAATTTGACCTTACTCACGACATTTGGTTTTGGTGTTAATGTTTATTTGTTACCTATTGCGGTAAGGTGCATTTATTTTGAATTTGTCATTGCTCGATGATCTGTAACAGGAAAATAGTGCTTTGACTTGTATATTTTCATATTACATGGTCTCAAATTGTATCGAAACCCATAAAGCTGTATAAAACTCTTATACTACTAAAAACAACAATATCTTTATTTAAAATATTTTTTAGATTTTAAATGTCCTAATTAAACCAACCTACCACATTCATTTGTTTCCTACATCCAAGTAAATCAACCATGCAAACGTAGTACCTACGCGGTAATAATAATCATTAATCACTTCATTAGTTCGTTCCATATTTGAATCTGTTGCTTTTTTATTTTCCCTGTCATTCAGCCTGCTTTATCTATTCAGCCTTGTTTTTAAATAATTAGGTTGTTGAGTAAATAAATCTAGCTAGTAAGGAGGTTGACCTTACTTTATGCATTTAGAATTTAGAAGATATTTATAAAAAAGAGGAAGTTGGAGAACAGAGAGTGCATCTTTTTTGTGAATAACTTTTTTTTTAACATTTTGCCCCACACTAGGATTATCTCCTGTGTCGTGGGTGCGTTTACAAACATACAAGTTCACATACACAATGACACCCAGACCCGAAACAACAATATGTGGATCTCACAAAGCGTTGTTCCGTGCGGGAATCGAACCCGCGACAGGTTACACGGCAGCCGGTTGCCGTGTAACCTGCAAGGCAACTAACAAATAGATATTTGAATGCTTTGCATATCAAAACGAAATATCATATTTTGTTCTTAAAAATATTGACCACCACCAGGATTTTCTCCAGTGAACTTTACAAGGTTCTTCTATAATTTCCCACCGACCCGAAACAATAAAGAATCGATCTAAGTTTAAAAATAGCCGTTAAAAATTTTGAGGTTATAAAATAAAAGCACCTATTTTTAACTTATCTATGCGGTGGCGCCACGAATGTCAAAGCAAACTCACTTAGTTATTGGCAACACTAATGTTCTTATTTGTGGTCTGACTCAGAATTCTGACATCTGGCCTTCCATGAACGATGTGACATCATCAGCAAATCACGTTTCGCGTAAGACTTGAATTAGAAATAATTGTACCTAAAGGAAAATAATACGTATGTGTGTGTGTGTGTTTGACCTAGTTTTTATTTAGGTCATAGTTGTATTATAGTTTGAAATAGGTATTTGTAAGGAAAATGGGTTTCTTGGTAACTATTTTTGATTTGGGTTGTTGTTAGTTCCAAGGGTTAATAATAACCACTGAACCATTGGTTAAGTAAAAGGTTAAGAATCTGTGATATGCTGCTCGGATATGAGCATCCTGTGCTTAAAGATGGCGAGAGGACTGTTATTTTTTTTATTTTTTTTAAACGGCTGCCGACTGTCTCTTTGGCCGAATGGTCGCAAGAGCGACTGCCGGGCAAGGGGTCTCGGGTTCGTTTTCCGGGTCGGCAAAGTACTCCTGGTTTTTTTTAAATTCTCAGTAGTAGTACGGAGTCTGGAATTGTGCCCGGTATATGGCAATAGGCTCACCCCCTATTACATGGGACTCATAACATAAATAGTGAAAAGTGGGTGTTCCATTGTACTTTTGGTGCCGTAATGTGGAGGGGGCCCTCTTCTGCCTACCCATTTCGGGATATAAGGCGTGATGTTGTGTATATATGTTTTTTAAACGTTGCCCCACATAAGGATTTTCTCCTGTGTCGTGGGTGCGTTTACAAACATACAAGTTCACATACACATGACATCCAGACTCGGAAAAACAATCAGTGGATCACACAAATTAAAAGGTTCAGGTTTATAAAAGAGCAAGAGAGTGTTGCTGCCTTATTTCTGTCAAATGTGTATGTATATCGCCACTTATTAATGTGAGACAATGTATCATGATGTATCACAACACCCACGAACACGTGTAATTAATTACATGTCTGACATAATGAAGAGTTTCTATTTTCTACTCACTAGATGTCGCTATACACTAGCGACATCTAGTGAGTACAATTTTTTTTTAATATTTTTTGTTTCTGTTTGGTATCCATGTTTGTAATCATTTCTGTTTTATTGTTACAGGTAATAATGATTTGGAGTGATGCTGATCGTAATTGGGAAAATGGGAACATCGACTGCTCTGTTTTAGGAGTACGGCCGAATTAATGCTGTTAAAGGTTCGGCTAAGCTCCAGAAAACAAATTTATTTCAAGACATATAAAGTTAGGACTAAATGAAAAATACTGTAAATTAGTAAATTTATTCTAACAACGTTGTTCGGTTTAAAATTAATTGAACGCAAGGATCAGTAAAAATGAATAAAATATAAAAGAAACATTTTGAAAATCGGTCTACAAACGACGGAGTAATCGGTGAACATACATAAAAAAAACATTAATTAGAACATAGTACCTCCTCCTTTTTTGAAGTCGGTACAAATCAATGTACGGGATTGACGAATTGCGATTAAACTTATAAGTTCATAGGTACATTAAGTTTTTTATTTATTTGACTAATTGTCTTTTATCTTTTTTTTTCTTTTATCTTGTGTGTTTGAATGTGTGTGAAAACACTACTTGGAGGTAGATTGAAAATTACAATTATTTACTACTATTATATAAAAGATAATAAATTGAATAAAAACAAAACAAAATGGCGTTACCTTAGCATCGTTATCTACGCTAATTTAGAAGTATTTCCATTATGTTTTATTTTGACAAGCTAAGCATCTAAGGAACCCAATCAAAAAGCTTTACCTGGAATCCATTTTGGATATTTTTAGACGAGGCACGCGAAGTTTTTTAGTTTAATTTTTTTTTTGTTACCAACGGCTATGGAGTTTGGATTTTTATTCGTTGCCTGAAGTTCTTTTGAAGGAATATTAAGTGTTATATTTATGGGAGATTAGCAACAATAACTTTGTTAAGTTACAAACTATATTGTATTAAGTAAAACTGAAATGCGTTTAAGTTTTTTGTTCTTTTCGTAAGTTTCTCACTTTTCCGTTAAAACAGAAAAGTTTTACAATAAATAATACTGCACTGCACGGTTGGTGCGGTGGCTGGGCAACCGGCTGCCGTGCAACGTGTCGCGGATTCGATTCCCGCACGGAACAACACTTTGGTGTCATGTGTATGTGAACTTGTATGTTTGTAAACGCACCCACGACACAGGAGAAAATACTTATGTGGGGCAACGTTTAAAAAATAATCTTACTTTACTGGTATAGATGATAAGTTTTTTTTTTTGAAGGGAGGAAAATCATCGAATGATTGCTCCTGTCTGGGTGAGGCGGGAGGGAGTGTCAGACTCTTACTGATGGTTTTAACCACCCCGTTCTTACTCCTGAACCGGCCTCCTTTCGAGCCGGAGCCCCGGTAACCCGCCTTAAGTCCTCCGCGGCATAGATGATAAGTTGGGATTCAATGTCTAAATGGGTTCTGTTCTAATTTTGAACCTTATTGTTTTAAAATTAGGGCAAAAATAAAAATGTTTTTTTTTCTCTAGTTCCGATCCAAAGCAGAGGTTGAGATGGATCCAGATGTTAAAGAAGTATAGGTTGGTTATTAATTTCACCCACTAGGTGCAAATTTTTTTTGTTTGATTTTTTTTTAGTTTTTTTTTATTTCACCCACTCTAGGTGCAAATAGGAAACAATCGATAGTCTTCACACACACATCCAAACAAACTTTCTATCAATTATAAATCGTAATGAGACAACATAATTACAATACTACAAGATTACATAATAAGAATGAAGCTTAATTCTTCAGAGTGTGGGCAGACGAATTGAGGTTATGCGTAAGAAAGAGTCGACCTTGACTTAGTTGCAATACTTAAAAAAATTTGGTAATTAAAATCAAAAACTTGGAAGTCTTCTTAAACCAAAATAAAAAATAAATAAAAACAACATAGAACACATTTAGAATTACAGTTTGCTCAGATTTTATAGTAAGTAATAAAAAGTCTTACACTCGTATTAGTTTACTTAATCTAGTCTTATACAATATACATGCGAGGAAATAACGTTCTAAGTATATATAGGTATTACCCGAACTAGGTTTATTTAAACCTGTGTTTCAGGCTATCAATGCAAAAAAAGTGATTTGATGGATATAAATAATAAATTAATGAGGTTTTTTTTCTGCTTTTAGCACGGAGCTTATTGTGTCTGGTGTATTAAAATAGGTCGTTAAAGAATTATTATGTCAATCTGCAAGAATTATTGTATCAATCATTTGGTTGGCGCGGTTGCTGAACAGCTGGCTGCCGCGCAACGTGTCGCGGGTTCGATTCCCGCACGGAACAACTCTTTATTTACTCTATAAATTATTGTTTCGGGTCTGGGTGTCATGTGTATGTGAAATTGTATGTTTGTAATCGCACCCACGATACGGGAGAAAATCCTAGTGTGGGGCAATGTTTTTAATTAACAAAAAAAAAAATATTGGACATTCTCAGCTCTAGAACGGAATCCGAAATTATGAGTTGAGTACCTAGTCACGTATTAGGCACTTTTCATCTACCTATTCGATCGACTTGAAGTTTACTAAGTTAGAAAACAAGACAAAAAATCTTTATTTCACACGCTAAAACAGGTAGCACACGGATTTTACACATACAGTTTATAAATGCTTACTGATGTCCCAAATCTGTGGTGAAATGGTACCAGTTCAGCATGTGTAAGACAGGGCCTTGCGCTGATATTCTACTGGTTCCTTAAGTGACTCGCGGACGAACAAACCACCGATCGGACAGGAATTAGCAATTTAAATTAATTACTAAAACATATACAACAAAATACACATAACAAAATAAATTAACATAAAAAAATCATAAACGGGTAGTTACATGCATTAAAAAAACACATAACATAACATACCATCACGGCTTTTATCCCCGTAGGGGCAGAGGTGCATATTATGCCACTGTACAATGTAACACCAACTTTTCACTATTTATGTTACGAGTAACACGTAATAGGGGGTGAGCCTATTGCCATATACAGGGCACATTTTCAGACTCCGGGCTGATTCTGAGAATTTTTTAAAAACCCAGTAATATTTCGCCCGACCCGGGAATCGCACTTGCGACCACTCGGCCAACGAGGCAGGCATTATGCATTAAAAGAAGTTACTTTAAATATACCCAAAAATATACAACCTATCAATATCAATAAAAAAAAACTACTACGATACGGAAATTTTCGCAATGGGCACTAGAACCTTACCTTATTCCATAAGATCATAACTGGCAAAAATGGCTGCATATTAAGTAACAGAACAGAGGTTGTAAACTCTAAATCTGCGGTGCGTGGGAGACATAATAAGGTTGTACATAATAAAGGAAAGTCAACCTTGACTTAGTTGCAATACTTAAAATTGTCAATGGAATATAAACCACAAAGAGTAATAACGCTTTAACAACCTACGCTGATGATTCATTGAGGCTTGTCTGTGTGAAGCTGAAGTTGTAATCAATTTTGATCTTAATGTAACGTGTAATTAAGCTTTTTTTTATGGCGTATATCGTAAACGAGCAGACGGATCACCTGATGGCAAGCAATCGGCGTCGCCCATGGACACACGGAACACCAGAATCGTTACAAGTGCGTTACCGGCCCTTTGGGGATTAGGAGTTTGAGGATTGTTGGGGATTCGGGGATTGGGGAGATTGGTGAAGTGGGGAGGGACCTGGGCCTCCGGTAACCTCACTCACACGACGAAACACCAAGCAAGCATTGCTTCACGTCGGTTTTCTGTAAGGCCGTGGTATGACTCCGGTCGAGCCGGCCCATTCGTGCCGAAGCATGGCTCTCCCACACTTAAAAACAAGCTTATGTTTGATGCATTATTGATGCACAATTTTGACATAATATGTACTTTCTTGTTTCTTGAGAGTAAGGAATTTTCACCAGCTGGGTAATAGAAAGACCTATTGCCAGACTACGTGCAATAAAAATTAGTTTTTCGCGTTATGAATGTTGTAATTTTGCAATAGACTTGATAAATATGAAAATAGGAATTATTTCACTGCTGAGCGAAGCCTTAAAGGCCTAACTTTCCAGACTGTTTTACACTAATCCTCGTGCTGGACAGGCAGTTCACTGATCGATGTTAGTTGATCGAAAGCTTAATTCTTTGAGGATACTGCTGCCCATCTTTCGGTAACCATTCCCTGTTTATGGACATTCCCGGACCCCAAAAACTATGTTTGGAAAATTTCTTGAACAGTATTTTTGTCAATTTTAGTATTTTTATGCAATCCAAAAGGAATTTCATCTAGGAAGTCATTAGTTTGATTAAGATTTTTTGTATTGTTTGTCTCTTAATCATTTGGTTTTTTACGTTTTGATTAAATTACTTTGTCTAGTTAGTATGTATGACATTTTATTAGCTTGAAGTCGTAAATCTCCTTGAATTCGCGAGTCTATGTATCCGGATTCCGTTGTCATTAATTTTCGGCTATTTATGCATAGGATATTACAATTTATTCGTTGTTAATTAATGATTAAATTCCTCATTGTAACTTAGATTGACTTTGAGTTATTAATTAATAATTTATTAATGTTGTTTCGTTCTGATTTCTTATTAAATTATGATGATACCGATGACTGCCACTTGACGGCCATGGATAAGTGCAACTCGTGATTAATAGTTTCCAGGTTTTTCTTTAACTTTATTTATTAATCCTATAAATTATTCCCGGTAACCCCCAATTTACATCGTAAAGCCGTTAATTTATAGACTTCAAACGCTCTCTTTTCGGAATTCATCCCAAATGATCCCCGAAACTTTAAAATTAACTTGTCTTAAAAATAGTCGGTTTTGGTTGAAATCGTAGGAGCACAAGCAGTGGCCGGTCGCTGGCTGCTTCCAAGTTTGTATTGAGCCTATCCATTCAAGCCTTCGCGCACACAGGCAGAGAACACATAGTCACACCACGCACACAAAGATAAACAGAGCGAGTTTGACACTTCGTGGCCGTCGGATCAGTTGGCCGATGCTCGGCGTCGCGGCACGATCGCTCACCGCCGCCATCTTGAATTTTACGGAACGCGGGCTATTTTTTTAATAAAAATAAACTAAACGTGTCAACTGTGTAAGTGTGTGCTAATGCTAACGTTCTTGTGGAGGTTTTAATAATTACAATTTGTTTCAAATGCGACCGGTAAACGACGATTTCGGTATTCACCATAAAGTTTTTTTTTTTAACGTGGCATTAACCGGTGTTATGTAAATTGCAAAATAATTATCGGGAAATCGATTTACTTATGTATAGAATATTGTTTGCTATGGTCTAAGGTGTTGTTCACGATGGATTTGTCCAGGTTTGTCTGTGCTCCGAAATTTTAAAATTTTAAATAATCTTGTTTCTGGGTGAATGACGTTCCGCCAAAATGTAGGTTACGGTTAAGACTATCATATTTTGTGAACTATTTAAACTGAATTCTGGTTAAGATGAATTGGCATTTGAAATAAGAATATTTGTAACAATTTTGACACTTTAACTGACAGTTTTTGTCTATTGTTGATGGTTAGACTGAAACACATGCTTCTTACAAAAATATTAAAAATTTTGCTGCCATTTATTTATAAAAATTTGTTACTATGTTGTATTCGACATTCCGTATTAATCTTGAGGATGTTATTATTGCGTTTCCGTTATTATTTCTGCATTTGCTATAATTATTTAAGGTAACAATGGTACTATGATCTCACTAGCTCGGCAGTATTAGTCAGTGTTACCGCATTTGTGATATTTATAGGTAAAATAATGTATTTAATACACACATTCTGATATCAAAGGATACAGTAGAACATATTTGTATAGTTAGACATTTTATTATAAATAAATATTAATTAACTTTGTAAGCAAATCTTGTCTGAAATATCCTGACAATAAGACATTATTTTCAAAAATCCTCCATCCTCCATTCCGAATGTTACCCCCCTTAAATAGTTTAATAAACAAACTTATGTCAGTAGATTATTATCAAACAATAATATTATCTTTCTTTGTAAGTTAAATAGACAAATAAATAATAACACAATCCTACATTCTACATTTCATTTTCATTGAACCAGCTGTTCAATTAAATTCCTTTACTTCATTTAACAGCTGAATAAAAAAATACAGCTAGTCTATGAACGTCTATTTTTTGCGGAGTCTTATTATTTTCGGCTTAGATGAATCAAATCTTGTTACAAACTGACGAACGAACGGTAAAAAAAGATTCTATGGCTTGTCTAAAGGTTCTTAATCTTGATGTTAGTGTAATCAAACAGATCGGGTCATTAACAAATTAAATTCAACTGCTTTTTTAATCTGTGGAACAATTTGAGTTCTGTCATGAGGTTGACAATGAATTAAAAAGTTTTGTAAAAATAACAGATAAAATTATTTGATTTTGAAATAGGAATTATTTAAAATTGTATTATTATAAAATTTTTAATCTGATTATTACTGGCTATCCAGAAAGCTTTTAATACGATTAAAAATTTGTCTGTAGGTATTTAAATATCATAAAGGATTTCGAAGGCTAATCTGATGACGTCACTTTTCCAAAAAACTAACTCATTTATGTTCCTTTTTTAAAACACGTAGGATACCAGTTCAAAACTTTTTTTTTAATACACCTGAGTCAGAGATAACGTCATTCGTTCGTCATAAAGATGACAAAATTCTTTTACTACTAATTCAAAGGATTTACGACCTTACGTCGTATGATATAATGTTTTATTTAGCATTTATGTGTGAGTTATGTGACTAGGTATTTATGTATGTCTAAATTGTTATTCGATAGTTCGTTAGCTATTTTTGTTCAAATTGTCAGTTATTAGTAGAGAAATAATGTATTCTACATAGACTTACTAAAATACTGATCAGCTGAAAAAGTTATCGAATGAGTAAATAGAAATGTATGGAATTGACATTGACATTCGACAAAGTATGTCAAATCATATGTCAAGTCAAACATTGTGTTTTTTGTATGACTTACTTAAGGTCCTATGTCCCCTAGTTGGGGCAGAGGACGTCCGCATATGTCCTCCATCTCTTTCTGTAAATGCGTTTTTAATTAATTAATTATATTAACATAATACAATATTTAAAATTATTATACAGATGACTGCATACTAAACAATGACGTCGTAGTTGGAAACGTCAAATTATAAGCAAAAATAATTTTAAATTAGAATATTTACAATTGTTCATATCTTTAAAAGCTTTTTAACATTAATTTCAATTATAGTATTTAAGTACATACATGTAATAAAATATTAGTTTAATAATAAAAGAATAATATTTCTGATCAGGGCACCATGTTTACCATTCTTGTTTAGTTATTTGTGCAAAAGCATCTAATGTAATAATAAATCCGTATTTATGTAATAAACCGCTGATACCGTACCTTAAATTAATGTAGGAAAATAATACAAGGACAAACTCAAGGAAAACCGGTTAAACAATAGTAAACCATAAGGTTTAGGTTACAAAATTCCAGTGATATACAAAAAATATAGGTACCCAGTTGTATTATTTATTCGTAAATAAACGTAAAAATGATGTTATTGTAAATACCTGAAGGTAAAAGTACCTAAAGTGAGTAAATAATATGAATTAAGACTTCATAAATGTTGTTAAAATTCTAAGTATCGAAATTCCTATCAGTCGGGGATTATACAAATATTAGTAACATGAGGCAAGAATCCGGTGTGTCAAAATTCGACTGTGGAATAAACTCTCAAAAAAAATACAACCTTTTTGGCGATAACAAACCTTTTTAGACGAAGATAAATTCGAAAATGTCCCAGCTAAAGTGTACAAAGATACTAAAGAGGATAATCTATTTTTCTCAGGTGTTTAAAACTTTGATCCTATTCAAATATTCTATTTAATACCACCAATCAGAACGTCCCCCTAGATTAATATCAACTATCAAGATAATTCCGATTGGCTAATCCAGTTCAATTTGGCGAGACCTGTCCAACTAGTTTGTAATAACGTATATTTCGGTCTACTACTTGATTTTGCCTTTCACACCGTTGAATTATGAATTCGAGACTAGTTGCCGTCCTACGCAGATCTTTAAGATACGAAAAGGGTTTGCAAATCCTGTTGATGGAGGAGAAGAGAAAGTGAATGATGATAATGATGACGATGTAAATATCGATTGGTATGAAGAAATTGAAGATTTTTTGGATGACGAGAATAATAACCATGTTTGAAGAATTCAGGGTATGGGATTAGAATTCGTGTTAAATAGAATGATTAATGAAGTAAATTATAAAACTCCAATTTCAAGAAACATCGTTATTAAACGAACAACTAACTGTTATCAAATTCAACGAAAGCGAAGTGCATCTAAATTGGATCGATAAATACATAAATAAATGTGGCATTGAATTCACAGTAAATCTACAACATGAAATGCTATCGATAGATAAGATATTTCTAAGATATGTTAAAGCGGAACTGTTTTGACGTAATACTGACGATATAGATGAATTTTATAACAAACATCACACACTAAGTTTATTCAATGATGTCAAGTTTGTAGATGTTCAAGGACGTGGTCGATGTTTTTTGAATTAATCAATGCATAATGTGAGAATTGTTCTAGATAAATATGGCATGTCTAAGAAAAGCGTTGTATTTTAAAACTTAGACCAACATTTTAAAAGTTCCGATGATAATGTTTAAATGTGTAAAGATATGGAAACAGTACATGATGGAAATGTAAAAAATAACGGTAAAGTTAGTGAAAGAGGAGTAGAGAAGAAAGTTAAAACTATGACAGAGCGTGCATCGGTTGAAATATTAAAATACAATTAGCTTCAGTTAATTTGAAACGCGACGACTGTAGAGGTGTGACAATGGGATATGTTGACGCTTGTCACTCAGTAGGGTTGGCAGACAAAAACGGGAATGTATGACAAACAATTATTACGGAAAGTTCTAAAGAGAAAAATAAGTAAAAGTGAGACGAACTATGCTAATACTAAACTGTAAAATAAAATGTGACACAATTCTGTTACACTTCTGTAAATCTCTTCGTGAAAGCTTCCTCTATTTCTTAAGTGTTTTTGTTAACTCGTTTATAAGCGAATGCTCAATAAATAAAAACAGATTCAAAGGTAGATTTTAGACTAGAAGCATTTAGATGTTTGTCTCCAACAAATTCTGCTTCAGATAAAATCTGTCTCGTAAATTTAAATCTTGTTGTCCTGATCTCACGAACGACATTCAAACGACCATCTTCATTTAAAATGCATTCGAATTTAACTTCATCTAACTCAATTAGAATGAAATCATTAATCATAATTTTAACAGTCTCATACAGGTGTTCCAAGATCAATAACAACATATTTTATTTAAAAATTAGTATTTGATTTGATATTTATTATGTCGTGGACTCCAGTGGCAACCATATTTGCTACATCCTCTCACTTTGAATATATTATTAGAGGGCTTTGACCAACAGTTGCAATGGCAATTCTATTATACATTTTAGATTTCACCAGCTGTGTTATATTTTGTATGGAAACTAGTTTTTATTTATTTATCTAAATCATTTTCTTGATTACATGTTAATCAAGTTTTTGTTGAGATTAAATTAGAAATATAGAAGTAAAGTAAAAATATATCATTAAGTTCTTCTGCTAGGATTGACCATAGAAGATCCTTATTTTATCAACTTATTCCGAAAATACAATAGGGCTTTCCCCAAGAAAATATCAAATGAGTGAGATAACGACATAACAATGTAAGTAGAAGCAACGAAGTGTGACCCTTTTAAACACCATAATGATACGATAATCAGTTTTCGCATGTCAATCTCCCATCTCAACGTAAGAAAGTATGGAAGAACTATGGAAAACTTCCCACGTGCCTTACTCGTGGTATAAAAAAGAAAGTTAGGTAATAAATACAACATCATTCTAGCTCAGACTTAGCTGGCTTCTTTGGAATTAGACACGTAAGCTAGATTAGCTATAGTTGTCCCTTCAGCAAATCTAAACTTAGGCGACAAATCACTAGATCAAGCCCACACTAAATGGCCAATTTGTCAAAACACTACTGATAAATTTACAAAAGAATGGATGGCTTCAAATCCTGTACTTAACTACAATAGATTGCTTAATACCATTAAAAATAAAATTTACCTTTTTGATACGCTTAGGACGATATCTTTACAATCTAATTTCGTTCGAACAAGTACCTGCAAGTCTATGCAATATTGCATTTTTATTGATCTGACACGAAACGTCATCGATAAACTCTGATAACATCGAATGTACTGATTACTACATGATCATAAGTCTTACTAATTATTTTAATTAAAACAGGAACTAAATCACTTGAATAATTTGTATATTGTGTTGCAATTTTGTCAGAAAGAAGTTCTTTAATCTGTATTTTGCAATGTTTAAGACAAATGCTATTTGTAATAGTGTTTTCTCTCTAGCTGAAGGAAATAGAGCTTGTAATGATACTAATTTGAGGTTTGACAATTGCGCAATATTTGTTGAACGATTCAGCATTTCCAACATTGTTTAACTAAAGTCTGTAACTATAACTATAGTTGATCTATAAAATTGAGTGAATAATAAAATTAATAAAGTGATTTGTTTTAAGCGTTTGACATTATTAATGTCAGCTATTCATTTTAATGGCGTCTCTTTCAATGGGTTTATTCTGATATAGGCTTGCATCCAAACGAATGCCAACTTAGCTCAACTTGGCAAGGCTTAAGACCGGCTTCCCTCCAAACGTCTTCCACAATGTCAAATGAACACTATATTACAAAATAAGCTGTTGTTATCTGATCGTAACTTGAGCAACTTAATGCATCTGCATTCGTATTGTTCTCTTTTGCATTTTATTTTCGTACACCGATTTTAAAACGATTTGACCTCTAAAAAGTTTTATAGCAACAGATTTTTGTAGTGCACAGTAATTTTAGGCACTATGTATTTACTAAAACGACTTCTAACAATTCAATCCATTTAAAGAAACAACTACAAGTCAGCCGAGATAACGAAGCGCCGTCAAAGTATTCACAAACCAGGCCAGTACGCGATTATGTGGACCTGTAAGGCATCCAAGTCGCATTTTGTTTTGATACTTTCTTGCCCCGCGGCCATATGCTCCGCAATGGAGATCATAATAAGCAATACTTACAGAAAGGTGAAAGGTGCACGTAAAAGTCTCTAATTGCACTGCACTAAGAATTATGAAGTAAGAAGTGTTTAACCTAATGACGGATGACTGAACCAAATTGGATCGTCTTGTGAATTTGATGTTCGTAATAACAGTCTTTATTATGCTCTAGTTAATAACGATGATGAATTGCACTTTGATATTGGGAAGGTTAAAATTAAAGAGAATAATTACTGTAATGCAATTATAGATCTTGATTCTGCTGTTATTAAGATCGATGATAATAGAAATAATTTAGTGTGGGGTGGGCTTCGGCTTCCAATTGTAGGTACTTACCCTACAGCGATACGTGATCATAACATCCACAACTACCGTATCAAACGCTTGTTTCGTGCATCCCGTCTCTCGGCAATCCCGTTAGTGAACCGGTCTCGGAATGCCGTGCGTTCCCCACATTGTTTTGACGAATATGAGACTGATTTTAGTTCTCCAATACTTCTTTGTTCTCCTGGTACTTTCGCGTGCAATTTTCGCTATCCGTGTCAGTGGTATAATGATTAAAATTTAATTCGTTGTTTGGTTTCTACTTGGAATTTACCACTGGATCAAAGCACAACCTCAGAAACCCTTTTCTTTAATGGTACTTTAAAGAAATTGCTTTTGTTTATGTTCCCCTACAAAGTGTACTTTAGTAAACCACAACGTTAAACGTCTACATGCGGTTTTCTGTATTCTATCGTGGTAGGTTAAAATGAACGTGTTGGAAAAATATTTCTTCTGTTTGATCCAAATATAGACAAGATATGTTCGAAAAGTTTACTATAGGTATTTAAACATGTTTATAAAGAGGGTCCATAAATATTGATCCTTAATCTTCAGGTTCACTCATCTTACTTTCGAAATCGGAATTCATGACCTCTGAATCACCTACCAAAAAATGTTTTAACCCAACGAAATGATTCACACATGCAATGACGATCGTGTTACTCACATCTTATGCAATTTAACTTAAGAAAAGCCTGTTACAAACCGGTAACTGAAGTTCTTGGCGTGTGTGCTCAGAATCTTGATAATCTAAAGATGCAATCCTAGTTGCATGCTTAAGTAGTTTTAGAAACTGCATTAGCAAAGGAGATAAAGATGGCTTCACGCCTTGGAATATAATGGAAGTCATTAGTGTTGTGGTTAGGCTGTTGACTCAACGAGAAGGTCCGAATTTGAATGCAGACAATTGATTTGAACTGAGTGCCGTTAATTTTAATACGGCGATTGTGAGTGCATTAGGGGACTGCCTTTGTTCCGTTTATTGAGTCCAAGCTTCCAGAAAATTAGGTCCAACGACCTGAATATTGGTGCAAGGACTCCTTTCTTAATTGTCGAAGTATGATTTGTTACATTATCTATGACCTTGTCGAATATCAAATACAAAAAGACATGTAATCTTAGCTATTCTAAATTAAAGTGTTAAAGAAAGAAAACAACATTGCTTTAATAATATTGGTGTTGATATTCATTAAGTATCTAATCTACATTCGCAGCATAATATTCTAGTTAAACGAAATGCAGCAGATATCTAAAGACGAGATCTATTCAAATGTGACAACCATGTAATTGATATGCAGCATACTAAGAATTTAGTAATAACATTAAGTACTGACAGTTCTTCTCAGAAATTGTATGAAAAGATATATTTTATAGACTTAATCAATCATATGGATGATGGACTAAACGATATATTAACTGTTGGAAAGAATTTGGCTTTCGAAAATCAACAGACGCGCTTACGAATAGCAAACCAAACTAGACGATTGTTAACGAAAAATTCTTAAAGACTAAACATTACTTACAATTTATTCATTTTAAACAAAGCAGTTTTGACGTCAAAAATATTTAGTTGTGCATGTAAGTGATTTCACGGTTGTGTCACGTAACGGTGTGATGCGGTCAATGGTCATAGAATGGATCTCTTTGGCGCAAACGCTGTTCTGACACGCACAATAGATGATTCGTCTTGAGAAACTTAATTAGTTCGCACGAGATCACTCTGGTCTTTTGTTACAATTTCTACATTATTTACAGGTTTTGAATTTTGATTAATTAATGATTTGGACATTTACATCCTTGATACTTTACTTTGTAGCGTTAACACAAAAGAGATACGTTTAACCCTTAAAAGTGTCTAAAGATGTATTCCATTTCTAATAGAACTCTAGTCAAGTAAATAATTAAAGAGATTATGTGAGTAATAGCTAATATTATCAATAGAACTTGGCTTTGTTTCTTCATCGATCACATTCTTATTGGCGAAACAAAGGATTATTTGTTGCCAATATTTCGGATAAAAACTCCAATAATGCTTCTTTATACAAACGACTGTATCAAATGAATCCCTACCCTAATCAGTATCATGGAAGGCTTAATGTTACTCATTATTAAAAACTCCCGCATATTCTTTTACACTTCAAACATCATCAACATCAATTATAACTCTTGTCTCTCTTTAAATAAAGTTGGTTGCAGCTTAATCTTTACCGAGTAATTCGATACATTTGACGGTGTCTTTGGAATCATGATCTGAAGAAACTGGTTATATTATTAAGAGAAGGACATTGGTCTCTGGGTGTCATTTGTTAGGATTGACTACCGATCACTGTTTTATGCGCTTTGTTAACGACCTTTTTAGAAGGGTAGAAGGTTTAAAATTGCGCAAGAGCTTATGATTCTTCTTTTTCTTTGTTATGTTATTAAACACAATGACATTCTTGTTTATTAATGACTAACTATTGCCCGCGAATTCGTCCGCGTAGAATATGAGTATTAGGACATAACTTTTTCTAAAAATTTTTTTTTTAAAATAGGCTATGTTACTCCATACTACATCAACCACCTGCCAGGACACTGCAATTTTATTTATCTGTGTATTCTTGGTTAGCAATTTGGCGCTGATCGCTTACCATCAGATCGGTCTGCTCGTTTGCCTCCTATACCATAAAAAATGCAATGCAGTTTTAGACAGTGACTGATTGTTTCTATTATATAACAAATACAGGATCGTTTTCCTAAATATAATCTTCTGGTTTATCATATTAGTAATTTTGAACTCCCCAGTAGGTAGAGGGGTCACTTATATTATTAAGATCACTATTGGTATGAACGGCATGATTCATTTTAGGGGAAAACCGTACAGATATTACTAACGTTAAAATAACAGTTATAACTTTGTCAATCTCTTCCGTTGTAGCTATTAAATAAAACGTTGACGTAAATAATATTTTGGTTGCACGATTAGTGTGTGTTATCGCATTGCTAAAAGATAAACATTTGAGTTATTAGGAAGTAGCTGCTAAGAGCTAGTCAGAGACCTTAGTACGAGTTAGTTTTACGTTTAAAGTATTCGAAACGAATGCTCCCTGGTCAGTACCAGGGAGCAAAAATCTGGACTCCATGCATTATTAGTGAACTCCATGCATTATAAGAACTTAAAAGTGATGAAGTGCTTCCTACTTACTACTACCTTCGAAACCACTTCATCAACAAACCAGTTACATTGGTTCTATCTTTGAATATATTTCAAAATAGATAATTTTCTACATCTCCTACAACATCTTCTTGACTCTGGGACGCGTCAGATAAGGGGGCTTACTCTTGAATCCAATTCCGATCGACGACATTGTACTCTCGAGTTGCAACACTAGCGCCCGTTGCATCCGTATTGCGTGGATAATAAATCAACTAAATGGTATTGAGTTTGGCTTTATATTCCGTACCCTGAATGCTATTTTAACAGCTACGATAGGGGTTGTATAGTTTTGACATTGAATAATTATTAAGATTTTATTAAGATTGGTTTCAAGAGTACCTAAGCACCCAGATTTCATCATTTCGTCATCTTTCTAGTTGTTGGCTACTTTAGACCTTGTCATGCAGAATTTGCAGTAGGAACGTCTGCTACCTTTTTGTTCCTTCATTTGTTTCTCCCATTCCCTTTCAATACTGATCAATAATTGAATATTGTATCAGTTTTATTGTGCTAGTAAGCCAAGGAAATCTGCATTTATAATAATATGGTAACATAGCAGTAGGCGGCTAGCAATTTGTCATTCAAGCATTGTTAAGCGACAAGCTTTGTCAGTTTATTGACAAGAATATGCTCTATTGACTTAGTTTTAAAGTTCAATTTTTAAATGCTGCTTTTAAAATTCGTTCTTGTTTTTTTCAATTGTGTTTTTCGAAATTTTGTAACTATCTTACCGCCTGCGTTTTGCCCACGGCTTTAGTCGAGTAGTCAAAGGAAAAAGAAGTAGGTAGTCTTTTTTTAAGGGGGGAAATCATCAAAAAACTACTTCCGCCTGGGTGAGGCGGGAGGACGTATCAGACTCTTACTGACTAAAAACCACCCCGTTCCTTCTCCTGCACGTCGAGCCGGAGCCCCGGTAACCCGTTAGGTTCTCTAGTAGGAAGTCTACATATATCTACTATTTCTCCTGAGACTAAGATAAGCAAAACAACCTCAATTTCGCATTTTACAATATTTATGGAAAAAGATTAGCAAATTTTTGTCCATTTATGAATGTGATAACATGCACACAGGAGAAAATCATAGTGTGGGAAATAATTTTGAGATCTCTGGTTTCTTGATCATATTGCCACTCCTACAACGCTCTTTAAATGAGCCAAATATATGAACAGTCACGTAGCCTTTTTTACGACCTACCTCAAAAACTATATTTGCGTAACACCTCTGTTGATTAAATAATGCTTTGATCAAATATGCTCGACGCAAAATCGCTTACTGACATAAACATACATTGTTTTCCTAAACACGGTACATTGGTTATATGTTAATTTGTTTAATGCGCCATTAATTTAATGTTTGACAATTTAATTTTGTTGTGTGGCGAAATTGTTTAATTTATTTTGTGATAATTATGGCGTAGGTTATTACTTATTACTTTCTTGGTTTCAATTGCTATTAAGAAAGTAATTTTTATTTATTAGTAATTTCAAGCCAAAATTTAAAAATAATCGAATCATGATAATATGCCATTGTGCCATTCATTATTTTTGGTGGCCAGTTAATTTTCTTTTTTACGTTCGAAATTCAAAACTTGTAAACGAGACGATCGTCAGTTTGGGTCGAAAAAAAAGGTTTTATTTTCATTCAAAATGGCGTTTTCCATTTACGTAAACATTTTTGTCAATTAATAACAATAAACTTTTAGTATTGACATTGCATGCCTTACTTATTTCGGTACACGGCCTCTTACTAAAAATAATTACTCAAAATTTTTATCGGGTATGATTGTGACTTATCAATGAAAATGGCATAACAATAATTTATAGTTGGTATTTATTTATTGATCGAGGATATCGAGATACGCAGTGGCCTTAAACGAACAATTATGTCATTTGTGATATTGTTGTATTTGTATATGGTAATACATGTATGAGATAATATTTATACATACATAGTGCTTACATGTCACAACTGGATACGTAAATTAATAAAAATATCGAAGTGATATTTGAGACAATTTTTTTTTAATTTGATGGGCCGACAGTTGACCACTATTTGCTATGTTGCTAGTTTAGTTGGGAATTTAGAACCATATGGTAAATTTCCAGATAGGCATTGTAGGGGCAGGAATAATAGTTCGTTAACACTTAGTGAGAATTAATTATATTGTCTTTGTATTACACGTTAATAAAATATGAATAGAATACAGTTTATTGTTTGATTCACAGTACGTGATATCTTATAAGGGTACAATTCCTGACTGCTAATACAAAAATATCGTTCGATGGGAATCATGTATTATGACGAACTACACACATAAACGTGTACATGCATTTACATGAATATGTGTGTGGGTGTCCCTACACCATTCCCCCCTTACGAAAATAAAAGTCCAAAGGACATAAACCTACAGGCATTATTAGTAGTCTATTTATTCTCAAACGGTTTTGATAGGACAAGTCACGTTTCGATTTAATGCGTTTATCTGTATTTATTTCTTTATTTTTTTAATTTTGTATTATTTTTGTATCTGTGTGCGTGCATACTGTTTTATAAGAATTTATTCGAATAAATGCTTTTTCTTTCTTTCTTCTATTTATAACTGCAAAAACTTCGAGTAAGTACATTTCAATCAATACTTTGATTGCTAAAATATATCACATATTGTCATGGAAAACGCTTTGTAACCGACTTCCAAAAAAAAAAGGAGGTACCTACTATGTTCCAATGATTGTTTATTTTTTATGGTGCATGAAAATTGTATCAGTACCTAGTATATCAAACCTTTAATCTTTTTAACTGCTCTTTAAAACAAAAGACGAAAAGAACTGCTCAAAGGTTCATATCGCCTTTATCTAAGTTGGTTCTTACCTGACATTGAACCTAGTTAATATCTAGCCACGGTACGTAAAGACACTGAGATTTAATGACACTTAATTGTTGACAGATTGTTATCATACATAAATACATAACTTCATGCCTGTCTTCCATTAGGTTTTTTTTCCGGGTTACCGGGGCTCCGGCTGGAAGTGCAGGAGTAGGAACGGGGTGGTTTTTAGTCAGTAAGAGTCTGACACTCCATCCCGCCTCTCCCAGACGGGAGAAGACATTCGATGATTACTCCCCCTTAAAAAAAACTTTTATGATTAAAGTCCCTTTGCAAAAATAGGATTCGAAATGATAAAATCAGAATTGAGTATCATTCATGTGCTAAAAGTTGCGATGTTTTTATCATAGATGTCAAAACATTTGAAAATTGTAAATCTACGAGAATGTACTGTGAACTATTATTTACTTGTAAATAACGGATACAGGTGTAACCTTCAGTTAAAAAGCGTAACATTACATTGAGAGCTAATCTATTCCCTAGTCTTAACATTCACTAACCTCGGAAACTTAGTATTATCCGTTTTGAGTTCTACAGAGATTCGTAATTAAGATATTTTTGTTTTAAATTACTTTTAGGCAATTTTAGCATTGAGAGAATACAAGAATGTATGAGGCGTTAGGCTTATTATTCTGTGAAGAGCAGAAGAGTGTAGATCTATGAACTTAATACATAATTAGTACTTGCTTCGGCAGTACATATACTAAAATTGGAACGATACAGAGAAGATTAGCATGGCTCCTGCGCAAGGATGACACGCAAAATCGTGAAGCGTTCCACATTTTTATCCACGCCTGAATCACTGTTTTCCAAAATACAAGCTTATAGCTTAATTTGGAGAGCAATGTCAGTATCGATCGTAATTCACACTCGTTCATGTAATTGCCGCATTTCTGTGAATGTAATATTGTGAAATTTTTGTACAATAAACAATTTTTATTTATTTATTTATTACTAAATCGCTTCGCTGCTGCCTGATATTTGATCTGTGCACATGAGTGTATTCCTTCCGATCTTCAATAGGCTTTAAGTCTGAAGATCATTGCATGATCATGGCCCCTATTTCTCAAAGGCGACTAAGAGATCCATAATCCAGTAGTGGATTGTCATAAGCATAAAATCTTTTGTTTATTCGTAGATGAAATCTGAAAATGTTCAAATCAACATCATCATCTTTATCATCAACAGCTTATAAATGTCCACTGCTGACCAAAGGCCTCTTCTCACACGGAGAAGGTTTGAGCATTAATCACCATGCTTGCTTATTGCGAATTGGTGATTAGAAATTATAAGCCCAGGTTTCCTTACGATGTTTTCCTTCACCGTTTGTCAGTGGTGTCTAGATAATCTCATGCATGAGAAGCGGGCGTCTTAAACCTCCAAGCCACCACGACATCTCAAATCGACTTAGTTGTTCTATTTTAAACCGTATACTTAAAATGGTTCTGCAGTTTTTCAATAAAATACCACTCCAGTCTCCTGGCTACCAGGATAGCAGTGGGCGGTAGAACGTCGGCGACTAATTTCGCCGACCGGTTTACTGAATCGAACACAATTTTTCAATTAGCACCGTCTTTGGCCGACAACTTTGGCCGACATTTGTCGGCGTAACCTAATTAATTGACCGCCATTGAGACAATGATTTTAAATGATTCTGTACTGTTTTAAGTGATTAGCTTGTGTAGTTTTTTTGGAATGGCGCCTTGAATGACATGTGGGTGGAGATCAATGATTTATTCTCTCAGAAACTATTTCGTAACTTGCTCCATATATCATACGATTAATAACGAAACTAGTAAAAATGGTTAAGTAGATCTCCGCCTACTTTTCCTAAGGCTATGATGAGACAAACAGGATGTTATGCAGTTTTATAAAGTTGATTGTATTGGACTACAATTAACCGCTCACTGATGGACTGACTGACAGACTATTATGTATTTCATATTTGTTGACGTTTCAAAAGTACCAAATTATAGTTTAATTAAAATAAATGCTTTGACTTTGACAAAGAGTTTTGCGTTTGTATCAAAAAATGAAACCACTATTTAGAGCGCTTACTCACTTTGTACAATTCAAATTCATACCGCACCATGCAAAGTAAACATTACACCAATAAAGTAGCCGTTATTACTAGTTATAGCCGTTGTGCAAATCAAATAGACACAGTTGACTTTAAAAACGGCCAGTGACATAATAGACGTTGACATAAAAAAGCCCAAAGCCCGCCAAATACAGATCCATAAAATTCAGTTTAACTACTTAGATCAGAAGTCGTAAAACTCATGTATTTATTTAAGCAACTTGACAAACTAATAGATGCTGTTATTATTTCTACCGTGGAGACGCCATCTTTATTTGTTTTCGTGTGCTGGTACTTTTGTCACGCTGTCGTCGGCTGTCAAAATTGATGTACCTGTTCATATAAGTAGTATGTTAACTTTAAATGTGCGTGAGTGTGTTTTACGACTGGTTCTCCGTGATTTTTCGAGTTTATGAATGACAGTCATTCATTGAAAAGCTAGTTTACAGTTTTCGTTGATGAATTTTAATCTAGAATTAAGATGGAACTACATTAAAAATAGTTTTTGTACTAGCGGCACAAACGGAAGGGTAATTTTCTTAATTAATTGACTAGTTAAAAATAATCACATTGGCCGGCGAAATTTTGGTAGATGCAGTGTGCCATGCGCCACCCAAGGTCCACTTAAATTTTATAACACGAAACCTTATTCGAAGTTACCTCTGTGGCTGTGTATTATAAGACTATGTCATGGTAGACATAGGTATTTATTGACAAATAGTGGTGTCAGTATTTTTAATACTACATCGAACCGTGAACCATGCTGTATTACGGAGTGTATAAAATTGAATTATTTGTGATAATCAGACACGGTGTAGTTTAGTCTTAAAATATGTTTAAAGTTTATGAAGAATTTACTTACTAGCATCTTAGGGATTTCTGTTTCTTTCTACAAAAATATAATATTTTAAACAACTAACGAAACCAACGCTATTAATGTATTGAATGTAACCAAAAAAAAATCTACACTCTACTAAATGGTTTCTTTGTTTTGATTTCGTCAATTTATTCTAAGAAATAAAGAATTGACTAACGTAAGCAATAATTGAAATATTAATTAACTCAAACTGTTGCAGAAAATACAAATAAAAATAAAACATAGTTGAGTCATCAAAATCGAGCAACGACAGTATTTTTTTATCTGTGGAAATATTGCAACCATTTATATTCTATGCCAAATTATGTCATAACACGACAATAATTACACACATTAGAACAGTCAATCTTTTATGAATTATGTATTTTTATGTTTACGAAACTTTTTTGTGAAAAATCTTTGGGAATTTACGAACAATACAAAGCCAAAAGAGAAACACTTTGTTATTCGTTTTTTGAGGTTATTTTATTTATAATCTATGGAGATGTTGTTAGAGTTTTGATGTATACATAATGTAAGTTCTGTAAGTATAGAAAAATAGGAAAAATAAATAGTTATTTTTCCCTTTAGGTACAGTAAACTATGATGTGCCTTGTGCAATGTAACTCAACCCTCGATCAATAAAATTGTATTATAAAAATTGTAAAAGTAAGATGAAAGTAGATAACACATTGGACACGTAAAGATAACAAATAATATCTAAATCCAAAGAGATGGATGTCCTTTCACAGTAGAAAAACAATTTATAAGAGAGTTTGACAAAATTATTTAACCTTTATTTGTACTTCAGCAGCAAAAAGTTCCATGCATAAAACCTTTTTGCAATATGTCAAGTTCTTGCAAATTATAGCTGGCTGGCAAGTTATGAAACTGACTTACGTTGTTTCGGGGATTTGAAAAACGAACAATACATCGAAATCCGGACCCTATCATGTCATTGTCTGCGACCTCAGGTATGGGTGGGGTCACACTGTTAGCGAGAAAATTTTACGACCGCCAAATCAGTTAATATCTCAAAAAAATTCCGAACAGTGACTATCTTCTAAAGAATTATAAAAATGCGAAAGCATAATCTCCATCTTCCATTGTTTTGTCTGTTTCACAGATAAAGTCTAACGCTACTTGATAAAATGATAATCTATCTGATAGATATATCTAACAAAACGTGTATTTCCATCCATTCAAGTAATTTACACTATTTTATAGTAAATATTGGCAATTATCCAAGACGTGTACTTGATAATTACGTCGCGTAGTCCAATCAAATTATTTCTAGTCACAACCGGATTCCGCAACATACTAGATGAATGAATCTACGTTTGATGACTTCAAATAGTTGGCAAAAGGCCCGGGATAGGAAAATGTGAAATCATGTGTTAAGAACGCGAAATAGGCTTAATTGTCACCTTCAAAATTGTTCTGACTGTTTTAAGACAACCATTTAGTGATGAGTTGCCAAAAAGTTTTTAAAATTCGAGTTTTTATATCTTCCCAAATGTCCATCGGTTGCACAAGTAAAAACTTTATCATATCGTAAACTGTCATCAACAATTTTTTTGTCAATCTTAAAAAAAATATCACAATAGATCACACGACTTGTCAAACTCGCTGTAACTCGCGCCCCAACCTTATGATTGTTCGCGGTTTCCCACGGCCGAGTTGGTCAGTTTGAACGAAGGTCGGATAACCTTGGATTTTTGTCTGCAGCCGGGATGTTACTCTTTGCGATTTAGGGTACTCAGTATTGTTGGAAAACCTGTTTTATCGTCTACACAAACATACATAAACGTACGCTTTTGTCCCAGACAAAATCTACAGAGCGTTTACTATGATCCTTACATACTTCTTTAGCTTCTATCACATTCATGTAGCACCTGGCCTTTTTGGAGAATTTGCGATTCCGATTGCACAAAACAATTATATAAGTGAACTACACATTTTTGTCCCGAGTCTGAGTACGATATAGATGTCAAACTGTGTGATTAAACGCATTTTCAATATAGGAATAAAATCCTATAGTGATTTTATATTAGGGATATCCTTTTTTAAAGAATTTCTTCAGTGCGATTGTTTGTTATCCATTTATCTATCGTGTGAATTCTAGTATTGCAAGATATTACGTGTTTATAGTATTAAAATTTGTCATACGGTGTTGTGTTATAGTGCGTAGTTATTCGTGTTAAGTCCTTGACACCTTTTATTGCTTTGAAGGTGGAAAATGCCTTTTGAATTTTTTGCCTCATTTAATTGATGAACTTTGGTATTTTTATAACATTGATTGATTTCTTCATGCTAAGCAGAAGGATCAGTTCCTAGATCTGAATCATTATTGAGTGACTGGTTTCGATTTTTTTTTGTAGAAGTTCGTATAATTGTGACGCCTAGGCGGAATGGCAATAAGCTATGTGTATAAATGTAGTGTAGTTCAATGTAACTATGTAGACATACAGCTAATGACAGACTAAATTGGGTTTACCATTAACCTACGTTTAAATAGAAGCCTTATTGAATCTGTCTCGAAGAAGATAATGACGATGAAACGAGGATATTATGAAGTTTTTTTAAATCGAAGAATTTCTCTTAGCACAGCGCTTCAATAGTTCTTAAGCAACGTTTCTTTATTCCCAACACGTGTGCAAGCAGACACTTAGTTACACTACAAGAACAAAATATTTCACCATAATCAGCCATTCTTATTCCACACAACTAGTTTCTTCTAATGGCGCGAGGACGGCAAAAAATCTAGATTAAAAATCGCTATAGATGTTGCTAGTATGCGCACGAGCCTGTCCGTGTAATTTTCGTGTCATGCGCTTGTTATTGTTTTGTTTTTATTGACGGAAATGCGTTTCATTTGATTTGTTTGGTCTATATATTTTGTTTGGCACCATTTTAATATATTTTTTTTCTAGAAAAAACTATAGATATCGATGTCTTATTTACTTAACTAACAAAATGTTTAATTTCTCATTTTAAGACGATTACGTTTACAGCCTTGTTCTTATTTACTTAGGTAACTGTGAACAAAAATATTACGTTCACTTATTAGATAAATAACTTATATAACGTAATTAGCCATTTCTTTTCACTTAAACTTACGGATGTGCAAGATTATTTCAGATTAAAAACTTTAATTCAAAAGTCATTAGCGGCACAAAGCAATCGTATTACGATTAACATTCACTTGCACATCTCTATTAAAAAAGAATGAATAAAAAAATCAAAATGTCATGTTTGAATAAGTTTGCACGTGCCAACTTTTTAATTTTATAGTGATGTAGAGTGTGAAATTGTGGTAGATTAAATAGTATTTCTTAGTATCGAGTTGTATTACAAGGTCGGGTTGGCAGTCGGTCGATAACCTTTACAATCGCAGTCGTGGTTTAGAAAAGAAAATGTCGCTTAGACTTTGTATTTTAAGTGCATTCAAGTTGTTATTTTTAGACCATATCTTTGGTCAAATGGTCGCAAATGGTCAGTTTTTTAACAAGAAAATGTTTTTGTATTTTTATTAAAATTTGTGTTGCCTCCTTATTTGGGACTAAGTTACTTACATTAATTCTTTAATGTTTAATTCCATACCTACTTTACTCTTTCATATCTCATTTTATATGCGATCTTAAATGAAGTCGATTAAAAATACGATTTTATACCAATGTCGTGTTGTAATTAAACCTAAATAATCGAATCGAAAGGATATTGAAAGAGATCGATATCGATACGACGTAATCGAAATTCGTTGCTTCTTACCGCTCATTTTTAAACAAAACGAGTTTCTTATAAAATATTTTTCGTAAATTAAACTTTAATTGCGCAGTGCTGATTTTGCGGGATATTTGTAGATGACAGATTGAGTGTCCCGACCATACGAAGGCCGCTAGCAAATCGAGTTTAAATCGATTGTGCACATGATTTATTAAACAATCGATTCGTTTATCATGATTCCGCGTTGGAAAAAGGTCAAGTTTTATTATTATAATCGATTTAAATATTCAGAAGCTTTATCGAAAGTCGTATGTATGGGTCTGTTGTGATGAGTTGCAGTTTGTATTTATTTGATATTTGTTTAAGAACTTCTTATGAGTCAACCTTTAGTTGACTGCCTCCTTAGTTAAGTGGTCGCAAGGGGTCTCGGGTTCGATTCCTGGGTCAGGCAAAGTATTACAGACTGAGCTTTTTAAGAAAATCTTAGTAGTACCACAGAGTCTGTAAATGGCGCGGTATATGGCAATAGGCTCACCCCCTATTACATGGGACTCATAACATAAATAGTGAAAATTGGATGCTATATTGTACAGTGGCATTAAGTGCCGTAATGCACCTCTGCCTATCCCTTCGAAGATAAAAGGCGTGATGTTATATTATGTTGTGTTCTGCCTTTAGGTAACTGCGTTTACTTAAACTTACACTGAAGTGGTTTATACTCAATCTCTAGAAGTTATCAGTGCTATGATCTGTTTCATTAGGACAATGTTACTATGTTACTATTCAAAGTTAATAATTTCAATGTATTACTTCGCTTACTTTTAAGGGAAAGTAAGGCGTAATGTATTGTTATTTATGCTAGACTTAGGGAGGCCTTTGCCCTGCAGAGAGGCGATGACTGAAAATAAAAATTATGCTAAACTTGCGTAGTTAAACTTTTATGATAAATACAATGTAACAAAGGATAAAAAATATGAAATTGAATCTTTTCGGTCGAAAACCGTTTGTTGGTATTGTCATACTTTGATTTAAAACCGTATTTTAATATTTTAATACTGAATAATATCTTAATTCCATAACTTGTTTATAATATTAAATTATACTTATAATTTTTAATATTAACGGGCGGCCGTGACACTGACTATTTTGAGGCCAAATATAAATAAATAAATCTTCGCAAAACGCGGTACAACAAACAGGTTTCTTCTTATTAATAACAAGTTATTTTGTAATACAACTGTTATCTAACGACACTCGTTAGCTTTTCAAATGTCTCCTAATTTTATCATTAAGACTTATTACTGAGAACTAATTAACATTTATAAATATGTCCACTTATATTAGTAGTGTCCAAATGCCACGTTCACAGACACCCAGAGACAATAATTCGTTTACCAAAAAGTTTTTAACGCAGGCCGGAGCATAGACCAACTTGATTCCATCAAAGAGGTCATTCACCAAAGTTTTTAATACTTAAGTATCAAATTGCATTTACATTGCACGGTCGCTTATTATTTCTATTTATTTTCAAGGTCGTCGAAATTACCTAAATCCTCGTTCTCATGGTAAATAGTATCATTAAGAACCTCCCAAAGAACGTGTGAGTCATTATTTGTGTGTGGCAACACAGACCTCGTGAAACAAATGTAAATCATACGTCCCTTTTGTTTCCACAGGCCGTTTCCAGTTTTATTTACACAAATGTGTAAGGAGTTTTATGTGAAACACCGAACTCAAGTGAATCATAATAAACCGACAACGTATCCGAACGGATTTTAATAATAATCAAAAGTAACCAAGCATTCCAAATTGAAAAAAAAAACTAACGTTTAATTTAGTGTTGCCATATTAACATTAACAAGCTTTTTTAATACTCGATAAGGCAGACATTAAAGTGAGTAATAACAGAAAAAGAATCGTGTCAAGATCAATAAGTGTGTGTCAAGGGGGCTCTGCAACTTTCCTTTTGTAGACCAAGCGAACTGGATGACATCGATCGTGATAAAATACTGGTGAATCGTTTAAATACGACCTCTGTTACCTTAAACGGGTTTATTGTGGACGGATTTTGGCGAATCCCTTCATAATAACTCGGGAAGCGGCAGTGCTCGGACCCTGATTCTGAAAGTGCTCATGTATTAACCTTAATCTAACAAAAAGATAAAGTGCTCGAATAAAAAAAGTGAATCTAAAATTATGATAAGTGTGTGTGCGTGAAAATGTCTACACAAGCGTATTACAAGGAGCGACTGGGTTTCGACCCACAAGAAGCAGTGCAGGATGGAGTCAACGGCGGTGCCTACTATGATGGGCCCCATCCTTCGAAACGGCACAGGGGTGAACATTCGGACACCCATGACCAGGTTTACGAGGAGAATCTGACCAAATTCAAAGGTACAACTTGTTGGGGATTCTTTATTCAACAGTCAGGTTCGTGGTGGTGGGTTATTGAGAATGCGCGTGAGTGAGGAGTTCCGATTTAACATTGAGAGTGTTGGTGATATCTGAACTCTAATTGGATATGGGAACCAGCTCCTTAAATGATTTTGAACTTCTGTTTTTGGCTAACTTTGTTTTTAATATTAAGGTGTCCTTTACACTTTATTTTTGTCAAAACTCTTATCTCAATTTTAAAATAAGAAGTCCATACTAAACCAAGAAGAATTGTAGTGGTTATGGATTTCATAATTAACTATTAAAGTTTTCAATACTGCACATTGAGCCACTTCAAGTTCTTGTGCACAATTAGATTTTTGTTTGTAACTGAATTTAACTGTCACCACAATCATTTTTTAATTATAGAACATCATTAATTCCTAGTTTAAATTGTAACGGCAATTTTAACTTTCAATCGTAATGATATCGCCATTTAGAATTTCCACATGCAAGTGGAATAAGTATCTTCTTATTGTCCTTTTTCGATTCCTTTTGTCCTATAGTTCAGATATTATTATAACCTCTCTGCCCGTGACATTGTAGTGTTTACTATTTTATTGTTTGACGTTTGTTTTTTAAAAACATTCTATTGTTTTGTTTGCGCTGTCAATGTTTTAACATTCTTCGCGCATTGTTTTGATTGTCGGTGTTGCTAGCTATCCGTTTTATATTATACCTTACTTCCTATAAGTAAGGGTATTAGTATTAATACATAATGTACTAATTTTAGTTGCAATTTTTTTATAAGAATTATATTTCTACTTTGACTTACACTATGTAGATACTAAATTATAGAATTAAAGGGCTTAGCCCTAAATTTTTGACACCAAGTATGGGTAAAATCCCGAAAACCGTTCGTTCCAGAATAAAAACGATTTTTACACCTAATCGAATAGGTGAAAGACGTAGGCGAAACTAAGGTTTGATTTTTAGTTATAGAGGAGAATTTTGCAACCGAATTACCCAAAAATATACAAAAAGCCATCAACCAATTTGCAAGTTTTTTAATTTATTTGGGTAACACAGTGATTAATATTTATGATTTTCAACTTCAAACTTTGAAGATCACTTGGAAATGGCGCTTAGAATTTATTAGTTCGAACTTCGAACAAACCTGTTTCATAAAAATCCAATTCACATAATCAGGATCCTTAACGCTTTATCCATAGGGTCCAATTTTGTAGATCAATTATTTGCTTTGACTGGAATAGATTTTTAATTTTTATTTAGTTGTTTTGTTGCCTTGTTAATTTATATTAAAATTAGGAAGTGACTGTTCGTTTTTTAAATTCAAATAGTAACGTCTTTTTCGTACTAATAATTTTATTAATCATGTTGTTTTAGCATGTCTGTTCATTTGTTTTAGATTTTTTTTGTACTCGTGTTTAATAGTATTTAATATGGATTTTTACTAATACGATTAATTAATCGATGTGATTTTAGTTTGCTCACCTTATAGTAATTATTTTATTTTTTGTTCGAAACTGTGAAATGTATCATTTAAACATTTTATATAATCTATACAGATTATCTATACCTAGTTTCAGATTGCAATAACCAGTTGCATTTCAGTATTTATTTTAAAAAGATTCTCGTGTTTTTTTTTATAATGACGCTATCCGAATCCGAAGACCATATTTTGTAATTTTAAAGACTTATAGGTCACCATGGTTCCTTTCTGGAAAACCTGGGCATATGCATGAATCCTTACATAGGTACGTGTCAACTAAGAGACATAGTCGAGTATATAAATATACATATTACTGACGAACCACGTATCGGAACTATCTCGTATTGGATTTATATTATCTATGCCGTTATCTAATCACATTGTATACTAAACAAAGATATAAGAATATAAGTAATGTACCTGTTATTTAACAGTTCGATAGTAGGTTCTTTAATATATTCCATTAATCATCATTAATTAGAATTGTGCCTTTATAAACGTAGAATCAGAAGATATCTTTTCATTAACTTAAATCGCGGTTTTCTCACGTGAATATACTGAGAAAAGGTCTACTAGTTTCGAACAACAGAGGGGTTCTTCCACAGAACATATAAAGAAGGCTAGAAAGGAAATAGTTCCTGATTTGTATTAGAACACGCGTCGCCGTTTGTCCCCCACTCTTTAACTTTACTACAAGCAAGAGACCAATACCTACGCGGAAAATGCACACAAATAAACAACACGCACTAGGTTAAAAGATTTGTTATTGGTCGTCACACTGAGGCAATCACTTCGTTTGACATACACTAATACAGGCGTAAAAAACTCATATATGGTAGGGGGAGCGAAAGATCGATTATTGATATCGATAAAATTAATGGCATCTAGCTTCTTAATTTACATGTATTGCGGACTATGCGGATTTGTATAAGGCATATTGTCAACATGTATTTACGTTAATGTAAATAACTATACATAGAAAAATACATAACTGATTTTTAAAATCAATTACATTATTAACATTAAAATAATTTGACATGGAATATAATTATAAGTAAATTGTTTATAGTAATTAAAAAAGTATAAAAAACCGAAAAGGTCTTATTTCGATTTTGTTTTGTTCTCAACTGTAAGTTTATAAAAATAAAAGGAGTCCGGGAAGTCATGGGGTCAAAAATAATAGATTTTTACTTAATTCAAAATATATAAAGAATAGCGTAATTTCTCCCTAAGGAATGAAAAATCATAAAATAATGAAATCTTGAGAATTATCATAACGTAACCATATCATGATATATCTAATGTGTGCTCAAAACTCTGTTATTGTCTCTGTTAGATATCATCATGACATTCGTATGATGACAACCGATAATCGTCGTTCGTATTTCTTTAATAGTTAATATAAATAGGAATTATTATATAGTTTCGGTTACAGAATTTCCTTTACTGAATGTGAGTGGTGTGCAAATTAACTTAGAAAGTACGTATAAGTTGTATGAAACAGCGCCGCAACCTCCAGGCCAGCACAATATTTTAGCTCACGTAAATTAAGTCAGCTCTAAAAGCTCTGAAAACTAGAAAAGTCATCAGGTGTACACAGCTATTCTTAAAAAAGGTACAATACAATCGCTCCCAGGATATAATGTCATTTTTTTGTTGTCATAGCTTTGTTCTCGAATAGAAAACCTCAACAACTATTTTAAATTATTGACTAAGATTTCGGCTGGCTTTTAAGAATTTCTCATAGTTTCAACTATTTACAATTTGGGCCTAAGCATGTATGAAAGAGTATCCATCTTACGAAAAATGATTTAGATGTCGCTTAGATGATATCAAGGTAGAAATGTAAAATAAAATTTCCTAAATCATAAAATCAGTCTACTTACTGAACAAAACATAACGAACACATAAAAAATTAAAACCTATTTCATAATTAGTCGTAATAAATAAAATTATTTTAGTTATACCTCTAATGTGTATAATTTGATAATAATCCTTTGTATCATAGTAATTATCGACATTGTTTACAAATTGACACTTCTCTATATCGATTCGAGGAAATGACGTTTTGATTTGATACTCGGGACTCTCGTTGTGGACGTAATACATTGCGCGATCGTTTATGTAGTGCAAAATGGTACGTATCTATTGCAAGCAATGTATACTGCTTGCGATAATGTCGTTTTTGTCTAGAAACGTCATAATATTAATGTTATAATTACAAATATCACAAGTATATTAATGTTTTTGGAGTCACTGGTGGAAAGAAATCCCTTCTCGTGCTACATTGCACACCTGTCTTCTTTCCCGACACATTACAATAGTCCAAGACGGCATAATTTAATATTATTTGCGGAGTTTCGTACGCTGTCACAACAACATTGCGTTTGATGGCCGGTTTTTGACATTTTGGTAGATTTGGAGTATTTGGTCATAACCGTGGCACGCGTGTACCGCCCACAAGGCCGTTCTATCCTCCTTTATATGTTCTGTGGGTTCTTCCTCATGAGCAGCGTGCGCAGTCGCGGCGACGTCGCGTATCTCACTGATTAATTTAGTATGTCTCACGATAGTAATATCTTTTCATACTAGAGGCTCATATTCATGGGCAGCATTCCGCTACTTGCAACGCATCGACTATCGGCGCTGCTACTCATTAAAACTCGGCTTGAAACCAGTTAGCTAAATAATAAATAAAGCGATAAATCTAATAAAATAGTTGGATTACACATGTAACAATTTATTTATGAATTTATTAAACACATTTGTTAGCACACATTCTTCATAGAATATCTACAATTATGGTAAATAATAAATACATATATCTAAATACATACATCGGATATGGTATATAAAAACCTTACATATTATGTACATTATGAACTAAGTTAGGTAATGTTTGCCTGACCCTCGCATAGAACTCGCTACCCTTCAGTAGATGACCCAACGAGTATTTACATTGGAAAATAGCGTGTAGAAAATTATCATTTTTATATGTATACTAGCTGTTGCCCGCGACTCTGTCTGTGTATTATATGAATTTTAGGTAATAACATTATTTGCTTCAATTTTCCAAAATAAAAGTAGAATGTTCCTCCTTAGTACATCAGCTACCTGCCAATAAAATTAATCTCAAAAAATTGGTCCAGCCATTCCAGAGATTAGCCAGACAGCGAACAGACAAATAATTGTAAAAAAAAATATATATTTTAGTATGGATATCGTATTCATAAACGGTTATTAAACAGACACTCCAATTTCATTTATCTATATGTCTATACATAATGTAATGGAGATATGTATCCTACTATATAATAAATGCGATAGTTTATGTGTATGTCTGTTTGTTACTCATTCATGGCCGGGCAAAGTATTACTGGGTTTTTAAAAAAATCTCAGTAGTAGCACGGAGTCTGGAACTATGCCCGGTATATGGCAATAGGCTCATCCCCTATTACATGGGACTCATAACATAAATAGTGAAAAGTGGGTGTTACATTGTACGGTGGTATAATGTGCACCTCTGCCTACCCCTTCGAGGATAAAAAGCGTGATGTTATGTAACTCTTGTCAGAGAAAATCTAGACGTCCATCGTTCAGAGCTAGAAAATAAACATCATGCATATAAATGCATTAATTATGATTGATGCAAGTATACCAGCCACCAGCTGAACTCCACTCAAACTTGATTATAATGACCCCAAGACATTGAAACGAATCGGCTAATTACTGCAATCAAGTGCCAATTGATACTACGTTAAGGTACAAAATGGCTTGCGATAGAGCTAACGGTGTAGGCAATTTGTATCATATTTTTAATTATTTGTTTGGTTAGTCAAATTGTTGTGGCGTGTGGCGTGGTCTATTTGCGAAAAAAATAATGGTATCAATGAAAGCTAACACGTGTGAAGGATGATTTATCATTTTATAAACCATATACCATACTGAAACGTTACTCAATTTTAAGTCGTGCTTAAATATCGTGCCGTCTCTCTCATTTTACAAAGAATTAGTGGTGACAGAAGTATACTTAAGCGTGACTTAAAATTGAGTAACGTTTCAGTATTCTCATAATATTATTGAAAAGTACATAAGATTAGTCTTTTTCTTCTGAGAACAGAAAGCATGATGTCTTGCTATAGTCTGTCTACGTAAAATCTATGACAAGTTTTTGACTGCACGGTTGGCACGATGGCTGGGCAACTGACTGCCGCGCAAACGTGTAGCGGGTTCGATTCCCGGACGGAGCGACTCTTTGTGTGATCCACAAATTGTTGTTCCGGGTCTGGGTGTGATGTGTATGCGAACTTGTATGTTTGTAAACACACTCACGACACAGGAGAAAATCTTAGTGTTCCGCAACGTTTTTTAAAAAGAAAGTATTGAAAAAATACATTTTTTGGTTTATGGAAAGGCAAACGACTTAAGGTCAGCTTTATAAGGTACAAGCTAATGTCTCTTGTTTACATGTATAGTAAGATATAGTAGGAATAAATATTGGACAAACTTCCGAAGTTATTCTAGCGTTAACAACTAAAAACATCAAGGATTTTTCCCTTCCTTATTTTCAGTTTCTCTTCCTTTTGTGTAGAAAATTGGAAAGACTGTTAAAAATTTTGTGAGTTATTTTATCTCGTCATTTCATGTAAGTACATACTTATTTCATGGTTCTCTATATCGGTCTCGTTTACGACGGTCGTGGGTTTGTTGGTGCACCTATAAAAGGAGACTGTCAGAATTCCTTTTATTCCGAATTCCTATGAATGTAACAAAATGTTAATGTGACGTAATTATTGTGACTTTATTTATTTATTTACACTTTTTGTAGATATACAATAGCGGACTTAATGCCTAGTGGCATTCTCTAACAGTCAACCTTAGGGTGATGCAGAGAGACAAAATAGTAGGTATAAACGTTTTCGACTTTAGAACATATTTTACACGTCTACATTAATTTTGAAAATTTTAATATTTAGATAGGTAAATCAGCCATTTGCTTGTTTGTTGCTCGCGTAGTCGCAACTGAATTTTCCATATATGGATCTACAGTACGATTTTCGAAGCGCGCAAAGGCTTATTTCTGATCTCAGAAGTTGTATCCAGTTTAAACTATAGTTCCTTTTGTAACCGAACTCATAACATAGCTAACAATTAACCATTACTCTTTGAAAGGCTTTATCCCTTTGGAGAATAAAACACATAAAAGTTGATTACATTTTAATCACCCATATAATATCAAGCTCCTTCACACAAACCGTCTTCATACCTCTTCAACCAAAACAATGCATTATTAACCTTGTAATCAAGTGTTTGAGTTCAAATTACGATGGGATAAAACTGTCGCTGGCTCATTGCCTACTCAGTAATGACTAATGACCCATTTCCCTCGACTCCTACACTGTGCATTAGATAAGCTTGTGATGCATTCAGCCTTATTATTGTAATAGTATCTGCTTGTTGGCTGCCTCGTTGGCCGAGTGGTCGCAATTGCGACTGCCGAGCAAGGGGTCTCGGGTTCGATTCCCGGGTCGGGCAAAGTATTACTGGGTTTTTAAAAAATTCTCAGTAGTAGCACGGAGTCTGGAACTGTGCCCGGTATATGGCAATAGGCTCACCCCCTATTACATGGGACTCATAACATAAATAGTGAAAAGTGGGTGTTACATTGTACAGTGGTATAATGTGCACCTCTGCCTACCCCTTTGAGGATAAAAGGCGTGATGTTATGTTATGTTATGTTATCTGTTTGTCCATATGTGCGTAAGATACCATCCTTTATTGTATAATCTGTTTTTAATACTTAATTTTTAACAGTCTCTGATTAAGTTGCTGTTTGATAAACTGACACTTATTATTTTATTTTATTTTATTTATTTGGGAAAATTAACAATTATACACTATAATAATACATTATAACAAATATCAAAGAATAGAATAAATGTATAATCAACGACATTCTCCACAGAATACAAAAAAAAAGTAGTTAAAAGAAGTCGTACAATTTAGGTAGGCACACTACATACATAAATTCACAAACAAAACTGATACAGTCATAAACCATAGTTTACAATGTGTCTAAATTATAAATTTTTACATCGGTAAAAAGGAAGCGATAACATAATTAATCAAATACAACAATTAATGAATATGCATTGTATGTTTAAATGGATATATAAAAAAAAAAACACCTTAAAAAAATAATGTATCTATGAAATAATTATTGAGTCCAATCATTACCAGATTCCCGGACAAGGTTTCTGAATTTATTTTTAGACGCTGCGAACAAATCAATGTGGCTAAAATATTTATTGTACTGATCAGCGATGCGACGTAAGGGTGCCCTTAAGCCTGCATTAGTATGACATGAGCCAACGAAGAATACAGGTCTCGAGCGCACCCCACGGCTCACTATTGTTCTGGGCACTACATACCGCATTCGATTGGAAATGTCCATACAGTCATATGCATTGTTACATAAATCATACAAAAACATAGTCTCCAAAATTAATCTCCTAGTCTGAAGACCGGGAAGTTTGTACCTTTTAAGCAAGTCATTATAGCCTGCAGCCACACGAAAACAGCGATGATGAACAGCTTTTAAAAATTTATTTTGTATTCTTTCTATACTATTTGAATATTTAATATAAAAGGGATTCCACACCGGCACCGCATACTCCAACTGAGACCTGACCAAAGACTTATAAAGATATAAGTATGTACTTGGGCGTAAAAACTCCGTTGACGATCTCATCACAAACCCGAACATACGATAGGCGTTGCCGACAATCCTACTTATGTGTGCATCTAGGTGTAGTTTATCATCCAGCAAAACTCCGAGATCACGGACCATGGGCACTCTCAACAAAACAGCATTATTTAGGGAATACGGATATCTAATAATCTTTTTATTCTTTGTGAAACTTATGCAACAGCATTTTGGAATGCTAAGTTTTAGTTTATTTTTATCGCAATATTGACCAAATCTATCTAAATCTTCTTGTAATAGCTGACAATCATGAAAGGTTTTTATGGTTTTAAAAATTTTTAGGTCATCTGCGTAAAGGAGTAATTAGGAATATTTAAAACAGTTGTTTATGTCATTAATAAACAATATGAAAAGAAGAGGCCCAAGAATCGATCCCTGAGGTACTCCAGATGTTGCCTCTATCGTGACAGAGTTATAACCATTGATAACAACCCTCTGGGTTCGATTTGAGACGTAAGAAGCAAACCATCTCAGCAAATCGCCGTGCACACCATTGAAGGCGAGCTTAGCCAGGAGAAGTTGGTGATCAACCTTGTCAAAAGCTTTTTGAAAATCACTTATTATGATATATTATTTATGCAATACAGTTGTGAACAATGATATTATAAATAATAAAAAGAGGTAGATATCGCACTGGCACGCAAAAATTGTTGCGAACGAATTCAGACAATTGTCGTAATTTGTAAATAGCTATCTCTTTCTGTACCATACTTTCCGTATTATCTGTCGCACGTAGTTGAAAATGACATTTAAGTACATTTGTAATAAGAACGCAATAATTTTTGGACGCCGCTTAGTATGAACGTAGCGTATCTTCTTTATAATATCATTGGTTGTGAACGTATCCAGTAGTAGGTCTAATATGCTATCAAAAATGGTATAAAATGTGAGAGAGCTATGCTTTGGCACGACCGGAGTGATAGCACGGCCTCACAGAAAACCGACGTGAAGCAACGCTTGCTTTGTGTTCCGTCACGTGAGTCCTATTATGTCCTATCAATCCTCAAATGACTAATTCCCCAAATGGTATTAACGCACTTGTAACGCCTCTGGTGTTCCAAGTGTCCATGGGCGACGCCGATTGCTTACCATCCGATGATCCGTCTGCTCGTTTACCGGCTTATCCCATAAAAAATACAATTCAACATCCAATCCATCAAAATTAAATACAGACGAATTGGGAACCCTTTTGGGAAGTCGGTTACATAATAATAAAGCCTTTGGCAAATATAAACAAAATCAAAATAACTAAAAATTACATCACAGTACCCATAAAAATCAAACAAACACTAAAATATCTGCTCCATTTCACATCCAACAAACGCCAATATCCATTCACGATCATTGTCCAACATTGCACATGCACATGCGCAGGCGCATCGCACTAACCAATCGTGTTGATTGAATTGAACATGCTTCACGACTCTGCATTAGTAACGGACATTCACACGGTGATGTGGCCACTGTTACATCATTGGAGTAATGCAGTTTGTTTCATGAGGAGGGTGGGCAGAATTAGATAGAAATTGATTTAAAATGATTTTTGGCTAATATTGTAATCATGGGGAAGACAGCGACCATCTGCAATGTACCTTCAAATCTTCAAGAAAAGAGCGAGAAAGAAAGAGCTTTTTAAAAGGCCAACGCATCTGTGACTCCTCTGGTGTTGCGGGTGTCCATGGGCGGCGCTGATCGCTTACTATCAGGTGATCCGTTTGCTCGTTTGCCTCCTATTCCATAAAAAAAACTATTTTAGACTTCTTGTAATTTAAGTCCTATATCAAATCTGAAATCATTTTGCTTAGATATTTACACAATCACAGCAACAAGATTGTGATTGTGAAACCAATGTGTATACAGGACGACACGAAAATCGAAAATTTCAACGATTCCATTAATCTCCTCTTTGGTGGGTCAGGGGTCCTGAAAACCCTAAAACGTGTCTAATTTCTGTACACATAGAATAAAATTTAGATAATTATGTAATCGAGAAAAACTTGACTAGTTTCAAGTCATACTTTTTTTTGTGGGGGGAAAATCATCCAACGACTTCTCCCGCCCGGGCGAGGCGAGAGAGAGTGTCAGACTCTTACTGACTAAAAACCAACCCGTTCCTACTTCTGCACTTCGAGCCGGAGCCCCGGTAACCCGTTAAGTCTTCCGCGGCTCCGTATCGAGTTTCAAGTCATACTGGGATAACTGGGATTCATATCAACGCGACGTGGCAGCGTCACGCCGCGAAACCTTTAGGTTACATTACGTAAACAAAAAAAATATTTCATAGACAAGTCATCAGCTGTTCTATTTACTAAACTAATGCACCTGTCTGTATCTCAGTGTGTTTTCATACCCACAATCAGCGATTACATCAACTGTTATCATCTTATAGATAAACTTTACACCCGTCATTTGTTAAGTATGCAGCCAGATAAAATACTCTATAGAGGTACATTTAGATTATTTTGTTTTTCCAAAAAGTGCATCTGGTTAGGTGCATAATGTTTGAAGCGTAGATCAGTTGTTTGTTCTACATAATAACATCACGCCTTTTATCGATATAAGGGCTAGGCAGATGTGCACATTACGACACTTATTGTCGCTGTAGAATGTACACACACTTTTCACTATTTATGTTCCCATGTAATAGGGGTGAGCCTATTGCCATATACCGGGCACAATTCCAAACGCCGTGCTGCTACTGAGACTTTTTTAAAAAACTCATTAATACTTAGTCCGCCCCGGGAATCGAACCCGAGACCCCTTGCCTGGCAGTCGACGACCACTCGACTAAGCAGTCGTCAGTTCAACCATAATTACGTATACTTATATAGACCTTTTTTAAACGATTTTCTTGAAATTCATATGTGCGTGCGTTCAAGAGACCTGCTTGCAAGCCTCTGTTATTTATTGACTACTAATTATGTACTATATCACTACATAGTATAAAACAAAGTCGCTATCCGCCGTCTGTCTGTCCCTATGTATGCTTAGATCTTTAAAACTACGCAACGGATTTTGATGCGGTTTTCTTTAATAGATAGAGTGATTCTTAAGGAAGGTTTATATGTATAATACATGCATATTGCACCCGTGCGAAGCCGTGCCAGGTAGCTAATATTAAATAAAAAATTAACTCTAATTATGAGACCTCTGCCTACACGAAAAAACTAGAAGCAATTTATTACATACTTTTTACATTAAAAAAACACATAACCGCCATAAAGATCACTATCGCCCGTTTATCTTTAACCAGATTACCAAAGAAGTACCAGGGTAGCATGAAATCTAGGACATATTGCTTAAACTGTCAGGTGGGAGTCCCTATACAAAAGTCTTTATCAGTGGGCGGACAATTATGTGCAACGAAAACTCTCTATCGCCTTGAGAAATGCAAATCGTACTGCATTGACCTACTTACTAATCTGAACAGTCGTGGCTCAAGTTGTTATTATACTTATTATATTAGTACTCCATACACGATTGTATCTTATAGAGAAAAACAAATTGCGACTGTGTAGTTCATTGTTAAATGATTCAGTGTAGTGTAGTTATATATAAAAGTGGTATATAGTTTATTTTGACGTCTTAAGCTTTTGATGTGTTCGTGGGATATGAAATATTGTATTTGCTAAAGCTAAAGCTAACTAATTTTTTATTTATTTTTTTTATAAGAACGTTGCCACATACTAGGATTTTGTCCTGTGTCGTGGATGCGTTTACAAACATACAACTTCACATACATATGACACCCAGACCTGAAACAACAATTTGTGGATGACACAAAGTGTTTTCCGTGCGGGAATCAAACCCGCGGCACGCTGCAAGGTCGCTAGATACCCAGCCACCGCACCAACCATGCAGTCTTTTGTGCATTTCACATTGTTTATAACTTAACTTCTTCTTTGCGCCTCTATCCCAAGCTAATTTAGTTCAGACACTCCCTCCCGCCTCGCCCAGGCGAGAGCAGTCAGTCGATGATTTTCCCCCCTTAAAAAAATATTGTCTCAGTAGTAGCACAGAGTCTAGATATGTGCCTGGAATATGGCAATTGGCTCACCCCCTATTACATGGGACTCATAACATAAATAGTGAAATGTTGGTGTTACATTGTACAGTGGCATTAAGTAATGTGCACATCAGCCTACCCTTTCGGAAATAAAAGGCGTGATGTTATGTATGTATGTAACATTAGTTGAGTACGACAGTTGAAACCACGGGCAGAAACCTAGTCTAAACTTAAAACTAGAAACTTTCATACAACATTGCAACATTGTAGTTGGTTGCTCGTTAATAAATCTTGGTCTCCGAAGCTTTACCTCGGCGACATGACTAATAGTCTCCAAGTTTAGGTATCTGATGGAACTGGCTGTGCCAGCTCCTGGGACAAATACTTCAGAAGGTACTTTGAAGGAGTTTGATAGAGATAGTGTCTTGTCCTTTGGAATAGTTTTGTTGATACATTACGAATTGAGATGATGACAGGGTATGAAAATTAAAGATCTAATTAATCCGTAAGTTAGGTAATGAAAAAATGTTAGACACGTATTTTTTATTTAAAATACGTAAATGATTTAAAATAATCTACCAGACGGACATTAAAATAAAAATTAAGCATCTACCCTATTATGTTCGAAAGTACTTATTATAATTTAAGCATAGTATTGTGTTAGGTTTTGACAATTAATGGATATGAAGAGGTAAAGATCGAACTCAGATTTGCTAATAAGAGGTCTAAGTTGATGGAGAGGTGCAGATTATATGGTACTCTTTGCCAGAGACTGTATTTTTTGAAGCATGTAACCTGGGTGTCTTTAAGGCCTGAGAGAATAGGTTGCTTATATGACGACGTGCTCCATCGTAGATCGCATCATCGCTTACCACCAGGCGGGATAGTGGTCAAACGTCGGCCCATCAAATATAGAGGTATAAAAATAAGTAAGTGTTTTGATAACCTCTTATGTAGTTAGAGTCTATAGCTAAAAATTCAGTAGTTATTAGTGTTTTAATATCCTCTTATATTGCAAGAGCCTACGAAAAAGTATTTGCCGTTGACATCTCCGTCCGATCTATTGTAAATTAATTGCTATCCGAATAAAAATTGGTCCCCAATTCCAAGAAAAGAATGTTCCTTCTTACTTAAACAGGGTCTTAAATATAAAAATCTTATTCATATTAACTCGTTGAATATCATTGCTAAGAACATTAATATATCTCGTTTTGATAATTCTGTCAATTATGTTCGCAAAACTGCTAACAGAAGCAGCACTTGATGCCGACACATGAGCTCTTAAGGATCACTGTGAGAACTCTTGAGAAACCTGTTCCCCTGGTACTTTTTTGCCGATATGGAGCAATATTAAGATATTTTATTACTTTTTTATGAAAGAAATAATTTACGAAATTATTTTTAAGGCATTTTTTTAAGTATCTTTTTCTTTCAATCATATTTGGGGCTGGTTGCAGCTTTGCTCTGGTTCACCATAAACCAATCAAGTATTTAGTTTTCTTTGCATCATCTTGCATAGATAGTAAATATGAATTTTGTTGTATCTAAAAGCAAAAAAAACAAAGTTAGGGTTAATTTGCAGGAAAACAATGTCACACCTACAATTCACACTTTAATACAAAAACAGTTATTTAGGTACGCACAATATTAAGCAACATATCGAGTTTGTTATTGCCAATTTATGTCAAAAGATTTGCAACTTTAGTACAAAACAATAAAGCAGAATGTCTTTTAAAGTAGAACAGTATATTTGTATGTATTTACATGTATATTATGGAAGTAACATACGGACTGTAATTGTTTCACTTCCATGTCAACTAATAAGTATGGTTAGCGTCTAAGCACAAAACACGAGTGTTTGACCACGGAAATGATGAGTGAGTAAATTATGTGAACATTTTGCGCATATTAATACTTAAACTATAAAATCATGCCTTTTATTCCCAAAAGGATAACCAAGGAAGTGCACGATGTGCCCGAAAGGTGTCGTTATTAAAATTAATTAGCCATTTTGCTATCAAAAGTCCTATAATACATTTCTTTCGGCTATCGAGCAATCACAAAATCTCTTACTAAACAAACATATTCATCATTCTACTTCTAAAAATATTAAATTTTAGTAAAACATTGATTTCTTTCGCTACTCATGTTTTTTTTTAGTTCTAAACAGAGTAACGTCTGATGCATCTGCATTTTTATTAAATGAAATATAGGTAATTACGAAAATATTTACAACGTAAAATCAACAAAAAAAAAATAATAAAAGAAAAATTGAAATACCCTTAATTATGCCTCAAAGTACAGGATTACAAACATCTGCAATCAATCTTCCTCATCTATCCATCTAGCTTAGCTAATAGCTACCATACATGGTACTTCTACTACCGTCTGACACCCTGGTACGCCAAACATTTTAATGAACCATCGCCACGCTTAATTAAGATATCGCGAACCTCCTTCCATCTCATTCGCTCCTGGTATGTTTAGACAATTTCCTGTTTTAATCTAGGTTCAATGTTGGTCTAGATTTGTTTAGGTATTTAGTTTGTTGATAAATAATACTGATTTCAGTGTATGTGGGTTCATTTTGACAGTTTTTTGGTTTTAGAATTTTGTTTGTTTTTTTTTCGAAGGAAATGTATAAGTCTGGACTGGTAGCAAGCTTGGACTACCGCATCCCGGGGCAAGGATTCTGATTGATTGATTCTTTGGCTAGACAAAGGGTAATTGGATCTTGTCCGTTTTCAAAGTTCTCAGCAATGGAACAGTTTTGAAAAAGTAGAAGTCCATCAAAAAATGAGTTTTACACTATTTTAACATCTTTTGCTTCAAGTGCATAAAACATTTGATTTCTCAATCAATCGCCAATATCATTTCTAGAAGCTATTGAGTTCAATACTTACATGTTAAAAACTAATAAAAAACTTCAGACAAGAAGCGTGTCCAATATCTCAGCTCGTAAAAAAGTGTAGACAGTTCCTATACGTTAGTACTTCCGATCTACAAATAATTTGGCAACTAGCCGTGCGCGCCAAAATAGTCCAAGTATTAATAGACCAAATTGGAATGTTATCTATCAAGCCCAAGTTCGTTGACCTTAACAGCTGTTTAATTCAGCCGTGTTATATTAGAAGAATAAATAAACTCCTGCAATTTTTGAATTGCGAACGTGTAGTTCTAATGTTTTAAGAAATTTGAGTCTTCTAAGATAGAATTAAGGTTTATTTTTCTATGTAGTTCTTCTATTGTTTATTAGGTCAGTCGTTGATCCCAAACTACGTATAAAACATTGACTAATTGTTTTTTTTTAATTTCAGATGAACGAGACGCCATACAAAAGAAGACGTTCACAAAATGGGTCAACAAACATCTCAAAAAGGTAAAGATAAAGGTTTCTTTTGTTTTCTTTTATTTTATCTTTATTTTTAATTATCTGTCTGTCACAATTTGCTTGTTTATTCAATGTTACGAACGATTGACAATTAAATAAAAACAATTTAATTAATTAAAATATTAATTAAACTTGTATTTGACCTTACAACTGAAAGCGATTGGCGATGTAATTAATTAGCCTAATTATTTATTAGCAAATTACTAAAACTCAGATAAAAAATGTAGGTACCTACCTGATTTTCAAAATGTAACAAAAACCTAATAAATTGAAATATCCAATTTCTAGTTCTAATCACAGAGTTAACCATCGTATCAGTTAAAAAAAATCGTACAAGAGTTCTTTCATAACAGAATTAGAGTATAAACATAAGTAATCAACTTTAAAAGACATAGCCAGTAATAAATCTATTTAAAATACCATTGTCCCAAACACTAATTAATAAAAAAAAAAAGAAAACTGCGCGCAAGTGTCGAAACAAAGCTTTTTACGCACATTCGTCACGCGCATGCGCGATTATTTAGCAAGCAACACGATTCATAGTCTATGCACTACGTTCTACGTAACAGATTTTTGGCGCCACACACTACAGACACCATTAATTGCGATGGACATGGCGGAGGTCTTTAATATTCTTAGCTTATACTTCTGAATTGGTCATTAGGTACTTCTGTTTCAACATAAATGATAAATCCTTACTAATATTATAAATCGGAAAGTGAGTTTGTTTGTTCCACTTTCGCGCCGTAACTACAAAACCGATTGCTGAATCTTTGCAGACGTGAAGTTAGAAGTCTGGATTAAATAATAGGGTACTTTTTAACCCGAAAAAATTTGATATTCTCGAGGGAAAACGAAATTATTGCTATAGATGGCGCTGTGTGTATAGGCACATAGGCACATAGTGTATGTCACATAGGCTACTTTTTATCCTTTTGTGACGCAAGCGAAGCCGCGGGTAAAAGCTAGTAGTTAATATATCATGTAAGAACTGCTAAACGGACTTGGATAGGTAAGGTGTAAAGATAGATTAATGAAATGACGTCACACTTCACTCTGGGAACATCACATGATCATCACATTCGGTGGAACCGGCACGTTCGAGTTGCATTAAGCGCAGGTTCCACCTTAAAAGTATCATATATTATGTAGAACAGAAATGTCTAACAATGACCAAATTGACTGCACGATTGGCGCGGTGGCTGGGCAACCGACTGCCACGCAACGTGTAGCGGGTTCGAAAGTGCAAATCTTTGTGTGATCCATAAATTGTTGTTTCGGGTCTGGGTCTCATGTGTGCATGCACCCAATACTCAGGAGAAAGCCTTAAAAAATGTGTTGAAAAAAAAACAATTAGATAATGTATCTTCTTACATCATCTTCTTACAATGTCAAAATAGAAGTAAGTTAAAGAATTCTTTTGCACGTGTCATAACCTTCTCCATATTCACTAACCTTCGAGCCATATTCACTTAATAAAATCATCGTGCACTATAAATTCTCGCATTGACGGACACTAGACGTCAATATTCATTGAGAAATCGTGAGCAGCGTATGTAACATAACAGCAGATCAAAGTACACCAATCACTCAAATATCTTCAAAAGACTTTCAATTCTATATCTCCTGTGATAAGGTTGTAATTCTATTGAACAGAGAATAATAGTGTGTACATAAAGATATTGTATTTAATGATCTGTGTCGCATATAAACGCACTTGACTTAGTTTTGTTGACTGATGACGTTGAGGTGTGTCTACGTGATGTATGGGGAGATATGAGTTGAGTATGATATAACCTACTTCTATTAAGAAAAAATGGCACGATAAAGTAAGGTTAAATAAATTATTATGTTTTCGACTTACTCACGTAATTTGACGAGGAACTCGACTAGTTTCAAGCCATGCTAGGGGCTCATATTCATGAGTAGCATTTCGCGACCTGCGACGCGGCGACTGTCGCGCTGCTGCTCACAGTATGTCTCACGAAAGTTATAATACATAAAAGTAAGGTTAGATGCAGGGAAAAAATTATTATACCACATAATGCGTTTGATCTGATCAAATTTAAGTATTTATTAGTTCAACTTTTAGCACTCTTATGCCAGAAAAGCATACCCGCGTTGGGCAAGCGTGGTGATTGATTAATGCTCAAACCTTCTCCGTGTGAAAAGAGGCCTTTGGTCAGCAGTGGCCACTCATAGGCCGTTGATAATGATGATGATGGATGATGATGATGATGATATCAGACAAACATTTAGGTGTCACGTTAGTATATTTTAAGGAAACATAGCGGTTAGTTGTGAGTCTGACAGACACAGACACTGACAGACTATTATTTATTTTGTATTTGTTGACGTTTCAAAAGTACCAAACTATGGTTTAATTGAAATAAATGCTTTGACTTTGAGTCTTATGAAAAAGATTAGCATTAGACTGGCATTCACTAAACTTTTCTGGGAAAGTTTCTGTAACTTCAAACTATATTGTTGTAATACAAAATATATTTATTTGTCACAATGTTATTTGTCTCTCTCTCTATTATTTTACCATCTTTTATGCATTTCCTATAATTAAACCAACATCCGTGTTTAGAACAATCTTATGTGTTAATAGTTACGTGTGATGCATAAATAATTATTATTGCTAATGTGTCATTCATACTGACTGAAGCTAGACAAGGCATCTTAACTTGCATCATCATCATCAGCATAAACAGCCTGTGAGAATCCTTTTGTTTTTGAGGGGAGAAAATCATCCAATGACTTTTCCCGCCTTGGGTTAGGCGAGAGGGAGTGTCAGACTCTTACTGCCTAAAAACCACCCCGTTCCTACTTCTGCTTTTCGAGCCGGAGCCCTGGCACCCCGTTAGGCCTTCCGCGGCTCCGTATCGTGAGACTCCATTTGTATTATGGATCTCCTCAATAAAAGAGGTTGACATTATCTTTACGCTTGGGAAACGGGTTGGAGATCGTAGAAAGGATTGGGTAAAGGCCGGGCTGGAAAAGTGCCTTCTCTATAATTGCGGGTTTTTTTTTCATTGGGGTTTCATAATCTCCACGTTAATTGATTGGATTGGAGATCAGTTTAGGTTTATCGGAGTACGCTGCTGCCCAGTCTCTGTTAAATTTGCAGTTCTTTATACTCTTACGACACCTGCTGCAAGAGTACGGGTAGTAACTAATGTATCCTTCTCAGCCATCACCACACGTCATCTTGCATCATCATTAGCTTTCAATTTCTCTCCCTGTTTAAACTACACACGTGCGAGATGTCAATCATTGGCCTGTGGTATCAATAATGCAGGTTTTCTTTGTGATTGTGGCAGGCTTTACTAAAAGGGATGATTCCTTTCACTTGCATTTGGAGACATCGTCATTAACCGTTTGACGTTTCTAGCATGGCTTAAAACTAGTCAAGTTTCTTGTCAAACGGTTACGTGAGTAAGCCGAAAACATAATAATTGATTTAGTATGTCTCACGAAAGTTTTAATATAAACTCATTTCATGTTTTAACGTGCCATGACAGTCTATTGTTGGACTATGTTTACTCTCTACTTCTGAGCACTCCCTATATGAGATGGCTTTGCCATGAATATCCAGATGAGGCATATCTATAAAGACCCAAAATTGTACAAGTAACGATCCTCTCTTTTCAATAGAGTAACGAACCACCTTGGTCATTCATTACCTACCCTGATTTTATAGTTCATCGTTTTTATAAACTAAATCTGTACTTTGTGTCGTATATCGATAATTCATCTATGTTTTTAATGACATTGTAGACAGGCATACTAACTCGGCGTACCACGCAAGTTTTTCATTCGATAGGTACTGAAAATACCATTCGGTACTGAAATTCTACCTCTGTTTATTGATTCGAAAAATTGACCTTAAATTATAAATCCTTCAGGTCATTAACCTTACCAGAAGTGAGAACAAAGCATCAACACATCAAATAATGCCTTCCTTTGTCTGTCCGTCTGTTTGTCCGTCGGTAAACATACAGGGTGTTACTCCTTATTGATTCACCAAACATTTGTTATGCTTTTGGCGATACCAGTTACCACTTCAAAGGGCTGCTTTGAGGAAAGTCATTTTGTGGGCAATGAGTCATTGGTATTTAGGTTTGATACCATTAGATCTGTAAATGTTTATGATAGAAAGTATTTAGATTAAATACTAAGTGTAGCTGATAGACTGAGTCGCTTTCCTAAAGTGATTGTAGTGCTACTTTGATAGTATTGTAAAAAGTTTTACCCTCGGATCGCGAAAATAATGACTTTTTATTGTCAGTAGTTACATTATCCTACCTTAAATAAAGCAGCAATGGATAAAATGAAGATATGTAGTGATTAGATGACAGACATGAGAAAATAAAGAAAAAATTTAACTTTAAGTTACTTATTTTAGGAAGACGTAGCAGACCATAATGACATATAAGTAACAAATGGAGTTTCTTGGTCGTTCTTCTCCATTCGAATCTACGTTTAGGAATGAGTACCTAGCTTCACATGGCTCCACTGACGGACTGATTGACAGACCATTATTTATTTTGTATTTAGTTGACGTTTCAAAAGTACCAAATTATGGTTTAATTGAAATAAATGCTTTGACTTTGACTTTGACAATGACCATAATGGCAATTATAGGTACTGACTGTGTGACTGTACCCTAAACAAAATATTCATATAGTAGTTTCCGATATTACAATTGAGGCCATGAGGACCATAGTGGCCTAACTCATTTTTTTACATATTGATTTCAATATTGTAAAAAAATGAGTTGCACAATAATCGCACGTGTGTGCCCTGCCTAACTGCGAAGTGAAGGGGCACCCTGGACATTTGCACTTACCAAATAAGGCAGTAAGCAAATGCCAGACTTGACCTGTACAACTAGATTATTAGTGTAGACTATAGTGTATGGAATCAGGTAAATAGACTAGATTTGTATTTGAATTCCTTGCTTGCAAACCCAGGTGCTTAATTGCGATGTAAGCTAAAGAAGATGTAACAATATAAGCGAGGATCGCGAATGGTCGCTAGCACTTTTTTTTTTTTTAAGGGGGGAAAATCATCGAATGACTGCTCCCGCCTGGGTGAGGCGGGAGGGAGTGTCAGACTCTTACTGACTAAAAACCACCCCGTTCCTTCTCCTGCACGTCGAGCCGGAGCCCCGGTAACCCGTTAGGTTCTCCGCTACTCCGAATCGGCATCGGCCCTATTGGGCCCTAGCTATGAGTCGCTAGCACTACTGTCAACCAAAGCATATCAGAGGCCTTAGTACGAGTTTCTTTTTCGTTTAAAGTAATCAAAACGAGTCGGCGTTCTGTGCTCTGATTGGTTGGTTTATTGGCGCCGGCCAATCACAGCGCCGAACGCGTACTCGTTTCGAATACTTTAACTCGTCGAGTACCGGTTTTATAAACAATAGGTCGCGGTCACCGGTGACCGCTTGGTGTTTGACAGTTTAAACGTAAAACAAACTCGTCCTAAGCACTCAGGTTGGTTTCTTGGATCAGACAAAGTAGGTATTAGGTATTACCTATTAGAGTATCTTGGGCATTCTTAGTAATAGCAAGGAGTTGGGCATTCTTAGTAATAGCGCTCAAACTTTTTTTTTTTTTTTATAAAAAACGTTGCCCCACACTAGGATTTTCTCCTGTGTCGTGGGTGCGTTTACAAACATACAAGTTCACATACACATGACACCCAAACCCGAAACAACAAATTGTGGATCACACAAAGTGTTGTCCCGTGCGGGAATCGAACCCGCGACACGTTGCACGGCAGCCGGTTACCCAGCCACTTCACCAACCGTGCAGTCACTGTTGTGGTTCTTTCCTCAAAAGGCCACTACAGAAAGAACTTGCACGGTTCTCACACATAACCTATTATACATATTTGTTTAGACTTTAAAAGAGACAGACCTCTGAGTTTGTTTCGGCATTTCTTCTCAGAGTAGTCAGTTAGGAAATGTCGACCTCATCGTTCGCTTGATAAAATTGACGTGTAAAAGTGCTGCCTTGTAGCCTATTTGCAGCAATAAATTCACTTGTTTCACTTGAGTTTGACAATAGGCATGGGACCCTTAACATTACTTGTGAAAAGTGGGTTCTAACGTCTGCCTAACTTTTAGGGGAAAAAAGGCGTGATGTTATGTTATCATGTTATTTATATGACTCAACGACTTCTTTGAATAAACGTTAATATCTTATTTATCTTAAAGAACCTCTCAAAAACCCGAACACGTAATTATTCCACTTTCTCGTGTAATGTACAGTCACTTACATTATGAATGCGGTCAAACAAAATTCACATTTATTATCATAATGAATTTGCTCCCATCTTGATCCTGTTTATTATACTATCTCTGCCTTGAAGATAACATCAGTAATTTTAGCTGATGATCACTTTACTGAACAAAGACTATGCTCTGTAGTCTGTACACCCGGCTACATGTTAAAATATGAAAACCATTTTATCATGACCTCGTTGTGTATGATCTTTCTGCACATCCGACGGTCAGTTTATACTGGTTTTGTATAGCTTGATGTGTGTGTAACTGACTCACAAACGAACATTGTGAAAGTTGAATAAAAAACTTTATGTATAGTGACGTAATGTTTAATTTTGAATGGACTCCTTGTACAGGATGTTATGGGTCAAGAAATAATTGAAAGGCGATGAGGCTGGTTTGAAAGGCGATGATATGTACCAGGTACCTACAATCTACATAATATGTATGTCAGTGTATCCATATCCAACCCAAGTGTCAAGTCTAGATTTTGACAAACCTTTCTTATGTTGAGAAGACCTAAAGTCCACCAGTAAACTGTCAACTGTTGCAAAAAGATTAGAAGGATGAGTAGATTATAATAATTATATCGTGACACATACTGAATGAACCAAATACAACAGCCTAATCTGTAGGCTACTACATCACCGTGACCGCGTATGCTGCTCATAAGGAAGAGTCCCTCTGTAACTCGAAACTAGTAGAGCTATTCTCAATATATTTACGTGAGTAAACAATTATTTTTAGTTAAGAACTAGTTGACCAGGCAAACTTCGCACCGCCCAAAAATGTTTTTTCTCACTCTATCTCTTTCTTTCTTTTAAACCTTCCCTGGACTTCCACGAACATTTCAAGACTAAAATTATCCAAATCGGTTCAGCCGTTCTCTAGTTTTAGCGAGACTAACGAACTGAAATTATTTTTTATTTATACAGATACACTAGCTTTTACCCGCGGCTTCGCTCGCGTCACAAAAGGATAAAAAGTAGCCTATGTGACATATACATACCAATACATACAGCGCCATCTATACCAATACTTTTGTTTTCCCTCGGGAATATCACATTTTTTCGGGATAAAAATTACCCTATTATTTAATCCGGACTTATAACTTTACGTCTGCAAAAATTCAAATCAATCGGTTTAGTATTTTCGGCCTGAAAGCGGAACAAACAAACAAACAAACTCACTTTCCGATTTATAATATTAGTAAGGATAAGGATTAGTAAAAAAACACCTTACATAATAAAATTATATAAATTAATCAAATATTAAACAATTACTCAAGTTCTAAACAATAAGATGTTGTAACGTATGGACAAAGGTGTTTACATACCATGGAGTTTCTATAACAAAAGCTTGGTTATCTGTGACTCACGATGGTGCTATGTTGCAACTGACCGCCTGACCTGATGAATAAGGCTTAAGTCTCCGGTACTTTGTGATAAGGACACTGTGTATACTCGTACAGTGTTTAAAATGCCCTTTTGTTATCTGAAGATGCTTAATAGAGGTCGTTGTAAGTGTAAGTGATGTATCTTGTAATTAATCGGGGCAAAATTCTGGGCAGTGTGCTTTCTTCGGACAGTTACCTCCTTCCCTAATCCTCGTCTCCCGAATCCCCGAATCCTCCACAATTCTCAAATTCACAATTCCCAAAAGGCCGGTAACGCACTTGTAACGCCTTGGTGTTTCGAGTGTACATGGGCGACGCCGATTGCTTACCATCAGGTGATCCGTCTGCTCGTTTACCGGCTTATGCTATAAAAAAAGTTATAAAATAGAAAAATGGACATTTTGATAAAATGTCTTCTTTAAAGTGTACAAAACGACAAACACATGACAATTTAATTTAGCCTGGTAATCGAACACGCCATCTTTCATTCGACAAACGAAGCAGTTCTTGTGAATCTTAGAGACAAATGTCATAGTACGGAAACATAATTATTTTTCTTTAACAGAGCCTCAGTAAATTGAATACCATTTCATTAACAGCTGCCTTTAAAAAAATAAAACAATATAAAATTGAATGAATTCCATATTCAAATCTAGCCTTCTATGGTGCTACCAAGCGCCGCCGGCCCACGTTTAAAAAAAAAACCGTGAAATCTCAGTAATGGCGGCCAATGACATAATCTTTCGTTTTTGTGGGTGTCGAAATTTAAATTTATGATCAGTGGCCAGTCATATTTGACCTAAAACCATATCGGGTAAAGATCCCTGTGAAAACACCTACGAAACGCGCGAATGTGATCAGCCCACCTTTTTACAGATAAAAATCTAGATTGATCATCTGATTTTGTTTTTGTATTTTGTCAGATTACGAGATCTGAGTAACGTTAAAGCATTTCTTTCCTTCCTGTCTTTTGCCTTCAAAGGTCATTTCGTTCCAAATTCAAATATTTTTTCACAAACGAGAAGTTCTTTATAAACGGCGATCAATAATGGCAATTAAGCGATGCAAGAAAACAAAAGGCATTAGAGTTCAAGGACCTTAAAAAATATTTAAAGTTACATCCAATATTACCTGTGTACTCAATACTTAGATTTTCATTAAGCATTTTTTTTATTATTGCTTAACTGTCAGCGTCACCAATCAACACCACTAACGAGTCACGGCAAAATTTAAAATACATCGGTTGTCGTTTAAGAAAAAAAAAACGTAAAATAAAAATCAATAATAAAAATATGCAGAAATACGAGTCTCCTATGATTAGGTCATTATTATTACTATTATCATTTTAGATTATTCTAAAGTTAGACACATAATTCTACCTCTCAGAATCATCATAGTCAACACCGTCATATGGTACCCATCTTTCTCCACTAATCTCAATGATTAATCACGAACAGCCACCAATCTGGTCTACAGTCTTAAATGGTAAGCACATAATGGATGTATTAATCATATGTAATGAGTCAGACTTGCATTCCTTATACGAACATTTGTTTTATGTCCAGTCAATAAACAGTATGGGTCCACTCTAACCTAATGTGGCGGCATGTAGACGGAGTATGAATTCAATTTAGTAGAATGCGTTGATAAGTCACGATTGTTATACATATCTCAAGATAGAATAACAATAGTGACTTTTGTGAAGGGTTAAAGAAGGGCCAAATTAAAAGTATCCTTAACCGATGAGCATGCAAGAAAAGATTGATGATTGTTGATGAAGCTAAATAGGTATTTAGGAATGGTAGCATAGGCGTGAAGTTATGTATGTATGTATGTGAAGGGTTAGGTCAAAGTTGGTAAGGTCGTCTGTGACAATCCACTAGTGGATTATGGACTACCTTTATATGTATGTATAAGAGGATTTGTCGTAATCCGCACGCTAGTCTATCATACCCTAGACATCGTAGTTGGTAATGGTTCAAGTTTATCATAGATCGGTGCTGCCCGGTATCCGTCAGATATGTAATTTATAGTTCCTTATTTTTTTAATTCTTTATTTTATACTGTTTTTATCCACACGCATAGCTCAACCTCATCGTTCGTAGTTTCCTATTTGGCTTTAATGGTACAGCGGAAACAGTAAGTTCGGTGACAAATGTTCCACTCTCCCATTTGTACACGGCAAATAGTAAATTAATGCGTAGTCAACTTTAAATGACGGATACTAAAATAATGTTCACATTATTAAGGCCAAAACCAAACTAAATAGTGCTCCAACTAGCTAATTAAGATCTAATCTACACTTAATCTATAGAGTATAGACGATATAGATGATATCTCCAATCCGATCGTTGGCGATAATAATTCTATTGATCTTTAGTACATAATTATTGGTCGGCAGGTTGCTTGCGATCATATCGACGTGTCTAAATACGATAATGACCTTTTTCAAATGGTTTTGATTACTTAATTAGAATAAGTAGACACGTATGTAAATATAGACAGAGTGTTTTAGATATTCGGTAATAGATAGACGCATAGATATTAATAGCACAAAACTTACACACCAATATGTAATTAATAAATCTTTCATAAAAAACTAGCGACCCGCCCCGGCTACCCACGGGTGCAATATGCATGTATTATACATATAAACCTTCCTTACGAATCATTCTATCTATTAAAAAAACCGCATCAAAATCCGTTGCGTAGTTTTAAAGATCTAAGCATACATAGGGATAGACAGACGGCGGATAGCGACTGCGATGTTTTATACTATGTAGTGATACGTCTCTCCACAGAATGATCAATCCTTGTGGTCGATCTAATGTAGGCTTTATCTAGAAAAATTGAAATTCTTAGTAACTAAAGCATTTGGGCCACATACAAAAATTTTATTCTGAATCGTAGTCAGTCGTGCGTGAACGATAGACACCGATATCACAATAACGTCACAAATCACACCTAGACCTGGACAAATAAATTGTGGATAGAACAAACAACTGTTCTGAATGACACCAGCAACACATTGCAAAGCCACTGCGGAAACTGTCATAATAAATGAACCCAACAGGCTATTAAACTTAAACACTATAACAAATTAAATCCACCACAGATTACTTATCTAGTAATCCAACACTAAGATAAAGATCTGGGCACTATAGCACATTTAGCTAAGTGTTTATTACAAAGGCATAGAGATCATTATTCAATGTACAGATTAGGTCGTTAATACGACAGGAAGTGTCTGTTTGTTTGATAGATGGTAATTTATTAATTAGATTAATGATTCATAATGAACTATGGCTTTAGTAGGTTTAATTATAATTGATTCTGAAGAAACAGATGATGAACTTAGTAAAGGGAATGATAAAGCGATTGGAAATGTAACTTTAATGTGTTTGAAAGAGTACGTAGCATATTTATTTACTAGTTTATTGACATAGACAACACAGACAATACACGGGAAAAGAAAATATAACGAAACAATGGTACATAGGTAATGCATATCCTTATTGGATTTCTTCCTGTAGCTCTGCGATAGGAGAAATAAATACAACATATGAGGCACTGTGTAACAAATAAAAAAGAACAATTAAAAACAGACATTCAAAACTTAAACCTAAAATGTAAACTACTTACAAACTAACCGAATAAAACAATAAAAACATGTAGGGGATGATGGATGAAATGTGTCATGAAGTCAAAGGAAAATGGGATGTTTATTTAACATTATAAAGCATTGATGATTGTTTACCGATTACTAGCTCTATTGAAGAGAACAAAGTAAGTAGTGTTTCTATTCGGAAACCTTCATTGATTTTACTTAATTTGTAGTATGAAGTCTTGACTTTATGTTCAATGTAGTGTATTTAAAACACAACTCTTATTCATCTTGCTTCTACGAAGCATAAAACTGTATGATTTATGTCGTATTGTATACAAATAATTTCTATATGAACATTAATAAAAACAATACTACGACTTCTTATTGTTACCTCATACAAACCACGTGACGTATTGTAATGACAATGACCCCGTTCAATTCTTAAAACAAGAACTTCCTGAGCAAATTGTGACAGCAGATCCACTTGATAAAATAATTCTTCAATTATTTTGTCAACATCTATACCTATATTCACTAATATAAAAGTCTATATGTTTGATTTTTCATCGCTTGTCATTTGGATATGGAGCAGCACTGGAAATATCTCAAGGTCTGTAGTATACACAGCTATTGGTAATCCGTCTGTTTTCGCTTAAGCTCCAATAGTTGTATTGTCTTATTCCATCTACTGTGCAAATTATAGCTATAATTTCTTAAACAAATATCAGACGGTATATGACAGTATGACTATAATAGTACTTAACACAGCTTTACACTGTATCGCCCAGTCTCTCAACTCTTACAGTTATGTTTACCAAATTATACAAGTCAAAGAACTCAACTATTTCTGTGGAGCCAAAAACGATTTGATAAATTGGTTTACTTGTGGTTGCTGGCTAAAAATAGGCCTAAAGCCATTGATGTTTTTCTAAATTAACATATACAGCTAAAGATGGCAATGAGAAAGAAATTTAAAATTCTGATATATTTTTTGTACTTGTAAATGTTAATATTTGTCAAATTCAAAGCACCCAGAATAAGTTCAAGTAAAATAAGTTTTTCTGTCGGTCAGAATCGATTATATGTTTGTTTAAAAGGCTCAAGTTGAGCACCTGAGTGTTGTTTACTTTGTTCAAGAGTTGGTGGTCTAGTGTCGACAAAATCATCATTGAGAGATCGATCATCTTTATACTTTTGGTTTGCATGTTCTTCGTCAGTTAGTCTTTTAGATTCTTTATGTTGTTTTTCAGTTATCACACATTCACATACGTCTTTTGGAGCTATATTATTTAGCTAATTTTCTTTAACAACATTTTTGTTTATTCTTCTATCTAGTTTAGTAAACAGGTAAGCTAAAATTAGTGTGAGATAAAACACAAGTTTCTTTAGCATTACAATGTGACAAAATGTATTGAAATCCACATCCTGTCCCAGTTTCAATGGTAGCAATGCAACCGTGTCTAGAACGAAAACAAAAAGCTATAGATGAATTTGTTGAATGAAAAGAACACTGTTTTCAGTTAGTCACTATACTAAGAACGTTTGAAAGAGAAACTTTGTAATTACCTATAACAACAAAAACAAGTGCTTTTTTCATATATCTTGTTTGAGAAAATGCTCATTTACTTTAATAATTCAGTGTGCAACATGAGCTAATCACGCAACTTGTTTACCTCTTCAACTATGTAGTAACGGTCATGTTAGAATCATAAAATTACTTCCATTTTGTAGCTGTGTAAGAATTATTAAATTGAACTCTAATATTAACCCTAGATGGGTTCCTATTGTTTTGTCTTGTTCGTAGTCTATGTAACAACATGTCTTTAATTATGTAATCTCTCTTCCTATTTATTAATATTGTGTCCAATAGAATCATCTTTTATTAGCTTTAGTCTTACGTCATCAACATTAGTTTTTTCAATTCTTAGTACTTGCATGATCCTGTTTTTAATGTTATCTCGAACATCACAATTATGACTTTTACTGTAAGGTTAACATTACTATCATTGAAACTCAACTTGAACTTCTGATTGATGGAAAATCTATCAGAATCATCTATATCCCCGAGTGGACACCAGTGTCTTCTCTCCACTCACTTCATTATAGACCTTATTTCCGATGGTTAGAGACTCTTTTGTAAGATCTAATGTGGTATTTTCATACATTAATTTTTTCGTGGATTTATAATTATATTTTGTCACATTACCTTCTTTGATATTTGTAGTAGATTTGTGTTGAAATGTATTCTCATCCAGGTGTTAACGTTACTTTACCCCACGCTGCTCGGACAGACCTACACACGTCTTCATGTCTGCGAGGTGATCAACAATCAACCATGTTGTCCGCCTCAGCAAGTAAGTTCGTTGTGGCTTCATTTGTTTCTAGTTGTTGTTCGTTTGTTTTATTTTGAATTCTTTGGGGAAGGCAATAGGGATTGAAATGTCTAAAATTATGATAATAGTTAAAGTAAAATTTATTGTCAGAATTAGAATCTTCTATCTATTAAGAACTTTATGTGAATGTCAACTGTATCTGTCTATCCACAGTGTCTATCTGTCGGTCATCCTAATTGTTGAGTAGCTAATGTTCAAGTACTCAAACGTCGCTTAATTTTAAGTCGCGCTTCAGTATAGTTCTGTCACTACAAATTCTTTTTTTAATGACAGATATGGCACGACATTTAAGTGTAATTTAAAATTGAATAGCCTTTCTGTATTCGGGTGTATATGTAGTTTAAGTTTTATCTGCACTATATTATTAAACAATCCAAAAATGTATCGACAAGTCAATGAACGTAACTTGGTAACTGTTTGAACCTAACATTAACATGACTTATGAACCTAGACTAGGTCGTCTGGTATTGATATAGTACCTACTTTGTTTAGTACAGTGTTGAAGCCAGCCAAGGCAGTATTGATTTCTTGAATAATATATTCTTCATAAAACTGGGAGACTGTCGAATAGTTGGATTAGTGTGCTTCTGAAGAATACATATGAATTTAAGTTGTACATGTTCAGACCGTCGAAAATTTAATATTGCTATAAGTAATTATAGCTGATAAAACTGCAAAATTAGTAGTCAATTGTGTAGAAAAATATTAGTCCCCTCAGAGGTGTTTTTAGACATTTTAATCTTGCCTTTCCCTTGTAGTTTATAGAGTTACTTATTTCGTTTCAATTAGGCATGCAGCTTAATACATTTCTTTTGTTTTTTACTATTTTTTTGTTGCGTCGTCGTCGTAGTATTTTTGCTTTATTATGATTTTCTTGTTTGTCTTCTTATTTTTTTCTTTGATTTTCTTTCGTTTTTGGTTTGTTGTTTGATAGGCTTTTTTAACTTTTGGCTGTTCGTTGATTTTTTTATTAACATTATTATTGTCATCACATGTTCGATGTTCATGTTTCGTTGTTGTGCTGTGTGATTGAATTGTTAAAATGTTTAAATGTCATTATTTATTAACTAAAAATCGAGGGTTACTTACGTGAATATATTGAGAAAAGCTCTATTAGTTGCTCTACTAGTAGGCTGCGCGACATCGCCGCGACCCCGCACGCTATTCATGAGAGCCCCTCTATAGGTCGAATCTAGTAGAGCTTTTCTCAGTATATTCACGTGAGTAAACCGCGATTTTTAGTTAATTTACTATGTCTCACGATAGTTATTATAAAAATAATTATTTATTTCAGAGAAAATATATTTTCCAGTTAAAACTAATATCGGCATCAGCACCTATGAGTTATATTTATAACTTTATTCATTAGCACTGTGAAGGTCTAATGTTTGATAAAGGATTCTAGAGTAGTGCTGGCAAAACCAAAAGACAAACGTATGAGTTAATGTACTGCTAAAACAGCTTGCTCTAAGACAAAGTCAAAATCATTAATTTCAATTAGACCAGGAAGGCACTTTTGTACGTCAAAACAAAATATTGATATATTTAAAATGCCCGTCTGTCGGCCAGTACTCTAGTGAAGCTATTTGCTCGTTCCAAGGTGAAGATTCCTATGGAGAAGAACGAGCAAGAAACTCCATAGGCTCTTTTTTAATCCTGTTCACAATACAAATCTGGGTTACATTGTTTCGTTGATTCTATTTCATACACATACACTCATATGCTGGCACGTAGATTCCAGAAGAAATTGTCACCATCCTCTTCACCATCTAGTTCATACTACACCTGTTCTAATACCTAATATTATTGTTACTTTTTCTAATGTTCCTATGTTTGTCCAGGTGAACCGTCACGTGAACGATCTATTCGAGGACCTGCGCGATGGGCTGAACCTCATCTCGCTGCTGGAGGTGCTTTCTGGCGAACACCTCGTAAGTAAACATTTCTTTATTAAACTCTGAAGTCTAGTAATAAGGTGAGGTAGAAAAGAGATTATTAGTTTTTAAAAAGCCAGCAACGCACCTGCGACTCCTCTGGTGTTGCGGGTGTACATGGGCGGCGCTGGTCGCTTACCATCAGGTGATGCGTCTGCTCGTTTGCCTCATAATTCATAAAAAAAGGTCTGTGTCTGTTTGAACCGCCTACGGTCGTGGAACTTATGGACTAGTCGGGGGTCAATTAGATTAATAGGTTGAAAAAAATATTATTAAAGTTTTTCATTTCGAAATTATCAGGCTCGATACAGGTTTTATAGGATAAGGTGTATACAGAGACCAGCATTGCAATTCTATGTCCTATAATAAACATAACGTAACATAACATCACGCCTTTTATCCCCGAAGGGGTAGGCAGAGGTGCACATAATACCACTGTACAATGTAACACCCACTTTTCACTATTTATGTTATGAATCACATGTAATAGGAGGTGAGCCTATTGCCATATACCGGGGACAATTCCAGACTCCGTGCTACTACTGAGAATACTTTGCCCGGCCCGGGAATCGTACCCGAGACCCCTTGCCCGGCAGTCGCACTCAGCCAAAGAGGCAGTCCTATTATAATTATTATAAGAACTAAATCCTGATCACTTTCTATTCCTTTGGGGAATTGTAATAAGGATTCTACCAATAACGGCGACAACACTTACATAAATATAAAGTGGTCTTATCATTACTTATTCCTATTGTAAATTGGCAAATGGTTAGACTACGCAGGTGGTCCGTCCTGATTGCTCAGTTAATTAACTAAGTATTCATTGATAGAATACATTAGTAATGTAAAGTTTAATGACCCTTTGAAAGTGTTACGGAATCGAGCTGTTAGCTAGAAATAAAAGTTTGTTTGTTATGTTAAACTGGCTTCTGCTCGCGGCTTCACCCGTGTTCTCGTGGTATAAAAAGTACCTTACGTGTTATTCTAGATCATAATCTATCGCTGTTCTAAATTGTATCCCAATCCCTATAGCCGTTTTGGCGTTATTGTGTAACAAACATACACACAAACACGCAGTCACAAACTTTTGCTTTTATAATATGTATTAGTAAGATAATTTGTTATCTATCTGCAATTACAATTTTAAAGGCTTATTTATCATTTTAAAAGTATAGAGTTGTTTTGGATGTTTATCAAATACTGACCAATTTGTATATACATATACTGCCTCATTGGCCGAGTGTTCGTAAGTGCGACTGCCAAGACCCCTTGCCCGGCAGTCGCACTTGCGACCACTCGGCCATCGAGGCAGTCGCAGACAACCGCAATTACTATAACTTAATTGGTGAAACTTTACCTTTTTGATCCGTAATTTTTTTCCTAAATTTAACTTTTATTAAAACGGGTGTGAACCGTATATCTCCGTATATAACAGTCCGTAACAGAATTTATTCGGATTATTCGGAATAACGATACGTTCGCGTGTGCTGTGTTCGTGTGTTGTTACAGAATAAAGTGATTAACACTCATTATTTAAGTTAGTTTCCGTAAACATAGACGTTTATAGCCGTTTTATTTTTGTTATTAATATGGATAAGCGGACACGTGTCCGTTTTCCAGGGTCAGCTGTTTCATTTTTGGCTATATTTTAAAAAAGGATCTTTGCTCTTTTTAACATTTGCGCTATAATGTGGAATAGAAATGATTTTTGATGAAATGTCTAGGCTGCCTCGCTGGCCGAGTGGTCGCAAGTGCGACTGCCGGGCAAGGGTTCGATTCCAGGGTCGGGCAAAGTATTACTAGGTTTTAAAAAAAATCTCAGTAGCAGCACGGAATCTGGAATTGTGCCCGGTATATGGCAATAGACTCCTGACTCACCCCCTATTATATGGGACTCATATCATAAATAGTGAAAAGTGGATGTTCCATTGTACAGTGGCATAATGTGCACCTCTGCCTACCTCTTCGGGGATAAAAGGCGTGTTATGTTAATGTATGTCTTGGGTAACAATCTCATTTTTCGGTTGTGAGGGTGACTTTTCTAAGAAAATTATATAATTGCAACTGAAGCTATAAATATGGGCGTAGAATCGATATCTACATAGATCACTCATCTGACAGAAATACCTAACGTTATGTAATAAATCTTCATCTAAATCGTGAAATGTTATAGTTCCCTGTCACTCTTATACGGTAAATGCCATGAAGAACACAAGTGACCGACACGACAATTCACTTTCATTAGTTTTCTATCGTCATAGCACCCTTAAATAAATTGAAGTATTTCAAACGATACATCAGCAGCATCGCATAAATCACTACGGTATTACAATTTGTTAACAGGGCAGGGCAGCAATTTATTACAATTTGTCAATCGTTTAGCCTGGCCACACCTGCGATCGGCCTGATTAATTTCCATAGATCTAGATAACCTCTTTTCCTAAACCCCTTTCTGGGTTAATGGTGGATCGATGGGTTGAAATAGGGTTCCAGATAATTGTAGATAAATTGAAATTTATGAGTATGAAAGTTAAAAAGATGGGCATGTCATGGAAACTTTAATTACAGAGAAATATACTTTTATTTTGCAAATATGGGTATTAGTTACAAGTGACATGGAAATACAGGTACAGCCATATATAATAATAAAGATAGCGGAAGCTCTTTCCAACGCTTAGGTATCCTATTATAAATTACTGAAGTCATGCAGTAGATACTCTTGCACATAAGTGCTGTCTTAGTTGGCTCCTGACTACCTATTATTATTAACGTAATAAATAGTTTTCTGAAAAGGGTTTTTTTAAGAGGGGAAAATCATCGAATGACTGCTCCCGCCTGGGTGAGGCGGGAGGGAGTGTCAGACTCTCACTGACTAAAAACCACCCCGTTCCTTCTCCCGCACGTTGAGCCGGAGCCCCGGTTACCCGTTAGGTTCTCCGCGACTTCCGAAAAAGGTAGGGCGTATGTAGTAAACCTACTTTCAGTTAGTATTGGTTGTGGAGAGGGTTTATGTTTGGATAACACAATTTTAGTACTACATTTGCCCGAAAAGGTAAGCGTGTTAATACCCTTCTTAAGGAGGTAACATAATTAGCTAAACATTAGATCTTTTTTGACTTCATACTATCAGTAAGAATCACAATGAATAATTATGTTATTGATGATGCTAATGATAATGATTAGCGCCTTAAAGAGCCATGACGCCTCAAAGACCACCACAGATGGGACTCAATAGGGCTGATGCCGCCGATACGGAGTCACAGAGCACTTAACGGGTTGCCGGGGCTTTTACAGCAAGAGTCTGACACTCCCTCTCACCTCCTCCGTCCTTAGAGGGACGTTTAACCACTCTTACATAACGATCATATGAGATACATAATCCTCGTGCAATGTTGTAACTAAAATCTCATAATACTCTTTCTAATTTTCCAGCCGCGCGAGCGAGGTCGGATGCGTTTCCATATGCTGCAGAACGTCCAAATGGCTCTCGATTTCCTTCGGTACAAGAAGATCAAGCTCGTCAACATCAGAGCTGAGGACATCGTCGATGGCAACCCCAAGCTGACTCTCGGACTGATATGGACCATCATTCTACACTTCCAGGTTAGTGAAGATTTTGTTAAAAGAAAATGCGCATATTGTTGTGTTAATAATTGTGTTCTATACGTTTTCTTGGCAGAATTTTTCTTTTTATTTCGCGGCGATTTCGTTTTTACGTTTAGATAGATATTTATGAGGAATTTGGAAAATGTTTAAGATAAATATACCCATGTTATGTATGTAAAGTGGTTTTAGTATTGAGTATCTATAAATCTTAAGCAAATGATTAGCAGGAACTTAAAATAAGTGGCAAAAGATAAAAGAGAAGAAAAAAGAGTTTTGTGTTTCAAAGAGATTTGTTCCGATTACATTATATCAGATTTGATAGGAGCTTACTATGATGCATATGATGTGCGTCATCAGCTAATATGACAATATTCTAGAGTGTATTATAGAAAACCACTGAAGTATTGTATTCAATGGAAATTGTTATTGGTTTATGCCAGAGTTATGGCTGAGGCTTGAGGAAGTAGATATATTAGGTACTAGATTTTTAACCTCGGCTTTGCTCGCGTATTCCTGTGTTGTTTCATGGGAGCATTTAATCGGGATAAAAAGTATCCTGTCACCTAATTCAGCCTGTATCCCAAATTTCATCAAAATCCGTTCAAAGTCAAAGTCAAAATCATTAATTTCAATTAGACAAGGAAGGCACTTTTGAACGTCAACAACAAAAATTTAGAAGTGATGCTAGTTGCTCATTCCGAGGTGTAGATTCCTAAGTTCAGTTTCAGTAGTTTTAGCGTGATTGACGAACAAATATCCGAACTAAAAACACATTTTTAGTATTAATAGTATGATATTTTAGTTGTATTATAATATTATTAGCCTAAAATCGAAATAAGGTATAGGATTTTTATATCAGTACCAATTACTTATAAAGAATTCCGGTTTTGGGCCGTAATTATGAGTAACGAGATCAATATAATTGACGAAAGTACATAAGTGACTGCACGTTTCCTAGCCAGCAGATTAAAGTAAAAAAGCAAAGGACCTACACCTTTCCGTCAAACTTCTTTATTTAAACCGCGAGGACACCGGCGACCGCAACCTATTGTTCTTTAACTCGTCGAGTACCGGTTTTATAGACACAATTAAAGAACAATAGGTCGCGGTCACCGGTGACCGCTTGGTGTTTGACAGTTTAATTGTGTCTATAATGACGGTACTCAAATGGTTAATCGACTTTCAACTTTACTATTTTAACATAAAGTCGAATATTGCACTTTTGTACCTACACCACTGCTTAGCTCATTTCTCAAACTGGCTTCCTACCAGAAGTAAGCATTGTTGACACAATCACGACCAGAACTTGGCAGTGAAACAATTAGTCGTTGTAAACACTAGCCAAGGATTGCCACAGCGTAGCATCGAACACGCGTACCTTTGTAAATAGATTGAGAGCTAATCTGGTTCGAACTAATTGATCAACATAGTTGTCAATTTTTTATGGGATAAGCCGGTAAACGATCAGACGGATCACCTGATGGTAAGCAATTGGCTTCGCCATTGCACACTTGGAACACCCGAGGCATTACAAGTGCATTACCGGCCTTTTGGAATTAGGAATTTTTGGATTGTTGGGGATTCAGGGATTGGGGAAGGGATGGGGGGGGGGTTAATTGGGCCTCCGGTAACCTCACTCACACGATGAAACACAACGCAAGCGTTGCTTCACGTCGGTCTTCAAGACGGCGAGGCCGTGGTAGCACTCCGTCGGCCCGTTCGTGCCGAAGCATGGCTCAGCCACACTTAAAATTTAATTGATGATTATATTAATTAATTCCTATTTTTTACTATACTTGTTATATGTACTTACAGTAGTCGTAATGTGTTAAAACATGTATTAAGTTCAAAGTATAATAATTCAGAGAAAATCATGAAAAAATAGAGTTTGTAGTAATTATAGCAATTCCTAGGTCGGTGAAATTATTAAAGAACATAGTCACATATCATTTGAAAACTAGGAAAGACCCTGAACGTGGAACTATAGTTTGGTATATACAGTAGGGTACAAAGTTAAGTTCCTTACAAAATAATTCTAAAGCAAATACAATTACTTTTTTGTAAGCAACAAACTGAATGTTTATATTATGACAGTAACATAATAAGAACATTCTAATTTTTCACTTCTTATAATTATTATATAACGCGGAAGTTTCACATTTCAAGTAATTAAGTAAGATCTAGATTTATCATGCATTAACATTGTAATTACCTAGACTAGAACATTTGGAGAGAATGCATTCGTTTCATTACGACATTATAAATAATAATTATGTATTTAAACTAGCTATTTATAACATGTGACTGCCTCGTTGAACGAGTGGACGCAAGTGCAACTGCTGGGCAAGGGTCACGGGATCGATTCCCGGGGCGGGCAAAGTGCTACTGAGTTTTTAAAACTTGTGATCACTCGGCCAACGAGGCAGTCTAATCCTTACTATATATATAATATTATACATCTGAAAGTGAGTTTGTTTGTTTGTTCCACCGTCACGCCGTAACTACTTAACCGATTGCTTTGAATTTATGCAGACGTAAAGTTAGAAGTCCGGATTAAATAATATGGTACTTTTTAACCCGGAAAAAATTGATATTCCCGAGGAAAAACAAAAGTATTGGTATAGATGGCGCTGTGTGCTTTGGTATATGTCACATAGGCTACTTTTTATTCTTTTGTGACGCGAGCGAAGCCGCGGGTAAAAGCATACATATGTCCATATAAGGAAAATTTTAAGTTGTACTTAAATATCGTGCTGTCTCTGTCATTTTACAAAGAATTTGTTACATAGGACCTGCGACTGTGTGTATGTTGTACAGCCATGCGCATTTTCTCACGACAACAACTCTTAATTTAATGTGAATCAGTATTAGATTTGCACGGTACACTAATTTTATTATTCTGTCTGTTCATTTGGGAATAAAACGACAGACACTGTATAAAAGGTATACTTATTAACTTATCTTTAATGATACGTCCATTATTTAAAGTAACTAGATCAATTAGCCTAGTTCATCGAAGCTTATCATTTGACATAAGAACTACAACGACATTGTTCTTTATTTAAACGTAAACTTCAAATAATTGACGAACATATTTGACCAATAAAATGTATTTGTAAGGAAATTATTGTCAATTGGAATTTCAACTCGATTCCCCTCGAGAAAGAGTATAAAATCCAATAAAAACGAAGACATCGAACAAGAATGACAACCGTTTAATTTTTAATTCGAAATATAAATTTGAAACCAGCCAACGGTTAGTTTTGGAGACATGTTATTGCCAATTACAATTTATATCCAATCAGCTTTTAAATAAGGTGGAAATTCAAACGAAAATAGGTTGTAGAAAGGTTTCAGGAGTATCGCTAAGAGCCGTGGCGTGTCACCACAGGGCTTCCCTACTTAGGGATTAATACTTAGCTTATTAGGCCTTCAATATCAATGAACTTTGTCCACTATTACATACTTTTTACTGCGGTTTCACCTCTATTGTCTAATTAAGTGTCTTTTCCTACTTTATTTAATTCTCCCTGAAGAAAAATGCGAAGGTAACTGGGATTAATTTAACGTCTAAAATCTATCGTGGTGAATAATGCTCACAGAGAAGACTCCGATAAAGAAAAGTTATTTCCCTAGTGGTGGACTCGGAGTTACATAGTTAAGGCAATTAGACAGATAATAAAATCAAAAATACTGTCTTGGAGAAAAATTCTTTGGCAATTTAATGAAAGTATCAGAGATTCGAATAAAGAATTATTGACATAATAACATAACACCACGCCTTTTATTTCTGAAGGGGTAGGCAGAGGTGCATATTAAGGCACTTAATACCACTGTACAATCGCACATCCACTTTTCACTATTTATGTTATGAGTCCCATGTAATAGTGGGTGAGCGTATTGACATATACCGAGCACGATTCCAGACTCCGTGCTATTACTTCGATTTTTTAAACCTAGTAATACACTTTTCCCGACCCGGGAATCGACTCCGAAACCTCTTACCTGGCAAGCGCGCTTGCGGTCACTCGGTCAATGATGAAGTACAATTATTGATCACAGTAATAATATAAGTTCTATGCTCTACACATTTTGCGAAAAATTCGCTGCTTATTAGAACAAGTATCTGCGAAAACTGGTCACACATAAATTTCAATTCTGCTTATCCCTTTGATGAACACCAAGCGTAACTTAACGTCTATAGTAGGTATATTTTGAACTTCTTCGAACACATCAGAAAGCTCTTCACTCCTAAAATGTCACGTTACATAAAATCGCCTTTTGTTCCGTCAAACGTTGACAGTTCGCTTTCTCTTTCACTCTCATTACGTAATACATATCCTGTATTGTTGTCTCTCTCGCACTTTGAGGATGTCACGAATCGGTTAAGGATATCGGAAGTGCATTGATGGTGCAGTCGCGGGTATGAAGTATGAAGTATGGAGTGCTTATAATGCAGACCTCACACAGAGTTTTGGTGACGTGTATAAAATTTGACGGAGAATTTATATGAAGTGTTGTGTATGTTTACGACATTCAAAGTCAAAGTCAAAGCGTTTATTACAATTAAACCATAATTTGGTGCTTTTAAATCGTCAACAAATACAAAATTAATAATAATCTGTCCCTTCTTAATTAATAATAATAATTATCATCGAATGACTGCTCCCGCCTGGGTGAGGCGAGAGGGAGTGTCAGACTCTTACTGACTAAAAACCCGTTCCTTCTCCTGCACGTCGAGCCGGAGCCCCGGCAACCTGTTAATTCCTCTGCGGCTCAGAAAATAGCCATAATGAGGTGTTTTCTTCTCCATACATAAGTATAATTTCCACGTTCAATAAACAAAAGTCAACAGATAGACGGACAAGCAAAGTCACGACATATCAAAGTGTCACTTAAATGTGATGTAACCTCATTGTTCAGAGCGACAGAATAATCGCTACACTTTCGCCCCGTGATATTATTATACGATGTGATGTGATACGAATCACGAACTATGATAAAAATCTGGAATGTATTATCCTTTACAAGCCAACTTAATAAGTTCAAGTATGGGAGAGCCATGCTTCTGCACGAATGTGTCGGCTCGACCAGAGTGATACCACGGCCTCACAGGAACCCGACGTGAAACAACGATAGCATTGTGTTTCGTCGTGTGAGTGACGTTAACGAATGCCAAAGTATTCCCCTCCCCCTTCCCCCAATCCCTGAATACCCAACAATCCTCAAATTCCTCATCCCCACAAGGCCGGTAATGCACTTGTAACGCCTCTGATGTTCCAGGTGTCCATGGGCCACGCCTATTACCATCAGGTGATACGTCTGTTCGTTTACCGGCTTATATATTATAAAGTTTGCTATGTTATCCAGACTATATTCTACCCCTGTTCTAAATATCATCTCGATCCGTTCGTCCGCTATGACGCAAAAGAGTAACATACACATACATCCTCACATACCTTTAGGAGAGGATTTTTAGTCTACATATCCTCTTGTGGTTTATAAGGCATGCTGATATTTATCTTAAATTTACTCGCGGCTTCGCTCGCGTCACAAAAGGATAAAAATTAATAGCCTATGTGACATATACCAATACACACAGCGCCATCTATACCAATACTTTTGTTTTCCCTCGGGAATATCAAATTTTTCCATGATAAAAAATACCCTATTATTTAATCCGGACTTATAACTTTACGTCTGCAAAAATTCAAATCAATCGGTTTAGTAGTTACGGCGTGAAAGCTGAAAAAACAAACAAACTCACTTTCCGATTTATAATATTAGTAAGGATTGGTCACCATAAACAAAACATGCACTGATGTCATTCGTCATCGGAAATGACTGCTTAGGTACCAGGCTTTCATAGAACAGGAGCTTTTAAACTCAAGGTGACCAACTCAACCTGTAATGATAAAGTCATTTCGTATGCAAAATAATAGCTGGGAACTTTATAATCATGGTTATGTACGGAACTCTGATCTCATTTTTAATGGGCTTCAATTTTCTTTTCATAACATAACATAACATCACGCCTTTTATTCCCGAAAGGGAAGGCAGAGGTGCACAGGCATTTAATGCCACTGTACAATGTAACACCCATTTTTCACTATTTATGGTATGAGTCCCATGTAATAGGGGGTGAGGCTTCGAGGATAAAAAGGCGTGATGTTGTGTTATGTCATTATTCTTATATTACTGTATCTTCTTGAGCGTATTTTTTTTATATTTTCTAGTCGCAATTCAAAATTTAGCAGCTGTAGTAAACCTTAAAAAATGCTAAACATCGTAATCGAATGTAATACTGTTCAGCACTTGAAACACACTACAAACAAGACAGTCGATGTTCACACCAAAAAAACTGCGCTAAACCTATATCCTATTCAAATTCAATCACAATTGGACCATCAGTTTAGCAGTTACGAGTTAACAAATAATTTGATAGACAGATATTTTTTTTTCTAATGATATCACTTGGTATTTTTTACCGCCTATTAATAGTGTACCGGTAAAACGTAAATAGGCGGTAATGGTAAATATTTGTAGTAAAATTATATGCTATGAGATCATCTGTTGAAACCTTCGTAGTTTTTGCCTTACAAGGCGATATATGCGCAGGAGTCTCGAGATCGACCAATGGGCGTTTTGTTGATTTGTTTAAGTAAGTAATTAGTTTCATTATGATATTTATTTTGATGATAGCTCTGTCTTGTGGCTCTGCGTACGATTCCCGCCACTGCAAAAGAATGCAAGTCTAAGAATTGGATTTTTTTTTTAAAAACGTTGTCACGTCACTTTTATTTTCTCCTGTGTCGTGGGTGCGTTTACAAACATACAATATCACATACACATAAACATACATATTGAATATTTTTCGTGGGTACTTTAGATCTTGTTGGCGTTTTGAATGCACTAACATTATGTTTTGATTACGATTTTAGAGTTTAATTACTTTTACATGAGACTGAATTGTTAGAATCTAAAGTAATCATAAAGAAAATGTAACTATGATTTAAGTTAAAAGTAAAGCTACGAACCTTTACCTTTAAGACTAAATCAGTGCCTTAAAAGTTTCGCTTAACTCTTCATAAAATACAGTCAAGTTGAGATCCAATCAAAAAACATCTTCGCGAGACCCAAATCTCAGTACAGTCAGAAGCGAAAGTTATTTTGTTTTTTTATAAAATGTTACTGTAATGAGCACCAGTTCTATACAGCTGTATATCCTTGCTAAAACTTAACCGTCTGTATTGCCAAGCAATAAGATTGCATTTCCTTTGAATAATTTATGTGGGTAGTAGTTGGCATACTTATTATGACATCCCTTATAAGGTTCGGCGCTTACTTAGCGGGTGTTCGAAATATAAATGGTTTTTTTTATTTCTTTTTTTTGTTGTTTCTTTATGTCGTTATGATTAATGGTGATTTGGGTTTGTGACGATATGTGATATGGTCTTAAAATTCATATTTTTATTTAATTTTGTCTTCGATAATGATGGTGTCAGTTTTCAAGCGAGGAAAAAGTAAGGTTCGATACGCACATACTGAAATCTTGTATGAATAAACTTGATTATTTGTTGCTTGGAAGTTTTTTTTTGCTTTCGTTTTTGTATGTTATTCGATTATCAAATTAACTTAATAAAACTTCATTCTTTATTTTAATCTATACTACCTACATTAGATTCTTAATCAACTCTGTAAGGAAAGTATGAAAATTCAAACAACAGTCCAGACTATGGGTTTCTTTTACGAAGATACGTATACTTCCTAGAACAATGCATTATTTTAATTATGTAGTTATCCAATAATAGTGTCCTTCGCATTGGCGTGAATAATTTATGAATCACTTTTACCACATCCTTTAACACCAACGCATTCTGCATCATCTTGTTTCATAACAAAATAAAATAAATTATTATTGTCCCGAACTGACAAAAATGAATCACGCTGTACATGCAGCCTCTCGAATCCATATAGGGTGATGTCATTTAAAATAATAACCGATTTGTTTATTCTTATTAGCAGTTTGCATTTCATTGCGTGTTCAATATTGAATATATTAGTAACATTACCATACTAATGCGGCAATGAATGGTAAATTGTATTGATTAGGATTACCATCATAGTTGCACACGGTACAAAGTTTAGGTCACACAGTGCATAGATAAATGTATAATTATTTAATATGCCTGTGGTTAAATTGGTTAAAATTTTAAAGGTTAAGCTGTTTTGTGTTTATTACAAGCTAACCTAAAGTAGGTTATGAGTTTGGCATTCTATAGGCAAATTCAAAATTTTGAAGACCGTGATATCGCTAAGTATTAAAAAATGTCAAACAAATTCATAAATAAACGCACTTAATTGTAACTTTTCTGTGCCTTTAACCAAACGCCGCCACTTTAGAGCTTGTCTACAGAGAGAGTAGAAAACTAAATGTATGAGGATGACACTGAAAACTGTCAAAATTTACGTCAATTCCATATAATTTAGTTTTCTATTCTACAAGTAGACAAGCGCTACATGGCATTTGGCTACAGCTGCTGGGGTTGTGGCTGTCTATCGGCGAAACTGACTTCAAGTTGTCTGAGGCCTTAGTATGAGTTTCTTTTATATTTAAAGTAATCGTAACGAGTACACGTCAGGCGTTATGATTGCCTAGCTCCAATGGACCAACCAATCAGAGCGCCGGACGCCGTCTCGTTTCGATTACTTTAAACGTAAAAGAAACTCGTACTAAGCCCTCTGTCTGCTTGACGGCTCGTACACGAAACTGCGATGCGATGCAAATTCGCAACGCATAAAGTTACAACACGAATCGCTGTGATGCGATTTCGTGCGACAAGGCGTCTCCCAGTGTGACCATTCCTTCGACGACCGTCAACCGTACTAAACGTATTTTAAATTGAAAAGTAGGTCGTGACATGGATCGTAAAAAGAAGTGTGCACTTCTTTTATTGGTTAGAAAAAAGAAACAAAGGATTTTGGGAAGATAAGATTTTGATGCGCGATGCGAATCAACTCGCAAGTTCTAGCGATGCGTAGAGGGAGCTCGCACATTTTGCGATGCGACGTCACATCGCAATTTTGTGTACGAGCTCTGAATACCGCTCTATCCCATAAAAAGCATTCATTTAACTATCAATTCCAAATTCGATTTCAAAACAAAATCCATTCGCGACAGATTTATACCTATACATTCAACCAGCACTATTTCTATACAAGTCCCCATTACATTTCGCCATAACTCTTAGCCAATGGTCAGAAAGACGGAACTGCTAAATCCGAAGTGTTCCTAAGTAACCGCGTTGTGTGCTCAAGAGCACGAACAGTTACCCGGGTCGGGGGTCAACGCCCTCCTAGAACACGCGTGTTGCTAGCTACGCCTTTTTTAGCTCCTAGCTTAAAGGTGACTCAATTTTTGCGACTTTTGTTACGTAAACACTGAATTTTTGTTTTCTAGGAAACAATTCTGTTGTCTACAGCGCTTTTGTCAGCTCTGATTTCTTGGAATTAGTGTGATTTAGCTACGTAAAGCCTTAATAAAGACATTAAGGAAATAGTTATTATATGATTTCGTTGAAATAAAATTTTCCGTGTACTTATAAATAATTCTGAACGTGAACTGTTGATAAATAAACATGGTTGCATTGTGGTGACGTCATGCTGATTTGACATTGTCCTTGTTTGCTCAAGGTCTTTGCCACATCCCGCTACTAACGCCATCTAGTTCCTATACTAGTAAACTCAGTAAACTGGTTTTGTAGTTGCAAATACTTTCGCTTTGCTAAAAATCCTGTATGTAATTGCGTAGTTCTAATTTTGAAAATAAAAATATTGAAATGTCAAATAGTGAATTGTTTGTCTGACAATAAAAGTTCAGGGATAAAAATAACATGTTCTAATGGCAGACTGATTTGTAATTTTTTTTTAATTTGCATATCGTATAGTTTAAAATCGTGTAATTCTTTATTATTCAAATTGGAAAAGATCGCGATTGACAAGTTATTGTTTCTAAATCACAAGACAGCGCCATCTGTGATACACCCAAAGAACTTGTCTATTATTTATTGTGGTTTTGCATCCGTTACTTGGAGTTTGATTATTGACGTCCGGTCTTATTTATTTGCAGTGGTTTTCCGTTGGTTTAGGCTTAATTAAAATATAAGTAAACGGGTCACGTGCAGGCTCTATTAGATTGCAATCATGTTTTATGATCGTTTTCGTTTTAGCTAGGTTGACTGTATAGATCGACACCCTATTATGCATCAGCTATTGTGATATCCTCATATAAATCTAACAAAGTATTGTGGATTTCATGGTCTTAAACTGTCAAAAACTGCGAGGACACCGGTGACCGCAACCTATTGTTCTTTATTGTGTCTATAATGACGGTACTCAAAGGGTTAATATTATACTATGGACTACAAAGTCCACTAACTTCTGTAAATTATCTGCTTTCCTTCAGCATAGTCCCACCACTTAGATCAATAGCATTCCATTCCATATATCGTTACCGTTACCATCTGTTTCTTGCTACCATCAATTCCAAGGAAGCGACTTAAGCCAACGTAAGCTAATTACTACCTAATGTATCAATATCAACTTCCTACCATTCAGTAGGTAGACATTTGCATACATATCAGCGCATTCCGGTTGACTATCAGTGACGTTACTCTTTCAGGGTGACTTTAGAAGCCATAGGGTCTATGTAGGTAGTCACGAAGGTTATAGAACAGATGGTAACACCCACTCGACGCCCTCGCACCCTCTTGACAAACATTTCTGAGTTATTTTTCTTCGCTGCCCATGATATTATTTATTGGTTGAAATTGATTTCGTAATTTCTTGTTGGATTGTGGATTTATTGTTTTTTAATGGAGTTTAGGATGTATTAGTATGACTAATAAATTAGACATGTAATGTGCGTTTACATATGTAGTACATATATGAGAATTTTATGTTTCGGTTATGAATTTTGTTTTTAATGTAGACAGATTCTAAACATGATAGGATTACATATAAAATATCCATGTGAGATTTATAAGAGCCTAGAAAGAGTTGAATGTCAAAGTACATTGAAAGTATTTTGATTTCCCATAGTAAAAACCTTTTAACCCTTTCAATTTTAAGGCGGGAACAAAACAGAACAGCGATCATCAGTACGATTGAACGTTTATTTTAACGATTAAAAGCTAGCCCTATTATTTTAAGCGGTATCGTTTGTATAGTGTACTGAGTAACTATTGATGGATCAATTTATTGATCACGATCAATCATCAGTTAGTCCACAGTTATTATCAATGTCGAATCTATTAAAAGGTTAAGGGATAAATGACTGCCGATGATGTACGCAGTTTCTAATTTTACTCCAAGTATGTGTTGAAGAGAAATGAACGTAGTATCTAGATTTGTAAAGTTTATAGTCCTGTAGCAGTTTTGTGGCCTTTTAGATATCCACATTTTATTTATTTGTGTATATATTATGGAAAGGGCTGAAGAAGTGTGTGAAAGGAGGTTAAGCTAAAATACTAATAAAATGGCCTCTTAAATTAATATAATTAAGCGAATTAAAAGTAAGCAAATATTAATAAATACTCACACACTTTATTTGTACATGCGAACCTCTGGCCAGACCATAATGGTAAGTTGTCAGAGCGAAAAAAAAAACGCGCCAAAAATAAAAGCTTGCCCGCTTGTTGATGTTCCTTACCAATAGATGGCGCTTAACGGTGCGAGTCGCTGTTGAGGTTCGTATTCAAGTTGTTGCGTACCGCTTTTCAAACCTCCCCAAGAGATGGCATTAGTAGTCGCGTTTGAATGTTATTATTAAACCAATGATGCTTTTTATGGCGTATGTAGTACCTAAATATTGTAAATACGTATAATAATCATGTAGTTATATGTTTTGATGTCCTAGATATGTTTATATGTGTATTATTCAAATTATTCTTAAAGCTTTGTATGTAAACTTAACATTATTTACTTGTTTTGCCCACCATATTTACAATTACATATAATGGAGCATAGATTTTTGCATAATTGTGCTGAGTTATGGCGTACAATTTGCATTAAAGATAAAAAGTGGTACAAGTTGACAGGCTAACTTTACGCTCTCCCACGCCGAGGATAGGCAGACATCCTGCTTTACATTTTTATTTCAATCTATGGCGTACTTATATTGATTTGTTTTGCAATATTTCTTACTGAGTCCAGCTTGTTAAAAGCAACATATTTTAACAAGTCAAATCAAAAACAATTTATAGGTATTTTCTTATTTGAAATTATAATGAAAATTAACATTGGTTTCGCCGTCTAATTTCTATTATATGGGGCTCATAAAATAACTGTTTAAAGTGGGTGTACAATTCTTACTCCTGTCTACCCCTTCATGGATTAATCGACATTACATTACGTTGTGTAATTTTGTTATAATTTGTGACTGAAATCACCAAAAACCCATTACTTACTTATTATATAATTATGTACCTTCTTCGTATAATTTTAAATTTTCTCATGACATATTACGTATGACAACAATGTAACATCACAATCACATGACAATGATTGTCATTGACACGATAAATAAAATAAATAATAGACAGTTGATTGTCATTTGTTATAAATATGGTAGCAATTGTGGCCCTTAGCTTACGTGGTATGACAAGTAAGGACTACGCAATGTAACGCCATCTATCGGTGGTAGGTAATAAACATTATAATTAAACGACCTCTTTTATTTTATTCAAAAGGAACAGGAAGGAACTACTCTATACAGAATGAAGTGTAGAAAAAAAACTAAGAACGATTTATGAAGCGATTAAATATTATGAATTACCAGTGTACCTATGCCTAATGTCCTGACGGCACGCTTGGTGCGGCGGCTGGACAACCGGCTGCCGCGCTACGTGTCGCGGGTTCGATTCCCGCACGGAGCAACTCTTTGTGTGATCCACAAATTGTTGTTCCGGGTCTGGGTGTCATGTGTATGTGTACTTGTAAGTATGTAAACGTACCCACGACACAGGAGGAAATCCTAATGTAGGGCAATGTTTTTTTTTTTTAAAGTATTCGTTATGTTTACTGTAGTGTGCAATAAAGGTTTTGTCATTTGTTATATCGCAAGGGGAAAAGGTCAATCATACATATACAATGTTCATACAAAATAGATACAACTGTAAAACAGCTCTCTCGTTATATTTACATCTTTATGTATAGAATAATTTCTTTGAGTGGTTGCGAGTACGATGACTTATCAAATAGGGTCGTTGTTGGAGTTTTAAAATAACCAAAATCGTTTTGTTCTCATTGGTCAAAAGTACCTTTTTGTAAGTATAGATGTGTCATTAGTAACATTGAACAACTTAACGTTGTCATGGAAACTATCAAACGACTAAAGTAAAAAGTTATATCTATTACAATTGATTTCATATTATTATGAGTGCGTTAGAACGCACTTATATCACGCATTTTACACAAATATGTACTTGTAATAAAGACGAGAAACCTTTGTTAGATAACAAATTACAATATAAATCAATTATCTAAAATTACACAAAATCATCGATAACGACGCCCGAGATAATTCAATACAGCCTTATTAAACTTCATAATCCCACGTACGAAATACTTTATTTTTTTTCCAACCCGTCATGGGTAACTTACTGTATAGTCTGTATACTTGCGCGAGCGCCAGTCACCTGCACGCTACCGGCATAGACGCGCGCGCACCGCGTTCGAAAAACAAATTCAAAAATCGACTTCGAACACGAAATTCGAATTTTAACACGACTAACCTACTAATAGTGTTTTGAAAAACGAACTTTGGTGGTGTGTTGTGTTTTTTTTAGTGTAGTGATGTGAATTAGGGATTCGATACGATAGTTTTTTTTTTAATCATAGATACCGGTGACAAGTAACGGTTTATTGTGGCATTGTTGTTTTATCAATGAATTTTATGATGATGTTCGAATTTTGAAGTGTTATTACCGGTTATTGGTGTATTTGCTGCAAGGACTGTTGCATTACACATACTATAATTATTCAACTGAATTTAAGCCAGTAAAAACTTATGTTTTTGTAGAGTGACGTCATTGTACTCTGGTATATAGAGTATAGAGCCTAAGGGCCCATCCTACGCGATTAGGCAACCGTTCCAAATAAGCACTATGTTGAAATCAACCTTCTAAACCCTTAATGCACTGCTAATATGATAATTAATCGCCCACTGATATAAATAAATTATTAAAGAATTAATTATGATCACTGGCGTGACAAGAATGAGGTTTTAACATAGAGTCCAGTATCCTATTGTTAAAGTTTGTCTATATGAGCATTTCTATCTAACCTTACAGAGGATAACGGGTGTGATGTTAAGTCATGTTACACGATATCACAAGAAAATCATACAATATCTCTTAGGGTCGATGTTTCAATCATCAGTTAATTCTTAACTGTGGAATAAAATTGACATTTGACAGTTTTCAGTATGGAAGATTTGTCAAATATTCAGTTATTCCTCAGTTAAAATTTATCCGAGGCGTTGGAAAAATCTGATCTTAGTTATAAAAATATGAGCTATTATTATTTAGTGTCTTCCTATATTTGATTTCTTTATTAAAGAACGAATCAGTATTGACTTCCTTCTACCTCATTTATATTAAAAACTAGCTTCTGCCCGCGACTTCGTACACGCGATCCCGTTCCCATAAGATTTTCAGGATTTTGTTCTATCATAAGAACCATCTCCTGACAATAACAAACACAAAACTCTACCAAATCGGTCCACACATTCTCAAGTCATAGCGTGATAACGGGAAACGGGTTTAATTTTTATATATATAGATTAATTTGAGAAGAAATAGATCAGGTACAGGTACCAGTAATAGATGTATAGTTATTGTTTGTATTTTACTGTATAAACAAAAACAAAAGAGGTCACAAAGAAATATCTTTGATTGTCTTGTTAAGTAGTAAATAATAGTTTAATCATTCAAACACACATTCCAGTCTTATAGAAGGAATGTTATGAATGTGTTAATAGATCTAGAACGACATTCTTATATACAATAACCAATTGGGTAGTTTCCAGGGAATCAAAATAAAAAATCTAATTAGTCCGTCAGTTAGATAATGAAAAAAAATTTTTTTTTTATTTTCTCGTATTAAGTTGCAATACTTAGATAAAATGGTGCAAGTTTAGAAGTTGGAGGTCGTTACGTCATAACGTGCTACAAAATGTGGCACGCTGTGACGTCACACGATATTTCAAATTAATATATCGTCGATAGTATTTAATTTTGTGAGAAAAGAAAAAATACGTATCTAAAGTTTTAAATTAATGTACCAGACGGACATTAAAATAATATTTAGGAAACTACCCTATTAGAGTATTAGTAAAAGCTGGAGTCGTTAGGTGGATGTCAAAGTCAAAATCATTGATTCCAATTAGACCTGTAAAAGGCTCTTTTGGTCATTACACAAAACGTGTCAGTCTGTTGGTTAGTCATCTAGTGAAGCTATTTGCTTGTTCCAAAGTTTGTTTACTTTTACTGTATCCAGTTTTATACAAAACGTTTGACACTTAACTCTAAACGTAAGTGGAATATATTGTTTATAAACTACTTACCGATTTCAGCCCCCTGTTTTTTTGAAGTTGGTTCATTAATAAAAACCTTCTTCTAAGTGAAACAAACGTTATTTTGAAAACCGCATCAAAATCGATTACGCTAATCGCGAGACAATCTCGCACAAACATACATACAGGTTCAACTGAGAACCTCCTCTTATTTTGAAGTCGATTAAAAATAAAGTATGTATGTAAATACATTCGCTTGAAGGAATAAGAAGCTCAGCTAATGCTTTGTTGTTATAAATCAATAAAAACTGCATTATGCAAGAATTCCAACGCCCAATTAAATTGTAACCGACAATTATGCTATAAAATGTCGTTCCCATATAAAGTTAGCCAAGGTCCAGATATGTGGGTGGTGCCATTGAAATGTAACACCTCCGTAAAAAACTATTTAACTCATAACCCACACAGGATATCAATGTAGACCGAACATGATTTATATTGAAACAAACATAAGTAGTAAAAAAACGACAACTTTTTTGTTAATCTAACTCTAGGTGAGCATAGACCTAATAAAAATGCTAATGCTAATAGCTTTAAAGGTAATTAAGATGATGTTTTGCTTAATCGTGATTGGATAAGTGCAGATTTTTTAGTAATATTGATTGATAATTAACCAGAATTTGGAATTGAAGAGACTTGGATAAATAATAATGTATATAAAGATCAAGAATATGTAGAAGATAATTAGGGAATTGATGATGAACTTGAAATAAAAACAAATATTCCTAAATATCACCCTAACTGTACCGTCAAACAAGACACTAGGCAGCATACAGCTCGACTATCCTCAGTGAGATATAAATTCACTCAAATGAGATTACTAAAAGGTAGCTATAGATAATAATAATACTGTCATAACAGATCAAGATGCAAGAATATGCAGATATGACGGAAGACACTTAAATAATATCATAATCTTTGAGGTCCTTGCAGTATGATGTAATCAGGATCAACATTTGACAGTGTGTATACGTCAAACTGAAAGTGTTTAAAGATTCTCTACGTCGGAAATAAAATGACATAAGAATTAAGATAATATTGATCGATTTATTGATAAGCAACTGCAGTGACAATTTGCATCTGATATAATATATATCTATTTATATTAAGATAAGCAGTAGCTAACGTGCAAATATTAGCAGAACTTGTAAGCCTTTCTCTTATAATATCTGTTTTAATTATTATCGAAATCGAGTATAGTGTCTTTATTTAAGCTTAAAAATTTTGTTTAAGACTTTTTCTATGAGCACACATAAGCATTATTCTATGGTAGTCTATTTTATTACCTCATATTTTGCATTCAACAGTTTCTATATTCCCACTATTATTCAGTACTAAAGTTATACTACAATTTTAAATGCATCTATACTTAATTCTATTTTATTTTCCATAACAACACCACCATAGATGCGCCAGCTTAGCTTCGCCACTGGTATTCAAAGCACGCATTGCACAATAGCAAGTGGCATATTTGAAGGGGCCTCGACATAAACAATAGTAATTAGCACATTTACCTGGCCTGCCTCGTTAGCAGCGTCTATGTGGTCATTGTACATATATTTCATTTGCTTTTCATCATAGTAAGGTTCTTCATTCTTTAGATATTTGTAATCTTCTTTTCTATCACTTGTTTACCTGTCTTCTCTATAAGTAAACTTGTCATTATGAACTTTTGTAGTCGAATCCTTGTTTTTTATAAACATGTTTATTTTTTATTGTCTTAGGCTGACCTGGTTGTGTGTCATTCGTTCGACGTTTACCATTTATATTCCGTGAAAATAGATTTTCAAGTGAAAATCTGTGCCGATTTTATACTGAAATCTTTTGTGACTTAAGAAGTTTTATAGTGTTCCTAGATTATTTTAATGTCTTCATTTGTTATTGAAAAACATGAGTAAGCATACGTTAAACAATTTCCTACATGAGATTTAAAAGTTATGGCCTCAAAATTGCATTTCCGTTGTTTTATATTTTGAAGTTTCCTGTAAATTAATTATTTTGCACGATAACATTTTTTTGGCTCTATTTTTGAATCAGATAGTAGTTTTATAACTTATTAATTAGATAGTGATTAAATAAGGAAAGACGATTACTTAAAAGCTTCCTAAAAAAACAATAAATACTTAGCGTGACCAGACCAGACGATCGAATTCTAAGATCAAGCACGCTAGTCGCATTCACACGTAGACATTTGTTTGAGTTAAAGTGTATTTGTTTAAAAATCTAAAACACGGTGTCTTCACCTTACAACTAAATATTATATTACCTAACCAGTTATGTAAAAACGTATCCTCTTTCATTTGGGTCAAGTTCAGCTTTTGGTTTGACATTGACATTCACTAATTACTGTATGATAAACAATGTGTGTTTTGATTATTTTAAAGACAAATTTGCTATATTTATTAGATTATTTCTTGCAACGCTATCGTTTCCGTTATCTAAATACATATTGGTCTTTATAATTTCTTGTATGGAATTCTTCGTCAAAGTTATCATCCGTCATACTTTCTCTTGTACAGTCTCTGTGACCTTCAAATCAATACTAATTATCTACAGTAATTAAGTTTTCTCTTTCATTGTTTACTATCAAATGTTTTGATTTTTTCTGTAACTAAGTATAGTTACTCTATTACTTGAAAAGTTGAATAAATTGAAACTTATTCTGCATTCAATTTCTACTTAATAGATAAGTGGTTTCTTCACTGTCACGGATATTCTCGTTAAAATTTAAAATCTTGTCCTTAAGTTTCCTGCTTGCGTCCGCCGGAAGGGCCCCGCCATATTGGCGGCGCGTGCGATCCATATACGGTCCAGCACCACGCCTAATCCGTTCACTACTTACCATACGACCACTTTTAGTTTCAACACCCATCGGTTTGCTTTCATAGGATTGCCTTGCATTAATTACTTCGGATTACAATATATTTGTGATGAGACCGTTACCTTTCAAATATATGTTCGTCTGAAACGTAGTAGAAAGCTGTACAGTGGAAGGGACCATTTTAACGACATTTCAGTTTGAACAAAACAGCATTACATAATGTTACAATAGAATAGCTTAGCATGCCTTTCCTTAATGTCTTAAGAATTCACACCATAACTTGTCACCGGTACATGAATAAGCAAACGCGACGCGTATCGAATCCGTAATAAGAGGTAACTCCATTGCAGAGAACAGTATTATGTTTTACGAGGGCCTTAAGGCCTAAGTGCAGCCAAGATGTCGATGTACCGATTTGTGAAAGAAGGCGGAAGCAGCAAGCGTCTATTCGTTCAGGGAACGCTAGAAAGCGATGACTCGAAACCCCTGAAATCAAGCTTGAAAAAGTCCTCTCCGTCGCCCGTCGGCTCTCCCATCACTACAAGCTTAAACTTGGCTTCTGTACCCAGAAGTTTGAGGGAAGGATTGACGAGACATGAAACAGTTTACGATGGAAACTATCCAGGAATGGAACGAACATCCAGTTATCGTTCCGGGTCATATCGAGAGGAGAGCTACAATGGACGAATTGTCCACGATGGGAACCAGACGCACTTTGAATATGACGGAGGAAGCGCATTAGCTGTACCGACGTCAGCCGGTGGCTTAGGAATGTCAGAGTTGCAGGCGATTCACACGAACAAGAGAATGTCGACCGAGGTTCTAGGCTCTTCACTAGAGTCGACCAAAATCTCGAAGAAAGACGATGTCAGCGGTCAACGAAGGATCACCACGAGGATCGTGAGGAAGGTGACCACCTTGACTCGAGGTGAAGAGAAGGCATCCGCTGAAGATGTTAGAGGAGGATCAGTGCACAGATCCGCTGAACATTACAGACACGTGGAAATGGAATCATCGCTTCCTAGAAAAGTCAAGGTATTTGCTCTAACGTCAGTAGAACTAACTTGTAGATGATTAATTGATATGCTTAAGCTCATCGTAGGCAAACAATTCCGGTTAAATATGTTTATAATTTGTGATGTCATTACGATGTACTTGTGAAGGAAGCGAATACATTAGCTGCTTAAATTAATATTTCATTGTCATAGAAAAATACTAGTTCGTATAAGAACGACCATTATAAACCCAGTGTATTTTCTAAACTATGATTAAAATTGAGATCTCTTGGCATTGCAAACATCATAAAAAGCGATACTAATACAGATAACTACACTGTAAATTTTAATGATAAACATTTCTTTCTTGACACAACGATGGGAACTAAAACCATACAATTAGTTCCGAGCGATAATAATATCCTATTGCGGACCATAACTGATGGCGCCTGTCAAATTGATAGTCCCAATTTAGTAGAAAATTACAAAGTAAGAAATATGTCCGTTAGTGTAATAATCACTGAAGACAAGTAACAAATAGCTATCATTGTGGAAGCCTGTTATTACGAAGATAAAGATTTGGTTAGCCGAGATATTTTATTACGGTAGTATTTGTTCATAGTTTTTTGTTGTATCAGAGAGGTTCTGCAAAGTTATTTTCTTAAATGATTCTAGGTATAGTCTGAGATCTAGACAAACACATTTTGATGTTCATGATAAATTCGTATAGATAGGTAGGTATCAAAATTTTCTTTGAAAGGTAAATCCTTTCAAAGAAAATTTTGACATCAATGACAATCACAAAAAAAACATTTAAGAGCTATACACACTTTTTAAGCCCTCTGAGGTTTTTCCTGCTTACACCGGAAAAAGAAACTAATCTCATCTTGAGAAACACTTGTACGAATCAAATTAATCTCTTCATCATTCAAACTTCAGAAAGCTTCTCCAAACCCTTAACCAAGAATAACATCAAGTCTAAGAGCATCCTTAAATAAATGATCCACTCTCAATCCAAAATTCTTAACCAGAAATAAAACATCAATTACTTAATTAGGCTCTTTAGAATCACTTAAATGCAATCTAAAGATTTCATTTGTGGTATCAATTGAACCTTTGTAACATTCAAGTTCTGGTTTCGTAAGAACCGTTTCGCCATATGGCATGTCTTTGTTGTTAGTGTGTATGTTGTGTGTCATATGTCACACTTGGAGATACATAGGCCTCTTCAGTGTAAGTCACTGGTCGAACCAAAACATGCCCAGTAACTATGTTCACTGACACAATTGTTAGAGTTTCGGTATTGGACTGAGAATGCGATTTTGTTAGTAAAGTTGTCTTATTTTCTATATGTTATTTATTAGATATTGAGATAAGTATAGTCTAATTATTGAGTTTATCTGCTGTTATATCATTTTTATTGTGATCATTGACAGTGATACCTATCCCGTAGGACATTTAAATATTTTTATTCCATTCATCATAATAGCAAACGAAGTTTTGCTAAGATCTTTACTTTCGTCAATACAGATTACTGTTTCATCTTCATTTATAAACGATACATATTTCAATAGCTAGGCTCCCATATCAAACCTAGCTCCGTTTGACACATTCTGATCTCCGATATTTATATCTAGTTTATTAATTTGTATTCTAAGATAACCCACTTAGGTTTAACTTTCAGTTTAACTTGCCAAAGCATTGTTATATTTCTCAAGGGCAACAAGGCAACAACCTAGCTTAGAACTCGATTTGAAACATCAAATAATCATAACTGAAATATTTACTATCAACGTGCATCACACAGACACACACACTTTTAATTCTTTTATACTAGATAGACTACGGCCTAGATAGATAGAATACAATCAAAAACCCTTTTTTGGTAAAAGTATAAAATAGAATTTACATAAAATTTTGCAGTTAAATTATATAATCGTGAATCGGAACACAGGCAGTGTTCGTGCAGGCTAATCGTCCTCCATATTGCTATGCAAATGACAATAACGAAGTGCGCACGAGTGTGACCCATACAGCCTTGATGACGTCATTCTACGATTTTATCGATAGCCTTACCCACATCATAGGATTTAGGTCTGTTCATACACGTTGTTTATTTTAATGCTTAATAGTACATAATGTACTTTCCCTATGTTCATTGAGTTTCTAAAATGTACTAATACAGTAAATAATTTTTTGAAAATAATATTTGCTGAAAGCTAATTTTATTTGCTGTAGTCCAATACCTAAACAGCTTGACTAAATTAGACAAGATTCGGTGCGGAAATAGACTAAAATCTCGGGATGGTAATGGACTAATTCTTGATAATAAATTACAAAATGTAAAGGTATATTATATTAATGACGTGAAAGCGATAACTGTAATATTATCTGCAAAATATGAAATGAACTATTCTCAGTTGGCGTCATGCCCAACAAATTGGCGCCTACAACATCCTGGCGCTTGGCAACTATACATTTTGCATAATAAAAAATTTGAAGGCATTGTCTAATGTTATCTACGATATTGTATAGTGAACAAAATATTCTTGTGACGATGAATATTACCCACAAGTCTAGCCTACTTTATAGAGTAAAGGTGATTAATTATATGTATGTTATACGATTCTTCATATTGTTGATTCCTAAAATAAATATGAAAAGGACATTCCTAATTAAGCTTTACATTTCTGCATCGTCATCATGTTGTTAAACTCCAAGATGTCTACTGCTTAATATAGGCCTCTCCAATGACTTCCAGATCCTGATTTAAAGTATGTGTGAGGTATATATAGTAAGTAATATTATTTAAAAAAAAGCTATGAATAACTAGAAATATATGTAGAACTGGTAATTTAACTAGCTTGCCATGAGTCATGTAGTATGTATATAAGCATTAAATAATTACCTATGTGAACCGGACTTTCGAATTTCTGTATTACGAAAACTTCACATTCAAGGAGATATCCTTGCTAAAAGCCAATCTTAAGAGTTTTGATTGATTGATCATCTTCATCAAATTGTCATGAATATTTATTTTGCTAAATAACTGAGGTCAATGCTCAATGATTTTTAAATTGAAATGTGGTTTTATTATTGAATCAATTTTAGTGTTTAGTATGGTGCTAGTTTTAGCTGTCTTTAGCTTTAGATTGTTCATGGCTTATACGTATTGTGAGTTTGAGTAGAAATATTTTCATTTTTGCGGCTGTAATGAAGAGTTTCTTTTTACATTTTTCAAGTACATTTAACTACAAAGTTGCATTGGATATCGCGTATATTTTTTTAAAGGGTGTTAATTTGTTTACATTGCTCGGTAGTTTTAATTGTTTAAATAGACGAAACAGACAATACCATTGTACTCTTGCTACCGACCTAAGCCAAAGCCCTTTGCAGCTGATAGAAAGTATCTGATAAAGCCAATTGTACTGCAAAGTTCAACTCTTGAAATAAACTCAGTAATGTCACGATGGAAGCGATATCTCCATAGGAACACCAGCTTTACTACTTAGTAAATAAAGATGATATTCGGACGAATAGTTTTTGGTATTTCAGTAACCTACTTTTGACAGTATATGATCGCATGCATGCAGAATGCGATGTCTGGTTGAAGATTAACAGCGTCTTGTGTTCATTGTTCGGGTTCCGAAGTATTTATGAGAGAATGGATTGAGGAGTTGTGTCGCGAAAGAGTAATGATAATGAAGAGAGAGGAAGATGGGAAAGTGACAAATCTTAGACGCCAGAATAAATTAAATTAAGTTTAATTTTCAGTAATTTCATCTCCTATATAGTGATGGTCCCAATATGAGTCCTTGAGGTAGTCTTTTAAATAAAAGACAGCTTACTAGTAAAATATTAAACAATCCTTATCGCAGTGCATCTAAACACTTTTCTTAGACAGGTGAACTCGAACTTGAATGGCAAACATCCAAAAAACAACCACTCAAGGTCATTTATCCTTTGTTTAACTATGTAACCAATGAGAGAAAAGCCTTTGTAAACACAAAAAAACTTAACTTTCAAACAACACTCCTCCCTGCTACAAAAGTCAGACACCCTCCAATTTTCGCAGTAAATTGACCATGAACCATTGCAAAAACGGTCACACGCGGCGATCCCAGAATTGTACCTTCTATCAACAATAGATGTCCTAACTTCTTAACTTCTTTCCCAGTACTTCTGTAATAGTTTTAACCTAGTTCAGTAATCTGGTTTTAATCTAAACGCCTAGGCATATGCCAATAGTATCAAAGTGATTTTGTTTCTGTAGCTATTGTGTATTTGAATTCCGTTCGTCTGTATCATGTGGTGTTTTGGGAGCTTGTTTCAGTGACGTATGCATTTTAGTAAAAGAAGGGGCAAGTAACTTATATTCCTGAAAATAGTAAAGTTCATATTTTTGTCTAACCTAGAATCTATAGGTCTGTTGCATCTCTTTTAAAGAAGCCTTCCAAGCTCTATTGCCTCATTCTAATCTTTCAAGTCTTTTTGAGTGTGTTATTCAAAATTTCTCTTTCTTTGTAGTATATGAAGGTTTATTTTCGTATTTCTCCATAATGCTTCTTGTTAGATCTTAATTAATAACAATAATTGTTTCTAATGACACTGTGAATACAGAACCTATTTATACACAATCGGTCAAAGGTCTAGACAGTTCAAGACTGCAAAATAAGAAGTAATTAGCATGAGTATTGTCTGAAAACTCTTTATGATTGTTGAAATGGAATAGTGCATACAATTTTAAAAGTTATTACAAAAATCTTAGCTGCAATAAAGTCGAATATTGACTGTTGCATTAGTTTTACGTAGTGAACATTATCAGATACTTATCCTTCTTTACAATTCACTAAACGTGATGAATGTGCTATCTTATAAGAATTCCAACCTTACGTCTAGATACTTTTGATGCAATTTGCATTGCGCTTTTAGACATGGAAGTCTTGTCATCTTCCAGACACTTCTCTACCGTTGACCGTTGACCACCAATTTTTTTTGACATTCCCTCAATACTCTTGAGATTTGTTCCATCTATGTCTTTAAGTTCTGCAATTACTTCCTTAAGTTCCAGGCCATGTACACTATTCTTCCTTAAGTATAATTATTGGAATTATTGATGATGTCCAATGTCCATGCATTGATTAGTTTGCTATGCAAATTGTACACTTTCAGTATGGCGTGCTCTGATCTTACGGACCGATGCCTGCACAATTATGGGGAAAGAAAAAATGGTAATTAAATAATTATTGTGCCTTATTAATTGAGGATTTCCTATTGTTGTCCAAGGTTTCTTTTTATTAGTTTTAACTTTTTGAGTTAGTACGGATTTTAGATTTTACTTAGGCTTTTGTTATTTGATTTATTCGTCTGCTTATCAAAACAACAAAAAATCTCAATAACAGTTATAAGCATCGTTTTTATCGTTATTCCGGATTTCAAAAACTTTTCGATTAATGCCACAATTTGCCGGATACATCAATCTCCCCTATACACATCCTTGCATAAATAACTGGCCAGCGAACCAATTTCATTATTCACTGGTTTTAGTTCCGAAGGGAACATCGGACTTATTGAATCGGAACTAATAGTTGTATGTATAAAACTGCCTTTACTGTTAACCCTGCTACTATATACTTTAAAGTAAACGGAAAAACTTGTATGCATTTCAAGGATCTGTCTTTTGGATAGTCCATAGATCTATAGGCAAAATAATAAATGTTACTGGTAAAGTTCCTGTGGTAGTCCAATTGATTACATGTATATTTTTAATAACAGTTCCGTTATTGCTTGCTTATCCATACTATTAAGTGTGGGAGAGCCTGGTTTCGGCACGAATGGGCCGACTCCACCGGAGTGAAACCACGATCTTACAGAAAACCGACTTGAAACAACGCTGAAATTCCTAATCCCTAAAAGGCCGGTAACGCACTTGTAACACCTCTGGTGTTCCGGATGTCCATGGGCGTTGCCGATTGCTTGTCATAAGGTGATGCGTCTGCTAGCTTACTGGCTTAATCAATAAAAGAAACTAGAGGTATTTGTCACTTGAACTTCAGTATAGGTCCATTTAAATACAAGACAAATACCAAGTCATAATGATGCGTGTGAAAAATGTCTCGTGAGCGTCTCGGCGACTTAGTGCGCGTTCTCACGCGATTAGCTATGCGTTGTTGCTAGGAGCATTGTTGTCAGAAGTCAAAAACGTTTTTATTGACTTGTCAATCATCACACCACTATCTTCTTTGTGAAGTGAAGGTGGAATAAAGGTTTCAGGGTTCGATCTCGGGACGCGATAATAATTATTGGTGACTGGAATGTTTCAATAACTTACGGCGGTAAAGTGTTATATGGATCCTAAAACTTGGTGTCACAATAATATTGCACCTCTGTCTAACTCTTCTCGATTAAACGACACGAAAGAAGAAAAGAAAAGAAGTTTATTTGCACCATTCCAGAGCAAACAAGAAAACTAGTTAAAAAAACAGAACAATGTACACGGTGCAAAAAGGCCAGTGCTCAGCTAAAATCGCGGGGCTGATTTACAGCACTAGCCTGTTGCCAAAATATGACCCATGACCATGACCCGGGCATTATGTTATTTATTACAATATCTAATGGAAGACTGCACTATAACTCAAGAACTTGACAGACTACTATACTTGATCCAATTCTTATTACCCGACTCTATACACATAATGTCCAATGTTCATGCATGATTACCATGATAATATGTTGCAGTTTTTGTCATTACATCAATGAAAGTTAAGCGGAGTAATATGATGACCAGTTTTTACGTCCCGACAGTGTAATTTGCTCATATACGTCACTTTCTTCGGAGTAAGGTGATAAATTAAAGCAATTTAAATCCTAAATGAAGAACGATGAGATCTGTTATGTTTTTCCACCAATAAGTGGGAGTTATGAATAGCGTTCTCACAATATTTACCTATGCACAAAATTTCTGAGTACAAATTAGATGGTCACTCGATCGAGGTATGATGATGAAAATTAAAAATATATTTAGTCCGTCAGTTAGGTAGTAAAAAAATATTAGACACGTATTTTTTTATTTTGCCGTATAATAAAATAATACTTAGATAAAATGAAACAAAGTTTAGAAAACGTCATTTCTCAGTATAAAATGTACATAGAAGTGACGTCACGCGACATTTCAAATCAATATATCGTCAAAAGTATTCGTTTCTGTGAGAAAATAAAAAATACGTTTAAAATAATCTACCAGACGGACATTAAAATAAAAATTAGGCATCTACCATATTCGTCCTCAAAAATTTTGAATTAGGAAATTTCGGTCCAAAAACTGAATAGGGATTTACTAACCACGCTGACAACATCAATTAGATTAACTCGTTTAAACAGAAAAATAAAGAAAACCAAAGTTATAGCAATCATAGCACATTTAAGTTAAAATCTTTCTCTGTACATTATTTGAATTCTTTTATAATATTCAAAGTGATCTCACTCGATTACTAGACAATACATGAGTTATTCATGACTTCGATCATCTTCAGCAGAACCACGTGTTTCTAACAATTTATTGAGAACAATACATAACTTAACACATGTCGTACCACGTGCTAAAGTATTGGAATTATTTAATTTGTAAGTGTTACCTTATATTATTTTCGCTGAGCCTACTTTATTTTCTCAGTGGTACTTTTTCCTAATCCAGTTAATTCAAGAAAAGAAAGAAAACATTATACTTTTTTTGACCAGTCGTATAAACTAGAAAAGCTAAAAATCTTTTGTGAAGAACTTTGTACGCATCGTTATGAAAATGAACCAAGTAATTTATTTTTTTGATACTCCTTTAAAAAGATTACTCGTCAATTTAATTTCTACCCAGATACAATTGCACATGATACAAATTTCGTCGTTTACGATGTCTCCAATCCCGTCATAGATATAGGCGACCAAATTGAACCTGTTTTTAAACAACAAATGAATATGTAATCTTCAATCCGTGGTACGTTTGTTCTGTCTGTAGACGAGATTTCTAAGATTAGTCACAGTTTTGCGATGAGCGAGCGCACACCGCATGCAGGGTTACGCTTGGCTGCCTCCACTGTCGACACCGGTGCGGCTGTAGGGTTATAAACCGGCAATTTTTTAAGACCAAGTTTTTGTTTGAAAACGAAAACTTATTTTCATTGTCATTTATCCAATAGGAAAGAATTTATATTCTAATTCAGACTATTTCGGTTGGAGTTACGGATTTATGAAGCGTGTTTAGTTATCGTGGTACTGGCTCTGAGCAGGAGTAGGAAAGAAAGAAGAGTTGGTGGTTTTTGGTCAGTAAGAGTCACCTCATCCAGAAGATATTTGATGATTTCCTCCACAAATAAAATATATCTATCTCTGTCTTAAAATACCATCTAAATCTCTAGAGTAGTGTCTACATAATTCCCAGACAAACAGAGACACGCATGCGTAACTTAGATTCTGATGCTCAAGTGTAGATTAAGCTGAGGTCATATGCAGTAGTTGTAACCTAGGGTTAACGGTTAGCTCAGTTCTGTGGCCTCATAACGTATGAATTTATTACGTACATGTGCAATAATATTGTCTTGATGTTATGTGGTGTAGATTTTGTGTAGATAACTAAGTTTAAACTAAAATACTATTTCTAAATCTAAAAGGAGTGTTGTGTTTTTACATAGGCTAGATTCTGTTTTCTTGTTTATGTATGTTCTTTTGACAGCGTTATTGGTTGAGTTGGCAAGTGTGACTTGCTTCGTGATCTCTGGTTTGATAGCCGTAGAAGTGCGCACTAATATTTGCATATTTGTTCGATGTTTATCAATAACCAAGTCAATGAGATGTTGGTGACAGCAAGTGAAAACTATCATACTTAGAGAACTTCTGTCTTCTTGGAGGATAATATTAGACTCCACAACACCGTTATCCATATTCTTATTTTATAATTTACTTGATCGAGGGTTCGAAGCAAATAAACGCCGCAATATGGCGGACAGGAAGCACGTACAGGTGCGCTGGCGCACATGACACGCGCATGCGCGGCGATGCGTTAACGTGAACTTGACGGTGTGCCGTATGGACGGATTTTGTGCATCGATTTCAAGTTTGGAAACATACATAGTCCTTATACAGGATGGTTATTTAAGTACATCGAATATTAAAGACCTCTTTGTGGAAGGTTTTTAGCAAAATTATACTCGAATGTGTTTTATCATCGTAAGTGGCGTTTAAAAAATTAGGTGTACCGAAATTATCTTTTATCACTAATAACTTGGAGCGCTGAAAGACTGTTAGAACTGCTTCACCTTTGCATCATAGTCTATACCTCTATATTTTTGTAGTCAATTTACAGACAATATAATGATATTAAAGAGGTTTAAAACTAGCTTAATCACCAAACAAAAATATATTTTACACCAAAATAAAAAGGACACATTTTCCCTTAAACTTTCAAGTATATGTCATACAAGTATGATGGGTAATCTAAGCCTAGGACGTACTTAGCAAGTAACATCGAAAGTGCTAGTTCCGCGCTAATAACCGCTGCCCTGCGCAGGCGCCGGTTAGAAAGCAAAGGGCTGCCTCACACTCTAATTGGGAAAGTGAGATTGTGATAAATATGCGACATTATACTCGTGTGAATGCGGATTAATATTGTTCGTTGAAGACCTGCTTTGGATTCTTGAGGGTTTAGGGTTTTGAGGGGGAAACCATCGACTGTGATTGTAAAGGTTAGGTTTGATGATTGAGTTACATGGTTATTGTAATGTTCAAGGTCAAGTGGAGACTGTTGGGGATAAGTTTAGAAGATTTTTTATGACATAAGCCGGTAAACGAGCAGACGGATCACCCGATGGTAAGCAATCGGCGTCGCCTATAGACACCTGTAACACCAGATGCGTTACAATTGCGTTACCGGCCTTTTGGGAAATTGGTAATGTTTTAGTGTTTTAACGATTTCCTAATGTGCACTGTATCAGCGGTAAGTCCCCTCTTTGAGGAGTGGCTTGAGAGACGCTACGGCGTCCTCACCTACCGCCTGACGCAGGTCCTCACCGGACATGGCAGTTTCGGGAGGTACCTGTGTCTGATGGGGCGGGAGGAAACGCCCGGGTGTCATCACTGCGAGGACCGCCCTGAGGACACGGTGGAACACACGGTGGGAGAATGCCCTTCGTGGGCTGAGCACCGCCGTGTCCTCAGGGAAGTGATCGGCGATGGCGACCTCTCGCGTCCGGGCCTAGTGCAGGCCATGATGCGGAGCGAGGGGGATTGGGATGCCGTCTCCTCCTTTTGCGAAGCAGTCATGCTAGCTAAGGAGGAGGCGGGACGCGTGAGGCAGCGAAGCGCTGCCTCCTCGCAACCCAGCCATCGCGAAGGACACACCGGGCGTCGGGGATCGCGGGACGATCTCCGGCCACCGTAAGCGCGGGCCTGCGGACGGCGAGCATGGGTGGCTCCCCGTCCGACCAGAAACAGACCCGAGCGTACGGCGCGTCGCGTTCCGCGCGCGCCTCAAAGAGCCATCAGACCACCACAGATGGGGCCCAATAGGGCCGATGCCGATTCGGAGTCGCGGAGAACCTAACGGGTAACCGGGGCTCCGGCTCGACGTGCAGGAGAAGGAACGGGGTGGTTTTTAGTCAGTAAGAGTTTGACACTCCCTCCCGCCTCACCCAGGCGGGGGCAGTCATTCGATGATTTTCCCCCCTTAAAAAAAAAAAAAAAAAAATGTGCACTGTATGTCTTATTTGTATATACAGAAATCTTAGTTGCCAATATAGGTAGTCATTTCCCGGATGCTTTTAGTCTGACAGCCGCAGATTAGATCTTTTATTCAATCTACATTAGTTTGGTTGTACGTTTCATTGACGCAACTGTTCGATGATTTTTCGCGATCAGTTTGAGGTCGTGTCAAAGGCTCATAAACCAAAACAGCATGCCCGATAACCCAGGCGACGCGGCACTGCGTTCTACCATTCTGTTATTCACCTTGATAATTGGCAATTAAGACGCCAAAAACAAGCCGGACGATGTATCACACACGGCCACACATCAATCTATACAAAAAAAGTTTACCCTGGTGTCGCGTCGCATCATCTTTCCGCACATTTAACGTTCAGTTTATATTGGTTATGTTAGCACGATGTGTAGCCGTATGTACTTAAAAGTTACAATTACAAAAATAAACCTAAAAGCATTGACATTAAGACCACCATTAAAACGTGGACATTTTTGCAGTCCTAATCTTACATCAAATTTTTGCAGTTTTTGAGACAAGACGCAAAATTATAATATTTTGAAGCAGGATTGAAACTGGCTACCAGGTTGCAAATACTGAGAACTTGCAGTTATCATGTCTTGTACTTGAATCGTGTACAGAAGTGTCTCTTCAATTGATTAAGGACGATAAGGAGATTAAAGCTAGAAGTGGGAACGCCGGCGTTATTATAGAAGTAGATAGTTGTTTTGTTGATGTTTAGGTTGGATTAGAAATACTGGTTGCAGACTATGAAAGAGGTTGAAAATTGGATGATACCTACCTAATTTGACAATCTTGGTGTTTTGATCATCTTGAGATTGATTCCGATTGTATGCGAATGCACGAAATTATTAGCCCAAGTGTTTCCTAAACTAGTTCAAGCTAATGAAGACCGATTAAGAAAAAATAAACTGTGTAATTCATTACGTCTTTTGTAATGAAATCATAATAATTATGACTTCCTAAACACATTAATTTAGCTAAGACACTTATCATCAAGACTTTCCTTATCTGAAAGTTTTTGTCGTCCTTAATTGACACATCAGCATTCAGCATCTATTTATTCATCTAAAACTTCCTAACTACTCGAAAACTGGTTGAAATATCCGCTAAACATGCAAATTTTAGTCTACCTAGAACTGTTTCCGTTGCTATGACATCATTCTCTATATTTATTGGTGCACCGTTAATTTAGTTTTCCGTTTTAATCTATTTTAATGGTCTCGTTACTTTTAAAATGTCAAATATATCTTAATTTATCGTTTACTTACAGAAATCTGTACTTTGGTATAGTATAGTTATGGTAGTTTCATTTACCTGGCTAACTAACATACATAATTAATGGCAACGCATCTGTGACTCCTCTGATGTTGCGATCTCTGGAGGTCTGCTCTCTGATCGCTTACCATCAGGTGATCCGTCTGCTCGTTTGCCTCCTATTCCATAAAATAAATAATTATACAACTGTGACTTTCAATAGTCATTTAAGCTCCTTTAGCATCATTCATATAGTTCTTCCTTTTAAAAGGTTTCCTACAATTATGTTTTGTGCAATCGCCATTAATAGACCAGTTTATTTGCAAATCAATGTCCGATATTTTTGGTCAAGTTCAATAATTAATATTATTACGTAAATCTATTAGCTATGTCCGTCTCGTCTATGTCCGTCTTGTCTTTCATATGACTTTGATCGACTTTAATATTCGATGCACTTAAAAACCTTCGCATTTTTGTCTCGACTACCTCATTGCTAGAATTGAGGCAAATGGGAATGGCGACCGAAAGGTCTTGGGTTCGATTTCCAGATCAGGAATGTACCAAAATTAAGTACCGCATTTTAAAACTGAAATTACTCACTAAGAACCAGTAAGTAATTTCGGTTTCTCTGAAAATTCTCGGTGGAACGACTGGTTCGGATTTCGAACCTCTGTTACATGAAATTTATATCGTATCTTGTCAAAAGTGGGTGTTATACTATTTGCATCTCTACCTAAATTCTTGGGTAATAAACCCTCTTTTTACTGTTAATGCTCGGTTTCTTTTTCAATAAACTGGGTGATTGTTGTTGCACTAAATCTTCTCACGTGTGTGTGTACCGTTAATCCAGCTACAGCCACTAGAATTCTGTATATGGCCAGATCTGAGGTCCTGTTGGTCATGTGATGTCATCCTAACTGTACTGGAGAATGTCTTGTATTGAACTCTTGACACTTTTATTGTTAGTTATTGAAATATGGTGAATGTGGGCAATAATGTGGTGACTGAGTTTTTGGAGCATGGAGTCAAAATGGTGACAAATATGCAGACTGTTGGCCGTTGAGTTGTATGGTTAGTCGTTTATATTTTAATAGGGATAATATAAAAGAAGTCGGAAAGACCAGCGGTGGACTAGTTGATGATGAAGATGAGACTAATAATAAGCTTCGAATTCAAGTACATTTTTAAAGAATAGTAAAACGCTGTCACCATTTTGAACCTAAATAAGTATAAGTAAGGTTGATATTACTTACAAGTTAAATTATGACGGGCATAATGATAGTAATAATGCAATGCAAAAGGTGCACATGTCAACAGGTTGCTGCAAAAGATACGGTACTGGGTAAATTATTGATGAATGCAAGCAGCTGCGTTCAGACTCGTTTTTGTATAAAATAATGCATTAACGACATTTTTGACTGTATTTTATGATTCTCTTTGTCTCAAGGAAGAAATTCTAATAATTTGCTTTGTACATTTTCTTGGATTGCTTTCTGTATTTATGGTCTACAGAATTTGTTTATAAAAGTACTACTTTAATTGTTTAAGGTTAGCACTGTGACTTTAAACAATCTATCTTCTATTTTTATCATTACATTTATTATAGTTTCCGACTCCGACGCTATATAATTAGAGCCTCCGTGGTTTTTGCTCCAAAATCTTCATATCCGTTTACCATAGCTATAAATATGACTCCTACATACATTACTTTGATTTTTTTGTTCAATGGCTCTGTACCGTTGTCCTTATATGGGCATGATGTCAACTTAGCTATGATCTCATGCCTGTTGATTTTCTTGTCTTGAGCTTTATGCCTCATTTTATGGGCAGATCTGGATCGTAAATGATTATTGGTATTTGCATTAGCTAATAAATTGTTAGTCTGTTTTGTAAGAATAACTTTGTTTGTAAGGATTTGAGTAGGTGTTTATTTCTTGTGTAGTTGATTTTGTTTGTGTTTTTCAGCTTCTGCATTGTTATCATACCGATAGTATTTATACAAACGCATTTTAAATCCATATTATTAATATCATGAAATAAAACCTATTTCATTTAGAAATATAACTCGGAACGTCCAAAAGTCTTTCATCCCTATCGAATTAAAGCTTACTTATTTCCTACCCTAGTGCAACACCAAGGAAACTATTCATGATAATAATCCCTTTCATCAAGATGCAAGCGAACTATCATTTAAAATGCTCTGCAATTACTACACGTACAGCGATAGGTGTAACAATCGGGCGATTCTTCAGGGTAGCACAATGGTTCTCAGGCTATCGGCCGACGATCTGCCGACTGGATGACGATACCGGTCTTTCACTTCAACTCCTGTCATGTAATTGGACAATTGTTTCGGTTGTAATTTTCAAAACTGTTCCGTCTTTTATGATTTGTTAATTGTTTGGTGTTTTTTACACGTTTCTTGTTTTTACAAGGTTTTGTATTATAAAGGCTTGTTAGGTTAGTTCGTTGTAGTTTTATTAACTTCTTATAGGGTTAAGACATCGAGTTACATCGCTTACCACCAGGCCAGACATTGGTCAAACGTCTGCCTATCACTACATATTATAAAACAAGGTCGCTATCTACCGTCTGTCTGTCCCTTATGTATGCTTAGATCTTTAAAACTACGCAACGGATATTTATGCGGTTTTTTTAATAGATAAAGTGATTCTTAAACTGTCAAATACCAAGCGGTCACCGGTGACCGCGACCCATTGTTCTTTAATTGTGTCTATAAAACCGGTACTCGACGAGTTAAGGAAGGTTTATATGTATATAATACATGCATATTGCATCCGTGCGAAGCTGGGGCGCGTCGCTAGTCAAAAAGTTAGTCTTCAGAAGCACGAGTGTTCAAAAATGAATCAATCTTGATGGCGATGAGTTTTTTTTGTCGTGAACTTATGTAATTCCTCCCGTATTAATTTTTTGGATCCATTGAGCCTTACTCCTTAAGTTGAAACTTAGAACCTTCTTCGCTTGAGATTAAACCAACGATGCATTCCTCTATAAAGTTAATTAACCCCACTTTAATATAAGTTTGACTGTATTCGCATTGTTTTGACTCCAAGTACATCGTTATACGCAAGTTTATAGTTTGTAAACTCATTATCATAAATTGTGTGTGAAGTAGAAACCTAATAAATCTTAGACACAGCACCCAAAGGCCTCTCGTTAGGCTTTTAATTACAGGCCGATGGGAAAAAACACCGCCCTTGATCTTAAAAATGAGATTACTGAATTGTGTGTGAAAACTTCGTCTTTGGTGTAGCAGTGCCTTGTGACAGCCCTTTTTGTGAGATCCTTATAGAACAGAAAAGACAAATAGATTTTGATGACTTTGAAAAAAACTATGAGTTAAGAATTTGTATGGCGAAGTTCGATATATTTTTCTAAGGTTTTCTAGGCACCTAAGTTTTAAGTAGTGAGTGTATAAATAGATGCTCGCGTTAAAGGTGACTTTGAAACAAATAAAAAGGTTTTAGAATGTTAAGTATATTGAATGTCGCTTTAGCATTTCATAGATATATAAAACTTTAATGCTTTATTTATCTTAAAATAAAATATTTACTATACCTTATCTTTTCGAGACCCGTTTTATTTTATAACCTTTTAGTCTGTTTGTCGGCAAATGTACTAGGCATGCAGAGGTCAACAAGAACTTATCTAAAACGGTCACGTTTGGCACTTTTTGAATCTAGCAAACCTTGGCCCAGTAGGACATTGCTACATTGTGCGTGTAAAACAATTCCAGGTAACATAAATATGTAAACAGATATTGTATGTAATGGTATACTTTACATGTTGGGAATATTGAAATGATTAACGAAGCCTTTTGATGTACTAAGGCATCACAAGTTCATAACAATAAAAGCATGCACATGACTTCTTACTTCCAAGGAAAGATTGATACCTTTCTAACTTAATTGGGTACTATTTTATTTGTAGTCTAATTTTCTATTGCCTTTTGGTTCGCATGTCACTCCAGCCTTTAAGTATTTTCTCTGGTAGTGACGTACCATTCGTGGGCAGATACTTATCGGTCGATCACGAGCGCGCCTCACGAACCAAATCCACGCCACTGATATTTATTTGGAGCAGCCTAGTTGATTATGGTGCCCTGGTACTTACTAACGGAATTGTAGTTATACTGGGAAAGTTTTGTTTGTCTGTCTTTCTGTCTAGATGGTGATTAAGTTTCATTTGCGTGTTTCGGTCTAACCTAATATTTTTATGAAGTCAGAATTCATTAACTGCCTGAGATTTGTCTGCAGTATACATTTTTGTTTTATCTTCCTTTCTAAGCCTAGTTTTCAAAATATTTACTGTAACAGTATTAATTAAAGTTCCCGCTAGAAATTCAACTCATCAAGGCTGGAAGTAATCCCGATAAGTTGATTAACTGAACCGCTTCGTCTAGACAAGCTGTTAGCGCGTGTCACGAAGTTTACAATACTTGTTAGAGGCTAACTCTTAGCTGAATGTAGCGTGGGCGATGACTTAACATATTGCAAAAGTGCATACGAGTTAGTTGACAGGTTGTTTCTTACTTGACCATAATTTCTCGCCTACGATGCGTTGAGTAATTTGGAACATAAATTCAGACTCTTTATTACCTTATAGGTTTCGCAAAAATGTATAGAAAGAACTATTGTTTTTCATCAGTAGGTAATGAGTTTAATAAAACCTCCAGATTCAATTTACCGGGCACTTATCAAAGCCCTGTAAAACTTGACTTTAAGTATTCTCTGTTTAGTATCGTCGATTGTTGAAGGCAAGACGCCGATGAATTGAAAATCTCCTTTTCAGTGCCGATTGGATTAGTTCATCGGCCTCGCCACTTGAGGATTGAAGTTCAATACTAAACAGAAATACTTTGATCAATCATGTCCAAATATAAATTTAACGTGACTACATAGGCTCATATCTTTATTTATATTGTTGAACTTACTTTCCTTTGTTCGGAAACAGTGCTCGTTTTAGATATTATCATACACAGGTCATGTGAGAAGCAAATATTTCCATTTCTATAAGACCATTGTCGCATTTTTTGGCGCATTTGTTTTTCGAACGCTGGGAACCGGGTGGTTTTTTAAAAGAACAAAAGAAAATCGTGTCAAATCTTCTCTTATAAGGCTTTTTCTGACGTCAAACGCATATGAGTTATGATAAAATAATTTGAAGGTTAATAGTATCGTACATATTAATTTTCCTCTAGTGCTAGGCAGAGAAGAGCCTTTACTAGAAAAATTGGAGAATCCATTGAAATTAGACAAAACTGCTGAACAAAATTGATAAAGGCAATACAGTACAGATGTGCGAAGCCAAGTTAAGCAAAACGAAGCGTCAAATACCGTTCTAAGTACCAAGATAGGATCTCGAACGCCTTACCTTATACAGTAGGGCTTACGACATTAATCTTATGAAAAATTCGGCCATCTTTGACACAGATTCATGGAACGTTAAAGAAACAAACTTGAGATTTTGATCTGTCATTCTGTAAATACTTTTTTAACGATAATATGGAGTGAAGATGAAGGACTGGTCTTCCAAATGTTGGACGGAAGTTTTCTAAAGGATGTTTAGTTTTAAAATATTTGCTGGTGCCGAAATTTTGTTTGTACGGGCAGATAAGTTTGAGTTTGGTACCTAAATGAAATTAAAGAATATGTTATTTTAGACGCATAACTTACTGAGATAGAATGCCGTATTCCTTTGCTATGTTTTATTAATGGTTGTTCAATAAGTTACTGCAGGTAATGTTTATTACACTCTTCAAAACAATTCAAATCCGAAATGCGAAACATATTATTAGTAGACTTTATAAAACTAATCTCAGTTCTTATTTTATCCATGATTCATACAACAAAAAATCTTTTCCATATTTCACTAAAATACTATTTGTAGCATTCATTTTTGTGGGCAAACCGCAAACCGTTGACAAAGTTACACTTTCCATCTAAAACACGATTTTCAACCTTCTATCTTCGTAAAGTTATTGAGATGGTTAGTTTTAGGACTGCAAATGTAACTTGGTGATTTGCCAGACCATGACCGTACGGTTTCATTAAGATTCGACGTCCAATCGCGGCCATTTTTGATATAATTTAAGTCATTGATATGTAGTAAGATACGGTTCTAATTGAGAGTAACATTAACATCATCAGTACCCACGGGGTTTAATTTCCAACTTCTAATTGTTCAGTATCATGTCCGACTGAGATTTTATCGATAAACTTTATCGATTTTATATTGACAGCTATTGTGTTGATTCCGTTAATGGCTTTATTGATATGAGATTTTGAAATGTGAACGCATTAATATCAATTTAGATTTTGTTTGCTTCTGCATTTACTATTTCATTGTATGTATAATGTAATTTCTTCTCTCAATTAGAGCAAAATCTTTTAAATTAATTTCAGTGCATAATCGATACTTTCCAATTGCTCTTACCTTCTATAACTCTACTCGATTGTTTGTTTTATTTCTGAAGGTCATGCCCTTGAAAGGCTTTCATTGCTATCTATGTTATTTCTTTTCATTTTGCCTTGTTTTTGGCTTCTCTCACGGCCTTTGTATCAAAGAGTCCAGTGTGATTGGTAACTTGGTCACACCATCGGCTTGGTGATCGGCCACTTGGTCTTTTTCCTTCCACCTTACCAACAACAACTAATTTGTTGAGGTTATCTGACTGCCGGCGGGCAATGTGACTAATTTTTATAACTATTAAGTATTAATTCAGTTCACTTTTAAGTTCACTTGTAATGTTAACAACTGCCATAGTGTTCGCTTATCTGCTACTGATGGCTTTGTATTATTGTGGATGGAGGGCATTGAAAAAATATTCAGTCATATTTATACAGACTTCTCCGTTGGTTTCATATGCAGACCGCATTCATCTTTTTACTACATTATCAAGTTCTGTTTTAATAATAACCATCTTCATCTAAGAACACATGTTTATAACTTCAATTAACATATTAGACAATCAATTATTTATTAACATTGAGACATTAATAAATGTTATTAGTTTCTAAACAAGGACTGTGTCCGATTGGTTTACCGGTAATAAATATGGTCATATACCATATCCGAGAAGTAGAACACGTAATGTATAAAGAGGTTATAGAAATAAATGTATTTATAGTTAAGTATAATAATAAAGGTATAGTAATAGACGAGCAATCAAAATTAAATGTTTGTAGGAAGGCTAACTATCAAGTACTTATAAACATTAATGGTGTTGTTAAGTATGATATCATAGTGATTGACGTTGCGATTGCGACGAATGCCGATTTAGAGAAAAGAACAAATTTGTTCTTAAGCAGGTAATATTTATTTTTGAAGAAAACTCTTTCGTCTGCCAAAGTATTATAGACCTTGTTGAAAACGTTTTATCCTCAATATTCCCATCAAAATGTACTAAGTAATAAATCTACAAAAACTAGTAGGTACCGGACCACGATTTAGCATTTTTTCCGTTTCATTTAATCTGATTCTGATTTCGCTTAGGTCATCTTTAGCACTTTTTTCGTCCATGAAATCATCGTTTCTCCAACAGTGAACTTTTTGAATATGATACCATCGGAATTAACAATACCACCGTTTAGCAGAACAAAGGATTTCATTCCTTCCAACTTGTAGCTTGTAAAGTTACTCATCGTAGCGAAATATCGCTGTGAACTATTGCCTCGTGTTGTGTCTACTTGAAGGATATTGTCTGAGAGTAATAACCTCTTTCGTTGTTTGCTGTTGAAGACTTAAGATATTTCTAAAATATTCGTCTACATAAATGTAGTATGAGTCATACTAACATAAGTAACTTAAATGCAAATGAAAATAGAAATGCAGAATATAAGTAAAGAGATGGACTGAATGCGTGAAAACGAGAAAGATAGGGTCATCGACCGATAATAAAATAATAATGATCGTAAAAGCAAAGAAACATTAGGTTTTTACGATCACTTATTATCTTAAACATTTGAATAATAATGCTGACCCTAAATCTAATTACACAGTTTCCTTAACAAGAAGAAATACAGCAAAAACCACTGCAAATCTAAAACAACATTCCCACTCCAAAAACTATAAAAGAAACTCACTAATATCTTGTAAGCATAAGTGTAAACAACTTCGCAATAACCCATAAGATATTTACATCATTTCAATACAAAACAGTTACTATAGATTTACATTATTTACACACTACTGTGGAATCAATTTGCGATAACTTCGAAAGTGGGACGGAAAAATTGATTTCCATTTTGGCTTGGGAGAGTCAGAACATTTGTTTTGTTGTAATAAGATTGTAATGTCCGACCTTCGCTGTATAATGACGACTATTGTACTCTGAAGAAGATAGAGGTACTCTTGTACTTACACCTACTTGTAGTTTGTAAAAAAAAACAGATAAAAAATAAAAAGGCGTCAAAGAATTTGTCCACATCACTGTCACTGGGGAACGAGCCCAGAAGACTGGCAGCATTGCCACGTTGAATGGCAATGCTTATATTATGTTCGAAGAAATAGCCACCCCTTTGGTCACGAGTAGGTACTTTGTTACGTTTTAGTCCCTAATAATCTGTTGCAAAATTCGTCTATCAATGGGACATTCCTACTATGTCTATCTCTTATCATCATCATCTACCTTACTAACGTTCTTGACTCGATGTTATTTTGTTCCATAAACTCTCTTTAATTTTGGAGCCTTATTATTACAATTCTTATTTCAAGTTATTTCATAGATTTTAAGCTTGAGCTGACATTTTATTTCTATGACGTCATTAGGCGCCAGCATTGCATATCAATCAGTAATGCAAGGCTCTCTTCGTGTGGAATGTAATGTTTTATTTTAAAGTTCTTTTACATATGCTGATTTTCTTAAATTTACAACTTAGGTAGTAGTACTAATACTGATTTTGTACTTCATTAAACTGTCAAACACCAAGCGGTCACCGGTGACCGCGACCTATTGTTCTTTAATTGTGTCTATAAAACCGGTACTCGACGAGTTAATCTTATAATTTCATACCCAAGGCATAAAAATGTAGACTTCTGTTATTAGATTCAGATATTCTTGGATTAACTTAACCGACTTTAATTACTATAAATTTTTAAGTACTCACATTTTCAATTGCCTTCAAAGGCTTCCCTTAAATCCATTAAAGTTACAAACAACCAATAAAATAAGCGTAGACTAAGTAAAGACCCTGACACCGGCTGAATGACATCATGGATTCCACAACCTCGACCAACCGCCCACGCCTTACCAACATAACTTTACATTCCAACAAAAGCATACATCTCCCTATTTCAAAAGTCATAAAGACCAAAGTTAAGCGGCAAAGAAAGACTGAGATGATAGTGATGATTTTGGTTTTCTTGTTTATGTAACTTAAGTATTACATTGATCTTGTGTGTCAGTGTAGTGAATTACGAATTTTGTTTGTTTTAGTAATTTTAACGTTACAGTGGTCGTTTTAGAGGACATTATCGTCTAAAATGTTCAAATTCTTTTTATTGTTTTCTTTACTTAGACCTCTTGGCAGGTTTTTGCTAAATGCGAATTTTGCTTATATGTATGCACGATCTAATTGTACTGTTATAATAAGATCATCAAAAACTGTAATTACCAAGTACCAATTACGTCTGTTATTCCATTTAAACTATACCCAGGCCCAGAATAACAGCTTGTTGTTTACACAACAAAATTTTATTTATTTTCGTACGAAAATTGAGCCCATAATACGTTGCACAGCAACTTATAGCCGAACCAGTAAGTCATTAATATAAAATTTACTGAAATGGTACTAAATTAAATCCATTAATATAGAACTTAGTGAAATAGAACTGAATGAAATTGTTCAGTGTTCCCAGAATAAAAAAAATCCAATTAATACTAATACAACAATTTAAACGTTCGATTAGCATGAGCGAAAGTATGAGCATGCATAGGTATGCTTTCATGGACTGATTCCCGTGGCCCACACCAATGCACACGTTGATTGGACTTTCTTGATTTTACTAATATATATTACTTGGCTACTTGTTTTACGTTGCCAGGTGTACCAATGGCTTTATCATTTGTTAGATTTCTATCTGTTGTGTTTTCTCGTTGATTTGCTAATAAGAATTAGTTAATCGTATCTTTAAAAGAAATCTCTTCTGTAAATTCCGTACCAAGTGACAGATAATTAAAAAATGCTGCTCGATGGAAACTGAATTTTCGAATGTAGGTGGGAACCAACATTCGAACTCTACATGGAAACTAAATTTTCGAATGTGGAACCTACATTCGAAAATTTAGTTTCCATGTAGAGTTCGGTTTCTAAGGGATTGTAAAGAAGATTGTCTAAGACTATTTAGACATCACTGACAAACAATGAAGGAAAACATTGTGAGGCAACCACTCTGGACTTATAATTTCTAATTATGATATAAGCTTGAAACTGCCAACCCCCATTGAGCAAGCGTGGTGGTTAATACTCAAACCTTCTCCGTGTGAGAAGAGACCTTTGGCAATGGCCACTTATAGGCTGTTAATGATGATGATGACTAAAAGAAAATTTTACTATATTCAATTCATAAAAGTAACTGCGAAATCAGACTTAAATGCCCTGCAATCAAGTTACTTAATTAAAATAATCATGACTCAACAAATAACACAAATAAATTGGTTCACTCTCCGAATCATCTCGCAAAAACACTGCAAAATTAATTCTGCTTACAAATTCTTAAGGTCCAAAATTACTGTAATTATAGTCATCAAAATGTCAGTACAAAATATGGAACGTGTCACGCAAGGTCGGATTTGAGTATGAAACTTGTTTGCCAATGAGTTAAAGATTTGGAGGCGGTATAAGCATCTAATTTGGCCCGTGAGAATTCGGCAGATGATGATAAATTCGTAAAGGGAAGATGAAGGACAATAGGGATCAGTTATATTAGATTTTCCTAACGACAAAGTCATGTTTAGGATGTACAGTTTATTTATTAAAAGTGTTCAAGAAATTAAAAACTAAATTAAGAAAGTTTGTATACCTACCTTTTCATGTTTACTGTATTGTAATTATTATTACATTTGATGATCACTGCAAACATTATTTTACTTCGCAACGTATTTATACACGTAGGGAAGTCGATATTTGCTATTCACACGCAAAGTGCAGCAGTAGCCAATACTTTTACGGAATGAATAATAGTATCATCTAGTTCACACATTACTGTCGTAAAAATGCACATAACATTTGTCTATAAAGTCAATTTTGCTTCTCTGTAAAACCCTAATTCTTCCCTGATGTATGAAGCCTTTGCCTAGCCATTTGAAGTGGATCACATTCAATGGTCATAAGAATTTTCAACAATACTACCATTATGGTATACATATCAATTTAACTTAGGTACTAATCATCTTTATACTATTTATACTCCAATCTCAGCCCTGAGGAATTGTGTCAAATGCCAAACCACTCGAAATTAACCTAAACGTTTAATTAGGCACCCTATAAGACTTAAAACTAATCGTAAACTTGCAAAATTCTTAACTTCATGGAAAATTGTAATGAAAGTTGCACATATACAGACTTAATAAGTCTACTAACGCTAATTAAGTCCTAAGAAGGTAAGGAAGAAAATGTCAAATTCCCTTTTTCGTAATGTCGTGACATCTCGAATGCCTTAGCTAAATCTACGAGACCGATTACTCTGGGACCCACATGTTTTCACGTCCATCGTTTGCTAATCTTGTTTTCTTGAATTTGTTTAATAGGGTTTTCCTGGTACATATAAGACATTAAATATTGCATTTATTAAGGACACCATTTTCAAGACTGCGATTAACTAGCAAGGTATTTTAGATTGATTAACACATTAAACGTCATGGGGGTCACCGGTGACCGACGTTAGCGGAGGATTTGCCTTCAACAGTTTTCTATTGGCAGTCAAAGCCTTAAGGATTTTTGTGATTGAGCCTTTAGGTTTTTAAAGTTATCATTGTCCGTAGTTTAGTGCGTAAAAAGTAGCAGTGTACATACTGCTACTTCTACGACTAAAACATATTCTTTAAGTCCTCTTATTCCTGAAGCCATCTTTCATTGCCGTTGTCACTTGATTTAGCAAAGAAGATACAAAATTAAGTTCTTCGGTTAATCAAAAAACGTTGGCTGTCTTTTGTGACAGTTCATGTAAATGCTCATACACTATTTTCATTATCGACGCGTATAATTTTCATTATATACCGTTGCGAATTCGTCACGTACGCCAAAATAATTTCTTTTTGTACTGTTGAGCTTAAAGATGTTTTTACACTCGTGTTTGCTAAAACTGCGTTGATAGATTTACGGTGTTTTTGATCAAAATGTTTTGTGTTCTTTACAATCGAATCATAGCGCATGGTGTTATTGTCTTTGCTTTTTGTCTATGTTAATTCTTTAATTGTGTCCTGTGAATTATTTATTCTTTACTTAATCTTGTACTATTATATAAAGCGGAAGAGTTTGTTTGTTTGTTTGTTTGAACGCGCTAATCTCCGTAACTACAAGTTTGATTTGAATAATTCTTTTTGTTTTGGATAGCGCATTTATCGAGGATGGCTATAGGCTATAAAACATCACGCTACGACCAATAGGAGCTGAGCAGAGCGTGTGACACCGCGCGGAAGTAGCTAGTAGTATCTTCAATCTTTTTAAATCTATAAAATCTATACACGCGAAACGGTTTGTCTTTCTTTCTGACTAGAAAGAAATCGGTGCGTTTTTATGGTCTGCTTTTTGTATCTGCAGATAGGAAGCTGGAATGTGGCTTTACGGATAATCAGTTAGTTTAAACGTCTTAAATTCTCGCAAATTACAATCATGGTCATTATCCACATCTACGATGATATTAACGATTAACAGTAAAACCAGCCAGTATTAACGATTACCTATTAATACGTAATTGTTAGGAATAAGGTCGTTTGCTCCCATTCCGTCACAGTTGTGAACTGTTCAACCAATCGCATCGCCAAACCAGTTCATTGAACCAATAGGTTTTGATATTGCCTACTGGAAATGTCAAATCGATTTTAGAACGTTTACGATTTTAGCCGTTAACGGAATTTCGCTAAATTTTTTATATTGGGTATTCCCATTTTAAATTTATATTTAGAACATGGAATGTTTTTGTGTAATGGACTGATTTGATGAATTCTTATTTTGTAATTCGTAATTAATGTGATTATGGTTTTATAAAGATTTTAATCAGTTGGTATTAAATTAATTTATATGTAATGTTTCTTCATTAATTTAGCGAGGATTTTTTTTATCAGTAACAGCTAGGTTAGAAACTCCTGAAAAACAGTTAGGTTTTAATAAGGTAAAATCTCGCACTCCCTAGTCTTTTTCCCCAAAATGCTATGTGCCCTTGGAGTGTTTCCCCCCGTAAACAAAAAAAAGGTTATAAACTCGTTGTTTTGCTCCAAAGTAGTAATTAATTAGTTACGGAATATTTGTTTGTCAAAGCCGACAGTTGATACTTACATCAACAAATACTAAGGCAAGTAATACATCTGGAGCTAGACGCATTTCCTCATAGCTCCAGTCTATTCTGGTGTCTGGATGTTAGCCAGACAGGACTCGCTTTCACTGAAACTTTATATTAGTAATCATATTATCGTTAGAAATATGTTGTTGTTGAAAGGCGTAGAACTATTGTATGCCGTATCTATTGTATATGTGATCTATGTATTTTTTTTAGTGTTTATAAAGGAGTTTTATTCTTAATTAACTAAGAATTACGGGGTACTCACGTGAATATACTGATAAAAGGTCTACTATATACTGTGTGGGTATCAAAAATTATAATATGCTTCCAAATTACCTAAAAAATCTTAACGTCGTTCAGAACAAAATTATTTAAGTTTCTGTTAAATAAGTGAAACTATTGTACTCAATATTTTTTTACTACTGTAAAAAGATTTTTTAATGTCAAAGATTGCAAAAACATTGTTGTAGAATACTACATAAATATATAAGTAGGTAGATAATAAGTGTACTATTTGTACACCGATTCGGTAGAATGTATGAGACATTAATTAAGATAAAACACCTATTGTAACTGCCTTATTGGCCGAGTGGTCGCAAGTGCGACTGCCGGGCAAGGGGTCTCGGGTTCGATTCCCGGGCCGGGCAAAGCATTACTTGGTTTTTCAAAAAATTCACAGTAGTAGCACGGAGTCTGGAATTGTGCCCGGTATATGGCAATAGGCTCACCCCCTATTACATGGGACTCATAACATAAATAGGGAAAAGTGGGTGTTACATTGCATAATGTACACCTCTGCCTACCCCTTCGGGGATAAAAGGCGTGATGTTATGTTATGTTTTACCTATTGTAACTACATTCTGACAAATAAATTTTTCTTTCTTTCTTTCTTTGTAGTATCCAGTCACAAAGGGACTTCTCCTCATGAGCTATATTCTTGTTCTATGGTAGCGAGCAACTTTGATTGAAAAGATTTCATGTTTCACCCGATTTGGACACAGGGTGTTAATAATTGAATGATATTTAAAAAAAATACTAGTCTTAGATATGTTACCTTTCATGTATCGAAATTATATTAAGTTTATTAGCAATATGTACCTATATGAGTGTATGAGTGAGACGGACGAATAACAAAAAGGTTTTGTTCTTCCAACGAAAGCTTGCCATCTACTAATCTAACATACAACACAATATTTAAATCATAACCTAAGATAACAATCTACTTTGTTCAATCATAGTCTTACATCTCAATTTTAAACTCTATCACTTTCTCCTTAAAGTCGAAATTGCAACAAGTCTTTCTAGGTAATGGCTTAATTGGATGTATTCTCACGTGTTGTAAAATTTTTGCGATATCATCGACATAGATAATGTTCTATTTTATGGTCTTTGATATTTTATTTAATAGAGACTAGTTTTAAAGGACAATGCACTCTATTGTTTTGTACGTAAAGTACATTTTTGTATCACCATAGAAAGGTAGAAGGAATATTTGTTAAATAAGAATGCACTTTACACTACCGTGTTAAGAGGTTATCTTTGTAAGACACATTTTTATTTAGCGCCATTATAATTAAATAAAAAAATAATAACACATAGAAAAATAAACAAATTATAAACATAATACAAAAACACAGAACACAAATAGCATTTACAATTATATAGTGAAGTATAAATTGCAATTAATTATTGATGTATTGATAACGATTATGCATGAAATAAAAGGCATTATATAATTAAATAGAGAAGAAAGAAATAAATAGAAAATTGTAGTGAAAACAAAAACATGAATGAAAAATTCTGCCAAGTACAACGTTTCACACACATCAAACTATCAATACTTTGGGATAACTTCATATACTGTAAAACGGGGTGAATAGAATTCGAATGGTGAATAGATACAGAAGAGGGGTGAATAAAAGTTGGGAAAATATTCTAACATTTATTCACCCCATTCCTTTATCTATTCAACCTTCAACCTGTTTTACTGTACTGGCAACTATACCTACTTTTATTATTAAAACAAAATATCTAACTTTCACTTTTTTTTCCACAGATATCCGATATAGTAATCGGTCAGGAAGCGAACGTGACTGCCCGCGAAGCACTGCTGAGCTGGGCGCGGCGCTCCACCGCCAAGTACCCCGGCGTCAGGGTGGCTGACTTCACGTCATCCTGGCGAGATGGACTGGCCTTCAACGCGCTCATACATAGGAACCGTCCTGATCTGATAGACTGGCGTAATATCAGGTAAGATAAGGGATTTATAGAAGAAGTTTGAAATAAATAAAAACTAGTACTTAATTGCATTGATCTTGATATATTATAATTTGATCTAGTGAAAAGAAAGGACTGAATAAAAGTATGCTGCGATTTTGGTATGTTTTTTAAAGATGATCCTCTCAATAATACCAAAACTGCTCGACTGCACGGTTGGTGCGGTGGCTAAGCAACCGGCTGCCGTACAGCGTGCCGCGGGTTCGATTCCCGAACGGAACAACACTTAGTGTGATCCACAAATTGTTGTGTCTGGTCTGGGTGTCATGTGTATGTGAAATTGTATGTTTGTAAACGCATGCACGACACAGGACAAAATCCTAGTTTGGGGCAACGTTTTATAAAATAAAAAAGGTCTGGGGTAATACAAAGAAATGTGATATATTAATATGAATGAAACTCTTTTTCTTTATTATTTAAATTTTTCGCAGTATGACTTCGCATTATGATCACAATCTTCGCATATTTTTTCTGTAATATACAGGCTTACCTCTGGTACTCATAAACGATAATTTTCTCTTACAGATCAAGACAAGTCCGTGAGCGTTTGGAGACAGCCTTCCATGTAGTCGAGAAGGAGTACGGAGTGACCAGACTACTGGATCCCGAAGGTAAGTCTGCATTAGAATACCAACCGACAGACTTAGACAGAAAGTCCAATTTTCATTGCAAGTTATTGTTTCTGGGATCAACTTTTCAAATAATTTGTCATTCGATGTTCAGGTATTATATGGCAGTGTAATACGATCAGTCGTAAGACGTAATTGAATGTTCTTTGCAAATGTTCACATAGGGTCAATTAGGTAATACTATATCTGTTCGGATTATGTCATTTGTTCCTAATGGTGATTACGAATTAGCAATTGTTTAAAGGTTCTTGCTATTCTTTGAATATTTGTTTTGTACTTGAAATAATGATCGCAATCAACTGTCGATTAATGCTCGAAATTAATAAGAAAAACAGTTCATTTGCACCGTTACAAAATATAGAAACACGAAATAATAGTAAAAAAACAGTGAAAATGGTGCAAAAAGGCCAGTGCTCAATAACTGAGGCCTTAGTACGAGTTTAACTTACGTTTAAAGTATTCGAAACGAATAGGTACGCGTTCGGCACTCTGAATGGCGGGCGCCAACCAATTAGAGCGCCGAACGATGTCTCGTTACAAATACTTTAAACGTAAGACAAACTTGTACTAAGGCTTCAGATCTTATTCTTAAATTTCAAAGATCGAACTCTGTTTTTGACAGTATAATACTAAAATTTAATTCAAAGGTTTTGGCCGAACTTCTTTTATACCGAGATAGAGCAATTTATGTTCATGTCACTTACTTAACACGTTAACCGCAACGTAGGTCATCGGTGACCTATGTTAGTGGAGCATTTACCTTTAACAGTTTTTTGTCGTCAGTCAATGGCTTAAAAGGGATTTAATATTGTCACTTACAACTTAAAATTAAACCTTAACCTAAACATTTTTGTAATCTTGTAGACATATCACGATCAATACATTTTTATTTTTACACGAAAAGTAATTTTTCATTGCGACTTGGCGGTTTTTTTATGCACAGACAAAGCCATGTCATGCGAAGGCACGGGCAATAAAGTGTGATAATGTTTGTGGATCCAATCGTTCTTGCCAGTGCGAAGCGATCGCCATGCTAGTGGGAACTAAACGCAGCATGACTTGCTTTGTACTGATGCAGATTTTATGAGTGGCTGTGTCACTCTTTTGTTAGGTAACGATGGGGTTTCTTTCTTGCTCGTTCGTCGCCATTTGAATCACATTTTTGAATGAGCAGCAAAATTTCTGACAGACATACAGACGCATATAGCTATTTTGACGTTCCAAACGTGCCTATTTTAAGGATTAATTTAAATAAATTCTTTAAGTTTGATAATAGACAGATTTTCTAATTGTTGCTTACCTTTTTTTTATTACGGGGAAACCTTCAAAAGGCGCCCAGCCTTTTTGGGGATAAACGACTAGGGAGTGTGGGATTTTTACCTCACTAAAACCATCCCGGTGGCCAACTTCAACACCTGAATGGAGGCTGAATTTTTTTAAAAGAGTAACGAATTGAGTTTCTTTCTCGTTCTTCTCCACTCGAATCGACATTTTGGAACGAGCACCTAGCTTCACTGACGGACAGACTGACAGACTATTATTTATTTCATATTTGTTGACGTTTCAAAAGTACCAAATTATTGGTTTAATTGAAATAAATGCTTTTGAGTTTGAGTTTGAGTCTAAAAGAGACCTGCTCCGGAGCCTGTTTGCTGCTTACCTACTACCATGATATTTGACTGTAAATGCAAAAAAATCGTTAAAAATGAATTCATAAACCTCCTTGTCATTAATTACATAGCTACGTGATTTAAAGTCTACACAACCGTAATAAAACATTAGTACCCCACCGCCGATCAATGTAGTCAATATTAAATTATTAGCCGCCACAATTGGCAGGTCGCAGTTCAAATTCAATCAGCATCGCTTTATGATCCATTGTCTGAGTTCAAGCGAACAAGTGCAGTTCAGATGTGACGTCACTTATAGAGATAGATATGGGTATACTAACGTAATGAGACTTTATTTGTAATTTATAGTACATAGAAAATGATAAGTTATAATATTAAATTATTATTAGATTGACTCATGGTTATCGACCCCTGGCGTGGCTAGAAACTAGTCGAGGAACCTCTCGAACAGTTACACGAGTCAACCGTGTAACCTAATAACTGGAAATGCGTGCTCTGTTACAACAATATCTATACATTCTTCACCATTTATGTTACTTTAATAAGTACGTGTGTGGAAAGCGAGAAAACTACTAAATACTGGACGAATCTTAGCCAAACAAAAACTATTTTGATTTGAAATGGCCAGTACTGCAGAACGGCAATTTCATAGGTAGCCAAACCTAATATTAGTAGATGGTCTTTGGAAATCGATCTTGAGGGATCTCAGACCAAGTTCAGCAGCCACGTTTGTTTCATTCAACCAAAGTTACAGAGATGTGCTAATTATTTAATTAAATCGAAATAAGCACAATTATAATATAGATTCCAAATCCAGAATTAAAATATGTGCAACATGTAGGTACAACGAACCTCTTCAGTCCTAGGTCATTCTGCTTGTTATCTCGCTTGATAATGTAGAGAAAGAACCATTTTAATAACAACACCAGCAAACAAAAGAATAATTATGTCTCAAAGTCACAATCGTTGCGACTTGGCGTGAATAATTGTACGTAACCTCGACTCTGCGATTTTATTGTGCGATTGTCGCTATGTTCGACGACTAATTGCTATAATTTTATACGTTTGCAAGTGATTTGTGTGTCTACATTAATCGTTTTGGGTGCAGTGGAACCATTCAGTATTATAATGTTTTAAAGATTATTATTGTGAGGTACCTAGTTGGTGTCTTAATTATTTTTATTTAACGAACAGAATTTAAGGTTCAGCTATTATTAGAATACTATTGGCATCTCACCCCCTATTAGAAAGCCTCATAATATAAATAGTGAAAAATAGGTGTTACATTGTACACTGGCATTAAGTGTCGTAATGTGCACCTCTGCCTATCTCTTCGGGGATAAAATGGCGTGGTTTTATGTTATGTATTGGGATTGGTGCCAAAAATTATCTTAGCTATTATAAAGTAAGGAATTTAAGTGAAGAATTGGTTATAAGTCGCAAGAGTGACTTCAGAACCACAAACCAGTTATGATCCTCTAAGGAAAATTGTCTATTTGTATCTGGACTCGAATGGCAAAGATTCTCAAATTACCTAGATGCATTTTCAACAGGTCTACAACTTATGTCATGATTTCATAACATCCCGACTTTTCTCCTCAGACGTGGACACCCACGAACCAGACGAGAAGTCCCTGATAACGTACATCTCGTCTCTGTACGAGACGTTCCCGGAGCCGCCGGCGGTGCACCCACTGTTCGACGCGGAGTCCCAGCGCCGCGCCGCCGCCTACACCGAGCAGGCCGCACAGCATCGCGCCTGGTTGCACGAGAAGTGTGCACTAATGCAGGTGAGGTTACAATTGTGATTGAAGGCTCAAATACAGGTGTATTTTGGAGGGGTATCAGGTGGAAGTAGTGCAAAGAAGACCATAAAACTCCTATTACAGTGAAGTCTTCATTCTTTAGACGTCATGAAAGTAATTAAAAGAAATACATACATTTTTGTCAGTGAAAAAACAATCAGTAGAATATTAACTCAACCAACATTTGTATGAACAAATGACAAGCAATCTCTGGTATCATTTTACTTACCCCCTTGATGACTGCCTCATTGGTCTAAACAGGAATGTAACTTTTGATTCGTTTTCTTTTCTTTACTCTTTTCGTAAGATTATATTAATCAGTTAATACAATTATTTGCTTCCAGGACCGTGCTTTCCCGTCAACTTTGATAGAAATGAAGAAGCTGCTCAGCGAGAGCACGCGGTTCCGGCAGGAGGAGGTGCCGCTCCGTCAGCGCGAGAAACAGAAGCTCTTCCATCATTACAGGGAACTTGAGGTGAGAGGGATATTCTCTAAGATTCCATTCCATCAAAGTGCTCCACCCAGAAGCAATGCAAACATCCTTTGTTGGGCTTTAGGGTCAATTAGAGTTCACATTACCCGATGGCGAGCAGTCCGTAATCAAAGAAGTTAAAAGTTCATTGCCAGCCTTTGAGGAATTGGGTTCCTCTGTACAAATTGGGTCAGCGGTTACCCCAAAAGACGGTGAAACAGAATCGTTATTTAACGCCGCGTCGGTTTCTATAAGGTCGACCCGCAGTGCGGAAGCCCAGTTTTATTCGTACTTTGTTAATCTTAAGATTTTGACATTTTTTCCGCAGAAATACTTCGAATCAGTGGGCGAGTGTGACATCGAGCCCACGCTCCGACCGGACGCATTGGAACAAGCCTGGTCTCGACTGCTGATGGCGCAGCAGGAGAGGGAGCGAGACCTCACTGATGAAATACGCAGGCTCGAGAGACTGCAACGATTGGCTGAGAAGTTGCATAGGTAAGGAATAGGAACCTTGTTTCTATATCAGTAAGATTGGTTTTTGAGTGGGAGTAGTACTTGTGTAGAAATGGAGCAGGATTAATGTCAATGAATTGCTTTTACTCAATAGTTGCTTACCAAGCAACAGTCAACTGCATGATACTGAAAATAAAGTCGAACTTAGAGTGTCTACGAAACTAACGAATTGGTAAAAAGACATTTGTGTACCAATTTATTAGTAAACAAAAACCAACCTTAACTTCCGACTAATAAAATCGAATTCCCTATAACAATCTATTACAAATTGCTTTCTTTTCCAGGGACATAAAACAAACAGAAGGTGGTTTAGACAGCGTAGAACGTCACATTGAGAGTGAAATCCGTCGCGTGGAGCGCGGCGTGCACCCGGCGGACGCCAAGCTCGCGGCCGAGAACATCGAGCAGGAACTGCGCGCCATGGAGCATACCATACAGGAGATGTTCCAGGACTCACACGCTTTAAGGGAAGGGAGATATCCTCAGGCTGCTGATTTACATAGACGGTTAGTTTGTAGTTATTTAATGAATAGAAAATCGATGACTTTTTGCTTTGTTAGTCGGATTTTCACTTGGCTTTTGAAAATGCGTTTTTATTAATAGGGTCTTGAATTTTGCAGAACTAATGCCAAATAAATAAAACTGAATGCTTGGCACACAAAAGACGTGCAACTTCATATTTCAAAACCAATTTTTTTCTCATCTACGTTGAGATCGCTTAAGTCTTATGCCTTGTTTGGACTATGCTAGTATTTTAGTCAAGTAGCGAGTATTTAGTAACTCTTTGCTTTGGCTTTGGGACAGAAGCTGGTCCACGGTATTAAGCTGAGCTCCAGCCTTTTGCGCTGCGACGCACCATAGGCTTTTTTGTGTGTTCCTGAATTCTTGTTGTGTGTCGTAGCAAAATAAATGGTTTTTCTTTCTTTCTTTCTTTCTAAACACACACTACTCGACTAAAATACAAGCATTGTGCGAACAAGGCATTAAGTAGTATATATTTTTATGTAATTATTTGTGTAAATCTACGATTGTAACTTTACCAAATCCATTCATCGATTGGAATATAATAAAAATAATCTAACAACTTATATCTTCCACAGCGTCCAACAAGTCCACGACCGTTGGCTGAACGCGCGCCAATCTTTCACTGGGCGCCTGGTACCCCGCCTGTCCTCAGTCAGGATGCCAGTACAGCAGACCACAGTCCGCCGGGAGACTCGTACTGTGTTGGAGACCAGGGTACATGATGCCGACCCCAAGTTCCAACAGCTCAGTGAAGCTACTAGGTGGTGTAAGGAGAGATTGGTAAGTTCATAGTAATTTGAATCCTAAGAATAATGGTGTGAAGTTGGTTTTACATTGCTTACAATTTCAGTGAAGTTACAAGAGATTGATGATGATCGTTCTTCTCCATAGGAATCTACACCTTGGAATGAGCAAATAGCTTCACTTTTAAATTTCTATTGCTGACGTTCAAAAGTGCCTTCCAGGTCTAATTGAAATAAATGATTTTTGACTTTGACTTTTGATTGGTGAGTGGCTCATACTACAATGGAATTTCAGTCTTAATTTTAGTTTGTAAGGTTGATTTTTAATTGCCGCCAAAACATTATATTGTACTCAACTCCAACGGGATAGAACGTTTATATTGGAGTTGAAATAAACCCGTATTGTAAAATTATTAAATGACTTGACACACATTTTAATTTCCTCTACCTTCCGCCTTAGATAAAAGCTTATAAAAATTCTCATAATTATTATTCTTTCCACAGAAAAAACTCCACGAATCAGACTACGGTTCAGACCTGCCGTCAGTACAACATGAGTTAGACAAACACCAGAGGGAACACAAACAAATCGATCAGTTCCACTCCAAGGTAAGATGGAGAAAAAGATATATTATATTAAAGTATAGCGCTGTCCTTGTTACTCTTTTTGGATTTTATAGATCGTTTCTAAGGTGACTCATTAGAGTTTTGTCCAATGCTGTTAGTTAAACTAAATATCCCGAGTTCGATTCCCGCATCAGATAATAAAACTTGAAAAGAAAATAATCTGGAAGTCATTTAATTTCTCAAGAATAGACAACAAAGTTGGTAATATAGTCTATGTACTTATGACATTAAATATTAAAATGTTTGCTTACTTAAATATGTACATCTTTACATCACTGACTGCCTCATTGGCCGAGTGCGACTGCCGGGCAAGGGGTTTGATTCCCGGGTCGAGCAAAGTATTACTGGGTTTTTCAAAAAATTCACAGTAGTAGCACGGAGTCTGGAAATGTGCCCGGTATATGGCAATAGGCTCACCCCCTATTACATGGGACTCATAACATAAATAGTGAAAAGTGGGTGTTACATTGTACTCTGCCTACTCCTTCGGGGATAAAAGGCGTGATGTTATGTTATGTTATGATATATTTACATCAATTTAAGCAATATTTGATCATACGTTCAATATTGATATACTATTCTTCTCGCAGGTGGAACAATGCGTCCACAACCGTGCCAACTTCAGCGGCGAGGAATTGAACCTGTACAACCAACATCTCAGTCAACTACAGAAGCTGTACGCGGAACTGCTGTCTACTAGCACTAAACGGTAATATATCATTTGTAATAAGTTAAAGAAATGTAAACCTTATTGTGCCCGAAATAAGGTTGGTTTTGGAGAAGAACTTGTATACTGAAATAGTAATTATGAACTTTATTATCATGGAAATATAATTAAACTTTGCGACTGTCGACGATTCTCACTGGAACACCATTATCTGTCTGAATTTTCGTATAATTAAATGTTGAGTGAACTTTAAATCTTACTTTGTACGCGTAAGGTCTATTTTTCTTTGTCAATTATTGTAACATACAAGTTATTTCTTATAACAGTCACTGATACCAAAACATTCAATTACAAACCCTATCACCCCATACTTAAACCCCAATTTTCTCCAACAGCATGTCAGACTTGGATGCTCTTCAAGACTTCTTGCAATCAGCTACAGCTGAACTGAACTGGCTGAACGAGAAGGAGCAGGTGGAACTGTCCAGGGACTGGGCAGACCCTCACATCAATCTCCCAGCCGTACAACATTATTATGAGGTAAGCATATAAATATGTAGAGGAATGCTTGTGGAGTAACGATGTGTTGTATTTTAAACTTTGTTTTGAGGGTTATAAGGTCCAATTTTGAATGATAAAGAGTTATGTATTTATTATTAGCGACCCAACCCTGCAATACACATGTATTATATATATAAACCTTCCTTAAGAATCACTATTACACTATTAAAAAAAACCGCATCGAAATCCGTTGCGTAGTTTTAAAGATAACATACATAGGAACAGACAGACGGCGGATAGCGACTTTGTTTTATACGATGTAGTGATGACGTTTCAATATCGTTTCGACTGTTAATTTATGTGACGTAATAAAAATACATTGTGTATGACTGAAATCTATGTAGTGGCAGACCATGAAATAACAGTCACATCACAGCCACTATTGACCTCTTTGAACCTCTGTTTGATCATATCAAGAAGGTTTATCATCATCAACAGCCTATAAATGCCCACTGCTGAGCAAAGCCTTTTCACATAAAGAAGGTTAGAGCATTAATTACCACGCTTGCTCAATGCGGTTTGGCGATTTCAAACTTATAATTAGACATTATAAGCCCAGGTTTCCTCACGATATTTTTCCTTCACCGTTTGTCAATGGTGTCTAAATAATCTTAGAAAGTATATATAACTCGGAAAAGTCACATTGGTAGTTGCCGTTGGTAGGTTTCGAATCGTACCCTCATGCATGAGAAGCTGGCGTCTTAAACCTCCGGGCCACCGCGACACTATCAGAAGGTCTATCATTACGTCCTAATGATCAAATATATTAAGTTAAAGGGCTTCCCCCCTTCACCCAAAACTAGAAGTCTCGACAGCGATTATAATAGCAATCGGTGGCTAAGCCGTAAATTTCTTTAATCAATCTTCGATCTTATTCTTTTGTATTAAAGTTGAAAATCTTTTAATAATTGACTCAACAGAACCGATTTCTGCTGTATTTAACTGTCGGAACTTTCAATCTATAGTCGTGTACCATAAGATGTTATTTATAGTTAACAATTGTTTGAATGTATTCGTTTTGTTACAAGCATTCGTTTGGAGACGATAGAGAGGTTTGTTTATATTTAGTTTTACATTTTTCAATTATTCTCAGTTGCCATTTTGTTTTAATGTGCTTTTTATTGTGATGCATGCTAGTATGTACAGATCAATTTTCTAACTACGACTCGCTGCTTGACTGCCTCGTTGCCGGGCAAGGGATCTCGGGTTCGATTCCCGGGTCGGGCAAAGTATTACTTGGTTTTAAAAATCTCAGTAGTAGCACGGAGGAAAATGTGCCCGGTATATGGCAATAGGCTCACCCCCTATTACATGGGACTCATAAATAGTGAAAAGCGGGTGTTACATTGTACAGTGGCATTAAGAGCCGAAATGTGCACCTCTGCCTACACCTTCGGAGATAAAAAGGCGTGAAGTTATTTCTAGCTTAAAAAGTACAGCCATCAGACTACCACAGATAGGACCCAATAGGGCTGATGCCCGATACGGAGCCGCGGAACGCCTAACGGGTTGCCGGGCTCCGGCTCAAAGAGCAGTGATACGAACGGAGTGGTTTTTAATCAGTAAGAGTCAGACACTCACTCTCACCTAACCCAAGGTGTTAGAAGTCATTGGATGCATTACCCCTCTCAAAAAAATAGCTTAAAAACTGCTTTAAAGAGGGTTAGTTTAAGTGAAAAATATTGACCCTTAATTAGATCTCTTTAAGTACTGATTTGTCAAGAAGTGTAATTGCTCTGACTGTACTTATACAGTCAGAGCAATCAGAGAATGACTTAAGAGTCATTTGTGACTTAGTGAGTAACATCCATACAGGTCAAACTACAATTCTACTTCTTTTTCGTGAAGTCGTTTGAAAAATACTCATGGAAGATTAAATTCTCTCAAATTTTGACACTACAAAATAACTTTAAACCCGTACTAAATAAGTTTCAATTTTCCATAGCAACTGATGTCTTCCCTGGAGAAGCGCGAGCTTCAGTTCAGCAATGTTATCGACCGTGGAGAAGCACTCATCGCTCAACACCACCCAGCTACAAAGACTATCGAGTCCCATCTGCAGGTTTGTTAACTTATACTTTATGTTTATATCTGTTAAGTTGATTTTCCTTTAGGACATTATTCCTCTTGTAACAATATTATTGAGTCAAATTATCTTTAGGTCTTTGTCACATCATTTTGACAGATACCAAGCAGAAATGAGCATAAAAGTTTAACAGTAAGGTTTCTTTTCCTTTAGTCCATTATTGTAAAGCATATTGAACCAAAATATAACTCTGTCAGTCTCTGTTATGGCATTTCGACAGAGACTAGGCAGAAGTAAGTCACCTGCCATGCGCGAAAATTATGGCAAGACCCATAAACCAACAGTGAACTGTTAATAAAATAACTTTTATTCCATTAGCCAGACGACTCATGTTTTTTTACAATTCCCAGGTGATGCAGTCCCAATGGGCGTGGGTGCTACAATTGACGTTATGCCTCGAGACACATCTCAAGCATACCACACAGTACCATAACTTCTTCGAGGAGGTCAAGGAGGCTGAAAAATGGATACAGAAGTATGAACCTTAAAGTTAATTTTTTTGTTATTTGATTATGGACTTGATTGTGTACTAGCTTTTACCCGCGGCTTCGCTCGCGTCACAAAAAGATAAAAAATAGCCTATGTGACATATACCAATACACACAGCGCCATCTATACCAAAACTTTTGTTTTCCCTCGGAAATATCAAATATTTTCGGGTTAAAAAGTACCCTATTATTTAATCCGGACTTCTAACTTTAGGTCTGCAAAAATTCAAAGCAATCAGTTTAGTAGTTACTGCGTGAAAGCGGAACAAACAAACAAACAAACAAACTTACTTTCATATTTATAATATTAGTAAGTATGGAAATATGGTTAAAAATGTCATTGACTGTAGCAATCTGTAGATGTCAATATGGTTATAGCAGACTTAAGACCAAAACATAAAATGCTAACTCAATTTTGAGTTTTCGATTTTGAATATTGTTTTCTTATGCTTAAGCTTATTCTCTTATGCGTTGTAACTTCTATAAACCTTAACCCTTTGAGTACCGTCATTATAGACACAATTAAAGAACTATAGGTTGCGGTCACCGGTGTCCTCGCGGTGTTTGACAGTTTAATCTATTATCTAAGGTGGATATTCAACCAGAATTTCATTGATCTAAATTTCGTCATGCGTTCTAGAAATATGAACAAAGTGTCTTAATTCCGCACCAAAGTTCTTCTTGCAAATTCGCCCCTAATAACAAACTATCTCTTTCAGGCGCGAAGAAGCCCTGAACTCAACATTCTCGCAGTCAGAATTCACCCTGGACCAAGGCGAACGTCTTCTGAAGGGCATGCAGGAGTTGCGAGAGGAACTCAATTCCCACGGAGGTCTGGTCTCTAGGCTGGTGGAAGATGCACAGGAGATCAGGCCTGTTAAGCAACGCAGAGCACCTATCACCAGGCCTTTGAGAGCTGAAACTGTTTGTGCTTATAAACATGCTAATGTAAGTAGTATTTTTATTTTAAGCGTCTAGTCGGGTAGGTCCATTTCCCTTTCTGATTTTGAGTGGTGTGAAGGTGCGATGTAAAAGATTTTTGTAAGAGAAAACTTTGAAATTGTTCCTAATTGTTAGTAGAATTACAGTGGAATTTGAACTTTATTATCATGTTGGTTTTAAGTCGAGTAATGGAAAGTTCTATTGAACAAGCGATATTGAGTTAAATGTTTTAGTTTAAAGGAAATGCTCCTTCATTTATTTATCAATCGACTTCAAGATGAAATTGTGTATACAGTACATATGAATCACCATAGAAGAAAAAGCCCTAGTATTGTGTAATTTAATTTGATTATCCCCTCATTTTCTCAAAGGTGATAAAAGAAAAAGTACATACTTGCAAAATTAACCAGATTTCTCCCCTACAGGTGGCAATAGAGAAAGGATCAGCAGTGACAGTAGTAGACAACTCAGGCCGCAGTAGATGGCGCGTGCGACTGGGCGGCGCCGGCACCGAGGTACAGGTCCCCGGCGCAGTCGTCGCACTGCCCCCGCCATGCCAGGACGCTATCGATGCTGCTGGTAGACTGAGGAGCGCTTATGATAGGGTGAGTGCTATTGGGCTTTAGGAAAATTACCTATACACAAGTGTCATTTCGCGTCTATCCGTTTTTATGAAAGCGATGACTGGACGTATTTTCGTACGGTTCCCCCTGATACTATAATTCCTGAGGAAGGATTAAGTGGTATATGTTATGGTTTTCACAATGGAGAAACGAACAGAAAGTTAGTTAATAATAAAATTACTGCACTGTTGGCGTAGTGGCTGAGAATCGGCTGCTACGCAACGTGTAACAGGTTTGATTCTTGAATTTACGGAATAACTTCATCTATCCACAAATTTCAAAATCTAGCTATGATGTATCCGGGGCTTCAGCTCAAAGAGCAGGACTAGGAACGGGGTGGTGGCGAGAGGGAGTGTCAAAGTGTCTGACACTTCCTCTCGCCTAACCTAAGGCGGGAGAAGGGGAGAAGTAAATGAATTATTTCCACCCCTCAAAAAAAAGCTATGATGTATATGAATTAGTACGTTTTTTTATTCAAAATCCAGAATAGAACATATTAAAGTCCACGCTATATTACCCAAATCACTTCAAACATACTTCAAACACACTTCACTAAAAATCCTCCCTTAACCTCTAAACTTAATTGCATAAGACCAAACATAAACATCACTATCAGCTGCGCATACGCATAATAACAAACAGAAACCCGTTAATGAATGATCAACAAACTGATTATTAGTGTCCATTTTAAACTATGATCTCAACAAGATGGGTTTATTAGACATTTGTAATATATTTGTGTATGGTATGTGTATAATTTTGTGTATATTTTTTAAGGTCATACAATTATGGCAGAGGAAACAACTGAGGATGCGCCAGAACATGATCTTTGCTACCATCAAGGTGGTGAAGGGATGGGACTTCCCACAGGTAAGTTGTTTATAGTTTTATTAATATTATAGTAAGATTTTTGTGTGACAATTGTTTGAAGCATGGTTGGTATACATAACGATTGAGTTCAATGTCAAATTGAATTTAGAACATTAAAAATATTCCGTGATTGGAATCGTGTTTAATGCTTTGTAAGTCTCTTTTGTTCATCAATACAATTAGAACAAAATCAAAGAGTAATGTTGTCTTTACGACTTTCCAAGGACCAGGATATTTTGATTAGGACTTTTTACTAAGAATACAACTTGATTAAAGTATGATAAATAATCCGGGATAGGCGATGTCAAGTGGTATAGCACCATTTTATACACCCACCTCAAGAAAATATGTAGATATCAATTGCACTTGAAAGTCAATTACAATGCATTTTTATCAATTAAACCATAATTTGGTACTTTTAAAAGTCAACCAATAAATAATAGTCTGTTAGTCAGTCCGTCAGTGAATTGAAACTGTAGTTTTATCTAAGATAATACAATTAAATCACCTTTTCTCCATCTAGTTCGTGGCAATGGGCGCGGAACAGCGTCAAGCTATCCGCCGTGCGTTGAACGAGGATGCTGAGAAGTTGCTGGCTGAGGGCGACCCAGCCGACCCACAGCTGAGGAGACTGCGCCGAGAGATCGATGACGTCAACCGACTGTTTGATGAGTTCGAGAGGAGGGCCAGGGCTGAAGGTATGTGGAACATTTTATATGGAAATTTGGATGTTGTTAATTAAATCGTGTGTATAGAATATGTAGTTAGTTTGTCCAGGTGAAGTTCTTTGGATATTTATTGAGGCAATTTGTGTTGAAGAGTGATTGTGCAGTTTGATTTTGTATAGAGAAATTAGGTGAAAGTAATGTTTGTTGAGACAGTATTGGAATTAAATTAAAATGTAATCCGAATTAGGCCATTGTTTAGATCTAATGAATGTAATTATGCCTGTTACAACTGTTCCTTATGACAGTCACTAAAAGAAGACAGAATTATTATGTTTTCGGCTTACTCGCGTAATAATTTGACGAGGAACTCGACCGGTGTCAAGCCATGCTAGAGGCTCATATTCATGAGCAGAGCAGCATTTCGTGACCCGCGACGCAGCGACTGTCGCGCTGCTACTGTCTACTCGATTAGAGAGATTAAATTATTACGTGAGTAAGCCGAAAACATAATAATTTATTTAGTATGTCTCAAGAAAGTTACAATACAGAAGACAGAATGTATTAAAGACTAGAAACACAAGAAACAGCCAAAACCGTTAATAATTATAAAAAAAATCAAAAACAAAACATAAAACAATATACCATCAAATACAGCCATTACCCATTAGTTTTTACAAATTAAAATTACAAAACTACACCAAGCTTGACAGTCTATCAATTCAAGCAAAACAATAATCAAAATGTCAGCATTTATAACAAAGAATGGCCTTGAATAAATTTTTAAATTAATATTTATCGTTTAACGAACACTACATGCAATTCTCACACGTTACAGGCCAGCTACAATACGTAATATGTAATTAATTGGTTAGAAAAATAGAATTTTTATTGGTCTAATTGAATAATGGGTATTCGGAACACGGTAGGAAAGAATTAAGATTTATATCTCTTCTGTATTTATGACAGCCTGGTACTCCAAGGCGCATTTGTAGCTTGTTCTTATTTGTTTTTGAGATTGATAACTGACCTGTTTTTTACAAAATTTTAAATTCAATGCTGTCCAAGGCCTTTAGCCAAACGCCACTTTAGCGCTTGTCTACAGAGAGAGTAGAAATCAAAATGTATGGGGATGACACTGACAAGGGTCAAAATTTTCGTCAATTCCATATAATTTGGTTTTCTATTCTACATGTAGACAAGCGCTAAATGGTATTTGGCTACAGCTGCTGATTTGTTCTTGGTTAAAAACTCTAAGGACATGTTGCATAGTGCAATATTATCAATTGGATACACAAAATCACGCCTTTTATCCCCGAAGGGATAGACAGAGGTGCATATTTACGGCACTTAATGCCACTGTACAATGTAACACCCACTTTTCACTATTTATGATATGAGTTCCATGTAATAGAGTGTGAGCTTATTGCCATATACCGGGCATATTTGCAGACTCCGAACTACTACTACTGAGATTTTCTCAAAAAACCCAGTAGGTAATACTTTGCCCGACCTGGGAATCGTACCAGAGACCCCTTGTCTGGCAGTCGTCATTAATTTAATACCAGCCACTCGGCCAACGAGGCAGTCATTAATTTAATAATAAAATTAATTGGATATTATCATCAAATTAATTTTATACCGATCTGCTAACAGAAAGGTAACACAATTATTTGCACCTTGACATTATATTGCGGGAGTAGGTTTTGATCCTTTGCTATTTCGAGGATAGATACCACATTATTTTGAAACAAAATCTATCTAGATGTTGTTATCTAGAGATATTTATAATTACATTGTGTTTGTCGTAACTAAATTGTGAATTTAGAAACATAAAGATTGATTTGCAATTTAAAAATAAAAAATATTTTCCAAAGCTAAGTTTAGGAGTAGGAGGTCGTTACGTCATAACGTGCTACAAAATGTGACACGCTATGACGTCACACGATATTTCAAATGAATATATCGTCGAAAGTATTTAATTTCGTGAGAAAAGAATAAATACGTGTTTAAAGTTTTAAATTAATGTACCAGACGGACATTAAAATAAAGTTTAGGGAATTATTATCTCTATTCCCAAACGTCCAATCCCACGTATCAAAACCGTTCGCGCTGGGATCACTTCAATCAACTTCGACGTCTTACGACAAAAGGACGGCTGGTCTCGGTCCTACGGGCGCACGCTGCCAGTCGCAATTAGTGTACCGTACGATACGACCCGTATTGTTGTAGTACAGAGGTTGTGCTAAATAGTTCGATTGTAATATAAAACGGACTTCTGTTTAGGCGCGATAAATGGTTAAGGAATTTGTGTTTTTAGTGCTTGTGATTCCAAGTTCAATGAGTTAGGTTCGAAAGGACTATGATATAGTTTTTCGTGTTAAAATATTATGTTAGAAGTTTTTTTAAAGAACCCATTTCTTTTATCTGAATGACGAATAAATTTTCGCCCGCATGTTAACTTATTCCTTGTTTCCGCAAATAACTTTTTTGTAGATATTTTTTTATTTTATTTAAAAAATTGCAGTTAAAGATATTCTTATTAAAAGTATTGTAAATCTACACGAAATAAGAATGGTTCTCAAATGAAAACTTTATCTTTATACCTTTAGTGGCTATAGCTTTTTAAACAATAAACAAATGACATACTAAGGATCTGGTTTATTCAAATAATTACTGCAAGAAAAACCAATGACTTTGATCCTAATCTTAAGTTAATCAGTGCATAGTCGCTTATCAGTTTATCTTGTGCAATGGTACTGTTAACTTAACCTGGTAACATTTAGTACAGTTTTACAATGTTTATAGTTTTTATACTCATTGTTTTGGAAATTAGTTTCATTTCGTATTGGAGTTATACATGTACGCTGCCTTTACAATTATTCGAATTTAATTGTAGTGGGTACTAAAGAACTCTTTATTTAGAGGCCAGCAACACACATATAAATCTTCTGATGTTGCGCGTGTTCATGTGTGATGTTGAACGCTTACCATCTGGTGATCCGTCTTCACATTTACCCTAAAGGGATAAACAAAATGAAGCAGGCCTATACCGATATGATATAAGCGATCTTGAATGATGATGACATTATATTCGAGTTATATTTTGGTCCTAAGAGCCTTAAAAGTAAATGTTTACTGAAATATTTCCTAAATAAATAACAATAAGTACGTCTGAATGTCGATACCTATTCTTAAATATCTTTTTATCTGATTCAATAATTTCGGGGCACGAATATTTTTGGCGCGCATTTATTGATTCTGGCGCGCGTTTTGTTTTCAAATTAAGAACAGCTTACAGATTATGCCTGCGTATTTGATCTTTGTTTTTTTTAATAAGAACATAGCAACGGTCTTTTTGTATACATATCTAATAGGAAAAGAAAATATAAAAGGTTTGATTATATTGTTATTCATGACAGTTTTAAAGCAACATCGAAGTATGTTAGATTAACTAATAACTTCCTTGTTTACTTTAATAATTTACTTTATTTCTTCTACTGATCTCTATTCAATGTTTAAATGCCATATGGTCTAAATTCTAACATATACCTACCTACTAACTTAGTAGTTATTTCAGTTCAGTAGTATGTTACAGTATTACATTTAACTATACAGTGTACATATAACTATATAGTGCCTACTGATATGTCCCAGGCCTAAATGTTTTAATTAATTCAATACCTAATGCCAGTCCCAGTAATTGTCCAAATGTGAGATGAGACAAAATTCTATAATTAGTTCAGTTTTTTCATACGCAAATCATATGCGAATCATTCTTGCGGCCGTTATGGCGGGTTTCGAGTTGATTTTAAAAAACACGTTTTTAAAATAAATATATTTAATTTAAAGTTCGTTATAGCAGCCAAATTGCATTAAATGACAATGACCAAATTTGTATGGAGCGTGGTGCCTTTTCATTTTTTCGCGGCAGTTGATCGGATGTGGAAAAACTGATGCAAAATAACATTACAAACAAAAAAATATATGGGGTCTTATATCAAAAACACAGTCCAAACCGAGTTAAATCAGTTCAAAGATGTGAAAATAGTGCTGTATTATTCCTGTGATTTTGTTGATGGTGACCGTACACAATGCATAATTCTTCATTTACTTGTCAAAAATATTTTGTAATAAATGTTTATAAACGATTTTAAGGAATATAATAAAGCTTATTGTGGACATTTTTACTTTTTTTTTTGAATTGTTATTTTTTTTTGTATTTTTTTCTTTTTTTGTTATAAGGCCACGGAATCAGAACAGAGTGAACCATTAACTGACCACTGCTGAAGTAAAAAATAAAACATTTCGCTTGATTGGCTAGCTTGTTCAATTTATATCTACCTATACGGTTTATGGCCTATGACAGAATTTCATGATCAATTTCCTCTCAGTCAAAAACCCGCAAAATACTTTACTGAGCCCTATCATGAAATGCTATGTTTGTCAGCTGCGGCGTCGGTAGCGGATTGAGTAGTGGCAGTCGTCAAAACACGAAAAAAACATTTTTCTGTCTACTTCTCCCGACTTACTTCCGATTAGTAACTAATCTAACTACGGTTAATACTTCAATCTTCGTTGTTCGTCATTCAGTCACAAAGTGATTGAATTTCGACTGATCACATTAAGTATATGAAAAAATTATGAGCTCATCCGATGTATAGTCCATCACTTTACAAAGTCGACGGTTTCCTCTCTTCAAAAGATTATGGCTAACTATAAAGTAGTCTGAGTATGAGTCTCCCACCAGGAGCTAACGGCAAAAAAAATACTTTATAAGATGTTTGGATGGCTACAGCTACTCAATCCACCACTGGTACCACAGCTGACACTCATGAAACTTCATGACACAACTCCTAGAAGCATCCCACAAGTTATCGACTGAGAGAAAATAGCTATTAAAAATTAGCGACTGGCAATATGGATATATTGTGGTGTGATTTGGTATTTCTGTGCCCGGCGTATAGTGGCACGCAATTTAAAGTTAAGAATTGTGACAAAAATATGAATAATTTGAATAAAAAAACCAAAGTAAAATGTTTGACTCCAGCTCCTTTCAACGCTCATAACTCGGTCCAGACTGAGATTTCCATATATGAGCCCATAGACAATTTCGTTTGTAATGTCATTCTAGATAATATTTTCCATAAATCATCGACTGCCGCCAGAAAAAAGAAAGGCACCAATTTTAGTCAATGCCCTTTGTCATCTTAATTTTAGGAGTTAATTTCGAATATTCGATTTTTAAAACTTGGTCCTTTGGTCCAGAGAAGGACCAACTAAAAATGTCTCAGTTTTAACATTATGGTCCTTTAGGATATCAATCATTGGCGAGGAATAAATAGATATTTCATTATTTATAGACATTTATTATAAATAAGTGAAAATGTTGCGTGTTATGACATTACAGTGATTTATTTTGAGTGATATTGTAAAGTGTTATTGTTAAGTGAATCACAATGAAGAAGATAAAACGAATATTCTCCTTTGGGAAGGGAGGTATGTATTAATCTATGTTTAAAACATTGTATCCAATAGTGTAGGGTGTAAAATAACCTAAAATATGATCGACAACAAATAACAATATTAATTTTTTAAACATCGAAATTGTCTATGTAGGTTTTGTCTGAAGTAAAATAAAAGACTTTAATTAATATAATAAAAAATAACTGCTGTTGCCGAGCAAGGGGTCTTACGTTCGATTCCCGGGTCGGGCAAAGTATTACTGATTTTTTAAAAATTCTCAGTAGTAGTACGGAGTCTGGTAATATGCCCGGCATCAATATGCCGGCAATATGGCAATCCATGTACTATTGCCATAGGCTCACCCTCTATTACATGGGACTCATAACATAAATAGTGAGAAGTGGGTATTACATTGTACAGAGGCATTAATGCCGTAATTGTCATTATGTTATGTTAAAAAATAACTTAAGTAGAAAAGTACGAAAAATGTTATTTTTATTGGAGAAGAGTATGTTGCCTAAGTCGTTAAGGTTTTTTATTGTAGTTCATAGACCTAAGATTTAAAACGATGTTTTGTATCTGTACAGTTCTCTTATCTTATAAAACCATTACGAAACACTTGTTACGCGTTTTTGTTAAATTCATATCACACACGCAATCCCACTAAATGACGTTATGTAAAAAATAATTCAGTTTTGAACCGTAAGTAGAGTTTTATGTCAGAAACATTTGGGTTAGGTATATTATTAACTAGCTGTTGCCGGCGACTTCGTCCGCATAGAATAAGATTCCTGTATATCCCATAGGAACATTTAATCGGAATAAATAGTATCGTATCACGTAATGTTGACTGCACGATTGGTGCGGTGGCTGCACCAACTGCGCAGTGAATATTAAGAGCATTTAACAAAATTACAACAGTCAATATGTAAGTGTGGAAAAGCCATGCTCCGGCAGGAATGGACCGGCTCGACCGGAGTCATACCACGGCCTCACAGTAAAGCAACATAAAACAACACTTGCATTGTGTTTCGTCGTCTTGAGTGAGGTTACCGGAGGCCCAATTACCTGTCTACTCAGTCCCCGAAACCCCAATAATCCTCAAATTTCTAATCCCCAAAAGGCAGGTTAGGCACTTGTAACACCTCTGGTGTTACGGGTGTCTGTCTATATCAAATATATATATATATATATATAAGTATGTATGACATAAGACAATTCCTGTCCCTACAAGTACAAAACAAACAAGACAACTTCAACTGGCGCCCACACAGTGACCTTTTCATAATCAAACATCAGGAACAGATTTGATCTGTTTCTACCAAATAATAGTGTAATAATACACACACCTTAGGGATATTAAACCTTGTTTATTGAAGGTTAAAGTTCATTTTGCATTGGCTCTGCGAAAATTACGTCGTCATAGCAACGTCTTTTCACACTTGTACTTAAAGATTGTGTTACGTAGTGATATCCACTCTAACGCAATTTGCTTTGAGTTTGTTTTACATTATCCTGGCCTTAATACTTGTAAATTCCATGAAGTAGACTTATTACTGAAAATTGTTCTTTAATCTCCATTTCTTAATACTTTCAAGAATGTAGAGCTTTAGGAGCAAATTTTCTTCTCCCATTTCTAAGTAAATTAATCTTAGTCTAAGACAATTTGTTTACATTCCTAGTGCTTCATTGTTTAGGGAATTTTCTAGATTGTGTCTCTTTTTTATTACCTCCTTTCTGGCACATCTTTTATCTATGTATATCCTATAAGTTGAGATGTTTTTTACATCAATAGCCGATAAGTGATCAAAGCCAAACAAAGGCCTCTCTCACACGGAACAAATTTGAGCATAAATTACAACGCCTGCTCAAGGCGGGTTAGCGATTTCAAACTTAGAATAAAAATTCACTAAAAAAGCCATAATCCACTGAGAAAAGCTCTCCTAGGTTCGTTCTATTTCCTTATGAGCAGCGTGTGCGGTCGCAGCGGTGTCGCGCATCCTACTGATTTTTGTTCATTCAGTATGTTTCACATTATAATTAGGAACTATAAGCCATGATTTCTAAGACCATGTCAAACTCCTATAGGTACCCATAGTGACACCTTATCACATTTCGCCTACTTCCAATTTAACCCATTTGGGACCAAATGCAAACTACACATAATTTAATAAAAAAAACTTTATTAACTCAATGATATGACGCCCACAAACTATAATCAGCAAAAAAAATTCAAAAAATATTTTTAGAAGTATTAAAAAAAAAGCCGTCCTTGATTGGGGACAACGGTCTCATGTGTAGTACTTTTCGAAGTAGTAACTGTTTTCGACACATAAGGTTCTAACGCATTATTTGCATTGATATCACAGTTTTTTTTATGACGAACTGCGTATCGTAACAGATATTAACTAAATCTCTGCGGAAAATGTCTAAATCAATTTGATGTGACGCGCCTATATTTTTTTTTTTGAGGGTATAAATCATGCATTGCGTTTTCCGCCTGGGGGACTCTTACTGGCTAAAAACCAACACGTTCCTAATTCTGCTTCAAGCCGAAGCCCCGGTGACCCACTAGGTTATTCATAGTAGTCGGGCATCTGTCCCACTGAGCCATCTCGATCTAAGGCGGTCTGATCTGCACTTTGAAGCACACGCGTAACGCCACGCACCTTACAGGTACAGGTCTGGTTCTGGGCGGCGATCTGTTCTTGCTACTATGACTGCTTCGCAGAAAGAGATGTTTTCCAGTTCCCCTCGCTCCGCACCACAGCCAGAACCTAAGCTGGACGTGGAAGATTATCGTCGTCGATCACTTCCCTGAAGACACGGCGGTGGTCAACGTATACAGGGCATAATGCTACTCTATCCTCTGGGTGGACTTCGCTGTGACGACACCAGAATACAGCTGGAGGAAATGCCCCCTACTGCTGAATTTTGGTATCGGATGCGACGCCTGGTACTGTAGGTGGACTTTTGCATCTTCGGTCTTCATGCCCATCAGATTTTAGAATATGAACGCGTAAAGATATGTGGGAATTGGTGATGCTCTTCGTGAATTAGCGTCTGTTGTCACCAAGTATTAGCTATAACTAAGTTTAGCCTATAGGTGACCTTTACAAATTGGAAAACAAAATACAAATCAGGTATAAATGTTTTAAAAATATACTACAGATGTGCCCATTGTCCCCATACGGGGACACCATCATTTTTTCTAACTTTCCTCTAAGTGGAATTGAAAGTATAAGGATATTCTTCAATATTGTTTTAATTGACACTATACGCAAGCAATAATCACAAAAAAGTTTTATAAATCTACATAATAACGTACTATAAAACGCCTCTGCTTTCAATAATAATTCCCATTTCACTTCCTCTTGATAAAATTGACAATATGACCCCTTTTTTGTAGCAATTTGTCAAAAATTCTAATAATTTTAGGAAAGTACACTACTCCTCATTATAAATACCCATGAAATGTGAAGATAGCTAAAATAATTAATAACCAGAGGGTAAAAGAAAACCTGTCCCCATATGGGGACGGCGGGCTCAAATGGGTTAAGATGATGTCACTCACGCAATCCTCATTGTCCAATTGTTACAACTGAGGTGTCGGCCTTGTCCAGATATTTCACGAACCAAACAACTCCCACTTTTTATAAATTAACAAGTTACGAGTTGTTTATCAAAGGCCCTGTAGGTGCTATGTAAATTGAACGAATTGATGTAGGTCTCGTTGGATAGCTTGCCATTTTGAACCTTTTATCTATTACATAAGAGTCCAAATTGATTAATGCTGAATTTAATTAAGTATGATTGGCTGTGTACGTGATTTTGAATCTTATGTACAATAAGTTTAAAAATAGAAATTGTTTAATATGAGAGTGTTAGGGATTTTATTATACCTATGTATTTGTCGGTCTACGTTTGTGGGTGTATACAAATTTAAATTCATTGTTTTAAATGTGATTCAAATGACCCATTTTCTTTTAGTATAAAACTTTTACGGTATGTAAAGCTACTACCAAAAACTTAAATTAAACATACTTCACAAACACCAACTTAGTCAAGTTTCAAAAATAGTCAATGAATTATCTTAAATAATTAGCACAAACCGTTGAGTAATCCAAAAGTTTTCGAAGAAATATATTTTTCAACTTCTGAATCAGACACTCTTTTGATTCATACCTCTCACTCGACATAAAAAGTCCGTTTAAGCAACTCTGCCTCAAAGTTTCAATTATAAGTTTATTTTACAAAAATTGAAGTCACATGGGTAACCCCCTGACCTCTAAATTGTCTATAAACACGATTTTTAGTGTCCAAAAGCAGCGTCAATTAAGTAGTTCTAGTAGCTCATGATGTCATAGTATTTTTGAACCGTCGGCGTTCAATTCGATTGACCTTGAGTTCTGAAATACAGGTTGTGACAGTTATCAGTGCAATTGACAATGCCACAGAGAGTGGGAGGGGCACTGAGTGTAGAAATGAGCAGAAGGTTCATTTTGCTAGTAATAAAAATGTTGAGGTTGGTTATGGTTAGTGTAAAAGTTTGTTATAGGTAAACGTGTCTGTATAAATGTCACGTTTCTTCTTTGTAGGCTTAATTATAATTACCCCAGATACGTAAGAGATCCGATGTAAAATGAGGCAAGCAAACAACAGTTAAAGCCGACGGTAATTAACGCTAATCCTTTCCTATCTTTGTACAGAAGGCATAAATTCCCGACAGCTCTTAAGAGAAATCTTAAACATGTTCTGTAGAACCTAAAGTACGTGTCTTCCAATATAATAACTTGACATAAGAAACCTATTGATTTCATTAAGCCGTTATACGGACCAACTAGTGATTCACCGCCGGGGCTCGCGCTGCAAAAAACTAAGTGCGCCTACTACCTTTCCTCACGAACAAAAATAATTCAATTAAAGAGATTACCGATAAAATTACTCTATATAGAACTCAGTCAAACTTCTAGTTTCGTTCGAGTATTAATAGTTCAGTACACACAAAGGCGTAATCGTCGCTCTTCGTAGATTTGACTAAAAATTCATCTGTTGTCGTAACGTTTCGGTCATTCAGTGTCGAGTCAGACGGTCGGTCTAGATCTTAGTTTCAGTAACACGAACGCGGTCAACAATTCAACATTTTTTTAGAATATTTTTCTGTACTTTTAATTATTATTAAATGTATTTGAGGATTTATATTGTGTATGTTGAGAGGACCGTGGAGCGAGTGGAGCGTCGGCGACGGGATCCAGGTGCTTTGTCAAGCGTATAATTGGTCCTTCGATACGGAATGAAAATTAGTGATTGCGTGAATCAGTGTTGATTGGAATGTGATGTGCTCTGCGATTGGTTGAGCGTAAAGTTCGGTTTGTGTTTGTGTCTGTGCGTGCTTTAAGGTTAGAAATTCCATTGGATTGAAATTGACTAATTGCCTTACGAAATGTAACTAACAGAGAGATTGATTTATGAAATCACGGTCTAAAAGAAGACATTGAAAATGTAATTACAATTTAAATTACAAAATGTGTCCCAAAGTTTAAGCCTCCGGCTGTAAGTAGTTTATAATTATCCGTTTTAGTGGATGCTGGTAGGTAATGGTTTTGTCAAGGCTGGACAGATGACTTAATGAGAACTATAGCACATATTACTACCTAACTATAGCGTGTGGCAAAATTTTGTTGTTATTATTACAAAACAATAACTATGATAAAATATATATGTCATGTTTAGTGAAAACTTAACCCGAGAGATGTGTCAATCATTCCGATGCCGAACTATCTATAAAATTGCCTTTCTGTGAAGTCAAAAATATTTTCTTCGGGGTTCAAAATATGTCAATTATAAATAGAGAACAATACAAAGTTTGTATCTTAGGTAGAAAGATGTATACTTGTAGAGTTCTTATGATAGTAATATCGGGGTACAGTCATTGTCCATTCGTTAATCATTCTTCAGGAAGAAATCTTAAATGAATTAATTGCTTAGCATGGAACAGGTCAGGCTATAATGTCAATTCTTAATGACGATGATGATGATCTATAAATAGTGATTTGATCTTAGCCATGGTATGGTTCGTGAACTTGTTTACTTTACAATTAATGAAATGATTACTGAAGTGAAGTTTGTATACTTAATTTAGGAATTACTAGCTTGTACTAAAGGTTTTATTTGTGTATAAAAGAGTCTATGCATTATTCCGAGTAGAAATTTAACTCTGTGCCAATTTTTATACATACTAATCTAACTGGTACAATGTGACTGGATAACAAATACATATTTATTCAAAATGTTCGTGTCTAATAATATACTTGAACAAAGTCTATAGGCTATATAATATTAAAACAATTAATTGTAATTTCTTTAAATTACATTACAATTTGTAGTGTGAGCAGATGATATTTGTTGGTGTATCACAATTCTGCTTTGTTATCTATGCACATACGAACTAAAACAGAATACTTCAGGTATTCTTTTCAATTTAGGTAACGTATAAATTTGGTTATCTTGTGTGGTGGTAAATAGCAATGAAACCAAATATTTATAGTAAAAGAAGAATCTAACGTTAAAACTGTCACTTTATGTGTTTATAATAGGACGATGTTTATGTACGATCCTATGTATTACTGGAATACAATTTTTATGCATAATCTGCATAAAATGTATCAGATGTTTTTGAATTAAAGAGTAACGAACACCAATACAGGCTTACAAACTATAGCATTTACATATATATTAAAACTAACTGACCAGGCAAACTTAATTCGTACTGCCTAAAAATTTAATTCTCACTTTTTAAACCTTCCCTGGACTTCCACGAGCATTTCAAAACCAAAATTAACCGAATCGGTTCAGCTGTTCTCGAGTTTTAGTTAGACTAACGAACGGAAATTCATTTTTATTTATAGTATAAGAAGATATAAGATTAATAACATGATATAGCAGTTCAGCAATGGATGTGTTGTGTCTGATATGATGAATCAAAGATAATGTATGTTTGTATGTACAGAAGAACTCATATTTAAAAACAAATTCTTCTCCAAAAAGACTTCATTTCTAAATCTCTAAAACCTTTCCTAAACGTACTTCTTTTTCTTCTTTCACAGAGGAATCGAAGAACGCCGCCCGCATATTCACAGAGCAGTCATCGAATCTTCTGGAACGTCTGGAAGTCTTGGAGAGACAGCTGCATGAGAGGATAGCTAGCCATATCCCGCGTGATTTGGATACGTTGGAACACCTGGTGCTGCAGCATAAGGATTGGGAGACCAGTGTACATAGCCTCACCAGCGATGTGGAGGAAGTGCAGGCTACGTTTAGAGGTAAGACTTTGTTTTATTTCGTTTCTCTTGTTAGGAAAATGTCTGAATAAAAAGGTTTTAAACATTTGTTAAAGAATAACAATACATAAGCGATGGACATTAATAATGTGATTACAATTTTAAGCTTACTCACGTACATTTACGAGACTCGTCTAGTTTCAGTATAACCTGACTAGTTTCAAGCCACAGTCGGGGCTCATTTGATCTTAACTTGAGCAGAGTCCAGAATTACTACTCGCGCACTATTTATGCTATCGATTATCACTCTTAGATTACATTTGTCTTCTCGGAATATTTAAGAATTGATATAGTATAATAGTGTAATTAATTTAGAATCTAATATATTATTTGTTTCGCCCCAGGTATCGCCCTCAAGACCCCCGCCATGAAGAAGAGCCTCGACAAAGTGATGGGCAAGTGGAACGACATGCAGTCCAAGAGCCAACTCTTTGTCGACAGGTAAACATCGCCCCATTCTAATATAACATCATTTAGCAGGATATAGAAGATAACCAGAATACCGAGTCCGAGGCCGCAAATGCGACTGTTAGGCTAGGGGTCTCGGGTCTATCCCCGATTATAAAATATCGACAACATTTGTACACACAAAAGTACTCTCTAAACATCGGAGATAAGGTCTATAATAGAGTCCCACCATTATCTGGATGCACCTGTGTTTGTAGAATGAATGAATACTTTCATTTATTTACTTTCATAATTATATTCGCTCATAAACTGCAGCGTCATTTTTTTATTTGTTTAAATAAATTCCTAGACTTACCAAGGCCAGACTTATTAACACCAGTTTAATATATTATCAATATCACTTAACTTCTTAATGCCCGATTATGAAAAATGCACAACATTTATTCATACAAAAATAGTCTCTAAACATCGGAAATAAGGTCTATAATTGTGTAAGTGGAAAGCGATGACCGGTCACCAGGGATATAATTCTGTTTATTTACGAACAATATTATGATGTCTGCAGGCTGAAGTTTGTGGAGATCGTGGTGAACAGCATGGAGGAGAACCACCAGACTATATCAGAGTTCGAGATCAAACTCGCGCAGTTCAACGACTTACCGAACGATGTTGAACTGTTGAAGGATGTAAGTATAATTACTTGTTTATAAGACAAAATGGTCCTTTGATCTGTGAAGTATCGGAAACCAGATCTACACGAAACGCATGTGTTTTCTATTGTGTCTCATATATTGACAGATAAGACGTTAATATTCTACCTTTTGTCAGTTTACATAAAGAAGTTTTTTGGGATTACATAATAGAACGGCTGCCTTCCACACAGGAGAAAATCCTAGTCTAGGGCAACGTTTATATAATAAGTTTTAAAAGCTCCTAAATCACTGGGTTTTCATATAAACAGTATCAGTCTAAAAAGAGTATCCCGCAGATTTTCAATCTTTAAATTGTACCGAAAATAAATAAATTCCAAACAATCAGTATACTAAACACTGGGTCTTCACAAACACTATCTTAAAACCAATCTCAATGTCAAGGCAATTTCAATCGAATAAAATGACAAAACTGTACAACCCCTATCGTAGTTGTTAAAATAACATTCAGAATACGGAACATAAAGCCATTTAGTTCATTAAATATCCACGCAATACGGATTCAATGGGCGCTAGTGTTGCAACTAAGAAGTACGAAATTTCACAATACCAATGTCGATCGATCGGATTTGAATTCAAGAGTACGCCTACTAGAGAACTACTCATTTACCCTCACTTCTTTCTTTAAGACTTTGACTGCCAATAAAAAACTGTTAAAAGTAAATCCTCCGCTAACGCCGGTCACCTGTGACCCCCATGGCGTTTAACGTGTTAAATATTCTACTAAACCAACTCCATAAATTATCTCTAGATGCACGAAGACCTCCTCCGCATGCAAGTAGCAGTCAGTAAGCAACAGATCCAAATAGACCAGATGAATGATGACTCTGAGAACTGCCGCCGTCTAGTAGAAACATCCAGGGCAGGTCTCCCGCACTCCTCGCTTCCACGATCAGGGAAGCATATTGACTTAGAAAGGTTGGACAAGGAAGTCTCCCAGCTGAACAATAGGTGGAATAATGTCTGCAGTCAGCTGGCTGAGAGGTGAGTTTATACATTTTAAGTTTTAATTTCGCTGGAGAAATAGACGGTGGTGTATCATGGACGGTGTGCATGGACCCACGTGTATTATGAATTCCGATTTTGTAATAAATAATGAGATTTTTGTTCATGCTAAGCGATTGACACTAGCTCTGAAAACTAAGACTATAATTTTATTTTCAAAAAGTCAATACTATGCTCAACCCAAAAGTCTACCACCTTAATAGGTAATTCTTTATACAATTTTTTATTACTAATCATTTGAAACCTTCCGTGTCAAGAATTTATTGACCTCGTATCTTAATTTCATGTGCTAAAGCGTCTATCTAATATTGATTATTTTTCCCGATAGACTTCGAAGCTGTGAAGCCGCATACCAACTCCTGCGCAACTACAACGCCGGCTTAGAGAAGGAAGCCGAATGGATCGATGATGCATACAGCAAGCTTCAGGCGCAACCACCTATTGAAGTCCGGCCTAAGGAGCACTTCGAACCTACCAGGGTGAGAGACATGTCCCTAAAAACCCCACCCCCTTTCCCCCAATCCCTAATCCCCAATCCCTAATCCCCCAACTCCTAATTCACAACCCCCAATGTCCAATTTCTAATCATAATATAAGTGATATTTTGATTCTACATTTTGTATTTTTGTGGTCTTTTGTTCCGCAGTAGGAATTAGGATTCTGCAACGAGATATCTTCTAGATTGTTGGATATTTCAGCCTAGGATGATAATGTTCACTAGGATTTTGACATCAGACAGTCTTTTTGTAAATAGACATTTGCATCAGTCTGGATTTTGGTCTGGATCAACCCATCAAAAGGTTTTTGGCCAGTTTTAAAGGTTCTCACCACCATTCAGGGTGTTGAATTTTAATGATTATTTAACTCATATATTAAGTTATAAGACTAATTTACAAGTTCACAAGTTACATGAAGAATGCATGTAATGAAATAACTTAATAAATAAAACAAGGAACAAGTTGGTTTTGGAAATCGGTCCTTTAAGTCACATTTTAATTTTAAGGACGCATGTTATTCTTAAAAGGACATTTGGAAATGGCAATTAATTACAATACATAATTACTCGTAAAATTGTGATTTATTAAACATGGAAGCACAACGTGATTCATTTTAGACAATTGAACTAACTACAAAAAAAAATATTTAATTTAAAATGCCGTTTTACTCACGTCAATAATCGAGAAAAGCTCTATTAGTTTCAATTCACAGAGGGATTCTTCCTCATGAGCAACGCGCGCAGATGCAGTAATATCGCACAGTTTACTGAGTAAATCAGCATTTTAAATTAATTTAGCATATCTCACAATAGTATTATACAAAAAATTCTTAACTTCACAGAAATATATTCTCATATCGCACCAAACTAATGTTTTAATGTTACTGGGTGTTATGTGGTTCCACAGAATCTACTCACTAGCGTCGTGGAGAGGACGCCTAAGATAGAAAAGGTTAACGTTGATGGTGGCAGATACATAAGAGAGGCGAAGGTAAATATCAGTATACTAATACGTGTGTACCACTCTAATTTACTCTGTGACATTCTGTGGAACTTTCTATAAATAATTCTGTCTATTTACATGCTATGTTTAAGTGAAATCGTGTTTTTACGGTTTAATTCAAATATTCTATTGTTTCGAGGATTGCTCGATTAGTTTCAGACTGCTTCAGGGTCCTTAATCATCATCGAAAGTTTACGAGAATAAACCGTGAAAACACGTTTAATACCAACTTGTCTTGCGCAAATGTTTGAACAAGAATGTTCCACAAATGTCTTTAATATGTTCAATTGTTTTATGATGAGAGGTTTCTGTGTGAAATGAGTCGGTCCAGCGTTTCGTTCCTGCTGTCTGCTTCTGTCTTTGTCTTTGGGTCTTTCAAAGTCTCTTCGTATATCAGAGGTGATTTAGGCTCAGAATTGTCATTGCACGAAAGCTTCAGCCCTTAAAAATAACGCTTGCGTTTTTATACTAAACCATGCTTCGCTATTTAACTATTAAATCGATTCAAATCGATTGCTTTCTACTAATCGTAATCATCTGAATGCGAGATGTTTGTGTGATAGACTAAACTGAAAAGCAATTTATTACTGCTGAATGCATTGTTGTGTGACTAAGTATTTGTAAGTGAATTCTTTAAGAGTTCATATTTCGTGTGCTTGATCAATGTCATTTTTTTTTCTTTATAAAATACCGTTACTTTCTCTGAACTAGCCATCAAAACACTATGGTAATGGCTATCACAATGCTTAAATTACATAATAAATAAACTCGCAAAAAAAGTTTCCGTTTCAGGGGAATTCAAACAACTTGAGACCATATTTCGAACGCGAGTTTTAAATTCAAATTTGTTTTTTTTTGTGTTCTGTAAATAGCTGCCAAAACGAGTTCATTGTCTTAAAAACAAATGTGGCTTTTGCATGCATTGTCTTTGGTGTTTCAATGTTGCCATACTTTAAAATAGAATTACCATTTTCTGTACAATTACCGCACTGTCTGTGGGTTTTCTTATTTCTCAAAATACACAATTCTTTGCTTGGATTCGCACGAAATGGGTGCTAGTCTAGTGTGGCCGCACATATGGTGTTGCACGCTTCAAAAATACCTGTTTACTGTACAGGCCAATCTTCTCCATCCAGCATGATATCATTCCCGCTGTGAGCTGGACAAGTGTTGCCAGTGATAAATAAAATGTTTGTAAGGCTGAATGTTTGATCAGACCAGTCGATTAAAACTAGATCTTTAGTATAAAACTATGTTTTTCTAAGAAAGAACATTGTTTACATCCCAAGTTCTATTTTTAATATATGGTCCTTTGACTCAGTGATTTATGAATGTGAAGACTGTTTTGTTTCATCTTATTTTTAAGTTCTAAGTTTCAGTGTGCAAGTTACTATGAAAGGTTTAAAAAATTCTAATGTACGCTTCATTTTATAATAACAAAACAGATTGTTCTTTACTACAAAAACCATTAACAAAATCAAAGAACCTTCATTAAACCTACTTGGACAATAAGAACAGTCTGGTTTGGGACTAACAGCCCCTAATAACTCGCTTGACCCCTAACCACCTAGATATATTCGTCGAGATGTCAGCGATACGCCGAATGGCTATGCGACGAGGTACATCCTTCGTTGGACATGAGGCAGCTTCGGAGACAGGCGGACATCGACCTTGCTGAACGTCACCGAGCTCGAGGCCGGACAGATCCGGAACGGATCCCATCAGGGTCTGAAGCAGTAGCACGAGAACTGGATGACCTGAATGCTAACTACCAGAGATTGATGGATATGTTATATGAGAGATTGAGAAGGATCGCTGCTGCAAATCCTGGAGACATCGTTACTTTGGTAAGTCTTTTGACATTTTTTTACATATATTTAGCTTAGATTATAAATAAGAGTTTAGGGGTAATATCAATGATTCTTTAAATTAATAAAAAGATATCAAATTTAAGAGAAAACTTCGAATTAGTTACAAAAAACATCTTGAGATAATTTACAGACAAAACACCCAGTTTGACGGATTAAAAAAACTGTTCTAATAGCACGCGTGTATTAACATTATGAATTCGCCAGTACACGACACAAGCAATCAAAATACAGATGAAAAATAAACCAATTGAATGTTCAAAAGAGGTTTATTAGCAGAATTAATACAACCTCCGTCAATGACTCGGTTAATGAGAAACGTGTGTAATGCATTTTAAATTATAAACTGTCACGCGGCGTACCTATATGACTGAGATATAAATTATAAAAAGTAATGTAGTCATTCATGTCTTACATTGGTACCTAATTATTATTCATTTATTAATAGGGTATAAAACTATGTTTGTAAAATTATCTACATACAACTATTTAAATTTTTTTAGTCACACTGCACGGTTGTTGCAGTGGCTGAGCAATCATCATCATAACATCACGCCTTTCATCCCCAAAGGGGTAGGCAGAGGTGCACATTATACCACTGTACAATGTCACACCCACTTTTCACTATCTACACGGGAGAAAATCCTAGTGGGGGGCAGTTTTTTTTTTAAAGAAAACGTTGCTTTACATTGGGATTTTCTCCTGTGTCGTGGGTGTGTTTACAAGCATATACAAATTCACAAACACAATGACATCCAGACCCGGAATAACAATTTGTGGATCACACAAAGATTTGTTCCGTGCGAGAATCGAACCCGCGACACGTTGTACGGCAGCCAGTTGCTCAGCCACCGTACCAACCGTGCAGTCAGTCAGTTTTGTTTAAACTATAACAGTGAAGAATTGATGTTATTATTAATTATCAATTAGAGTAATTACTATTACTGGTAATTCACTGTTAGAGTAAAATAATTCTGACTGAAAAAAATAAATAACTTCTACAAAAATTTAAGCAGACTTAATACACTAGACTTAGTCGCAAACGATCCTAACATCGACCCTATCAACAATAAAATAGTCTAATAAAACAAACTAAAATCTAGACTAGACTAAAAAGTAAACAATCCAGTAGACAGGACCTAATATCAATAAATTCTCAAGAAACCGGTTCTAGTATAAAATTAAATGTCCTTCTAATGTTCAAGCAATGTCGCATTTTGAAGCGACCTTGTAAATAGAAAAAAAAACTAAATTACTTCACTGTTGAAATATGGCTATCATTCTGTGGTTTTATTTAAATTACTCGTCTGTTTACCAGGCTTAAGGAGATTGTATATTAATGAAAGCTAAGTCGTGTAGTCTTGTTTTTTAAGTGTTGATTTAGGTGTGTCCTATGTCAAAAATAACAACCTTAAAAACCCGCCTTAAAGGACCAAAAAGCCTCAAATCTCTCAATCATCACCTGAAAACTCTAGGATTCTAAATATAACACTAAATTAAATCAAAATACGTATTTATTTATTCTACCAGGCGCCGGCGCTTTCTAGCATCAATATATTTAATAGACACAGTGTACCCCAGTCACGTAGTTGGAAAACCATATGTTGGCAACATTCAACGTTTACCTAATTCACTTATGTATAGTGATGTCACCATTAGGTCATTCAGAACCATTCAAGGCCGTTCACTATTTAAATTTTGACGTTAAGGATTATCAAATTGAAATAACGATTTTTGTTGTTTGTGGTTTGGAAGCCGTTTAAAAAGTATTTGTTTAAGCAAATTGTAACATTTTTTTTTGTTTTGTGAATATGTATTGTTTGGAAAACATTTTTAAACGAGTAAAGATAGCTTCTTCTTGTAGGAAAGATAACTTATGGCCGTTTTCACTAACAACTTTACTAAGAGTTACTTTGCTTGAGAAAGCACCTAAACACACTATACCCGCACTGTTAGGTATCACTCTTTTATGTCCTTAAGTTTCACCTACTTTAGCTTACGGATTCGTGCAACTTTACGAAATGTTAGTGAACATGGGCTTTTGTGTATCAATCTACTCAATGAACCGTTGATGTAGTAAGCTGTAAACCAGCCAGGATGCTGAACACGTGGTTTCAATTTGTGTTCCCCTTTTCGATTGTGAAATTCTTAGTAGCAGGATGGCAACATAGTAGTAGTTACAAAGCTAATCTAAATTACACACAGCTACGTTTAATAAAATTTTGTATACCTTTGCAATAGAGATTATTTTTCGGAAGCACATTACCTCATGTGTACAAAGGCATAACCGTTAAAGAATTTGACGAATTTGCATTAAATTCTCGTTTAAGCATTCATCAAGGATGTTTATTTTTAAGATTAAGTGCAAACGCAGTAGAAATATTTATTTTCAATTATTATATACCAATTACTTAGAACTAGCTCCTAGCTGATTGAAGGCTAGACTCAATGAGTAATCTTTCCTACAAACTGACCTTAAAACATCACCTTCATAATGATCATTTAAAAATATTTCTGTATTTATTCTACTTCCTGCAACACCGCCTACATTTCCTAATATTGCCAAAACAATTGCTTATCATGGACGTCTTCAAATTACATTTATTTAATAATTGCTAGAGTACCATTTATTATCTGCCCACGTTTTCTTCTTTTATGTCCATGGCGTGGGCAAAAGGACCAGTCTTTTATGGGCATGACTTGATTGGTCTTAGAGTTTATTGTGGTGATTTCATTGTAGGCATGATTAAAATGTACTGATATTACCGAGTTAGGTTTAAAACCAATTCCTAGAATATTATAATCATATTAGATTTTAGATTTCCTTAGCAAGAAACTAGAAAATTCCGTAATGGTCCTTCCATCCGCGCATCTTATGCTGAACAAAAATAAACGTTTTATAAAGCAAGTTTACGGAACCGTAACACGAATTCGGACACCAAAGTTTTGGTACGAAATCGTACAAAAAGAGCTGCTATTTGTAATAAAACTAGCGTCGGATGGTTCGTTGAACTGTTTGTATACGCTGACAAAAACTGACGTAGATACGTCCGTCCGTCTATCACAAACTATTCTATGAGGTCGGGGACCAGCCTTGCACATCTGAAAGAGTTAATTACCCGTCTATTGAGTACATCATGTAGCGCTGAATTACAGAACATTATAATCATATTTTACTTTTAACATAGTACTTACATACATCTATTAAAATACCTAATAATTTTATAAGTGCTAAGTTAGGTACTAATGTAGCTTTATTTAATTCAGTTTTCCTGTTCTGGTTTAATCCGTCTGTTACTAATATTATAGTATTAGGTCTCGATACGTAGGTATTAATTGAAGAGGTTATCCTCATTCAACTGACTATAAAAGAAAACGTATTGAACGCAAATTATAAAAACCTAATACGACATTTCCAACAAGTAGGTAACAAAACATGTTTGTTTTAGAAGCTTAGAAAGTAATTTAATTAAAACAATTTTATCAGTCGGGAGTCGGGAGCCAATATTATTTTTTACCCAAACATTCCCGTCCTATATGGGCATAAACCATCCCACAATCTGGTATTAAAAAGTGCCAAAAGCCTATTTATGTGTCGGAACGGTCATTAGTACGGGATTTCGATTTACTACTAGGAATAACAACAATATGATTAAAGATGGCGCGCCATCTGTATTTATTTTGTTGTTATTCCTTCGTTTTGTAGTAATTCGAAATCCCATACTAATGACCATTCTGACATATGAAATTCCTAAAACTAAAGGAAACTAAACATTTAGTTAATACTTTAGGTTTTTACTGCTTGTCTCGTCTAATTCGCGTGACGCAATCCTATTCAAAAACAGTTCTTTTTGGTAATTTTTTAAGTTGTTTACAAACTTTATTCGTTAGATTGTAACTAGACAATCAATGTCAGTTTTTTCTTAACTGACAGTCTGCACGAATTGATTTTCATAATGTGAATCATTGCATCGCAATTTGAAATTGAAATTAATTGTGTTTAATACAAAAATGTGACGTAACAACGATAAAATAAAATCTATTTTTAATCTTTAAATTTATTTATTCTGAAATGTTGACAAAAAGTATAAGAATGTGTGTCATTCTTAAATTAAAATAAGTCTCGTAAAACAATATATTCATAATTTACTTGTGTACACTTATGGCCTATGGGCCTCCATAAAATAATTACTTACATATTTTTATCACACGCTACATAAAACGATTTCCTATCCCATCTTAGTATCGGATATGGAGCTTCAGAGAACAGAATAGGTTACCGGGGCTCCGGTTCGAAGTGCAGGAGTAGGAACGGGGTGGTTTTTAATCAGTAAGAGTCTGACACACTCTCTCTCGCCTCATCCAGGCGGGAGATCTTATCCCCTTAGTATGCAAACTATACATAAACTGATTAACAACAAATTAGTAGCAATCTCCGACCTAATAGTAGGCAAATACACTTATATTGACATTGCAATATACTCTCGCGCAAACTTCGTACCGATAACTGTTATTTATAGATATTACGGTATATTAAACCGACCAATAAACAGCCGTAAAAGTATTATTTTGTATTTATTAGTTAATCTAATTTTAGTGTCAAGGTTCACTCGTAAATAATAATTATTAAATTATTGCAATTTAAGTTTATAAATTCATTCCGTGGTTTTAGGCAAAGTATTGTTACCTATATTCAGAAATACCCAGTAATATTTATATTACGGAATTTTAAAATAATGGGCCCGTGTTTAACACGTTCACTGCCGATGTGGTCAATTTAGACCAACGTTAGCTGAGGATTTGCTTGTAATGTCCTATCCACGTCATTGGATTAACAATAGACTCATTCCCTATACAGATAAACCTACAAAGGCTCTATAGTCTTAGCTTAGGGACAAACAAACTTAATAAGTTAAAAATTGCATGAACCAAGTTTGAAAACATAGTAAGCTTAACACATGTATGGTTCAACACCTTATCGCAATTATTCATGAAATGTAAATTGAAACACTTCGAGATGACGTCAACAGTCAAGAGTCACTAGTTTTGTTGCTCATAGATGTATGCAAAAAGCGGAGTTCCGATTATTCACTCACGTAAGCGCTGGGTGGTAATTGATGATTTGTCAAAACTTTTTCTTTATTTATTTGAAATGATTTGATCTGATAGTCACGCATCTAAAATGCTTGCAGACTAGTACAGTCCATGTTGGAGTATGAGTCTCCTCTACTGCCATATTCTATTCTACAACTGCACGGTTGGTGCGGTGGCTGGGCAACCGGCTGCCGTGCAGCATGCCGCGGGTTCGATTCCCGCACGGAACAACACTTAGTGTTATCCACAAATTGTTGTTTCGGGTCTGGGCGTCGTGTGTATGTGAAATTGTATGTTTGTAAACGCACCCACGACACAGGAGAAAATCCTAGTGTGGGGCAACGCTTCTTTAAAAAAATATATTCTTCTTATTTAGCAAATAGGTTAGATACTAAAGCCGAAAGGTTTATCAGAAAGCATTGATCTCTCTTACTTTGGTCGGCTCCCAATACACCAGCTGAAAGAGAACTAACGGTGACAATGAATAGTATTATATATAGACACATGAATTTTCTTTTATGGCAGTAATACGTACGTTGGTATGATCGTCAAGGTGACTATTACGAATTCAAGTAAACAAACCTATTTTGAGTTATACATATTGTAATTAACCTCACTGCGATGATGTAATGCAAGTAATTAAGACTTATCAATGTTTATTATAACAACGAAAAGTACATTCAAGAATATTGTAATACTTTTATGGAATTTTCATTAGGCTTTTGTGTTGTTCTGAATAATAGAAGAATAACGTTCTTCGTTCAAAATTACATAAATTCAAATGAACTTTATCTAAATAATCTACTATATAAAAATAACGCACGAACCGATTTTCACGGTTTTCCATTCGTTGGAACGGTCTTGGGCTCCGCGAGGATTATAAAATATAAAAAAAATGTTTCTTCATCTTTTAATCACCAAACGAAATGTTAAATAAAACGAAGCCATCTGGTGGCGAAACGGAGTTCGGCGGGTTTGCTAGTATTATCTGAATAATGGTTCAGGATCACTTATAAATTATTGTTAATGCTTTCTCTGCATATAACGAGCCTGCCCACGCGAAAACAGGGTAAGGCTCTTAGCGGTACCAATATGATGTGTTCTGAACCCGTTATGAGCCAATTATTGCCTGCAACACCTTTCACGTGGGTAGAAGCTTAGTCACAAATCGTAATAGAGGCAGACCTATTTCATTTTGCACTTTATGTTTAACGTTGGTCCTTCTTTGGTCTTTTGATCCGAAAATGTAATAATTTTTTTTTTTGCACAATACTAGAAAATCATTTCCTTAATTAATCTATTGAATTAAGGAAATATTGAACTACATGGTATGTACCTGATTTACAAATATAGGTATATAGAAAGAAAATTATTTACAAATATTTAGCACTCACGCGCCGTGGAATGGTTAACTTTGATCTTTTAAATTCAAATACACCATAAAATTGCGACATTCAAAAAGCTAATTTCACTATACATAGGTAACCTCGTGGGTTACAATTATGCTTAACCCATGTGTAGGCCATAATGTAAACTATGAGAATATATTTAATGTTATCAAAGCGTGTTCGCGTGAGGAATTCATAATTATTACATCTCGGTGACGTAATATGGTCGCAGTGTCAAGGTCTATAACTATTTATTTATCATTTTGCTTTTAATGCACGCGCGATTTTGCTGTCAATAAATTCTCAGTTGAGAAAAATGTTGTTAAATAATATTTGGGAAAACCTTTTTAAGAAAATCTGTTGCAGGAAAGACTTGGCAGGAAAAATAACAATAGTTAACCCATTTGGGACCAAATGCAAACTACACATAATTTAATAAAAAAAACTTTATTAACTCAATGATATGACGCCCACAAACTAATATAAGCAAAAAAAATTCAAAAAATATTTTTAGAAGTATTAAAAAAAATGCCGTCCTTGATTGGGGACAACGGGCTCATGTGTAGTACTTTTCGAAGTAGTAACTGTTTTTGACACATAAGGTTCTAACGCATTATTTGCATTGATATCACAGTTTTTTTATGACGAACTGCGTATCGTAACAGATATTAACTAAATCTCTGCGGAAAATGTCTAAATCAATTTGATGTGACGCTCCTATATTTTTTTTGAGGGTAAAAATCATGCATTCCGTTTTCCACCTGGGGGACTCTTACTGGCTAAAAACCAACACGTTCCTAATTCTGCTTCAAGCCGAAGCCCCGGTGACCCACTAGGTTATTCATAGTAGTCGGGCATCTGTCCCACTGAGCCATCTCGATCTAAGGCGGTCTGATCTGCACTTTGAAGCACGCGCGTAACGCCACGCACCTTACAGGTACAGGTCTGGTTCTGGGTGGCGATCTGTTCTTGCTACTATGACTGCTTCGCAGAAAGAGATGTATTCCAGTTCCCCTCGCTCCGCACCACAGCCAGAACCTAAGCTGGACGTGGAAGATTATCGTCGTCGATCACTTCCCTGAAGACACGGCGGTGGTCAACGTATATAGGGCATAATGCTACTCTATCCTCTGGGTGGACTTCGCTGTGACGACACCAGAATACAGCTGGAGGAAATGCCCCTACTGCTGAATTCTGATATCGGATGCGACGCCTGGTACTGTAGGTGGACTTTTGCATCTTCGGTCTTGATGCCTATCAGATTTTAGAATATGAACGCGTAAAGATATGGCGGAATTGGTGATGCTCTTCGTGAAATAGCGTCTGTTGTCACCAAGTATTAGCTATAACTAAGTTTAGCCTATAGGTGACCTTTATAAATTGGAAAACAAAATACAAATCAGGTATAAATGTTTTAAAAATATACTACAGATGTGCCCATTGTCCCCATACGGGGACACCATTATTTTTTCTAACTTTCCCCTAAGCGGAATTGAAAGTATAAGGATATTCTTCAATATTGTTTTAATTGACACTATAAGCAAGCAATAATCACAAAAAAGTTTTATAAATCTTCATAATAACGTACTACAAAACGCCTCTGCTTTCAACAATAATTCCCATTTCACTTCCTCTTGATAAAATTGACAATATGACCCCTTTTTTGTAGCAATTTGTCAAAACTTCTATTAATTTTAGGAAAGTACACTACTCCTCATTATAAATACCCATGAAATGTGAAGATAGCTAAAATAATTAATAACCAGCGGGTAAAAGAAAACCTGTCCCCATATGGGGACGGCGGGCCTAAATGGGTTAAACCGATTGCAATGTTTTATTGTCATTTCTGATTCCTACATTTTCGACTTGTTTGGTTTGAGTACCGTCATTATAGACACAATTAAAGAACAATAGGTTGCGGTTACCGGTGTCCTCGCGGTGTTTGACAGTTTAATGAAAACTCAATACTATATGTATGTCTAAGTTACGTTGATCCATGAATATTTGCTTCAGTGCCTAAACTCCTCGAAAGCCTATCGATTTGAGCTCGCGACTTCTATATTTTAACCGGGGTTGGGTTAGACTAAGGTCGCCACAATAAAAAGCCAAGGTCGTATTAGTTAGGCCGATAACGTTTGAAAACAAACTGCTGTTCAAGACACGATAAGAAAGTCTAGAGAATTGTACCTAGACATGGCATAGTTGTTCTATACTTAGATTTTCCTCTAGAAGTATTTGTTCTAAAAGCTATATGCAAAAAGTATTAAACGTTTTAACCCGTCGAGCGTCCGCGTTCCTTATGATCCAACGGGTGCACACGTGACATTTGGAGCATTTTTTCTTTTGATCCACGTGGGTGCTCATAAGGACGCTCGAGGGGTTAAGAAGATTTTTTTATGAATGATAGACAGCGATTGTACAAAGACTGTTTTAGATGCAATAAATAGAGACAAGTTTCAAAGAACATTTTAAAGGAGTTGAAATTAAGTCATGCAAGTAGACTTAAAGGGCTAAAGACCAGCAAAGGATTAAAATGTCTGTAAATTCCTAGATCGGATGAAGCCTTAGTAAAATTACAGAACGATATTTCTGTGCTGTCAGTCGGAACGCTGCAACGAATACTTATTCGTGATAGCAATAATTTGATACGATGACTGTACGTCCGTTTTTTAGTTGCGCGCGAACGACGACCGGCGACCGACGCACGCCGCGCTCTATTAAACCGAACGAATTTTGGAATACGATTTGACAGTTTCGAATTTTAATTTCGGAGTGCATTATTGTGTGCCAGTGTTTTGTTGACTAGTGAAAAGTTTGTTTTGAAAATGTTTTTTAAACAAAAAGTTTTTACGTGTTCTTTTTTTAGAAATTGTTTTTCGAATTTATCTGTCATTTTGCCATGCCGGTTTTAGCTTATCTGCATTGTGTTTACAGATTATTAAGAATTTACAACTAGGATTACAAGCAAAGATATTCGCCATTAAGAGTGTAGTTAAGAAGTTAACTGACGACCTTGACCGACATTTTATGATTAATGTAAACGGCAAAAAATGTAACGGGTTTTTACATTTTTTCATTTCGAAAGCATTCCATTAAAGTCAGCCACGTTGACATGCGGTGAAACAATAGCACAAAATAAATACAAACTTTAAAATTACTTCATACAATATTTTTGTTGTGTTTACATTCTCAAGGTTGTCTCAAACGTGAAGTTTTGTGAATACGTTTGTTTTCATGTAATTTTTTAAGAGGATTATGAACCGGATACTTAGTTCACTCGTGTGTAGACACATAAGAGGATTTACTTAAAACCAATCTTTAGGTATATTATGTAAAAACCGGCTTCTGAGATTTTTTCGTTCATACCTAATACGAATCGCAAACAGCTGTTTTATTGGGATCGTAAATCAAATAAGTCCAATTCTGGTACCGAATTTTATATCGATTAATTTTCATCTTAGCTTAAATCTATTAAAAATATTTATAAGACACATTCAAACTTGACTAATTAACTAATAAATTAATTGGTTTCATTGTCCAATATGTAAGCATATATCTGGTCATAACAGTGCATAAAATCGCATTCATAAACCGGAGAAAGATAGTTTATCGAACATATCAGAAATAGTAATAAAATTAAGATAATGCACTTGTAAATAATCAGTCTCAGGCGATACTTTGGCACTTATTCTTTGTCAAAATTACGTCACCCATGATAAGATAGCAATATACCATTTTCAATAACTTGTACACGTGAAAAAGCTACAAAGTATTTTTGTAAAAATACAATCGTATCGAAGGACCAAGTTTCTAAGACTGGACACTGTTCTTTAATACTATTAATTGAAAATCATAATTCTCAGCAGGCGAAATGTTTCTAATTTCACTAATTTTGTTATAAATCCCTCATTAACACCGTTAATTTTTTATTTTAGTTTCATTAACTTCACAGCAACATAATCTACAGTCGTACCTCATATACATCGAGATCTACAATTATATGTGGCCTAAATCGCAATTACAATTATTGTGTCTGCCTGATTAACGAATCAGTCACAAAATGTACACAGAAGCGATAAACCATAAAAATAATAAAATTATCATACATTAAATAAATTTAAAGTAATGTAGACTAGACGTTTAATAAATATATACCTCTACTTAAACTTAATGGCTATTGGTTTGAATTATTTAAATTTTTCTAATCGGTCTGGACATGCTAAGGATTTTGTTTTAATAAACAACATTCGCTTTTTAAAAAATGTTGAATGCTTTATGGATTCGTGAGAGCATTTTTTCAGCTTGTACTTTTAACCTTGTAAAAATTTTTAGATATTCGTGCCTGGCATGATCGTAGTTATTTTTCTTTTAAATGTATATTTGGGTAAAGATGTTAAAAGAAAAATAGTGGTAGTTAGCAAATATCTATTCTACATATTTTGAAGAATACAAAGATCTGTAAAGCCTAAGCATTTACATATTTCCATTAATCTTCATGCACCTTTGAAACGTCTTAATGCATTTTTACGTCAGTTTGTACATCAATAAAGTTAAGGTTTCGACTGCTTGTTGTCAGTTGAAAGCAAATCCTCTGCTAACGTCGGTTACCGATGACCCCCATGGCGTTTAATGTGTTAATCACACCACGGAAGATTTTCCAAAAAGCAAAACAATATTTTACACTTATATAATACTTACACATAAATGCCGTTTTGTTTCATTTTCAAAAATAAAGGAAAGTTTTCTATGAGTAAAAATTTTCTATCTTAACTATTAAGAGTACTTCCCATTCAGGTGGCATTACAAAATTCCACCCTGTATAGTTTGCTAACTTTGACCATCAATAGATAATTGTGTCTGTCATACGACGTATTAAACTTGTCCAAAGCACAGATTACTTGAGCTAATCTCTGCTTTCAATGTCATGGCAAACCTTACTCATTGGTACACCTTGACATTTATTTAAACATGCGTAAGCCTCTAAACAAGTGTCTCTGTTAAGTGTGATTAATCAGACCTATGAAATATGAATCTATTTTACGTAATGACGGCAAAATAGAATGCATGCAAACTGCTGCTCTTCCCGTAGTCGTCGTAAGACTCGTCCTCTAAGGGACTATACATTTATCAGAAATCTGGCAATGATGATCTCTGATAAACCAGACTCTATTAAACTTGATTTCTAACTATCAAGTCCCTTTTGTACAGAGAATGAAGAATATAAAATTCAAGCTGACTGAAGGGACTATGTGTTTATTAGAGACCGGGCAACAGCGCTCTCTGATAAACCTGATCCTTTTCCACCTACCAAGCCTGCAGATTGCAGCAAGTCCCTTTATGTAGAAAAGGCTCTTAGTTCAACAGTGTCACGATCAGGTTCATAAGAAGTCTCTAAATAAGGGTCTCTGTTAAACATGATTAATAAGTCCTATTGATTTCATTTCTTATAGTTTTACCTACTAAATGTGCAACTATGTTAATACAAAGCCAGCCTTGTGCATTGAAAACAACTGCTTCAATGCATTCATTGATTAAAAGGATTTTCCTATCGCTGCAGTGTGATTAAATACGATTATGTAGCTCTATCTTTAATGGTAAGGCGTTTAATAATATTAATTTTGTTTACAAGAACTGTATCTATGTTACCGATGAATTATATTATATAAAATTGATAATGTTTTATTTATTACTCAATATTTTAGGGATCGTGGATCGAAAGACTAACATTTCATGTCTGTCGGACTATAACTCTAAAGGAAAATAAAATTCAATAATGGTAATGTTTATTGCTCACATTTGTAATCTATAAACTTTCAAGGTCTGGATGTACTAGACCTAAAATTGCTCTTATAATCTTCATAACAATTTCAAAACAAATAGTTTGTGGTTCACCTTGTACGTTATTTATCTAAACAGTCATTGCATCATTACGTCATAGTCCCCTGTCCTTATTTATAACATCATGTATGCTATTGTTATTTTGAGGTTTTCCGTCTACCAAACGTGCAATGTCAATTAAGGTATTAGTTTCCTCAATTTTATGTTTATTTTGATGTTTTTCGTCATTCATTTTGCTCAACACAATAACAAACTCTCTTGCTACTCCAACCTCTTTATTCGTTTGGTCATTAACTACTCTAGCTATATCGACTTCAGTAAATGTAATGGCATGGTGTACATTCGCAGTTTAACTTCTTTAAGAAATGAGGTATATGTTACGTTATGTTACAAATGACATCATCGCCATTCGATTTTATGTCCCCATTAATTGACCGAATCAAATAATTACAAGCGATAAACTGAACGAACACTTCCAAGCCTTACGCATTTGTATAATAAACTAGATTTTATTGAAATACATTTATGGTTAAACTATCGTAACGATACTTAGATACTTAGATAGTAATAGTATTTATTTGTATGCCAAATGAAGTCACCTAAGCGTTCAAGAGGTGGGTCATTGAATTAATGAAGGTGACACAATAAGTACCGAAGGGGACTGAGCACTATGTAGCGAATAACTCTCTATAACTCTTGCAATAAAGGATAATTCTCAATGACAAGTGAGCGATGCAGCAAGAATAGTTTATAACGTAACAATGGATACAATTTTAGCACTGGTATGAACGTCCTTGCCCTCTTTATGTTGTCGTTTTTAACAGGAGTAATCCCCTTTCTACAAATTTCCTGACCTCATTCTTGAGATATTAAAAAAACTTGATGTAATCTTTTGTTACCCATGACAATGCCTCGGAGCACCGTCTCTGTCCGTCGTGTGAACCATTCATGATACCATTTGGCATCCATCTCCAAACCGATTTGGTCCACAACACGTGCCAAAACCACTATTTTTACACTCTCGACATTTGTCGCTCCAAAACCGATTAAAATGATATTTGTTTCTCGATAAAATGACGATTACTTTCTTATCTATAAATCCAGTGGACTGTATAAATAGTATCCGTGCGACTATCGCCGTTTCTGCTTGTGACATATGGATTATTTTTGCTTCATTTTCGTGAGTTTTATTATTATTTGTTTATTTGTTATGTAGAGTTGTATCATTAATGTTCAGATGTTCGTGTCTTTTCGTGTTTTCTTTGACGATTCTAAGTTTAATGTATTAGACGCGTGCCTTGAATTCTTATTCTGTTATGTTATGTTGAATCGTTATCACTGTGTTATGATGATTGTGTATGTTTTTATTTATTGTAGGATTTTGTGTTTCTGATAAGTAGGTATGTCATAACGACTTTAATGTTTATGTTTTGTTACTATGTGACCTATCTCGTCGGTCTATTTTGTTATTATTTGTGACATAGTCATTATGCAAATTAAAGTTAAACCCTTTATCTAATACAAAGTCCAAATCCTAGTGCGTGAACATTTTTGAGCTTACTTTGTATTTAATGAATTGTTAGTCTCTCGTGTTAAACTACATAATGAATTTAGGCGATATATAGGATACACGTAGATCATAACCTAGATAAAAATAAAAATTATCTTCGTAATATGAGTGAATCTGCGAGAGCGGTGCGTTTGTTGTTATTCTTGGCAAGGTCGACATCACAATCAAAATTCTACCTTCGTCACCATCCAATAGAACTGCATATTAAATGATCAATAGTTAGCCGACCGTTTCATACCCAAGGCTGAGCTGGACATTTCTAATGTTACTGAAATTATTTTACATTACAAGGTCGTCGCGTGTTTTTAATTTTACGATCACCTGCGTTACTGTTTCAGTAGGTATTTTCGATAGTAATCGAATAGTACTCCGTAGAAATAAATTACTGGTGAATTTTATTGATGTTGAGTTTAGTAATGTTGAAGACTTCAAGGGCACTTGAAGTGAATAGTTAATCGTGGATCGATTTAAGTGTTTAAGTGTTTTCACGACAAGTTGAAAACTTTCTAGGCTCGATTTCAATTGGTACATTTTTTACATTCTCAGCAGTAACACGGCATTTGTAATTAGCTATTTGGTATGATAATAGGTTTGGCGCCTCTTCCTTTATACTGTGCAATAGATATACAACATATCTCTGTTAAAAAAACTATGTAAATATTCGTTAAAATTCTCCCATCCATTCGCTCAACAAAAGTGTACTACAATTTTCCGCGCCCACACGATTTTCTGACACATCAACTGTTATTGCGTAAAATAACGAAACCCGTTGAAGATTTATATTTATTGTTTGTAAAAACAGAGTTTATAGCTACTGTTCAAACTTATATAGGTCGATGAACTTATGAAACTGAATAATACTAAAAAAAATTATATTACGTTTTGTACACGCAACGTCGAAACAAGAATTGGTTTGCGATTCAATGGCTTGAGACAGTTCAAGTATATAATCTGCTTTCTTTAAATTACCTTTAGTATGATTAATGGTTCACTTTTTGTGTCCATCCATCACAATACTGAAGGTTGTAGATACAATCTGCTAGCAGGTCAAGTAGTAGTCTACAATATATTAATATTGTAGCCGTTTGATCTAGTAGCAAGCCGCTATTCTGAGGACAGGTCAAATATAAAATTAACGATGAACTAATTTTAAAGATTAAACTATGCTTTATTGGTGCAGTGCAGCTTATTCTAGTTTATACTAAAAGCAAACAAGAACAGCAACTCGTAGACGGTTTAACAGTAAACTGTCATAATATACAAATAGCCTTAGGAATGGGAGTTGTGATATTGACTTAAAATAATTTGTTCTAAAACTAGAATATGAATGGATAACAAATCTATGTGACTGATGTAACCTATTTGTCTCAAGCAAACATTAAAAAATCCTCTATTCCAAATTCACACTTATAACCACGAGTTAAAAACTAAAATTGAAATCACGAATCGTGGTAGGCGTTCGATTCTGTTGCTAATCTCCTGACAAGGTAAACATCATTTTTTTCGCAGAGAAACACTAATTATATTAGACGCACGATACTATGTAATTTATGGCTAATACATGTTTTTATTTTTTACGCTTCTGTTTATGAATTTTGCAAATAATACAGGTGCTTCCTCAAGGTATTGTTTTGGGTCCCGAATTAAAATTGACCCTTAGTCAAACTTAAATATAAAGTTCCTTTTTATAGTTTATTAAGTTGTATTTATAGAACAAAAACAAGTTTAATTACACTTAACACTAACGTAAGTAATAATGTTTACGTGTAAGAATCTCATAAACACCGCTTTCTTCCTTTACGGTCTGTTTACTTAGGAAATGATTATTTTGTATTCTCATTTTATACATCAATTGATTTCTGGACCAATGACGATTAATTCGAGAAAGTAAGCATCGATTTCGAAAATTATTAACGGGAACTGACTGATTAATATTGATTGTAGTGAATGAGGAAGGAAGGGCTTAATAGGGAGTCGATAGGTTTGTAGACTAATTATAATAATAACAGTTGAAGTCTGGCCAGGTTAAACTAAAGGGATCCTTGATCATATACTGGTTTTGCTTTTCCAGCGGTTTAAGCATTGTCTATTCTTTTTAATTTCGAGCAGTACATAATACAAATATTGAATGAAACTAGTAACAAACTGTACGATATTATGTAATTGCACTAGACACGTCTGCCCACTTTCGGGGGAAAACAGAAATGCTGTAATGTTTGTAGTAAATTAACAATTATTTTTACTTTACTGTAACGACTGGTAGTTTCTCACTAATGACTATTTGTGTAGGTTTACACAGCATTATTTACTCGTGCAGTAACCATATTTGTATTATTACTTTATGGTATATGGAAATTAAAGATAAATCGAAATGATTAACTACATCATGCTTAGTCACAATGATTGACTTTTTTTTTGTGAACAATATTAAGTATAACTAGATATGATACAGAAATGCAATTACACGTTGTAATACAATCAAGACTAAAAGAGAAAATAGTGTAGAAAAGACCATATTTCATACAATATACTAAGAATTTCATCCTGGTCATGAATAAGACAAAAAAGCAATTGTTTTACTAGCCTTCAATTCACGATGACTTTCCATGTCCAACCCGTTCCAATTCTATAAATATCGATGCTCTAGCTATGAGATTGACCATTATTCTACAATTTCCATTGATTAAGCCCAACGCTAGCGTAGGAGCAGCAAATAATTCTTCATTCATACAACCAAATGCGGGAAGTATAAATAAACTAAGTCCAGCCAGATCAATACGTTTCTTAAAATACTTATAGAAAATGTTAAATCTGGACGGTGTTTTAAGCCTTTGCATATAGCTAAAAGTGGCTTCTTCTAAAATAGCCTGTAGCATCATAAAATAATATTTTTGTGCAGTGAATTTGATGGTAATTTGTCAACTACTTATAATACAAGTTCTATTAAATAAGGAGATACAAAATCAATTACTGCCATTGTTGCCTCTATTGAATCAATCGAGCGTAACATATTGACATTGATTGGTTGATTACGCTTCCTCGTTTCTTCCAAAGCTAATTGTTTGTTTTCTTTTTACATTCTTAGAGTTTTTATTTCCTAACAAATCCCATTGGTCTGAACTGTAAATGTTACACCGCCAACGCAAATCTCCTTACAAACTCTTGTCCTATGCAAACTGCGCTTTCCTCGATTGTGACTGCCCACACAGCTATCTCAACTGTAGCTCTTGAAATAGATACAGTCGTTAATATAATCGCTTCCTTTCCTTGCTCTTTGCCTGTTGTGGCTGTTGTATCCTTTCATCTTTAGTAGCGGTTTCATTATGCAAATCTATTGTTATTTTTTATTTGTCTGGGCATTCTGGTATTCGTTTCATTCTGCCTATTGTGTCAATGTCACTTGTCAAAATGTTTGATTACTGTTATTGAATGTTTTGAATTTCGAATTATTTTGTTTTATTTTTTATATGACATTGTTTTCTATTTTATTGCTAGCTACATAGTATTGTAATAGGCTTTTACTTAACTCTGTTTAGTAATCCTAACGACCCAATTTACTGCCTCGTTTGTTTTATGATCACGATCTCTAAATTCAAGGTTCTGAGTTCGATGCCCGGCTGTAAACAGAGTTTCAATTTGAGGATACTGATTATTAGCAGAGTTTACGGTCTTATAATAGAAGTAACTCAGTCGGTTACCTCATAGTGTAAATGATTACGTTAAAACTTATCGAATGGTTAAAATAAACCCTTTAGAACGTTAATACAGTAAATACGTTGAGAGATTCTTATGTATGTTCAATAAAACAAAAATTTTGTAAGGCGTTATCGATTTTTTACTACGGCTTTGTGTGTTATGATAGATGAACAAACTCTCTTAGTGGATTGCTGCCAATTCTTACATATTTCTTTTTATAGAGATTTCGCACGTTTCTTTTAGTCATTCATATTTAGTTTTGTTGTATTATTTTGACGAATTACATCATGTTCGTTCCGATAAAGACCACCTCTTTGGTTGAGTGGCTTCTAATAACTTGTCCGACCGTCTTTTCCAACCTGGACTTTAGACAACCTTTTAAACACCTTCAAAAACTGCTCATTGCTTAAAATTAACTCCTCACACTATTGCTTTAGCAAGTGGTACATAGTAAAGTTGTTTTAAATTGAATCATAGTTGCTACTGTTCAAGCTGAAATGAAACAGGTCGTAAATTATTAAATGCTTATGTAGACAGGACAGCTGTTTGACATTCAGGCTAATTAACTGCCATGTCTTGGTAAATGGATTACATAATAAAAGTCGGTAACATATGATTAAATGATCATAACAGTTAGCTTGTATTTACACGAATTAAATGAAGGAATGTAACTAAACATACCTAGTGCAACACACGTAAACGGTTTGACGAATTCGGAACTTCGACCAATGTCAAAATTTTCTAACCAATTCTTCTAACATAAACTCGTTCTTTTTAAACAGAAAGAGATTCTAATTGCTGGAAATGCCCATAAATCATGCTATCCCAATTTGTTAAAAATCTTTTATGGATTTTGAACTTTAATCCAAATAACTTGAGTTGAAAACCTAAAACAGAGTAGATTAACTTGATGTGGTAAGTCGACAAAGATTTTAATATCTCATTAACAACTTAACTAATAACTCATATCAGAAAGCTGGTATGTGTTATGCACTATTTAACAGCTACAGTAATCGTGTTTACAATAAAATATTGCTTTTATACATGTACACAGATTTGTTATTCAAATGTAAATTATTCTACTGCAAGTTAGGGGTGAGATTTCATCGCTAAGGGGAGCGGTGACCTATAAACGAGTGAACTGCATTTTAAAGTTTCAAAATGATGAACAAAATCTACCAGTACTGATAAAAATGGGAAGAAGAAAGCAGTTAACCCGTAAAAGGAATCAGCATAGGATTTTTTGTGTATATTTATGGGTTACCAAAATCACATTGTTTCCAAAATACGTGTCATAGTGTCAAGATTACCCGGGCGTCGCACCGGCGCGGATGGGTGCGCGCGCACCGACCTCAAAATTTCCTCCGTAGTATTGAATCGGCCAGTCACTTTTCCTAACCTCAAAAACGAATCCCAAACAGCTGTTTCGTAATTCGTGATGAAACAAAACACGTAATTAATGAAAATTACCGCACGGACAATCGTACGGGACGTCTAGACGCTTCAGATGCCATTACGAAATTGTTTAAATTTAGAATCCGGCGATATTTTTTTTCGATTTACGGTTTTCTTGGCTTTCATTCAGTTTCCAGCCAGCCGGGTTCGCGGATAGCTGTATTCTTTTTAAATTGGCTTGCGATAATCTGTATCATTTTGTTATTAGTATAAAATTATAACATTATTATTATTTATAGGTTATAAAAACAGTTAATTTTGTTAGTCATGATAATAGTTTATACAGATGTTGTAGTATGAAGTGCAGTGATTATTGTGAGACATGTATGTGTTAAGTGAACCGTATAAATAATATACTACAGTGTTGTGTTGTAAATTGTGTGTAAAATGGAGGAGGAGTATGAATATGACTTCGCCTACGAGTGCCGGGTTGGTATTCCTCAAAATTCTAATTTTTTTTTTAATATTTATCTTTGACTTTGAGCCAATGTTTGACCCAATGCGGATAATGCAATTGCAACATGTGACTTCGCATTTTTTAATAAATAAACAAATGAATTTATGATCCTTTGTTTTACACTTGAGTATGTTAACGGGTTTAATGCTTTAGTGAAGCAAAATGATGACTTTTAATCTAAATTTTTATCTTTTTTAAACCATTATTATTTTTTATTTTTTTAATAATTAAAGAAAACTAAACTAGATACTAAGTATTATAACTATATTGTCCTTGTGTGCGAACTCAAATATTTAACCAGTTCATGTTATCCTTATATCATGAAAAATACGACGTTTTGCAATAAAAGTACCAACTAACTGACATTTTTTTCGTGTCGGTCGTTGACCTCAGTCGATCCATCGATCTTCGATGCATGTTTTTGCGACATAATGCTTTAATCGTGAACTCTATCTAAGTATTCATGTTCTGCAGACTTATAAATGCATTCGTTTCCTTTAGTCGTTTAGATAATATTCCTGTGTCAAAGGAAAATAAATACACAATCGAAATGTACTTGAAGTACATACTTTATAATAAAACTAGTGAGCCGCCCCGGCATCGCACGGGTGCAATATGCTTGTTTTATACATATAAAACTTCCTTAAGAATCACTCTATCTATTAAAAAAGCCGTATCAAAATCCGTTGCGTTGTTTTAAAGCTCTGAGCATACATAGGGACAGACAGACGGCGGATAGCGACTTTGTTTTATACTATACATATAGTGATGTAGTGATATTAAATATTCGGTCCTACCATTAAAGGAACACTTTCTACTGCCACTAGAGGTAGTGGTCTTTTAAATTATTTGAATAAATCACTTATTAAAATAATTTCATCAGTATTACATGAGGAAATTAGATAAATGATTAGCTTTGTCAATAAAAAAGTCTCACTATAAATCAGAAAGTCTTCAAAGTACTTGAAACAAATAAAAAAATTACCTATCATTTTTTTATAATAATTAAACAAAGTTAAGATGTATAAAAACAAAAAACGTACCCACTCTGTATAAACGGCTGTCATCAGTTGTCATAAGTCAAACTTCAATTGGGTTATTGATCGTCGAATTAAATTGAGCAATTGATATTTAAAGTATTATTTTACAAACAAATTATCTTATTATTCTTTTTTGTATAATTTTATTTATGTGACATTTCAATAATTATGTCAAGTGTCAAAACCGTTTAGGTTACTAACAAAAAAGTGTGTATGTTAATATCGAATTGATTTAATCGATCCGTCAAACTGGATGTAAGCCAGATATTATCAGAAGTACAAATTACATTTCGCTTTTTATAAAGTAGATGTGTATAAATATACTAATGGATAATGTTTTATGAAATTGTATTTTAAAACGTCAATTTTACATTTAATGTTCTTATATGTACAATCATAAAAATGGATTGTATCGTATATCGATTTTTTAAGTATTAGTATAAAAAAGTAGATACCTAATTTTTGATCAACAGACCTGTATGTAATTAATATCAATAAGTCTTATAAGATAGGTACACGATTTTCTAACTTTTGCCGCCCTAATTACATTTGACAGTTAGGCTGACGTTTCTTTTTTTTTAATTTCAGCGTCTCGTTGAGGCGATGGCGCCTCGGTCGGCACGATCCTTCAGACAGGAGTTCAATATGCAAGACTTGACCACAGAACATACGTACACAACGCATTATACCACAGAAAAGTAAGTGATTTTTCTTTTAAATACTAATAGGTACTATAGATACTGTGATTGATAGTTGTAATAGATTTGTAGGTGTTAATCAACAAGGACCTGTCATTCATCGTAATAAAAATGTCAGCACTAACGAACAAGTTATGCTATTTATATTTTTTAAGACAGTCGTTCATTAGCTCGTCGCTTGATTAGTTGTATAGAAATCACATCGATAACGGCATTTAGTTGTAGCATTAATAAACAAAATAATTATTTTCTTCCAAACCAGATACGTCAGAACATCACATTCATCAGAGCTAGACGGTCAACCAGTCAAATCAATGACCAATGGCAAATTAAATTCACCTAATTATACAACGAAAACAATCATAACAGAAGATGACAGACCTGACGTAAGAAACTTAAAGAGAGTCCACAGAATGTATGAAGGACCAAACATTATCGAATCTAAAGGTATATTGCATCCCGAGACTAAAGAAATACTCACAGTTGGTCAAGCAATCAGCATGAGAATACTTGATGTACGAACGGGGCGGCTGTTGTCAGCACCCGACACAAGACAGACAATAAGTATTGAACAAGCAGCCAAAGAGGGTCTCATAGACCCCAAACTAGCTGCAAGACTTACAGGACCGTGCGGTATGACCGAAGACGGTAACGAAGTCACGTTAATAGAAGCAATACAAAGAGAACTATACGACGCAGAACAAGGACTTACAGATCCAGCAGAGAAGAGAGTCAAGGTAACTGTTGAAGGCGAAAAGTCCGCACAAGGAATGAGTATTTCGGATGCATTGAACCGAGGACAAGTTGATTTACAACGAGGTCTATACAGACTACCTAATGGAAGCTACATAACTATTGCCGAAGCCTACCAACGAGGCTACCTCATTTACAATGAGATTATCAAAATAAAATCGAGTGCTCTGTGTCTGTCTGACGCGATTAGTCAAGAATTAGTAGATAACAGCGGTTGGATTCTGGATAGAAATTCGGGCGATAGATACCAAATTGATGTTGCTATTAAAAACGAACTTATCAATCCTAACATTAGAGAAGTAGTCGATCCTAAAAACGATACTAAAATTACGCTTGCTGAAGCGATAGAGAAAAATATTATAAATACTAAACATTCAAAATACGTACATAACATAACTAAAGAGAAGCTAACTTTCAAAGACGCAGCAAGCAAACGTTTTATTTGCAAACCCATGACACTTAAAGATGTCTGCGACAACAATCTTATGACTAATGACGGTAAGATCTTATCACCAGCTAATCGGTCGCCTTTGAACATTCTCGAGGCCATTTCCGCGGGCGTCCTTGACAGTGACAGCGTTAAATGCATAACTAACACAACAACGGGAGGTCTCCTCACGCTGTCAGAGGCATTAGGCGCGAAAATAATTTTGCATGACAACAAATTCCGCGATAATTTAACAGGAGAAATATGTACCATCCCTGAAGCAGTAGACCGTGGATTAATTACTTCTGTTTCTCAAAGATCTATTTTCGATATCGACGGTTTTAAAGATCCCAAAACAGGGGAATTCGTATCTTTCAACGTTGCTCTCAGTAAGGGTAACCTTAAGTATGTAAACGGTGAGACTTTCCTTAAGTCAGAAAGTGGAGACTGGGTATTCATAGAAGACTGCACTAAAGTGTCTTTAGTTAGGGCTGAAGTATTAGAAATGTTTAATCGTAAGATAGGAATTTATGAAAATGGTAAGGAATTGTCAGTTTTGGACGCAGTGTTTAAAAATATCCTCGATCCGAAAACAGGGCATTTATTAGACGCGGCTACTAAAAGACCTATTCCGTTTAACAAAGCTGTAGAAATAAATATGATTACACCAGAAGGTGCGGCTTTACTAAATTCGCTTTTGAATATAACGCTTACATTACAAACTGTTACCAAAACCGTTAAACGGTATGTAACAGTTACCAACACAAGTGCTACGCAACGTTCTGAAACAATAATTACATTCGCGGAAGCAATAAGACGCGGTCTTATCGATGAAAATACTCAAACCTTTACTGATCCTACCACGGGAACAGTGTTCCCCATACAGCAGGCTTTAGACGAGGGCTTGTTAGGTGTTGAAAAGAATGAGCCACGCGTCGTACATATATCAGACCGCGTTAAGAAAGACTTAGTACCAGGTCAAGTTGTTGAACTGAAAATCACGAAAAAGTCGTTTATCAAAGATTTGCCACCCAGTCCTGAAGGTAAAGTTCAAAGGGATAGTGCTAGGCCAGAGACTCTTAAGAGCCCCGATTTTGCTATTCATGAAACAATCCAACCTCGTGAAGGTTTAGTGCAGGAAATTCGAACTGTAACGTCAAAATCAGTTGTAACTGAACCCTCGGTAACTTCTATGACTATAAAAAAGAATACGATAGAGCTACCTCGCGGTGGCTGGACTTTGAAAGAAGCTATTCAGCAAAATCTTTTTGACCCATCTACTGGCATGTTTGTAATTCCCGGCACCGACAGAGTTCTAGACCTGGAAGAAGCCATTAAATTGAACATTATAAATGGAGACTCGGCAAATGTAGTAGATCCAAAATCTAAGAAAGAGATCCCTCTCAACCGCGCTTTAGATTCCCGAATCATCGACAGTACAGGACATTATAAACATAAAACGGAAATAATTACTATGAAACAAGCGATTGAACGTAGGTATATTATCTTCATCCAACTGACATCTACAACTCATACACAGAAAGTTATTACTATTACGTCTGTAGCTGGGATGCCGGACAAGATGGAAATATCTGAAATGTATGATGCGCCATCGCACGAAATTATAACAGAAGACCAATCAGCCTTGGAACCCGTACAGGTAAAACCTGGTGTGATTTTTGATCCCGCTACAGCTTTAGTTATTTCCACCTCGTCTGGTGTTTCCGAAAATGTTTTAGAGGCAGTAGACCGCGGATTGTTACCTGCTAACAGCGTTAAAGTTGTTGAACCTCAATCAGGTAGGCCTATATCGCTAAAACAGGCTGTAGAACACGGTATAGTTGACCCAAAAACTGGAGAATATAAAGACAAAACTGGAAAGAGAATAAGTCTCGTAGATGCGGCTAAAATAGGACTAGTTGCAGTAGTAGGTGCACCTCTTGTAGCAGCATCTAAAGTCATTCAAGTAGTTAAAAGCACTATGGTAGTAGACCCACAAACAGGTGAAAATATACCCATGGAAGTAGCTTATGAAAGAGGCCTAGTAGATCCAGTAACTTACAAAAAGTACGAGGAATCTATTAGGGACAGGTCACCCGAAACAGAAGTCACTCAGGAAATTAAGACAACTAGCACTAGTAGCGTAACGTATTCACAAGTTACCACAACAAAAACTCTACCAACAGAAACCACTGTAACTGTTGTAGTTGACCCTAAGACTGGTGAAAAATTGCCGATTGAGGTCGCATATGAAAGGGGACTTATTGACCCAATTTCATACAAAAAATATGAACTGTCAATCAGGGAAAGAACTCCTGAATATGCTCAAAAAATTAGTACACCATCATCTAGGGACATTACCTTCACTCAAGTGCCAAGCGCGACCACACCTGATAAAGTAGTTACTATGGTAGTTGATCCCAAGACAGGCGAACAATTACCTATTGAAGTGGCTTATGAAAGAGGTACAATAGATCCCATTACTTACAAAATCTATCAAGACTCACTGGCAATAAATCAACAAGAAATCTTAACACAACCTGGAACTGGAAAATCTGTTCCAAGCACAAGCACGGTTACAATCTCGCAAGTTTCTAAACCAGTATCGGTAGGAGCAGCAGTTTCAGAAGGTTTTATAACTGTTGAATCCATCCAAAATAGTCTTTCAGCTGACAACAGACGAGTTATTGAGACCAACATAATTACTGAAAAGTTAAAATCAAAACCTACTGATGTTATCCAAATTAACAAAACCACTATTAGTGCCAAACCAAAATATAAAGTCAACGTAGGCAGAGAACAAACTCCTGAAGGACAAGTTCTTGAAACCAAACCAATAATATTACAAAAACTTAGAAAACATGTCGTTACTCCGAGTGAAGCTATCGAACAGGGCTTAATAGATAAAGACACTGTCAAAATATTAGAAGCTGTCAAAGTTTATAAAGATGAAAGTGGTTCACCAATTACTCTTGAAGTCGCTATCGAAAAAGGCATTATTGATGAAAATAAGGGTAAAATTGTTGATCCTGTGCGTGGTGATATTATTAATATTAAAGAAGCCATTAAGAGAGGAATCCTTGATGTTGAAGGTCAGGATGAAATATTGATTCCGTTAGCTAAGAGTCTATCTATTCCCGAAGTTTTAGAACAGGGACTCTTAGACCCAGTCACCGGTAAAATAGTTCATCCTGAAACCGGTAACTTACTGACACTGAGAGAAGCAATAATTTGCGATATTGTTGATCCTTTGTCTAGTATAACAATAGCTCCCGGCAAAAAGATAACTTTAGCTGAAGCTATTGAGAGGAATATTATAGATCATGACAAAAACGTAATTAAAACATCTGACGGTCCTCTTGATTTTGTTTCAGCGGTTAACGCTCAGGTGTTCCCTGAATCGGATAACAAACCCGTCATAGACATTCCTCCAGCAGCAATGACACTTAACATTGCAATCAAAAAGAACTTAATTAACCCCCACACCGGAGAGATGAAACATCCTCTAACCGGTGAAATGACACCTGTAGGCGATGCTATTAAAAAGGATTTAATTATGGCCATTCCTTACCCTCAAACATCAGAAACTTTAATACTAGAGGAAGCTCTAGATAAAGGAATAGTTAATCTGAAACAAGCAACATTTACTGACCCCAAGACTAAACAAGTTATGCCTTTGGACAAGGCTTTAGAGCAAGGCTTGCTGGCTGTCAAACCAATGACAGATATGCAAACTACTGGTGTTGTAACAACTATCACTGAAACCTTCACATCGCAGCATACTGTAACAACTAAAATGATTGAACTTCTGGCCGACTATGTACTCGTCAGTTCAAACGAAGTTCAAAATACAAAGACTGGTGAAATAATATCTATCGATGAAGCCCGTCGTCAAGGTATTGTGCGAGACGAACAGACTAGCAAAGAACAATTCATTACTGACACAAATATCAACTTTGAAGACGCTCTTAATCTCGGATATATTAATATCGAAGCTGGCACATTTACTCATCCGAAAACGGGTGAAACAGTTACTATTTCTGAAGCAGTTACTAGCGGGCTATTAAATACTGAGGTACCCACCGATTCTGGTAAATCTAGTCCACAAAAACAAGTTCTAGATATGTTAGATCTAAACGAGGCATTTGAACTCTTGTTCGATGAAAAGACCCAAAAATTCAGAGATCCAAAATCACCCAACAAGGTTATGACTTTCAAAGAAGCTCTCGAAAAGAAGGTAATTAATCCTGATTCTGTTATTTACAACGTAAAAGCTGGTAAACCAGTAACTCTCAAAGAAGCATTAAATTCAGGATTGATTGATAAAAAGACAGGAAAAGTAAAAGAGCCTAAGACTGGCAAGTCGGTAGATATTAAAAAAGCTGCTAAGATGGGCTTGATAGCTGTTGTTGCAGCACCAGTATTAGCTGGTATGGCAGTTGTGCAAGGAGCAAAGTCAGTAACAAGCAAAATTATGCAGCCTAAGCAAGAAAAGGCCATCGAATCTCCTAGTCGTATTGCAACATCGGAGAAAACTACAAGGTACGAACCAGATGAAGATGATAAAGACAAAAAGCCAATTGGCAAAGATAAAATACCTAAAGACCAGCCTGATAAACAAGAACAAGAAAAATCGCAAACAGCACAACCAGCATGGAAGAAACCAACACCAGCGCCTACTGATAAGATTGCACCAGTTGACAAAAAAGTTATGGTTCATGGTAAGGAACCTTCAAGCCAGGTTTCTGAAAAATACGATATCAAAGAAGAAATTGTTACAAGACAAGACCCTACTCGAGAAATAACTAAAGAAGAAGTTGTAATTGACAAGAAAACAGTAACAATTAAGAAAGAATTAAGTCCTGATGATGTTTCTTCAATCGAACCGAAAGACGTTCTAAAACCAAGACAAGTTGAAGATCGAAAACCTGATGTAGTGGGTAGTAAAACTGTTGTTACAGAAACAACAACCGTACATAAAGAAATACCTGAGAAACCGAGCCAGGCAACACTAAAAGAACTTGATATTCAACCTAAGCAAGTTATGGAAAAACCTAGTCCAATCAAGGACATCGAGCACGTAGTCTTCGAAGAAAAACCAGCTGTAGAAGAGTTTGTAGAAACTATAGTTGAGGGTGGTAAAGTTATCACCATAACAAAGACTGTAGTTTCAAAAACTACGACTGATATTCCAGAGGGATTATCTCCTAAAGAACCAATTGTTCAGTCACCTAAAGATCAACCTGAGAAACAAGATAAAGAAAAGACTCCAACTACAGAGAGCAAAACAATTGTTCAAGAAATGAGGACTGTAGTAACTCCTGCAGGTCCTGAAAAAGTAATAGAAACACCTAAAGACAAATTAACATCACAGATAACATCACAAAAATCAGAAGATTTAGTACCTAAATACGACGCATTTACGAAATTCGATGAGGGACCAACCGTTCAAGAAATTCATGAAGTTACTCCAGACGGCAAAGAAATTACTAGAATAGTTACAACAACTACTTCTAAGTCGGAACCTTCAGAATACGTAACTGAGCATAGTAGCACGGTAATAACATCATCAACATCAACACTGACTACTGTTGAAATAACACAGAATGAATCTACCTCGTACCAAGTAATCACTGAAGAAGTTAGTGGGCCAAAAGACTTTACAGAGACAGTCATACAAGAATATCAAGTTACTGAAGCACCAGATGAGATTGATGATATTCAATTAACACCACAACAAAAAGTCTCTCGTGATAGCGAAGTTGCCAAGGATGTGTCGCTCGGTAAACCAGACGAATCACAAAGAGATCCAAATGAAAAACCGGGGAAAGGAAAAGATCAATACGCTGCTAAAGCTAAAACCCCAGAATTTGGTGAACGAAAAGAACTTGAACCTGAGAAACCCTTAGAAGTAGCCCCAGGTGTCATTTACGATCCAAACACTTCAGTTGTTATTTCGACAAAGGAAGGCGTGGCTGAAAATCTATTGGAAGCAGTCAACAAAGGTATTGTTCCTGCGGATACTGTTAAAGTGGTTGAACCAAAGACAGGTAAAGAAATTACTCTAAAAGAAGCTATCACTAAAGGAATCGTTGATAGCAAAACTGGTGAAGTGAAAGATAAATCAGGTAAAAAGATGACTATAGCAGATGCTGCAAAGATTGGTTTGATAGCTGTAGTCGGTGCCCCTGTTTTGGCTGCAGCTAAAGTAGTGCAAGTGGTCAAGCAGGCTATCGTAGTTGACCCCAAGACTGGAGAAAAGCTTCCATTAGACCAAGCACACAAGAGAGGTCTTGTCGACGCTGATACTTATAAGAAGTATGAGGAAATGATCAAGACACAAACTCCTGAAGAAATAGCAACTGAAGTATTTGAACAAACTATTTCTAAACGACCTGGAGAAGTTACATTCACGGAACAAATTGTTGAAAATTATACTACCACTACTACTACCACAACACCAGGAGAAATAGTAATCACAACAACAACGGAGTACACAAAACCTGTAGTTTCTGAAATTACTACTACCACTGTAGAACAAAAGGTAATAGAATTCGGCAAAACAACTCCAGTAAATGTACATGACGGCAAATCGGTTTCTGCGATGCTTATCGATGCAGAAAGACAGCCTTTGAGAGTAATTGATGAGATCACAGAACAAAATGTAACTAAAGAAAAGGCAGAACCACTTAAACCGCTCTATGAAAATATTCAATTAATTGATGCTATTGCTCAAGGTAAAATCGAGCCCAAAGTTTGTAGGATTATTATTAATGGTGTCGAATCCCCACTCACAGTCCAAGACTCATTAGAACAGGAACAAATAAGTAGGTTCGCTCCAGTAGATGTTATGTCCAAAAACTGTGTCGTGTTACGCGAAGTTAAACCTAATTATACCGTTGCTATTTCACAAAGAATTACCCCTGAAGAATTATCGGAAATGGGTGTATATGATATTGAAAAACAAATATTCTTACATCCTGAAACCGGCGCGAAAATCACATTTGAGGAACTCGTCTACGGTTTACAGATTTTCGACCCAGAAACGATATTAGTAAAAGACCTAAGCTCCAAATCAGATGATTACATTACCTTTGATGAAGCTATTGCCAGGCCTGTAATAGACAAAACAACTGGCCATATGGTTAACCCTAAGACCGGTAAACGCGTACCTTTCTTAGAGTGTGTACAGTTAGGATGGATAGTTGAGAAACCAGAGGACGTTACTGTTCCTGAACAGGTTACTATTGAATCTGCGCTAGAGCAAGGTTTGTATAATCCGAAAACAGGAGAAATCAAAGACATTAATACTGGTGCATTAGTACCAATCGGACAAGCTATCGAAAAGGGATTAGTTGATCAAGAATCATTACTTATTAAAGTTCCTCGTACTAATGAAGTCATTACTCTATCTGACGCTATCGAGCGTAATATTGTCGAAATTCACGAAGGTGTCATAACGATAATAGAAACTCAAGAAATAATTGAAATAACTGTAGCCATACAACGTGGATTACTTACTGTAATTCGTAAACCCATTTCTATCGTGGCTGTCATCGACAATGATATGTATGAACCCAAATCTGGTAAAATAAAGGACAAAGTAACGGAACAACTAGTTACTGTAGGCGATGCAGTCGATAGAAACATCGTTCATCCAACAATCTCTGAAATCAAGGATACTGTCTCAGAAAAATTCATTTCTCTGTCGGAAGCTCTTGATACTAAATTAATTGATCCAGAAACAGGTAAAATTAGAGATAAAAGGACTGGTAAAGACATTCCATTAGATGACGCGTTAAAGAAGGGATTGGTCGCAACTAAGGCAGTGACATTCTCTCTATTCGATATTATAGAATTAGGATATTATTCACCTGAATCTGGAAAAATCATGAACCCCAAGACCGGTCAATTAATCACATTGGGTGAAGCTATTAAAGATAAATTGGTTGATCCATCGGATGTTAAAATCAAAGATGACAAGTCAGAGGCCGTCGTACCTTTCGATAAAGCGGTTAAAACAGGCCTATTAGATTTAGAAAAGGGTGTGATTACATCTCCCTTATGCAACTTAAAAGACGCGTGTGATAAGGGATATTTACTTAGTGACAAAAAACCATGGACGTTACAAGAAGGTCTGGTACAAGGCTTCTACGACCCAGAAACCGGATTGTTGACTATAAATGACGTGACAATGACTCTAGAGGACGCGATTAAAATAGGTAACATTAACCCTGAGGCTCTCACTGTTAGGAACTCTATTACCGGAGAAATTATTTCATTAGCTGATGCCATCAAGGCTGGTATTATTGATTCAAAGGAAGGTAAAGTTCGAGACCCCATTCACGGTGATAAGATTTCCCTTACTGACGCTTCGGAGCGTGGTCTAATCGTACCGGCTAAACGTAAACTTAGTTTGCCTGAAGCTGTATTCAAAGGCTTTTACGATCCTAAAACTGGCAAGTTCTCTAATCCTCTGAGCAAAGAAAAGATACCAACAGACAGAGCGATTAAGAAACGTTTAATTGATCCACAGTCTACTCTGGTACACGCCGCTGGTAAAGTAATACCCTTCGAATTCGCAGTGGATAGGGGAATTATTGACAGTAGAACAGGCACAATTAGGTTAGGTGATGAAAATATTGACTTCCGTGAAGCTTTTGAGAGAGGAATCCTCGTGGAGGTTCGTAAACCGATGTCTCTCATCGAAGCACTCGAGAAAGGCGTTTATAATGAAATAACTGGACTATTCATGGATCCTCAAAGTGGCAAAAAGTACACACTTGTTGAGGCCATTAAATTGAACTTGGTTGACGCACATTCGGTTCACATCTTGGATAATAGGCTAGGCAAATGGGACAAGATCACTCTACCAGAATCCCTAGAAACTGGTGTCATTGATGACCAGACTGGCAAGATAAGGAATATTAACAGTGATAATGAAGAAATCAGTCTTCGTAAGGCTTTCGAAATAGGTCTGCTAGTAGACAGTAAGGCACCTATCAGCCTTCAACGTGCGTTACACCAGGGACTATACGATGACAGCACTGGTAAAATTATCGACCCCGCTACCAACCGCAAAATTACTTTACACGAGGCCCTCCGAAGGTCTATCATTAGCCCTAAATACCTTTGCTATTTTGATAAGAAATCTGAGAAACCTTTGTCTTTGGGTGATTGTTGTCGCAGTGAGATAATTGATAGGAGAAGCGGCAAATTCCATGAACCCGGTTCTGACGTTCAAGTCTCCTTGTCTGAAGCAATGAGCTTAGGTCTTATTGTTGATATTGAAAGCGCAGGATTCACTCTCTACGACGCTTTAGCGATGAACATGTACAGTATTAATGAGTTAGCATTTGTACACCCTGTGTCGGACAGGCCAATTTCCCTCAAAACAGCTATCACCGAGGAATTTATTAACCCAGAAACATCATTAGTGAAACATATTCCAAGCAGTAAATATATCAAACTCAGTGAAGCTATTTCAAGTGGTATTGTCGATGATGAAAACAGCATTTACATCCTACCAAACGGTAATCAGATCAATCTGCTCGACGCTAAACATCGTGGTCTTATAGTAACAACTAAAAAGAATTTAAGTCTCGAAGAGATTATTAGAAATGGTCTCTTCCGAGCCGATAACGGTAAAATTGTTGATCCTAGCACCAATGAATTCGTTGACATCAACAAGGCTATAGAAACTAACTTGCTCAATCCAGATCTTACCGTAGTTAAAGATAACTTCACAAATAAGTTCAAACCTCTACCAGTCGCTATTCAACAAGGTGATGTAGACGTCAGTAAGGGTAGGGTCATTGACACCAAAGCAAAGAAAACTTACAGCTTAGATATTGCTTTCGACAAAGGTCTTCTCGTTACTGTAATCCAACCCATTACATCCCAAATGGTAATTAAGAAATACGTATCCGACTCTGCAGCCTCTAAAGAACCAATTCTTAGGGAATTCACATTAGGCGAAGCCATAACGTACGAATTTATCGATCCTGAAACGGCTGTAATCAAAGATCCTCACAAGAACAAATACATTCCATTAAAATTAGGTATCACTGAAGGAATTATCGATAAAAACGCGAAGGGTTCGTTTGACACTCAAAATAGGTCACAAACGCTTTGCTTCGTCTTTGAAAATGGTTTGATTGTGTATGTCCGCGAACCTCTAACGTTTGAGCAAGCAATCGAAAACGGTCACTTGAACGTAGCTACCGCTCGATTCACTGATCCTCACTCCAAAGAAGTTCTTACTATTAGAGACGCGGCCACATTAGGCTACATAGACCCCGACACAGCACTCATAAAAGATAATCTCAAGAAGAGGTTGGTCAAACTCCCTGAGGCATTCCGCAAAGGCCTTATGGATGCTGAGAAGGGCAATATTCTAGACACAGAGACCTCTAAATTGAACACCTTAACGGCTGCCATTGAGAGCGGGCTCCTTATGACTCCTAAAAAGAGCTTCACCTTGATAGAAACCTTAAACTTCGGTATATACAATCCAACAACCGGAGCTCTTAACGATCCCTTCATTACCACAAGTGTGATGGATCGGAAGAGGTTGAACTTAGGCGAAGCTATTGCACAAGGAATCGTAGACCCGTCAAGTACTGTTGTCAAAGAACCCGAGACAGGAAAGATATGGCCATTGGTACAAGCGATAGAACAGAAGCTAGTTGATCCCGTCGAAGGCAGGCTCACCATAGATCCAGTCAAATCGATCAGTCTGGACTTAGTCAAAGCTCTGAAGAAGGGCTACTTGCTGCCAGCAGAAACGAGGGTAAGTTTTCTTCTTATTTTGCTTTCGTCTTTGTGCTTCTATCAAGCAAAGGTGTTGCTTTACATCTTCCTACTTCCGTTCTTAGAAGGTGATCTCTATCTAAAACGTTTGGCTTGAACATTGGCATGGCACGACCCACCGGACTTTTAGTGTCAACTTTCGGGGTTGTTGAGCAAATTGGTGACGTCACAGTCGTGTACATTGTGGCCTACACTAAACGACATTACATACAACATAACTTAGACATTTCAATACTTATAGATATAGATATTCTCTTTGAAAGTAGTGGCAGCACTTATACATACTATATTATTCACGTACATTTTTGATTTCAGTAAGGTTAGCTTTGAACTTCTTAGACGAGATATTGAGCTTATAAAGTAGTGTAAAACTTCAGTGCCTTGTGTTGTCCTTAAATGCTTAATATAGGTTAGACCGCTCATCAATCGCTGGTCTTTCGCCGAAGGACTAGCGATTGTGCAGTGTGCTTACCACCCATTGTACTAAGGCTCGATGTATGTTGTTTTTTATTTCCAGCCGTTGCCTGCGATGCTAAAGAACCCTTTTGAGCTAAATCGTGAATGCTTGCCTGTGAGGGATCATATTAACGACGATATAAAGAACCATCACCGTTTCGCCAAATACCTAACCTCCCATTCACATTGTGCTAAGAATTTTGAGGTCGCGATGGTGGGTTCGAGGGGCCCACTCGACCTATCAGCTTTATTATGTTCGCTTCCATTAAAAACCAGTGTACTATGACTGCTGGTCCCGTTCCGTTTTAGATTCTCTCCTAGAGTTCAAATTCGAACGACATACTCATTCCTTGGACCTGTGCTCACATGTTTTGGAATGCATGAACAAAGCTATGCTCTTGTGACGTTGATATAAGGCGGAAATTCGCAAACATTCACAATATCGAAATGGTAAAACATTTTCAACACACAAACACGGAAGGTAGTATTTATTCATTATCGTCTTTATTTGAAAAGGAATAAGATCGGTAATGTGTTTAGCATACGTTACACGAATTATGCGACGTAGGTGACTATGTCGTTAATTGTCATATGTTTTGTATTACTTAACATTTGCAATACATTCACCTCTTCGTGTGTATTCAAACGTTTTAAATACAAAATCTTTGATAATGAAGTGACGTTTGTACACTACGTCAAATATTTTGTTGAACGTAAACTAAATATGTTAACGGTTATAATGTGATTTCATTCTGTAAGTAATTAATTTGTAAAGAATTCTTAACACTTGAATGGTCAAAGTTTTCATTGGACAGTTTTATATAAGTGTTTTGCTATAAATATTTTAATATGAAACTTATATGAAATTGTCCTTTCCAGTGAATTCTCCGACGATTGAAGTGTTAACTTTAATGTAAATGAAATCGCATTTTTAAATATTATTCAAATGTAAAATATGTTCGTCGTCTGTTTACGTGTAAATTCTTGATCTGATCTTAAGCAATACTTCGTTTTGTACTATTCAAGAATACTTACTATTTATTTATTTACTTACTTTTCACTGTTCAAAAATACTCTTTCAAAGTTTCAGATTTCCTCGAAGGTATTCTTTAACTTATATTTTTATTCCTACTTTAACAAATAACTCTAATACAAACATTAATTTTAAGATAATATCAGAAGATGTTGATACCATAGATAAGCGCAAAAAGATTAAATATCAGAAATGTTTTTTTAAAGTGGCAATGATTAAGTTTAGTTCTGTATTCTCCCGCGACAATGGCGGTAGTAAAAGTTGTTACTTTTTAAAATATTTCTGATGTTTGCTAGCAATATATTATTACACTGCTTGCATGTTTCGCTTGGCATGGTTATCTTTCTGTTCGTTCGCAACCTTCGGTCCTGTTGTGAATCTGTCATCTCATTCTGTGTCATATTGGCTGTCTGTTGTCGCCTTTTGTTTGAAATTGATTTCGACTTCGCTTTCTGTCTGCGTAGTAGTTGTTTAATTATTCTTTTACAGGTACTCTACTGGTCTGCATGAGCTATGAATCTCATGGGGCATGTATTAAACGTTTTGCAACAAAATAAAATAACTTTTTATGTATTATAACATCATACTGTTGCTCGTATTTTAATGCATTACTACTTGAAATGTTGCAAAGCGTTAATGTATAAAAATGTACTTTTATATCTGAATATGTCTTGTACAGTTTATTATGCATTTCAATGTTAAAATCACTTTGTTAAGTGATCGCACAGAGTAGATAGTCGAGCATTGTACAATTTGCTGTAGTATAGATGCACTATGGAGCTCTGAGAGCAGTTTTTAATATTTATTAGGAATGTATACTAATGTGTTTATTTTATGTGTAGCAAGCAGTGGAAGAGAAATACAGGCTTTGTGATGAGACATTGTCTAAGTTACTGGAATGGATCGCCGTTGTTGAAGAAAGGCTTGCGAACCAAGAAGCAGTTAAGGAAGACATGGATGAACTGCGCAACCAGATCAATATTCTTAAGGTACTGGTGCAATGTTCAGTTTAAAATTAGTTTGTTTTATGGGATAAGTCGGTAAACGAGTAGACGGATCACCTGATGGTAAAGAATCGGCGCCGCCCGCACACTTAAAACACCAGAGACGTCACAAGTATCATCAGAATACTTGAGTATGATTATTCACTGTCAAGAAACTAAATAAACGCTTTATTAGAAGTAGACAATGCATAGTACATTGTCCATATAGCTGGTGAAAGGAATATAATTTAATAATATAATTTAATAAAAAAGTGGATATAATTTCACGGCAATACCCATTGTAATAGTTCTTAGTTTAACGGTTTTTTTTAGTTGCGATATGTTCTGTGCTCATACTTACGATATGGTCTTCACCCAGTCGCGGAGAACCTAACGGGTAACCGGGGCTCCGGCTCGACGTGCAGGAGAAGGAACGGGGTGGTTCTTAGTCAGTAAGAGTCTGACACTCCCTCCCGCCTCACCCAGGCGGGATCAGTAATTCGATGATTTACCCCACTTAAAAAAAATACCCATTATAAAAGTTAATTCACCTTTACCTCACATTAAAATGGATTCTAATTAAGTTTTATTATCTGCAGCTCATCAAGGATGACTTGGAGAGTCACCAGCGCCAAGTATCTGCGTGTGCCGACCAGGCCAAGCAGCTGCTCGTCTCCGGCGGAGATGTGCTGGCACCTCATGAGGTAATACATTGAATATATCCTTAATAAGAGTAGGAGTGGGAGATTTTAAGAGTGTAGAGAATAGAGATAGAAATAAAGATGGAGTGTCTCACATTGTGTATAGCTTGTGTTTGTTTTTCTTTTTAACCGATTTCAATGTAGGTTATGAACTTACATTTATTTTTAAAGTAAGAAAATCTATACCAACGTTTACATAAATATTTTTTAATGTTTTCTTAGTTGTTTAAGATGAGCTTCTTTTTTATTCCCAAATCCTATAATTTTAACGTATCAAAACCTGACTCTCAGATATCAGGACAGTCATATGCTTCTAATAAATAAACTATAAAATAGATAGACCTGTTCACCTCCTATTGTCTCACACGCCTGCACACATCGTCTCACTACATTGAACACTACCAATCATTCATTCGTCCATTGTTCTAACTCACTTGTGTACCACTAGGTGGCAGCACTGGAGCGTGGCGTCCGTCAGCTGAAACAACGCTGTGACAAGTGCACGGAGAAATGTGATAAGATGCTCAGGAGATTGGCTGCGGCTAGAGATGAGCTTGGAAAGTTCACGTATGTATTTAACTGATGCTATATTATTTTTTTGGTTGTGTTATTATAAGTCCCCTGTGTGGCTTGAAATTAGTTGAGTTACCTCGTCAAACAGAGTAAACCGTCTTTTTTTAAGTTATTTGTTTATATGTATGTATTGTGTCTTCTTATTCTTTAAATGGTTACTTATTTTGAATTAAGACATAGCGTCAAAAAAAGAAGTTCTCAAATATAAAATCCCTTTTTTTATACCACGACGGTGGCAAAAAAGCACACGGCCCACCTGATGGTAAGCGGTTACCGTGGCCTATGTACGCCTGCAACACTTGGGGCATTACATGCGTCTTGCCGACCCTTATGAAACCTATTCACTCCCCTCTTGAAGAACCCCATGTTGTAGCACACTGGGAAAACGACAAAATATAGGTAACCTTGGTGTCGACAATTCGACATATCTAGTGACGAAGATAAGGCCAAGCTGGCATCTAAAAACTTGATGTGCTAAACAGAGTGAAGCGATACTTCCCGCCGGGACAAAGACTGCTTTTATATAAATCCCTGTAAAATACACCTAAAATACTTAAATACCCATTTGTCTCTAGCAACGAACTAAATACCTTCAACACCTGGATGGAAGGCGCATACCGTACTCTGGAAGAAAAGGAGGCAGCACTCTCCAAGCTGAACAGTCTACCGAACCAGAGCGAGGAGGTCAGGGAGTTCGTGAGTGACGTCATCGCTCACCAAGCTGACCTTCGCTTCATTACCATGTCAGCTCAGAAGTTCGTTGATGAGAGCAAGGTTTGTAATCGTTTTTTTAACCTGTGAAATTGCCTTCGCAAAATTTTTACACAATTGATTCTTGATTAGGTATGGTGTTAAGTTGGGTGATTACTAATTTTAAGTACAGTATGTAGTAATTTTAGATTTGACTCTTGGTACATAAAGCTTAGGATATTCGAAATTGTGCCATGCGCACTTCTTACCTGGTAAAATACTAGAGTTTCAAAGACACGAGATCAGTTAATGTCATTACAACAAGAGTAATAGATTCTTACATTTGCAGTATAGTGTACAGTCGACATTAAAGATTAAAGTTAAATTATTAAGAAACAATTAAGAATTATTGAATTCATTCATTCATGTCAGCTTTTTAACTACATTTTCAATTTCTCTCACCAGGAATTCCTCTCGATCCTAAACGAGTACCGAACGTCCCTACCGTCCCGGCTGTCCCACATCGCGGCGCGCACAGAGAGCGGTGTCCGCGAGGGCGCGGGCGCGGCCCGGCGGCGCCACGCCGACCTGTGCGCGCGCGCGCAGCGCCTGCAGGACTGGCTGCGCGGCGCCGCAGACGTCTCGCGACATTACCACGACGCCCTGCAGCGGGCCGGCAAGTGGATCAATGAGGTTTGTCTTGACTTTTTTAATTTGTATCTTATCCCTTACAGTTTAGGGTTGTAAAACTAATTCTGCTTAGTTTTATCTTAGCTTTTTTACTTTTACAACCCTAATAATTAATTGAGTGACACATTAATCTGAAATGGACTTTATTCTAATCATCATAAAACTCATTTTCCAATGTATTCCTCTAGATCGAGCCACAAGTCCGCTCGGTACTATCAGAGCCGGTCGGCGGTGAGCCTCGCGCGGTCGAGTCTCAACTGTCGAAGGCTAAGACGCTTCACAACGAGATCGTCTCACAAGGACGACTTATTGATAATGCTAAAGATGTAAGTATTGTTAAAGACTTTATTATAGTGATAGAAAGGTTTAAATTGCTGTGAATGATATGAGTAAATATACACATAAGACTTGCGACTTTATGGGTGTGTGAATAAAGTTTAAATTACAATGACTAGTACGCCAAGAAGAAGTTAGAAAAAATACTATGATTACTAAATTGGTTACTTACCATAGCACAACCTTTAGCCATGGTAGACAGAGTGTAAACTTTCTTTCCATAATTCTATTAAATTGAAAATTATATCAGGCAACTGTTTGACGGAGGGAAACTTCAAAAGTCGCCTATCTTATAGTGGCACCTGGCTCTCTACATAGACAAGACACACAGCTTTGCATGCAGAGCTTGTTAGGAGACAAATATAATGTTATACAAAACTAATGTCGCGGAGAACCTAACGGGTTACCGTGGCTCCGGCTCGACGTGCAGGAGACGAAACGGGGTGGTTTTTATTCAGTAAGAGTCTGACACTCCCTCCCGCCTCACCCAGGCGGGAGCAGTCATTCGATGATTTTCCCCCCTTAAAAAGAATACAAATCTAATACCCACTTCCCATTTCAGGCATGTGAGCAACTAGTCAAATCTCTGGAAGGTAACCTGACACCTTCGGAGATCCGTCAGCTGGAAGTACCAGTGATAGATCTGACGTCACGGTACAAGGACATTAGTGACGCAGTCGGGGCGCGGTGCTCGGACCTCGAAGCTGCACTACTGCAGTGCCAGGGCCTGCAAGACGCCGCTGAGACACAGGCGCACTGGGTTGGACAGGCAGAGAGCTTGTTTAAGTAAGTTCGGGTGATTTTTATATTGTACTGTTATTATGGTACTTCTATGTAGTTTTTTATGTGATAACAGTTTTGGTGTTCGATTCCTGAGTGAGGTAATTTTTAATTGATCATAAAATTCCGAAGATTAAATAACGTGAAGCTTGAGGATTTTTCATTAATTAAACCCAAAGTTTAAAAGTGATTTGACTATTACTCTACATATTACTGCTCATATTGTAAAATACTAAAATATGTTTAATATCAGACAAAATAAAACCTAATAATTGAAGCTTAAAATCAAGTAAAATTAGGTTTTATTTTGTCTGATATTAAACATATTATACTTTATTTTACCTCTCAAGAAATCCACTAAGTATTTCATTCACAAATACCTAATCTTTGACAATCTTTCAGGAGCCAACAAAAACCAGCATCCCTAATCAGGGAACGTTTGGACGAACAAATCCGTGAGCAACGCATTAGTATTGGCGAGTTGGAGGCTCGTCGGCCAACGTTGGCCAAACTATTGGCCAGCGCTCGCCAAGCTGCACTGACGCCATCTAACGCTAGAATCGCTAAGAAACTTGAGCAGAGAGCCGAGGATATTTATGCGAAGTAAGAGATGATTTTTTATATGTTTTTTCATTATGTAGAGTGTTAACTAAAATCGAGGGTTACTCACGGGAAAATACTGAGAAAAACTCTACTAGTTTAGAACCACAGAGTAACCTGATTTTTAGTTAATTTTGTATGTCTCACGATAGTTATTATAGAAACTTATGTAGACTGTTTTATCATAATACTATAATATAGAGTAAAAGCACCTTAAAAAATACAAATAGATTATTCTACTGAAAAGTTCAATTATATATAATTATTTCAAAATAATATCGAACTGCATTCCCAAATTTTAAAATAATTGCATGGACCAGAAATTATGGTCGCTATACAAGAAAAGAAACTCGCTTAGTTTAATCGTAGTTCATTCCAAGAAAATATTGATTTTGCTCAATAACATTGCTATGTTTATTACTTATAGAAAACAAATGCTAGGTACAGAAATGAAAAAAAAAATAAGCATTTTAGACAAATCCGTAATGAAAACCTCCATCCATAGTGTATCGTCCGCTAGAATGCTTACCTTTATCTCTATAGGACATTGAAATAATTTTATTTATTTATTTATATTTATATAAATAGAACGGTACAAAAAATCACACGGTACAAAAAACACAACTCGATAAATATGCAATTGAAAGAAAGAATATATATAAACACTTAACCATTATTAGATACTATTTCGTTCGTAGGTTCGTTCATCTCTTTCGCAAAACGTTAAAGCATTTTGACAAAAAAAAAACGATAAAGCAACTTTAACATGACCTTTTTCCTTCTAGATACGAGAAGCTAGTGGAAAGATCATCGAAGCGCAGCGAGTTCCTGGAGGAGGTGTCGTCGGAGCTGGCGCTGTTCTGTGGGCAGGCCGCCTCGCTCGACGCGGCGCACGCGCAGCTCCTGGACCAGGCCGACACCAGGGAACTCGCCAGGATGCCGGCTGAGGAACTTGGCGGGAGACTGGCCCAGTTGGCTAATTACAGGTGAATTTTGTAAAGACTAACCGCTGTACTTTAAGTCATCATTGATACTCAACCCATCATCATCATCAACAGCCTATAAGTGCCCACTGCTGAGCAAAGCCTCTTCTCACACGGAGAAGGTTTGAACATTAATCACCACGCTTGCTCATTGCGGGTTGGCAATTACAAACTTTAGAAATTATAAGCCCAGATTTCCTCACGATGTTTTCCTTCACCGTTTGTCAGTGGTGTCTAAATAATCTTAGAAAGTACATATAATTCGGAAAAGTCGTATTGGTACTTGCCGTTGGTAGGTTTCGAACCAGCATTCTCATGCATGAGAAGCGGGCGTCTTAATCCTCCGGGCCACCACGACTTACTCAACCTAATTCTTTGCAATTATTTTACAAATTCGTTACTATAAGACAGTTTAAAATCATTAAATGTCTCTAAATTCGACAGTAATTGATACAAGAGTAAGATATATCTAAAACATAGTGACAGTCGGTTTGCCATTCATATTAATAAAGGTCACAAACCTGTATAGAATCCCTTCTTTGATTCCCGGTTAAAAAACTTTGTCAGTAATCAATTTTATTTAGGTTTGTCATCATTTTTTAATACATACCTCACTTCTACACATTTTATTAACTATTTGTATAATTAAAACACATTCTCATTTTATTTCACAGAGACAAACAAATGCCATTGCTAGAGGAATGCTTGCGTAATGGCAAACAACTGATTTCCAAGAAGGATGTCACCGACACCCATGTTATAAGGGACAGGATGAAGGTACGTAATGCATGTTTACTATTATACTATACTATATTCAGACCAATTTTATTCACCAAACTGTTTACAAATGCACGTCCAGTAAAAATGTTCTTTGCGCAACAACGCAATATTTTGCGCAACAACACAATATTTTGCGCAACAACGCAATATTTTGCGCAACAACGCAATATTTTGCGCAAGTAGGAACAAAAGTTTGCGCTACTGGAAATAAAAGCAAGCGCAAAAATTATACGCCTTTGTAGTTGAAATTAATTTTGTTGTCTTATATTTAGGCTTTGGAGAACCAGTGGCGCGATTTCAATGCTACTCTGGAAGAGAAGCAGAAGCTGTCCAAGCAGAGAGCCGACCAACTCAACCAATACGAGTCGCTCAAGATACAAGTAAGTATAATTTTGTAAACTGCATAAATGAAGACAAGATTTATGTGATTTTCTTTCACAATAACATATCATCACGCCTTTTATCCCTGAAGGGGCAGTCAGAGGTTCACATTACGGCACTTAATGCCACTGTACAATGTAACACCCACTTTTCACTATTTATGTTATGAGTCTCTTGTAATGGGGTTGAGCCTATTGCCATATACCGGGCACAATATCAGACTTCGTGCTGCTACTGAGAGTTTTATTTTAAAAAGCCCAGTGATACTTTGTCCGACCTGGGAATCGAACCCGAGACCTCTTGTCCGGTTGTCGCAGTCTTATTTTCTTATAGATACACGTCTAGCTACTTCCGTGCGGTTTCACACGCTCTGCTCAGCTCAGCTCCTATAGGTCGTAGCGTGATGTTTTATAGACTATAACCATCCTCAATAAATGCACTATCCTACACAAAAAGAATTATTCAAATCAGACTAGTAGTTACGGAGATTAGCGCGTTCAAATAAACAAACAAAAAACAAAATCTTCCGCTTTATATAATACATAGTATAAGATTCTGTACGTGAATACTTTAATATGATTCCTATTGTGTATATAGGTTGTACAGCGAAACCTTACTAAGTCCCCCTCTTTCCTCCAGGTGCTAGACTGGCTCCAATCGATGGAGAGTCGCGTCACCCGCCTGCAGCCTGTCGCAGTGGACCTCGACGTCATCAAACAACAACAAGACGAACTCAGACCTCTCGCCAAGGAGTATAGAGACTTCTCTATTACTATTGATAAGGTATATTCAGAAAATATATGCAAGAAACTATAATAATGAATTACCGTATCATTTTGAAAAAAAACATTATCATCGTTTTAAATAATAAACAAAAGAGTTGTGATTTATTTTTATACATAGTTGCATTCAACTAGTAAAATAAATAAAAGTCACAAAGTCTCAGTTTAATAACTCAAATAGTTTTTAAGTTATTCAACATTTAAAATCAAATTGCGGTCAAATGACTACTCCCGTCTTTCTAGTGTTAAAGAGACAAATATGTCTTCTGTTATTTCTAAAACTAGAAAATTCAAAAGTACTTTTTAGTAAAAACAACTTTAGATAGAACGTCAGTATTATGAAATGAACTTTATTGTCCCACGAATATAGTTGTTTTTACTGACGTAAATGTAATAACAGAAATCTCAATGATACCATTGCTCAAATGTAAATAAAATCTCAATGATATCATTGCAAAATCAACTGTAATAGTCATTAAATACGGTTAAAATTACAACAAAACTTTGCAGTCACTAATAACCTTCCTTCCCCAGGTGAACGAGGCCGGCGCAGTGTATGAGACACTGACCCGCGGCGACCGCGCCGACAGCCCGCACCGGAGGCGACAGATATACAGCCCCACTAAACGACAGACTCCCAGTAAGATATACACATTATTTACTTACTTATATTTTATGAAAATAATTATGGAAATGTAAATATTACCTCTTTTGGGCACCTTATATCGCGACATAAATTACTACTGCTGGTCGTGGTGGTCTATACGTAATGAACTATACTTGTGGTCGTGGTGGCCCGGAGGTTTAAGACGCCCGCTTCTCATGCATGAGGGTGCGGGTACGAAACCTACCAACGGCAAGTACCAAAGTGACTTTTTCAGAGTTATATGTACTTTCTAAGATTATTTAGACACCACTGACAAACGGTGAAGGAAAACATCGTGAGGAAACCTGAGCTTATAATTTCTAATTATAAGTTTGTAATCGCCAACCCGTATTGAGCAAGCGTGGTGATGCTCAAACCTTCTCCGTGTGAGAAGAGGCTTTGCTCAGCAGTGGGCATTTAATGGCTGTTGTTGATGATGAAGATGATGATCTCACGACAACGTTATGCTATTATGATTTTATACACGAAAGCCAATACTATAATGAAACTTATCTCCCCCCAGGTCGCACGCTGGACGGTCGGTCCCCGTCCCCCAGTAAGGGTCACGGTCTAGTAAGTCCGGGCTCTACACACTCCACCTCTAGCGGGTTCTCGTCACGACGCTCCAGCCAAGACGGGTTCCATCTTGAAGGTATGTCCAATTTTTTATTAGAAGCATTTCGATGTAAAGACAATCTATTGTCTAATAATCTCAATTTACTTTTATTGAATTCGATTCGAAGTAACAAAAAAAAAACATATTTTTTTACGGGTATAAATAACCATAAAGATTAGTTTAAAATAGTTTTTGAAAAGTTGTCCAATCCCTTATTGCCGAACTCGAACAAAGAAAATCTCACTTTTTTCCAAACCAATGATTAAACTTGCGGTCCATGGCCCTCTACGGCGCCCCTGTTTGGGCGCCGAACTTGTTGCGGCGTCCTGCTCGGACGCTGCTCATGTCACAGAGGGTCATGGCGATCCGAATGATCCGCGGATACCGCACGATCTCTGGGGAGTCGGCGAACCTCCTTGCCGGATTACCGCCGTGGGATCTGGAGGCGAAGGTGCTCGCGCGCGTGTATCGCATGCGCGCGGAGGCACGTCGCCGGGGCGAAACTCCTGTGCCGCGCCAGATAAGTGCGTGGCGGGATGAGCTCCGGCGCGATCTCATGGCGGAATGGCAGCAACGACTGTCGCAACCGAGGGCTGGGCTCGCTACCATTGCAGCGGTAAGACCCCTCTTTGAGGAGTGGCTTGAGAGACGCTACGGCGTCCTCACCTACCGCCTGACGCAGGTCCTCACCGGACATGGAAGTTTCGGGAGGTACCTGTGTCTGATGGGGCGGGAGGAAACGCCCGGGTGTCATCACTGCGAGGACCGCCCTGAGGACACGGTGGAACACACCGTAGCGGAATGCCCTGCGTGGGCTGAGCACCGCCGTGCCCTCAGGGAAGTGATCGGCGATGGCGACCTCTCGCGTCCGGGCCTAGTGCAGGCCATGATGCGGAGCGAGGGGGACTGGGATGCCGTCTCCTCCTTTTGCGAAGCAGTCATGCTAGCTAAGGAGGAGGCGGGACGCGTGAGGCAGCGAAGCGCTGCCTCCTCGCAACCCAGCCATCGCGAAGGACACACCGGGCGTCGGGGATCGCGGGACGATCTCCGGCCACACCGTAAGCGCGGGCCTGCGGACGGCGAGCATGGGTGGCTCCCCGTCCGACCAGAAACAGACCCGAGCGTACGGCGCGTCGCGTTCCGCGCGCGCCTCAAAGAGCCATCAGACCACCACAGATGGGGCCCTATAGGGCCGATGCCGATTCGGAGTCGCGGAGAACCTAACGGGTAACCGGGGCTCCGGCTCGACGTGCAGGAGAAGGAACGGGGTGGTTTTTAGTCAGTAAGAGTCTGACACTCCCTTCCGCCTCACCCAGGCGGGAGCAGTCATTCGATGATTTTCCCCCCTTAAAAAAAAAAAAAGTGATTAAACTTGAATCATGTACAATCTACATTCTTCAATCTATAATCCTTTTTTAAAATAGAATGTATTTAAAGAACAAACCGAAATAAGTACGAATTCCTTACGTTCCCGCAGAGCTGTCTCCGGTGCAGCAGCAACTGTCAGAGATCAACAACCGGTACAGCCTGCTGGGCACCAAGCTGGCCGACCGCGCCGCCGAGCTCGACGCCGTGCGGGACGAACTCAGGAGGCATCTCGACAGCTTGAGGGCGCTCAATACTTTCTTAGACAAGGTAAGCATGTTTTCATTATTTCATCATTTTAACCGGCTTTAAAAAAGATGGAGGTTCTCAGTTTCACCTGTATGTATCAATATAAGTTCGTGCGCGATTACCTCGCGATTAGCTGAACCGATTTTCAGAAAAATGTTTGACATACTTAGGAGAAAGGTTTAGTACATTAATTAAGTGACTTCAAAAAAAGAGGGGATTGTAGTTTATAATTTTTATTACTGTTGTACTCTGGTATCTCCCAAAAATGTGCAAAGTGATGCAACCATTAAAATTTCGATGGCCAATGTGTGGCGATTATGGCACATAACGATCAAGAAAAAGTCTTTATGAAACTATATGTAAATACGATTTAATAGTTTTATTTATTTATTTATTTATTTATTTGGACATGCAGTTGTTGCTACATTTTTATCATTAACTTAAAACTAGGAATTAACATCTTACTGCTAATGCACAACATTTGAAGGACATCACAGCATGCGTTGAGTTGAGAGTTGCGTGAAATATCATAAACATTAACAATTTAATTAAAGCTTGGAGTTGAAATCGTATGATCCTAATATGATACTAATTAACCCGTCATGTGTTTAGACACATAACGTGGATCCACGAGAGACTCAATGTATTTTTTTCTATTGCGTCTCATATCGTTGCATTCAAGCGGTTAAACCCTTTTCTTAGGCTATAAAACAGATAAACAAAATATAATTTCTAAAATCATAATATTCATTTTCTATGTACAGGTACAAAGACAACTGCCCAAGGAGAGCGTTCCCAACACAAAGGAGGAAGCCGACAAGACCATCAAGCAAGCCCGCGCCGTCCTCGAAGAGATGTATGAGAAACAAAGCATTCTCGACTCTACTAAGACTCAGGTAAGGTTTCAAATCAATTATTAAATATGTTTCTGGAAAAAAATTGTTTTAAGAATACCAATTAAAGTATGGTAAAGTTCGATGTGGCTGTGTCGCGGAGAACCTAACGGGTAACCGGGGCTCCAGCTCGACGTGCAGGAGAAGGAACGGGGTGGTTTTTAGTCAGTAAGAGTCTGACACTCCCTCCCGCCTCACCCAGGCGGGAGCAGTCATTCGATGATTTTCTCCCTTAAAAAAAACTAAGTTTATGAAATACCTACTTCGACCTTCCACTATTTTAAGAGTAACAAATTAGAGAAAAGAAAAGGCACCAAAAACCCGTTTCTAGATTTGATTCCTCGTGGAATTCCTTGATACTAAATATCATTAAATCGATTGGAATCGATATTGTCTCAACCTCATGTCTTTTTAGAACATCACGTGCAAATCGGTACGCCCCTTTTAGAAGCAAATGTATATCATAAAATTAGATAATATTATAATTTTACCCACAGGTCCGTGAGCTGCTTAAACGCAAACAGAGCGTAGTGGGAGCCGACAGACTCCACGATGAGATGGAGGACGTCGCGTCCAGGTGGAAGGCACTGCATGATGCCTTCAAAGACAAGTTAGTATTGTTATTTTTATAATAACTATCGTTAGACATACTAAGAAAAATCGCGGGTTACTCACGTGAATATACTGAGAAAAGATCTACTAGTTTCGAACCACAGAGGGGTTCTTCCTCATGAGCGACGTGCGCGGTACTGGCGTAACGTAGGCTGCGTGACATCGCCGCTACTAGTAAAACATCGAAACTAGTAGAGCTTTTCTCAGTTCGTAGAGGTTTTCTCAGTATATTCACTTGAGTAACCCGCGATTTTTAGTTATTTTAGTATTGTTATTACTTATTTGAAGATACTATATTTTGACAGTAGAAGTATCTGATTCCTATACGTGAAACTTCGGTTTCAAAACCTGTCAAATAACTGCCAATGTGACTTTTCCGACTAACAATGTCTCTCTAAGATTATTTAGACACCACTGACAAACGTTGAAGAAAAACATTGAGAGGAAACCTGGGCTTATAATCAATAAAAATTAAAAGTTTCATTTCGCCAACCCGTCTTAAGCAATTGTAGTGATCAATGCGCATTCCTTCTCCATGTGAGAAGAGGTCATTGCTTATAGATTAGCTTATCTAATGATGATGATACTAAAACCCTTTTTGTTTTCAGGATCCGTCTAATGGAGGAGATGAAGGACTTCCACGACACATACAGCAACCTGTCAGTATGGCTGCAAGCCAAGGACCGTATGATGGCGGCGCTCGGACCTATCTCATCGGACTCGCGGATGGTGCAGACACAAGTACAACAGGTATGTTCTGGAGTTCAGCTGATGAATTAAACAAAAATAAATTCAATATACGTGGAATTTCTATGCATTTTACACATTCAACGTAAAAAATTGTTTTGAAACTTAAATAAATGTGTACAGATGTTTAAATTTAAAGTGAATCATAGGCTTAAATGAGATTCAATTTGATTTGACTTTGAACTTGATTAAAAGTATCAAATATATCTTTAAGGTAAACGTTGTAAAGTCATAAAAATGTTTATATACAAAATGTAGTTTGAAATGTTAAAAGAAAGTCAAAGATAAAAATAAATGAAAAATCCATTTCAAAATCGATATAAATTACTGTTACATGTAGAAGCTTCAAGATAAAGAAACACCATACTGTTAAATACTTGCAAATACTACAATAATAAATTTTGAAAACTATAAAACATACTCCACCTCTTTACACATACAAAACTATCCATATCGCCCCTCCCCCCCTCCCCCCGTGCACCACTTTAAACCTCCCATTTTCATCCCCCCAGGTGCAAGTCCTCCGCGAAGAGTTCCGCGGCCAGCAGCCCCAACTAGTCCACCTGGAGGAAGTGGGCACCGCTGTACTGTGTCGCCTGGAGCCTGCCTCGCCCGACGCTACCAAGCTGAAGCAGAAGGTCGCTGAAATACAGGACCGGTGGAATGATCTGCTCAACAAGTAAGTATAGTTTGAAGATATTTTTATATCAAAAATAAAAAATCTCAGTAGTATCACGGAGTCTGGAATTGTGCCCGGTATATGGCAATAGGCTCACCCCCTATTACATGGGACTCATAACATAAATAGTGAAAATTGGGTGTAACATTGTACAGTGGTATAATGTGCACCTCTTCCTACCCCTTCGGGGATAAAAGACGTGATGTTATGTTATATGTTATGCTCTGTCCCCCACAGACTAGAGAAGCGCGCAGACAGCCTGGGCGCGGCGGCGGACACGTCGCGGGAGTTCGACGCCGGACTGGCGCGGCTGAGGGACGCGCTGCAGACCATCAGCGACAAACTGGACGACGTCGCCATGGAGAACGAACCTGATGAACAGCTAAGGAAGATTGAGGTAATATTTCCAGTTACTTTAATTGGTTTTTGTTCTCAACCGTTGTGACTGTAATAATAAATAAATAATAAATAAATTCCAATTAATGTGGATGTTTTTCATGGATATGGATTATAAGTGTCGGAGAGCCAGGCTTCGTCGTGTGAGTGAGGTTACCGGACGCCCAATTATTACTGAAATATTAAGGAGCAAAATAACAAATCAAGAATATTTTATGTTTTAAAAACAATACAACAACTATCTGATTCCCCTAATGTATTCAAATAATATTAACCCTTTGAGTACCGTCATTATAGAACACAATTAAGAACAAAAGGTTTAAAATGTATTTTAAAATCTGTTACTAACCCTGTTATTCTCTTACAGAACCTGGAACGTCAACTAGAAGGCCAGCGCCCCCTACTGGCGGACCTGGAAGGCGCGGGCGCTGCGCTGGCGCAAGTACTGTCGGACCCCGCCTCGCGGCAGGACATACAGAGCAAGCTCGCCGCCGTCGCCAGGCAGTACGACAACCTGCAGAGGAAACTAGACCATAGGAAGGCGGAGATAGAGGCTGCTTTGAAGTGAGTGCTTTTTGTGGTAGTAGTTATATTAAGTGGTGAATTGTAATCATCTGTTGTTTATAGGAAATATTCATCTTGTGTAGATTGAAATAATGATAGATACATATTGATTTGACGTGACCCACTTAACTTTAAAAGACAGCGTTTAGAATTAAATTGCACAATTAACGGAATTAATGTTGGTACGACTCACAAACTTGGGTTTGTGAACCGTTAATATGTTACGCAACTTACATATGCGGCAGCAAATAGATAGTCGAACAAAGGGTCTAGCTAAGTATTACTTGGAATTTTGATATATGAGAACTACCCCTTTATAATACACGGGACTTATAACTGAAGAAAAGTCATTTTTAAAATAAAATTTAATATAGGTAGTAACAAAAAAAAAATCTTAAACAAACAAAAATCAACAGGGACGGCCGCAATCTAGAAGAGAACGTCGCCCGCACTCTGGGCTGGCTACAATCGGAACTGAACTCCCTGCCCGGTCGGTTGCAAGTGTCTGCCGACGCCACTAAGCTACAACAACAGTTGGAGCGCCACGAACCATTGTACAGGGAACTTACACAGAGGGAACATGAACTTATCATGTTGTTGGATAAAGGTACGATCATAACTCTTAGCCTTATTCACTACATTTTCAACTTTATTGTTTTGATAATAAAGTTGCAAATCTATGCCATAAAAGTTTTACACATGTCACATAACAGAGCAAATGCTCTAGTGTGCGTATTAAGTATCTTTTGTTGTGATTTTTGGGCATACAAACAAAGATTTTTAAATATAAAGTTAATCTCTTATATTGCTAACTAAACAGTCCGTAAACGTATCATCAAGCCTTTAACTGCCAACAAAAACTATTAAAGGCTAGCGTCGGACATCATTGTCCGATACGGCATCCAATGTGTTAATTCTATATATATTTTTATTTATATAAATAAGGAATTTGTTTATATAAATAACTTGTCCTAGAATTAGTAACATTGTGTGTGCTCCTTTCGCCTGTGATACAGGATATTTTTCCTAGTACAGGCATTTAAACCTAGTGAGGTCTCTGATTTTAAATTAAGATTTTTATCTGTACTATGACCAATTTCTTATAATGAATAAAGATTTTTATTTTTTATTTTTTTTTTATTTTTAAAGATATTAAACACAGTAAACTCTTCCTTTTTGAATTCGGTTAAAAGGTAATATTAAATTTAATACGAATTACTGTACATATAAAAATCTCTAATATTGTACAAATTCCCACCAGGCCGTGAAATGGAGAAGAAGCCAGCCCATCAAGGTTTGCGCAAGGACCTGGACAGGATCCAGGCGCAGTGGGACAAACTCAAGCGGGAGACTGTTGACAGATACACTAGATTACAAACCGCTAAGGTAAGGAAACAATTGTATATTAAGATATTTAAGAAAATATGGCATATATAGGGAATGAATTCCAAAGAATCAAAGAATATACCTTAGTGTGGTGAAAAAATGTAACGCCATATAATTATGGCGTTACATTGACTAATGTCATGGACCAACAATCGTTCAGACATATATATCCAACACCTTTTCATTTAACCAGACTAAAGAAATACTTCTAATTCTTTGAAAATCAAACTAATAATAATAACCAGAAGGCCGAAAATCGAATAACAGTTTCAAAATAAAGAACTTAAACAGTCTTTATAACATTTCTTTGCCATATACTCCTTTAGAGATTAAAAGCGGTGACGTGTGGTTGAAAGAAACAGAGAACTCAATACGAGATTATTTTACGCTTAACGAGATCGAATCGAGACCACGTTCGGCGCTCTGATTGGCCGGCTCCAATGAGCCAACCAATCACAGTGCCGAACGCGGTCTAACTCGATCAAACCCATACTAAGTCCTCGGAACTTTTTATTACGACGTTTAAAGTAGGTATGTATGTATACTTAGTACTATTAATCACATTCATAATTTATTTTCCTCTCTACAGGAACACTGCCGTAAATTCCACAAGGCCCAAGAATCCTTCGTTCCCTGGCTATCAGACCTCGAAGACAGACTCGCCAAGCTCCCAGCTACCGCCTTCACTAAGAAAGAAGTAGAAAAACAATTGCGAGAGCTGCAACAGATCAGAAATGACATCTGGAAGAGGTAAGACTCAGCGCCGGTTTCACCACCTCCATATAAGTACCTGATAAAGTTCATATAAATTACGTTCTTAATTCGAATTTATTTGGTACTAGCTTTAACCCGCGGCCTTGCTCGCGTCACAAAAGGATAAAAAGTAGCCTATGTGACATATACCAATACATACAGCGCCATCTATACCAATACTTTTGTTTTCCCTCGGGAATATCAAAGTTTTTCGGGATAAAAGGTACCTTATTATTTAATCCAGACTACTAATTTTACGTCTGCAAAAATTCAATGCAATCGGTTTAGTAGTCACGGTGTGAAGTCGGAACAAACAAACAAACTCACTGTCCGATTAGTATATAGCGGCTATCCACATATGGTGAAACAGACCCTTAATCAGTACATGCGCAAATGAATAGTGTTATTTTGCGCAAATATCAGGAAATGTTTGCGCATCTTCTTTTTACTTCAATAGTACATACATAGGTCTTATTTAAGTTTCACAAGTTCTTGTGTGTCTTTTTTTAATTGCTATAGTCTATAAATAATTATACTGGTATTATACTGGTACATTGCTTATTTATAAAGGTTTAAAATCATCTGCTACTTTCATCTCTGCACTGCTTAAACTGTTGACTGGGAGACAATGCCCAAGACATTAAGACATTAAGTGTTGTATGAAGTTGAAATAAATAAATAAGTCTGAATTTGTGTCATTTAAAGCATTTTTTGACCCAATTTTCTGGCTAAACATTCGATTCGTTTTCCATAACTTTTAATATTGTTAATTAGTGGTACTTACTGCTGGTTAATGTTAATAGGATTATTGTTATTAAATTATATTATTGTCATTGCCCATAGGTCTGGCGAGTATGAAAACAACAAGACATTGGGTGAGACTTTCATCTCGTCGTGTGACGTCGACCAGGAGGTGGTCAGGAAACTGCTGGACACCATGAAGGAGAGATGGGACAGGATTAACAACGGTATGTAATGAATAAAAAAAATAAAAAAGAAAAGTTATCGCATTTGTATTTTCTAATATGTGTGTTATTTTTTCTAATGGTAACCTTGCGCAAAATGAATGTCGTTGCGCAATTTTGCGCTGAAGCGGCGTAAATCTGATATAAGAAATTAAATGCATTCAATTGACTGTCATGTCTAGAAACTTAAAAATTGGCTTTATATCATGTACGCAATTACTAAAACATAATTTCCACCCCAACAGAAGTGCTTCAACAAGTAGAGTTCCTGGAGAGCACGGCGCGCAAGCTGGGTGAGTTCTCGGAGCGCGTGCGCGCGGTGGAGACGCCGCTGCAGCGCTGCGAGGAGCGCCTGCAGGACGCGCTGGCCGCGCCGCCCGCGCGCGCCGCAGAGACCGTCGCCAGCCTCGCAGACCAGATACACGCTCTCCGGGCGCCGCTACAGGTAAGCTATCTATGGAAAATTGGAAACATACATATATGATCTTACCCCTATCTCCCATGCGGGTAGATAAAGACTATGGAACGCCAATAGGGTACCTAATTATTATTTTAATGTCTGTCTGGTAGATTTTAAATCATTAGACACGTATTTTTTATTTTCTTTCACAAACGAATACTTTCGACGATATATTGATTATTTTTGTAGCGTGACATCACTTCTATGTACATTTTATACGTAGAAATGATGTTTTATACCCCACTCCTAAACTTTGATTCGTTTTATCGAAGTATTATTTTATTATACGACAAAATAAAAAAATACGTGTCTAATATTTTTTCATTACCTAACTTATGGGCTAATTATTAATTAATTTTCATACCCTGTCATCACCCAATTGCTGAATAACGTGTAAACATTATGTAATATTTTGACTATAATATATCCACAATCTTATTCATAGAAATACTTAACATATACAAGATTACTCGTATCTTTTACTATATCGCTGACAAAACAAATGCATCTTCGACTAAGGAACAAATTAGATTTCCTTGATAAGATCTTCTAGTTATCTCTCAATGTTTATCTATATACATATTGTTTTACATTTTTCCTCAAACATTGTGTCATATCAATATGGCTATTTCTGTTGATATATTTATATCTAGAAAATAATTTTGTTCTATATTTTGCATTTATAACATGTAATCTTCGCTTATCCAAGATTAAGTAAAGAGGTATTTACATACAACACACGCATATTTTACGTTTTTGTTATTATTCAATACAAATTGAATCTTGTGCTAATAATAAAATAAGACTATTATTACTATGTGTTCTAACAACTCACAAAAATAGCCTCAGGTTTATTCCAATCACAGGCTTATTCAAAACAAATCCAACCTTATTCACTACCAAAATAAGTCTTAAACTCCTGCAAAAATCTGTATACACAATATATTGCGAACACTCAACTCAAGTTAAATTCAACCTTATTCTACCCCTTAAGGAAAACACTACCTTAAATACTACTAAAATAAGCTTTAAATTCCCCAGAACTGCACTTTAACGCTGCAGCTAGTCTGCAGAAAACATATTCCAAATTTAAAACCAAAAAGGAATACTTTCTTAATGCGAAACTCAATCTTATTACACCGCCTTAACCCAAGCAAAATTCCACCTTACTGTATACAAAAATACGTCTCAATTTTCCCTAGAACATCAACATAGCAGCAGATGACATAGTGCAATTAGCAATAAAATGCAGGCCACAAACACATTCCAAATTTAAATCATAAAAAGAATATTTTCTTCAACCCAAACTCATCCTTATTACATCACCTTAACCCAAGCGAAATTAAACCTTACTGTATACAAAAATACGTCTCAATTTTCCTTAGAACATCAACGTAGCAGCAGATGACATAGTGCAATTAGCAATAAAATGCAGGCCACAAACACATTCCAAACTTAAATCAAAAGAAGAATATTTTCTTCAACCTAAACTCAACCTTATTACACCACCTTAACCCAAGCGAATTTCCACCTTACTGTATACTAAAATACGTCTCATTTTCCCTAGAACATCAACGTAGCAGCAGATGATATAGTGCAACTAGCCCTAGAATGCAGTGGCCGTGACGCGGCCGGACGAGCTAAGGCAGTGTTGGAAGAACAGGCACATGCTCTGGCTGATAGGCTGGACGAGCTGGAGGCCAGGGCTGGGGAGGCTAAAGGCAGGCTAGCGGGCGCTGCTGCGGCTATGACGCATTTCCAGGTGAGAAACATTGTCGAATTTAATAATTTAAACTTTATTTGAATTCTGTTTTGTCTACATTTTTGTGTATCGAGTTGTTGTGGTAATGAGAAAGTATGCAACACTTAATTATTACTTGTTTTCGGTAATATGCTTAATTTAGTATATAATGTCTCACAAACATGCAACACAGTTCTCTAAAATATTCCTAAAAATAAATATTTTTCTGTCACTGTCGAAATTTTTATGCTTTATCAGCGCTAAGACAAATAATCTTTTTTAACAACTTTGATTTCGATTTTGGTTCTTGAGACGACTCTTTTTTTCAACTTTTACATGTGTATGCAGTAAGCATAGAAAGTATTATCAATAAATTAAATACATATACATATGAACGTACCCTTACAATAGAAAAAGATATCACCCGATAAGCTTAGTACTGATAAAACATTCAAAGCAACAACTTCCTTCTTTAACAAAACAAAAATATGTGAATAAAAAATAATTTAAAAAACAAAAGAACAGTGAAAGCAATATCCATCTCACTCTAACCTCTAAACTACAATAAACATCAAAAAGAGATACAACTACACTAATCAAAGATCCCATGTAATTTTGCATATAAAGAATAAATAAAAACAAATACGTTTTCAATCTACAGGACAAAGTAAAGAATCTTTCGCACGATCTATCCGACCTTGAAAAGGAATTAGACGGCATGAAGCCACCAGGCAGGGACATTAAGACTGTGAAACAACAACTTGATGACATCGGTCGCTTCTACAAGAGACTAGAGAATGCTGACGACCTCGTCGGAGAGACTGAACGAGCTGCTGAACAACTGGTTGATAGCGGTTACACTGTTGACAGTGCTAAGACTCGAGACCAGGTAAGGAGTTTCATATTTTCGGTTATTATAGTATTTTTTTATACCACTCTAACTCCGTTTCGCCACCGGCTTCGGCTTCGTTTTATGTAACACTAGCTTTTACCCGCGGCTTCGCTCGCGTCACAAAAGGATAAAAAGTAGCCTATGTGACATATACCAATACACACAGCGCCATCTATACCAATAATTTCGTTTTCTCTCGAGAATATCAAATTTTTCCGGGATAAAAAGTACCCTATTATTTAATCCAGACTTCTAACTTCACGTCTGCAAAAATTCAAAGCAATCGGTTTAGTAGTTACGGCGTGAAAGTGGAACAAACAAACAAACAAACTCACTTTCCGATTTATAATATTATACTATATATTATAGTAAGGATTTCTTTGCTATAAACCTCACGGAGCCCGAGACCTTTCCAACGAATGTAGAGGTAAAATCATGGAAATCGGTTCGTGCTTTCTAGAGCTATAGCGTCAGGAAGGAAAACCCGACTTATTTTTATATAGTAGAAGATAGATATGAGATTCATCTAATGTAGTCGATTTGTTTTATGTTGTGTAGAATTTATTTATAAATCTATAGGAGGTAATGTAAGCACTAAGATTTTTGTGATATATCATTATTGATTTGTTTAAATGTAGTAAAAAAATACACCTTGTATTTTGAAATTTAAGAATAATAATAAAATCAATTGTCATCAATAATAATAAAAACAAGTATTCTTTTTTATTTACTTGTTTTTATTATTAAATTAATTATAATTTAATTTGGGTTAATATTATTATGCTTACATTATGATATCCTAAAGCTATAACAATTTTGAAGAATCCCTCTTTTTAACCCCTTTTATAAGTCCTTGGTGTTGTATCAAATAATATATTACTTAGGCTGGTTTTACAGTCACGCCGCTAGACGCGCCGTTGGACAGCGCGCTGTTGGACAGCGCGCGTTTGAACAGCGGTGCACCATAAAACGACATTAGTACGGCGCGTTTCGCTGCTGTGAGACAGTCGTGTACAAACAGATACAAAATGAACGGCAATGCGGTTAGAGTACTGGCTATTTACTTTTTATGGAAAAAAAAGGCAACAAAAACGTCGAAGAACAGTAGGTGTTGATCCTTATAACGCTACAAGGTTACTGAGAGGCGAACACGTAACATCTTTCTCTGATTTACGAGAAAATAGTTATAAATTTTATAAATATTTTCGCCTATCAACCAGCAGTTTCGACGAACGTCCTTATTCTTATAAAAATCATCGGCCGGGTCCCATAAACATCTTCTAATTCGCACTTCGTCAATTACTCGACCCGTATCGATGTGATTCATTTTGTACACAACAGTACCTAACGGCACGTCTCAACGGCGTGAGACTAAAACGCACAATGGCCGTAGAAGCGCACGAGCGGCGCGCGCTTCGACCGCGCCGCGCGAATAGGACGCGTTCAACGAACGGCGCTGCTCAAGCGCGCGAATTTGAAACGCTACTAATACCCCAATACATATTCGAGCGCGCGCGCTCCGACGGCGCTGCCGAAACGCGTGACTGTAAACCAGCCTTAATACATTTCATTAAGTGCAAACACAAACATAAATATCCCATTATTTAACTGCGAGATTCCGTATCAATAAAAAGTATTTTTAAAAACATTATTTTAACTCATAACTTCTCCTCCCAGGTGGAAGGTCTCCGCAAACAGCTCGGCAAGTTGGACGAGCGCGCTCGCGCCAAGGAACAAGACCTCGACGATACCCTCAGTAAACTGGAGGCGTTCTACAAAGCCTATGATTCTGTCATGGATGATGTCACTGAGGTAAGATGTTGTTTAGTACCTTAATAAGCAAGGTTAGGTTCTGGGCTGGACTGGAATCACCTATTTATTATAGTATAAAGTTATTTTATTTATTTATTTATCTATTTATGCACAACACAGAGACAATACAAAGGAGAATACATATATAAATAAATTGGAGGTACATAGGTACTACATATTCCCGTAGGAATCTCTTCCTGCAGTCCTTCGACAGGAAAAACAGTAAAAACTAAGACACTATGTGTAACATAGCATGAACAAAAAAAAACAAAATTACCAAAATTTAAGCCAATAAGTACTTAAAACTACATACACAAAATATATATAACCACAAAATATTAAAAGTAAAGTGATGTTAACGAAAATTAAGAGGTCTAATGATGCAATCACATGCTTATTTTTTTATAAATCGATGAAATCATAGACATCATTTAAAATTCAACAAAAATCTAGTTTTATGTAACACAAACAGTTCGCAATTTTTTTTAATCTAATAAACATCCTCACCTTTATAACATTATTGTATTTCTACACTTTTGCATCACCAAATCTTTAAAGTCCTTCGATGCTCGAATAACTTCAATAGTAATAATAATAACCAATCAATCATTTAACAATCTCTTTCTTCCGTAGGCCTCAGAACAGGTCAGGAGCCTGAAACCAGTCTCCTCCGAAGTGGAACAGATCAGATCACAACAGAAGGACTTCGCAGAGCTGAAGCGTCACACCCTGGAGCCCCTCGGCCAGAACGTCGCTCACTGCAACAAGATCGGTCAGGGACTCGTCCGATCTGCTCTGCAAGGAGTCAGCACACAGATCCTGGAGAAGGACCTGGAGAAGATGAATGATAAATGGAATGCTTTGAAGGAGAAGGTAAGAAAGTTTTTAGTTATTTTATTTTCAAGGACTTTTATGTTTCTGTAAAGTAGTAGACCTCTACATAATTATGGGTTGTATATTTTTAATCAATTATGACTTTCATATAAATTGGCTTCAATTTAAAAGAAATTACTTTCTCAAAAAGCTTGTATTTACATATTTCACATAAATATGAGAAACTGAATACTAGAGGTACATCTTTCAAAACACATATCATTATGTCGTTCGATCTGTCGTGTGCACTTTTATATCACATTATATTCTTATGATTTAATTTGTGCTCTTTAGAAATTCTTTGGTAGATGGTTTGTTCAGGATCACAATTATGACCCTTCAAAGAACAAGAATCAGCGCATAGCACCTCTAACCTGAGTAATGAATTAAACACAATGTCGTTACATATTTACATATTTTACATATTGTCTTGACTTTCTCCCAACAGACGAACGAGCGTGAACGTCGTCTGGACGTAGGTCTGCTCCAGTCTGGCAAGTTCGCTGAGGCTCTGGCTGGACTGGAGAAGTGGCTGGCAGACACTGAGGACATGGTCAACAATCAGAAACCACCATCCGCTGACTACAAGGTCGTGAAGGCTCAGCTGCAGGAACAGAAGGTCGGTTGTTTATGAATTGTTTTTTAAAGTACTAGTTATTCCGTAGTCTAGTTAGCGACAGTGTTACGTACAAAATGCAAAATTGTATGGAATTTGCCTTATTTCGAGTCCGACTTTATTATATTAAGTAAAAACGCGGGTTACTCACGTGAGTATACTGAGAAAAGCTCGACTATATTATGTTGGGAACTGTACAAATATGTATTTTATCAACTAAGGACGTATGACGCAAACCATACAAAGTACTGTAATATTTTAAACTACAACACGTTACACAATTATTTTGATGTCCACTCGTGTTACCGGTTTTATTGGATTAATGATTTTGACTTGGACGATTTATTTATTAAGCAAATTACATAGGATAATGGTTTTAAAATAAATATCTTAACTTCATTATTTACATCTAGCACTAATATGAAAAACAATCTGTGTCGTTCCAATAACTATAACAAAATCAATCTTCTCCAACAGTTCCTAAAGAAAATGCTGATGGACCGTCAGAACTCAATGTCGTCTCTGTTCGCGATGGGTAACGAGGTCGCCGGGGGATGCGAACCAGCTGAGAGGAAGGCCATCGAGAAACAACTCAAGGGACTCATGCATCGCTTCGATGCTCTCACTAATGGAGCTCAGCAGAGAATGCTTGATCTAGAACAGGCTATGATGGTGAGATATTATTACGATTTCGTGTTTATTATTATTATTTTATTATTACTATCTGTTGCCCATTCCTTCGTCCGCATGGAATAGTGATTCACAGCTCCTCCCCGTAGGTGATACCGTGGTAATATGTAGCCTATATGGACCTGATCTGTTAGTAATATTCATGCAAAAATTTTAAGTAAATCATTATAGTACTTTTTGAGTTTAGCCCAGACATACATACAGACAAACAGACAATAGTTATAATACCCATATTTTTAGCTTCGGTGCCGTTTGTAATAACCAAGCATTATTTTTAAAAAATATTCAATGTACAGTTTGCACTTTCCTACCATTTTATTATAATAATATGTATAGACTACTTGAAAGAAAGAAGATAAAAACGCAATTCATTCGCCACATCACATTTCAAAAAATGAGGATTCTGCAGATTTTTTGTTAAAACCATTAATAATCTCGCAGGACTGTAGTATTTATTTAGTAATAAACGTACTTTTGTTTTGTCATAACAAAATTCAGTAGATTTTAACCAAAAATGTAACTTGTTGAAAATACCATATTAATAAAGCGAGGATCATTCTAAACTCTATATTATTATTGATAAGTTTTAAAACCTAAAATCACAGTACTACTTGATTCAGGAATTAAACTCATAACTATAGCGTCGCCTACAATCGAACAGTCTCTTAAACTATCAAACACCGCGAGGACACCGGTGACCGCAACCTTTTGTTCTTTAATTGTGTCTCATCATCATCAACAGCCTTTAAATGCCCACTGCTGAGCAAAGCCTCTTCTCACACGGAGAAGGTTAGAGCATTAATCACCACGCTTGCTCAATGCGGGTTGGCGATTTCAAACTTATAATTAGAAATTATAAGTTCAGGTTTCCTCACGATGTTTTTCCTTCACCGTTTGTCAGTGGTGTCTAAATAATCTTAGAAAGTACATATAACTCGGAAAAAGTCACATTGGTACTTGCCGTTGGTAGGTTTCGAACCCGCACCCTCATGCATGAGAAGTGGGCGTCTTAAACCTCCGGGCCACCAAGACCAGTAATTGTGTCTGTAATGACGGTACTCAAAGAGTTCAATATATGTGTGATGTAGGTGGCGAAACAATTCCAAGAGGAGCTGCAGCCGCTGGTGGAGTGGCTCGGCAGCACGGAGCGGAAGGTCAAGTCTCTGCAACTTGTACCCACGGACGAGGAGAAGATACAACACAAGATCAGGGAACATAAGGTGAGAATGGTGTAGAATTAAAAGAGTTTAAGTAAGAGGTTTCTCTTACTTGGAGATTAGAATCAATAGAGGTTCAGTAAGAGGTTTCTCTTACTTGGAGGTTAGAATTAATAGAGGTTAAGTAAGAGGTTTCTCTTACTTGGAGGTTAGAATTAATAGAGGTTAAGTAAGAGGTTACTTCTTATTTCTTCTAATTCTTACTTCTTCTACTTCTTACTTAGAGATTAGAATCAATAGAGGTTCAGTAAGAGGTTTCTCTTACTTGGAGATTAGAATTAATAGAGGTTAAGTAAGAGGTTACTTCTTATTTCTTCTAATTCTTACTTCTTCTACTTCTTACTTAGAGATTAGAATCAATAGAGGTTAAGTAAGAGGTCTCTCTTACTTAGAGATTAGAATTAATAGAGGTTAAGTAAGAGGTTACTTCTTACTTCTTCTACTTCTTACTTAGAGATTAGAATCAATAGAGGTTAAGTAAGAGGTTTCTCTTACTTAATTCTAATCATCATAATAAAAGGTGATAGCATAAAAATTATCATTATTCTTTATTGGATCTGTTGGATTTCTATTATGTCCCATATATTTTTGATACAATACTTTTATTGCCATCATTTTCAAGAATACTGTTTTTCATACAAATATTGTCTAATCGTTATTGTTTATAACACAGTCTAGAATTTGAGCAAGATTTTGTGAAAAAAGGGAATTAAGAAAAATTCAAAGTCAAATTCAGTCGTCCTAGCTTTTAAACCAAGTATATTACTAACAAATATCAACTTTTAACTACGAAAGCAAGTACAATTGAACCAACTTTTACTTACAATATTTTTCTTCCCCCGTAGAACCTCCACGACGACATACTGTCGAAGCAGCCCGCGTTCAAACAACTGACGGAGACCGCGTCCACTCTCATGGCACTCGTCGGGGACGACGAGGCCACTGCCCTCGCTGACAGGCTGCAGGCCGCTACTGACAGGTAATCATTACTTTAAAAAATTAGTTGCCTGTAAAGTCGGTATACGGGCGAAAGTTTTACGTGACAACGACTTTGAGTGGTGTGCCTTTCACTTTTTATGTCTGTCTCTCTCGCTCTTAGGCGGGCTAACCATGCCCGAGTGGAAGGGACGCGTGTCCCTTACTCGCTTTCATTGTGAGCGCATAACGTGAGCGGAGCGTAACGCAGTTTCTTGAAGTGTCACCCGGCAAACCAATTTATAAGACGTTGTCACGTCAAAACTAAGATTTACTTTAACCATGATGAAAACTAGTCGCTTTGTCATATTCCCGACTGTATATTTGCAAGATTACAACTTAAAATTTAAAAGTTTCCATTGCACACGTTAATAATAATAATTTATTTATTTATTCAGATAATACAATCTATATGGTTAGTAAAGACATCTACAACTTATAAACTAGTATTAGTACATCAAACCTCATCATATAAAAATTAAAATAATTTGTCATAATATGAAATGTTGAAAAAATAAAATATTGACCTGTTCCATTTTTAAAATATAAATAAAAGATGGCTGATGTTCTAATTGAAGTCGGTTACATTATGACGTAAGGGACCGTTATTTGTGAATTATTTAAGTGCAGTTAGAAAATACAATAGAATTTTTAATTGCCTTTCGCTATGTTAAAGGGACTTACTGGTAATGATGACATATATACACTATCATGTGTCTCATATAAAATACACACCAATTAAAAAAAACCGACTTCAAAAACAAATGACAAACAAAAAGTAAAAACTAAAAAGGAAAAAAAAACTATTAGTGGTCATACGTACTTATAGCTTACACACCCACTGATAGGTTAGAAGTCGGTGCCACAAGTTTTAAACCTAATTATTATATATTCATTAAAACCTTAATAGATACCTAACATTATTGAGCTGTTTACAATTTTATTATGGATTATGTATACCAGCTGTGACTTTTGTCTACTTTATATTTTATTGTGGGTTTCTGGCACCGACTTCTAACCTATCAGTGGGTGTGGTTTTTCCTTTTTAGTTTTTACTTTTTGTTTGTCATTTGTTTTTGAAGTCGGTTTTTTTAAACGCACATTTTTAATTTTATTTTATACTTTTTAGTTTAGTACTTTGATATATTATATTATACAAAACCCACATGGATGCAAAGTTTTCATCAATACAAATTATGCAAGTTCAAACACCGGGTGGGTACTCTTAACCATTGAAGAGTCCCTTAGCTATCATACTACTTCGTCATTGGACCTTTAATGACCATCACCCCCCCCCCCATCTAGGTGTAAAGTCCTCATCAATACAAATTAATCAAACCCAAACACAAAGTAGCTACTGTTAACCGTTGAGGAGTTCCCTCAACTATCGTACTACTTCATCATCAGACCCTTATTGACAATTACACCCCACTCAGGTGTAAAGTCCTCATCAATACAAATTAATCAAACCCAAACACAAGGTAGCTAGTGTTAACCTTTGAGGAGTTCCCTCAACTATCGTATTACTTCATCATCAGACCCTTATTGTCAATTACACCCCACTCAGGTGTAAAGTCCTCATTAATACAAATTAATCAAACCCAAACACAAGGTAGCTACTGTTAACCGTTAAGGGTTCCCTCAACTATCGTACTACTTCATCATCAGACCCTTATTGTCACCCCACTCTGGTGTAAAGTCCTCATCAATACAATTAATCAAACCCAAACACAAAGTAGCTACTGTTAACCGTTGAGGAGTTCCCTCAACTATCGTACTACTTCATCAGACCCTTATTGACAATTACACCCCACTCAGGTGTAAATTCCTCATCAATACAAATAAATCAAACCCAAACACAAGGTAGCTACTGTTAACCGTTAAGGAGTTCCCTCAACTATCGTACTACTTCATCATCAGACTCTTATTGACAATTACACCCCACTCAGGTGTAAGGTACTCATCAATACAAATTAATCAAACCCAAACACAAAGTAGCTACTGTTAACCGTTGAGGAGTTCCCTCAACTATCGTACTACTTCATCATCAGACCCTTATTGACAATTACACCCCACTAAGGTGTAAAGTCCTCATCAATACAAATTAATCAAACCCAAACACAAGGTAGCTAGTGTTAACCTTTGAGGAGTTCCCTCAACTATCGTACTACTTCATCATCAGACCCTTATTGACAATTACACCCCACTCAGATGTAAAGTCCTCATCAATACAAATTAATCAAACCCAAACACAAGGTAGCTACTGTTAACCGTTGAGGAGTTCCCTCAACTGGCTCTCGGCTCCATCATCAGATCGGCTCCAGACCTTTATCAGATTGTAGTGGTTTTTTACTTATGAAAAAATTAACAAATGCCCTAGTCACCCCTATAATTTTTAAAAGTTCCCCTCGGTTTCCCTGGTCTTCCATCATCAGATCCTGATTTCCTTATCATGGGACCATTCTGGAACTATCTCCTTTCTAACAAAAAAAGAATTTTCAAAATCGGTTTATAAACAACGGAGATATCGGCGAACAAACATAAAAAAAAAAAAAAAAGCATATATACGGTCGAATTGAGAACCTCCTCCTTTTTTTGAAGTCGGTTAAAAAGTATTCAAAACCCTGAAAAAACATTTTATTGTTTTGGTGTTCTAAAATTTACTAACATTAAATCGAAAACGCTCTCTTCAATACTAAATAATAAAACGAAAAACACATTAAACGAACAAGACTTTACAACAGCACTACTGCCATCTACCGACACAAAAATTCACTATCTTCTCTTTCCTCAGATACGGGGCTCTAGTGGAGCACAGTCTAAGTATCGGAGACCTGTTGGAAGCCTCTCGCAAGGGGCTTCGACACCTGGTCCTCACGTACCAGGACCTGTCCGCCTGGATGGACGCCATGGAGCAGTACCTCGCCAAGAGGAAGATACTACCAATGCACATGGAGAAACTGCTGAGACAAATGCATGAGTTGACTGTGAGTAGATTTTTTGTTATTTGATCTATCTTAAAAGGTTTCATATAGTCGTGTATATTAAAATATTTAACATTATTTTTATAGTGTACCAACCAATTTTTATTGGTTTTTATACAAAAATTTGATTATTATTGCCCGGCAAGGGGTCTCGGGTTCGGTTCCCAGGTCGGGAATAGTATTACTGGGTTTTTAAATATTCTCAGTACTAGCACGGAGTCTGGAATTGTGCCCGGTATATGGCAATAGGCTCACCCACTATTATTTTCTTCTGTGTCGTGGGTGCGTTTACAAACATACAAGTCACATACACATGACACCCAGACCCGGAACAACAATCTGTGGATCACAGAAAGAGTTGCTCCGTGCGGGAATCGAACCCGCGACACGTTGCGCGGCAGCCAGTTGCCCAACCACCGCGCCAACTGTGCATTCAATTAAATTAAACACACAAGATTTGCACTTCATAACAACTACTATTTAATCAATATATTTCCCAAATTAATCTTTATTTCTTTATACAGGAAAAATCAAAAGAAATAGCATTAAAGCAAGAAGCAGTAGACAGCACAGTGGAGTCAGGACTGGAGCTGATGAAGCATATCTCAGGAGACGAGGCGCTGCAGCTTAAAGACAAGCTGGATGCTCTGCAGCGAAGATACAACGACCTCACCAGTCGAGGAGCTGATCTACTGCGCGTCGCCTCGGAGACCTTACCGCTGGTCGAACAGCTGTACAACAGTCATGCTAGGTCAGTGCTTGTGTGCCTGTGTGCCTAGTATATTTATGTATGTGTGTGTGAGTGAGTGGTCGGTCGGGCAAAGTATTACTGGGTTTTAAAAAAATTCTCAGTAGTAGCACAGAGTCTGGAAATGTGCCCGATATATGGCAATTGGCTCACCCTCTATTACATGGGACTCATAACATAAATAGTGAAAAGTGGGTGTTACATTGTACAGTGCCATAATGTGCATCTGTGCTTACCCGTTCGGGGATAAAAGGTGTGATGTTATGTTATGTATTTATGGACTAGTGAACGTAGTGACGTAACGTAAAAGTATGACTTGAGTCCCGTGTAATAATAAATGACCATAGGGTCATAACTGGGTGATAATTGTAATATTGTTTATGAGCTCTTATGCATACCCCTTTTTTCATGGCATAAGCCGGTAAAGGAGCAGACGGATCACCTGATGGTAAGCAATCGGCGTCGCCCATGGACACCTGGAACACCAGAGGCGTTACAAGTGCGTCAACGGCTTTTTGGGGATTAGGAGTTTGAGGATCGTTGGGGATTCAGGGATTGGGGAGATTGGGGAAGGGGAGGGTAATTGGGCCTCCGGTAACCTCACTCACACGACGACCCCTTCGGGATTAATACAAAATCATAATAGATCAAATTCTGCCCAATTTTCATAATAAAAATTAAATGGTTTTTCGCGTTACTTTAAAGTTACTTAAAGTTCTATGATATCTCATTCGGATTGTGTTTTTATACACAATCCATTTAATATCTATTTGATTTTAATTATTTACCTTTCTACCCAGACTGGCAGACTGGATGGCGGGTGCGGAGTCCTGTCTCCAATCAGTAGAGCCCCGCGAGGAGGATATACTGCGTCTGGAGGCAGAACTACAGGAGTACAGGCCTGTCCTGGAGAACCTCAACCAGATCGGACCACAGCTGTGTCAGGTAAGAATTTACTCACCAACAGCCTACAAATGCTCACTGCTGAGCAAAGCCTCTTCTCACACGGAGAAGGTTAGAGCATTAATCGCACCTTCCTCACGATGGTTTTCCTTCACCGTTTGTCAGTGGTGTCTAAATAATCTTAGAAAGTACATATAACTCGGAAAAAGTCACATTGGTACTTGCCGTTGGTAGGTTTCGAACCTGCACCCTCATGCATAAGAAGCGGGCGTCTTAAACCTCCGGACCACCACGACACAAGAATTTACTGAAAAGGCTATATTAAGTAAAAATCACGGGTTACTCACGTGAATATACTGAGAAAAGCTCTACTAGTTTCGAACTACAGAGGGGTTCTTACTCATGTGCAGGCTGCGCTGACATCTATAATTTAGTACGTCTCACGATAGTTATTATGAAAAAGGCTATATTATACAAAATTATTATATGGAGTACATATTGCAGCTATTATTGTTTAATCTATTAGGTGTGTCTCTAGTAAATATGCTGATTACTTTACAATAAAATTATGTTAACTACGTCGTTCATCGAAATGGTCGAATAATATTAAATAAGTGCAACAGCCGAACAAGAGATCTGGATTAATTCATGTGGTGGCCAAAGTCCTAGACTTTTTTAATTTTAGAAAATCGATCAGTTATAATATAACACGTAATCTGAAATTCTTGTTTACAAAGAAAAAACAATATCTTGTCTTGTATAAATCTTCATAAAATTGTGAAGTATGTAATAGTTTTTATATGGGACAAGCCCGCTACAATACCCAAATATCGCTGCAACTCCTATAAGCCAGGATCTGTAAGGATACGTCTAAAAGAGTATTGATCTTGACGAGCTTTACTTCCATAGCTAATATAATTATTACATTATAACTATAATATTATTACGTCTCCCCCTAGATCTCTCCCGGTGAAGGCGCGACTCACATAGAGAGCATAGTGACGCGCGACAACAGACGCTTCGACGCCATCGCAGAGCAAGTACAGCGCAAGGCAGAACGATTACTGCTTAGCAAGAAGGTAACCATATATCTTAATACAAGTATAATGAACTTTATTGTGGTAGTGATAAAGTTTAGTTTTAATTACCACTGTTCTGTTAGTGATTAACAGACCTAATTTTGATTCAGCAGTGCTATGTAATAAGAAGTTTATTGTACTAGTAATTAAGTCTATATTCCCTTTGTAAATTATGTATTAGTGATCAAAGCAGAATTGCAGCGGAAAAGTGACTATATTGTCTGAGCAAAAAGGTTTACATTCTGATCGAAAGATAACTCCAACCTAGATGCAACTTTATGCTGTTGAAGATAAAGTAAAATATTGCATGCATTTGTCATATGATCATCTATGGAACGATTTAAAATTCAAGACAAAAATTCCTTTAATTGTATTCACTCTTAACTCATCACTCACTCTCTATCTCTTACAGCGCTCACTAGAAGTAGTAGGCGACATGGAAGAAGTACTAGAATGGCTGCGGGGCGTGGACTCCGCCCTGCGGAACGCGGAGCCGCCCTCGTGCGAGGCCGCGCTAGTACGGGCACAGCTCAAGGAACATAGACCCATCAGCGATGATGTCGCTGCACAAAGGGTCAGGGTTCGTGATCTGCTTAGTCAGGCGAAGAAGGTAAGATAACATACGAATGTGTGTATTATTACTACTTTATTTATTTTCTTAGTACACAACCCGCCTAAATATTTCTTTTCACTATACCCACCCAAAGCTTGTCTGGTAGAAATCACTATAAGTGATAAGACCGTCTTTGTGCCCATTATTATTTTTCTTTGTTTGTCATTTCCTTTTCTGTATGTACTATATTATTAATGGTGTACAATAAAGTTATATTCTATTCTATTTTTCTATAACTGAAAAAATATGAACTAAAGTAGACATAAAAGATTCCTATTATTTTTGATTTTTTTTGTGAACTTATAAAATGTTGACTTTTCATATCCATCTATTTCACTAACAAACATGAGCAACTTTACCCCATACTTGCGCAAAAACAACTTTGCGCAAATCACGTTCTAATATAAGAGAAATTATTTAATCAAATTAAATCTGATACCAACACAAAACTCGCAAATTCAACTCAAACTTGCGCAAAACATACTCTTACTGCGCAAAAATTTTGCGCTAAATAACTAATTTAAAATTCACTTAATCTAATACCAATAGCAAACACAATGCTTACAGTTGCGCGACATACCTACCATTATAACTTTCATACTAACGTTTCTACCACCAGGTCCTCCGTGAATGCCAGTCCTCGGAAGAGACAGCAGTGATCAGAGAACGCACTGAGGAGTTGAAGGAGATGATGGAAGAGGTCGGACAACTCGCTGCAGAGAGGCTGGCGGCGCTGGAGCAAGCTCTGCCACTCGCCGAGCACTTCGCTGATACTCACCATGGGTAAGGAAAGGATATTACATAATATCTTGTCATTTTTACTGACTACCTCGTTGGCCGAGTGGTTACAAGTGCAACTGCCGGGTCTGGGTCTTGGGTTCGATTCCCGGGTCGGCCAAAGTTTACAAGGTTTTTTAAAAATCTCAGTGGTAGCACTGGAAATGTGCCCGGTATATGGCAATAGGCTCACATGATACTCATAACATAATTAGTGAAAAGTGGGTGTTACATTGTATAGTGGCGTTAAGTGCTGTAATGTGCACTTATGCCTGCATAAAAGGCGTGATGTTATGTTATGTCATTTTTAGGTGGAACCTGGAGGGCATTCGATAAAAAGTAAAACATAAATTGATTACACTCATTAAATAAAAAAAAATAACGCAATACGCTCATTGTTTGAATTTATTCTAAATTTACTTTTAATATTTTTCCTTTGAGAAATAACGACTTTTCAAATTGTTATAAATACAAAGTTCTTTAAAATATATGGCCAACCCTCGTAAATAAATATGAGTCCCAATACGACTTGAGATCACGCAAGTCAACTCGATAACGGTTCAAAAAATATAGTCAACCTCATTGGATATCACTTTTTAAACATGGTGTTAATAATAATTATTTTTCGTTCCTTTGCAGCTTGTCCTCGTGGTTGGATGATATGGAGAAACAGATCCAGATGCTGGCCATGCCGGCACTCAGACCTGAACAGATCGTTCACCAGCAAGACAAGAATGAAGTAAGTGTTTTAGTTTCAAGTTAATATTTCAGTGAATTGCGTTCAGACAGTCTAAAATTCACCTACAATTTTTTCAACGTATTTAAAATTTAAAATCATTATATTGTATCCCCCCCCCCCCCAGATGCTGCAGCAATCAATAAGCAACCACAAGCCGCTGGTGGACAAGTTGGTGAAGACGGGCGAGGCGCTGGCCAAGCTGTGCGGCGACGAGGACGCGGCCAAGGTACAGGACATCGTCGACGCAGACTGCGACCGGTACAACGCGCTCCGGGCAGAGCTCCGCCATCGCCAGCAGGACTTGGAACAGGTTGGCTTCTTTACTTTTATTGTTTTTTTTGTTTCAACATGTTTGTCGATTTTGTTTGAATCGATAAACATGCTGGCGGTTGGTACAGTGGCTAGGTAACCGATGATTCGAACGAAAACGAAACTGCAGCACTTTGATGGCGATCGATTGTGCGCCGTTTCGAATATATATTTATTTGTAAAGAACAAATATATATTTGTAAAGAAATAGTATAGTGAACTCATCTAATTCTGTGACTCGCCTAATTATTCGGTTTAGTAAATTTGGTAGAACTCTTAGGTTTCGAGAAAAAAATCTGATTATTTGTGCTAATATTCCTCATAAAAGACTGATTAAAACTCATGCGGAGACTGAATTAAATTAATTAATAATTTATTGGTATTTTATTACTCAAATGCCTTTGTCACGAAGTTAGATGAGTTCACCCTACTCTGTATAACCAGAGCAAAAATTCTGTGAAAACCAGTAAAAATACAACCCATTTTTATTACAGAAAACGTTAAAAGTTAAGATAGTATGTGTAAAACAATGAACCCTAATCCCACACACTTAACATCTAAACTCCCTCGGCAGGCTCTACAAGAATCCTCCCAGTTCTCCGACAAGCTGGAGGGCATGCTCCGCGCGCTGTCGGGCGCCGCGGACCAGTTACATCGCGCCGAGCCAGTGTCCGCGCACCCGCCTAAGATTGAGTAAGTAATACAATATACAAATACTGATAAAAATTAAAACTAAATATTACTAAATTAAATACCATACAACAATAATATCAATACCAATAAATTAAATACAACTTAAGATTAAAATTAATTTAGTTTTATTTTTTTTTAAGTAATAGTAAATGATTTAATCAATACTGATAAATGTACAGACGGCACGTTAACCTACCTAAGTTTTTTTTCTATCGACGTTTGACCACGAGGTGATTGCACGGTTGGCGTGGTGGCTGCGGGTTCGATTCCCGCACGGAAAAACTCTTTGTGTGATCCACAGATTGTTGTTCCGGGTCTGGGTGTCATGTGTATGTGATATTGTATGTTTGTAAACGCAACCACGACACGAAAAAATTTAAAGAAGAATTTAATTTTAAAGAAACTAAAACAAACTATCTAACTATTTAACCCTTTGAGTACTGTCATTATAGACACAATTAAAGAACAATAGGTTGCGGTTACCGGTGTCCTCGCGGTGTTTGACAGTTTACCTATAAAAATAATAGTGTATGTATTTCTACGCAGTGACATATTTTGTGTTCACTCTAAAGTAAAATAAAAGTGACATGACATTTTGTATTAAATTCAAAAACAAGATTTAATCGCGAAAATGTTTCAATGAAAGCCATAACTAACTATATAAAATCATTTACCAACATACCACTTTCAACTCGACACCTATACAAATAAAGTCCAAATTCACTAACACAAAAAGCCAATCTTAATACTTTCTTTACCCAACAGGGACCAGATAGAAGAGAATAACGCGTTAGTAGAAGACCTGGAGAAGAGGCAGGAGGCGTACAACGCGGTACAGAGGGCCGCGTCTGACGTCATCAGTAAAGCCAACAAGAGCGACCCCGCTGTCAGGGATATCAGGAACAAATTGGACAAGCTTAACAAGTCAGTATATTTGTTTTATAGTTTATTTATTTTTTGGGACATGCTGTAGGTATGTATAATGGTTGAATTTTACATGTCAAAATTCTATCTCTAGTAAGCAAATCTACAGGTAGGTTATAGGAACTGGACGTAAGTTGATATGAATGGTTTTTTTTTCGTAACACTCTTGTATGAGTCGTATGTAAAGGGTTAGATTTTGTGGTGAGGTTATTTCTTAATGTTTAAGTGGTGAGTGTAGCTCAATAAAGATGGTTTGGGTTCGATTCTTAAATCTAGACAACATTTTTATTATTTGAAGTCGTGTCAAGTTTGCTATTTAACAGCGTCTTCGTAATTGTTGGCGAAAAGCAAGTGATTCTGTTTAGAATAATACTCTTGTGTTACAAAATTATTATAACTGTTTTCTTCTTAAAATATGAAATAGTAATCTGTTATTACATACGCTTACTGTAAAATGTATCAAATCAAAAGAGAATATATTTACGAAATAAAATCTTTGTTAAATTGTTCATTAACCCGTCGAGCGTCCGCGTTCTTTATGATCCAACGGGTGCACACGTGACATTTGGAGAAAGAAATAAAGAAAGAAAATGCATTTATTTGGCCATTGGCACACGAAAACAAGAATCATTACAATAGAAATAAAAAATACAGTCAAAATAAAAACAAAACATTAATAATAGATTTTATAAAAGAGAAAGCAGCATGGAGCATTTTTTCTTATGATCCACCGGGTGCTCATAAGGACGCTCGAGGGGTTAAGAAAGACTACCGCTACTAGAAAATGTAACACAAATGCTTACCACCAGACTATGGGACGACGTACAAAAGTCGAGTACGGACCGCGGCAACTCGCTGGACTCGACGCTGGAGGTGGCGCGCAAGTTCTGGCAGCAGCTCAACGCCGTCATGGCGCAGCTGGCCGACCTCGAGGACACGCTGTCGGGCCAGCCGCCGCCCGCCGCCCAGCCGCGCGCCATCGAGGCCCAGCAGGTCGCGCTGCAGGAGATACGACACGAAATTGACCATACTAAGCCTGAGGTACGGAACTTTTTCCCATCATGTATAAAATTGAATAATGTTTTCTTAACAAAATAAGCCAGAATAATTGAAGTATGTCGTTGAGAATAAGATACAATAGAAATTATATTAGAGCGATCTACGCTCCGATGAGTTATTAAGATCGATATAGTATGATTTTTCACTCCTATTAAACGTCATCGCGTTGTCTATTCTCTTTTTTACCTTAATATATAAATGATTATATCATTAATACATCAATAAAACTTAAAAAAGACACTAAAATCTAAAAGTGCATCTAAATTAATAATCCGATATTGTTTTACAATAAAATGTATTGTTATATTTTTACAAAAACTAGATAAAACAGGAAATGAAAACTTCCATATATTTTATCACACCCTTGTTCTTTCTCCAGGTGGAAAAAGTCCGTAAAACAGGATCAACCCTCATGTCACTATGTGGGGAACCAGACAAACCTGAGGTCAAGAAACACATGGAGGACCTGGACAGTGCATGGGACAATATCACGGCACTCTATGCCCGCCGGGAAGAGAACCTCATCGACGCCATGGAGAAGGCCATGGAGTTCCATGATACTTTACAGGTGAGATAAAAAACCAAATTGTAGATAATGACCATTGCAAATTACAACAGGAAAGATGACAGAAATAGATCTGGTAGATAATTTAAAAATATTGATAAACTATTTTCTTTATGGTACTTATTTTATTTAACTCTTTGAGTACCGTCATTATAGACACAATTAAAGAACAATAGGTTGCGGTCACCGGTTTGACAGTTTAAATAAAATGTATTATATGAAATAAATAATTTTTATTTAAATAAAATAAGTACATGGCATCCCCTTCTTGGTACATTTTATACTGAGCGATGACGTAACGAGCTTACGACTTTTTGATGTTGACTTTACGACAACATCAAAAAATATATATCTAATATATTTTATTTATCTTAGATAAAATAGATGTATCATTTTCATACTTTGTCATCGTCTAATGTCAATATGTCTACGTTACTAACAAAATCTCCTTCCTTCCAGAATCTCCTAGAATTCCTGGACTCTGCTGAAGATAAGTTCTCCCGCATGGGTGCACTTGGCTCCGACATAGATGCTGTCAAGCGTCAGATCTCCCAGCTAGCGTCATTCAAGCAGGAGGTCGACCCTCATATGGTTAAAGTCGAAGCACTTAATAGGTATGTGCTAAGTTGTGTTTTGTTTTTATAATTATACCATTTTTATACTCCTTTGAGGGCCTAGTGCAACTTTGTTTTACGGTTAACGCAATCGACACGTTTATGACGTTCGGTGCCTTGATTGGCTGCTCCAAGGACCAAATAATCAGGTTGCTTACTCTTGAAACCAATCTCAGTGTCAATGCAATTTAAATCCAATCAAATCTCAATAATGATTCAATGTCAAAACTATACAACCCCTATCGTAGCTGTTACAATAGCATTCAGAGTACGGAATATAAAACCAAATTCAATACCATTTAGTTTATTCAATATCCACGCAATACGGATGCAATGGGCGCTAGTGTTGCAACTCAAGAGTACGAAATTTTACAATACCAATGTCAATCGATCGGAATTGGATTCAAGAGTAAGCCCCCAGATCCTTAGTACGAATTTGTTTTACTATTAAAGTAATCGAAATGAGACCGCATTAGCGCTCTGAGCCGACCAATCAGAGCGCTGAACGCGTAGTTGGACGTTCTAAGCCCTCAGAGGATTAAACACGTAACGTTTTAATTGCGTTAACGTATAAAAACTCGCTCTATGCCTTCAGGCCAAGCACGAATAACTATCGCATTCGTATCGTAACAGTATCGAGCGAGTTAAGCGTTCTGATTGGTTGGTTCACTTGAGCCGGCCAATCAGAGCAGCGAACGCGCTCTATACTATTACGATACGAATGCGATAGTTATTCGTGCTTGGCCCTCTGATGTATTTCTACAAAATTCTACTTTAAAAATACCTTTTTCCTTCGTGAATTTCATATTTTTAAACTATTTCCAAATTGCGCCTTTCTTATCTTGGGTTGTTTAGGAAAATTTTTGTGGGATATTTATTTCTGGGTTTGCATGAGGTTTTGTATGGTATAGAGGTACAATGTTCTTCAAGAGTTATCGAAGAATTGAATAAATATTTGTCTTAAAATTAATATTGGAAGTATTATAAAAAAAAATTGTGTGATTTTTTTTTTTTTTTTTTTTTATTCCGGTGGTGGTTTTCAATACTTACGTAGGCTTCCACGTCCTCTAATTTTTACACTTGACACCACTAAATGTGATATTTACATTCTCTTATACTTTTACTGTCTATAAAAAACATATCTTTGGTCAGTTGCACTAAAACCCAGCCTTAATTATTTATTACTATTTGTTTCTGAAATTCAAAACGAATCAACAATTGACAGAAATATTCTGAGAAATTGGTCTGAAGTAATAACATCGCTATTAGTCTTTACTTTGCATTTAATGTGTCAAAGAAAATTGATACTTATCTCTAACGTCATAAAGTTGCTAATCGTGGAACTGACCAAAATATACAATATGTATCACTTCCCCCCTTTCTCACCTATAGCACTCTTATAATTACCTAAAAGATTATTATACCACAAATTACTAATCGTGTATTTTTCTATGCGACCCCCATGGATTTGCCCGACATTGAAAAAGGAGTCTTATGAGGCAAGGAATAACAATTAATCTTGTGTGCGCTTCTGTGTGTCTTTGCACCGTAGTTATTTAGATCCTTGTTTGCGTGTGTTTTTATGTACAGCGTGTGTTTAAATTGAGTATATAAAGGATGTAATTGATATTGATGATTTAAATTATGAAACATAATTAAAATTATTGTATGTTCTCTCTTGGATGAAGGCTGAGAGTATTATGTATTCACCTTATTACATAATAAAAATAAAGAGCAATCAAGAAATGTTATTCAATATTTTAGTATCTATGTGTATTTGCAAAATACAATATCAGTTACACCTTTTGTATATCAAAAATAAACTATCCTATCCTTGTTCTCGTCAGATATTACGAATATTTTATGATTTTTTAAATAAATCAACATCAACAGCCTATAAGTGCCCACTGCTAAGCAAAGCCTCTTCTCACACGGAGAAGGTTTGAGCATTAATCAATCAACACGCTTGCTCAATGCGGGTTGGCGATTTTAAACTTATAATTAGAAATTATAAGCCCAGGTTTCCTCACGATGTTTTCCTTCATCGTTTGTCAGGGGTGTCTAAATAATCTTAGAAAGTACATAGAACTCGAAAAAAAGTCACATTGGTACTTGCTGTTGGTAGGTTTCGAAACTGCGCCCTCGTACATGAGAAGTGGGCGTCTTAAACTTCCGAGCCAACACGATTCTTAAATAAAGAATATAAGGCATTATTATGTATTAAAAAAATGAAGCACTTATAAGCCACTTTAAATATTTGACGTGAACTTCGAAAAAAAATCTAGTTCTAGTAGTTTTATCTTTCCTTCTACTTCTTTAATCTTCATTCTAGAAGTGTGTTCTGTCTCTTTCATACTAACATTTTCCGTCTCTGTCTGTCTTGTTTGCGAATTGTATTGTGACGTCATGGGATGTTCTTTTTATGAATCAATGGTGGATAAAACAAAGAAAAAAATCTGAGTGCGTGATCAATGGTTTGAAGTTAAGTTGATGTGTGTAACTGTTGAATTAATTTCAACAAGCTACTTGAAGATATAAACGTCCTTATAAATTGTAATCATACTACGGATACAAGCACAAAAAGGTATCCCAATCAATTAAATATCTTTAAAAGATTTTCAATTCTATCCTAATAGTAATAAAGTGGAAAATCCAAAAATGTGAAGGATAGCTTCATGTGCTAAGCACTTAACTTCAAATCAACACCAGTCCAAATCCACCATTGATTCACCCCACCCTACCCCTTAAATCTAATCCTCTTACCCCACTTGCAGGCAAGCTCAAGAGTTAACAGAACGAACGTCATCAGAACAGGCGGCCGCCATTAAAGCTCCTTTGACAGAAGTCAATTCTCGCTGGTCAGCATTACTTAGAGGCATGGTGGAGAGGCAGCAGCAACTGGAACGAGCTCTGTTAAGGCTTGGACAGCTGCAGCATGCCCTGCAGGAGCTCCTGACCTGGATCCATAATACTGGAGAGACTTTGGATACTTTGAGACCGGTAAGTGAATTGTAGAGAGGGAGTTAAGTTAGTCAATGTGAGAGAAAGGGAGAATAAGACACATAGAGAGTAGTACTAGTATGTCACAATCCCACTCTCATTTTCTCTTTTTTGGTTTAGAAAATATATAAATACTAAATACCTGCAAAAGAACCTAGACTGGTTATTCAATTCCCTAGTCGTATAAAAATTTTCAAATTTTAAACAATATTGCATTCATAATAAAGAGACTGGGATTTTAATGAAAGGGGCATCATTTTTAATTACATGACGGATACTCATAATACAAAGGACAATAAGTTCAGTTCATATAACATATCGATATAACTATTTCAACCCTCATACAAACTCCTTACTTCCCCCAACAGGTGGCAGGCGACCCACAGATACTAGAAGTGGAGCTCGCTAAACTGAAGGTCCTAGTGAATGACATCGCAGCTCACCAGGCGAGCGTGGACACTCTGAACGACGCCGGCGCGCAAATAGTCCAGCAGGGTACGGGTATGTGGCTGCGCTTACGCTTTTGTGATTATTCTACATACATTTATACATATATCAGGACTAAACGAATTTGTAATAAACGAAATTGAAGTTTATTGTTATGGTTGTTAAGGTTGGTTTTTTATTGCAACTTATTGTTTATAAGCGACGTTTTCCAATCATAATTGATTGAGTTGAAATAAAATTGTGTCATAGTTTAGAATTTTAAATCGTTGGAGTTTCTTATTATATGCCGGAATACTGAAACGCTACTCAATTTTAAGTCGCGCTTAAGTATAGTTCTGTCTCTACACATTCTTTGTAAAATGACAGAGATGGCACGATATTTAAGCACGACTTAAAATTAAGTAATGTTTCAGTATGCCGGCAATTGATGTTAAGGTTGGTAATCAATTGTAAAGTTACTTTTTAACTATTTATTTGTCATTCATCGAGTTTAAATCAAATTGTGACGCATAGTTTCATTGTTAGCAATGCAAATCGTTTGTCAATTGTTTTGTTTTTGATCTGAATATGAATTCTTTTTGTCCTGACGTAACATTTTCCTGACTTTGAAAACCACTTTATTATCATAACAAAGTTGGAAAATATGCACACAATAATCTTATGAATGTAGTCAAAATAGTACATAATACCCTTATCAAACTTCTGTTACAAATTTAAAAAGTATATTTCTAAAGTCATACTACATATGATATTGTTATCTACATCCAAAAGTTTTTAATCCAAAACGTCTAACAGCATCTCAACACTTCAATACTCTATGATTAAAATAATACTTCTTCTAATTTTTTCTTCTGTCCGGATACTCAAACACTAATGTGCAAGAATTAATGTCACATGCCAATAGCGTTTGAGTATTCGGCACTTATATTCCATATTCTAATACGAACTGTGCAATATGCACTAATGCTTTAAGCTTTATGTGTTTGTCAACATCTTCTCTGTGTTTTAATATATTAATCTATCAACAAAGTCGTCTAAATAAACATAAAAGCTAATTTCAACCTTATGAAGAATTAAATATAGTCAATTTTCGTACTTTGTAGAACTGTATAATAATAACAATAACTACGCTCTTATAACAACTTAACACACACAATCTATTGTGTGTAGTGCTCAAGTAATTCCGACACTTTCCCTAGAGCTGATTTTTCCACCGCCAGATAAATTTTAACTAAGAAATAACTTTAAATATTTGACAATTCTTCCATACTGAAAACTGTCAAATGTCAATTTTTTTCTACAGTTAAGAATTAACTGATGATTGACAAATCGGTTTATTTAAATACGTATTATTCTAAAACTTTCTTTATTGATCAACCCTCAAGCGGTCACCGGTGACCGCTCTTCACTAACTTCATTATCTACCTCTATACCTTAGTCTAAGGTATAGATAATGAAGTCTAAAAAAGGTGTATACCTTATTAATATGATGTATAGAGACTACTTTTGTACATACAAATTTTGAGGATTTATATCAATTGATTAACATGCAACTGCAAAAAGTGCATGATTGTATCAACGTTTAACCCGTATATCCGCAAGCGGTCACCGGTGACCGTTCTCCATTAACTACATTATAGACCTTATTTCCAATATTTAGAGACCACTTTTGTATGAACAAAATTAGGGGATGATTTTCAACAATTTAATAAAAATGTAGATATACCTACCACAATCGAATTACATATCACTTAGTTTATTTACCTCTATTCCTTTGAAGTATAATCCACAAACAACTGCATGATCTCCTTCAATACTTAGGTACGGACGAGGCTGGTGAGACAGCTGAGAAGCTGGCCACGCTGAACAGGAAGTGGAGGGAGCTGCAGCAGAAGGCTAGGGACCGACAGACTGAGCTGGAGGACGCACTTAGGGAGGCACAGAGGTAAGAAAAGAGAAAGAGGTGTTTTAAAAAGAGTATTTTTGATGGAGAGCCCGTAAAAGTGTTGAATATCGAGTATTCTTTATTTGGATTTCTGATCCAGGCGAGACGTTTTCTTTTTCGTTGATCAAAGTTATCAGTAAAATCACGGAGCTATGATAGGGATATGGACTGCCTCGTTGGCCGAGTGATCGCAATTTCGACTGCCGGGTAAGGGGTCTCGGGTTCGATTCCCGGGTCGGGCAAAGTATTACTGGGTTTTTAAAAAAATCTCAGTAGTAGCACAGAGTCTGGAACTATCGTTATATAAAAACATAGTGTACACGGCGCAAAAAGCCCAATTTTTCCCTAAAATGCCGTGACCCGAGACTCGAGTCGTGGCGCTGATTTTCAGCACTAGTCATAATAAGTCAGCTCCTTCTAATAATGATAATATTCTGATAGCTTCAACGCTGAGATCGGTGACCTGCTGAGCTGGTTGTCCGAGGTGGACAGTGTGATCGCCGCCTCCAAACCTGTCGGAGGTCTACCTGAAACTGCCTCCGAACAGCTTGAGAGATTCATGGTAAGATTTTATCTAATACTATATATCATTTAATTAATAAAGAATAAAATCTAAGCATTTATTGAAATACTAGCTGAAATTGCAATTTCGTTTGCGTTTTTCAAAAAAAAGTAGCCTATGTTACATAGGCTACCTGCCAATAAAAGTCCCGTCAAAATCGGTTTAGCCGTTTCAGAGATTAGCCAGTACAAACAGACAGACAGACAAAAATTGTTAAAGTATTATTTTGGTATATATCGTATATTCTTTATTTATTATTACAAACAGATTGTCTAATTTTAATTATCTGTATAGATACAGATACTAAAGATTAATTACGTACTGTTACTGATTTAAAGAATTTCTTACACTTCATCCTTCATCATATAGATGGCGTTGTATGTCATTTAAAACCAGTCAACGAATTACCTACTTATTGGAAAAATGTAAACAGTGTGATATAACCGAATTCCACGCGAGCGGAAAGCTATTTGTTTGTTTGTCTGTCTTAAACGGCAGAACGGAGGTACTAATTAACGTGATTTTTTAACTGAAGGTAGTTGAACGGATGGATAATCACATAGGCTACTTTTTATCCTTTTGTGACGCGAGCGAAGCCGCGAGTAAAAGCTAGTATCTTATATTTTTTAAAGTAAATCTATCATAGAATAAAGTGTTTAACCACTATTTACCTTCACAGGAGGTATACAACGAGATCGAAGCAAACAGACCGAAGGTGGAAGCAGTTCTGCAGCAGGGCCAGGAGTACCTGAAGAAACAGGACAGGCCCAATCCCACGTCACAACTACATCACAATTTGAAGAACTTGAAGTCGCGGTGGGATAACGTCACTGCTAGGTAAGGGCTCCGGTTAAGCTCGAAATTAGTCGGACGTCCTTGTGATTTAGTGACGTGCCTTAAGGTCGCTTAATTTATAAAGTAACTGGTTCCAGATTTAATTATTTAGATGATTATATGTTCTTAAAAGGCACAATTTTCAAATTTTTTTTTTGCTGTCGCCAATGTCTGGGACCGTTATTGCGTTATTTTTAGCATTATCGCACCAAGCTTCCTTTTGCGTACTGTTAAGGAGTGGAGTTCTTTGCCAGAATCTGTGTTTCCTGAAGGGTATAACCTGGTGTCAAGGTTCAAGGCCCGAGTGAATAGGTTGCTTATGTGACGACGTGCTCCATCGTAGACCGCGTCATCACTTACCACCACCAGGCGATATAGTTGTCAAACGTCAGCCCATCAAAAATAAACTATTAGGTATATATTAACTAACATCGATTACTTTTAATTCAAACAGAGCATCAGACAAGAAGATCAAGTTGGAGATAGCTCTGAAAGAAGCGACAGAGTTCCACGATGCTCTCCAGGCGTTCGTGGACTGGCTGACCAGCGCTGAGAAGACGCTCACCTCTGCCAAACCCGTTTCTAGGGTTATGGAGACTTTGCTTAGTGAGTACCCTGTCTAGAGCTTTATTTTCAACATAATTAAGTTCAATTACGAGTGAAGAGTCGCTTTTTAAAAAGTTGTTATGAATTTACATGCAAAAGTATAAAATCAAAGAATAAATTAAAAATCTTTGAATGATATGTGACCCTAACTTATGAAATACTATGTTTCATTAGCAATTTTGCAGCAAAAATACCAAAGTCATAGATAACCTATGAATCTAAGTAAATAAGAGTGTTAAAAATTTCTAAAACAAAGGGTGTCATTAAACATCAATATTAGACTAAAATATTATAAAATACTTCAATATTTACGTTATTCTACGTGCAAAAATTAATTTGATTGAATTGCATTATGGATTTAATTGAAAACTTAAAGACGCTAACAACATTTTTGCCCCACAGTCCAAATCGAAGAGCATAAGTCGTTCCAAAAAGAGGTCGCGACCCACAGAGAGACCATGTTACACCTGGACAAGAAGGGGACACACCTCAAGTACTTCAGTCAGAAACAAGATGTCATACTTATAAAGAACCTCCTCGTCTCCGTACAACATCGATGGGAACGAGTCGTGTCTAAGGCCGCTGAGAGAACCAGGGCTTTGGACCATGGATTCAAAGAGGCTAAGGAGTTTAACGAGATGTGGTAAGTCAATTTGGACTGTATTTTTTTGGAAGTTAGGTTGAAAATAGTTTGCAGATGCATGCATGGTTAGACTTTTAATTTGAAAAGAAATGGTTACTTTATTTGTATTGGGGATTAGGTTGAAAATACTAGTACAGATACTAGCATAGTAAGCTACTTCAATCTGTATATTTTGCTGGTTGAATCTTAATTTTGTTCTGTATTGTTATAAGGTTCATAATCCATTGACAGTTTAAGGTAGTAGGTAGATTCATTTAGTAGATAATTTTGAATCTAATATTTTTAACATTTAGTATTTTAAAAACTACCTATAGAGGTATTTTCTAGTATTGTGATTATAGTACATCCCAGTTTTCGATTCTACTCAGTGTATGTATATTATATCTTACATAAAGACTCTGTATTTGTTTAGGAACAACTTGATGAACTGGCTGAACGACACAGAGGAACAGTTGGACGCACTCAACGCTGAGGCCACCGTCAACGATCCTGAGAAGATCAAGCAGAGGTACATCAACGTTCACTGATTAAATCACCTTTATTAAACTGTCAAACACCGCGAGGACACCGGTGACCGCAACCTATTGTTCTTTAATTGTGTCTATAATGACGGCACTAAAAGAGTTAATTCAAAAGACACGCCATTAATACAAATCTCCTCCCCACAGATTAACAAAACACCGTGAGTTCCAAAAGGCCCTGGCGGCCAAGCAGCCAGTCTACGACCAGACCATGAAGACTGGCAAGCAACTCAAGGACAAGGCGCCCAAGGGAGACGAGAACACGTTGAAGACCATGATGTCTGATATGAAGACCAAGTGGACCACTGTCTGCTCTAAGGCCGTTGACAGGTAAGACTTTTTGGTCCTTAATTTAAATACTTAGGTCAACGGTAATGATTTCTGAATTAAGTGTGGGAGAGCCATGCTTCTGCACGAATGGGCCGGCTCGACCGGAGTGAGTGGAAAACCGACGTGAAGCAACGCTTGCGTTGTGTTTCGTCGTGTGAGTGAGGTTACCGGAAGCCCAATTACCCCCTTCCCCAATCACCCCAATCCCTGAATCCCCAAACAATCTTCAAATTCCTAATTCCCAAAAGGCCGGTAACGCACTTGTAATGCCTTGGTGTTCCAGGTGTCGTACAAAACATAAATGTGTAATGTAAAAAATATGTTTATTACTGATTTATATTTTCATTTGTTCATTATTCCGCATTCCCTCCCTGCTTTAGGACTTTATAATTAGAATTTTGACATTAAAGGGCATTTGAGTATTTGACCGGTTACGGATACGGTATATGGCAATAGGCTCACCCCCTATTACATGGGACTCATAACATAAATCGTGAAAAGTGGGTGTTATATATATTGCACAGTTGCATTAAGTGCCGAAATGTGCACCTCTGCCTACACCTTCGGGGATAAAAAGGCGTGATGTTATGTTATGTTATGAGTATTTGACAATTAGACTATTTCTTACTCATTATCTTAATCAATAGCTATAATTTATTCTTATTACATTCTCCAGACAACGCAAGCTAGAAGAAGCGCTCCTCTACTCTGGCCAGTTCAAGGACGCCATGTCAGCGCTACTGGACTGGCTGAAGAAACAACAGAAGGACCTCGCCGGAGACTCCCCTGTACATGGAGACTTGGACACTGTCATGGCGCTTATTGAACAGCATAAGGTGAGCTTAGGGAAACTGGTTTTAATAATGTTATTTGTAAAAAATGTATTTATGTGTGATGATTAAAAAATAAAGGTCGAACGAGAAGGTACTCAAAGTGATAATGACATTTTTCAGGTAGAGATCTATCGTAAATCGGAATAGTTCTATTTATTATCTACAACTGTAGCCAAATGCCATTTAGCGCTTGTCTTCATGTAGAATAGAAAACTAAATTATATGGAATTGACGTAAATTTTGACACTTGTCAGTGTCATCCTCATACATTTTGATTTATACTCTCTCTGTAGACAAGCGCTAAAGTGGCGTTTGGCTAAAGGCCCTGTTCTTATTATATTATTCTATTACATTACATTATCAGCCGAAAGTCCTTTGAAGCCTAGTACTTGAAATAATACGAAGTACCTCACAGCGAGACAATTTATTTATGTCAAAGCAAACCACAATATTTTGCCGGTAACGAACCATAGTTTGAATTTAAATCGGCCAACGCCATCTATCGAGCTATGGGACAACACAATAAATAGTACTATGGTGTTGGGCGAGTGCATCTTTTATGCTATATTTACACTCTCGCATGAATCGAGACGAGGCCGAGATACATTGCCGTTATTCTAAAAGAGTTGTAGTCTTTCTCGTATTATAAGGCTGCAATGTACGTCAACCTAGTGTCATCACGTGCGAGAGTGTAAGTGTAGCATTAGAAAGGTTATTTCTACACTGAATAAGCAATAATTTCCTGCTTACACAATTTTATATCTAGAAACCATTTTTGTAATTTTATTCATATCTTAGATAGAACGCATTTTAACATAAATTATTTGTTGCAGCAATTCGAGGAAGATCTGCATTCACGTGAGCAACAGATGCAATCTGTCATGAAGACCGGCAAAGATCTGGAGGCAACGGTATGTATCACACAATTTTATACCTTAAACACATAAAATTAAAGTCTCATACTGACTGGCGGCACATATCAGTTACCTTTTAATCACTTCAAAATTATATCATATGAAATTAAGTTTAAATCAACTGTAGATAAGGTTTAAATTCTAAATTCTTTACATACTACGATTTTCCTAATTCTCCTCATCCATAACTTTTAGCTTGTCTTATTTTGCCTGCTTTACAATACCAACCTTTAAACCCCATGCATTAAGGTTGACATTCCCTCGCAGGTGCCTCGTGAGGACGCGGCCAGTATCCGCCAACAGTGCAGTGAGCTGAAGAGTGCGTGGGAGGCAGTACTGACCCTCAGTGAGAGGAAGGCACACAGACTAGAGGCTGCGCTTAAAGAGGTAAGACTTAAACAACATATTCTCATTGTGTGGGAGAGCCATGCTTCGGCACGAATGGCGAGCCGGCGCTCGACCGGAGTGATACCACGGCCTCACAGAAAACCGACGTGAAGCAACGCTTGCGTTGTGTTTCGTCGTGTGAGTGAGGTTACCGGAGGCCCAATTACCTTCCCCTTCCCCAATCTCCCCAATCCCTGAATCTCCAACGATCCTTAAACTCCTAATTCCCAAAAAGCCGGTGACGCAATTGTAACGTCTCTGGTGTTCTAAGTGTCCATGGGCGACGCCGATTGCTTACCATCAGGTGATCCGTCTGCCCGTTTACCGGCTTATGCCATAAAAAAATGTATAATTAATTTGAATTGTCATGTGGCTTTATCACATAAACTGATGCACCGATTTTGATGATCTTTGGTATAACTATAGATTGTATACTAAAGATAGTTATTGCCTACTATTTTGTGCTTTTAAAAATTCCTTGATACAAATATAAGATCATTTATAATTTGATATCTAAATGTTTAATCCTGTTGGCTGTAGTATGTTTTTACACATATTAATGAAAAAAGTATACGAATAAAATAATAGAAAATACATATAATCAAATCTGGAAAATCAAAATATTTAGTATGGTATTATGTGTTTCTGTAAAAAATATTCTCACATTAATACCTTTAGTGATAAATTCCATCATAAATTCCAATATCTATCTATAACTAATTTCACATTTTTCACCCAGGCGGAAAAACTCCACCGCTCAGTGAATATGCTACTCGAATGGCTATCCGACGCGGAGACCAAGCTGCGATTCTCCGGTCAGCTACCTGAAGGCGACGTGGAAACTCAACAACAGATCCGGGACCATGAGAGATTCGTTCGAGAACTGAATGAGAAACAGATAGACAAGGACGACACTATATCTCTTGCTCACTCTATCTTGAGTAAGGCACACCCTGATGCGGTCACCGTCATCAAACACTGGATCACTATCATACAGAGCCGGTGGGATGAGGTAAGATTGGCTTCTTTATATTATACTAGCTACTTTCGCGCGGTTTCACTCGCTCTGCTCGGCGCCTATTAATCGTAGCGTGATATTTTATAGCCTATGGCATTCCTCGATAAATGGGCTATCCAATACAGAAAGAATTTTTGAAATCGGACCATTAGTTTCGGAGATTAGCGCGTTCAAACAAAAAAACAAACTAAAGATGTTTGTTCTATGAATTTAATTGGTAATGTGAATGTTTGTTTATGGATTTTCGACTTTATTTACATATACGTTAAGGTGGAAATAGTTTGAGATAGGTTTACTTAATTGATAATTGATAAAATTAAATAAATTAAACCTTACTAGATCGATGGTTGCTCCAGTGAAACTATAATAGCAATTTCAGTTGAAGTCGTTAAAGTCGTTTCTGGAAAAAGAAAAAAAAATATACTTACAAATATTGCTATTTGGTTTACACCTATTTGGTTTGGTTGGTTTTGGTGTAAATAGTGTAAAATTTGACAAGACGGGAGAATATTTTATATTGCCTACATAGTATAGACCCCGTTACAAATACAAACGATAAACTTATCACCCATAAAAATACTATCCAATTGGACAGTTATTTGCGTCATTGAGCGTCGTCACGGTGATTCAGAGAAAAAGTAGAATAAACAAATAAGGTCACACCACACAAGAACCATTGCCTCTTCAGATAACTTTGAAATACTAGCTTAAGATACAGTATAGATCTTTATCTTTCTCCTACATGAGATAATTTTATCTATTTCTTGCGACATTTAAAAGGAATCGTTAGGTTAGTCGACTAGTCCAAACTGAGATTACAGAGCTGGAAAACTGAAATAAGATTCTTATGTCGAAATTCTTAGTATTACAATGAACATCCATAATTTCGATATTATCTCAAATAGCAGGATTTTCATATATACGTTATAATAAGGTAGTAAGGTTTAAAATACTTTTCGTCAGTTATCAAATGAGTCAATTATTATATTGTCAGCTTACTCACGTAACTCTTTGACGACGAACTCGACTAGTTTCGGGCGGTGCACCGTAGCAGCGCGACAGTCATCGCGTCGTGTATAGTGGAATATCGCTCATGAATATAAGCCTCTAGCATGGCTTGAAACTTGTCGAGTACCTCGTCAAATATTTACGAGTGTAAATCGAAAATATAATAATTAATTTAGTATGTCTCACGAAAATCTATCTATATATATAAAAGAAAGTCGTGTTAGTTACACCACTTGTAACTCAAGAACGGCAGAATAGATTTGGCTGAAAATTGGTAGGGAGGTAGCTTAGAGCCAGGAGACCGACATAGGATGCTTTTAAACCAAATTTTTTTTTACTTTTTTCACGAACGGGGACGGGAAAAAATGGGATGGTACGCGTACGAAGTCGCGGGCAGAAGCTAGTTATAATATAAGGATGTTATGAGTCCCGTGTAATAGGGGGTGAAACTAATGACATCACAGCTCCTCTACTGGAACAAATTTTAGGAGTAAGGTCGTTGAAAAATGTAGACATAGTCTCTTAAACTCCTTTTTACTATAGACTTACACACAGAATACACACACATGGATACGAAGGGCAACTATCGCGTGACATGAACACATAAATACACCATTAAAAATTTGGTTTTTTCAACGTCTTTGAATTACAAAAGTGGGTGTAATGTACTACGCACATCTGACGTGATGTTATGATTACCAAAACAAAACCGACTTCAATATCATCAAGGACTAAGCATTGATATCTTTCGATAAAATTATTATCGATAAACAAATTCATTTTTTTTAATAAAAACACATTACATTCGCATTTATACCTCAGTTATATAATGTTTGGGCTAAGTTCTAGTATTTATAAAATAGACAGTTTATTTTTGGTTATTTTTCTTTTATTTTGGTTCGGTTATAGTTGAAGTGTTAAATAGAACCACCTTTGTTAAAGTCGGTTAAAAATGAGTAAAGATAATAACAAAAGATACCTAGTTACGACTGTGTTGCCTGTGATTCAAATCTTTAGGAAGGTTACCCCTGGTCAGGTAGGTTTTAAAATCTTTACACTGGTGAAAATTATATCAAAATTCGTTTAGTAGTTTTTGAGATTATTGCGGACATAGAACAAAAAAAAGACTTTATTTTTTAATATGTGTTAGGATTATTTTAGAAGTTTAGCTAATCTAAGTACTTATGTTCTAAAATTAGACGAGGCACAGTTGCAAATTCATTTTTCCATGACTATCTGCTATCCCGAAGTCTCTTCTCTTGTAAGGGTGGGTGGAGATTGTGGAAACTCTTTTTAAGAGATATTGTTTTGTTCATTGAAGAAAGTATATTATAATTATAAAAGCTTAAAAATAGTACTGTCGTTCAGTTTGAGATTTTGTCAGACTCAAAATAAATCTTAAAAATATTAAGCAACATTTTAATCTTTACGTATTATTATGTACCTAAAATTATGTTTTGTACTCAGTTACAAAAACATATCAACTGCATTGCGATTTTTGCGATAAATACTTGTATTGAAGGCCGAATTTAATTATTATCAATCATTGATAATAACTCGCATGATTATTTTTAAATGTGCATAATGGAATAATTTTCCGTTAATTAGTTCGGGTATTATAAGATGATGTTGTTCTAAAGTAGCAATTTGTCAAAAATAATTACTTTTAGTCTGATTCCCGGGTTAGGTAAAGTATTACTGGGTTTTAAAAAAAATCTATCTCAGTAGTAGCACGGTGTCTGGATATGTGCCCGCTATATGGCAATAGGCTCACTCCCTATTACATGGGAATCGTAATTTAAATAGTGAAAAGTGGGTGTTACATTGTGCAGTGACTGCCGTTATGTGCCTCTCTGCCTATCCCTTCGGGAATAAAAGGCGTGATATTATATTTAATGATTTTTAATCACGTTCTCAATAACTGCTGTAACGATTTCGATGAAGTTTTTAATTTTAGATATTCCTGGTGCCAAAAATCGTTCCTTTTTTTATATTGTATGAGCCGTCCCATTTTGTGCCTAAATTATTTGAAAAAAGTAGTAAAAGTACAAACATAGGCAAAACTACTTTCATCAATCAAATAAATATCTTTAAACAAATATCAACCTAACCATTTCGTTTTAAAGTTGAAAATGTATTAAATAGATTGAAGTAGCTTCACCAGCGTATTTACGATAAAATATCAAACTTAACTGACTGCCTCATTGGCCGAGTGGTCGCAAGTGCGACTGCCGGGCAAGGGGTCTCGGGTTCGATTCCCGGGTCGGGCAAAGTATTACTGGGTTTTTATAAATCTCAGTAGTAGCACGGAGTCTGGAAAAATGTGCCCGGTATATGGCAATAGGCTCACCCCCTATTACATGGGACTCATAACATAAATAGTGAAAAGTGGGTGTTACATTGTACAGTGGCATTAAGTGCCGAAATGTGCACCTCTGCCTACCTCTTCGGGGATAAAAAGGCGTGATGTTATGTTATGTTATGTTATCAAACTTAACTATGAAGACATACTAAATTAACTTAAGAGCTTTTCTCAGTATATTCACATGAGTAACCCGCGATGAAATCGCGATGAAATCGCGGGTTACCTATGTTATAATACGGTCGAAAATTCTTTAAGTATTGATTTAAATATCATACAATGCAACATATAATATTAAATCTGTGTATTATAGTAAACATTCAATTATATACAACTTAAATTCGATGTACTAGGTATGGCAATGGGCGATGCAGCGTGGTGGCAAGTTGGAGGCTCACATGCAGAGCCTGAAGGACCTGGATCTCGTGCTCGAGGAATTACTCCAATGGCTCATCGGATTGGAGAACACTTTACTATGTAAGTGCTTGCGTCTAGAACAGAATATAGTAATCTTATACCCGTTTTTACCAACCTATAGAAACGTTTAAGCCAAGATAAGTGTCACTTAACGTCATTCTAGTTTTCTTAACTCCAACCTAAGTGACACTCATAGTCAAGAGTCTTTTAGTTAAGTAATGGTTTATTGGTGGTTAATGAAAGCGACCATTACTATGTCAGTGGTTGGATGTGAAGAGCTGAAGTTCGAACTTAGTGTCACGCTGTCAGAAAGGCCTATGTGCAACAATGGGGGAAACGGGCTGATGGAATAAACGACTTTATGCTTGGTGCAATGGCTAAGCCGGGCTCGGTCCCGGCACGGCACAACTCTCACCCACAGTACAAGACAGAAACTTATCTCAAGAAAAAAATCATTGGCTTAACCATTTTTACTATTTTTTTTTATGAGATAGGTACTCCGGTAAACGGGCAGACAGATCACCTGATGGTAAGCAATCGGCGTCGCCCATGGAAACCCGAAACACCAGAGGCGTTACAAGTGCGTTACCGGCCTTTTGGGGATTAGGAGTATGAGGATTGTGGGGGATTCAGGGATTGGGGAGACAGGGGAAGGGGGTTATTGGCCTCCGGTAACCTCACTCACACGACGAAACACAACGCAAGCGTTGTTTCACGTCTGTTTTCTGTGAGGCCGTGGTATCACTCCGGTCGAGCCGGCCCATTCGTGCCGAAGCATGGCTCTCCCACACTTATTAATTTTACTACATCTCATTTACTGGCATAGTCTAGGTTTATATCAAAATCCTATAGATTAATTAATTAATTATTTGTCTATTTTTCCCTTAGCACTTGAGTCGGAACCACTGCCAGAATCCATCGAGCTTCTCGAAGGCCTCATCGAGGATCACAAGGAGCTGATGGAACACACTCAGAAGAGACAGAATGAAGTCGACCGCGTCTGCAAGGCATACCAGGTATTTATTGCTATGCTAAAGTAGCTCTTGTGTAAAGGAGGTTAAAGTTTCAATTCTGTGATCTAGTTTCGAGGATAGTAAAGTATCTTATTGTGTACACTGTTAGGTAGTTGAAGTGTTCTAAAAAAGTATAAATTAATCATTCTGTATCATGTGTTTATTAATGTAGTTTCATTGTAATATGAACCTTCTTCTAACAGGTTAAGAGTCAAAGCCAAGGCCGTGAAAGCACTCCGAGAAAGGTTTCAGCTAAAACTGCTACTAAGGGAGCACCTGGGTACGTCAATTCATTATTTAAATATCTTTTTTTCATTGTTGTCCATAAAAAATAAGTTTTTTTTCTTCCATCTGTAAAAAATATGCTTCAGTGTGGTTTAAATTCAATTTTCTTTATTCCTTTCTTATGTTATGTGTTCATATCCATTTATTTTATGTTTGTTTCCCGCCATTTTCACGATCATGCACTTCGACACGTCGCCGCCATCTTGTGATGTCATTGCATGGTGTTGCCTGCTTGCAATGTGTGTTGCAATGTCAAAAAATAGTCGCGGTTCTCAGCACGACCTCCATAGAGAGAGATCAGTGTCGCCAGATTATTATGGATCTAGGCGTTACAGGTGTGTTTTATTTTCATTTCATACAATCAATGTTTTTTATTTAATATCTTAATTTTAGTATTTGTATCATGTTTGTACTTAAAACCCAACTAAAAGTATAAATGTCAATTATTAACATGTATTTATACGTGTCTGTCTGTCGGATCATGTCAAAAAATTTAATGACTGCTAGATATCATCTTGTACCTACCATGATACAAATACCAACTCTATTACAATACAAAATCATAATTATCTAAAATCTATAACTGTTTCATATAAACGTAACCAAACCACATAAACTCTAAAAGTACGACACTTATAAAATTAAAGAAAATATTTTCACAACTACCAAATAGAATAAATTATTATGTTTTCGGCTTACTCGCGTAATTATTTGACGAGGAACTCGACTAGTTTCAAGCCATGCTAGAGGCTCATATTCATGAGCAGCATTTCGCGACCCGCGACGCGGCTACTGGCTTGAAACTAGTCAAGTTCCTCGTCAAACTATTACGTGAGTGAGCCTTATAATGAACATAATAATTTATTTAGTATATCTCACGAATGTTACAATACAAATATACAAAATAAAAGTTACGTTTATATAAAATAACTTTGCTAGACCCAAATAGTTTTTTTTTTTTAGAAATACATCTATATACAGACTAAAACACGATTTGTTGTTCTCTTCCTATAATATAACAATAAAATCGTCTTGTATGTTCTCAAAATCTAATCCAAATACGTCAGCTATTTCATGATACTCGGAATCGGATCATGTTTTCTTTCCATTTTATTTTTACATCGTAGCGTGATATTTTATAGCATAAAGCCTTCCTCGATAAATGGGCTATCCAACACAGAAAGAATTTTTGACTTTGACTTTGTGTATGTCATTGAACTCCTGCTAAACGGCTTTACCGATTTCAATGAATTTTTCTGTATGCATTTGAGTGGCGCCCTGGATGGTTTAGATTCACAAATCAGCCCGGCAAATGGCGCTGCAGTCGATATGTAGGTTATTTAAAACTTAATATCTTGAAATATCGTAATCATATGCAGGACAACGTCTGTCGGGTCCGCTAGTATTAGTATAGATTGAAACGTCTTCCCAACCTGTCTACTAAATGCACCGCTCAACTAAAGACTTGTTGTTCTTAAAGATTGGGTCTAGCAAAGTTAGGTGAAATGATGGTTTTACTCACTCTACATGTGCTTTATGTTTGTCATTTGTGTAATTGTCAATTGTTGTCAGAAAATTCAAATAACAAAGCCCTATATTTTGTTTATTAATTTTTAACTTCTACACTAAAAATTACAGTGAATGGCGGACTAATGCCTTATGGCATTCTCTAATAGTCAACCACACTTCTGATTAAATCTCCGTTAGCCGTAACTGGTGGATGATTTAACATAATTTTCTTCCATATTTTAAAGCTATCATTACTTTAATGAGTAGTAGAGAAATAAACAGTAAAAATACTTTAAAAAATAGTAATTATTGTTTTTATTTTCTGGCAACACAACAATTGCTTTGTCCCGCTCTAACACATTGTAAACGTTGCTTTCCGTCTCGCTCTGGCACGCTTCGACACGGGCAGGTCCAGAATTCACACTCGAAGTAGAAGAGGAAGGTTTGAACGATATTCTTTTTTTAAAAGTGTGTTTGTGTGTGTAGATTAGTCGCTTGACAGATTTTTTAGAAAAAATAATGTAGTTTCTTTCGGCATGTATTTGTATTTTTTGTTCATAATAAGAATAGTAGATAGATAAAAAGCGCAAAGATTAAATCAAATGCTGTTTAAACTGTCGACAAAAATCGACCAATAGTACTGGTCACTGGTGATTACAATAGCGCTTAAAGTATTAAATCCTTACATATCTCATATAAAGGATTTATTTCGAGCCTTTTTTCTATTTACTAAAAGATAAACAAATATAAACTTCCCTCCACTTTAGCAAATATTTGCATTGTTATGCTTAAAAAACAAAATCATTTTATATCTATGTATTTTATCTCATTTGCATCCCTGGAATGCAGTCGCTACGGATTTTACTTTAGGTAAAGATATATAGAAGATTAGTAAAATAAATAAATATATCAACTGCCGAAATCTATTCAATTTTAAACCTTAACACTGATATATAAAGTTGACAATCATTTATTAAGTTTGGCAGTTGATATTATTTAATGTAGAAAAGTAGATGCATGTGTAGTTTCATAGTTAAAGCAGACATTAATTTTGCTTTGGCAACATTTTTATGAAAAATGCTTGAAAATCAAATAAGCTTGAGCGATGGTTTTTTAGTTTAGTACAGCATGACCTAGGGTTGTCATTCACAACACTAACCAGATTCTAAAACCAAAACAAACGTAGCCTTCGAACAGACAAGCGCACAAATAAACAAATACCTATCAATCAAAAAAGAACTCTAGCTCCTACACAATAAAACTCACTTTACGTAGACGCTGTGCACCGACTAACAGGGTTGTCAGTACTAACACATCGCGGCTAACAGAGACATCGTGGTTACTAACGGTTGTGTACGTATTCTTGTGTCTATAATTATGCGTGTGCTTTAGTCGCGTGAGCCCTGGCCGAGAGACTCCCGATCGCAACCTGCCTCACTACGGCCCCAGATTTCCGGCTAAGGGAAGGTAAGGGTACTTTACAGAATGACAGATAAACGTCAAACTTGAAAACGTCAAATGTCCGTTGTCAAACTAACGTCAAATGTCATTTGTCAAACAAACGTAACAATTTTGAGAGTTCCGGACGTTCCGGTAAGATACCACGGTGTTCGTGAATAACTATAATGTAATTTATGTAGTAGAGGAGACATATATATAAAAAAAACTAATTGTTATATTTAATAATTGGAAACTAATGCTAACTCCACCATTTGATATCTTCGATTACATTTTTTTAAACCACTTATTTCAATTTGTACATAAAAAGGACACGCGAGAAAATTACAGGTAGTGTCAAGCATACGGTAAAATAGGTTTTCAAAGGGTCCTCAAATTATTCATAAACAAAACCATGTCAGTCATTTGGTAGAAGGTTTTTTTTTAATTATTACGCTTTGATTTTTTGCTAAAATGTTTTTTTTTTCGCTGGGTATTGTGTGTGGTAGCCCTTATAATAATTATGCTATTGTGAATCAGCATGGCGAGTATCTGGCATGCTGGTAGATGTATATTTATTTATTCAATTTTACATATACATAACTGTAACTTTTGATTTATTTTATACCAAGGTCTAATCTTATTGGAATTTATCAATTTATTAATAATTTCCGTGTAAAATTCCACAATTTATTTGTATAAATTACTTTTTAAAAAAGAACAATAAATGTCAACTGTCAGATTTTCCCGCCACGAGAAATACAGATTACATAGAAAAATCGATACCCACCAAAGAGATTCAATACCTCGTAAAAGACAGTAATTTAACATCTTTTTTAAACATGGAACTCACGTAACCTTTTCTCCATAACAGCAAAGGCGCTGAGCCTGAGTTCAGGTCACCTCGTGTCAAACAGCTGTGGGACAAATGGCGCACTGTATGGTTACTTGCGTGGGAGCGACAGAGGAGGCTGCATGAACGTCTTATGCATCTGAAGGAACTGCAACGAGTGTCCAACTTCAGCTGGGACGACTGGAGAAAGAGGGTAAGATATGAAGATAATTAAAAATATATTTTATATCATACAACATAAGTACTATTAATAGGAACATGCCTTTAAACACATGTTTTGCGGGCACAAACTTGATAAACAGAATGTTGTCTATGATAATAAATAAAGAACAAAAAATTTCTTTATAAAGGAAGACTACTTAATAGGGTATTTGCCAGGGAATGAAAATTAAAAATCTGATTAGTCCGTCAGTTAGATAATGAAGAAATATTAAACATGTATTTTTTATTTTCTAATAAGAAGCTACAATACTTAGATAAAATGGCGTTAAAAAGTATAGGATTGGGAGATCGTAACGTCACAACGTGCTACATTTTGTCACGTTGTGACGTCACACGTGCATATTTCAAACCAATATATCGTCGAAAGTATTTAATTTTGTGAGAAAGGAAAAATACATGTCTAATGTTTTAAATGAATCTACCAGACGGACTTTAAAATAAAATTTAGGAAAGTACCCTATTAAAATTACTTCAGTCATAAGGGCACTCTATTTCACATGGACCTTTGAAGCCTGTACTTCTTTCCTTCTCTGGCTACTCTTCTCTTTATATATTCAACTAGCTACTTCCACGCGGTTTCACACGCTCTGCTCAGCTCCTATTGGTCGTAGCGTGATGTTTTATAGTCTATAGCCATCCTCGATAAATGCGCTATCCAACACAAAAAGAATTATTCAAATCAGACTTGTAGTTACGGAGATTAGCGCGTTCAAACAAAAAACAAACTCTTTCGCTTTATATATATAATAGTATAAGATAACTAACCATTGTAACTTTGTTCCCAGTTCCTGAAGTTCATGAACCACAAGAAGTCTCGTCTGACGGACTTGTTCCGTAAGATGGACAAGGATAACAACGGCCTCATCGCTAGACACGAGTTCATTGACGGAATTATCAACACCAGTGAGTACACACTTCTTTATAGACCAGCAATGGATACATACTACATATTAACCACCAATAGATCTTATTAAGAGCAATGGATACTACTGCCTCGTTGCCCGAGTGGTCGCAAGTGCGACTGCCGGGCAAGGGGTCTCGGGTTCGATTCCGGGGTCGGGCAAATTATTACTGGATTGAAAAAAATCTCAGTAGCACGGAGTCTGGAATAGTGCCCGGTATATGGCAATAGTCTCACCCCCCTATTACATGGGACTCATAACATAAATAGTGAAAAGTGGATGTTCATTGTACAGTGGCATAATGTGCATCTCTGCCTACACCTTCGGGGATAAAAGGCGTGATGTTATGTTATGTTATGATACTACTACCTAAGTATTCAAATATAAAAAACAATATTAAAAACAATATTCAAACAAACTTGCTACTCTTTATTCATGGAAACGATGCCCGATTTTAATGGAACTTGGTACTCATATACATGACTCTCCCCCATGGCACACAGGCGTGAAGTTATGTATGTAATTATGTATGTATGGTACTCATATACAAGATATCAAAGTCTAATTGATGAACATATTTTCAACCTACATCAAGTCATTTATCTATCAAGACTGGATATGAGCAGACGACTTGTTTAAGGTCATAGAGAGCTGCTGCATATATATCCCTTTCCACCGGTTGATCTAAAAGTCATTGGGAGAGCCTAGGAGACCTAAGGCATATCTTCAGTACCGGCAAAATGGGGTGAATAGGGTTTGAGCGGCGAAAAGGGACAGAAGAGGGGTGAATCGATACTTCCGAATTTCCTTATATCTATTCACCCCTTTTCTGTTCCTATTCACCTCTCGATCCCTATTCACCCCATTTTACCGTTGTAGACGTTTTTAGGCTGATAATATGACAATGATGACTTTGATGATGGAGTTTCTTGCTCGTTCTTCTCCACTCGAATCGACATTTTGGAACGAGCGCCTAGCTTCACTGACGGACAGACTATTATTTATTTCATATTTGTTGACGTTTCAAAATTACCAAATTATGGTTTAATTGAAATAAATGCTTTTGAGTTTGAGTTTAACACATTTCTTTTGTCACAGAATTCGACACATCTCGGCTGGAGATGGGTGCCGTGGCTGACCTGTTTGATAGGAACGGCAGCGGCCTCATCGACTGGGAACAGTTCATTGCCGCGCTCCGACCTGACTGGGTAAGTTATACTGCTTTTCTTATTTTCAGGTGTTTACGACCTACATCAATAACCTATCGTAACCGAAAATGTCTAATTTATTATTGAAATTCAATATGACTAAGATTGAAGGCTCGTAGACAAAACTACGATGCGACGTCGCATCTCAACAATGTGCGAGCTCCCGCTACGCATCGCAAGAACTTGCGAATCGATTCGCATCGCGCATCAAAATCTTATTTTCCCAAAATCTTCTTTGTTTCTTTTTCCTGTATCTCCTAAGCAATAATAGAAGGGCACACTTCTTTTTACGATCACCACCTACTTCTCAATTTAAAATACGTTTAGTACGGTTGACGGTCATAGAAGGAATAGTCACCCTGGGTGACGCCTTGTCGTACGAAATCGCATCGCAGCAATTCGCCTTGTAATTTTTTGCGTTGCGAATTCGCATCGCATCGTATCGCAGTATTGTATACGAGCCCTGAGTCCAGGTATTGATCATGGTCGTAGGAACACCATCAAATGTCATGGAACTAGCTATGTATTATTAGTTATGTATTATTAGAAACCAGCGGCGTAACTACAGGGTGGCAAGTTGGCAAAATGCCACGGCCAACTGTAAGACCCCGTTCAGAGGTTTTGAACTTTTGTTTTTTTATTGGGAATGGGGAACCTTCCGATGAATTTACCACGGGCTCAATGGTATAGTTACATCACTGTAAAAAACCGCTATTTTATCAAGGACATTTTATTTTCTTCTAAACAAACATTTTTAATGACTACACGGTTGGCGCGGTGGGTGTGCAACTGACTGCCGCGGAACGTGACGCGGGTTCGATTCCCGCATATGACAACTCTTTGTATGATCTACAGATTGTTATTTCGGGTCTGGGTGTCATGTGTACGTGAGCTTGTATGTTTGTAAACGCACTCACGACACAGGAGAAAATACTAGTATGGGGCAACGTTATTCGTTATTCGTGGGCCCGATAGCAGCAAACCCCAAAACAATAATTATGTATTAAGTTTATGAAAATGGATGCGACGAAAAATGTCATCCTTTTGCTCATGGAAACGCCAAAAAAGATATTATCGATCGATACGTATTTGGATACAATTTTGTAACGTTTTGTTGACATTTTTATATGTTATCGAAAATGCACAGATAATATTATCAGACTGCGATACGATAACATCAGATTCTCAGGAGAAAGGCCCAATAAACAGCTTTCATAGTTTATATTATGTTTTGTACAAGTTACGTACCTATTTAGATGTATTGTAGTGTTTAATAAAGTGCATTAAACATTTCTTTTTTTGGTGAATTGAACACATATTGTAAAAAAAAGTGTTTATACAGACATCCGGCGTGATTAGGACATTGAATATTTTTCGTACGATTCAACATATATTTATTTACAAATAATATAATTATGAATTAATATTAACAACTTAAATTGAACTAAAAATAAAACAGTGAATAAAAAAAAATAAAAAAAAAACACCATCGGTTTGACGTCAAAGAATACATTTTGAATTATATTTTTTACTACATAATGGCAGTTATAGGTATGTAGGAAAGAGTTTGTACTGCCTCGATGTACTTCTTAATCCCCGATCGTGAAAAATCCACAACATTTTTTCATACAAAAGTAGTCTCTAAACATCGGGAATAAAGTCTACAATTGACTAAGCGGAGAGCGGTCAAATTTCTGTTTCAATACGCAGTTGTGAAAGTGTTATTAAATAAGGCTAGTTACTTCTTCTTTGATAGAAAAATTAAGAAGTTCCATCAGTTCTTGTTTGTTAAATAAATACAGACTTTATTTCCTACTACTTTAAGCCTGATTTCCTTTGCAGGGATAATATCTTGACCTAGTAATAAGAATCTTGTTCCTTTAACTTAAAGCCTATTTTTCCTTACCAGGTTGAGAGACGCGGTCCACCGACAGACGCTGATAAGATCCACGATGAAGTGAAACGCCTCGTCATGCTTTGTACTTGCAGACAGAAATTCAGGGTGTTCCAAGTTGGAGAGGGCAAGTACAGGGTGAGTGTGCAACTATAGATCTATTATTTTTTACAAATTATTCAGGTTGATAAGGTAAAGACTGCTTCATTGGCCCAGTGGCTGCCGGGCAAGGGGTCTCGGGTTCGATTCCCGGGTCGGGCAAAGTATTACTGGGTTTGTAAAAACCTTAGTAGTAGCACGGAGTCTGGAAATGTGCCCAGTATATGGCAATAGGCTCACCCCCTATTACATGGGACTCTTAACATAAATAGTGAATAGTGGGTGTTACATTGTACAGTGGCATTAAGTGCTGTAATGTGCACCGCTGCCTACCCCTTCGGGGATAAAAGTCGTGGTGTTATGTTATGTGATAAGGTAAATTAGCAGCTAAATCTTACTTAGACTACATGGTTAACCATAATATGTGGATTATTAGTTGCTGTATAATATATCGCGGGTTCGATTCCCACACAAAACAAATATTGTGTAATCTGGATTATCTAAATCTGAACTATTAGGTAGTCGAGGTATAACGTGTAAGTAAAAGCCAAATATCTAGGCAAAGTTAGTAAAAAAAAATGTCCAAACTTAGTTATAACAATGGAAGTATCAAAATTGACTCTAAAACCTCTTGGTCTATATAAAAATCTATATCATCAGCTTATAAGTGCCCACTGCTGACCAAAGGTCGCTTCTCGCACGGAGAAGGTTTGAGCATCAATCACCAAGCTTGCTTAATGTGGGTTGGCGAATTCAAAATTATATATATTTACTTCACGATGTTTTCCCTCACCGTTTGTCAGTGGTGTCTAAATAATGTTAGAAAGTACATATAACTTGGAAAAAGTCACATTGGTACTTGCTGTTGGTAGGTATCGAACCGCACTCTCGTGTATGAAATGCGGGCGTAGCCACCACGACATTTTAAAAATCAATCTTTATATATGTATATAATTCTTCTGTGAGTGTGTATGTCACTGAACTTCTCTCAAACGACTGGACCGATTTTGATGAAATTTTTTGTGTGCGTTCAAGGGGATCTGGGAACGGTTTAGATTCACAAATCAGCCCGGCAGTAGCGCTGCAGTCGATGTTTAGGTTATTTATCCTAAACAGCTGAACTAATTTGAATTAATTTTTGTTTATACATTCAAGTGGATATGCAGGACAACGTATGTTGGGTCCGCTAGTATATCAATATAAACAATATAAAAAACAACACCTAACCTTTCTTTTTATTCCCAAACAGTTCGGAGACTCACAGAAACTCCGTCTAGTCCGTATCCTCCGGTCTACGGTGATGGTACGAGTCGGTGGCGGTTGGGTCGCCCTCGACGAGTTCCTGGTCAAGAACGACCCTTGCAGAGGTACGTACCATTCATTTTTAAAGGGAAATAGGGTCTTAAGATTTATTATTAAACGTAAACATTACTTTACTAAGACAAGTTGACTGTGTAATGGTACATTTACCTTATTTTTGAGAAATGATGCCTTTACCCTACAGTTAGGTAATGATGATATACCCATATAACCATAGGTTATGGTAAATTTGAAAATTGAGCTTTATGCACTTTGATATAAGATGTAGTTTTGAGTGTTTTTGATTATTATTGGAACATTAATATTACTTGTCTTGGGATTGTAATGTTTGTTAGATTTAATGAATACACACGTACTTATTGCTATATATCAAGATCCAGTTATTGTCATGAAGAGTTATTCTTAAAGAATTCTTTTTTCAAGTCAAAACAATAGGGTAATTTCCTAATTTTTTTTATAAAGTCCAGACGGTCTTTACCAGACGGTAGATTAATTTTATTTAAAACATTAGACACGTACATCTTCTTTTCTCACAAAATTAAATACTTTCGCCAACATATTAATTTGAATTATCGTGTGACGTCACAAAACACTATATTTTGTAGCACATTGTGACGTAACTTCTTCGACGTAACTTCGTCTTAAATTATTTGTAGAAGTTCAGGAATGGTTTAAAAGGTGAGAAAAATCTTTTTAAAATATCGCATGGTTATTATTATTATACTGAACATTCAATACATCGCACGCTCAATACATAGTGTTCAAAATATCGGAGACGTGTTCAAAATGGCCCCATAACTTATGTTATGAATGCTCGACTGTCAATTGTGACAACTTCATCAAAAAGTCAGTTCTGCATTAAAAATACATCTTGATATGTAGTAATATGTACTCAAAACCTTATATATCTTTATACTATAGCAGCATTCGATATATTACGTTATGTCAAAATAATCCTTTGATATAACCTAATATATCGAATACTGCTATATATAAGATATATAAGGTTAAGATTATTTTGTTAGATTATCGTGGGAAGTGGTTTTAAGTTTTTTTTTAGATAGAATGTTAGGGGAGCTATTGATTAACCTTTTTCTCTATATTCATGGGATACATAGGGGTACATTGTCCAATTAATTTGGGTCCATTGTATCATATGGTGAGCATAAATACCTAACTACACTTCTTTGCTTAGAACTCAAAGCATTTACCATAAACAGGTACTTTTATATGTTAGAAGTTTTATAGACTACAGAGGATTTTTTTTTCTTCATTACTGTTCGACTTTTGAAAATGACAGTTCATTATTTTAATCAAACTCACTTCTAAACAAAAGAAATCCTTAATACCTAGACACAGTTATTTCGGGTATTTTCGGAATTAATGTCATTCGCATTTGTGCCACCAGGGAATCTAATTCCATGTCATTCTTTACCAATTACTTCAAAGCGTTTGTGTAGAAAATATTTAGTATTTATCTAAATACAAATATGTTCTACAGAGGAAGTTTCAAATATGGTGTTGACAGTTGTAAAAATGTTAAGTAATCACTTTTATCTAGTGAAACTTACCTTGTTTGAACTTGTCTGCATTCCCACGGTAATCTAAACATGTTGTTTATGTAGGTACTTAATTTTTGGTCTTACTGCAAACAGCTACAACCTGTACTGTACCTTACTTGTCGTATTATGAGGTTCAAATTAGAAAAGTTAATATCATAGTGTTTTTCAATTTTTAAAACCCTATTTGTTAGGTTTAATCAATTTAACTTTTATTTACTTTTATTTTTTATAATTAATGCAGTAAGAACAGAAATGTGTGACAGAGGATTTTTTTAATAAACTTTTTTTTTATTACTGTTCGACTTTTGAAAATGACAGTTCATTACCTATTTTAATTTTTAATCATTCTTCTAACTTCTAAAGAAAAGAAATCCTCAATTCAATACCTTCAAATTGAAACTTCATTGTTAAGAAATCTCAATTTAAATTATTATTAAGAAATCTATCTAATTATCTCCTAAATGATGTTTCAAGCACTAAGTACCTACATACCTACAAAATTATGGATTTGTATGAAAAATGTAATGTGATAGATAAAAAATATGTGAAATATTTAACTTTCTGAATAATTAAATATGGTTAGATGTAATTTACGGATCAATTTACGTATGTATTGTCCAAGTAACATCATGTTGGTAAAAATAGGCTAACAAAGTTATACCCAACTATCACATTACATTTTAAGTTATGAAGCCAATAACGACCTCCAATACCAATACTCCCAAATTGAACAATAAAATGTTACCTTATATGATTACAGGCTTCATAAATAACTAATTTATTATTAATGGCAACTTCTACAATGCTTTTTTTACAAAAGCACTGTAAAAGTTGTGGCGACTATCAGGCATTTTAAAAAGTACATACAACAAGAGCGGGTACGTCTAGAGGGCGCTCTAGGCAAGCCGCTCATAGGCGCCACTATACGGGAACTTAGGTACGCGGGTCTCGTGACGTCGCTCCTTTACTTGCTCTGACATTCAGCCAAATTATTATGCATACAAGTAAGAAAATAAAGGTTTAAACAGACAGTAGCTATTCTTGTATCCAATTCGACCTATGCTCTAGAAAGAAGTCGAGTCCGTATTAAAAATCAACCAAGTCTTACTGTCTCTGTACTGAATCGATTTTTATTGCCTTACTTGCATACTAAATAAGTTGGTTGACTGAATTATGACGTCATAATATGATTTCAGTTTCTTGTTTAATTAAAATGCCTTGTAGTCGATTTTTTTATACTATAGTATGTATTAGGTATGTATGGTGATATTCAAAGTGTCAATCAAACGTCTCGGTACTTCGTATTATGTGTTAACTCCGTAATAAGGGATATATTGACTAATTTGTGATCATGTGACGTTCCTAACTTCGTGGATAAATATTTTTTTAAATTTTCATACATTGGGCGAAGATACTCCAAGACCGCGCCTTCATTCTGTGCCATTATTTATTGGTGTTTCTTTAAAACATTATAGAAATACCCCTAAATGATGTTTCGGTAATGCAAAGCACGTTCGGAAATATTCTCACCCTATGTATTAAGGTTTCAAACGAAATATTTGTTCACTATCGTTTTAAATAACAAAATAACTCATATTTTTAATACAATTTTATTATACGGGTACAAATATTAACTACAGATTACAAAAATTAATTTCACATTAAAACTTACATTAATTTCATAAATTATTAAGTAAGCTGGCAATATCGTTAATAAACTAATTTAATCTAGCAATACTGTTTAGTTAAAAATGCAAAATAAAAATCACAGAATAAGGTTACACACTAACGAAAATACTTTTTGGAAGCTCGACACGAAACTGGAAATATCAAGGTCAATCTACCTGTTTTACGATGTAAAAAATATTTTTAGAATGACTCGATATAATCTTAGCTGCCTAAGGATTCTAAGAAGTAGAATACATGATTAAAAACTTCTATTAAAAAACACAATCATAAAAATATTACTTCAATCAATCAAATCATTTTGTATAAGAGAAAATATCTAAAAACTATTAGTGAGAACAAGTATTAAGTCTTCAAAATATATTCTTAAATCTAATGGTTACTGCTTCGCTCTGCTAAGTCATGGCTACGAACGAGCGATAAAACTAAATAAATACAGACTACATTTCCGGTTACATATTTGAGTACAAAATATTGTTCGGCGAGACGAAAAGCTCTGTCGACATGTATGCCTATTGCCTATACTGAGAGATTCTCTCGAACTATATCTAATTAACGCCTACGATAAGCCTGAACTCCTATTTACGACCTCTAAACGTACAAATTTGAAGATTTACGACTATAATTATCGTAAAGTTGTATTTTAGAAGCGATTTCAACGGCCGATTACGCAATCGTGACTTGCACGTCTAATCTCATATTGGGGCAAACATTTGGGCCAAAGGATCCATATAAAGGCAAGAAGTTTCGACGATTTATGGCCAATATTGGCCCAAGTTTTATTTCCAACATATGGAATTTAAATTGATCAAAAAGATGGAAGAGCAAACATTACTTAAAATTACTTTATCGAAATACTTAATGGGCATGGTTAGTCAATAGTAGCCTTCCTAATGAAGGATGTTAGGGAAGAAATCTCACTACTGGCTCTCTCGCTAGGTAAGGGGCTGAATTCCATTTCCTCACTCAAATTCTGTGTATCAGCAGTATTCTCAACAACTGGCCATTTCTTGTGGCTTGGGGCATACAAAACCAACAAAGCAAAGATGTAGATGTTCCACATTCCATACACTCCAGTGAAAAATGCTGAAGTATATTCCAACTCAATATTCTCATCCCACTTCCACTGGCCTTCAGCAACTTGTCCCAGAATGAAACCAATAACAGTGAGTGCAGCACAAAGCAGGGTAGCCAACATGAGGAACTTGAAGCGGTAAATGATCCCTTCATAGTGGAGACGACGCACAGAGCACATTGTAGGCAGGGATTGCCTCTTGAAGGAAATGTTTGTAAAAACTTGCCAGATCATGTAGCACAAGAATAGGAAATATACTCCAGCTGATATCCCGGCCAGTATGATGAATGTCAAAGCTAAGTTAGTCCCAAGATCAGTCACCCAAATAGAGTAGAAAGGGTTGCGAAGCTGTACACCCCTCTCGCACATGTCAAACACAAAGAGAGAGATGCAGCCCAGTGCCACTGCACTCAAATGTCTCCAGTACTGTTTCACTGAGCTTTGGGCCGATGTGTCCTGAATCAGCATATGTTCTCCAGCAAAAACAAGCCAGAATGAAAACAATGTAGCATAGAACAAACCTTGACGGATATCACTTAATAACAACATAAATGGTAAATCATAATGTAATGTCAAGTACTCAATTGGCATATTTAAAAGACAAAGAGCTAAACCAAGGCTCAAAAGCATTTTCTCCAGTAAGACAGGCTTCCGTTGAAGAATGTGGATGCGTCGCCAGAACCAAACCAATATACCAATGATGCAAGGGAAAAATACTGTCTTCAAATACAACCAGACTCTAGTAAACCCACCATTCTGGTTGATCACAGTCAACCACATGTCTTGTATATGTCCAATTTGTGAATTCATAGTAGGTGAATCAACAGGGAGTCTTACATTGAGTAGGTAGTAGTCGTGAAACAAAGAACCAAGTTCAAACAATGGGATAGCTGAGCAGTTATATAAATATTCTTCACTTTTCAAATCAATATCACAATCTAAATTGCGTTTCTCTACCGATTTTGTGTAGAACTTCCACACATCTTCTGGGTCGCCTTTGTTACGGTAAGCTAAGCGCGCATCGATTGTGATATCGCTTCGTGCCGGCACCTCGAACTGAGAGTGGTATTTAATATCCACTTGCAGCACTCCAATTAGATTTTGTTGCCACCGCGAGTAATCCAGAACCATACCCTCCCGTGGGCCCGGCATTTGGAATGCGAAAACAATGTCGGTCTCTGACAAATCGTGATGCGGCTCACCAAGGTCGATGCTCTTGCAAGCTCCTTTCCCACGGTTGTAATACCAATTGGTCGTGTCATTTTTCATTATAGAAGTATCACGGCACACGGTTGCGAGTATTGTTTGAGCGTTTGCAGGCATGGGTGCGACCAAACCACCGATGAGAAAACATGTTAGCTGACATAACATAAGAAAACTCACTAAAATGGCGAGTTTACGCCCACTTAAGTTCTCAATTATAGTACCCGTCATGTTTCAGACGTTTCACACGCGGATTACATTTAAAAACTTATTCAATATGAACTAAAATCGACCGGTGGTGATTTCCATTGTTCTTGTTTTCTTTTTCGACGCGACGTACTTGACATGCGCAGTACCGATGTTGCCAGCTAAAAACGTAACGTTATAACGCTAACTCGAATAACGATAACGGTTAGATAACGATAACGATTAACTACTACGTATTTAAATTAACTATAATACATTATTATAATTACTGTTTGGTTTATTAAAAAAAACATTGATATAATTATTTACTATTGAATTTGAAATTTAAAAAACTTTCATATACACACTAGAAAACACTATAACTCACGAAGTATTTCGAATAAATCCCTACACCGCCAACATTATTCACTTCACTCCCATTGTGAAGCATTTTTCAACAAAAAGCTAGTATCAGCAAAAAATGTCGTTATTGCTAAAGTAAGCATTAAATATGTCCACATACAATTTTGATGTTGCTACTAATTTACTAATTCGTATTCGCTTTGCCCAATCCACCTCCCGTGGTCCTTATCAAAAATTCGTTTATTTTTTTTGTTTTATATTTTTTTGAATCCTATAAAATCCCTTTACATAAGTAGTATCATTAGTGCTACCGCTGCCTGACCCGAGCAAGCCGGAGCAGCATGAAGCTTGTTGCCCGCTCGGTAAGAGATATGACCTGCATTGGAACCTTCTTAAAAATCTTTATCACTTTTGGCTTTTTATTTAACTACACCAAATTTGTAAAAAAAAATGGTTCCATTGCAAGTCCGTCTAGTTGGTGTGGCTTAGATTTTTATTTTTGCAATGTTGTAAAATTATTTTGCTCTACATTTTACACGTTTGGTGCTTTTATTGTTATACAGCTTTTATTATTCCATCAAATGTGTAGAATGCTATTGTAGTTTGGGTTTTGACTAATTATGTAATTAATAAAATTTATTGTAGTGGTTATATGTGGGAAATATAAAAAAAATTGCTTAATAAAATTAATGGCATGACAGTGGTTCTTTATTTGCATTAAGTATTTTATTATGAAATTTATTTTATTTGGTAGCAACTAATGGGTTATAATTCAAGCGCAAGATATTGATCGTTGTGATCTATGTAAATAATTTATTAAGTCTCCACTTTAAGACATACATTGCACGGTTTTCAACAAAATATTTATGAATGTAAATATTTTCATTACTTTTTTCTGTTATGTTTGTTTATGTTTGACATGTTCTGATTTGTTTGTTGTTTTTTTTCTTTTCCTCACTACCAATGCACGCTGTCCCGTTTTTTTTAACACTTTTTGGTGTTATTTTTCTACCTATCCTTTTACCGAACGGTTTTCTTTGACCTTATCCTATCCTGTCCTATTTGTGATCCCGCGCACCGGACGCCGCCCGCATGCAGCCAAGGGACGCACCAACATCGAACTACGAGAGCAATTCATTCTGGCCGATGGAGTGTCACAGAGCATGGCAGCGTTTAGACCGCGTACGCCCCGCTCTAACACAAACACACCACCGTCCACTGGACCTATTATGAAGGTAAGTACTCAAACCGCTATATTTAAATCAATCTTCTCTCCTACAGGATAGAACTTAGTTATAATTTCGCACAAGTAAAAAAGCGCACAGTAGTTGTTGGAGGGAAGCAATCGGTTTGGGAATCAATTTTTTTCGCTTTGTTTTCTTATTGAACTTTGCACATGGATTTGTGTACATCCATATGCAAGGTGCAGTGTCGTGAGTGCAGCATGTGTTGAGCTCGTAGAGATTGGTCGTATTGCATTAGTGTTCAAGCTATGCATTGATGCACAGGCTCGTGTAGTGTGTTGGTGTTGTTTGTTAGTGTATTTCATTGGACCCACTGCATTGGAGAGGTGGCACGACTACGCCTATGGATGTTTTGGTAATGTATTTTCGTTCACCCATCCCGCTCGTCCCCAATCATACCCGCATCAACAAAATTCACTCGCGTTCGTCTAAACGTGTGGACTAATAGTAACAACGTGAAAATTCGTCGTAAATAAACGCGTTCCGGAAAACAAACGATTGGCACTATGAAGACAAAAACGAAATGTTTCGTTTAGTACGGTTCCTTCCTTAATAAGCCTCCCGGTTTTGTATTGGTGCGTTTAGCTGAAGAGTTTATGGAGCAGCTGAGGCCCATATTTGAGGCTCTACGTCAACGGGAGGAGCTTCCGTGTTCGTATCCTCTGCACGTCGGTTCAACACATGGCACTAAGCAGGCGTTCATATACGGCCACTCAAGATCTCAAGGTTCCACCACGCCGGGGGCGCACCACTATAGCCACCACCATGGCTATCAGCCCTCTCCAGGATATCATTGGGTAATGCTACGTAGGCTGTGTGAAAGTGGCGTTGTTTGCACTCTCGAATCATTTTTGAGGTTTACTTTATGATTTGATAACTGTGATAGTCCATCGTGTATGTACGTAATGTAGACAATGTCAAGTCCGCTAGAGTAGCATGATTATAGTAATCTGTGTATCGATTTGATATAATCATAAGATCTGCTTCAATTTAAATAGTCACTTGTTCATTAACATAAACACAAGTCATTTTGAAAATTGCTTACACTCGCGTGTTTTGTTTTTATTCAATTCACGATTTTACGTCGAATGGATTAGTAATAAAACCCTGTATATGTATAGGTAAGAGAACGCACAGCTCGTTCCGTACCAATGTCTGCGGGAGGAGTAGCAGGCCGAGCATCAAGGTCTTCCCTGAGTGCTGGTACACCTGATTCCTTGAGCGACAATGAAGCAGCAAGCGGACTTGGAGCGAGGTATAAGAAGTCAAGCGTGCCAAGGTAAGTCAAAGAATTAAAATGAAATACATAATACATTTGTCGATAATCTATTTCATAGTTACAGAAACTTAATTTCAATGTGATTAATGACATTTTCTTTTATTAATAGGTCAACGTTAACACCTGGAGGATCTCGACCAGGCTCTAGGCCAGGATCACGAGCTGGATCCAAACCACCTTCCAGACATGGATCCAATCTCTCCCTAGATAGTACCGGTAAGATATATTAATTCTAATTTCAGGTATGATACTCTTTCCAAACATTTTTACGATTGTGTATTAAATTTATTTGTTTTTGCTCTAGATGATGTTTCGACGCCATCTCGCATCCCGATGCGTAGGGTGACGAACACAAAGACATCAATAGCACGTGCTGCTGCTAACGCCAACAAACTTGGTGTGACCACACCCAATGGAGGATCGCGACCCCGCACACCAACCGGTTTCTTAACCCCAGCTAGCGGAAGGTACGTAACTTCAAACAACTGGTATTTTTTTTCTTGTGATGTAGCTATGAATGTAGATATGGTTAATTTTCTATGTCCCAAACTCACTTTACATATTCCATAAAGTGTGACGTATAATGTAAATCACCAAAACCAATCTACATTCATATTTTTGTTGGAGAAATTGAAGGTGAATGTTCCCTCTTCGTCATTTTTATGTACAATATCCTGACATTTAAGACAAATTACACTACAATGTCACATCTTCTATAACTACACTTGGACAATCATTCATTTCTCCCGTCAACATATAGCATAAATATTGTAAAATAACCGGTGTACTGATACGCACGGACAGGTATCCTACCGGCGGGATGTACCGCACATCAAGTATACCGACACTGTCACCGGTGCCGGCATTAGTGAGGTACACACTCAAACTTCGCCATTGACTTGTTTGTCAAATGTGTATCTGGTTTTGCGGACGCAACTTAATCAATAAAGCTTAAATAAAAAACGTATTATCTGAATCGGGAAGCTCCTCTTTTTGGAGTCCGATAATTATTGAAACGTATTACAAACCAATTATTGCCAATTTAATGGATTAGCTTGCGTCTTAAAAAGGATTGATTGAAGATACACAAGTGTTGAGCACGTAAAGCTTCTTGAGGGTTACTAGGTGTAGTGACGTCATGGGTACGTCTAGACATGTTGGGTGCACCTGTATTGGGCCAGATCACGATATTGTCTGTTGTTATCGTTTCTATCAAATGTGTTTGTATAGTTATGTAAAAAGGGTGGTGGATAAACTTATTTGAAGGTTTGGTATCAAAGGAAATCCGAAGGCATGTTACAAGTAGGTAGTCAGCTAAACAGCTTTACACAGTGTGGTTTTACTAACAAATACGACAGAATTATCAAGAGCGTTAAACTAAATTATTATTATTTTTTCCTTCCCGCATGCAAATACGAAAATGGAAAACAATATAAAACAGCTCGACACATTCCCAGCCATCATCAATGGCATCCGAACATCCCAAATCCTTATCCCATACTCATCCAGCATTCCAAACACAAGGTTCCACCAAAATTCCAGTTTACGTTGGTAACCGCTCTCACCGATCCCCATCTGTTGAGAGGCGATTAAAAATATCCAGAAAGTCGCATTCTAGAGAAACTTCCCAAGAACCTAGTCCCACTTCCCAAGGCCCCTCGAGGAAGTCAGAGCAGAGAAGTCCTGAAGACGACTCCTCACTATTCAGCATATCGGGAATGACGAGCGACAATGAATATGAGAGTAATATAAGCGAGTCGAGCGGCGAAGCGTCAAAGCCGACCCAGCGCGACGTCAAAGGGTACAAGCTTGTAGAATGCTAGCTTCGGTTTTTGCCCGATTATTTTTGATTGATGCTCTTTGAATTTTGAAATTTATGTTTTCATACAAACTTGTCATCGCCACAAAATTTCATGCTCATAATATCTGTCAGATCATTTGCTTGTCAATCACTGATCTCATGTCCGTTTATCGCACTTTAAACAAGTTACCTGTTGTTGATATCACTGTATGCCATAAATAAATAATACTAACATCACCTGAAGCACTAACAACTGATAGCTTTGCACTGTTTACAAAGTGATCGAAGAAGTCGAAAAATGTTCTGCAATCGACTGTTTTGGAATATCCACACACCACACCATTCCACTTCGACGTTCATATGCTTCCTTGTAAATAAATCAGCACCTTGTGCAATTTGCCTGTATGTTGTCACGTGATCATGTCTGAACTATAAAATATTGTAATATATTTAATATTTAAAGATATAAACTAATCAAACAATTTTCAGTTTTTATAACACGAATAATATTTGTAATACTATTATAACTTGATGGATTTGTGTATTGAGTACATTACAATATTTTCAAAACCTTACCCTTATTGATATATAATTATGATCTATTTATTATTGTATCTTTGTTCTATTTTCTGTTGTGTCTGCACATGTATGGAATTTTCTTAGAAATATTTTTTATGAAATGCCAGTCTTAAATGTTCAGATACATGTGCAGAAACATTCTAACATATTCTTCCTTTTCTGTTGTCCTGACTAATTTTCTATATGTCTGTCTGTCTGTGTGCTCGCTAACATCAACATAGGAGTGGGTCGTTTGCTTCTACTGAAGGACAAACGCCCGGCAGAAGTCGCATCCCAGTATTAAAGGATCACCATACTAACAGTAACACGAATAGGTAACTACTAAACTTACGTAGTGTGCTTTTATTTTGTTGTTTTTTGTTCCTTGTAGTCAAAATTTTTGTAGGTTTTCTGAAATGTAGAACAATTGGTGGTAAAAATGGGTTTATGTTTTTTTTTCTTTTTAGAGTTGATTAGTGCTTTGCATGTTTTGCCCATCAATAGGAAGAGTTTCTAATTTAATTTGTTTTAAAACAGGCAAAGGACGCCGTCGGGGAGCACAACGCCTGTCCGGTCAGGTCAGCAGACCGCAGTAACCAGGCTGTTAAGGAAGCCGTCAGACGCATCAGACTCAGGCACCCCGACCACGCCTGCCTCACGACGCGGGACTCCGGCCTCTTCTCGAACTACGGAGAAACGCGAACCATTCCGACATTAGACGATCAATATTACAAGAAACCCCATACATTTAATAATTGTGAAAATATCACAATTGTAAAGTTGGGGACATCACCTATGCTATGCAAGTCGCTCTGACGTTATGCTATACAATTTAAAATCATGTTTAATCAATTGCCAAAATTATTATATAGCCCACCTTTGAAAACGTTACCACGACAGAGCGGCTCGCATGTCTAGGCAAGTGCCGACGTAACTTTTAATAACTAACATAAAATTAACCAACGCGCGAATTAAGCCAAGCTTAATAAAAAAATACGCCAATATGGCTTTTAATTTAAGTGAGAACAATTTATAGATAATGGTATTAGTAAAACTTAAAGTCTGCACTTGTTGCCTTGTATTTTTTTCTAAAATCCGCGCCAGTTTTTGCACTTCGTAATTACTCGTTTTATTTATTTGTGCTGTCAAGAATTACAGGACATGTTTGTTCATTAGTCGATGTGAATAAAATACTTTCTCTTATTTATTGTCAACGTTGCCATAATTGTTAGTGTACCTATGTTTTTTGTATGTAAAATGCGTATTATTGTCTCTATACAGAGACTCGTAAAGTGTGATGACGATTTTAATATTGTTTTCTTTAGGGACCATTTGGTTTAACGGATTAATGAAGATAGGTGATTGCTAGCCAGAGCTTTTAAACTGTTGTATTCTTGCGTATATATTCGCCAGATATGCGTGTAGATAGACTGTCTAGAAGTGTTTGTCTGCAATCTGTTAAGGTGATAATAGAATACTTTTCTTTTGTAATGCACAATTATGTGTTTCCCTTTTTATTTTTAAGCCTTAATTGTCATTAGACAAGATTTTTGATTTGTTAATAATTCTGTTTTATACACTTCTGTATATAATTTATGTATGAATCACAACTGCACAATCTTGTCGAGACTTTCATTTGACAAAATTAATAATCATGCCTGACTATCGCCAGAGTCAGACGTGGTTGATGTTTTTTATAAAAAATCAAAAATCTAATCATGATGACGTATATATTATGTATAAGTACATCAAGTACACTGTCGTAAAAGACATTGTTTAATAAACTGCTAAGAATATTTTGATATTTATTGAAATAATTGCTTTAAAATGTAACCTCTTTCAAAATGTTAACCATCGCTCACCATTTATTTGTAAGTTTTTAATATAAATCTGTCCTGTTATTAAGCTTAATTATTATTATTATGAAAAATTATTAATCTGGTCATTTTTTATTTAAATCATTGTTATATTTGTTATGTACAATCGTGGCAAATCTACTAAAAGGCTTATGATATTTTTTGTATAAAAGGATATCTTTGCATTACATCCGTTTAAAATCTCATAACAAAATACCTATCAAATAAATGAAAAGTAACAATTATCCAGTTGTTTTATTTCCTTATAATTTTTTCGATCTTTACCTGTGTCGTGTGGGGTACAGTTTATTGTGGACTCATGATTTATGATAATATATGAATACATAATACAAGTACATTATACCGTACCTTATTAAAGCTGTTAGAGCAATATAATACGACACTGTAACACGACTTTGTGAAATTGAGATTTCGGGTTCGAAACCCGGGTCTGGCAAATGGCAAGATTATGAATTATTGCAGTATTAGACAAGCTTGCTGTTTGACCCCTGATCCAATAGAAATATAAATAATGAATGTCTTAGGAACAGGAACAGGCCCATGAGCTTATTATAATACTTTGTCGCCTTAAAAAAACTAACAATACGAGATATGCATTTGTAGATTTAAAACCTATTCACATGGGCCCTGCGGTTGAAACATAGAGAACAGTGCAGTTACGCAGTTCTCATTGTTTATTAGAGAGCCCTTTCAATTTACCAATATTAGTATTGGTATAGGTTAGCCTTATTACGTGTATGGTTTCGTAAATAACGTAAAATGTACAAATCCGAGTAGTCCAAACTGGCATAAAGTACATTATGTGGTTATAACTTATAACTAGTTATTTCGGAATAACGTTATTAATATATAATTATTTTATAATGTGTTATTTTATTAATAACGCATAACGGTTATTAATAAAATAACACGTTATTGGTATGGCAACACTAAATATATCTGTCACCTATCAAATTTTTTGGCAGTATTACGAATTGTCAAAAAATCAGAAAAGTTTCAGAAAAATAAACAAAAAAACAATAAAAAGTTGTTAGTACCAGTGAAAAATGGTTGGATTGAACATGGCTGGACCTGCTAGAGATAGAGTGATGAAACTGATGCAAGACAAAGATAAAATAGAGAGTGAAATTCGAGATCAGACTGCTATATTGGAAACGAATAATGTTGGGATGCACGATTCTTTGGTGGACTCCGAGGGCTACCCTCGAAACGACATCGATGTTTACAAGGTCAGGCATGCAAGACATCGCATTATTTGTAAGTACGTCCTTACATTTTCTCAACATTAACTAATATAAAACTCGAGGAATGACTCGGCAGTTTTGATTCCGCAACAGTCATAATAACAAACATTTGATCATAAAATTAGAAGAAATGTTATATGGCAATCATGCTTTATTATATTGCAATCTTTAACTAATACACCACAGCTATGGACCATAGAGTCACTTACCCACTATCATTATCATCAATATTTTTAACATGTCTACGTTCAAACTAATACATAAACTTAAGCAAATTATGTAAGCAGCATTTAACTTTGTTTTACATACATACACTCTGTATTCACAATTCCAAAAGACTAAAAACTTATTTTATACTGTTACAGGTCTCCAAAATGATCACAAGAACCTTATGAAGATGATCGAAAAAGGTTTGGCGGAAGTTCATAGAGAACTTCTTGGTTCTAACGGTGAAGGGCCGTCTATGAATGTGGCAGCTACCAGCAATGGACATTCTAATGGAGCTAGTGCTGGAGACACTGCTCCTCGTCCTGTCGCTGAAGAAGAAAAAGCCTTTGCGGTAGTCGGTTTCGTTAGTGAAGGATCGCCTGCAGACCTTGCTGTGAGTATATTATAGTTTGGACATAATGATCTTATTTTTATTTTTGTTTTATTTTTTTTTATTAGCAATTTAATCGGGTCACCAAACTGTTACTTGATTTTTTACAAAATATACCGACAAGCAACTGTTTCATGAATCATAAAGTCTAAATGAACTATTCTAATTAAAAAACTATTGTTACTGTAACATAACACACGCCTTTTATCCCTGAAGGGGTAGACAGAGGTGCACATTAGGCCACTATACAATATAACACCCACTTTTCACTATTATGTTATGAATCCCATGTAATAGGGGGTGAGTGCCTATTGCTATATACTGGGCACAACTCCTTGCTAGAGACTTTCCGGACTCCATGCTACTACTGAGAATTTTTTAAAAATCCCATAATAATTTGCCCAATCTGGGAATTGAACCCCAGACCCCTTGCCCGGCAATCACATTTCCGACCACTTGGCCAAAGAGGCAGTTAATTATTGTTACTGTATTTTTGATCAATTACTTTCTTTCTTATAAGATCCTTATAAGTTATTTATTCACAAAGCTAAATTTCCTTACATACTTATTTCAGGGTCTACAAGAACGCGATGAAATCCTCCAATTTGGATCAGTAAATCATCACAACTTTGAAGACATGTCGCAGATCAACACCATAGTGTCTCACTCGGTCGGCCAGCAAGTGAATGTCAAAGTAAAGAGAGATCAGAACGTTATCAACATATCCGTAGTCCCACGACCGTGGCAACAGCCTGGGCTACTCGGTTGCCATATCCAGAGGAAAGCGTAATCTTTTTCTTTTTGTTAAATTTTTTTTGATGATATTCACATGATACAAATAAATTGGATATTTAGTCTGTGGTGTATGGATTTCATCTGTTCATTGTACCTATTTTATTTATATATTTTGAAGTATAATAGTAAAAACTATGCTTGTTTATATCTTGTAGATATAATGTATTAATACATTACTAGTACTTTTATCAAACATTAAAAATTATTTAGTTATAATAATAGTTTGGGCACTACTGTTAATGTGAAAAATAATGTATCTAACATTGCATTTATAAATGCAACATACTGCCTTGTTGATCTAGTTTGTTTTTGTATAATAAAGAGTATGTGGAAATTATATTTATGAATAAAAGAATACTTAATATAAAAGTAAACTAAACTAAAACTGAATAATCATTATTTTATTCTCAGATAAATACAAAAACATAATTAACTGTAAATATGAAATTTAAAAATAAATCTTGTGATTGATTACCATGGCATTTGATTTTTTCTTCGGTAATTTTATTTTTACGTGTTTCTCTTCCTTGGGGTCGCCGAGTTTGACAATTTTGTGGTCGCCATCTTGGATTTCTGTGACGTCATCCTGTTTTTTTTCTTTTTTGCGGAAATCTTCGTCTGTGTACATGTACTTCATGGAGAAGTCGAAGTAGACTTTGTCCTCGACTAGTCGATAGTCTGGTTTCTCGATTGTGCCTCGTAGACAGTCGTGGTAGTGACAAACTGCTTTTTCTTGTTCGTATGTTTCGCAGGAACCTGAAAATGACGAATATTTTTAACGGTAGACAGTCTTTACTTAATTTTGTTTATAAAGCTTCTTCTAAAGGAAACTGACTTGTATCATTAGTTCCGTATTCACAAGTTCGTCTGCCGGCCATGGTTTCAGTAGTCAGTCGTGCTCAGTTTATGGCAATACAGGCTCCCATTATCATTTCATCATACAAATAGCAAAGAAGTGCACGTTATTGCGTATGCAACAGCGAAACGTAGCGAAGCACTGTCTCCTCACAACCCAGCCGTCGCGAAGGATACTCTGGGCTGGCCCGGCCTGCGGACGAGCATTGGTAGCTCGCCGCCCGATCAGAACCAGACCCGAGCGCTACTATCGTAAGAGCCATCAGACCACCATGGATGGGGCTCGAAGTGCAGGAGTAGGAACGGGGTGGTTTTAGTCAGTAAGAGTCTGACACTCCCTCTTGCCTCACCCAGGCGGGAGAAGATATTGAATGATTTTCCCAAAAAAATGCGTATGCCTCTGCTAACAGAAAATGCTTAATATTATTAAGTATCAGAAAACTGAATACCTGGTCTTTTCACCCTGACGGTGAGCACTGCCCTCTCTGGTGCCATATCTTGGAAGTGCACTAAGTAGCAGGCTAACATGGTGCCAGTTCTTCCTCGCCCTTGTCTGCAGTGGATTCCTATAACCTAGAAATGAGGATGTTGGAGTTAGAAAGTTGAGACTGTAGGGAGACCACTATGGTCTGGATACTTATCTGTCATTCTTATTTTTTGTTATATGAATCGAATGATCATTTAATATGCAAGCCTCTTCGTTTATCTTGTATCATTCGTATTAGGTACGTGTGCTTTTTACGTTAACGGAATTTTACAATTTCACATTAGAATTAACATGTCGCAGGCTCACACATCACGAAGCAACGCCATCTAGTGAGTGGCATAAACATCAATTATGTAGAAAATTCACTAAACCTGTAGCAGTAGCACAATATTTTTGGATAAATAACCGACCTCTCCTCTCATCTCTGCCCTCTCACATATCTCAATGAACTTCAAAATCTGTTTTAAAGTCGGCACTCCGAACTCCTTGATCCTGATCTCTGACCATTTCAACTTTTTCTCGCATTCCAAAATTGGCGGGATTCTCTCTGGTGACAGCGTTATGAGGTGATTGACCCCGACGTCAACAAGATAGTTGAGGTTTTCGACAGTCTGTGGACAGCCCATTGCCGCTATTTTTTTATCAATGAACCAGGAGAAGTTATATGGTGGATACGATTCATAATCCTTTTTCTCTTGAACAATTTCATGTTCGGGCTCTTCTTTCTTCTGTCCTTCTTGAGGTTCCGATCTATATTTGTACCAAAGTTTGGCCAACTTCACATTGGGTCGTTTCGGCACGGTACTCATTGTTGAACACTTAATTATGATAAACTCAGCGGGTAAAGGAATTGGGGGAGTTTATTTTTAATCAACTACGCCGCAGTTGGTGGTCAGCCAGCCAATATTGGCAGCCACATTGGCACGGCTACATTCGACATTTTGTGTTTTATTTATACCAAGTGAAATGTCAATTAGAAAATAATTAGATCACTTTTATGTGGGTGTAATAAGTTTGTAGTTTTGTTTAGATATTTCGTATTTAACTGTGGTATTCAGTGAGATACTTATCAGTAGGTAACATAACATAACATCACGCCTTTTATCCCCAAAGGGGTAGGCAGAGGTGCACATTATACCACTGTACAATGTAACAACCATTTTTCACTATCTATGTTATGAGTCCCATGTAATAGGGGGTGAGCCTATTGCCATATACCGGGCACAATTCCAGACTCCGTGCTACTACTGAGAATATTTAAAAACCCAGTAATACTTTGCCCGACCCGGGAATCGAACCCGAGACCCCTTGCTCGGCAGTCGCACTTACGACCACTCGGCCAACGAGGCAGTCTTATCAGTAGGTATTCCAATCTTTTATTTTGGCGATCCGACGGCTTTTTTTAAGGGGCGATAAATCATCGAGTATCTTCTCCCGCCTGGGTGAGACGGGAGGGAGTGTCAGACTCTTACAGACTAAAAACCACCCCGTTCCTTCTCCTGCACCTCGAGCCGGAGCCCCGGTAACCCGTTAGGTTCTCCGCGATGCGATCGGACGGCTTGCATGTTTGTGTGTTTGGGCATTGAATGTGACATGGAAAACTAATAACATAAAAAAACATAATTTTCGTGAATAAATAGGTAAACCAATACTTTTGTAACCTAATTATACCTGTACAAATGAATATAAATTAATTATAGGTACCTATTTGTGCAGGTATAGTTATTTATGTTAAAAGTTAAATGATGATAAAAATAATGAGTGGTCTCTGACTGAGAGTCTACTGCATAGAGCACTTGGCATTCTCTTTCTAAAATATTACTATACCTACTTTGAACTTTGAAAGTAGCTTTACTATAAAAATGCATCGATACAAATAGCGCTACTGGAATATCTAGGTAAGTATTTGGCCCCCAAGAGGCCGGTTATGATCTTGTAATTCCTCAAATATAGCGAGTATTCATCGTATTGATTGCTTACCGCCAGGTGATCCGTCCGTCTTGCCCCTTTACCCCATTAAATAAAACAACAAAATAACAAACAAATAATATATTTATGTCAGGTACATAACAAAACAGATCACAGTATCATCAATCGAGCACCTTCTTAGTGCTTTCCTTGGCGGCTTGTATGAATTCCTCCATGACGTCACAGCTTACTCCGAACCTCAGAGGGTTGTCCTCTGTCAAGTACTCGAAGTACCTCCCCACAGCCTCCTCGTGTTCCTCCGCGTCCAGTGACCCTAGAATCATAAATAAACGGTGTTAAGTTTTTAAAATAACGGTTTTTTTGTTCGAATTTTGAATGAGATTCTAGTCACTAAGTAGTTACTGACTTGAAACGCTCAACTGATTGTAGTTACTCGATGACGGCGAGGTATTTAAATGTATTTGTACAAAATGAGACTATTATAATACGTGGTTGAGTGGTCACAATTATGACTGCCGAGACATTTTTCGAATTGAGCTTAGAATCTCAAAATGTCGAGCTCCATGGTTTTTTTTATAGCATAAGCCGGTAAACGAGCAGACGGATCACCTGATGATAAGCAATCGGCGTCGCCCATGGACACTCGAAACACCAAGGCGTTACAAGTGCGTTACCGGCCTTTTGGGAATTGGGAATTTGAGGATTGTGGAGGATTCGGGGATTCGGGGCCTCACTCACACGACGAAACCTAATCTAATATTCTCCGTATTTATTATAACCACAGAGCTGGTGTTTCATAAAATATGTCTCCTTTTTTATCCCGACCGAGAATAAAACCTTTCTTTTAAATTATGTGGAAAATAGTCATTTTCTGTGTTCTACGGGAGATCGTTATGTCAAACATAATTTCATCAAAGTTTATAATAGACCTTTCAACGTAATGCGCGTAGCGAGCAACTGGCCGTAAATAACAAAGTGACGTCAACGGTCAGCCGGAAATTAATACAGTTGCATCGAAATATGAAATTTTGAAATTTAAATTCAGAATGTTTTATGATTTGAGAACAAGAACGTTGATTAACGCAATAGCGAGAGTATACTGACTATTATGTTTTTTTAGATATTTTATATCGCACAACACAATAATTATGCTGCCACGATTAATAGCGTCATTTGAGAATTGAAGTCTGTAAATTGTGTAGGTATGTGAAAATTTGTGTTATAGGTTTTTTATGGAATAGGAGGCAAACGAGTAGACGGATCACCTGATGGTAAGTGATCAGCGCCGCCCATGGACACCCACAACACCAGAAGAGTCACAGGCCTTTTAAAAAGGAGTAAGCTCTTTTCTTGAAGGTTTGAAGGTATACGACCTTCGGTTCGGAAATACCGCCGACGACAGATCATTCCACAGTTTTGCTGTGCGAGGCAGGAAGCTACGTGAGAACCGCACAGCTGTGGCCTGCCAACCATCTATATAACGGGGATACATAATATGCTATCGTGAGGGTCGATGGCGAAAAGATGCGGCAGGTATCAGGTAGACAAAACTAGCTAGGTTTAAACCGACGATACAGGATATCATTATAGTCCGGGGGCGTTTAAAAAAGACTCAAGTAATCTATGGTCGTTTTCACCAACCACGCCTAAACCTGCTCGTAATTTGAAGTTAAACTGTCAAACACCAAGCGGTCACCGGTGACCGCGACCTATTGTTCTTTAATTGTGTCTATAAAACCGGTACTCGACGAGTTAAATAGTGTTACCTTACTTGCACTGTTAGGTGTCACTTAATGCATTGTGAAAACCAATCAATATAGTTCCTTTAACATTTATCTTAGGTTAAGGGTTTCTTAAAAACTAGAAGATGTTGTTGAAAATAGGCGTTAAAGAAATAAGTAGGTAGTAAACTATGAATATTTAATTACTAGCTACTTCCGTGCGGTTTCACACGCTCTGCTCAGCTCCTATTAGTCGTAGCGTGATGTTGTATAGCCTATAGCCATCCTCGATAAATGCACTATCCAAAACAAAAAGAATTATTCAAATCAGACTTTTAGTTACGGAGATTAGCGCGTTTAAACAAACAAACAAAAACCAAACTCTTCCGCTTTATATAATAGTATATTGTCGGAATACTCAAACGCTACTCAATTTTAAGTCGTCCTCAAGTATAGTTCTGTCTCTACAAATTTTTTGTAAAATGACAGAGATGGCACGATATTTAAGCACGACTTAAAATTGAGTAACGTTTCAATATTCCGGCATAAGAGTATAAGATTATCAGTTCTCAAGTCCCGTCAGTTAATTGAGCAAGATTGATTTACAGTTGCTTTCATTTCATACTACCCTGCCAAATATGTCACCCTGCTCCCATAAGTCTTCCACCCACTTCGTTTTCATAATACTAATAATAATTTATTTCCGTTCATTACGTCCGTTTATTGTTGTTGTGACAACCATGTACATAGGTCGCCAAGAAAGATCTGACGTTGGTGTCTACGTGACATCCTTTTCGCCCTCAGACTGAAATGCCCTTTCTGGGGAAGACGAAGGGGATTATCACCAGTGATCGGAAAAAGGTGAGCTAATTTACCTAAACTTCAAGGAACAAAAACAAAAAGTGGAGACTTCCTTACTACAACATTTTTTTCGGGAAAATTCCGGTTCCAGTTTCGGGATATTTTTATATTACATTTAATATAATTGTTATTAATACAGAATACAATTGATTTCGTTTCGTGATTTTATTTCTTAAATTTAACACAAAACAAACAAAATTAAAACTTTTATTGTTTTCAACAATAAATATTTTAAGATGTAAGAAAGAGCATAAAATAAAATAATTTTTGTTATAATATCACTGACTGAAGGCCAAAATTAAAAACCGATTTCAATATAAAACGTATTTTTTTAAGGGGGGAAAATAATCGACTGACTGCTCCCGCCTGGGTGAGGCGGGAGGGAGCGTCAGACTCTTACTGATTAAAAACCACCCCGTTCCTACTCCTGCACGTCGAGCCGGAGGCGATAACCCGTTAGGCTCTCCGCGACATATAAAACGTGTAGATCGATTTTTTGAGTGTAAGTCACAAACAAACATCGATTCAGGAATTTTATTCGATTAAACATTTTGACCGAAGTTCAAATGACTGATTTTTACTGACATAAAATTTACCTCAGTGTAACACTCGTAGACGTGGAGTTTTTTTTTAAATTAAACGTGCGCTCTGATTGGCCTGCTCCAATGAATCAACCAATCAGGGCGTCGAACGCTTTAATTTTTTAATCTCGTTAAACGTACCACAAACTCATATTAAACCCTCAGGTAAGTTATCAAATGTTCCCATTTATCTCCATAATGATTTTTACATAACATAACATCACGGCTTTTATCTACGTATACTTAACATCACGGTAGGCAGAGGTGCACATTACGGCACTTAATGCCACTGTACAATGTAACACCCACTTTTCACTATTTATGTTATAAATCTCATGTAATAGGGGTTGAGGCTAATGCCAAATACCAGGCACAATTCCAGGCTCCGTGTTACTACTGAGATTTTTTTTAAAACTGTAAATGTTTGCCCGACCCGGGAATCGAATCTGACACCCCTTGCCCGGCAGTCGCTTTGCGACCACCGGCCACCGAGGCAGTCAATGATTTTTACATGAAGTATAAAATTATAAGCTATATCCCACCTGGCCTGATCATCCTGATGGAATTCATGGCCTGGTCTGGCTCGAACCGATGGAAGTGTATGAGGTAGCACGCCAGCATCACGCCCGACCTACTCCTGCCTTGGCGACAGTGGATGCCCATCACCTGCGGAGTTAGAATAATGTTTTAATAACATTTTAGTCACTGGCTGTCAAAGACTGACCTATTAGGCAGTTGAAGACTGAAATCACTGCATTAGTAGTAATGATTGCCACTTTTGTCACAATAATATCAGTTACTACCATAAGACGTCCACTGCTAAACATAGGCTTCCCAATAAAGTCCAGATTTGTACACTTACCATTTTCTTTTCTTCACATAAATGATCACTTAATATTGTTTGTGGGAAGGCAAGTTCATGATCATTTTTATCGAATAACGAAAGATAACCAGGGCGTTCTGTCGTCCAGTTTCTATAACCTATCTATCTGTAGATTTGCTTACTAGAGATAGAATTTTGACACATTTTGTATGGAGCTCATGTCAAAATTCTATCTCTAGTAACAAATCTACAGATAGATAGGTTATAGAAACTGGACGAGACTACTGGCCCTTGGACACAATAATATGGGGCTTTTTGGAATGTTCTTTTTTAACCCAAACCTGAAACAACAATTTGTGGAGCACACAAAGATTTTTGAAGAATTGACTGCCTCGTTCGCCGAGTGGTCGCAAGTGCGACTGGCCGGGCAATGGGTCTCGAGTTCGATTCCCGGGTCGAGCAAATATTACTGGGTTTTTTAAAAATTCTCAGTAGTAGCACGGAGTCTAGAATTGTGCCCGGTATATGGCAATAGGCTCACCCCCTATTACATGGGACTCATAACATAAATAATGAAATATATGCATTCATGGCCTAATTTTGTATGTTAATTAATTTCTTGTCTATTCTATAACGATGGCATTAAGCCACGATTTTAATGATAGGTACTCGTTATTTATTTGGCACAGACGAGATGTGGATAATTTGTTCTCGTTCAGGTAAACACCCAAAGACTAATGTATGTAAAATAGATTTTGGTTATTTATGTCTAGTGTGTGTCGAACGTGTGTGACTGTGAACGTGACTTATGAGTCTATGTATAGCTACTAATTTTCCTTGATTATTTCATTTCATTGTTCCGTATTATATTTTCAGCTGTTTAAGAATCAAAGTAAGCATTTCTTTGTGGTGATGGTAGTATAGAAATTGGTTCAGTGGACAGTGTTAGAATTCCGTAGTTTATCCATTAGTTTATGTACAATGGACTGCATAAACGCGATGCAGTACTGATAATTGCTGCTCAACGTATCAAGGGCTCAACTCTGCTACGCGCGGTTGCAAAAATTCTAGTGTATGATTTAAAAATTACGATAAAACTGTATTACAGTACCAAGAAAAGTTTTGCAATGCAAATGTCGACGACCTAATTTAAGTTTGACATTTCTGTAATTTAAAAATAGAACATCACAGTTCATTAGACAACAGGTGACGAATGAGGTCGCTGGCCGGTTCTTTTTTGTCTATTTTGGGTTAGCATTATTTAAAAAAATACGTAAGTATAGTTTTAATTACTGCAGGGATAAGCAGAGGTGAACAGATGAAGTGAAGTGCTACTATTGGGACATTTCGAGAAACTAAACAATGCTTTGCCTTACCCGGGAAACGAACCCAAGACTTAACGTAGTAGTCACGCCTACGAGTCAGATATAAATACGAACTTATTTATTTGAACACTGACCTCTCCATTTTTGTCGGCTCTCTTACAGACTTCGATAAATTGTTTAATTTGTTCTACGTTGGGCACTTCGAATTCTTCGACGGGAATTTCAGTCCACCTCAACCTCGGCATATCATCCACTGGAGGCTTCTTACCAGCTGTCAGAGTGACCAAATGCGTAATACCTTGATTAATTAAAAACTTCAAATTCTCTTTATTCCTGGGAAACGCCATGGCTGCAATCTTTTTCGGAATCACCCACGAGAATTTTAACGGTGGATACGCATCAACTTCGATGTCTGGGAACGGGTTTTCGGGTATAATAACTGTTAATTCATTCCTTATTTCTTTTGTGGCTCCTGCTAGATTTTTATCATCTTGCTCCGTAATATTTTCTATCCTTGATATAACTTGAGGTTGATAATCGTCACCCATGGCTGTATAACTTGTTGTCACTGCACGAAAAAAGTAAAAACCAATTAGGCGCGAAAGTTACTGTCAAATTATTTTTCTTTTTTAATTTTATTTTATCAAACACTTTTTTTATATATTATTTAGCACAGATTATTTCTCAGTTGACCATCTAGCGCGGTTTTTGGATGTTAACTGACTAGAAAGGTCGTGAAAAGTTGGCACTGATCCGCTGGAGAGGATGTAACATTTATTTCTGGAGTCTATTTTATATTTACGTCGACTAATTTCTAATGTCAACGATTTATTTAAAAAAATAACCTTGTCTTTGACAGGTATAGAGGAAAATTGATTTCTTTTTATTTTTGAGGTTATGTACCTATATCTGTTTTGTTATTTTGTTTTAGATCGATTGTAATATGAATCTCGTGTGAGATCGCGTGCTGGCGCGGATGTTATTTATCTGTTGCGTTACTTTATTGTTGTAGATGACGTGCATAGAGTTTCTGTAAACATCGATTTGCTAAATCCGTCTGGAGAACTGAGAAGTTCGGTCAAGCGCACATCAATTCTGAATGCTATTACATTCATTTGCGTACTCGTGTACTAGTTAGATACAATTAGATAAATATTCGTATTTTATAGCCTCTATACTTTAAAAAAATATTATAATAAGATTTCTCGTAACACACTTTCGTTTTTTTATTCAATGGCAGTTTTTCATTCACTTTTTCGTAGATATACTGAAAAGCAAAATCCAAATTGATACATACCTAAGTAATGTACCTACCTACTTACACTACCTATATGGGGTTGAATTTGGATTCTTTATCCTATCGAATTAAAAGTTTAGGTAACAGATTTTCGAAATTTTTTAACTGTTTTATTAAAAAAAATTAATGAAGCATCTACTTACAATATCCAAACTCGAGTTATTATCACGCTATCAAAATTAAGACTGAGGCAAGCCAAATACAATGAATGCCGAATATGGATAGCGATGCAAGCGTCATTTGGGCATACTTCGCAATACAAATGCAATACCAACCTTAAATTTACTGTCAATAAAAACGAAAATCGCAAAACAGATAAAAGAGAAAATTATTAAATAATGTTTTCAAGGGATTTTAACACTTAAATCGGGGTTGTTAAGGGTAGTTTTCGTGCGAATAGTAGAAATAGTGGGCTGGTCTTTTCAGGGGATTTTAGCACTTAATTCAAATTAGTTGGGGGTGGTTTTCGTGTGAATGGTAAATAGGTAGGCTTGTATGATCGTTGAACCCTACTAGTTCAAGGATTGCCTTACTAGCCAGACAGGTTGACGTTTGATGTTTGCCAAAAGTTTTATTGAATGAAATTCGTCACTTTTTATTTATTGCTGTGTGTGTTAATTTGACAGTGATATGTGTAATTATATAGATAGACTAGCTGTTGCCCGCGACTTCGTCCGCGTAGATTAATGACTTCTGACAGAATCAATTCAGTGCCCAAGTAAGATTTACCTATTTTGAAATGATTTATCGTAGTTTCAATAAATAAATAATCCCGCAGAGATCTTACCAGTACAGTCCCGGGGCATTGACGCATAGTTCCCGTTCCCGTGGGACATTTGTGATAAAAACTATCAAACGTTACCCAGGTCCCAAATCATCGTTTTACCGAATGTAATTAAAAAGATTCAATGATTCTAAATTCAATGGCTAAGAAGATTTATACAAACCCTCATTCCCTATTTTATCCCCTTAGGGGAGGAATTTATCAAAATCCTTTCTAAGGAGATACCTATGTCATAGTAAATTTATGCATGCAAAGTGTCAGCCCGATCAATTTAAAACTGGCAAAGTATCATACTTTGGGGTGAGAATGTTCAAAAACCTTTCTAAAGGGACGTTTACGTCATAATATCCATCTGCACGCCGAATTTCAACCTGATCGGTTTAAAACTGACAAAGTCTCATACAAACTCTCATCCCCTATTTTACCCCCTTGGGGGTGAAAATTATCAAAATCCTTTCAAAGCGGATGCTTACGTCATAACATCTATCTGCATGCCAAATTACAACCCGATCGGTTTAAAACTGACAAAGTCTCATACAAATTTTCATCCCCTATTTTACCCCCTTGGGGGTGGAAATTATCAAAATCCTTTCACAGCGGATGCTTACGTCATAACATCTATCTGCAAGCCAAATTTCAACCCGATCAGTTAAAAACTGACAAAGTTTCATACAAACTTTCATCCCCTTTTTTACCCCCTTGGGGGTGGAAATTATCAAAAATACTTTCTTAGCGGATGCTTACGTCATAACATCTATCTGTATGCCAAATTTTAGCCCAATCTGTCCAGCGGTTTGGGCTGTGCGTTGATAGATCACTATATCAGTCAGTCAGTCAGTCAGTCAATCACAAAATGTAGATAGATGTAGGCCTACCTATGCGTAAAATAAACACGTACTTGCGTAACTCTAGCTCTACTCCTTTTTTTTCTACATCATCATGAGCATTATCATCTGATGATCCACTGCTGGACCCTTTCAAAAGATGGGGTTGCCACTATCTCCTCGTTTGGCAGGCGGCTTGGATTTTTCTACATAATATTTCTGTTTTTCTCCCTAAAACATAACATAACATCACGCCTTTTATCCCCGAAGGGGTAGGCAGAGGTGCATTTTTATACCACTATATAAAGTAACACCCACTTTTCACTATTTATGTTATGAGCCCCATGTAATAGGGGGTGAGCCTATTGCCATATACCGGGCACAATTCCAGACTCCGTGCTACTACTGAGATTTTTTTTTAAAAACCCAGTAATACTTTGCCCGACCCGGGAATCGAACCCGAGACCCCTTGCCCGGCAGTCGCACTTGCGACCACTCGGCCAACGAGGCAGTCTGTAAAACATCTCAAAAATAGTCAAATGTGCTAGAAGTCGAGCTCCAGATCCGTTGCTCTATATAGTTAATCGTGCTCGCGACTACACTTAAGTCGTACGACAAAATGAGTAAACGAAAAGAAAAAAAATCAAAGTGTAGTAAACTCATTGGTCGTATTTTTTAAACTTATTCCATTTTTAAATGATTCAGAATGTTAGATGTAGGTAGGCCGACAATAAATCTAATACACCGTTTCCTAGTACCCAATGCGAATCAAGGATAAAATAAAAAAAATAAACGTAATTTTACAAAATCAACCTTATTAACGTGCTCTATAAACTAAATTATTTATTCCAGTCATTATGATTTTTAACCTTAAGTTCTTAAGCATAGCGTTGATTTTAAATATAACAATGACGGTACTACCTGACGCAATAATGTTTAAAATAGATCTGAAAGATTGCGTCGAACTTGAAACAGATTTGATGAAATATGGGAACAGAGTTGTGTCTACGAATAGAGATGACAACTTTGTCGTGACGTAGGCATGTCGCAAGGCTGAAAGCAGATGTATAATTATTCATTTTTTATGGTATTTTTTTTAAGGGGGGAAAATCATCGAATGTCTGCTCCCACCTGGGTGAGGCGGGAGAGAGTGTCAGACTCTTACTGACTAAAAACCACCTTGTTCCTTCTCCTGCTCCGGTTACCAGTTAGGTTCTCCGGCCTATGGTATAGGCCGGTAAACGAGCGAGCCCCCTGATGTTAAGCAATCGGTGCTGCACATGGACACCTAAAACACCGAGTTACCAAGGCGTTCCAAGGGCGTTACCGGCCTTTTGGGGATTAGAAATTTGAGGATGTTTGGGGATTCGGGGATTAGGCATTGGGGAGATTGGAGAGGGGGATAATTGGGCAGATCTACTGCCGTATCACCTGATGGTGCGCACTTGGCGCTGCCCATAGACACCCGCAACCAGAGGAGTTATCCCCTGTGGAAATCATGGATTTCAGGATTGGGGAGTAGCTTAGGGAAGGGAGTTAGAACCTCCCTCCGGTAACCTCACTCAGACGGCGAACCAACGCAAGAGATCTTTCATGATTTTTGATACCTAAGCCTAGGACAGTTTAGGACCAGTTTTATTAGAACTAGAAGTCCTGAAGATGACCTTGACCTATATGATTTTTTTAATAGAGACACATTTAAAAACAAAACAAACACTTTGTAAAGAACATCTTCATCGTGTTCTTTTTAACAAAAAAAATTACTTAATAATAATAACGCATTCTAGTATTGTCTCCTGTGTCGTGGGTGCGTTTACAAACATACAAGTTCAAATACACATGACATCCGGAACAACAATCTGTGGATCACACAAACAGTTGTTCCGTGCAGGAATCAAACCCGCGACACGTTGCCCAACCACTGCAAATCTAAGTATTCATCTAATAATAATCTAGGTATCAATTAGGTTGTGGGCGAAGGCAAAAGGGTTTTTAAAAACAATATTTTAGGTGCAATGATATTATAAAGAAGATACGCTACGTTCATACTAAGCGGCGTCCAAAAATTGTTGCGTTCTTATTACAAATGTACTTAAATGTCATTTTCAACTACGTGCGACAGATAATACGGAAAGTATGGTACAGAAAGAGATAGCTATTATAAAATTACAACAATTGTCTGAATTCGTTCGCAACAATTTTTGCGTGCCAGTGCGATATCTACCTCTTTTTATTATTTATAATATCATTGTTTAGGTGTGTTCCTTTGTATTGTTTATTGGAATCCTTTTTTCCATATAAGTAGGGGCGAAAGTATTTTATTGCCCAAACTATACTAAGGAATTCTTTTTCTATTGTGGGGTATCTTTGTTCTGTATCTGATAACGTACCCTCTATAAAATGTTTTGATATCGAGAGGTTTTTGATAGACTTTTAAATTGTATCTGATGATGCCCATTTCTTACTAGGTGTTATTATTAGCGGTTGTTTCCTGTATTGGCTACGGTACATTGACATCTATATTTTTACAGTACCTAAACAAAGGTGAAGAAAGAATAATGTATTGTTCTTGCGAATATGTCATTCCTTTCTGTTCACTGCCAACACACAGATACATTAATAATATTATATTCTAATATCTATGTACGAAACGGTTTTTGATGACCTGAATGAGAAAATTGTTTTTTTTTTTATTATAATAACGATAGTTATACACACATAATAAATTAGATAAAAATCGCGGGTTACTCACGTGAATATACTGAGAAAAGCTCTACTAGTTTCAATCCACAGAGGGGCGTCCTCATGAGCAATTATTTTCACGTGAGTAACCCGCGATTTTTAGAGAAAAATTATTCTTTTATAGGATAGGTCGGTTTTATAACTACGTTTACTAAAACCGACTTCAACCCGCTCTTTTTTTAATATCGGTTAATAATACCTTCTCCTAAATGTAACAAACACTTTTCTGAAAACCCTATCTAAATCGGTTCAATCTATTGCGAGGTAATCGTGCACAAACATAAGTACATTTTTTGTTCTTATTTCCTTATTAATAAAAACGTTACCCCATACTAAGATTTCTCTTCTCTCTTCAGCTTTAGACGTATATTAGTATAGTGTAAGAATTCGGAGTCGCGGAGAACCTAACGGGTAACCGGGGCTCCGGCTCGACGTGCAGGAGAAGAAACGGGGTGGTTTTCAGTCAGTAAGAGTCTGACACTCCCTCCCGCCTCACCAGGCGGGAGCAGTCATTCGATGATTTTCCCCCCTTAAAAAAAAAGCCCTGTTAGATACATGAGTTGGGATTACCTGTTTTGTCCCAAAACTTTAAGTGCCAGACCACTTCAATCAACAGCCTATAAGTGCTTTTGTCTCCTGCAGTAATTCACCGAGGGAAGTGGAAACTATAATTTTTTTCTTCTCCTCATAATACACTAGCTTTTACCCGCGGCTTCGCTCGCGTCACAAAAGGATAAAAAGCCAATGTGACATATACCAATACACACAGCGCCATCTATACCAATACTTTTGTTTTCCCTCGGGAATATCAAATTTTTCCGGGATAAAATGTACCCTATTATTTAATCCGGACTTCTAACTTTACGTCTGCAAAATTTCAAAGCAATCGGTTTAGTAGTTACGGCGTGAAAGTGGAACAAACAAACAAACTCACTTTCCGATTTATAATATTAGTAATAGTAATAATCTTCTGATTCACTTCGTTGCGGGAATCAAGACAGTTATTCATGTCTCTGGGACGCGCCGGACTTCAGTGTTCCGGTGTTTTCACGGTTGTATTTACTGTAGATCCTGGCTTACAGGAGTTGCGGTTTTGGGAGGTTGTGGCGGGCTTGTCCCTTAAGAAAAAGCTTGTAAGTGCCCACTGCTGAGCAAAGCCTCCCACACGGAGAAGGGTTAAGCATTTATCACAACGCTTGCTTAATGTGGGTTGGCGATTTCAAACTTATAATTAGAAATTATAAGCCCAGGTTTCCTTACGATATTTTCCTTCACCGTTTGTAAGTGGTATTTATAATCTTAGAAAGTACATATTACTCGGAATGAGTCACATTGGTACTTGTCGTTAGTAGGTTTCGAACCTGCATGCTCATGCATGAGAAGCGGGTGTCTTGGCCTCCGGGCCACCACGATAGGCAACAGTAAGGTAAATGTACGTAATTCCGGAGTACTAAGGCATTTTTGCCTTTCCTAGCAATTTCCAGTAAAGCAGAAAAAATCAGCGTATTGATTTTAGTTTAGTCGTAAAAAGAGGTTTTCAGAGAAGAGATTGATATGTAACACTAATGTAATTAAACTATTTTACAAAAGTAATCGTAATTTTTCTGTACTTCGTAAATGTCCGTTATTACGGTATAAAATTTGACTCTCCAGGTAATTCCGTAATGGGTGCTGGTAATTCCGGCATATGCAGAAAAATGCCGTTTTTCTGCAGGATTACATAAAATATAAAGCATAAATTTAATGTGACGTGTTATAAATAAAACAACTTTATTTTATAAGTGTAGAAAAACAGTTTATTAAAATTTTTAGGTACCTACTAATAGTAACTTTCAACTTTCATGAGATCAAATTGAACTTATTTCGACTTACTTCTAACACGTTTTAGTGAACTATATTATATTCATTTATTTATTAATATTTATTTATATATGAAATAATCCGTTTAAAAGTCTAAAATTTAATAATCAGTCTATATTTATAAATTAGGTACAAAGTAACATTGTACTATAATGAGATCAAAATGAACTTACATCAATTTAAGTTGGCAGGGTTTAGCGAACTATATTATATTTTTTTATTTATTTATCTATGAAATAATCTGTTAAAGTCTATAATTAATCATCACAGTCTACGCTTTGGATAGAAAATACGCCTCTTTTATTTACCGCCGTAGGAGGCTTAATTTTTTTAAGAACTTCTTTAGCGTCATAGATTAAAATATCATCTCTTTCAGGCCAACGCCAATTCACTCGCCCACTTGGCTCGAAACCGCTCATGGTCATAGTTTTTATTTTATATTTTATTTCAGATGCAACCTGTATGACTTCAATTACTACACCCGGAAAATTTTCACCTTCATAAATAATTATGACATAATCTCCTGGACTTATTTTCAACGAGTTAGAATCTATCCTTTCTGAAGCTATGGCTGGTGTTTCACTTTCTCTATTTTTTATTGTTGGACCAGGACCAGGTTCATTAATTTGATCTGGAACTTTGGAGGACTTCTTTTTGGTTTTTTTTACTATATTCTTCGCCTTAATTTTTTCTTGGGCTTTATTTTCACGGTCTTGTTTTCTTATTTCTTTTTGTTTTAGCTTGTCTTCTTTTTCTTCTTTAAGCTTCTTTTCATATGCAATATATTCATCAGCAGTTCCTATAATGGGAGCAAGTTTTTTTTTAATAAGTTTTTTACCTTTACTGGTCGACGGAGTTTCTGGCCACAACAAAGCATTTTTGAAGGGTGTGGGAAATGCGGATTTCTTGGAATTTTGAGGATTTTCGCTTTGATCTTGTGTAGGGGAATTTGATTTAGGAACGGAATTCTGAGTATTGCTAGAATCTTCATATTTTTTATTATTTGGGACGTCGAAACCGGAGACGATTCCAATGTATTATCAGCAGATCTAGTAAGTATCTTTATAGGTGTTTGGTGAGATGAAGATAGTTCACCAGATTTGGATGATTTTTTTTTAGTCTGATTGTTTGGGGTTACGCATTTTTCGTGTTTATCAGCACCTATATTCATATCATTTTGTACTACAGATGCTATTCGAAAGTTAGTGCTTCCTTGGAAATAATAGGTTTGCTATTTTCTACTATTCTATTCGTTTCATTAGGTGGTGAGAATCTTTCTTGAGGAACTGGCGTAGTCACAGAAAAATTTGAATTATTGGTTGGTAATGTTCCCGATGGCTTAAATAATTTATCGTTGTCTGTATTTGCGACTTTTTCTTCGGGAGGTATGATTGTAGGAACATCACCAAGGTCATTTTGTAGTATGGCAACTGAGGATTTTTCCAGAATAACTTCTTGTGCGAGAAGTATAGTTTCTGGGGGCGGTACTATTATTACGGGAACATTACTAACGTTATCCTGCTCGGATATTTTCGATATATTACCGATTATATTGCTTGAACCATCTAGCAAATCACCTGCCGCTTTAGAATTTGTTACCAACTCTTGTTGCGTCTCTTGAAATGTAATGGTCTCAATAATACTTGGACTTTCAGGAGTTGAACAGGGTAAAGCACTGGTCAAAGTTATTTCGTTAAGAAGAACCGATTCAACTATCGTGTCTTCATTGATCCAATTAAGGTCAAGATCGGCTAACGTACAGTCATTTTCCTCAAGAGTGGTGTTGCCTACACTCATTGAATCTGGTGTTGATGTATGGCTCGTGCAGGTCTGCTTCCAGAAATAGTACAGACTGTCGTCTTTTACATTGCCTGTCCATTCTCCAGAACATTGCCGGAACTCATTTAATTTATGAGCATCTAAATTCATCTCGAACCACTTAATAAAATCTTTAGATTGTAACTGCTTGCTGCTTTCAAAAGAGTTCAAACTTGTAGGTGTACTTGTGCCAGAACTTGACGCAGTTGCCGCAGAAGATTTAGGTATTTTTTTATAATCAACTGCATTTTCGTCGAAGGGATACAAGCCGGCCTTTCGAAAACCATTTTGAATAATTTCTGGTCGTAGGGTCGTTTTGATGGCATTTTCAAGCACGGGACCAAAATCTTCTCGCTTCAAGCGTCTGCCATTATTGTCCATCCTCCATGTATGTACTGCTTTACTCCAAGCGTTTTTGAGGCTGTGAAATACGGCAACGTCCATGGGTTGTAAAGCATGTGTGGCGCTAGGCAACAGAGCTATCAGAATAATGTTTTTTTCTTTACAAAATTCGCATACTGGGAGCGATAGATGAGAGACGTGTCCATCTAGGAACAAAGCTACAGGTCTTGTAATATTTTCTTTCGTCAAAAATGGCTCAAATTGATTAGCCACGTACTCATAAAATGCCTCTGATGTCATCCATCCCGAGTCAGTACGTCCGATGGCCCAATCCTTTGGATATTTCAACAATATATTTTGTGGTATCCTTTTATATGGAAATAATGCTAATACCGGCATTAGTTTCCCGTCAGCTGACGCGCCGAGACAGAGCGTTAGATTTTCTTTATCATCATTACCAGATCGGCAATGAACATTTTTCACCCCTTTTCTAGCAAGGACTGGTTGACCTTTCGGACACAAAAAGAAGGCAGACTCATCGCAGTTGAACACGCGTGCAGGGTCTTCCAACACAGCCATGAGATTGTTGTCTTCGAAATATGTTCGGACTCGTTGAAACCAGCCCCTTATTTTTTCTTCAGTAGCGTTTACACGGGCAGTAGTCAATGCTTGACATACTCTCTTGCTTATCATTGGGTTTCTTTTCAGAAAGGCCTCGTACCAATGTCTGCCAGGGACTCCGTCCTTGAATGGATTTTGTCGTTTCAACCCTATAAGTAATTTAGCTACTGAGTGTAACAGTTGGTCTTTAGTTACTGGAAATCCAATTTCGGCCATGTGCAGTACCCATTTTACCAACAAACCTTCTTCTGTCGATGACAGGACTGTTGGAGCTCCTGCTGACTCTTGTTTTGTGTATTTTTCTTAATTTTATCATGCAAGGTCTGGTTGGGTATGTTATATACCTTCGATGCACGATATATGGTCATAGTTCCATCATTTATATCCTCTAAAGCTTTGGCAAGGTCCTCGTTGGAGTACTTTTTGTTTGACATTTTGACCTGTAAAAAATTAAAATGCAGTAGCTCACTCTGGTACTTTTATACCGTAATAAGAGACTCAGCCAAAAACAGTGTAGGTAATTGCGGTAGTCAGTTTAACATAAATTTCTAACGAGTAACTCTTCTTGACAACATAAAATGACTTGAATTGTATAGGAATGCAATCATGCTAGTAATAGGTATCAAAAAATATACTAGAAAATACAATAAAATTAAACAAATTAATGATTATGTACCGATGTCACTTGTGACGAATCTGTTTAAAGTACAAAAAATGTTTTCTCTTTACACACGTATTTCATAACATAGAGAAATAAAATCGTAATACGTAATTTGATTCCAAGAAACTATGTTATATATTAGACCTGTAACAGCGTTTATCGTTTACTTATCCCATCTCATTCCTGACAAATTACAAAAAACAAAATCGCCTTTCTTTCCTCTATTCCGTAATTGTTACGTAATAATGTACACGGTTGGTTTTTGGTGTAGGTAATTGCGGCAATCAGAAAATTTCAATTAACTCGCTTAAAACTAAATGAAGTAACTAGAAACGGTAACCAATTAGTTAGTTTTAAAATCCTTAAAAATAATAACATTACAAAGTTATGAAAATACTTACATATCACTCGCAATATCCTTATGAAAATCCGCGCGGTAGCTAACGCGTACGCAACACACACACTACCTTTATGGCGGTTTGGCGGAGACTGACCGAGGGGGACGTGACAACTGAGCCGAAGATGGTTACAGTTCTTTTTAACGTATGTAATTGACGCTCTATTTTACATACTTAATAGATAATTTTATAACTTTTTGATACAACTACAAGTTTTCTTATTTTTAGGCCTAAACTGAAAATTTACGGAATTACGTACACTTACGTAATATGGTACATCTACCTGTAAATGTACGTAATTCCGGAGTACTAAGGCATTTTTGCCTTTCCTAGCAATTTCCAGTAAAGCAGAAAAAATCAGCGTATTGATTTTAGTTTAGTCGTAAAAAGAGGTTTTCAGAGAAGAGATTGATATGTAACACTAATGTAATTAAACTATTTTACAAAAGTAATCGTAATTTTTCTGTACTTCGTAAATGTCCGTTATTACGGTATAAAATTTGACTCTCCAGGTAATTCCGTAATGGGTGCTGGTAATTCCGGCATATGCAGAAAAATGCCGTTTTTCTGCAGGATTACATAAAATATAAAGCATAAATTTAATGTGACGTGTTATAAATAAAACAACTTTATTTTATAAGTGTAGAAAAACAGTTTATTAAAATTTTTAGGTACCTACTAATAGTAACTTTCAACTTTCATGAGATCAAATTGAACTTATTTCGACTTACTTCTAACACGTTTTAGTGAACTATTATATTCATTTTTATTATTAAATTTTTATATGAAATAATCCGTTTTAAAGTCTAAAATTTAATAATCAGTCTATATTTATAATTAGGTACAAAGTAACATTGTACTATAATGAGATCAAAATGAACTTACATCAATTTAAGTTGGCAGGGTTTAGCGAACTATATTATATTTTTATTTATTTATCTATGAAATAATCTGTTAAAGTCTATAATTAATCATCACAGTCTACGCTTTGGATAGAAAATACGCCTCTTTTATTTACCGCCGTAGGAGGCTTAATTTTTTTAAGAACTTCTTTAGCGTCATAGATTAAAATATCATCTCTTTCAGGCCAACGCCAATTCACTCGCCCACTTGGCTCGAAACCGCTCATGGTCATAGTTTTTATTTTATATTTTATTTCAGATGCAACCTGTATGACTTCAATTACTACACCCGGAAAATTTTCACCTTCATAAATAACTATGACATAATCTCCTGGAATTATTTTCAACGAGTTAGAATCTATCCTTTCTGAAGCTATGGCTGGTGTTTCACTTTCTCTATTTTTTATTGTTGGACCAGGACCAGGTTCATTAATTTGATCTGGAACTTTGGAGGACTTCTTTTTGGTTTTTTTTACTATATTCTTCGCCTTAATTTTTTCTTGGGCTTTATTTTCACGGTCTTGTTTTCTTATTTCTTTTTGTTTTAGCTTGTCTTCTTTTTCTTCTTTAAGCTTCTTTTCATATGCAATATATTCATCAGCAGTTCCTATAATGGGAGCAAGTTTTTTTTTTATAAGTTTTTTACCTTTACTGGTCGACGGAGTTTCTGGCCACAACAAAGCATTTTTGAAGGGTGTGGGAAATGCGGATTTCTTGGAATTTTGAGGATTTTCGCTTTGATCTTGTGTAGGGGAATTTGATTTAGGAACGGAATTCTGAGTATTGCTAGAATCTTCATATTTTTTATTATTCTGGGACGTCGAAACCGGAGACGATTCCAATGTATTATCAGCAGATCTAGTAAGTATCTTTATAGGTGTTTGGTGAGATGAAGATAGTTCACCAGATTTAGATGATTTTTTTTTAGTCTGATTGTTTGGGGTTACGCATTTTTCGTGTTTATCAGCACCTATATTCATATCATTTTGTACTACAGATGCTATTCGAGAAGTTAGTGCTTCCTTGGAAATAATAGGTTTGCTATTTTCTACTATTCTATTCGTTTCATTAGGTGGTGAGAATCTTTCTTGAGGAACTGGCGTAGTCACAGAAAAATTTGAATTATTGGTTGGTAATGTTCCCGATGGCTTAAATAATTTATCGTTGTCTGTATTTACGACTTTTTCTTCGGGAGGTATGATTGTAGGAACATCATCAAGGTCATTTTGTAGTATGGCAACTGAGGATTTTTCCAGAATAACTTCTTGTGCGAGAAGTATAGTTTCTGGGGGCGGTACTATTATTACGGGAACATTACTAACGTTATCCTGCTCGGATATTTTCGATATATTACCGATTATATTGCTTGAACCATCTAGCAAATCACCTGCCGCTTTAGAATTTGTTACCAACTCTTGTTGCGTCTCTTGAAATGTAATGGTCTCAATAATACTTGGACTTTCAGGAGTTGAACAGGGTAAAGCACTGGTCAAAGTTATTTCGTTAAGAAGAACCGATTCAACTATCGTGTCTTCATTGATCCAATTAAGGTCAAGATCGGCTAACGTACAGTCATTTTCCTCAAGAGTGGTGTTGCCTACACTCATTGAATCTGGTGTTGATGTATGGCTCGTGCAGGTCTGCTTCCAGAAATAGTACAGACTGTCGTCTTTTACATTGCCTGTCCATTCTCCAGAACATTGCCGGAACTCATTTAATTTATGAGCATCTAAATTCATCTCGAACCACTTAATAAAATCTTTAGATTGTAACTGCTTGCTGCTTTCAAAAGAGTTCAAACTTGTAGGTGTACTTGTGCCAGAACTTGACGCAGTTGCCGCAGAAGATTTAGTTATTTTTTAATAATCAACTGCATTTTCGTCGAAGGGATACAAGCCGGCCTTTCGAAAACCATTTTGAATAATTTCTGGTCGTAGGGTCGTTTTGATGGCATTTTCAAGCACGGGACCAAAATCTTCTCGCTTCAAGCGTCTGCCATTATTGTCCATCCTCCATGTATGTACTGCTTTACTCCAAGCGTTTTTGAGGCTGTGAAATACGGCAACGTCCATGGGTTGTAAAGTATGTGTGGCGCTAGGCAACAGAGCTATCAGAATAATGTTTTTTTCTTTACAAAATTCGCATACTGGGAGCGATAGATGAGAGACGTGTCCATCTAGGAACAAAGCTACAGGTCTTGTAATATTTTCTTTCGTCAAAAATGGCTCAAATTGATTAGCCACGTACTCATAAAATGCCTCTGATGTCATCCATCCCGAGTCAGTACGTCCGATGGCCCAATCCTTTGGATATTTCAACAATATATTTTGTGGTATCCTTTTATATGGAAATAATGCTAATACCGATGAATAATAATAAATAATAATAATATATTAGTTTCCCGTCAGCTGACGCGCCGAGACAGAGCGTTAGATTTTCTTTATCATCATTACCAGATCGGCAATGAACATTTTTCACCCCTTTTCTAGCAAGGACTGGTTGACCTTTCGGACACAAAAAAAGGCAGACTCATCGCAGTTGAACACGCGTGCAGGGTCTTCCAACACAGCCATGAGATTGTTGTCTTCGAAATATGTTCGGACTCGTTGAAACCAGCCCCTTATTTTTTCTTCAGTAGCGTTTACACGGGCAGTAGTCAATGCTTGACATACTCTCTTGCTTATCATTGGGTTTCTTTTCAGAAAGGCCTCGTACCAATGTCTGCCAGGGACTCCGTCCTTGAATGGATTTTGTCGTTTCAACCCTATAAGTAATTTAGCTACTGAGTGTAACAGTTGGTCTTTAGTTACTGGAAATCCAATTTCGGCCATGTGCAGTACCCATTTTACCAACAAACCTTCTTCTGTCGATGACAGGACTGTTGGAGCTCCTGCTGACTCTTGTTTTGTGTATTTTTTCTTAATTTTATCATGCAAGGTCTGGTTGGGTATGTTATATACCTTCGATGCACGATATATGGTCATAGTTCCATCATTTATATCCTCTAAAGCTTTGGCAAGGTCCTCGTTGGAGTACTTTTTGTTTGACATTTTGACCTGTAAAAAATTAAAATGCAGTAGCTCACTCTGGTACTTTTATACCGTAATAAGAGACTCAGCCAAAAACAGTGTAGGTAATTGCGGTAGTCAGTTTAACATAAATTTCTAACGAGTAACTCTTCTTGACAACATAAAATGACTTGAATTGTATAGGAATGCAATCATGCTAGTAATAGGTATCAAAAAATATACTAGAAAGTACAATAAAATTAAACAAATTAATGATTATGTACCGATGTCACTTGTGACGAATCTGTTTAAAGTACAAAAAATGTTTTCTCTTTACACACTATTTCATAACATAGAGAAATAAAATCGTAATACGTAATTTGATTCCAAGAAACTATGTTATATATTAGACCTGTAACAGCGTTTATCGTTTACTTATCCCATCCCATTCCTGACAAATTACAAAAAACAAAATCGCCTTTCTTTCCTCTATTCCGTAATTGTTACGTAATAATGTACACGGTTGGTTTTTGGTGTAGGTAATTGCGGCAATCAGAAAATTTCAATTAACTCGCTTAAAACTAAATGAAGTAACTAGAAACGGTAACCAATTAGTTAGTTTTAAAATCCTTAAAAATAATAACATTACAAAGTTATGAAAATACTTACATATCACTCGCAATATCCTTATGAAAATCCGCGCGGTAGCTAACGCGTACGCAACACACACACTACCTTTATGGCGGTTTGGCGGAGACTGACCGAGGGGGACGTGACAACTGAGCCGAAGATGGTTACAGTTCTTTTTAACGTATGTAATTGACGCTCTATTTTACATACTTAATAGATAATTTTATAACTTTTTGATACAACTACAAGTTTTCTTATTTTTAGGCCTAAACTGAAAATTTACGGAATTACGTACACTTACGTAATATGGTACATCTACCTTATCTCTCTAAAATTTCGGTTACCCAGCTTACTTGTCTGCGGTCACATTTATTTAAGGAAAGCCTTTGTTAAGCAGGGGACTTAAGAATATTTATACTCAGCGAATATTTATGATACAGAGTTCTTCCCATCGTTATACATATAATGTTATTTATTTGTATTTTTGTATCACCTTTTTTACTTAAAGTACCATTTTCTTGCTGATTCAATGTTGATATTATAATTTCCAAGTCAAAGTCAAAGTCAAAATCATTAATTTCAATTAGACCAAAGTGAAGCTAGTTGCTCATTCCAAGGTGTAGATTCCTATGGAGAAGAACAAGCAAGAAACTTCATAGATTACTCTTTTTCAATCAGGTTTACAATACAATTCTCTAGTTACCTAGTTTCATTGGTTCGATTGTGTGAGAACAATGCAACACCTAAATCCAGTTAAAGAGATTGAAAAAGAAAATAACCTTGAGGATAATAAAATCATTGAAAAATGACAAATTATCGTACATCTTGTGTTTGCAATACTTATCATAATGTTTACAAAGTCGTGTAGTGGCAGTAGTTGTGCCAAGAAATTAATATTCGTTGTTTGATAAATTATTTCGTTGCTTCTATTTGTACACACATAAAATTCAATGAGAATTTATCTGGACTAAAGTAGATAAATTGAAAGATTTTAACGTTATTAATGTTAAGTACCGATGTTCATAAGTTATACGGGAACGAAATACAAGTAAAACGAGTAAAGTATATTGACACAATCCTTGTTAAAATAACGTTTTTTTTTTATCTATGGTTGTGTTCTGTACGTCTTTGAATAATACTGTTTGATTGGAACTGAGTGCCAAGCACGAATAATTATAATTATTCGTTCGTATTCAATCGATAATTATCGATTGTTATTCGTGCAGTAAACTATTACAGTTTTAGAACCACATTTTCCTTCAATCCTTTAATGCGTCTAAGTTTTACAAAATTCGCGGGTTCACCCACACACCATAATAACCTATCATCACAGACTATACTATGACCATAGACTACACCACAGATACACAACAAATAAAATATGTTTAGAGGCGAAAGTAGATCTATGTGATATTCGAAACTTGGTCGACACCTTCGGGGAATAACGGCGACAAGGATACAGTAAAAAACCAAAGTTTAAATTAAATATAATATATTTTATAATAACACAAGTATACTAGCTTACATGTGTAAATATCAACTATGTATAATCGTTTGACTATAACAACATTTTGGACAGTTTTGAGCCAATCAGCAAAATTATTGAAAAACGTTCATCTCATTTAAAAAGGTTGGATATTTCAAACTCATACCACCGAATACTGAAAGGCTACTCAATTTTAACTTGTACTTAAATATCGTGCCATCTCTGTCATTTTAGAAAGAATTTGTTGCGACAGAACTATACTTTAGCGGGACTTAAACCTGAGTAGCGTTTGAGTATTAGCATAATAGACTATTAAGTACATTTTTAATTTGATACAGGAATCACAGAATACTAAATGTCAAATAATAAAACAATACTGTTTAAGAATACGTTTTGAAAATACTTTTATGGAATGCAAAAATACATTGATGGAATACTTTAAAAATATTTGTTATGAATTGTATTTTAAGAATTTGCTTAGTAGATACATAATGGAGGTAAAGAACACACTCTTATGATGATAGGTTAAAAAAAATAGCGCATTGTAACTCAAAAACTCTTCAGAGTGGCGCTAGCGTCGCAAATGGAATGATATGAATTTAACAAATTGAAAAAATGTCATATTAATTTTACTTTTTGTATTAACTATCCTATTCTAATAACGTTAAGTACTATATTTGAATACATGACTTCTTAATTTATCGATTTTGGTGGGCATTTTCTAGACAAAGAGTGTGTTCCTTATCTCTACCCAACATACCCAAAGTGAAAGGATTAAGTACACGTTTACGTAATAAAATCATATTAAAAACAATCATTTTAAATTTCCACAGAATAAAAACGTAAATGAAAGTGACAGAACATGGATAAACATTAAAGAGGTTGCTATACAAATTATGAAAAAAAAAAACTTAATAATAAAAATCTAATCTAAATAATACATTAAATATCGGATATGAACCTAAATTTAAGATAGACTGTATACTTATGACATACAGTTAAGTTTCACATAAATGATTGATAATTTACATTCGTCATCGCATCTTATATCTTAATATAATTTTTGATCATAACGTCACAGGACGAACCAACACTTGCTCGACATAATTTCATATAACATACATCTCGTATAAAACACTATTCAAATAATACCGAACATTACAAATTGTATCTAAGTAAATTTTAATAAGCTCATTTTATGTGTAACGCTGAAGCATTTGCTAATTCATAGTTTTATTTTAATAGTAGACCGAAATAAAATTGAAATGGCTGCTATATGTATACAACTTTAATTTGTTGTTAAAGTTCTCGTGTATAAAGGTTTCCTATCTCCGACATATGGTCAATTTACGCTTTGACTTATTGATTTAGTTTTTTAATTATTAACATATTTCCAGCTACAGTGCTTTTTTGAAACTTTACGCTCAAGGCACCGTTTAAGTCATTTTTATAATTATACCTATATGCCAAAAAAGCTATACAACTAAGATTTCATTCAAAATTAGACAAAATTAGAAGTTGGAATGTTATTCGTTTCTTATAAGGCCAATTTAGATAAGGAGCAATTACTATAAATGATCTATTCGTGATAAGACCGTAGTCATATAAGTGGTCTGTTCGTGATAAGACTGTAGTCATATAAGTGGTCTGTTCGTGAAAATACCGTAGTCATATAAGTGGTCTGTTCGTGAAAATACCGTAGTCATATTAGTGGTCTGTTCGTGAAAAGACCCTAGTCATATAAGTGGTCTTTTCGAGAATAGACCAACAGACCCGCGTTCAAAAGAACGGGAAATTACTTTTAGACTCAGCTTCTAAGTTTTCAAAAAATTAGGCTTTATTAATAGTAAACTAGAAAGAGATTCAAGGCACGTCGTTCATAAAATGGAATGTTTAAAAAATGTGGAATGCGATATTAATATTAATAAGTACATGATATTATTACTATTATTCGTATAGCGATTGGTCTTGATCCCTAAGCCTATTGCAATAGCTTTATTTATTTTTATCTAATACTTTTAAATCTCATAAGCAAACGCCAATTTATTTCTACAGCATAAGTTGTTAGGAAACTTTTTGTTGCAAAACTTCTTGAACTATACAGTCCACTACCGCCACTGTCGCTAGCGGCTGCTTAAAGAAACTGCGCGATACAAAAATTGCTATGTCCGGCTCCACTTACAAATCTAAAAATAATTCATAAAAAATTGACAATTCTCATAAAATTTTAACACTAAACGTCTTTAAGTATGAAAAAACATGAATTTTGACATTATATAGCACCTTCCATAGGAAGTGAGAATAATCTAAGTAGGACATTTCATTCTATAGATATACGGATGACACACATACATAAATTTATGGGTCAAAAACTACAGTTAGTTACATTTTGAAAACACAACATTCATTTTTTAACAAATTCCGTAAACATTTAAATAATTAATAGGGATAAAAACGTGATATTTTTAATCTGTAGGCCATGATACACTTTAAAAAAGTATGTATGTCATATCAAACAAAATGGATGGAATTTGACACTTATGAAGTAAATATAACTAATTTTATTATTGTCAATAAGTAACAATTTTAAAAATCATTATTAGAGTACAAACAATTGATTGTCAATAATATTTTTTTCTAAATTTCAAAGAAAATCTCAAAAAGAGTGTGATGAGTGAACTAAATTAAGAACTGAATGAAAGATTTAGAATGAACAGGTGAACGAAACATTGAACGAATGATAGAGGCCTGATTTTTTAAAATTGATATGTTATGGAAAAATTGAGCTAACAATATGGAATTTTATATTTTTCTAATAATGTCAATTATTTTTTTTCTAAAAGGAATGATTTATTAATATTATAAGTAAGTACGTAAAATACTATGCACATATAATTAGTTAGGCACAATAATTATGTATGCTAATAGTTACTGTGTATTTTGATATTTATGCAAAAAATATGCAATTATTTCTTTTCACTTATAATTTATTAACTCTTCCCGCGATAGACTGCTTCATTGGCCGAGGGTCTCGGGTTCGATTCCCGGGTCGGGCAAAGTAAGTAAAGTATTGGGTTTTGTAAAAAAATCTCAGTAGTAGCACTGGAAATGTGTCCGGTACATGGCAATAGGCTCACCCCCTATTACATGGGACTCATAGCATAAATAGTGAAAAGTGGGTGTCACATTATACAGTGGCATTAAGTGCCCTAATGTGCGTGCCTAATCCTTAGAGGATAAAGGCATGATGTTATGTGCTTTCCCGCAATTGTCGTAAGAACGGACTAAGGACTACACAGAAACCAGGTAGCAGCATCCTGATAAATCTGAGGGCTTAAGCGCTCTGATTGGCTTGCTCCAACTACCCTATTGCTACATCAACAGTCATCAATCTTTTCATGCATGCTCGTCTGTTAAGAGTATTTTTAATTTGGCTCTTCTTTAACATATCCTCTAATATATCCTCATGCACCCACTACGTCAAAATCTAAGAATATTTAGACACCACTGACAAACGGTGAAGAAAAACATCGTGAAGAAACCTGGGATAATTTTTTATTATAAGTTTGAAATGGCCAACTGGCATTTAGCAAGCATGGTGTTTAATGGTCAAATCTTCTCCGTGTGAGAAGAGGCCTTTGTTCAGCATTGGTTACTTATAGGCTTTTGATGTTGACGTTAAAATTTGGCCATCATTAGTGCCATGTTTAAGAATGTATAATGCTCATTAACTAGTATAGATAATAGGGTAGATGCCTAATTTATATTTTAATGTCCGTCTGGTAGATTAATTTAAAACTCTAGACACATATTTTTTATTTTCTTACAGAAACGAATACTTTCGACGATTGAAATGTCGCGTGACGTCACTTCTATGTACATTTTATACGTAGAAATGACGTTTTAGCCCCCACACCTAAACTTTTATTCGTTTTATCTAGGTACTATTTTAGTATACAAGAAAATACGTGTCTAATATTTTTTAATTACCTAACTGACGGACTAATTAGTTTTTCATTTTCATACCTCGTCATCATCCCTCTTCGAGTCTGTTTGTTTGAACGCGTTTATCTCTGGAAGTACTCGTTCGATTTAAGTAATTATTTTTGTGTTGAATAGTGCATTTATCGAGGCAGTCTATAGGATATCAAACATCATGCTACGGTCAATAGAAGCCGAGTAGCACGGTAACAGCGCGGGATAACTACTAGTTAAGTAATAACATATTTCTTGCATAAACCATATACTTGTATGTCAGTTTGTCCCTAAATATTGCATCCTAAACTATTGTGACGCTAATTTAGCTATTTTGACACTTATTGCAGTATATATAAGGCATATAATGGAATGTTTAGTATATACTAAGAGTTCGAGCTTTTAAATATGTGGTCTTTGTGATGTGGCGAGAGAATGTAATGTTTATTTGTATTCATCGATTAATATGCAGTGTTTTTAAAGTAGTTTTATTTTTTTCCTATTTATTAATGCTAATTGTAGCGAATTTTTCTTATATTTTTATTATTATTCAGCAACGTCACTTAACTATTACGTATTTTATTTAAAACATTTAATCTACCATTGAAAATTTAAGTATTAATATATCGATAAAATTTAACAGCGGTACTGCACTATCAATCGACAATCCGACTCAACAAAAAACCAACACTACCATCAATACAAAAAATACTTGCCACAAACTCCCATCATTAGCCACTTTTTACCACCAACTCACAAGATTAGCCACTTTTTGCCACCATCTCACTACATCACTTGACCACACTCTCACTATAAAAATTTCGCACCATAATATACACTGTATCAACTGTATCGTTCCTTCGCGAGGCGGTACCGCTCTAGTATGTACTAGAGGTGTAGCACTTGTCCGTCGTCTTTGGACGTGACGAACGGGGCGGGGTCGGACTCCTCTAGTGTGACGGCTGTTAGGTCCACTATCTCGTCTTGTTCGTCTTGATCGAATCTGGGGTAAGAAAGGTGGGAATTAGAGTCACAAATACACTTATTTTTACATATGAAAAACTCCATAGGTGTCTGTTCACGGTGAACTCAAAATTAAGAGTAAAACAAAGATTAAAGAAAAATTATGGATGATAATAATGATTGTAGAGTAGTATATTGCTTGTAACTACGTTACTGAAACAAATTTATGTGAAGAATCATTCGGAAATGTTTAATTATGGACATATTCTTAAGTTACTCTTATATTTTACTTAAATAAATCATTAATTGTTAAGTGTGGGAGAGCCATGCTTCGGCACGAATGGGCCGGCTCAACCGGACTCATACCACGGTCTCACAGAAAACCTACTTGAAACAACGCTTGCGTCGTGTTTCATCGTGTGAGTGAGGTTACTGGAAGCCCAATTACCCCTCTCCCCGGTCTCCCGAATCCTCTACAATCCTCAAATTCTTAATTCCCAAAAGGCCGGTAACGCACTTGTAACGCCGTGGTGTTCCGGGTATCCATGAGCGACGCCAATTGCTTACCATCAGGTGATCCGTCTGCTCGTTTACCGGCTTATGCTATAAAAAGTTAAACGGTTTATTACCGTAACTGTCTACTAGGAACTCGACTTGTTTCAGTCGGCTACGCGACGTTCACCGCCTTGTGTGATAAGTCTCTTTTTTTTAAGGGGGGCAAATCATCGAATGCCTGCTCCCGCCTGGGTGAGGCGGGAGGGAGTGTCAGACTCTTACTGACTAAAAACCACCCCGTTCCTTCTCCTGCACGTCGAGCCGGAGCTCCGGTAACCCGTTAGATTCTCCACGGTTTTGAATTAGACGGCACGGTTGGTGTGGTACGCGGTGACTGGACAAACGGCTGCCGCGAAACGTGTCGCGTTCGTGGTTCAATTCCCGCACGGAGCAACTCTTTGTGTGATCCACAGATTGTTGTTTCGGGTCTGGGTGTCATGTGTATGTGAACTTGTATGTTTGTAAACGCACCCACGACACAGAAGAAAATCTTAGAGTGGGGCAACGTTTATGCGTTTAACGTGTTAAAAACCACCCCGTTCCTTCTCCTAGCCGGAGCCCCGGTAACCCGTTAGGTTCTGCGCGACTCATGAATATAAGTCCCTAGCGTATAGAAACTAGTCCACTTCCTCGTCAAACACCTACAAGAGTAAGCCGTTGAACATAATAATTAATTTAATACATCTGACAAATGTTGTAATAAAAAATATTCGTTACCTGTCCTCATCAGGTTCGCTGGAAGGTTGTGAGTGTCGTGAGATTGTCTCAGCGGGCGGCGGCGGGCCGGCGCGCTGGTTGGCAGGCCGGACCGTTATGATCAGGTTCGAGGAGTTCGCTACCATCATGTCCGTCACCTGCAAGAGAGATTCTGTTCGTTACAAAATTTTGAAAATGCTTTATTAACGCTTTTAACCTCTGGTATGTCGAAGCAGTATCTACGCGAGACACAATTCGTTTTCTATTATGTCTTAAATACCGACATAAAAGAAGTTAATGCAAGCCCAAACTGACCATATCGATACCTTTGGGTAGAAAGGTCGTATAAACCATTTTGGCCAAATTGAGTTATATATACCATTTTTCTCAGAATTTTTTTCTCTATCGATCTGTATATACGACATGCCGAAATTCGCACAAAAATGGTTAATACGACCCAGAAATTTTCGGTCATGGCCTCTTAAAAAAAGGAAATTTTCAATGTAAGAGCCAAATGTTTTTCTTTTGTAGTTTTATTGTGATGTAATGACCATAATTTATATTAACTCAGGGCGTAAAATATTCGTCAATTGTAAATGGTTTATACACCCTAACGTGTTAAATGCATTACCTAAACATAATTTAAATTATACGTCGTAAATCCAAACGCAGTTCGCAACGTTGGTGTATAAAATCATACTTTCAGTCATAGATTTGACGATATACTTAATTTTCGAATTTATCTAGCTAATTTTTTGAAATAAGTATACTATTTGACGCAAAAATATTATGACGTCATATATACGATCTCCATACAAAATTCATAGAAAAGTATCGTTTTTGACATTTCGATAAAAGTATTGAATTTGACTAGTTGGAAACTACCGGATTATTGAGTATTTTTATTTATTAATTGAGTTCCTACTAACTCTGAGAGTAACAAGATTGTTTATTAGTCAGAATTTAATTGAACAATGAATATAAATGGTTTTTAATACAAATAAAACTACATATGTTGGTTTTTACGACAATAAATGTGACCACAAGCTTATCGTAAATGGATATACGACCTATACAGTTTTTTTAAATTACATTTTCATGGGGTGTATTAACCATGAATTGGTTTTTACAGAGACGTAAATCCAAGCTAACTTTAAAACTAAAGAAGATAGATAGGTTTTGATGATTTAAACGGTTTCATTTGCAAATTGTAAGAACTTTTCTCATAGATTATTTTTTTATAACTTTAAAAACAAAAAAGATATGAATTTTTTTGTCAAAAAAAAATCGTTTTTTTGCTCTCCTGAAAAGTCGGGTTTTGGTTTATACGACTTTTCTACCCAAAGGTATCGATATGGTAAGTAAGTGCTCTTGTTAAGAGTACTCCGAAGTTGTTTGTAGAGCTCAAGTTTTGGTAGGTACTGACTTGAACACTATAGACTCTGGGCGGCATATAACTTATGACTTGGCGATCTAAATTAAAGTTGCTAACGCGTTTTATCGGCGACTCTGGCCAGCCTTTCCTACAATTGAAAATCAAATACTTTTAGCCTACCTAGAAATTCGACATGAGATCCCACAGAACCCAAAGAATCTACAGTCATGTGAGCTAACCCTCTAACAGCTACCTCATTTCTTTATATTTGTTGGTCCAACGTTTGACCACTATCTCGCCTGGCGGTAAGCGATGATGTGGTCTACGATGGAGCACGTCGTCCCATAAGCAACCTATTCACTCGGGCCTTGAAGACACCCAGGTTATTCATTTTATACCCTCCAGGTTATACAGATTCTGGCAACGAATTCCACTCCTTAGCAGTACACAGAAGGAAGCTTGATGCGAAGCGCATTATGCATTTGCATTGCAGCATTCAACAACTAAGTTTACTTACTTGATCTAGCGTCTTATTCGACACGTCGATGCCGTTGACCTCCAGCACCTCATCGTTGACCCCCAATAGTCCGGTGGACTCCGCAAGTCCGCCAGGCACCAGGCGCGATATGAAGATACCCGGGGACCGCTCCACGCCGTTTGGAGTCACCCGGACTGATGTGCCGTCCCTGGAAAAACGATTTAGAATAATGTTTAAATAACATAACATAACATCACGTCTTTTTCCCTGAAGGAGTAGGCAGAGGTGCAAATTATACCACTGTACAATGTAACACCCACTTTTCACTATCTATGTTATGAGTCCCATGTAATAGGATAGTGAGCCTATTGCCATATATCTGGCACAATTCCAGACTCCGTGCTACTACTGAGAATATTTAAAAACCCAGTAAGACTTTGCCCGACCCGGGAATCGAACCCAAGACCCCTTGCCCGGCAGTCACACTTACCACCACTCGGCCAACAAGCCAGTCTAAATAACATCGTAATATTTAACGCAGTTGTGTTTTAACACATATCCCTTTAACACATACTAATAAACATATCCTATTAATATAACAAACACATATTAATAAACATATCTCTTAGATTTTCAATCACATCAACACCCTATAAGTGGCTACTGCTGACCAAAGGCCTCTTCTCACGCAGAGAAGGTATGAGCATTGATTACCACGCTTGCTGATTTCGAATGACAGAATAGAATTATTATGTACGCATACGCATGTCTCTGAGGTGCACAAACTAAATGAAAGCAAAATTATCTATAGAATAAAGAGCTTTATGCCAATAGCTTAAAGTGCATACCTGATAAAGAATCCTAGCGGTCGATCTGATCCATGCTTGAGGAGTTTGACTCGCCTGCACGTCTCGGGTACTATGTCTACGTCGATAATTGCTGATACCTAGAATTAAACAATATTCTATTATTGCTGCCAAGCAAGACCACAGGGCTTTTCTTTATAAATAATGGGATCAGGGTATGTCCAGTATATCACATTACACATCGACGATCCCTTCATTGCTTATGGGACGACGTGCTCCATCGTAGGCCGCATCATCGCTTACCACCAGGCGAGATTGTGGTCAAACGTCGGCATATCTTTATATATATAATTCTTCTATGAGTGTGTATGTCACTGAACTTCTCTCAAACGACTGGTCCGATTTTGAAAAAAAAATCTGTCACTCACCATTCTAAAATCGTGTGGGTTAGATATAGCGAGGCCCTTGTTCTTAGCCGGCGTGCCGCTCAGTATCGAGGAGATGATGTTCCTTGGTCGCATCGTCCCATACCCGTTCAGTTCTTCCAAACTGTCCCCTGGGAATTAAGAAAAATATATTAAGTTATTTTGTTATGCCTGCCTGCTTCGTTGGCCGAGGGGTCGCAAGTGCGATTGCCGGGCAAGGGGTCTCGGGTTCGATTCCCGGGTCGGGCAAAGTATTACTGGGGTTGTTAAAAAAATCCTCAAATGGCGGTAATGCAATCGTAACGGCTCTGGATTTCCAGGTGTCCATGGGCGACGCCGATTGCTTCGATTGCCGATTAATCGGGTCTGGTAGTTTACAAAAAAAAAAAAATATGAAAAAAAAACTTTATTTATTATAATGTCATATAAATCCCACGATAAGAACTATGTCTGTCGGTATGAGCGCAAGTTTCCTAATACGAAGTACTAGGGCCACAGACAATGACAACAGTACATTTCAATGATTCAATGGTACTTACTACAACCAGTATTACTCAGTGAATAACTATCGCTACTCATTTAGGATTAGGTGAACAGTATGAGCATATCATATCTGATGACTATACAAATATAATAAATGCTGAAAACTTTGCTTTACCTTAAGTTTCTAACAGTTTTTCTAATTAAGAGTCCGCTACAATTTTTGTAAATATTGCAACTATGAGATCCTAACTTTTTTTTACACCACTGCCTCGTTGGCCCAGTGGTTGTAAGTGCGACTGCTGGGCAAAGGGTCTCGGGTTCGATTCCCGGGTCGGGCAAAGTACTACTGGGTTTTTAAAAAATCTCATTAGTAGCACGGAGTCTGGAATTGTGTCCGGTATATGGCAATAGGCTCACCCCCTATTACATGGGACTCATAACATAAATAGTGAAAAGTGGGTGTTACTTCTGTGTGCACCTCTGCCTACCCCTTCGGGGATAAAAGGCGTGATGCTATGTTATGTTTTACACCACGACGAAGCCTTGCCGACCCTTAAAACACTTATTCACGGGGAGTTATTCCTGAAGAACCCCAAGTTGTCACTGATATAGTTACCGAAGTATGAGATGTATTCAATAAAATACTTCCATTAATTTCACCAAACAATCTGATTATGGCTCGAATGGCTGAAGGAAGATACGAAATAAAAAAAAACAACTTATGGAAACCTATCCCATCAATAAGTTTTGTCGACTTTACTACAAAACATCGTGGTGGCCCGGAGGTTTAAGACGCCCTCTTCTCATGTATGAGGATGCGGGTTCGAAACCTACCGACGGCAAGTACCAATGTGACTTTTTCCGAATTAAATGTTCTTCCTAAGATTATCTAGACACCACTGACAAACGGTGAAGGAAAACATCGTGAGGAAACCTGGCCTTATAATTTCTAATTATAAGTTTGTAACTGCCAACCCGCATTGAGCAAGCGTGGCGATTAATGCTCAAACCTTCTCCTTGTGAGAAGAGGCTTTGCTCAGTAGTGGACATTTATAGGCTGTTGATGAATTGATGTAACTACAAAACATGCAGATTGCTTCAAATCGGCTGATATGGATTGGGAGAAACCTATGTTTAGCAGTAAACGTCTTGTAGTAGATATGTCGATCGATAATGGTGATTATTAGTCGTCGGAAAACAGGGACGCTTGTTGCTGTATCTTGGTACTTATATGAAAAGAAAAACATAAAAGTATCGACACAATCGATAGTGGATGCCCTTACAATGTAAGCTGCATTCATTCTAATGGGATCATTGCCACAAATCCGTACTGCAATGCATCAGTGCGCGCGTGAATACTTGTGCCACAAGTTAAAGGGAACAGCGGTTTATGCGACAACAACTGTTGGCAAAATTATAATGTTTAGCTGTTTTGTTGTATAAAAAGCAATTAAGTTACTTTAACAAGAATTTTGGAAATCGGTTCACAAATGGTGGAGTAAAGCGCGATCTAAAAAAAAACAATCAGCCGAACATAGTACCTCCTCCTTTTTTAAATCGATATAAATAAGAGCATTTTATTGTAAAATAAATATATTTTTTTTTTATATTTTTTTTAAACATTGCCCCACATTAGGAATTTCTCCTGTGTCGTGGGTGCGTTTACAAACATATAAGTTCACATAAACAATGACACCCAGACCCGAAACAACAATTTGTGGATCACACAAAGTGTTGTTCCGTGCGGGAATCGAACCCGCGACACGTTGCACGGCAGCCGGTTGCCCAGCCACCGCACCAACCGTGCAGTCAAATTATATATAAATATTCATTTTTAAGTATCTATAACTTCGGTTCAATAAAATGAAAAAAGAAAACTGTTTGTGGTTCCGTTTGTTTGCTCCCAAGTGCATATTCAAATTCTCATAAGTTGCCAGTTGCATATTGCATACATTACAAAGTACGATTGCATTAGCTGATTGACAGTTTATGCTTAGAAGTTGGGAGCAGAATCTATTATGGCGACAAAGATCAGACGAAAGAGCTGTCAAATACCAGACAACAAAAAAAAATCCCAAAATAGTCAAAGGTACGACATTTATGGGAAAACTCCAAATCTGTTAAGAATCTCTTTACAATTGTATAAAAAAATCCCCTAAAATCTAATCCGCTATCTTTTGTGACTTAAACCAGTTCTTCCTTCCGTGATACGGTGTCATGGTCATGGGGCGTATATGTACAGGCGGTAGCACATGAAGCTAAATCAAAATGTTTCCGACTTTGCATAAAAGACATAAGGTTGAAAATGTTATGAAGAATTTGGACAATATGAGGTAGGTTGAGGTGCTGGCTTGTACAATTATTGTGCTATGTGACAATGGGATGTGATGCTTTGTAGCAGCCGGAAGCAAACAGGTTTGTGGACGGAACAGAATCAAATATTTCATTATAATTGAAGCGGAATGAGTCAGTTTGCTAAAATCTGTGTACCTAAACCTAATGTAGTCGTAAAATTATTATGATTCATATTTTCATTGTTATTTGTAAATGAATATGTTTTATTCTCGCTATTGTCTCTGGGTCAATGAATAAAATAACTATATGCCTTTTATCACAGAAAAACAAAAGAAGAAATAACATAAATAGTGAAAAGTGACGGTAAAAAGCATGACTAAGCAGAAAAACACGTTCAAAATACGCCATTTTTTTAACCAGTTACAAGTATCCAAGTCCCATGTAATATGGGGTGAACTTACTAAGAAACATAATTTAATTCAATCTCATTTAATTCAAACCATAAAATATAGGAACTATCGTGAGACATACTAAATTAACTAAAAATTGCGGTTTACTCGTAAGTCACAGTAGTAGTACTAGTAGTAGCCTGCGCGACATCGCCGCGACCGCGCACGCTGCTCATGAGGAAGAACCCCTCTGTGGTTCGAAACTAGTAGAGCTTTTCTCAGTATATTCACGTGAGTCACCCGCGATTTTTAGTTAACATAAAATATAACACAGATTTCCATATACAGATTAAAATATTTACGTACATCTGGTTAGGAGTCAATTACGAGCCAACATTGGCAAATCTAACTTAGGTATTTTTAAACGTCGATTGCAAGAATCGTATAATAGGTTTCCTAACCACAAAAATAGCAACACTGTGTCACTGTCTGTCAAACTCTCAGTAGTAGCCTGGAGTCTGGAATTGTGCCCGGTATGGCAATAGGCTCACCCCCTATAACATGGGACTCATAACATAAATATTGAAAAGTGGGTGTTACATTGTACTGGCATTAAGTGCCGTAATGTGCCTGCCCCTTCGGGGATGACAAGGCGTGATGATGTTTTAATAATAGCAACATATCATTTTCTTCAGAGTACGCTATAAATATAATCAAAATAGCGTATGAAAGTTATAAATAGAATAAAACTAATTGTACACCAAGTGTGAAAAGTAACGAGGTGCGGTTTACAATTAGCGTGAACCAGTGGGGCGTCACGCGACGGTGACCGTGCTCATCTTTCAAACATTAGACATACACATTTAATATCTAGAGGTATGCACTGTGTTTAGTGTTACAAGATTTACGATTTAAACTGTCAAACAGCGCGAGGACACCGGTGACCACAACCTATTGTTCTTTGTGTCTATAATGACGGTACTCAACGAGTTAAAAGTATATTTGTTTAACTAACATATCTGTATGTCGTGGTGGCCTTTTTTTTTTTTGAGGGGGGAAAATCATCCAATGACTTCTCCCGCCTGGGTGAGGCGGGAGGGAGTGTCAGACTCTTACTGACTAAAAACCACCCCGTTCCTACACCTGCACTTCGAACCGGAGCCCCGGCAACCCGTTAAGTCTTCCGCGGCTCCGTATCGGGCATCAGCCTTGTTAGGCATGTCGTGGTGGCCTGGAGGTTTAAGACGCTCGCTTCTCACGCATGAGGGTGCGTGTTCGAAACCTACCAACGACAAGTACCAATGTGACTTTTCCGAGCTATATGTACTTTCTAAGATTATTAAGACACCACTGACAAACGATGAAGGAAATCATCGTGAGAAAACCTGGGCTTATAATTTCTAATTATAAGTTTGAAATCGCCAATACGCATTGAACAAGCGTGGTGATTAATGCTCAAACCTCGCTGTGAAAAGAGGCTTTTAGTCAGCAGTGGCCACTTATAGGCTGTTGATGATACATATCTGTTGGTCCTTAAATATATAGATCAGATGATTATCGTCTGCAAGCTTTTCTGAGTTCAAAACAATACACCGACAACTCCATCACTCATCATCATGAGTTTCGTCTCAGCCTTAGTTTCATTTTAAGTGTGGGAGAGCCATGCTTCGGCACGAATGGGCCGGCTCGATCGGAGTGATACCACGGCCTCACAGAAAACTGACGTGAAGCAACGCTTGCGTTTGTGTTTCGTCGTGTGAGTGAGATTACCGGAGGCCCAATTACCCTCCCCTTCCCCAATCTCCCCAATTCCTGAATCCCCAACGATCCTCAAACTCCTAATCCCCAAAAGGCGGGTAACGCACTTGTAACGCGTCTGGTGCTCCAGGCGTCCATGGGCGACGCCGATTGCTTACCATCAGGTGATCCGTATGCTCGTTTAGCGGCTTATGCCATAAAAAAAGGCTTGTGGTACAATGAAACCGTTTTGTTCAATTTTACTTTAAGTTAATTCATGACTTCTAGTTTCTGCCAACAGCTTAGACTGCGGCGCGGCGGTGCGATAGAAAGTAGCCTATGTGTTATATCAGACCATAAACTACGCTTGTTCCAAATTTCATCCCGATCGCTTCACCCGTTTTGAAATGAAAGAGTAACAAATAAACATACAAACATCTGCATGTATAGTAGGTTTTTTTAAGGGGTAATATCATCGAATGACTGCTTCCGCCTGGGTGAGGCGGAAGGGAGTGTCAAACTCTTACTGACTAAAAACCACCACGTTCCTACTCTTGCCCTTTAAACCGGAGCGCCGGCAACCCGTTGAGTCCTCCGCGGCTATGTATAGGACGATTAGAAGAAGGTTTTGTTTACATAAATATAAAAGTACATATAATAATGGCAATGATAGTCATTCACCGTGTATGCCCCATTAGGTTTCCTAGGAAGCCACACAGGGGCTTACACACGGAAGTATTGCGACGCGACGTCTGATCATTGAGCCTAAGCATTATTTACCTAATCCAGTTTAAAAGGTTAGTCAAAGGTTGTCAATAAGATATTAAGCTGGTTTTATACATCACGCCCGCGCCCTTTAATCTACGCTAATTTTCTAAGACAAAATACATAATATAAGTAGATACGTTTAACTAGTAATGGGGTAGACGACTAATTTTTATTTTAATGTCCGTCTGGTAGATTATTTAAAAACATTAGACACGTATTTTTTTATTTTGTCGTATAATAAAACAATACTTAGATAAAACGAATCAAAGTTTAGGAGTGGGGGCTAGTGTGTGTGTGCTAGAGTGTCTAATATTTTTTCATTACCTAACTTACGGACTAATTATATTTTTAATTTTCATACCCTGTCATCATCCCCATTCTATAAGTCACGTGAAATACGGATAGCCCGCTAAAGAAAGTGGTTTATTTATAATCTGACAATAAAACTAATAAATGGGACTCATGGGACTAGGTAATCTAATTTTTAAATGGCAAAGAGTTTCTTGTAAATGTCCATTTACAAGAAACTCTTTGCCATTTGCCACATCAGCAGTCAATGCTGAACCATAGTCCAGCACTGGCTGTGGAAGCCCAGACCTCCTCAGCACACGAGAATTTACCCTAATCTTTACGCTTCGCGAGAAGATTGCAGATCGCAGTTCGAATTTATCCGAGAGCGCTGCTGCCCGTTCTTTGGCAAATCTGTAGCCTCCCCTTTTTTTTATGAAGGGAGAATATTATCATCTATTGACTTCTCCCGGTTACTTCGCGAAATGGAATATGTGTGTGGAGTCTTAGACGCTTACTGACTAAAAACCACCTCGTTCCTACACCTGTTCTTCGAGCCGGAGCCCCGGCAACCCGTTAGGCTTTCCGCGGCTCCATATCAGGCATCAGCCCTACTGGGCCCCATCTGTAGCCCCTTTGCCGTCTCAAATGACACCCGCGGGAACAGTATGGATGGTTAAAATGTATACTCTACCGTCAATACACAGTAATGTGAATTTATATAAAAAAAATTGGCATGCAATAAAGAAAAACTGACCTCATAATTGCAGTTATTCGTTTATTTCTTTAGGAATGCGGTCAGTGTGTACTTGGTTTTTTATATTTCAATTTACCTTTACAAAAATTAATTAGCGGTTAGACACGCATTTCGATAAATTATCATAATTTTGTGTCATGCAATATTGCATTGAAATATTGTTTTTGAGTTATTATAGGTATTGCAATCAAGAAGTAGTAAATTAATCTACATCTATTGTTTTTTTACAAATAAACCTAACAAAACATTATCCCTTTTATCTCCTAAATAGGTAAGCAAAGACTGTACTTTTATAAGCCATTTATTGCCAGAGACAAACATCAAAATTCCTTCAATTATTTCGGTTTTTTTTTGAAGGGCTTTATCATCCAATGACCCACTCTCTCCCGCCTTGGATGAGGTGGGAGAGAGTGTCAGACTCTTACTGACTAAACACCACCCTGTTCAGTTCTACTCCTGGTTTGAACCGGAGCCCCAGTAACCTGTTAAGTCCCCCTTGAATTGCAACGATTCCACTAAAGATGCAGTACCTAGCATTTAACATTTTTAAACTAAGAATGTTCTAGAATAAAAGAAGAAACTCTACAGACTACAAATATTTTAATTATATGAGACAGCGTAACACAAATTTCACATCAAATTTGGCTAAAGCATAACCATACAACCTAATTTAGGCATGTACACTTAACAAAAGTAAATAAGTACACAATGCTATCAGTACCAGACCCTAAAAGATGTAACAACATAGCTAATCAATTATGAACCTTAGCACCTTGTTATAGACGCTACGTGTTTGATTATAGTGTCGCATTCTATGCTAATTAAGTATCTTTATCAGTACAATGGGTGTTGTCTATGGAGGTCATGGTGTGCCGAGGTTTTATTCTGTTAGTTTTGATTGTGTGAGTCATTGGTGTGGGTATGAGTGTAATGGATTTTTAACCTGTTATGTTTAATAGTTAGGTATTTAGGGACTCTCCGGTTTATTTTCGAGCTTCTATTTATATATTATTGTCAATAAAATTTAAATTTTAAATAATATTACCAACAAAACATTTTTTTCTATTTTTTTTTAAACGTTGCCCCACACTAGGGTTATCGCCTGTGTCGTGGGTGCGTTTACAAACATACAAGTTCACATACACATGACACCCAGACCCGAAACAACAATTTGTGGATCACACAAAGTGTTGTTCCGTGCGGGAACCGTACCCGCGACACGTTGCACGGCAGCCGGGTACATGTTGCTAAAGTTGTTGGGACCACAAAAAAGTTTTGAAATCTCATGTAGAACTTATTTTTATCTAACTTCACAAACGCTACATCATAGTTAAAATCTGTGGCTTTGTTATGTAATGAGGGTTCAAACACACCACGAAATGTATCGAGAAAAGGTACACAGGTTTAACTCGTCGAGTACCGGTTTTATAGACACAATTAAAGAACAATAGGTCGCGGTCACCGGTGACCGCTTGGTGTTTGACAGTTTAAATGCATCATACCAATATCCCTGCCAAGCTTGAAGTCAGTGGACATGTTGGCCAGTTAAAACTAGCAGCTGAACAAAATTTAATCTAGATCTATTGACAATGATCACTACATAGTATAAAACAAAGTCGCTATCCGCCGTCTGTGTGTCCTTATGTATGCTTAGATCTTTAAAACTACGCAACGGATTTTGATACGGTTTGTTTTAATAGATAGAGTGATTCTTAAGGAAGGTTTATATGTATAAAACATGCATATTGCACCCGTGGGAAGCCGGGACTGGTCGCTAGTGAACTATAAGTTTGAAATGCCAATAAAACTAACCTTTCCTCTGTATAATGACCCTGAGCAGCGGTCGGGCGGTAAGCAGCGCTCTAGCCAGGTTATCATCATTGTTGATGGGCAACAGGTCTCCATCCCTAGGATCCGTGTAAGATATGAGAAAGGCCACATCATGGAGCCTGTGCAGCTTCTCTATCAAAGCCTTGAAGTCTTCATACTTGAGCTTCTCAGTACGATTGAGCGAGAATCTTCTGAATTCTGCATCAAACTGAAAAAAAGAAATTAAATAATTAAAAACATGTCAAATCAAACCAGATATTTAGGTTAATCCATATACAGGCACAACAACATAAAATTGAGTACTTTCAAGACAGTAAAATATTAAAACATAATCACACTTTCTTTCATTGATTACTTGATTTTGTGACCAACTTAATTTTCAAAGTTTTCCAGCAATTTTTTAAGAAATAAGTATGCTTTATGACGTTAAAAAACGTGATGTCACAACAATACACAATCTCGTACAAAATTCATAGAAAACTGTAGCTTTAGACAGTTTGAAAAAAGTATTGAATTTGACTATTGTGCAAATACCCAATTGTCCATCTGTAAAGCGGAGTGAAGCTCGTTTCAAAATGTAGATTCATATTTATTTTTTTTATATTATTATTATGGAGAATATATATTATGGAGAAAAACAACCAAGCGATTCCACGATATAAATGTTAAATCTATGATAAATTGGTCTTATTGGTGAGTGATCAAGAATGACGGCCAAACATCGGCTTTTGGGTACAATTCCTTGGTCAAAGTATCAAGGTCAAAACATTTTATATCAATTGATGCTTATAACAAGGACTTTAGAATCAAAATAGAATTGTCAGTCAGGCAATGAATGAAGCTGCTCATTTTAAATATGGTTAAGAAAAGAAAGAATAAGGAACAGTATACTCACTGTTTTTTTTTATTATTGGGTACTAGTCCTGTTATAGAAGCATTCTTAACTACCTTAACCCATTGTGTGCAGAAATGCGGGTCCATATGAGACCCAATGTATTTTCCATTGTGTCTTATATCATCATCAGTAACAGCCTATAAGTGCCCACTGGTGAGAAAAGCCTCTTCTCACACAGAGAAGATTTGAGCATTAATCACCACTCTTGCTCTGTTAGTGATTCCAAACTTATAATTAGAAATTTTAAGTAAGTCTAGGTTTCCTCACAATGTTTTCCTTCACCTGTTGTCAGTGGTGTCTAAATAATCTTAGAAAGTACATATAACTCAGAAAAAGTCACATTCGTACTTGCCATTGGTAGGTTTCGAACCAGCACTCTCATGCATGAGAAGTGGGTGTTTCAACGTACGGGCCACCACAACATCGTGTTTTATATACTGGCATTGAACCGGATAAACCTCAGTGCATGGCAAAGCCCTTTTCACATACGTGACTCATAACAAACTGGAGAAAGATCAATGCTAAATAGAAAATGTGCATGTCAGATTTTTTATCATATCAATATTAACATCAGATCTTATCAAAAATGATGTACCTACATAAAAAAACAAGCAAGTATAATGTCAGCTGATCTAACAAAATACCAATATAATAAGGTTTAGTTTTACTTGCAAAATTTGCATAGTAATAGAAACTGTGGGGTCAAGCGTTCGTTACAAATTGCAGACATATTGCTAACAAATTGTTAATAGGGAGGGGAGTATGAGTTAATCCATTAATTTACTCATTGCTCTCATAAAACCTATTTTGATTATAAAACATTCCTTAAAGTTTAATTCTTATTCATGTAACTAAATCATTATGTGCCATTACTTGTTTCTGTGTACATTAAAGTTTAAATAAATAAATAAATCTACATTATGGAACAAGCACTTAGATACACTGATGAACTGACTGACGGACAACTCCATTTAGTGTCTGTAAACAGATTAGTTGAGATAAAACCTTTGACGTTGAACATTATTCACTAACTCCTTAATGAACTGAAATAATCGTAAGCTTACTAGGACAAACAATGTAGGAGGAAAATAAGTGCAATAAAAACAATACCACACAAACTTAAATCTAATGAGACGTTAGTAATTTCGTTATTCAGTAATAAAAAGCTGTTATTTAATAATTAACGGATAATAAACTAAATTATTATATCTTTTCATCTTTTATCTCCAAGAGACCTAGTTCCCAAGACATTACAATGAGCACAAAACATGTTTTTTTTGTGAACCTATTACATTTTTTAAATGTTGTATTTTCCGTTTATAAGACCTATTGTAATTGGGTATACTCTGTTTTAAGTATGGAATAATACGAAGGAAACTTATTTCAATGGAATTCTAATAATTTCTGAGCTCGCTTCCTTTTAGATAGCAAATTCTCGGACAAGTATTTTTTTTTTAACAAGCATTTGAACATGGTGATGAATAACCATTTTATAGAAAATTCATACTACTAATATAGCCAAATTTTAACTCAAAATAGTCTAGACTATCCTAAGATTTCGTAATAGTTGAGAAAGTTTGCGTGACTTTTCAAGTATGGTCAAGAAATTAGAAATTCCTTCCCACTTACTTTAGTTTTGACTTCCACAGTTTGACTGTCAACACGAGCCGCTATTTTGTTCTTCGACATCTCTAAAGCATTTAATATAAAGCACTAACACTATAAAACTATTCTCAAAACATTTAGGCACTTAATTTTAAACATAACATTGTAAAATATCAAAAGTTTTATTAAATTATTGATATGACGGTGTCCATTCCACTCGCGTCGTAATTTCAGCAAGTATGTTCACAAATTATACATATTTCATGCATTAGTAATACATGTCAAGTTTTGCACCAATGGCAGAAGAGCTATAAAATATTTTTTAATCTACAGCGCATTTTGATTGGTTAGAAAATATAAAAAGTGTAACCGAAACACTATCGACGACAAAAATCTGTCGGTTTAAATACTTTACACGCAGCAACAAAAACCTGCAGATGATGATAACAAAAAAAAACAAAATAGAAGTAATTTTCAGGTTTTGTTTTCAACTATCTTGGCTTTAATTAAAACTATTGTGCCTAAAAAGATTCTATGCTATTTTTTAAAACTATAAATATCTTGCATTTATAAATTACCTGTGACATGGATTTTTAATATACCTCTTTTTATACAATGAATACCTTCATTTTATTTATTTTATTTTTTTATGGCATAAGCCGGTAAACAAGCAGACAGATGGCCTGATGATAAGCAATCGGCGTCGCCCATGGACACCTGGAACACCAGAGGAGTTAAAAGTGCGTTACTGGCCTTTTGGGGATTGGGAGTTTGAGGATCGTTGGGGATTCAGGGATTGGGGAGATTGGGGAAGGGGAGGGTAATTGCGCCTCCGGTAACCTCACTCACACGACGAAACACAACGCAAACGTTGCTTCACGTCTTCTGTGAGGCCGTGGTATCACTCCGCCCGGTCGAGCCGAAGCATGGCTCTCCCACATTTATTGGTGGATAATTTGAGCGAATTGTCTATGTAAGTTGAAATTGAGTACAATATTTGGATCTTTAAAACGCCAAGCAAATTTTTCATTAATTTGAAGCATTGATTCAAAGAGTATAGTAAGTCTAAGGGAACATTGATTGAAGCTAAACCGCTAAACTGCTGGTACAAAATTGAGGTCGAAAATGAAGTCAAATGAATTGTCCAGTTGTCCTGCACCATATCCTGTACTAATAAACAGAAAAGGAAGGAAATATAATGCGTAAAACAACTGAAATAAGATTCTATTAAATGAATGTGATTGCTAAATATAGGCAGTTTGTTAAATTACTACACTCGGCAAATACAATGAAAAGATATTTTAACAAATGTCAAACAAAAGTCAACTGTCAAATAATTGACTGATTAACGCGTCAATCGACATGTAAACAATTATTAAATAAATATTACAGAAAAAACATTAAATAATCGTAAAAAACTAAAGAAAACCAAGGAATATTGACCCTATTCCACCAAGATGACGAAACTAAAGAATACAGAAGCCGAACGGTTAAATCCTTGTCTTAAGGTTTTATATATAATATTTTGTCTAGATTTATTTGTTTCAAAAAATATTAACTGTGTTATATAACTTTACTATTTTTTTAGGAGCAAGAAATGTCCTATCAATGCCTAAACAAGAACGGGTATGACCAATCCAAATGTGAAGAGTATTTTGATAACTACAATACGTGTAAAAAGTTTTGGGTAAGAAATGAAAACAATTTGAGGTTATGTTATTTTGCAAGATCAAGTCACGTACATCAAATTGTTATTATAGTTGTTATCTCCATTAACTTTGCAGTAAAATGTATATTTATTGATTTTAACAGTCACAACGGCAGAAAATCCAATTACAAAATGTATGTAGGTACAATAAGAATTATTTATAATTTTTGCAGAGGCTGAATATTTAACTAAAAAGTTTGTATGTTATAAAATCCTTGTTTCTTATTTTTTTTTCAGGGCAAGGTATACAAGGATAGGAAAGCTAAGGGATTATATCCATACATGCCGGAAGTTGAAGACAGACCTAAAATAAAGGAGGAATATTTTCAATATGTTAAAACCCAACTATCTTAAATAAATTTTACAAAAATTAGATTTAGAACAAACTGTATAAAGATTGTCATGATTATAAAAAGAAAGGATGGGGAATATTGTCAACAGATTTCTGAATTTTGCATGTTAAAAATACACAGGTTAAGTGCCCATAATGTCGCATCATACTTTTAAAAATCAGTCACAACTACATTAGCATAATGTTGCTCCATAGAGACATTACTTTATTAGGCAAAAACCATCACTTTACAGCCTGTCTAAATATAATAATGTTATTCTAATATAATTATTAAAATAATAGAGTCCAGGTTCAGTTTTACCTAATCTTTCTCTGGTTTGGGCAATTTTCTGCCCCTCTGTACAATAAAATATAACTATAAAATAATGATAACTATGAATCGTTCAACAATACTAATAGAAATTGGGTTTATTTCTTTTTATTGTTTCTGTATTTTAATTAACTTGTTCCCCGGTGGCAGGAATGAATTTTGTTTTTATTTGTTGCTGGTAATACTATTTAACCTTAACATGGTGTGAAGACAGAGTAATATATTTTATTACAATAAATACATATATGGCCATATTACTTTTTCTTTTTATTGATTACTAGTTACTCCCGATTCAATTATTATTAGCGATTTCACACACACTGCTAAATGGCAAAATAAAGCGTGATGTTTTTTAGCCTTTTTCGATAAGTGCATTACCCAACACAAAAAAAATCTAATCAGACCCAGTCCAGTAGTTCTGGTGATTAGCCCGTGCAAAAACAAACGAACAAACTCTCTTTAATATAACATCAAATAGAGAGAATCTAATCAGCGACATGTTACAAATATACACTCAACATTTTGTTGTTTTTGAATCTGATACTCTTGAAGAAGTTATTGTGATGACCAACAGTATGGCATCTGACAGACATAATAATATAATAAGGATCATAAGGAGCCAGTTGTTACGTCATATCTGCTTACCACTATGAGACAAAGGCATAAGTTATGTTAAAATATTATTGTACTAGCTAACTCAGCATACTTCGTACCAAAAAGTTTTTTTCTTCCTTTCCCTTCCCTGGGTTTCGACGATCATTTCAAGACCAAAATTACCCAAATCAGTTCAGCCGTTCGCGTTCTCGAGTTTTAGCGGGACTAACGAACGGAAATCCATTTTTATTTATATAGAAGATAGATTTTCGTTAGGGGTTTCCAAAAGGTGCAATAATACAACAAAATCATCTAAATATTTTATTGTGACACACGACAGTGGAGAAGCGATGACTGTGTCATTGTGTAAAAAGCCACTAGCTAGCTACAAATACAATGTATTTTTGTATAATATTAACTATCGTGAGATATTAGGTATTATAGCTTACTAAATCACTATTTTACGAGGCTTGCTCGATTAGTTTCGAGATACTAATGGTTATGGGTCCCAGTCGTGGCTCGAAACTAGTAGAGTCACCTCGTCATATAGTTACACGAGTAAGTATTATTTAATTAACTTACATACGCTGTACTAGACATCTGGGTACATTCGTAACAAGGCAGGGAAAGAACATGTGTCACAATGTATAGTGGCCAGCAGATCAACAGACTCCGATCTGTCAAATTTATTCATTGGATTTTCTACTTTATGTCCATAAAATAAAGTTGATGATGTAATAGAGATATTTGACAGACAGGCTAGTCTGCTGCCCACTGTATGTTCGATAGCCATTTTGACTCGAGTTTAGATGATCACACAAATATTTTTAGTAAAATTTTATTTTTATAATGCCACATCCATTTAAGACTTTCTGTGATCTCCATATTGAACACAGAGTAGTTATAAATGGAGATATCATTTTATGAAATAATGTAACAATGCAAAAATTTAATTATATGTCATTAATTTTTTGCATTGTCACTCCAATTTCGACCTTATAAATGTGGCATAAATATTTAAATGCATTTTAAAGTATGTGGTTGCCTAAACTGAGTCAATAACAGTCAAAACGAATGACCAGACAAGTCTATAAGACTACTAAGAATGCCTAACTGCGTGCATCTGTGCAAATTGAACACAACCATTGATTAACTTTTTAATCACATTTTGACAGAATCACTTACATATATATTTTTTTTAATTAGTGTAAGCCAGCGATGAAGATACCTCAAACTGCCTTTATTATTTTTGACATTGTACTGATTGGGTATCTAGAAAGATTGGATGCTTTCAATCAATTTTAAATCATATGCTTTTGCAATAAAGTTCGGACTTTAAAGTCGGGACTTCCAGATCTAGCGACAGAAGAATTTCATAATAATGAGACTGAGGACTCTATGAAATATAATCGGTGACCAGCACCAATCAAAATAAATAATTTAATCAATTTTAAGACTTCTCACTGGTGTATAGAGTCTACATTTCAGTGACCATTAGTTAGGTCCTTCGATGAACAATGAAGAAGAAAATTGGTACCGTTATTTGATCCCATAAAATTCCATTGTTGAATGCTTCCATCATCAATACCTATAAGAAAAACCTCTCAAATAATGTTTAGCTTCCACGATATGCTTTCATTTACAATCTCTCTCAAAACCTTACATTAACATTTCTTAGACCGTACAAAAATGTTATCAGTTTATTGGATTTTGCTCAAATGTACGCAGTTTATCTTCGCTTTAAGGTACACATTACCCTGGCACAATCAGTCCGACTTAATTGTATTTATTGCCGCGGAAAAGCGGATATTATTACTTAAAGCAGTAGGGTTATATTCGCTTATACTAGTCGGAGTTCACCCTACCACTATCTATCATTATTAAAAATAAATTAGTTTTCATATTTTTTTTTACAGCAAAAAAGCAAAGTCATCTACGCGTAGCTGAGGCGTTAGTACTAGTTTGTTTTACGTTTGAAGTAATCGAAACGAGTACGCGTTCGGCACTCGTGAGTACCAAGCACGAATAACTATCGCATTCGTATCGTAACAGTATCGAGCGAGTTAAGCGTTCTGGGTGCTTACTCTTGATACCAATCTCAATGTCAATGTAATTTCAATCCAATAATTATTCAATGACAACACTATACAACCCTTACCGTAGCTGTTATAATAGCATTCAGAGTACGGAATATAAAGACAAACTCAATACCATTTAGTTCATTCAATATCCACGCAATACGGATGCAATGGGCGCTAGTGTTGCGACTCAAGAGTACGAAATTTCACAATACCAATGTCGATCGATCGGAATTGGATTCAAGAGTAAGCACCCTGATTGGTTGGTTCACTTGAGCCAGCCAATCAGAGCGCCGAACGCGCTCGATACTATTACTTTACGAATACGACAGTTATTCGTGCTTGGCACTCTGATTGGCCGGCTTCAATGAACTAACCAATCACAGCGTCGAAAGCAGTCTCGTTTCGATTACTTTTAATTTAACGTATAACAAACTCGTACTAAGGATCAGAGTGCCAAGCACGAATAACTATCGCATTCGTATCGTAACGCGAGTTAAGCGTTCTGATTGGTTAGTTTACTTGAGCCGGCCAATCAGAGCGCCGAACGCGCTCGATACTATTACGTTACGAATGCGATAGTTATTCGTGCTTGGCGCTCTGATTGATTGGTTGGAAGAACGTTTGATAATAAAGTTTCATAAAAACTAATTTATATTTAATTTACAAAATTATTAGTATTTTGTTAGGGCCTTAAGGGATAAGGGCGTGAGTTTATTTTTAATTGCGTACTTGCCATCTAGTCAAATTCAATACTTTTTTCGAACTGTCAAAACGATAGTTTTCTATGAATTCTGTACGAGATTGTGTATTGTGACGTCACGTCTTTTAGCGTCAAAGCGCATACTTATTTCTTAAAAAAAATCTTGAAAAATATTAAAATTAAGTTGGTCACAAAATCAATTAATCAAAGAAAGAAAGTGTGATTATGTTTTACATTTTATTGTATTGAACAGTCGAAATAATTTATTTTTGTTGAAGGCAAGTACCCAATTGTTAAACATAAAATTAGTGTTAGTACTTCAAAGTCCAATTTAAGGAACGGTATTTTTAAAACTTATATTAGTAAGTCGATACTTACAAAAGTGACCAAATTAAATGAGTTATAAATATTGTGTTATAACTAGAAAACTATAATTGAATATCTCCTATGAATCTCACGTAGGATTGCATTGCACGTGTAATTGGGTAGTTTCTAGGGTATAAAAATCTAATTAGTCCGTCAGTTAGATAATGAAAAAATATTAGACACGTATTTTATTTTCTCGTATTAAGTTGCAATACATAGATAAAATGGCGCTAAGTTTAGGAGTGGGAAGGTCGTTACGTCATAACGTGCTACAAAATGTCGCACGCTGTGACGTCACACGATATTACAAATTAATATATCGACAAAAGTATTTAGTTTTGTGAGTATAGAAAAAATACGTATCTAATGTTTTAAATCAATTACCAGACGGACATTAAAATTAAGGAAACTACCTTATTTTCATTTAGGCCTACTGTCCACATTGCGTCATTTGACGAATGTACGCATTCTTTGTGAGCTTTCCACTGTTTCTAAGCAAGATGCAAACATTAAATTTGTCATTTGTAAGTCGCCTATTCTTTGGGCATACATTTGTTCAAAGACTCAACGTGGACAGCTACCCTTAAACAACATATAAACTAAAGCTGGTCCCATACATATCAAGATTAAACACGATCTCCACTTCATTTAGTTCCTAATTTACAACACACGACTGAAAAATAAAAAAAAACCAATTACAGTCTGGCTAGTACACGATTTAAAATTAATACAATAAAATGGCTTTACTATTTTCAACACCATGTAGACAGAAATTAATGGACATTCGCTACGCAAGAAGGACCACTTTTACTTACCCTAGATTAATCCTTTTAAACTGTCGAACACCAAGCGGTCATCGGTGACCGCAATTTGTGTCTATAATGACGGTACTCAAAGAGTTAACAAACGGAAAATATATAGAGACTGTATACAAAAGGAAAAGAAGAACCTTCCCACATTGAACTTGATAAACATGACTTTTCCAAAGCTGTAGTATATTGATTGGTTCCTTCATGCGTTAGTATTTAACACATTAAACGCCATGGGGGTCACCGGTGACCGACGTCAGCGCAGGATTTGCCTTCAACAGTTATTATTGGTAGTCAAAGCCTTAATCATCATTCTCCAAATTTAGTTTTTGCTTAACACTTCATTAACTTAGCGCTGACTAACTCCCAAAACTTGGGCTTCAAGTCAGTTTAAAAATCTGACTAACCTTTACTACCTATTTTTCAGCAAGCGGTTTTCCTATAAAGTACTTCCTACTTAGTGTTGAAAAAAGTACAATTTACAAATAAATAAACACAATTCACTACAAATATTCTACAAAAAAAAATTACAACCTTTGACACTTAAACTTGACATTACACAGGGGGTTATTTTTTAGTCACAACAACCGCAATAATTAGAACCATTTTTCATAATGGGACCAACCCTTAAAATAGTGAAAGATAAGTGTAGTATGTACTTTTTATTGCATTAGTAACTTATGTATAATTGCATCTACATTTGTAAGAGGGTTAGTAATCATATCATATTTAAGAAAATAAAGTAGGTAAAGTCCATACATATTTCGATACCACAAACATTTTATTTTTCATATAACTTGGCTGACACATGATGTATATCCACTAACTTTTATTAAAGATGGCTTCACATTAAGATTTTCTTATGTGTCGTGAGTGCGGTTACAATAATTTTAATTTTTTTGAATAAATAGATAATCTTATTTCTATTTAGTGTTTATTTTCGATCTAAGTCTAAACCTAGCTGAAAGCGTACTATGAATGTCTACTGTCTACCTTACTAATGTCAGGCACTTTAATTTGTAATGATTTTATTATAGTAATCTCTTACTTATTGCTGGTTATTACTCACACTGAAATATAGTCCTTATTGCTTACAAATTATTAAGTCAATTTTTACTTGCATAACTCATAGTATAATAAAGTTCAAAATAAAATATTTGATGTTTCAATTCGTCTCCTGTGATTGGTCAATCGTAATGCTACAGAGTCTAGCCATGTCGCTACTTGTGTATGGGAAGAAATTAATGAGTTTTACATAAAAACAATAATTAAGACAGTGAGTAGTATCCGTCTGTTGTAATTTAATATTATTGTTAACTACCGTAAAATGGGGTGAATAGAGATCGAGAGGTGAATAGAGACAAAAGAGGGGTGAATAGATATAAGGAAATTTTTCATAGTATCGATTCACCCCTCTTCTGCCTCTTTTCGCCGCTCAAACCTTATTCACCCCATTTTACTGTATTTAAAGTTAAAATACAGCTTGTGGACAAAATATCGTGTAATAAAATGATGATTGAAAAACCAGTAATACTGTTTGATTGGCTGCCGGTATATAAGACACAATAGATACCTAATATATTGTGTTTCGCGTAGATTTACACGCGCATACCACAGGTTAAATATGGGGATGATTAGTATTACAGTTTTTCGTTACGATTTGTAACTGTTTAACAGGCCGAATAGAAAACTGGCGATTATAAGATTGATAAATACAAAATGATTATATTCTTTTTAAAAAATTAAATATAAAACCTTTTTGGATATAAATGTGAAGTTTAAATAAAGTTATAGGTTAAACTGGTGGGTTCATTAACTTAATACTGAAAGTACCAGTACTTGTTAGTAGAATTTGCAGCAAACATACCTAATATTGTTAGAATAAAAATATTGGGTACAATAAAAAAAACTACCAGAATTTTTGGGGGAATTTTTGAATTTTTTAAAGTCATGTAAGTAATTTTTAGTCTTATTTTTTGGAAATATTTTATAGATAGGGTATGTTTTAGTAGTTTTGGAACGAAAACAAAATTAGGTACATTAATTTTGGTTAAGAATACTGAATAATTTAAATTAAATTTAGATTAAAGACGAAATATACAAAACGACATCTAATTGCTTAATAAGGCGGTGCTACACATTGCTAAAAATAACTAAAAATGCGACATTTTGCTTAAAATCTCATTTTTTACTTAAAACTAAATTATAAAATAAAATATTTTTGTTTTAATTACTTAATTATCACGGCACCTATGAAATAGCCGTTTTGAATCGGCGATTTTGTTAATAAACCTGTTTATTATAGATATTGATAAAATTAAATAATTAAAACAAAAAATCACATAAAACCTACTGGTCGACTAAAAAAGTATAATAAATTCTTACTTTATTGATATTATGACCTTACAACAAACAAAACCAAAATATCACTAGAATTCCATTCACATTATCTATTTGTGAAGTTGAAATTTTCTGAAATACAAATATGAATATGTTGCGGTTCTCATAAGGTCATCCCATCCATTAATAAAGTATACATACAAACAAATTGAGGAATGAGCTAAAAAAATTTTTTTATAAATTCTATAGCATTTTATAATTCAAACAACTATTTCAAAAATGATTTCGATTCCTTTAAAAAAAAGTATGGATAATAAATAACTTTAAATACTACCTAAATTAATTTACAGATCTTGCGGAGATTTTTTTCTAAATACTAGGTAGAAATTATAAATACTAAAGTACGACTCATCCCTCAATTTTCAAAAAACGTTATTATAAGGTCAAACATACCTAAATGGCAAACAACCGAATTAATACTCAAAATATTTTTGATTTACACTCAAGAATAAAAAATCAAGAACTTGATTTGAAAAGTCCTTAAAAATAAACCACTTATGGCTGGATTTCACAAAAAAATCAAAGGACAATGCGCGTTATGAACCCTTAAAATAAAGACGTACACATTGGGATAAAGAAAATAAAAAACAATACATATAAAAAGGTTGACTATGGCTTGTGAAAAAAATTAATAAAAAAAAAACAATATGTCAAATTGACAAATGACAGTTAGACACTTATACAAAATGTTTTTATTTATTATACTATTATTGTATGCATGTATGTAATGTATGTACGATTATTTCATAAAATATAGTTATATACTGTGTGTACAATCCTTATAAAAATAACATAACATTTTTTCTTTAAATAATAACAACATAATGTACTTCTGTTTTTTCTAAATCTATGGTTATTTTGTTTAATAATTCTAATTGAAGGAACAGTTTTTATTCTAGTAAGCAGTTCTATTGTGTACTTTGACTGAATATTTTACTATCAAAATGGTAATTTGGTGGTAAAATAAATAGTCTGACAATGTTATGTAATATGGAAACTAGATTATTTTAAACAACAACATTTCTTTTATTGAATATTCACTGGTATCATATTATTATTGTATAATATTTCGTTTTTTACGATCAGATGGCGCCACTGGTTTGTAAAGTCATGAAGCTACACTAGCGGTAACAGAGTGCAAAGTTTCATAAACCAAAGTTATCACTGGTAATATTAAGATATATTTTTAAATAAACTATAGCAAAACTTACTTTTTAGGGATGAAAAATTTATCTAATAAGTTATTATAAGCGGCATTAAGTCCAATCATGTGTTTGTTTGTGTGCATGTAGCTTTTTAAATAAAGAAATATAAGGCCAATCTTTCTCCAATTTAATCAATCCCCAAGCACTCACCAGTGACCGCTCTCCACTATCTCCATTATATACCTTATTTCCGATGTTTAGAGACTGTTTTTGTATGAAAAAATGTTGGGGATTTTCGGCACTATATATCAAGTGATTAAAACAATCTAGTTCCCTACATTGTTAAGTATAATATCTAAATGTAAGGCGGAGTGTACACGATGTTGTTATGTAACTGATGAGACCTGTATGTGTTACATTAATGTTATGTTACTAACACGCATTGTCGTCTAAGAGTCAATCTGACCTCTGCTTTATGTAGAAGCAGTTTATTCTGAAGTGATCGCACATCTGACGTACCTGTGGGGTGAAAGATATTGGTATTAAGTTATCGAGGTCGATTTGAAGGTCAAACATTAGTTTTGTTTTTTGAAATTCTCTGTAATAGCATTGGGTATGGAGAACCGAGAATCTAATGTAATAAAGGTGATGTTGTAATTATTATTATTATTAATTTAAAAAAAAACGTTGCCCCACACTAGGATTTTCTCCTGTGTCCTGGGTGCATTTATAAACATATAAGTTCATATACACGTGACACCCAGACCCGGAACAACAATTTGTGGATCACACAAAGAGTTGTTCCGTGCGGTATCGAACCCGCGACACATTGTATTTGTATCTTATGCGTGTAGTAAAAAGCAGTTATTTTAATATTACAAACAGACACTCCAATATTATTTATCTGTATAGATGTATCAATAACTCCCGCTGTAAGGGATAACCTATAATAAATAAGTAGGTAATAAAAATACTGCCCTGTTGAACGAGTGGTCGCAAGTGCGACTGCCGGGGCAAGGGGTCTCGGGTTCGATTCCCGGCTCGGGCAAAGTATTACTGGGTTTTAAAAAATTCTCAGTAGTAGCACGAACTCTGGAAATGTGCCCGTACATGGGACTCATAACATAAATAGTGAAAAGTGGGTGTTACATAATGTGCACCTCTGCCTACCCCTTCGGGGATAAAAGGCGCGATATTATTCTGTTATGTAATAAAAATAATACTCACAACACAAGCTCCATAATGTATATGAGCAAGCACAGTAAGTAGAGTGACGCCATAAAAGGCGACAGGCTCATACTGCGGCGACAGCAGCGACACGGTGGCCGCCACGCTCAGGGGCCATAGCAACACGTTGATACTCTCACAGCGCTGGTTGCTCATCTGACTTACTATTAGACGACACTGGGACATCAAGAAATTATTGTTAAACAGTCAGCATCACTCATTGACACAAAAGGTGCGTTGCTAACTTTTCAGGGGGAAGGGGGACGAGAAAACGGGGAAGGGGGACGAGAAAACGGGGAAGGGGGAGCGAGGAGGCGAGAGTGGGGAAGGGGGAGAGGGGGGGCAGATGATGGTGGTGTTTAATTACGGACCATCGGTGCAAGACTAAAGGGAGGGCTCGGTAGTAGTAACTTAGTAAGACAGGCCGCCACGCTCTGTTACCATAGCAACACGTTCACACTCTCACAGCACTGGTTGCTCATCTAATTTACTATTAGGCGACACTGGGACATAAAGACATTATAGTTAAATATAGGTCATAATGGGCCTTTATGGCAAACGAACAGATGGATAAGTCAGCATCATTCGTGGACAGAAAAGGTGCGTTGCTAGCTTTTCAGGGGGAAGGGGGACGAGAAGACGGGGAAGGGGGAGCGAGCAGGTAGAGGATGGTGGTGACTAATTATGTATGAACGGTGGAAGACTAAAGGGAGGGTTCAGTAGTAGTGGCCGCCACGCTCAGTGGCCATAGCAACACGTTGATACTCTCACAGCGCTGGTTGCTCATCTGACTTACTATTAGACGACACTGGGACATCAAGAAATTATTGTTAAACAGTCAGCATCACTCATGGACACAAAAGGTGCGTTGCTAACTTTTCAAGGGGAAGGGGGACGAGAAAACGGGGAAGGGGGAGCGAGGAGGCGAGAGTGGGGGAGGGGGGGGAGGGTTGCAGATGATGGTGGTGTCTAATTATGGACGAACGGTGGAAGACTAAAGGGAGGGCTCGGTAGTAGTAACTTAGTAAGACAGGCCGCCACGCTCTGTTACCATAGCAACACGATCACACTCTCACAGCACTGGTTGCTCATCTAATTTACTATTAGGCGACACTGGGACATAAAGACATTAAAGTTAAATATAGGTCATAATGGACCTTTATGGCAAACGAACGGATGGATCAGTCGGCATCACTGATGGACAAAAAAGGTGCGTTGCTAGCTTTTAAGGGGTAAGGGGGACGAGAAGACGGATCGAACTAGGTGGTGCTTTGTGGTTTCTATGGAGCTCAATGGAGCAAGTGTAAGTTTATGTACGAATTACTAATACTTAAAGAGATAATATACTAATACGAAAAACTAGACTTAAAGAGATATGAAAACAGCGAGAAAGAGACTATTTTGTAGAGGAAGCTCATGGCCCATACCTAGTTCAGCAGGTGGACTCTAGATGTGAGTTCTAAGGCTAGTAATAATAATACTTACAGCGACATTACTGAACAGTGTCCCGATGAGTAGGAATATCACCCTGAGGTCGTACTCGGGCAGTCGACTAGACTTGTGGACCCACACGGAGCACACTGCCAACATCGTTACAAACGACCACAGAGGGCGGAGCGCTTCCGTTGTTGATCGCATCTTGCCTGTGCGCAGTTTATATGACCTGGAAAAAATTTAGCGATTTTTTAAAAGTTATTGTATTGTATATTCCTTTATTTAAAAATCTTGTTTTGACTTTTTCAAGAATTGCAGATTAGTGAGCACTGACAATAAGCTCATCCCCTATTACATAGGACTCGTAACATAAATAGTGAAAAGTGGGTGTTACATTGTACAGCGGCATTAAGTGCCGCAATGTGCACCTCTGCCTACCCCTTCGAGGATAAAAGGCGTGATGTTATGTTATGATAGCTGTAAAAGTCTTGCTCAATAAAACTATATTTTTCTGTATTTTAAACAGATTATTAAAATAGCAAGCAAGTAAGACTTTTACATACAATTGTCAATCAGAGAAAAAACGCGGGAGAGCGAGAATAAAAAAATGTTGCCAACCTAACAATTACAATTATTGCCAACAGAACAAAATAAAGGTTGCGTTCTCAAATACCAACAACAGCACTTACTTTAATAGTGTTTAATTAGTTAACTTTTTAACATACGGAGAAAACTAAGTTTTAGTTAAGCGAAGCGGAAAAGTCGAGAGTGACTTTGAATTTTTCGAAGTCATTTTTTTGATCAATAACAAGAGAAAGTTTTCCAACGTGAAGAGCTAAATTAATTTGGAGAAAACAAATGCCGGAATACTGAAACGTTACTCAATTTTAAGTCGTGCTCAAATATCGTGCCATCTCTGTCATTTTACAAAGAATTTGTAGAGACAGAACTATACTTAAGCACGACTTAAAATTGAGTAGCGTTTCAGCATTCCGACATAAGTCTATTTACTAGTATTTTAAAAAACAATAACATAACATAACATCACGCCTTTTATCCCCGAAGGGGTAGGCAGAGGTGTACATTATACCAGTGTACAATGTAACACCCACTTTTCACTATTTATGTTATGAATCACATGTAATAGGGGGTGAGCCTATCGCTATATACCGGGCACAATTCAAGACTCCGTGGTACTACTGAGATTTTTTTTTAAACTCAGCTATACTTTGACCGACCCGGAAATCGACCGAGACCCCTTGTAGGGCAGTCGCACTTGTGACCAATCGGCCAACGAGGCAACGTCGAGTTCTAAACTATTTATGTAAAAAAGTGCATAATAGCAAAACGACGTCTATTAGAATTGTTGAAACAAATACTTACTGATAAATATTATAGAGGGCGACCGGTAGGTTAGTGACAACACCCGTAGCGTAGATTAATACTTCGAACACGTTGGCTAGCGTGTACCCGGCGAATATGTACTTCTTGTAGAAACCCGTGCCTTTCACACCGGTCCACAGGAAAAACGCTGTCGACGCCTGAAAGACAATCAATTATTTAGTTATCAAAATAAGGTTAAATCTATTTTGATGATGAGATTCTTTTAAAATGACGAATTATTAAAACAATTATCTAGTTTATATATGAATACAGCTTACGATATTTTATTTAATTTTATATTAATGTATTATGTAGGTTCAACTTTTTATTCTCCTTCAGGGAATAAAAAGCGTGATGTTATTATATGTATGTATGTATGTAATGTAAAATTGTGTTAAATATTTAAAATATACTATAAATAAGTTTTCAGTTGAGCTCCTCTCGCCTGTGACACAGGAATATTCCTAGTATAGGCATATGGCTATACTATATGTTTAATATATATACTATGTTTAAGATATATTTTTAAGATCTTGTCGCTTAATTAAGATATTTTTGTACCTATGTCGACCAGTGTTATTATGAATAAAATTTTTATTTATTATTTATTTAATTGAAAAAGTAAATGAATTTAACTCACCCACATACTGAAGTCGTATCCCCACGGTAGGAACAGTACTCCAGTATTGTACTTCTCCCAATGACTGATGTAGAAGTTTAGGAGGAGATTCCACATCACGTAGTAGATTCTGAAAAACATAATTATTTATTTTATTTATTTATTATTTATGTACACCTATACAACACAAAGGACAATACATATACATATAAAAACAGAGTACATAGAATTAGTTGAAATCTGTAACATAACATCACGCCTTTTATCCCCAGAAGTGGTAGACAGAGGTGCACATTTCGGCACTTTTTTTATAGCATAAGCCGGTAAACGAGCAAACGGATCACCTGATGGTAAGCAATCGGCGCCGCCCATGGACACTCGAAACACCAAGGCGTTACAAGTGTGTTACCGGCCTTTTGGGAATTGGGAATTTGAGGATTGTGGAGGATTCGGGGATTCGGGAGACGAGGACTAGGATAATTTGGCCTCTAGTAACCTCACTCATACGACAAAACACAACGCAAGCGTTGTTTCACGTCGATTTTTTGTGAGGCCGTGGTATCACTCCGGCCGACTTCGTGCCGAAGCATAGCTTTCCCACACTTAATGCCACTGTACAATGTAACACTCACTTTTCACTATTTATGTTACGAGTCCCATTTTCCTTGATACCCCCATTGATATTGAAATTAGTGTCATCACAGATATGGTTATAGTACGAGTTTCTTATAAAGAAAATACAGGGCCGTATTGAGTCATATGGGCCCCACGGTGGATGGGGCCTAGAGCTAAGTAAAGACCGCAATTCGCATTATTTTCACCTTGACTATATGGCCAGCTTGAAATTGAATAACAAAATTATACTATAATGTCACATTTTTTATCCATAAAGGGGTAGGCAGAAGTGCACATAATGTTACAGCCACTTGAAGGTGAGTCTATTGCCATATACCACAATTCAAGGGTGCTGTTTCTACATGCTGTTTTTAAGATATTTGTAACTACTAGAAAAAGATACCTAAATTAGGTTAGAAAGAAGCTATGACCTGAAACCTAATGTATCTTTATGAAGAAATAATAATTCCTAAATAAGCTACGTTTAAATAAAACCGACTTCAATCCCCTCTTGTTTTGAAGTCGATTAATTAATGTACTAAAACCTTCTTTTAGGTTTAACAAAGACTTATCTGAAAACAGCATCAAAATCGATTCATTCAATTGCGAGATAGTTGCACATAAACATACAGGGCAAACTACAAACCTCCTTTTTAACAACATAACATCACGCTTTTTATCCCCGAAGGGGTAGGCAGAGGTGTACATTACGGCACTTAATGCCACTGTACAATGTAACACCCACTTTTCACTATTCATGTTATGAGTCCTATGTAATAGGGGATGAGCCTATTGCCATATACCGGGCATATTTCCAGACTCCGTGCTACTACTGAGATTTTTTGAAAAAACACAGTAATACTTTGCTCGACCCGGGAATCGAACCCGAGACCTCTTGCCCGGCAGTCGCATTTGTGACCACTTGGCCAAAGAGGCAGTCCTTTTTATGAGTCGTTTAAAAAGTGGAATATAAGATTATTTACCTGATAGGCGGTATAGAGTAGTCTAACCGTCCGAAGATGGAGTATAGACAGGCCGGTATGAAGAATACTGTGTATGAGTCTAGGCCGTGGTCGAATAGTTCTCCTAGTGGACCCGAGGTCTGAGTGCGACGGGCTTGCTTACCGTCGATGCCATCTGGAAGAGAAAATAATAACTATTTTGTTTTATTCTTATTGAAAATAAATATTTCTTTATTTTCATTTCTGGTTGAGTGTATGAGAGACAACGCAATGCCGTGACCATTGCTCGTAGAAGGCTGATATTGTTCAAAGTGCCTCCTATAAAAACAGGCAGACAGAGCTGGACTATGCCAGAAGGGCTCTATACTAGAGTATAACAGATTATTTTCTTTGGTCATTTAAACGACTTAAAAGATCTAACGTTCATTATATTAGGGGGCCGGATAGGTTGGCCCTGTAACCATCTCGGATATTCGGGTAATATAAAACTGCCTCAAATGAAACCTCGAATGGTTATTTTTATTTTATTTTTAACTTACCTAAAGTATAAGCCAAGAACAAGAAAATCCCGATGAAATACCATAAGGATTGTGGTATTAATTCAACATGGCCGTTCAAAGGAGACTCGGTGACGGTTTCGTTGTACAGTGGCGTACTGGCGGCGTAGTAATCGTAGTCGTAGTACGAGAGAAGTAAGAAGTTCAGAACGACGAGCAGAAATCCGCCGAATGTTAACACGTTTGGTGCCACCCATTTTGGTACGAACTGAAAAATAAAATTGAGTATAAAAACTGTTTCCAAATAAATAAATGTTTTACTACCCGGTAGAAAATGCAGATGTATAAGTGTTACATTTTTGGTTAGTCTTATGTAATCCTAATATAACGCGATTATCGCGTGTGTTTCTGCTGTATTCAATGTTTTTAATAATAATAATAATAATAAAGCCCGCAGGGCACCTTGAGGCGAGGTGACGGGCATTAGCGATCCCGCGGGCTACCATCATCCCGAGTGCTCCAGGGAGAAGTCACCGTTCCTTCTTCTCCGGCTTGCCTTAATTGGCTGGCTGGAGTGAACGATGACAAGGAACAGGTCTCCCACCTCTGGCTTGCCTTCATTGGCCGTCCAGAGTGGAGTCGCGAGAGCAGTGATCCTGCTCGGAGGGTAAGAAACTATTCGTAAGTCGCGAGTGGGCCAGGGATGCAGGAGGCTTCGGCTGGAGCAGATGATCTGAGTAGAAAGCGGTGGTAGTTTCTTAACCCTTCAGCCACTCACATTCTCGTTGCCCCTCTGTTGCTATATCTAGCAACCATTCCCGGGGCCCGGTCGGTGAGTTGGCGAGTCTCCGCCTGCCATTTTTACGTGTAAAAATTACATTGTTTCGGCAGGTGCCATAGTCATCCATAGTTCCCAATTTACCAGTCCACAGCAACCCATCCATAGCCCTACCTTTTTTTTTCCATTATTCACAATAGTTCTACACTAACCGGGGACTGTCCTTGGATGCATTTCCATAGTGCATACAGGGATAGTCGCCGGTTTGTGTGTCCATTACATTTATATTAAAGTTGTCTAAAGGGCCTCTGCGCAGTTGGCTTCGGCCCCTCGTACGCCTCCCAAATGACCGGGACCCTGTGGTCCCGTGAATGGTAAAGACATACATAATAATAATAATAATAATAATAAGCCCCCCAAATCCAACCATACGTCCGAATCGACCATCAGATTCACGTGGGGGGCGGACACGCGATTGATAAATTACTGGCGCGGCCAACATGGCAATGGAAACCCATACATCATGGAGACACGTTTAAAGAGAAAATTGAGAGGGCCGCTTCCCGGGGGCGATCGCCGGGGCACACCTGGAGCTGACGCTGGGTGTTTCAGCATGCGATCCGTCAGTGGTGCGGAGTTGAGCAGGCGGGCTCCCATCAAAAAAGAGGTCACAGCCGATCAAGAATATTCTGATAGTCTTAATGATGACGTCACAAATCCCCCAATAGAGCCATATAGCCCTAGTACCATTTCATATACCCCTTCATTGCAATCGTTACCTTCATCACCTGATTCAACACCACCTACAGTCAGAGTTAGAGACCCACCCACTCCAGTCTTGGATGTTGCGCGGGAGGTTAATACCTTTTTACCCGCGTCCACCAAGGCCGGTAAACCAAGAGTGCGCATGTCTTGGAGCAAAGATGTTAATATATTCATCATGCGCACTTATTATTATATCACAAAGTTAGAGACAGATATGACAACATATAGGAAACGATTGCACGAACTATTCTCACGTCAATACCCGCAAGTTACAGTTTCCGAACAACGTGTATCAGACCAAATGCGAACAATAATAAGAAACAAGCGCCTTTCCCAAGAAACTTTAGATCAACTAAAGGAAGAAGTCCGTAGAACTTTAGAAGAAGAAGAAGCAAAAGAGAATTTCGATGTCGTAAACATATCAGAAGTCACTAATAATATCACTCATCAATCATTCATTCTATCCCAACCAATTGAACAACCATTAAACATAGAATCTCCAATTACATCTAGCACCAACCCAAACACACAATCAACAGACACAAATGTATCATGCACACAACTCCTAACATTCACTCAACACGCATCCACTCAAACAAACTTCTCTCCAGAATCTTTACCACAGCACATACTGTCTACACAACCCAGTGAAATCACAGACATCGACACAACTACACAAGAATTAATTAACCAAGTAGAAACCGCTCTGGTTCTATATACAGGTACAGATCCAACATCACGTCCTAAACTACCAAAACTAAGAGGAAATAAAAAACTCTACACTTTAGTTGATATATTTAACAAACAAGTATTAAACCGATTTTATTCTATAGACTCTGATTTAATACATATTCATACACTTATATATTGCAGTGCATATGTTATATGTCAAAACCTAGGATATAAATTAAGAAAACACAAAACATCAAAATTCCACAAAAACCTTAAACCTACTTGGCAAATAAGACTTGAAATAGATATCAAAAATTTAAGAATAGATATAGGGAGATTAACACAGTATATAAATGACAATAGATCTAGAAAAGTAATGAAAACAGTAGAAAGAATATTTAGAAAAACCAAAGTACACACTATCCATGAACCAAATAATGTAAGGCCGGAAGAATATTTAGATACGTTAAAACAAAAATTAATTTTAAAGTCACAAAGATTAGCAAGATATTTAAAAGCACTTAGAAGAAAAGAAGATAATAAACTATTTTTAACTAATGAGAATAACTTTTATAGATCATGTAGAGGCAATAGAATACATAGTGATAACAATATAATCCCTGAGCCAAATGAACTCAAAAACTATTGGGCCAACTTATGGGAAAACCAGAATGATCATAATGATAATGCAGAATGGATTGATGAAGAACGAAATAGGATGATTGACGTAGAAGAGATGGAATTCACTGATATCACACCAGAAGATATAGCAATAGTCACGTCAAGAATGAAAAACTGGAAGGCAGCTGGCATAGATAACATCCATAATTTTTGGTATAAAAAGTTTTTCACACTTCATCACATATTAGCTAAAAACATCACAGAACTCATTAGGGATGAACAACCGATACCCAAATTCATCACCAAAGGCATTACTTATATGCTACCTAAAAGCAGTGATACATCAAATCCTTCTCAGTACCGTCCTATTACATGCCTTCCAACTATCTACAAACTTATTACTTCACTCATCACACGAATAACCAATAGCCATCTCCACCGTAATAATATACTGTCAGAAGAACAGAAAGGATGTAGGCAAAACCATAGAGGATGTAAAGAACAGCTCATTATAGACTCCACCATTTTAAAATGTGTTTACACGCAAAGGAAAAACTTATCGATATCATACATAGACTACAGAAAAGCATTTGATAGTGTCCCACACTCTTGGCTTCTTAGAATTTTAGAGATATATAAAATAAATCCTACTGTAATTAATTTCCTGAGGAATGCTATGTCTGATTGGAGAACAACTTTACACCTTACTAGTGCTACAGACTCTATCACCACAGACGAAATTCATATCAGGAATGGTATTTTTCAGGGAGACTCCCTCAGCCCTCTATGGTTCTGCCTTGCCTTAAACCCTTTGTCTCACCTACTCAATAATACAGATAACGGTTACAACTTAAATTCAGATACGGCCATAAGTCATCTCATGTACATGGATGACATTAAATTATTTGCAAAATCTCAAAAACGTCTAGAATCCCTAATAGAAATAACTGCCCGGTATAGTAGAGATATAAATATGTCATTTGGTCTGGATAAATGCCGCACACTACACATTCAAAAAGGTAAAATAATAAGAACTATTAATGATGCAGACGAACCTGATGCGTTTGAATCTATGGGACCTACTGATACTTATAAATATCTAGGTATTCACCAATCTAACATTATAGATCACTGTAAAATAAAAAAAGATTTATCTGCGCAGTTCACCCATCGATTGAATTTATTATGTAAAAAACAACTCCATTCAAAACATCTTTTCAAGGCCATTAATACTTTTGCAATTCCCATTTTAACATTCTCATTTGGTATAGTAAAATGGACACGAACAGATATTCGTAGTTTAGAAATCAAAATTAGGACCACTTTAACAAAGCATAATTACCTACACCCGAAGTCAGCAATCGAGAGAATTTCAATAAAGAGAGAAAAGGGAGGAAGAGGTCTCATAGATTTGAACGTATTATGGGAAGGTCAAATACAAAATCTTCGTAATTTCTTCTTTTCTAAAATCAACGTTAGTAACATCCATTCAGCAATAGTTGATCTCGACAGAAACTGTACCCCGCTTAATTTATCTAACAATAACATCAGTTTCAAAACTCCGCAAACCCATATCACTGAGAAGATGAATAGATGGCGCTCTAAGGAACTACATGGACGACATCTGCATGATCTGGAACAACCGCACATAGATATAGACGCCTCTAACAAATGGTTAAAACTAGGTTCACTTTTCCCAGAGACAGAAGGTTTTATGATAGCCATACAAGACCAAGTCATTAATACAAGGAATTACAAAAAACATATACTCAAAGATCCCACTATTCAGAACGACAAATGCAGAAAGTGTCACCGTGCAGCTGAGACCATCCAACATATCACCAGTGCATGTCCTAATTTAGCCCAAACTGATTACACCCATAGACACAATCAAGTTGCCCGTATTATCCACCAAAAGTTAGCCATTAAATGTAATCTTTTACCGCCTAAAATCGAACCATACTACCAATATAATCCCAAACCGGTGCTGGAGAATCAGAGTCACAAGATATACTACGATAGAGCAATTTTAACAGACAAGACAATTCATAATAATAGACCCGATATAACCATGATAGATAAACAGAAAAAACATACATACATTATTGATATAGCAGTCCCTAACACGCACAACCTACAAAAAACAATAACCGAAAAAATACATAAATATACAGATTTAAAAGAGGAAATAATCAGAATCTGGAAGATGGAAAAAGTATATATTGTGCCTCTGGTGCTCTCCAGCACCGGTATAATACCGACACACCTTCATCATTATTTACAACAAATTCAACTACCTAAAAATACATATATGACCATGCAAAAAGCCACCATCCTAAATACGTGCAGAATAGTTCGGAAATTCTTACAAGAAGACGCGAACATTGAACCGAATCCCATAAATGGAACTCACTTGGCTTAGGCCCGTGGTTTCATTAAACTACCGACATTATTATAATGTCGAGACAAACAAATGTTTGACCGAAATAATAATAATAAATCTTTATTTCGGAATCATTACACTCCATATTTTACAAAAAAAAAAAAAAAACAACCAAAACGCCAACCTCTCTACACTATTACAAAATTCCAAAAAAGACCAAAACACAAAATAAACTAAAAAAATACAAAAACAAATATTACGCTGCAATCTGTAACCATTTTTTGTACATTGTGGTAGTATACAGTCTTTCAGAAAAGTCTTTGATAATACTGTTTGTACACGAACCAACCCTTGACATGAATCCGGCGATTCGTTTTCTCTGGATGGCATTAAACGTATCCAGCCTAGCTTCTGCAAACATAGTTGACGCACTACAGTGCGGCTCCAGACCCATTAGCTGCCTAAAGATGTTATTGTACTGGACACGAATACCATCCAGAGACCTCTTCGTGTAGCGCGTCCAGAGTTGGCACGTGTAAAAACTCTGACAATATGTCCTAAATAGATGTACCTTCGTCTGAGTGTCAGCTTTAAAAAATCTCCTGGCTATCATATTGCCCACTACTGACAGCGCTCTGCGTTGCCTATCTATGTCGGCATCGTCTTTGAAGTCTGACGTCAGTACATGGCCAAGGTACTTAAACCTCTCTACTACTTTGACTCGCTGACCTCCTATCCATACTGGTGGGACGTTTTGTGGACCTTTTCCTGCCCTAAATATTAACAGTTCTGTCTTCTTGCATTATACACCAAGTTATGTTCTCTAGCGTATCTCTCACAAATTGTCATCAGTTTCCTTATACCTTTAATTGAGGGGCTGAGTAGGACCATATCGTCAGCATAGCTCAGGTTGTTGACATACCTGTCTCCAAGCCTAAGCCCCACCGCAGTCCCATTCAGCTCCTCAATCAAGTCATTCATGTAGATATTAAATAGGTCCGGAGAGGTCAACCCACCCTGCCTAACGCCACAGGATAGTTTATAGCTATCGGATCTAGCTGATTCCCACCTGACGCTGTTCAACTGATTAGAATACCAATATCTAATCAGTCCAACAACTCCAGGCGCGATATCAGTTTTATCAAGTTTCTCCCATAGCAAGTCATGGTTGATGGTGTCAAAAGCACGGCTTAGATCAAGGAAACAAGCATAAACACTCGTCTCCTGTTCCACATATTGCGCTACAACTTGCTTCAGAGAGAAAATAGCCATGTCCGTTGAAACTTCACGACGAAAACCGAATTGCCCGTCATTTAATACAAGTGCGGGACCTAACTTTTTATGTAGCAGGCGCTCAAGCACCTTGGCCACAACCGTTGCCAGCGAAATGGGTCTATAATTCGACATGCTAGTAGCATCTCCAGTTTTATTTTTAACTATAGGGACAACTAATGTACGTATAAGGTCCTCAGGCAGGTATTGGTGCCTCGCACAAAGGTTGAACAGTAAAGTTAAGGTATCAGCAATATACTTTCCTGCGTATAACAGATGCTCAATACTTAAGTCATCGTGCCCAGGTGATTTCCCTCGTTTCATTGTCCTGAGAACCTCAACCACATCATCACCTGAAAAGCCCCCTCCTCAACACTTTTATAACAATTTGACGAAGGCACAGATACTGCTGGATTAATTAAAGTCTGCTTTACATGAAAATGCGCACTAAAGTTATTTGCAACAGCTCTCTTGTCAGATTCACCCTCCACACTAACTGGTACGCTAATTTTTGGGTTGAGCTTTTTAACTTCCGTCCAAAAACCCGCGAAGTTTTTAGACGAAGCATGATGTGATATTACATTCATTTTAATCTTCTCCTGGTTATTTTGAACATATTTCAAGGCAGATTTAAAGTCCTTACGCGCTGTACGCATTTGATCGTAATAATATCCAGAACTAGGCCTACCATATGTATTCCACTGTAAAAATGTTTGCCTAGCCTGGATGTGATACTGTCTGACATAATAATTCCAACCTGTTATATAACGTTTTCTGTTATTACTACATGTATATGTGCGTTCAGCGGCAGTTTGTAAAACTTGAATTATATTACAGTAAAGCCTGTTAATTATACTTATATGTTCTACATCATTACATAAAATATTGCACTTACATGATAAGTTATACTCCTCTGACTGATATATTATACCTAGCTCCTCAGTACATAGTTCACAGTATTTATCACATTGTTCTTTACTCCTACAGCCCCACCTATACTTTAACTTATAATCAGTCCAACTATCTACTGTCAGTCTTTTACAAATAATGCTATTAATTCTTACCTCTATTACTAAAGGTAGGTGATCCGACAGATAGGCATCATATAATACGTATACGTCACTGACCGCTGACTCTATCTGACTCTATTAATCTTTACTTTCTATTAATGTTTATGCACTTTTATATTTTGAATACATGCAACATCGGTGGCGTAACTACAGGGTGGAAATCAGTGACGTAACTACAAATCGCCACGGGCCTCAAACTGAGGCCCCGTTCTGAGGGTTCATTTGAACTTTTCTGTGTTTTATCGGGAGCGTGAGCGTGAACAGTGTCACAAATTGGTGACATTTAAATAAAATATTATAGTATAGGATGCGGCCAGTATATTCTCAACGGCCCTACACCAAGAAATTTGTATAATAGTAGACAGTGTACCGCTATAGCCTTGCAAATTCAAACTCTATGCTATAACTGAGAATGAACAAAACCCTAAAATTCAATTAAGTATACTTGGCAAAAGTTCATTTCGAAATCCCTTACTCAGAGGACCCAGGGTTCGGCGTTCTTATTGTACAGTGAACCAACCAATCCGAGGCCTTAGTACGGGTGCTCTGATTGGCTGGCTCTAATGAACTAGCCAATCAAAGCGCCAAACGCAGTCTTATTTCGAATACTTAAAACGTAAAACAAACTCATTCTAAGCCCTCAGTAGTTACATTTGCATTTACTAAACTAACGAGTCATACAGGATATAGGCATTATCATAACAACATAATAACATTAGAAATACAATAAAAATATCAACTACATTAAGTGCCTATAATGAGTATTGATTGTAGAGATTTACAATCATGGCGTTACAATAGACAATCATTGTAGATAATTGTATGTGATAATATTTTATTACGCTATTCGTTTATAATTTTGTACAGGGACGGACTATTATGTTGCGGGGCCCGGTTGTGGAAGAAGTGGGCCCAATAATTGAAGTTTAATTTTGTTTAAAATTAGTATTAATTACAACCAAACTAGCTACTAGCTGTATTAATAGTACTAACGGTATTAATGGTATAAGTAATAAAAAACGATTACTATTGTTTAGCACTTTTGCAACCAATCTTTTTATTCATTGACTAGCGGCCCGTCCCGGCTTCGCACGGGGGGACTTAAGATTTTTTACATAGTTTTACGTTTTATTTATATTTATTCTCAGTTTTTTTTTAGCGACCTGCCCTCCGTTGTCGATGTCGCGTCTTAAGGTAACCGATTGAACAATTCAAAAGTTATCTAGAGCAAACTTTTACAAGGATTGAACCATTCATTAAAACGATTGTTATGGGTAAACTATAAAAGGTAGACATATGCTCTCGCGGACTTTTTTAAAAATAATGTTAAGATAAACAATTCATCTATAGAACATTTTTGTATAACTTTAACTATATGCTCAGCGCACGCCACGGAAGGCCTCAGAAACGATACTTTTCCCCCGTTTTTAAAACATTTTTGGTTACTGCTCCACAACTATAGGACCTAGCGTGATATTATATAGCCTATGTTACTTCTGAATAATGCAGCTTTCGAATGGTGAAAAAATTATTGCAATCGGTTCAGTAGTTTTTGAGTTTATTCATTACAAACATACAAAAATACAAATCTTTCCTCTTTATAATATGTATTAGTATAGATATAGATATAGAAGTATAGATGGAGTGTTAAGTTCTGATCTAGGTGCTCATTGCTTTATAGAGAATTTGGCTCGAATCGCAGTATCATTTGATGAACGAGATAGACTGAAATATTATCAAATCTATTTAACATTATAGGGGGCCCCAACATATTTTCGGGACCCAGAAAGTTGAAGGACCCAAAACTAATGAAATTCGTCTCTGCATACATACCTACTCACTTGTCGTTGTTTATTACTCTATCTCATATTCGGTATCACGCGATACAATTTTCCTTGTGAATTTTGTTAAGAGATAACACATAATATTATCTTAAATTGTGACCTAGTATATTATGTACTTACGTCATGTATGTGTGCAAGTAGATATACATAATGATACCGTGTAAGGTAGTTATGAGTAAATGCACAGTAGCGCTTTATTTACTTGGTTAGGCCATCTATGACTTTTTTTAAGGGGGGAAAATCATCGAATGACTGCTCCCGCCTGGGAGAGGCGGGAGGGAGTGTCAGACTCTTACTGACTAAAAACCACCCCGTTCCTTCTTCTGCATGTCGAGCCGGAGCCCCGGTAAATGTCTAACATGACCATTTATTTTTTGACTGAAATCGTGCCATTCGTTTATTTAAACTGTCAAACACCAAGCGGTCACCGGTGACCGCGACCTATTGTTCTTTAATTGTGTCTATAAATACGGTACTCGACGAGTTAAATTCAGTCAGGCATCTAGTAGCTAGATCCTATTATAGAACCTGTAAACACGAACTTTGTGCCCACAACAAAAAGGTTAACATTTAACATTACTAACTGCACAAAAATGTACGTACCTACTTAAAGTTTTTTCGACTGTAATTCGTCAAAAGTTAATTATGAGAGAGTTATGTATTGCTCTCACACACCTCTCAAGCCGTCTGAACGGTCGTCCCATAGTTTCGACTATTTAAATTTTCATGTGGCTTCCGAAAACGGGACAATTATGCCCATAATTAATTTAGGAGACAACGGGAACGTAATTGTAAAAAGTGACAGTCCCGTTCAAAACATCTATTTATGTTATATGTTTCTTATAATTACACATGCCTATTGTTTCGCCGATTTTCTATTAAACCCTAACGTTGACTGGGAGCGAATGCCATATGGCATCAATCTCCGCCTTACGTACCATTACTTGATTCTGTGTACATTAAAGTTTAAATGAAAAAATAAAATAAAACGGGACGTGCTCACGTTATCTATGTAGTAGAAAAATATGTGTCCTATTTCTAAAATAGCTTCTGAAAATGAACTGGTAGCTTAGCTGATATATTTTGCGGTGAACGCACATAACAAACTGGCTCAACTATGCGAGCTAAACCAAATTAACTTATGTTAGTTGGCTGTGGATGTTCGACTCGACAATTCACTGCTGAGCTACAGGTATCCTTTTTCTATTTGTTATAATCCCCAGGCGGTAGGAGATACCGCTTACCGGTTTTAAAGGTTCCAATTTATCAGAGAGCGGTCTTCGCCTGATATATGCTATAGTAATTTTTTTGAGGGGTGAAAATCATCCAATGACTTCTCCCGCCCGGGTCACCCGTGCTCGCCGCTCGTAGGCCCGTGCTTACGGTGTGGCCGGAGATCGTCTAGTGATCCCCGACGACGGAGTGTCTCTTGCGACGGCTTGGGCTTGAAGAGGTTCGTTTCCTCACGCGCTCCGTCTCCTTATTAGCTAGCATGACTGCTTCGCAGAAGGAGGAGACGATTTATAGCCTAGCAGCCTAGTTTAGGCCCGATTTCATCCAACGCTAAATGAATTTTTACTGGGGAACATCTTTGAACATTTGATAATTCTTCCATACTAATAACTGTCAATTATGTCAATCTTATTGTCCAGTTAATACTAACTGTTGATTGAATAATCGACCCTTAGTCGGTTTTAGCGACACCCGTGCGAAGAACTGTGACACAAATATTAAATTCTGCAATTCTATCTGTTCTCCTTGTTTTAAGCTATGTTGCTAAATGTAATTTAGATTTATTAGATCTAGTTCAATGTTATCTGCTAAAACTTAAATTCAGTCTAAAAATATTTCTTTAAATAAACTGTTTCTGTATTGGAATGTTTGCATGTGGATTTCATTTTCTCACTAACAAGATAGTCCACAATCGATACACTACTGAAAAGTAGATATTATATTTTAAATTCACTCTATAGTACAGACTGCCTCGTTGGCCGAGTGGTCGTAAGTGCGACTGCTGAGTAAGGAGTTTCGGGTTCGATTCCTGGGTCGGGCAAAGTATTACGGGGTTTAAAAAAAATCTCAGTAGTAGCACAGAGTCTCGAATTGTGCCCGGTATATGGCAATAGGCTCACCCTCTATTACTTTAGGGAACAGAGAGTATAGTTCCCTAAGATCGGAAAAGGAGGATCCTCCGACCAGGCGAGGTGATCGTGCCTGGCGGGCTTTCTGCCCAACAGTTGTTCGTTGGGATTTTCTATCCGTGTTTATTCGCTTGTAAACTTTGCATGTGCGATGTAGGATTCTTGTGACGTCATCCGTTGACATGTGGCATGCGTCGCCACATCACTCCCTCCCAAGACCGGAGGTCGATCCCGCTGAGACGGCTGTCGATGCTTGAGATGAGCGGTGCCAGAACCAGTGTAGAAAGTCCCTAGTTCCAGTGAGTCAGAACTGTGCCGCTGAGTGCCCAGTGAGTCGGGTGAGCGGTGCAGGGTTAAACTCTAGTGAGTCGGAGAGATGAGTTCGCAGTGTCCCACGGTGAGTCGGGGAAGAGATGCTGCGAGGGTAGGTGCGTAGTGGCTGGCGTCTGCATTGACGGGAGGAGATGTCCTTCAGAACCGTGTGCAGAAGTGCTGTGCCTAGACGCTGGTGAGGCCGTAGGGAAGAACCAGGCTGCACGACTTCGTTGCAAGTGATGGTGGTCCCTGATGAGGCCGAGGATACTGGTTGGCTGCGACTTGATTACCGCTCAGCGGAGAAATGATGAATGAGAGGGATGGCGATACGGATGACGGTGCTGCTAATCTGCTCCGTGAAGTGAAGGTTGCTTCCAATCTCGTCGGGGCCTCCACTTTAGGGAACAGAGAGTATAGTTCCCTAAGATCGGAAAAGGAGGATCCTCCGACCAGGCGAGGTGATCGTGCCTGGCGGGCTTTCTGCCCAACAGTTGTTCGTTGGGATTTTCTATCCGTGTTTATTCGCTTGTAAACTTTGCATGTGCGATGTAGGATTCTTGTGACGTCATCCGTTGACATGTGGCATGCGTCGCCACACATGAGACTCATAACATAAATAGTGAAAAGTGGGTGTTACATTGTACAGTGACATAATGGGCACCTCTGCCTACCCCTTCGGGGATAAAAGGCGTGATGTTATATTATGTCTATAGTACACTATAGAGTGAATTTACACCCAATGGGGTATACACACAGAAATATTAATTATATCTGTATACCCAATTTGGAGAACACAAGGTCAGCTTTATATTCTCCATGTATGATATCAATATCATACTTATATTTAGTAAAAAAAAATTGCATGGCAGTTTAACAGCTTAGTTTCAAAATTACAATTTTAAAATAGCTCAAGTATTTACCGTAAAATAAGCAAGAGGACGCTTCAAGGCAAATCCATTGCATGACATGTTAAACACTGTGACAATAGCCAGTTATTACAATAACAATGACCCATGAAAACCACTCACTTTAAAGACAATAATCCACCTTAATCCAACGGTATAAGATAGAAATTGTATAAACATGCAATTTACTGATAACCTTAGATGATATTGATAAGGAATCATACGATACTAGTTTATTGTTTTGTACGCAAATATATTCAGTCCCTTATCATTGTGTTTCCTCGTTTTATGAGTGGAAAGTGAATTTTATTGGACTGACTTTTATCTATGGTTAAGCTTGTAAATAAAATAAATAGTATTGTTTGTTATAAGTGCTATCAATACTGAATACCTTGCCTGGACAATATTTCCTACATGGTTAGTAACATAAAATAACATCATGCCTTTTATCTCCAGAGGGGTAGGCAGAGGTGCAAATTACGGCACTTAATGCCACTGTCTAATGTAACATAACATCACGTCTTTTATCCCCGAAGGGGTAGCCAGAGGTGCACATTACGGCACTTAATGCCACTGTATAATGTAACACCCACTTTTCACTATTTATGTTATGAGCCCCATATAATAGGAGGTGAGCCTATATTGCCATATACCGGGCACTATTCCAGACTCCATTCTACTACTGAGAATTTTTAAAAACCTGCAATATTCTCAATACAATTTTTCTGTTTTAAGGGCGAAAATCATCCAATGACTGCTCCCGCATTGGGTGAGGCGAGAAGTGCCACCAGACTAAAAACTACCGTTTCTATTCTTGCTCACAGCAATAGCCCGACAACCCGTTAAGCCTTTCATGGCTCCGTATCGGGTATACCAGTATACCAGTGCTGCTGGGCCCCATCTGTAGTGGTCTGATGGCTTTTTAGCGCGGAACACGACGCGAGACACCAATTGTCAATACACTATGATTGACACCAACAATTAGGTACTCCATAGGCTTTGTTGATACTGCCTCAAGATTATTGTTTAATTTCCTATTAGTTTTGCATACATCAATATATATACAACATGTAACTTAAATAACGCTGAACGCACATCCTGAAAATAGTTTGTTCAGAATCGTTAACTGAATCGATTTATATAATTTTTAGTATAGGTAAATTTTTATCCCAAAAACAATTAAAACTACGGAAATTATTGTCATATTAACATTATTAACCCTGTATTGTTAATACAAATCTAAATGGACCGTAAGTCAAAGCAATAAGACTTTTAAAATCGCAGTTTTATTTTTATTCATACAAATTCTATCATTCAATACAAAATAAAGAAAAATAAACCTTATGACAAGACCGGTAAAGATGCATATACATGTTAAATTAAAAATTTAGTGTATGTATTATGATTATAACACAATATTGTAATTGGGGTGTTTGAGGGTGTGCGTTAATTACGTTACATGTTGTATATTTGGTTATACCTAGACATATGAAATGATGAAATAAGGAAGGATGATGTAAAATTACCATTCTTCCTCACTACATTCCTACGTACCTATGTTCAAAATAATAAAATATGTAAAATAGAACACTTTGTATTTAGTAAAGTTCTTTACAATGCCTCGCATTTAAGGCGTAACAGCGCAACTATGATATTCACTTTCTCAATTCATATATGTATATGTATAGTGAATGTAATTGCTGCTGAAAATTTTTGTAGAATGTAAAGGAATTCTGTTACTGCTAGGAATGACGATAATATACTGTTCGAGGCCTGTGGCAAATACAACGAATTTTTTTAAGGGGGGAAAATCATCGTATGACTGTTCCCGCCTGGGTGAGGCGGGAGGGAGTGTCAGACTCTTACTGACTAAAAACCACCCCGTTCCTTCTCCTGCACTTCGAGCCGGAGCCCTGGTAACCCGTTAGGTTCTCCGCGACAAATGGGCCCACTTTGCCGATTAAAAGCTAGAAGTTCAGGTAGAAGCTTCTGGATGGGGCTCCTTTCAGCTGGGGGCCCGTATCATTTTGCTGATTTGCCGCCTTGTAGTTATGTCACTTACTGCTAATATGTAAGTATAAGATCATAACATAACATAATATCGCGCCTTTTATCCCTGAAGGGGTAGGCAGAGGTGCACATTATGCCACTACAATCTAACACTCATTTTTACTATTTGTGTTATGGGTCCCATGTAATAGGGGGTGACCCTATTGCCATATACCGAGCACAATTCAAGACTCCGAGCTTGAGAATTTTGCTGGAATCGAATCCATGACCCCTCGCCCAGCAGTAGCTCTTGCGACCCCTCGGTCAACGAAGCAGTCGGTCAAGTATAAGAAAAGGACATATTTTGTGTCAATCAAATAAATTTGATTTGATTTGATTTGATCTTGACTTGTTAAATTCTGGTTACATTGTATTTTCATGGAGATGTGTCCTGTATAAAAAATACTATAATAATATAGTTACACTGGTATGACGTGACTCAGTAATCTTCCCGACTCCATTGAGGAAAAAAATAAAAATTCAGTTGCAATAATGTTGTTTATAAGTTACTCACCTCTACAACTTTGTTCCAAAAAGGATGCATAACATAAACACTCAGAGGACTGGTGTCTATGGCCATGTACTGCAAAAAGAAACGAAATTCATTTGTTACAGTTAAAGTTAAGGGGCATTATCACAGAGTATAATTTTATTACACTAAATAAAATAATTCATTCATAAACTAAAAAGCGACTCTAACCCCCTCTTTTATGAAGTCAGTTAATTAATGTACTAAAACTTTCTTGAAAACAAAATCTTTCTCCATAACCACATCTAAATCATCACACAGTCGTCATAATCGCGCACATACATACACACACATGGACCAAACTGTTAACCTCCTTTTTTTTCGAAGACTATTAATGAAAGGTTGCACCCAAAACTATTCTTAGGTGGTTAGACGGTTAATACTTCAGGTGATTGGGCTGGCTACTACCTTGGTCAAAGGTTCAGCATTGGTATTCAACATGGTAATGCTGACAGTCTTTTGGGCACCCTACATCACAATAATGATGAGGATAACTTTTTTGAAGCCTTATGTTACTTTTTCTGCTATTGTAATAAATATTAAGGTGTAAATATTTTTTTTCTAATTATATTTTAATCATACTTTTATTTAGTTTATATCAATTCTTAGTTACATGAACTACTAATTACATATGTATGTATGTAAACTAAACAAAGAGACAAGGAAATTGCAAAAATAGCTATGTAGTAATTCATAAATTAAACAAAATATCCAATAAGACTAATTAAGTTAAATACTGTGAATTTTTAAAAATGAATATAACTAGTTTGTATTTAATACAAAGAACACCACCAGGAAATATATTCAATACATATATTTGGATGTTTATTAATAGTTCAAGGACAATACAAAAAGATTTACATGAAACTAGTTTTTATGTTCCAGTAATAAATGAGAATGGCCTAATAAGCCAATCAGATAAACATTGCCAAATGTCTTGAATTTAAAAAAAAGAACAACTGACCTCTTTTGGCACTGGCTGGACTACTTTATGTTATCTATGTGTGCCAAATGTTATGTAAAAAAATTATGTCAGGTTTGAAGGAATGTTATGGGCACAATATTTTTTTTTTTAGAATGAATGTATACATTTTATTTTTTATATGTTCATGCATAGGTACAAAACAAGTATTTAATAATTTGCAATGAAATACAGTAATTAATTTCGTACTTCACAATCAAATTAAAAACTGATAAGAAATTGAAACTAAGAATGATAGTAATAATTTTGTAATTATAAAAATGACTTGCACTTTCTACGCAAGAAAGCATCACAAATATTCTAGTTAAAACTTCTTAGAAATGAATCGTTTACTTTTTTTTAGCTACGTAAACACGAAACTAGAGCGGGTATTGTGTTTGCATGAATAAAATCGTTTCGTGTACAGCATATTGACCAGAAACAATGAAGCCAAACGCATAAATTATTAGAACATAAATAACTAATACGACTTAAGTTTTAAGCCATCAACATAATGCGGCAATAACACCGACAACTTCCTGGATATGCGCTGCGTAAAAAAATCAATATCTTTAAGGTTATATTATTAAATTACACCTCTAGAATCGTAAATAAAACCTTATTCCATAATCCTGCAATATAATGCAACACTATTTATAGCGGAAAACACTAATTCAATAAATAGAAACACGCATACCTTATAATTATCGAACCCTTCAAGGTGTTCGCGGCTGAGGTACTTGTAATTGAACATTTTCACTGTTTAAACTTATTCTACACGAATAAAATACTAAATTAAAAACGTATTAATTATTATAGATCAAGTTTTTGCACTTTACGTAATACATTTTAGGTGTATTTATAATTAAAAATTAAAAAAATAAACGAGTTTCCGATCACGACACTGTCGCGGTTTGATTACCGTTTTGACATTGGTTTGACAGATGTAGCAATAGCAAGGCGTGACCGATGACAGTTCTTCAGAACGCGAAAATTGCTAGCCTTGAAAACAAAAAAAAACTGAACTTGGCTTCGGAGAAAATACGATTCGAACTGTCGCCGCTTACAACATCAGTACAATAAGTTGATTATTAATAAAATCCAAGCAAGCACAGTAGTATTCTCGAATCGCGACTTGTTTTATCTTACAACTACTTATTTTGGAAGTATGATGTTATTGAACCATTCGATACCTAATACAAAGTTCCGAAATCAAGTTTGTGACCTTCAAGCACCGATACAAGTCATACAAGTTAAATCGTTTTTATATCGTATAGATAAAGCATACACAAAAATGTTTCCTAAGTAGGCCTTCAGCATAGGGTACAAAACGAAAATGGTAAAAATTACGAAAATCGTATAGTAGATAGTTCTCACCAATAGTTCAGCATTAAGGTATCACAAACTAAACTTAAAAAAATAGAAGACTCCATTTTGTGTTGCGTTTCTTAGTAATATTAGGCTTATTAGTTTTACAATCATAATTAGGTACCCGCCTAAAGCTAAGACAAAAAATATGGTTATTACGGCACCTAAAATATCTATTAAATTACTCAGATTACCTACTTGTATACATAAATAGGTATGTATAGTATCTATAAAAAGTTCGATTACTTCGATTACATTATTTTATAGCGCCTTGTGCATAAGTTAGAGCAATAAATTATGAGTTGTCTTATTGCTTTACTATATTTTAGGCACAATCCGCGACTGCTTTATGGCTACTGGTTTTATTTTACTACATATTTATACTTTAGTTCCATGACCGTTTGACAATCAATTATAAACTAATACATAGTTACAAGAATATAGATAGCTAGGTACCTGTACCTATTCTTAACATGCGATCGGAGAAAGAACTTCAATAGACCACGGATGCGCTACAAAGATGACTTGAAGAAGGTCACTAGCTGAACTGGCTACAAAGAGCTTAATGCAGATATTAATGGAGGATATTGAGGAACGCCTATATTAAAATGGTACCTAGAGAAGGGCTGAAAAATCTATGCTACAAAGTAAATGGATCAACAATCAAGAAGCGAGTACCTACTTAATTATTTAATAGCTTTTTTTTTGAGGGGTGTAAATCATCCAATGTTTTTTGCCGTCCGGGTGAAGCAAGAGCGTGAGTCAGTTTCTTACTGACTGAAAACCACCCGTTCCTACTCCTGCACTTCGAGCCGTTAAGTCCTCCGCGGCTCCGTATCGGCATCAGCCCTATTGGGCCAAATTCTGTCTGTGGTAGTCTGATGGCGCTTTAAGGTCGGGCGGCGAGTCACTCATGCTCGCTGTCCGCAGGTTCGTGCTGACGGTTAGTTACTTAGTAGCTAGGTGGGTAAATTTAATAGAGACCAATCTTCATCGTTCTCTGATAAAAGAAAATCCTAGACCCATGTGCCTAGCATACATAACATCGCGCCTGTCTTCCATGGGAGTAGGCAGAGACAATGGAACGTCAATTGCTACGGCTCTTACATACCTAAGTGTGGGAGAGCCATGTTTCGGCACGAATGGGCCGGCTGGACAGGATTATACCATGGCTACACAGAAAACCACCGTGAAAGTCTCCCCAATCCCTGAATCCCCAACAATCTTCAAATTCCTAATCTCCAAAAGGCCTGTAACCGACAATTACGTTCCAAGTAACGCTTTTGGTGTTCCAGGTGACCATTGGCGACGCCGATTGCTTACCACCAGGTGATCCTTCTGCTCGTTTACCGGCTTATCCCATAAAAAAATACCTCTTTTGCTTCCTTAACAGTCATCAGTCTTATTATCGAACCGTGAGATTATCGTAAACTCTCTTATTAGGGGAGTCCCATTTTAGTGGACTAACTGGACTCTGGACTGGAATGAGTTGTTAATGATAAAATAAATAAATAGGAAATTCATTACGCCACTTGTGTGCAATCCGGAAATGAAACTTGCAATCGTGATTCGTATGTGATAAGGCTACCTAATTATCTAGATATATCTACGTCGTTTAATAAGGCAGCCCTTGACTGAACTTACCTTCGCGATTCAAAGTCCAGTAGAAACCTATTTCGACCCGGAACTGCGGTACCGTGGGGCTCCGGTTGGGAGTAGAAGTAGGAACGGGGTGGTTTTTAGTCAGTAAGAGTCTGACACTCCCTCTCGCCTACCCAACGCAGGAGAAGTCATTATAAGACATACATGATATTCCTCCTTCAAAAAAAAAAAACAAAAGAACAGGTAGATCTGTGTATGTAGGTACGCAACGTTCCTACCTATTTACCACATTTATGAGAACTAACTCAGGAGGCCCCATTTTAATCGGTCCAATGCATAGATTTTAAAATAGATAATATGCAAATTATTTAGCTTATCATTATTTTGAATTTAGGTAGGTATGTTACATTGCGAAACATTTGTTTTATTTTGCGTCAACATAATAATGACGATGCTTTTCAGTTTTGGATGCGAAGATAATCTGATTGATAAGCCTTGCCATCAACTTTTTAGCAGGCGTTAAGATCGATGTACTTTTTTAAATTGGTAATGTTTAGTTATCTAAAGGGATTTTTTAAACTTTTTTCCTTAACCGCACTACAGCCGCTTCTAAGACTATTACGCAAGATATAATGTTGTATGACACGAAATATGGTGTATGATGTCACCGCATAAGTCCCCGATGTCGATGGCTGCACTATCGGAATGATAAGATTAAATTATTATAATAGAACAGAACAGATAACTAACGATATTGCAAAATAAATTGTCAAATGTATCGAAATTGATAGGTAGTGGACGTGAAACGAGTGAAAAATATCAGTGCTAGTGTATGAGTGAAGAAATTCACGGGTGGTCCTCTCGAAGTTTCCGTTTTAAACACAAAAAATGGAGAACGAAACCGAATACTATCAGAGTTACCCTGGAATATACTTTATGTCACGAAAAGGTAAAGGGAAAAAGAAGAAGAAAGGCAAATCAGGGAAAAAGACGAAAGACAACAACGGAGATAATAAAAGTGAATCAGAGACTTTGGAATCTGTAGAAGACCCAATCATGACTGATGAAAATGGCAGCGGGCCGGATGAAACAGAAGATGATTCTAACAAATCCGTGATATACCGTGCAAATGTCGATGAATCAGCTGATCTCAATGAAAACCGAATATCCACTGACGCCATGATGTCTGTGCCGCCGGAATACGAAACGGCACCTGAAAAAGTAAAATTCATAAATAATGAAGATGTAGAAATACTAGAAAGTAATGTAGACAAATTAAAAATTGAAGAAGAATCTATTTTTGAGAATGAAGAAAAGAAATATACGCGGATCAACACAAGAGCTTTACCGAAAGAAGCTACAACGTATGAATTAGAGACTTTTAATAAACATGCAATGATTATTTTTAATCAGAAGGAAATTGATGGACATCTACCTCGGCTTGGGACTGAAAAAGATGTTGAGGCTTTGACTAGAACCTTTTCCAATTATGGTTTTGAAGTGACACCACACAACAATTTGACCAAAGATGAATTATTTAAGGAATTGAAAACATGTAAGTAAATTTTTAATCCTCGGGAAAAGTGGTTTTTAGGGACTTCATTAATTTCATATTTATAGGGACTTGCTTTAATCATTTCAAACCTGATTTGGGTTTGCTTGTTAACATATGAAGGTCTACCTAATGGTTCTAGAAACTGTTAGTCTTACCCATTTGTACTAAAGTTAGTTTTAAGAAGTTTGTGCTAAACAGACATGCTGTAGGGGTCTGGGAGGGACAAATTACCCACCCTCCCTATTCTTCCCAATCCCTGAACCCCCAACGATCCTCAAATTGCTAATCCCCAAGAGGCTGGTAACGCACTTGTAACGCCACTGGTCTTCCGGGTGTCCATGGGCGACGCCGATTGCTTACCATCAGGTGATCCGTCTGCTCGTTTACCCAAAAATGTTATCATTTTTAAATCTCAGAAACAACACGTTCAAAATCAACAATCATCTGCCTGCCTGTATCCTAAGGTACTTGGGGTCTTCTTATCCATTCTTCTTCTTCTATCAGACGTGTTCAAAAAGCTGTTATTACCTAATTCAATAGACCAGGCTATAGGCATTTTAGAAATGTCTTTGTTTAGTCACTGTTCAGGTTAATTGAAGGTTTAGATGTTAGATTAGTCTCGTTACAGGGAGTGGTCGTATGAGGCACATTCTTGTTGATTGTTTTAATCACGTTTGAACTTGTTTCTGTCGCAAATAATTTTGCATTGTTTCTAGTAAAAGGTTTGGAAACAGATTATGTAGCTACTACTTAGGTAAATTTTTGACATCTTTTTCGTTTATGTCAGGAAAAATGGTGTTTTATATCAAAGTTATGCTCAAATCCTTAACTTATTGAAGTTCCTTAACCAATTGTGTGTGTGTCTAAACGTGGATCCACGCGAGATACAACGGAGTTTCTTTTGTGTCCGATATACGAGTATTTAAGTAGTTAATCGGCTCTTTCGATACCCGTAGTAGCAGATAATCTGCTAACTCGCTGTTTTTACCTTTTACTTTTATGTTATGTAAGATTTATTTTAGTACTTTATACTGTTAATTTATTTATAACGTTAAAATGAAAAATATTGTACTGAATAGTCTGAAACACAGGTTCAACCTAGTTCAGGCAAATAAGCTACTGAGCTCTAATCAAATCGTTAAGATACTATTCATGTAAATATGTCCCTTTTTATAAAATAAACAATTTATTTATTTATTTATTTATTATTTAAAACGTAGCGGTTTTGACAAACGTAGTTATTCTCCTCAGCCACACAGTTTGCATACCAATGTCAAAGCATTTCTTGCAAATTAAAAATAACTGCCGCGACCGCATTCCGAACTCTGATTGGCCGGCTCCAATAAACCAACCAACCAGAGAGCCGAACGCGATCTCGTTTCGATTACTTTAAACTTTAAACGTAAAATGATCTAAATAATATCGTACTAAGCCTTCAGACCTTCAGTGAACATCGAGACCTAATTTGAATACTTCATCATCATCAACAGCCGAAAGACGTCCTACGTGCTGGACAAAGGCCTATTGCCAAATTCCAAATTTGGATACGTAGCTTATTTAAAAATAAGAAAAAGAAAAAAAAATGCACAAGGTATGATGCATTTGTAAGATCAATTTTGAAGTAATAGCGAGTATTCCATTTATGAAAAAAACCCTATATTTAAAAACTAAAGATTAAAAAAAAACAATTATGAGTAACATAAACATTGACGTCAATAGGTAAGAAAGAGATAGCAAGATATTTGAACAACATCTCCACTGTTCATCATAATCAGTATTTTTTTAAATTGGTGATTAATTTTTATTGCACTGTTATCAATTTATTTACTTTTTAAAAGCTAATGAATGAGAATGATATGAAATACTTAGTAGATATTAAAAAACGCTATTGGGAAAGTACCTAGCGTACTATTTGTTTTTATGGACATCCCTGATGACTTTAGACTTAATCGCCGAAATTACCTAATTTACATCATCGTCATTAACAGCCTATAAGTGGCCACTGCTGACTATAAACCACTTCTCACACGGAGAAGGTTTGAGCATTAATCGCTACGCTTGCTCAACACGGGTTGGTAATTTCAAACTTATAATTTTAAATTATAAGCTTAGGTTTCCTCACATTTTAAGTGTGGGAGCGCCATGCTTCGGCACGAATGGGCCGACTCGACCGGAGTGAAACAACGTTGTGTTGTGTTTCGTCGTGTGAGTGAGGTAACCGGATGCCTAATTACCCTCCCCCCCTTTCCCCAATCCCTGAATCCCCGACAACCCTCAAATTCCTAATTCCAAAAGGCCGGTAACGCACTTGTAACGCCTCTGGTGTTCCAGGTGTCCATGGGCGACGCCGATTGCTTACCATCAGGTGATACGTCTGATCGTTTACCGGCTTATCCCATAAAAAAAAAATAAAACCTTCGTGTAACAAATACTTTTCTGAAAATCGCAACAATATCGGTGTAGCCAATCCCTAGGTAATCGAGCACAAACTTACATACACACATAAGTCAAACTGAGAACCAATTATTTTCTTTTTGAAGTTTGTTCATAAAAACGCGTTTTGTCTTTTACGTTCGATACTAGACTTTAAAAAATTCGGAGTCGCGGAGAACCTAACGGGTTACCGGGGCTCCGGCTCGACGTGCAGGAGAAGGAACGGGGTGATTTTTAGTCAGTAAGAGTCTGACACTCCCTCCCGCCTCACCCAGGCGGGAGCAGTCATTCGATGATTTTTCCCCTTAAAAAAAAGACTATAAAATAGACATTTATCGTCCTTTTTTACGTAATTTCAGTTAGCGAGAGAGATTTCACTGACTATGGCTGTGTGGCGGTGGCCATTTTGACACACGGCTCTAACAACGGTCTACTAAGGGCAAAAGACCAGCAGTACAGCGAGATCGAAGTCATCAACCACTTCAAAGACTCCTCCAAGCCCACGCTAGTGACTAAACCTAAGATTATTATCATACAGGTGAGTTTGAAGATGTAAAGGAATTTGGGTGCTGTTTGGGTAGTCTTAAGGGTTTATTTCGTGTGCAATATAACATCTATTGGGCCCGTGGCAAACTATGCAAGTGTTTTCTTTATCGCTCTAATAATATTATTTGGGTAGAATACTTATGTGGGTATATTTATGTGTGTAGTATACATATTACATAACAATTTTTTTTTGAATTGTGTTCTGCCTTCGAATCTACCACTGCATTTCTCTGAGCTTCCCTATCGTTGACTGTAAAATAATGCCTATAGGCATTAAGTCCGCCATTCACTGTTGTGTTTTGTGAAGAAGAAATAAATAAATAAATAAATAAATAAATATTATAAACTAGCGACCCGCCGCGCCTTGGCTACGCTGGCGGATAGACTTTGTTTTATACTATGTAGTGATGTGATAGTTTCTTTGTTTAAATATTTGTCCGCCAATCACGCTGAAACTACTGAACGGATTTGATGAAATTTGGTATACAAGCAGGGTGTAGGTTGACTTAGGTGATAGGATACTTTTTATCTCGATCAAAGGGATAAAACAAGCATCATATTCTACGCGGATGATGTCACAGGCAACAGTTGGTACCTGGTACGGTTATAATACGTAAAGAATTCTTCATGACTTATTTGCTATCAGCAGCTGTGGCTTTTTGTCCTCCTTACCTCCCATTAGCTATTTTAAACACAGACTTGACTGTTTTTATAATAACTATCGTGAGACATAATGAATTAACTAAAATCGCGGGTTACTCACGTGAATATACTGAGAAAAGCTCTACTAGTTTCGAACCACAGACAGACTTGACTATTCAAATTACAAACAACCTTTCAGTTTTAAGTTCTTTGTTGATATCTTTTTATATTCCAACCATTTTATATTCATACTAGCTTTTACCCGCGGCTTCGCTCGCGTTACAAAAGGATAAAAGTAACCTATGTGATATATACCAATACACACAGCGCCATCTATACTAATAATTTAATTTTCTCTCGAGGATATCAAATTTTTCCGGGATAAAAAGTACCCTATTATTTAATCCGGACTTCTAACTTCACGTCTGCAAAAAATCAAAGCAATCGGTTTAGTAGTTACGGCGTGAAAGTGGAACAAACAAACAAACAAACAAAGTCACTTTCCGATTTATAATATTATATAGTAAGGATAAGGATTATTTTATTTGCCTTACAATAGCATTTTTTTAGTTTCTTTTGTACTGATGACTCTATTTGTCATAGAAGACTTGTATCAGTTACCTTTTGGGAAAAACCTCCAAAGTTCTTTTTATATAGTTTTACTAGCGGACCCGACAGACGTTGTCCTGCTTATCCACTTGAATATATAAACAAAAATTCATTCAAATCAGTGCAGTCGTTTAGGATAAAATTAAATAACCTAAACATCGACTGCAGCGCCATCTGCCGGGCTGGTTTGTGAATCTAAACCATTCCCAGATCCCCTTGAACACACACAAAAAATTTCATCAAAATCGGTCCAGTCGTTTGAGAGAAGTTCAGTGACATACACACTCACAGAAGAATTATATTTATAAAGATTGATACATATCAGGCAATATGTCTCGATATTCTCTCATAACACAGTTTCTTTGATTCTTATCAGATAAAATTGGAACAGCTAATGATTTGTCAACCCCTCTGGGGATTGGATCCGGCCTTGATTGGTAATCCACCAATAGAGTGATGTTCCGATAGCCTATCGGATCATAGAGTAATTTCATTGCCAAACATTACTCATTCTATTACGTTTTATCAAAAACAAAAAGAACAAAGACCGAATTTGGCATTTTCTTTATTTCTAATCATGTTATGAGTCATATTCGTTTGTTTATGTTTTTTTTTGTATTGTATACCTACGTCTACGTGTGTGAATGCGGAACTTCGTACTTTTTGACGTAGTGTTTCATTGATGTGTAGGTACTTACAGTGTTGCAATATTTTTTTTTTTTTTTATGGCATAAGCCGGTAAGCGAGCAGACGGATCACCTGATGGTAAGCAATCGGCGTCGCTCATGGACACCTGGAACACTAGAGGCGTTACAAGTGCGTTACCGGCTTTTTGGGGATTAGGAGTTTGAGGATCGTTGGGGATTCAGGGATTGGGGAGATTGGGGAAGGGGAGGGTAATTGGGCATTCCGGTAACCTCACTCACACGACGAAACACAACGCAAGCGTTGCTTCACGTCGGTTTTCTTTGAGGCCGTGGTATCACTCCGGTCGAGCCGGCCCATTCGTGCCGAAGCATGGCTCTCCCACACTTAAAATATTGCATTTATGTTGAGTAATTTCATAATGTATGATGTTGTGGGTGTGGTTCATTATAGTTATACGTAGTTACGAAGATAAGTTGTATAGAAATGTGAATATTTCTTATTAATAAAAGTTTTCATAAAAATAAATAGTAAAGACTGCCTCATTGGCCGAGTGGTCGCAAGTGCGACTGCCGGGCAAGGGGTCTCGGGTTCAATTCCCGGGTCGGGCAAAGTATTACTTGGTTTTTAAAAAATTCTCCGTTGTAGCACGGAGTCTGGAATTGTGCCCGGTATATGGCAATAGGCTCCCCCCTTATTACATGCGACTCATAACATAAATAGTGAAAAGAGGGTGTTACATTGCACAGTGGCATAATGTGTACCTCTGCCTACCCCTTCGGTGATAAAAGGCGTGATGTTATGTTATGTTAATAAAAGTTTTTATATGGTTCAAATTATAACCGAAAAATGATATGCGGCTCGTCTGTTTTTAGTACTCCTTCTACATACTTACATCATATGCTGATGATATTATTGGTTGACTGTTGGTTTTTGAGAAGTACTTAAAGGTCCAGAACACAAAATAAGTTATACCAGCTTCTTCATACTTATGGAGTTACTATTCTAGTATTCAACTACCTAATCAATTAAATCCATCATACCAGGCATTTTTTAAGGGGGAAAATCATCGAATGGTTTCCCCCGCCTGCGTTAGACAGAAGGGAGTGTCAGACTTACTGACTAAAGCCACCCCGTTACTCCTGCTTCCTTCGAACCGGAGCCCCCGGTGACCCAGTGATTATTAGTGGCCTCCTTAGAAAAGGAAAAGCGACCTTAAATTATGCATAGAGGAGTTATTTTTAACAATTTAATATTTGTCTTTACAGTTAATCATTACTAACCGGAACTCCTCAAAATACCTCATTGATTGATGGAAATGAAATACCTCATTCCAGGCATGCCGTGGTACGAAGATCACGCAAGGTCTACCAGTGTTCCACGCTGGCAAGATCCGCAAAGACTTCGATGAAGAGGATCTGGAGCCTTACATCCTGCCTGTCGAGTCTGATCTCCTGATCCTGCATAGTTCTTATGTTGGCCGGGCTTCACACAGGTAATTATCATAATAACATTTTTGGAATTTACATGAATTCTATTAGGAGCAGATTTAATTACACCTTATAGTTTTTTTTTACAAAGGCATAGAATTGTTGATTAAATTTGTTCTTTTACCGGCTTAATATACCCATGTCTAGTTGTTACTATATTATGTCGTATTACTATCGCTGTATAAACATATAGTCCGATTACCACACTTAGAAAATTATTGAATTTTCAGTTCGAAAAGTGACAACAGATTTCCCATTTCTAATTTTAATTAACTTTCACTAATTATATCAAAATCAAAAAATTGTAAAACATAAGATAACGGGAGGGGGGCAAAATCATCCAATGACTTCTCCCGCCCGGGTGAGGCGAGAGGGAGTGTCAGACTCTTACTGACTAAAAACCACCCCGTTCCTACTCCTGCACTTCGAGCCGGAGCCCCGGCAACCCGTTAAGTCTTCCGCGGCTCCGTATCGGCATCAGCCCTTTTGGGCCCCGTCTGTGGTGGTCTGATGACTCTTTGAGGAGCGCGCGGAACGCGACGCGCAGTACGCTCGGGCCTGGTTCTGGTTGGGTGGCGAGTCACCAGTACTCGCCGTCCGCGCCGTCTGCATGCAGGCCCGTGCTTACGGTGGCAGTTGCCACTATAACAAATACCTACCAACAATTTTTTTCCAGAAATGAACTCTACGGCTCCTGGTTCATCCAGACATTATGCAAGAAGATAGACGGCCTCTCCCCAACGCAGGACCTTGAATCCATTCTCACTGAGGTCAAGAGGGAGGTGGCAATCGACAAACAACATGAGGAGTACAACAAAAGGACATTTGAAATGAACGTGAACAAGCAGATGCCAGTTTTGACATCCACTTTGATCAGAAAGCTGTTCCTGAAGAAGTTTGGGGAGAAAGGAAGAAAGGAGACGTATGTGGACCAGTCGAGAAGGCCCAGCGAGTCACAGCATGAAGTCCTGGATGCTGTCAATACTGTGGCAGTGCCCGTCACACCTTTGCTGGTTCAATTCGGACCTTGTTCTTGTTTTCTGGACCATTTCGTTTATATGAGGGATTGTTTGAGGTGAGTTTGTTAATCTGTGGTTAACTGTGTAGGCTATGGAGTGATCTTAGTTTCATGACTTTGACACCATGACGTCATACCACTAGCGAGGACGTAGGGATGAATATTACTGAAAGATAATTTATGGTATTAATTCTAAATGATTTGCTTCCTCACCGACGATAAAGTTAGCCCTATAATAAAATGAAAAATAAAATAAGCCTTTATTGCTATGGTTACAATTAACAAAAAATACAGTTGTAACCACCAACGTTGTAACAAAGAGGTAAGAAATAACTGAAACTTAAAAACTACTCGAACATAATCTCAGCATTCGGTTTCTCTCCTCTTACAGCTTGCCTTTCGACAAAGGCCTCCTCTACAGGTAGATAAATCAATTACATCTACTTCTTACCTATCAGTGGGTGGGTAACCTATCAGTAGGTAGTAGTTATTTTTTGCTTTTTAGTTTTGACTTTTTTTTGTTATTAGTTTTTGGTTTTTTGAAGTCGGTTTTTTAAACGCAGTTTTTATTTTATTGTTTGTTTGTTTGAACGCGCTAATCTCCGAAAATACTGGTCCGATTCAAAAAATTCTGTCTGTGTTGGATAGCCCATTTATCAAGGAAGGCTATAGGCTATAAAATATCACGCTACATTCAATAGGCGCCGAGCAGAGTGAGTGAAACCGAAAGGTAGTCTTATATATATAAAAGAAAGTCGTGTTAGTTACACTATTTATAACTCAAGAATGGCTAAATCGATTTGGATGAAAATTGGTGGGAAGGTTAGAACCAGGAGACGGACATAGGATACTTTTTACCCAATTCTTTTTTTTTACGTTTTACCGAAAATCAAGAACAGGAACGGGAAATATCGGGATTGCGCGTACAAAGTCGCGGGCAGAAGCTAGTTTTATTACCTCTATAAAATCGTTTCCTTCATTACAGGTACTTCGTCGAAGAAAATCCATGCGACGAGACTGCTCAAAACTTTTTGGACATTGCGAACACCTTCGAGGATGGCGTAGAATTCAACACTCCAAAGGACAAAATGTGTAAAGCTATAAGCAAGCATTTAATGAACAATGCCCGATCTAGCAAGTATTATAAATTCCTATATTTCTATCATTCCCAACAGAACTCTCAAGTACAAACTACACCGCCACAGCCGTACCAGTAAATAGCTCAAATTGTTTTAATTTTAATAATCTCTTATTAAATGTTTTTAATATTAAGACGTTTTTGTTTTTACTAACATTCGATATCACCGTCCTGTCCGAAGCTTAGCCCGTGGTACTGAAATCTTCTAAACTTGAATCTGGAACTAGACCAGAACTTAAGAATCAGTTCATCATGACTTTATGACCAATGATCTTCAGATAAAAGTGACCTGTGTTCAGCACCAAATCCACATATTTTGTGGTGAAAATAGCACAAAAAAAAATTATTTCGCACTTTCGACAACAGACTGTTTCAGCACAGTGGTTTCAGCGACGATTTTGTTTAATAGTATCATAGACAACAGACTTATGTTTTTTGCTGATTTTGTTAAATAATATCATAGACGATAGAGTTATGTTTTTTGCCCGTATCCACTCAGTAAAATAGACGTAAACTTATTTGAGTTGACTTGAGGTTTTCTAATCAGCAAAAACAACATCCCGGTCACATGGACAAAATGATTGTGATCTGCTAAAAAATTCTCCGAAATATTATTAACAAAGCTATGTAAAATATAATAATATTATTTTAGAACAGCTGTTGTTGCCATCTGCCACAACACTGGCTGGAAACAAATACCTTACAAAAAAGATAAAATAAAAAATAAACATAACCTATAAATATTTTTTATCAAATAAAACTGTGATAAGTGGGCCAAGGTTCATTCATCAAATAACCTATTTATTGCTCACTTCATCGTTCTAAATTCGATTTCAAATAATCACATTCCTACGTTCGTTGATAGATGAAACCAATATGGCTGTTTGCGCCCTTTTGCAATGCTTCAAATGTTTTTGGCCTATTCTTACGAGTTATAGAGCAGAGATGGAAAATCAAAGGCACACGTGTCATTGAAAAAAAAAGAAAATTGACACGCAACTTTATATTTTTGGTACAAGTGATTGTGATGTCTTTGGTGTTGCAGGTGTACTGTAGGTGGAAAATTAGTTAATTATTTACAGGCTATGCTGAACATCAAAGGGCCAATATAAATATTTGTTATAGTAGGTCCCTAGTACAAAATGTCAAAAGTATTTATAGACACAATAGGGTAGTTTCCAGGGTAAGAAAATTAAAAATCTAATTAGTCTGTTAGTGAGATAATGAAAAAACATTAGACAAGTATTTTTTTATTTAGTCGTATAAAGTTACAATACTTAAATAAAATGGATATAAGTTTAGGAGTAGGAGGTAGTTACGTCACAACGTGCTACATTTTGTTGCACGCTGTGACGTCACACGACATTAATCATAAATATATCGTCGAAAGCATTTAATTTTGCGAGAAAAGATAAAATCATCATCATCAACAGCCTATAAATGCCCACTGCTGAGCAAAGCCTCTTCTCACACGGAGAAGGTTAGAGCATTAATCACCACGCTTGCTCAATGCGGGTTGGCGATTACAAACTTATAATTAGAAATTATAAATCCAGGTTTCCTCACGATGTTTTTCCTTCACCGTTTGTCAGTGGTGTCTAAATAATCTTAGAAAGTACATATAACTCGGAAAAAGTCACATTGGTACTTGCCGTTGGTAGGTTTCGAACCCGCACCCTCATGCATGAGAAGTGGGCGTCTTAAACCTCCGCGCCACCACGACACCGATAAAATACGTGTCTAATATTTTAAAATAATCTACCAGACGGACATTAAAATAAAATTTAGGAAACTACCCTATTATTGTATTTATAAGCACAATTATTACCTCAATGAACCTTTCTTGATGATATTTATATACATAGGCTTTCTATCTCTGTTTAAGAGCTTACAATGTTATTGGAATATTTACCGTTATCGATTCGCGGTACGAGCAAATTAAAATCGGTTTCTGGATATCATATTTTAGCGATAGTGTGGGAAGTTCGATGGCTAACATATGTATGTTCGAAAGAGCATCTGTTCTGTGTGTCCTAATTCTATCTTACATTTTCCTTATCCATGTAATAGGTGTCGTGAATTTTGATAGATATATGTGTGTGCTTTTTATGGACAATAGAAAACTAGAAATTATTTTTAATTTAATCTTCTTTTAATGCTATCTTCTGTAACAAGAAACATGGACCTTAGAAACTTAGGAATATGTCCTAAAATCGCAATCAGGCATCGAAGGACGTAAAGCAGATTTCTTTATTCTTTCTGTGATGCCGATTCGGAGTTGCGGACAACCTAACGGATTACCGGGGCTCCGGCTCGACGTAAAGGAGAAGGAACGGTGTGGTTTTTAGTCAGTAAGAGTCTGACACTCCCTCCCGCCTCACCCAGGCGGGAGCAGTCATTCGATGATTTTACCCCCTAAAAAAAATGTTCCGAAATGGAGGTATGACCGGCTGACCATGATGATGATATCTTCTAGTTAATTTTGGTGCTGGAATCAAGATAGTTTGTGTTGCTGAGATGCATTGGGCGTTTGTCTCGATGCTTTTCTCGATCCCTACTGTAGATCCTGACCTCTGAGGAGTATAAGGCAACCCATAGTTAAATGAACTAGAATTATAGATCGTTACTTAGTCTGAACGGTTGATGTGATGGCTGGGCAACCAGCTGCCGTTCAATGTGTCGCGGGTTCGATTCCCCCACGGAACAAATCATGTGATCCACAGATTGTTGTTTCGGGTCTGGGTGGCATTGTGCATGTGAACTTGTATGTTTATGCACTCATGACATAGGAGAAAATCCAGATGTGGGGCAATGTATAAAAAAATCATCTTATTTCAGACTTTAAACGTCATCTATTTGTCTTCCCACTTACCTATGCAAATAACTGTAAAAGTTATGCACTTTCATGGTAAAGTGTTCCCATATATGTTTAAACAGTTCACTTATTACGCAAAATAGGTAGAGTACCAGTACAAGCAGGTTGGCTACCTTTTATTAAGTAAATCAGTTCCACCAGGATATTCTAGGTACCTACACATTTTGCATTGTAAATAGGTAGTCTTTTGTTTCGGTAACAACACAAGTCGATGTCTCTCTGATTTCTAAAAGGCTATGTGCTTTTGTTTACTTACCTAGTCTATTAAACATACGACCTTTTTTGACTATCTAAATAAAAAAAGACAATTAGTTAAAGTCAAAGTCAAAAACATTTATTTCAATTAGACCAGGAAGGCACTTTTGAACGTCAACAACAAAAATTTAGCAGTGAAGCTACTTGCTCATTCCAAGGTGTAGATTCCTATGGAGAAGAACGAACGTTACGTTTTTCTTACTATTGAGTGAGTGAAATCTCTGCCTGTTTGTTTAGGGAGAAAATTATTCAATGACTTCTCCGGCCTTGGTCGAGGTCGAGGTGTGAGGCAGTGTCTGACTCTTATTGACTTAAAACTATTCTGTTTTTACTCCCGCTACAACCCGGAACCCCAGATCTCTGCCTGCCTAAACTGATAAAATATTATAGGCAGTAATATTTATGAGGACTGAAGCTTGCTACGTATATGATTGTGATGTTTAGCAAATTAGTCTTATACAAGATATTACATACTTCAAAAGGAATTTTAATTAAAACCGCAGTATTAACACTAAAATCCTAATTAAACTTTGCAGTCTGAATATTTTAAGATGTAAATGAGATTTGTATTTGAGACTGAACAGTGGAACGAGGTGTGACGCTTCTAAACTGGACTATGTTTGTGAAATTGCTAAGTCAGGCATTCATGTCGCGGAGAACCTAACGGGTAACCGGGGTTCCGGCTCGACGTGCAGGAGAAGGAACGGGGTGGTTTTTAGTCAGTAAGAGTCTGACACTCCCTCCCGCCTCACCCAGGTGGGAGAAGTCATTCGATGATTTTCCCCCCTTAAAAAAAAAGTCAGGCATCATATTTAATCTTATAATTTAATAGGGAGCTTTTAAATGTCCATCTAGAAGGCAAATAATAATATGAGATACCTAAGTCTTATTTTTTATGCGATAAGCCCGGTATATGAGCAGACGGAGCACCTGATGGTAAGCCATCGGCGTCGCCCTTTTACACTCGGAACACCAGAGGCGTTACAATTGCGTTACCGGCCTTTTGGAGATTAGGAGTTTGAGGATTGTTAAGGATTCAGTGATTGAGCAGATTGGGGAAGGAGGTAGAGGGGATAATTAGGTTTCCGTTTCACTCACGAAACACACGCAAGCGTTGTTTCACGTCGGTTTTCTAGGAGGCTGTGGTAAGTACACTCCGGTCGGACCGGCCCGTTCGTGCCGAAGCATGGTTCTTCCATACTGTAAATTCTGGAATTAAAAACTTATTACGATGATACATTGATATAAAATATCGAAGCAATTTAATTGCAAGTACAAAACACTCAAAGGTATCAACGTAACAGACGCATTTAAGAGACGCAACTCGATACAAATAACTCTTTAATCTATTTTTTTTCTTTATCAAACTGACGGGCTCGATAATCGATCCTGTCCACACCTCTATAATTCGATGCAATGCAGCCAAGTTATGCACGTGCAAACACTTCGACGATTCATTTTTATTTTTAACCTAGACTAAATAAGATGTTAGTCAGATTTGTTTGATAGCGGTTAGAATTAAAACGTTAATTGTCCGTCTGATGAGCTCTGAGTTCATTATGCAAATAGATTCATCATAGACCGGATATTTCGGTTAGATTAATTTGGCCAATAGTTAGCATTTGTCTTAATGTTATGATCTGTGAATTTGATTGGCACTGGCGCTTGGCGGTGAGGTGGAGCTTTGTTGGGGCCGAATGAAATCTACGTCTTGTATGCTGCACCGATCCTGATCACATTTGGAGCCAGGAACTAGAGAAATAGCAGTATAAGTGTGGTTAACGAAGACCCAAGGACATTTTTTTTAAGAGGGGAAAATCATCGAAATGCCTCTCCCGCCTGTTCGAGCCGGAGCCCCGGCAACCCGTTAACTCCCACCGGCTGGTGCCTACCAAGAGACGGGCAGCAGAAGATATCTTTAAAATTTTGAATAAAGTGTGCGTGAGTCGAACGTTTTTGTTAAGCATTGGATATACAATCGATTTCGAAGTAAAAAATATGGTTTTTAGAATTTGTCTTTTTGTCTGTATGTATTTCCCAGTTAAGCTCAAAAAGTATTGCATAGATCTACTTCAAATTTTAAATGACTATAACTTATAGGTCGGGTCAACATATAGGCTACATATTATCACGCTATCACCTACGGAGAAGGAGCTGTGAATCGCTATTCTACATAACGAATATTAGGCAGAGTAAAACCGTAGACTAGACTTAGTGAAAAGTTTACCTGTCCAGTATACATAAGCCAAAGATCTAGACAGCTGACTAGCCGTGCTAATAACTAAGTCAAGGTAGCCGGCGCCGAGGTTCCGTCCATTACATCAACATACAAAAATGTGGGCGAGTTTGTATGTGACGTCAATCTTATGTGTTCCTGGTGCTGTCATTTAGAATTGTACTTAAAATACGCACGTAATAATGTTATGTGTGAAAGAACCATGCTTCGGCACGAATGGGCCGGCTCGACCGGAGTGTATTTACCACAGCCGAACAAAAGTTGGACGTGAAGCAACGCTTGTGTTGTGTTTTGTCGTGTGAGTGAGGTTACCGGAGATCCAATTACGAATCCTCAAATTCCTAAAGGGCCGGCAACGTAGGTACTTGTAACGCCTCTAGTGTTCCCCGGAACACACAATACACAGCCACGAGTGTCGTTGTTGTTTTATTGGTTGGTTCGTATTATATTATTTACTCATTTTGTTTCTGTGTATTTGGTGCATCATGCCTAATGCCAATTAAATTAATTTACAATCTTTCTTTCAACATTATCATAGCAAATAAATTATTATGTACCCGCGACGCGCTACTGTAACAGCGCGACAGTCGCCGCGTCGCGGGTCGCGAAATGCTGCTCATGAATATGAGCCTCTAGCATGGCTTGAAACTAGTCGAGTTCCTCGTCGAATTATTCATTCATTCATTCATATATGCTTTATTGTACACATTTATGTAGTTTAAAACAAATATTAATTACTACGTGAGTAAGCCGAAAACATAATAATTTATTTAGTATGTCTCACGAAAGTTACAATTATCATAGCAAGTTTTTCTCGTTTTCCATAATCCCCAAACTCCGTAACCGAATTTAGGATTTGACTTCGGGACGGTCATAAGTAGAGTACTTACTATCCACCTCACAGTGACTGGTCGCAACTTTACGCCATATACGAGTCCTTGATATGGGTAATAAATCTTCTCAATATTCAGCATAACTGAACTTAGCATAATTTTGGAAACACTCTTAGCCAATATTAGCTAAGTAAAGATGTCAACAAAACACTTTAAATTCCAAGATTAGCACAAGACAGTTAGTACATTGTAAACGGCTTCAAAGTACTAAATCTTGATGCATCACACCTGCATACTTTGTTTCCACTGACTCATACAGTACAGAATAACCACTGATCTTCAAACACCGTTTTGTTTAAGGAATAGAGTTTAATATCGTACAGCAAAGGTTGAGTAATTAAGACCTTTTGGTTTCGGTTGACTTGCAGTTTGGATCAAAAATATCTTATGATGTGGCCAATGAAATTGAGTAATTCGCTCTCGATCGTTCTCATTCTTCGATTGTAGCTACCTTGATAATACTTAGTTCATCAGTTACAGCATAGTTACAGTTTTTTTAAACGTGATCAAACACTCGTGTTTTTCTCCTATGTTGTAAGTAGGTATAGGATGCACACATTTAATATCTGCAGTTGCAAAAGCTACGGTGACTTCTAAACATCAGTTGGATCGTAAGTTTTGTTGCTGCCGTAATGCGGTAGTTGACAACTAGTCAAATTCAATACTTTTATCGAAACGCCAAAAACGATACTGAGTGCCACCAAGCACGAATAACTATCGCATTCGTAACGTTATAGTATCGAGCGCGTTCAGCGCTCTGATTGGCCGGCTCAAGTGAACCAACCAATCAGGGCGCTTACTCTTGAAACCAATCTCAATGTCAATGCAATTTCAATCCAATATGATCTCAATAATTATTAAATGTCAACACTATACAACCACAATCTTAGCTGTTACAATAGCATTCAGAGTACGGAATATAAAGACAAACTCAATACCATTTAGTTCATTCAATATCTACGCAATACGGATGCAATGGGCTCTAGTATTGCAACTCAAGAGTACGAAATTTCACAATACCAATGTCGATCGATCGGAATTGGATTCAAGAGTAAGCCCCCAGAACGCTTAACTCGCTCGATACTATTACGATACGAATGCGATAGTTACCTATTCGTGCTTGGCCCTCTGTTCTATGAATTTTGTACGAAATACCATCTTATGACGTCATCATATGTTTGCGTCAAATAGCACACTTATAATTATAAAAATTAAAAAACTGCGTTTAAAAAAACCGTCTTCAAAAACAAATGACAAACAAAAAGTAAAAACTAAAAAGGAAAAAAAAACTATTAGTGGTCATACGTACTTATAGCTTACACACCCACTGATAGGTTAGAAGTCGGTGCCAAAAGTTTTAAACCTAATTATTATATATTCATTAAAACCTTAATAGATACCTAACATTATTGAGCTGTTTACAATTTTATTATGGATTATACCAGCTGTGACTTTTGTCTACTTTATATTTTATTGTGGGTTTGTGGCACCGACTTCTAACCTATCAGTGGGTGTGTAAGCTATAAGTACGTATGACCACTAATAGTTTTTTTTTCCTTTTTAGTTTTTACTTTTTGTTTGTCATTTGTTTTTGAAGACGGTTTTTTAAACGCAGTTTTTTAATTTTATTTTATACTTTTTAGTTTAGTACTTTGATATATTATATTATACAAAACCCACATGGATGCAAAGTTTTCATCAATACACATTATGCAAGTTCAAACACCGGGTGGGTACTCTTAACCATTGAAGAGTCCCTTAGCTATCATACTACTTCGTCATTGGACCTTTAATGACCATCACCCATCTAGGTGTAAAGTCCTCATCAATACAAATTAATCAAACCCAAACACAAGGTAGCTAGTGTTAACCGTTGAGGAGTTCCCTCAACTATCGTACTACTTCATCATCAGACCCTTATTGTCAATTACACCCTACTCAGGTGTAAAGTCCTCATTAATACAAATTAATCAAACCCAAACACAAGGTAGCTACTGTTAACCGTTAAGGAGTTCCCTCAACTATCGTACTACTTCATCATCAGACCCTTATTGTCAATTACACCCCACTCAGGTGTAAAGTCCTCATCAATACAAATTAATCAAACCCAAACACAAAGTAGCTACTGTTAACCGTTGAGTTCCCTCAACTATCGTACTACTTCATCATCAGACCCTTATTGACAATTACACCCCACTCAGGTGTAAAGTCCTCATCAATACAAATTAATCAAACCCAAACACAAGGCAGCTACTGTTAACCGTTGAGGAGTTCCCTCAACTATCGTACTACTTCATCATCAGACCCTTATTGACAATTACACCCCACTCAGGTGTAAAGTCCTCATCAATACAAATTAATCAAACCCAAACACAAGGCAGCTACTGTTAACCGTTGAGGAGTTCCCTCAACTATCGTACTACTTCATCATCAGACCCTTATTGACAATTACACCCCACTCAGATGTAAAGTCCTCATCAATACAAATTAATCAAACCCAAACACAAGGTAGTTACTGTTAACCGTTGAGGAGTTCCCTCAACTGGCTCTCGGTTCCATCATCAGATCGGCTCCAGACCTTTATCAGATTGTAGTGGTTTTTAATACTTAATGAAAAAATTAACAAATGCCCTAGTCACCCCTATAATTTTTAAAAGTTCCCCTCGGTTTCCCTGGTCTTCCATCATCAGATCCTGATTTCCTTATCATGGGACCATTCTGGAACTATCTCCTTTCTAACAAAAAAAGAATTTTCAAAATCGGTTTATAAACAACGGAGATATCGGCGAACAAACATAAAAAAAAAAAAAAGCATATATACGGTCGAATTGAGAACCTCCTCCTTTTTTTGAAGTCGGTTAAAAAAAATTGCTAAAATAAATTGAAAATTAAGTAGGTATATGGGCAAATCAATGAATGAAAGTGTAACTATTTTTCGATATTTAATTCGACTGAACAATCAAAATAATCTATTTTTGACTTAGGAAACTACCCAATTAATGTTAACTTCTATGAAACATAAACGATGTAAGAAAGAAACAAAAAAAAATTTTTTTCAGCACCAGTAACGATGAACCATAAATAAAAAAGACAATAAAAGTGTAACCGTGGAAGTAAGACAAACATTGAGTTATAAAATTAAAACAGAAGAATCAAAACAGAGACGCTGAAAACATGCCTATGCTAAGTGTAAGCCAACTACCCACTCAGTGTAAGCCAGGCATACGAGTCACCCAGCACTGATTTTCAGTGGGCACCCCTGCAGTGACGAACGGATGGTAGCAACGTTTTATGGCTAATATTATTTTAGTTATTAAAATATGTAAAGTGTGATGTAACGTCTGATCGCTGATGATTGATTGTGTGATGCCAGCTACCCACTCAGTGTAAGCCAGGCATACGAGTCACCCAGCACTGATTTTCAGTGGGCACCCCTGCAGTGACGAACGGATGGTAGCAACGTTTTATGGCTAATATTATTTTAGTTATTAAAATATGTAAAGTGTGATGTAACGTCTGATCGCTGATGATTGATTGTGTGATGCCAGCTACCCACTCAGTGTAAGCCAGGCATACGAGTCACCCAGCACTGATTTTCAGTGGGCACCCCTGCAGTGACGAACTAGGGGTCGCAATACCGAATCATTTGACCAAAACCGGTATTTTCGGTATTGGCCCCAGACCAATACCGATATCCCGGTATTTTCGATATTTCCGATATTAACCTAAGTTAGTAAAGGAGAATGGCAGGTTTGTATGGAAGTTTTGTACCGCTATAAAATTTTGTATTAGTCATTGTTTTAACTAAGTGAATAGTCTGAACGATAGATATTTTTATTATGAAGTTTATAAAAAAATTACATATTTTTAGAACTTGGGGTTCAAAAGTTATTTCACTTTGAAAATGTGCAAAAGGTATGTTAAGGTGGTACCACACTTGACATTGCGTAGTCGCTTCATTTGTCCAAATATTTGTAGACTACGTACAAATGGCGTCCAAATAGTATCTCTATATGTAATGGCGTGCAAATATATAGCAAACAAAGAAGAATAAATCCTCCAAACATGTTCTTTTTTGGCCGAACACAACAAATACGCAACGTCAAGTGTAGAGCCACCGTAAGCAAAATATCTATTACAAATGACAGATGACAGTTAACTGAAAAATGTCAATGTGCTCTCATGTGGTTGTTTATCTACAAAAAACAAAAATCTAAAAATACTGCTCGCTACTCAAGTGACTATTACACTTTGTATTATTAGAAAGAAAGAAAGAAAGAAAAACCATTTATTTTGCTACGACACTCAACAAGAATTTAGAAACCCAAAAAATAACCTATGGTGCGTCGCAGCGCAAAAGGCAATTAGGAATGATCCTGTTAATTCAGCAAGCATGATGCACCTATAGAATTTAAAGAGTATGCCTCACAATCTTTTTCATTTCTTAGGTGCCTACGAAAATGCAAATTCCTAATGTAAGCGACTGTCATTGGGTAGAAGGCCTACATTTAGCAGTGGAAGTCTTGTGGCGGATATGATAAAACTAATGTCTCACTTCACCTTGAATCTTGCAGGTAGATAGTCTCAAGGGTCTCAAGTTAATTCGATTTAAACTTAGCTTAGCTCTTTGAGAAAGTATTTCTTCTGAAAACTGGTTGCTTAGCACGCATGTAAGGATTAATTTAACATTACCTCTCTCTTTAGTCATTATTTTTAAAAATTCCTACCTAGCATGGAAACACATAAACACACACACACACACACACACTCACACACGCGCGCGTGCACACACAGACACATCTACACACACACTCACTTATGTATAGTAGTTATATCTATTTTAATTTTATATATTATTTATTTGGTATGTAGGTATAGATAGTATTATATTGTATGTATTGTTTTAATTATTGTACACTAGACGACCCCCTTTTTCAAACTCCTGAATACTGGCTCCATCCAAAGGTTGTCTGGAAGAAATCGCATTCTGCGATAAGACCGCCCATTGTGCACATTCTTTTATGTTTGTTTTTTTATGTATGTTTTTATGGTGTACAATAAAGTGTAAATAAAAAAATAAAATAAATAATTTCTAATAAGTAAGTCAAATTAGTAGAATCATCAACATTTTCATCATTAAGTCTATAAGTGGCCACTGCTGACCGAAGCCTCTTCTCGCATGGAGGTTTGAGCATTAATCACCATACTAGCTCAATGTGGGTTGGTAATTCAAACTTATAATAAGAAATTATAAGCCCATGTTTCCTCACAATGTTTTCCTTCACCATTCGTCAGCGGTTTCTTTGTACTTTCTTAGATTATTGAATATACCAATAACTCGGAAAAAAGACACATTGGACAAAAGGTACTTTGCCGTTGGTAGGTTTCGAACCCGCACTCTCATGCATGAGAAGCGGGCTTCTTAAACCTCTGGGCCACCACATTACAACTAAAGAAAATGTAAAATGAAAATGAACATTTTTGGTATAAAACTAAAGCTATCTAAATTAAATATGGCATTTATTTTATAGATTGATTCTTAAAATCACTTTTATCAAGATGGAATATATAGTTACTTACTAGGTTAAAATAAAACAAATGTTTTATTTTGAAATACTTTTATTTCATTGTATTCAGGTTGTTTCTAGGAGTACTTCATCTAAAAAGAGAACAGGCCGTGTCATAGGTACAGCAGACATCAATTGCTGATATCTGTAAACAAGTAAGATAACTGTAAATAAAGTAAACAAAAGTACATTTTTTTCCTTTAGTTTTATATGTTATAATAATAAGTCTGATTCCCTATCTTAAAATGGAAAAGATAAAAATAAATATTTGATTACATTACTTCATTTTATAACATTTATTATAGTTATTCGTATAACACAGATCATAGGAGCTCAAACAGCATGCTAATTAATAAATTATAATTATAACATGAGTATAAACCTATTAGAAACCGCTTATATACTCCACATAGATACATAATTATGTAGGTACATTATATTGAGAATGCATACCTGTTGAAGCTTTGAGAGCCGAACAACATCATCCGGCCTCATCTGTTCTACAAATGGCAATGTTAAAGTGAGGCTTAGTCCATGTTTACATAATACATTACTTCCTGATAGTGAACACTGTGAGGTGGTATGTCAGGTTGTGGTTTTATAGTTTCGACTCTTGTACGGTCTCTCTCAGTCAGTATGGAACATGATCTTCATCATGGGAAGTAAGCTAAAATAAGTAATATTATTAGAATATGATATTGACTTTAGATTACACTGTATATAGATAATAGTATGGTTAAATTATGCTTTATTACCTCTTGTGGCTGAATCCAATCAAATACTATATGAGCCAGTCTTTACTCCTGTTTGTTGGCGCCTTCAATTAAAACCCTGCGTCACTTATCATTGCAATGAATCACCCATATACGACACAAACATGCCAGTGACCAATTTGTTTGCTGGACATACTTTCAGCAACATCCCGATACATTGCTAATTGCCAGCAAGCATTGCAAATATGGTCGGTAGGAGAGATCTAGAATAAAAAGAATAAAATGATACATTATGGGTAGATAACACTATGCGCCTTCTTTTATTCAGGCAACATGGTGACTTTCGATATGTTATGGGTAAACTAGGTACTTACATCTCTAGGATAAGTCCACATTGGGATATTGTTGACCACGTCTAATCTTCACTCTCATTTTCTAGAGCATGCCGTCTCATGTGCGACAAACTCTGAATGCAATTAATACACTGTAAATTCATCATCGCGACAAATAACAACACACTGCACAAAATAATGTAAATAAGTGTCTTTTCGCAATTGTCACAACAATGATGCCAATAATACCAATTTGGGCTACGGAGGAACGGTTGCCAAACTCAACGTATCACCAGATGAATAAAATAACTTCAAATTCAACAAACACATCATAACATCGCATTTGAAACAAACAGCAATGCGCCAGTATTGACAAATTAATTGTCAATGTCATCAAGACAAATGCCAGTTCAACATTGCCATAATATTCAAGTTTGTTAAAATGTTAATTATCATTAATAATCCATGTAAACGTAGATTTAGATTGGATGTAGATTTTTATATTTACTTATAAAAATGTTTGAAATGGAAAGGAAAATATTTCATTGATAGATATTAAAATAAATGAGTTTATGAAATAGCGAAATTCAATGTGCTCTGATTTCATCTTTACGCATGGCAACTTTGTAAACGTCAATCGCGGTTCGTTTTACGTATAGTGGATTGCTTTTTATCATTATTGAATATCAGTTTTTCTAGGGTTTCCCAAGTTTTAAAAATCTATTAAATATGCTAACATAACGTACTTAGGAGGTTCTATAATGCCCCAATTTTTTAATGACAAATCTTTTTTTAGCGAAGCGGTACAAAATCTGCCGTTCTCCTTTAGTATAATAAAGTTAGTTTACGGAGGAATAGTAAGTAGGTACCTAACCTAAATGAATTCATCTTCTAAATAAAACAAAATTTTCATTGACACGAGGTTTATTATTGTTGGCAATCACCCAGTTAGTTAGTACTTAGCAATAATTTACTAATGTTCCGTTTATTCCTTTATTACATACAATATCTTGAGGTAACTAGTTCAAATACTTTAATTAAATGTAGTTGACTAGGAAGTAGGATTCCTACTAGAAATCAGTTCTAAAAATAAAATGTTTATCAAACTTAAACATCTCACAACAGTCTCAACATAAACAAAACGAACCCAAAAATACACTTGTAATTAACTCTCATAAAACATAAAATTAATAAAATATTCTCATAAAACATAAAATTAACTCTGAGTATGGTTTACTAATCATGAAATAATATTCTGATTACCAAAATAACAAAAATTCTTAAATTAAATTCAGTGTTTTTTAATTATTTTACTAAAACCAAAAATACCGAATATCCCGGTTTTTGTGAAATGACTACCGGTATTAATTAGACCTAAATTTGGCCCGGTATTCCGGTATTTTCGAAATTCGGTATCCCGGTTTGCGACCCCTATGACGAACGGATGGTAGCAACGTTTTATGGCTAATATTATTTTAGTTATTAAAATATGTAAAGTGTGATGTAACCTTCTGATTGCTGATGACGATTTATTTTCTAAGGTCTATAAATATAAATAAACTAAAGTACCTAGTCTATCAATATCAATGAAACAAACCATTCATTCATAGTTTCAAGAAATTCATTGAAAACAATTTAGAAGCATGTGATTCAGCTTATAATGATACGCGGTCGGAAGCCATCGATGACGTCATTGTACATGTTTACCCTTCCAATCGAGAACAATATAATGACGTAATACTTATTAATATGCTTTATGACTTTTCATATCAATCTAGAGGAACTTATTTAGTTAATTAAATGCTTCACAACAATGAGAATACTGTGAAAAATCTTCATGGAGTGCCTTAACCTGGAGAAGATCATCATCATCAACAGCTTATAAGTGGCCACTACAAAGGCACCACAAACCACTCTTCTCACACGGAGAAGGTTTGAGCATTATAACCACCACGCTTGCTCAATGCGGGTTGGCGATTACAAACTTATAACTAGAAATTATAAGCCCACGTTTCCTCGCGATGTTTTCCTTCACCGTTTGTCAGTGGTGTCTAGATAATCTCAGAAAGTACCCATAACTCGGAAAAAGTCACGTTGTTACTTGCCGTTGGTAGGTTTCAAACCTGCACTGCTCAGAAGCGGGCGTCTTAAATCTCCGGGCCACCACGACGGGGGAAGATGAAGTGTAGACTCTGACTTGAAAACACACCTGTATCATTCTATTATATTATATTCTACTAGCTTTTACCCGCAGCTTCGCTCCCGTCACAAAAAGATAAAAAGTAGCCTATGTGACAAATACCAATACACACAGCGCCATCTATATCAATTCTTTTGTTTTCCCTCGGAAATATCAAATTTTTCCGAGATAAAAAGTACCCTATTATTCAATCCGGACTTCTAACTTTACGTCTGCAAAAATTCAAAGCAATCGGTTTAGTAGTTACGGCGTGAAAGCGGGACAAACGAACAAACAAACAAACTCACATTCCGATTTATAATATTAGTAAGGATTAGTAGGGATTGTATTCCTGTCTCACAACTAGGTACAAACGTTTCGGGAATAGTTTATTCTGAAAGTCTGCAGCAAGGTGCACGACCTCCGATGAGGTGGAAGTCTCCTCCGTATTCCATCTTGAAAGTATTCACACGCAATCACAACGCGCACCGTCACTTAGATTCTTATCAAACTGGGTGACCGCATCATCTCCAAGAATGCCGTCCTCACACCTGAGACTCAGTCGAAAGAGTGCAACTTCTGCCCTACACCCCATATATCATGCGTTAAAAATATTGAAACCAAAAATTACGTAAAAATAACAAGAATGTCGTAGTGGCCCGGAGGTTTAAGACGCTGGCTTCTCATGCTTGAGTTTGCGGGTTCGAAACCTACCAACGGCAAGTACCAATGTGACTTTTTCCGAGTTATATGTAGGTACTTTCTAAGATTATTTACACACCACTGACAAACGGTGAAGGAAAACATCGTGAGGAAACCTGGGCTTATTAATTTCTAATTATAAGTTTGTAATCGCCAACCCACATTGAGCAAGCGTGGTTAATGCTCAAACCTTCTCCGTGTGAGAAGAGGCTTTGCTCAGCTGTGGGCATTTATAGGCTGTTAACTCGTCGAGTACCGGTTTTATAGACACAATTAAAGAACAATAGGTCGCGGTCACCGGTGACCGCTTGGTGTTTGACAGTTTAATGACATGTTGATGACAAAGTGTATAATTTTGTACGAAAAATCGCGCTCCTAATATAAACTTCCGAACATACATTGTTCTAGCCTGGATTCCTCAAATGACACGTAAATGGGCGCACGATAACATTAATTAGTATTAATTAATTCCTAGAGCTTGGGTTCTGAGTCATTATTTAAATCTAGTCAGAACGACTCAGACTAGGTGACGCCATTTATTTAATTGATAAATGTCTGGATGAGACAAATAGTTAATTGCCTTTGGAAATCAGGATTATTTATTTCATTATGTAGTAAAGAAGTGGATCCAAGATGGCGCGACTGCGGTTTCCAGTGTAATTTTTTTTTATAACTTAAGATACTTAAGTATATATTTCATTTCTTAGTTCATTTGTTAATGATTGCGATGTTTATAGTAGAGTTTATTTTTATGTTCTTTGACAAATAAAAAGAAAAATATATGTAGCCGTATCGGCCAATAATTAGGCCTCCGGTAACCTCAATCACACGACGAAACGCAACGCAAGCGTTGTTTCAAGTCGGTTTTCTGTGAGGCCGTGGTATCACTCCGGTCGAGCCGGCCCATTTGTGCCGAAGCATGGCTCTCACACACTTACAAGTCGAAAAAAAAACTAATAATAGTAACATGAAATTCCACTTAAACTTAATAATCACTAGTGATGCAAAAACGCTCTTTATTTACGTTTCAAGTCTAGACTTTGCAACTTACAACCTACAGATAAAATAAGTAAATGTAATAATATTATTCGCAAAGCGTTTATGTCAGGATCATAAAAGCGTCAGATAAATCTGAAATTAATAGCGAAAATAGAAAGGAACAGTTAGTTTAGAACTGAATAGAGAACATACGGCTTTATAATTGAGACGTGCACACTGCATTAATGTGTTTGAAGCTGCAATGTAACTTAACATTAGACGATTAGCAGTCTATAAAAGTCAGTTCCTCTGACCTTTCTGAGGAATGCACTTACCAGACAGCACAGCCATCAGTTCCAGATGGAAATATATTATTTCTGTGTTTGACCGCAAATTTGAAGTTACAGCTTTGAGAAGCCGAGTAATAGAATTTGGAGACCGGCGATTTAATTTTTGATAGCCATACATTATTGACCATTTAATTATCGAGGCAAACGATTATTTTATTGTAAACGTGGCAACAGACTACAATTTTCTCCATGGTAAGCATACATTGCATAATTTAAGCACTATTTTCCTAAGTTGTAAAAGTAGTTGGTTGGTTGTTGTTGGTAAGGTGGAAGGAAAAAGACCACGTGTCCGATCACCTAGCCGATGGTGTGACCAAGTTACCAACTACACTGGACTCTTTGTTACAAAAGCCCTGAGAGAAGCCGAAAACAGGACAAGATGGAGGGAAATAACACAGAGAGCAATGAAAGCCTTTCGGGGGCACGACCTCCAGAAATGAAGCAAGCGATCGAGAAGAAGAAAAGTAACGTTCGGTTACAAAATTATATCCCGTATATTTAACTTCCAGAGAAAGTGTATCGCCGGCGTAGTGTAGCGAAACCTAGTTTGACCTTTAGGTCACCTTAGATTTATGATTAGCCGCGGTGCCATAACCTGACAGTTAGTTTCTAAAGGTCAACTTAGGTCAAATGCTATTAGTTAGTTATTTTAACGGATTCAGAGCGCTAATAGAGCTCATTGATGATTTTTTGACTACCATTTTGTTCTACTTTTTTTAGTCTCATTGCCTTATCTATGCTGCTGTGTGTTCAAATTCCACTGGCTTGCATTTGACTTGCATCGTCAATTCTGTATTGCGCAATTTTTTTTTTAATAATAACCTTGAGTTTTTTGTTTCAAATTAACATACCATAAACTAAGCTTCAAAACGTCATCGACAATCATACCAAAAAGTATTTATTCATACGTCAAGCAAAGTCGTAACGCACACTTGACCGGTTTTGAATTGCACAGATTAAAATACCGACGTGTATGCGTTTATTTTCACATTTCTAAATATATCCTCTTAGCTCACAGTCGAGGTATCTGGTAAAGCAGTTACCTAAAGGTGAAACGAAATCTGATAAATATTGATTTTAATTGAATTGTTTTTGTTTATTTAATGTTGCGACTGCCTCGTTGGCCGAGTAGTCGCAAGTGCGACTGCCGGGCAAGGGGTCTCGGGTTCGACCCACTGGGTTTTTAAAAAATTCTCAGTAGTAGCATGGAGTCTGGAATTGTGCCCGGTATATGGCAATAGGCTCACCCCCTATTACGTGGGACTCATAACATAATCGTGAAAAGTGGGTGTTACATTGTAGAGTGACATAATGTACACACGACTACACATCGAGCTTTACATAACCAGTATAAACTGAACGTTAAATGTGCGGAAAGATGATGCGACGCGACACCAGGTTAAACTGGTTTTGTATAGATTGATGTGTGGCCGTGTGTACACCTCTGCCTACCCCTTCGGGGATAAAAGGCGTGATGTTATGTTATGTAATCTTGTGACTAAACGTTACAAATCATGTTGTATGTATGTTGTGATTTTTGTAGTACGGTATGTTATGATGAAAGTTTACCACATCATTTCACATACCATGTGTGTCATCTTAGCATCCATACACTTTCTGCAATTGTCATTAGAACCTTATTGGTTCAGAGGGAATAGGGTATTTGTTAGAGATCGCGCATGCGTGCTTGCTTGCAAAAAAGGTGGGTACAGGTTCTGACCCATAGGTGGAAGTCCCTGAACGCCGGACGACACCTAACGCCGGACACTTATATTATCTCGATAACTAATAACGCGAGCGATTCTATTTTTAGTGGGAAGTCTCCCAGTGGCAGACAACTAAGATTTTTAGTAAAAATTGAAACGCTCCTGTTATCAGTTGTCTAGATAATCCAAGTGTCCGGCGTTAGGTGCCGTCCGGCGTTACGGGATGCCCCCCTACAACTATTTCAACAGCCAAAACTTTTGTCAGAATGGTGTAATGAAGTCAGTAAAATGCATTTGATACAATAACAAAACCGATTTTACTTATGCAAGTACGGTAAATCTTAAACAAACACCGACCCATTCGTTTACGATCAATCTTCAGAGAAAAATTCTTCAAAGGATTACCTGACAACTCAAGGATTGAGTTAATATGATTAGGTACATCAAAAACGATGCAGCAGCCATCTATAGGTACACGCCAGACGCCAGATGATAAATTAATTCTAATGCACGCATTGTAGTAATAATTCCCAATGGATATTTTATAGCACGTAAATTATTTTACATCTTTTAACAATACTTTAATCAATAGTAATAACTATACGTTGCCAATCAATCGTTATTTTCAGTAGAACGCGTGGGTGAACGCCTTAGCCTATATCATATTTAAAAAATTCCAACAATGTCAAGTGTTATCTGTGGTGCGTTCTTTAAAAGAATTTTATTTCATCTGTAGCGCTGTTTCGCGGTTTTTATTGCACGTTGTTTTGTGTTTATGATGTTTATTCCGAAAATTTTTGATTTTATATTACTATTGTGGTATAAATGTGTACTTTATCTATACACACACAATACATTATTATCATCATCAGCCCATTTGCGTCCTCTGCTGGACATTGGCTTCTCGAATAGCGTGCCATTGAGTTCCGTCTTCAGCTTTTCACATCTAACTACACTTTTTTAGTGTATCAGTTGTACTTCTTATATGGGATAAGCCTGTAAACGAGCAGACGGATCACCTGATGGTAAACAATCGACGTCGCCCATGGACACTCGGAACACCAGAGGCGTTACAAGTGCGTTACCGGCCTTTTGGGATTAGGAATTTGAGGATTGTTGGGGATTCAGGAATTGGGGAAAGAGGAGCGGGGGGGTAATTGGGCATCTGGTAACCTCACTTATACGATGAAACACAACACAACGTTGTTTCACGTCGGTCTTCTGTGAGGCCGTGGTATCACTTCCGTCGAGCCGGCCCATTCATGCCGAAGCATGGCTCTCCCACACTTAAAACACTCACTTTTCCCACGCTTGCCTAAGGGTGCGTCCAAATCGGGGAATATTCCGCGAATGTGCAGTTCGCGCGTGCATTTCAATATATTATTTATGCTAGCCATGCGTGCGTTGCACTAAAGACGTGCGCCAAACTATTGGAGTCACAGCTCACAAACAGCTCGCAAGCTGCTAATCCCTGCAACATAACAACTTGGTGGTAAATATGGAATTCCCATTTAGCATTAAAACTGCTATAACCATCCGATAACAACAATTAACAATGATAATAATTGTTCCGATATGGAAATGACCGCTACAGAGCGTTTCAATCGCACACCTTGTTTACAAATCGATAATATTATCCTCAAGCAATTTGGATTTTCAAATTGGAACAACTACTACCTATAAAAAGAAGATAAATAATATGTATCTTCATAAATTGCAGTTCAATAGTTCAATTAATTTGTCTGTGTTTATAAACAGCCAGACCCAATAACCATTTGTCGGAAGATTTTGGCTTCTGTAGAGGAAAAATGATTTTATTTATATAAAGAAACATTTTAGTAATATAGCCTCCTTCGAGACTTCCTCTTTAGATTACGTCATGTAGCGAAACTTTGTTGTAGTGGAGAGCATCAATGACTATTTCGATTAATGTATAAACAAGAAGTTACGCCAGCATATGCAGCGAACCGTAAGCACGGGCCTGCGGACGGCGAGCATGGGTAGCTCGCCGCCCGACCAGAACCAGACCGAATGTGCGGCGCGTCGCATTCCGTGCGCGCCTCAAAGAGCTATCTGACCACCACAGATGGGGCCCAATAGGGCTGAAGCCGATACGGAGCCGAGTTACCGGGGGTCCGGCTCGAGGTACAGGAGTAGGAATGGGGTGGTATTTAGTCAGAAAGAACACCCCCTCCCGCCTCACCCAGACGCGAGAAGTCATTCGATGATTTTCACCCCTTAAAAAAAGCATATGCAGAGAGGCACCTCGATAGGCATTTATATAATAACACGTAGGGTATTTTTTACCCTGGTATCACAAGCAAAGCCGTTGGTAGAAGCTAGTTACTAAATAAGTACAATACTGGCCAAACCTTGACAGCTATAACAGATTATGCGTCGCTGCATAACAATATTCATTCATAAAGGCCATATGGGGCCTGGCAGATCAATGGAAGCTTGATATTTATAATACTTGTACCAGGAGCATATAAATGAGCAAGAGGTGATGGATAAGGATATTATGGAGGTAATGTTTGTTTATTGGGACATAATGGTGCAATTGAGGACATTTGTATTCTCTTTATATATAGCCGGTGGTGACGACAGAGTTGAATATATGTATTTGTCAGCTCCCCTAATCTATCCGCGGGTACCGGGCCTTCCTTTGTATGAGCCGACTAACGGCCTAAATTAATCATCATCATCATCAACAGCCTATAAATGTCCACTGCTGAGCAAAGCCACTTCTCACACGGAGAAGATTTAAGCATTAATCACCACGCTTGCTCAATGCGGGTTGGCGGTTACAAACTTATAATTAGAAATTATAAGCCCAGGTTTCCTCACGATGTTTTCCTTCACCGTTTGTCAGTGGTGTCTTAATAATCTCAGAAAGTACATATAACTTGGAAAAAGTCACATTGGTACTTGCCGTTGCTAGGTTTCGAACCCTCGGAATGAGAAGCGAGCGTCTTAAACCTCTGGGCCACACAACCGTCCAATAACCTTCGTAATTTCACACCGGAATACTCCAAGATTCCTGTTTTCTCTTTTGAGGATGACCAGACGTTTTAACTAAGGATATTCGTAAATTCGTAAACAAAGCTCAAGTTATCAGAAACAGCGTGCGGGCTGTTTATTATTTCTTTCATGTCTGAAGTTCGACTGGATTGCGGCCATGACTTCGTGCACGTAGGCAATGGGTTTTACAATTTTAAAGATTAGAAGTTGAATATGTAAACTGGGTAAAATAATGACTTAATTAGGTACTAATGGAGTCTTTTTTTTTTGAGGGGGGAAAATCTTCTAATGACTTCTACCGCCTTGGGTTGGTGAGAGAGAGTGTCAGACTCTTGCTGACTAAAAACCACCCCGTTCCTACTCCAGCACTTCGAGGCGGAGCCCCGGCAACCCGGTAGACCGTTCGGCACCGTTTCGGGCATCAGCCCTACTGGGCCCTATCTATGGAGTACTAATGGAGTCTGAACTTGAACCGCCTTTGAGTTTTAGTACCAATTTTTTAAACTGAAATCTGGATATCGTTGTCGCCCGTCTTAACAAGCCTTCATAATGATTTAATGACAAAGGAAGGTATGTTGAGGGAGATATTTGAGAAATACAAATATTCCCAACAACAGTTGAGTGAGCACCTGCTTGTGGCCTCTGAGCTGATGGATTTGGTGAAGAACAACGCAGAAAGGTATGAATCCTTAACAAATAACCTAGAATGCAGTTGTGTGAATCAACCTCAGACCCCGGAGGCTTCACTTTTGCTACCTACTCAAGTTGCAATAAATACCCTACCAAATAATACAGCAAATTATAAAACACATGTCTACAGTGATGAATTAGGTTCTGGATTTGGCCAAATGCTGTATGGTCATCTTAATCAAAGTTTTATAAACAACAGTTACCACAACATGAGTTATAAAAAAATTATTAAACAAATAACTCATGCAGATTTAAATGAAAAGTCAGTTTTAGTTTTAATGTTAGGTAACAGCTTAGGAGTAACAAGAGGGGACATTGTGAACGGTGTGGACACCTTGTTGAACTTGAACATAGGGAAGATAATATTGTGTGCCTTCCCATATTCTAATACTTTACCACATTCTAAGAACAAATACATAGGTGTACTAAATAATACACTACACCAAATGACATGTCACAATGACAGACTTTTATTTTTTGACACTAATAAATTTATTAGTACTTTTGTTTTTACAAAGAAAGGTATACACCTTTCAAAAAAATGTCGACAAAAAATTGCTATGCTGATAGCATATAATATTAACACTGTTATACCTTGTATAACAGAAAATAGTTTTAAGGACGAATCTGTGTTGTCTAGAGTGTCTAACAGCACAGAGGCACATTTTAATTTAAGTTTAAACTAGATTTTAAGACAACAGAACATACCTTCATAAATCATATAAATAATAAGGTATATTCTGGCAAGGAAAAAGCACAGAACAATTATACACAGGGGCAGCACAATCTACAATTATTTTATATTAACATTCAGGGCTGCTCCTCAAAAGTCTTTGAATTAGAGATGTTTCTGGAAAAGACTAAATTAGATGTAATTTGTCTATCAGAACATTGGTTTAAGGAGGACCAACTAATATCTTTAAATTTAGATAATTACAATGTAGTTAGTAATTTCAGTAGAAAGCATATGTTACATGGTGGGTCCTTAATATTAGTAAAAAATAGTATTAAATCAAAAGGAAGGAAAGATATTGTAGCACTGTCAGTTGAACACACCATTGAGTTGTCCTGTGTTGAGCTAGATAGACATGTTATTGTCTGTGTGTATAGGCCACCTAACTATCAGAATCTTACAGTATTTGATTCTGTCATGGAGGATGTTTTAAGGAAGGTTTGTTCTAGTCACAAATCAGTAATTATATGTGGCGATTTTAATATTAATTTATTAGAAAATAGTACTAGTAGTATGGAATTGTTAAATTTATTTGGATCATTTAATTTGAAAAATGTTTTTTTAGAACCAACAAGGATAACATCTTCTACCGCCACCTGTATTGATAATATTTTCTGTAATTGTGACTACAAAGAAAAACATATTATAAATAGCTTGCCATCCGACCACTGTGGACTAATGGTTGCGTATAGCTCTTATTTACCTATCTTAAAAATTCAAATAAGATTTAGACAAATCACGTTCAAAAATCTGGAGAAATTGAGCAATTCTTTAGCTACTAAATTATGTATGAAAGTATTTGATACTAGTAATCCGAATAATTTCTACAACGATTTCTTTGAGATGTTAAACAAGGAATTTAACAATATTTTGCCAATAAAAAATAAAGATATTCATACCAAATTCGTATTTAGCGATTGGGCAACTGTAGGTATTCGTAAGAGTAGGGACAGACTTTTTGAACTTTATGGAATGAAACCGTACAAAAACGACCCCCAATTTCACCAGTATGTAACATCTTATTCAAAAACCTTTAGAATAGTATGCAGAGTCGCGAAACGTCTTTATATTAGTAATAAAATAAAATCGTCTGATGATAAGATAAAAACTACTTGGAAAGTTATACACCACGAGACTGGTAGGAAAAGATTAAGAAACTCAGAATTTAATTTAAATACCGAAAGGGGACAGATTTCATCAAACGTAGATGTAGCCCAGGAGTTTGAACATTTTTTTACTAACATTCCTATTAAAACAACTGAACATTTAAAGTCATCAGCAAACCTATCTGTAACTTTGCTTAAGAACAACATAGAATCATGTCTATACGACTTTAGTTTTCGATATACGAATCCTCTAGAAATTATAAAAGTTTTTAAAGAAATCAAGACCAAATCTACGGAGGATCTTTGGGGCTTATCGGTAATAGTTTGCAAGTCACTTATCCAAACTGTAGCGCCATATCTGGCTGTGATTTTCAATAAATGTATAGATGACGGTGTTTTCCCTGACCTAATGAAATATAGTAAGGTTATCCCACTATTTAAAAGTGGTGACACTAAAGAACCTAACAACTATAGGCCAGTGTCTGTTTTGCCGGTTCTCAGCAAAGTCTTTGAAAAGTTGATGCTGTCTCGGATGCTTCATCATTTTAATAAACATTCCATCTTTCACCAACAACAATACGGTTTCACTAAAGGTCGTTGTACAACTGACGCCGGTGTCACTTTGATTAAGGAAATATTTGGTGCTTGGGAGGAAGCACAGGATGCTATTGGTGTCTTTTGTGACCTCTCAAAAGCATTTGATTGCGTTGACCACGAGACACTTTTGCTGAAATTAGATCACTACGGGATAAGAAACTCTGCGCTCCGTCTTATGAGATCTTATTTAGAAGAGAGACAGTTAAAGGTTCATGTTAACGGTATTAACTCGCAGGGCTCTGGGATGAATATGGGCGTTCCTCAAGGTTCAATATTGGGTCCCTTTCTCTTTTTAGTCTATATAAATGATTTGCCATTTATATTTAAAAATGAACCACGAATGGTGCTTTTTGCAGATGATACATCATTAATTTTTAAAATAGATCGACGTACAAATAATCTTGACGACGTAAACAGCTCCATTCTTCAAGTGTATAATTGGTTCACCATTAATAATCTAGCACTTAATGAGAAAAAAACAAAATGTATTAAATTCAGTTTACCAAACGTGCGTAGTAACGATAGTGATATTGTTTTGAACGGTCAAAAGTTAGAATTTGTCGACGAGACAGTATTTTTAGGCATTACGTTAGACAATAGGCTACAATGGGGTCCGCATATAAAGGCGCTTTCGGGGAGATTGAGCTCAGCTGCTTTTGCAGTTAGACAGATTAGACAGCTCACGGACGTAGATACAGCTAGGCTTGTCTATTTTAGTTATTTCCACAGCATTATGTCGTACGGCATTTTGTTGTGGGGTCGAGCTGCAGAAATAGAATCAATATTTATTCTACAAAAGCGGGCTATCCGAGCAATATATAACTTACGCCGTTGCGAATCGCTGAGAGAATTGTTTAAAACGATAAATATTTTAACGGTGCCCTGTCAATATATATGAAAATATAATGTATGTAAGGAAAAATAGGCAATTGTTTGAAAAAAGAAGCGATAGACACAATTTTAATACTAGAGGCAAAAATAAGTTAGCTATACCGCAATTCAGACTGTCCAAAGTACAGAAATCCTTTATGGGGTTAGGTATTAAATGCTATAATAAAATACCAAATAGCATACTAGATCTCAGTGAAAGTAAATTTAAAACATATATTAAGCGCGAATTATGTAATCAAGCCTACTACACACTGACAGATTATCTTGAAGATAAGAATGCTTGGCAGCATGTTGGTTCGGCTCCACTGGACAATACTCAAATGTAGTCAGTAGCTAAATTCCAATAGTAGGTATTTTAATACAAAATTTAACACTTTAATTCTAAGGTAGACAATCTAGTTTCCTTATGGCATCGAGCATTTCTTTATTGAAACAAAGAGTTTCCTTTTCTTGTATAGAAGCACTAATTCTATGGATTGTCAGTATGCATATGTGAGCACCATGTTGGACTTTAAGTTAATTTTTATTTATTTATTTTTTTTTTAATTTTTGTAAGTTATTAGTATAATGCGTCAAGCGTGTCTTTGCATTGTTCTTACATATGCGTACAGTATTGAAATATGTATCAGAGACATTGTAGAACATACTTTTTTTAAAAAGAGTAACGAATGGAGTTTCTTGCTCGTTCTTCTCCATTCGAATCTACTTTTTGGAATGAGCACCTAGCTTCACCTAGTTTCACTGACGGACTGACTGACAGACTATTATTTATTTTGTATTTGTTGACGTTTCAAAAGCACCAAACTATGGTTTAATTGAAATAAATGCTTTGACTTTGACTTTGACTTTGACTTTGCCCATAGAAATACGCCACCCAAAAGTTAGTTTTCTCATTTGTATATTTTTATTATCAAAACACATACTTAATGTGTTTATTAGTTTCACCTAACTATGAAACTATCTAGGTACTTATTTTATTTTTAACATCGAGTGTATAGTTTCGTTACATTTTCGTTGTTAACAATTAATTATATTTAAATGAATTAAACGAAAGTATCTATCATTGATGTCATGGTGGCTCGGATGTTTAAGCCGCTTCTCATGCATGGGAGTGTTGGTTCGAAACCTGCCAACGGCAAGTACCAATATGACTTTTACCGAGTTATATGTACTTTCTAAGATTATTAAGACACCACTGACAAACGGTGAAGGAAACCATAGTGAGGAAACTTGGGCTTATAATTTCTAATTGTAAGTTTGAAATTGCCAACCCGCATTGAGCAAGCGTGGTGATAAATGCTCAAACCTTTTCCGTGCGAGAAAAGGCTTTGCTCAGCAGTGGGCATTTATAGACTGTTGGTCTATTTAACTATCAATTCGTCAATTTTTAAGGGATACCTAGTTCCCTTAATCGAGTGGCGCAATTCAACGAGTTGAGCAACATTAATATTACTTTTGTTGACAAAGTATTAATAAACAAAATTCCTTCAATTGAAAAGGGTTGACATATCATTATTTATGACACAGACGTGACCAAATGATCATCTGTTTCATAAATCAATTAAAGCTTAAACAAAACAAAACAAATAAATACCAAGTACTCGTTTATTTTTTGAATGGAATAATTAAACGAATCGGTATGACGTAGATTTGTGACTGAGTATTTTATGTGAATATTTTTAGCTACTGATTCATTCAAGAGATAATTTTAATTCATAAACAACGGACTGTATTCTTGTTGACTGCCTCGTTGGCTGAATCGTCGCAAGTGCGTCTGTTAGGCATGGGGTCCCGGGTTCGAATCCCGGGTTAAACTGTCAAACACCACGAGGACACCCGTGACCGCAAGGCGCAACCTATTGTTCTTTAATTGTGTCTATAATGACGGTACTCAAAGGGATAAGCAATGAATTGCTGGGTTTGTAAAAAAATCTCAGTAGTAGCACGGAGTCTGGAACTGTGCCCGATATATGACAGTAGGCTCACCCTCTATTACATGGGACTCATAACATAAATAGTGAAAAGTGGGTGTTACATTGTACAGTGCCATTAAGTGATGAAATGCGCACCTCTGCCTACACTTTCGGGGTTAAAAGCGTGGTGTTTTGTTATTGTTAATGTATTCTTGTATTTTTTACGGTTTTGACGAATTTTACGTATTACGAAGACTATGTCTGTTTTTGTGTCTGTTTGTCATCAAACTTAGACAGTTAAAAGAAACAGTAAAGTGAAGGGTCATACATAAAATTGACATGTTTTTTGAGAGAATGGTACGGCGCCGTTCGTGCGCGAGATCCACTCGCACTTGGCTGTTTTTGAGCTCGTGGTACTACTGGGAATTTTGATAATGATAATACATTTATTGTAGGTACCTACGTAATTTGTTTGATATGGGTATTAAAATGGGGGCGTGTTGACTTGTTGACTATTTAACATTATACCAAACCGTAGACTTACGTATTCAACTATTCAGTAAACAGGAAAAATGTTAAAGAAATTAATATTAAAACTGTTGAAGAATTACTTAATTGCACAGCCTGGGCGGTGGCTGGACAGCATCCTATAACATAACATCACGCCTTTTATCCTCGAAGGGGTAGGCAGAGGGGCACATTATACCACTGTACAATGTGACACCCACTTTTCACTATTAATGTTATGAGTCCCTATGTAATAGTCCCATGTAATAGGGGGTGTGCCTATTGCCATATACCGGGCACAGTTCCAGACTCCGTGCTACTACTGACAATTTTTAAAAAACCCAGTAAAACTTTGCCCGACCAGGGAATCGAACCCGAGACCCCTTGCCCGGCAGTCGCACTTACGACCACTCGGCCAACGAGGCAGTCTTAATATTAAAACTGTTGAAGAATTAATGAATTGCACAGCCTGGGCAGTGGCTGGACAGCATCCCATATATGTAAAACTAGCTTTTACCCGCGGCTTCGCTCGCGTCACAAAAGGATAAAAAGTAGCCTATATGACATATACCAATACACACAGCGCCATCTATACCAATAATTTCGTTTTCCATCGAGAATATCAAATTTTTCCGGGATAAAAAGTACCCTATTATTTAATCCAGACTTCTAAGTTTACATCTGCAAAAATTCAAAGCAATCGTTTTAGTAGTTACGGCGTGAAAGCGGAACAAACAAACAAACTCACTTTCCGATTTATAATATTAGTAAGGATGAACAATAACAATTCCAGATTCCGTACGAAATAAAAAAATAACTTCAATATTTTTGTCCTACTCACCGACACCCCTTGACTAATGACTACAAACGAAGTCGAACACTATAAAAAATATAGACGATTTTCTAAGACTGACAGTTTATGTACGTGTTTAACCACATCAAAGGAAGTAGGCCTAGACCAACCATAATTTTATTCTAGACGGAAATTAGGTCTCACCACAGTTTTGCGTATTCCAGTTTTTGTGTACTTTTTTATTTTAAAGTTTTAACACGTTGTCCCGCTCGGTATCTTGGATTTTATCCAGTGACGTGGTTGCGTTTACAAACACGTTATAATTTTATAATACTAGCTTTTACCCGCGTATTCCTGTTTTATCTCATGGGAGTATTTAATCGGGATAAAAAGTCCTATCACCTAAGTCAACCCATACCCTGCCTGTATACCAAATTTCATCAAAACCCGTCCTGTAGTTTCAGCGTGATTGACGGATAGACATCCAAACAAAGAAACTTTCACATTTATAATATTAGTTTGATACAGAACCGAAACAACAATTTGTAGGTTAACTAAAAATCGCGGGTTACTCACGTGAATATACTGAGAAAAGCTCTACTAGTTTCGAACCACAGAGGGGTTCTGAACTAGTAGAGAGTTTTTTTTAAGGGGCGAAAATCATCGAATGAGTGCTCCCGCCTGGGTGAGGCAGGAGGGAGTGTAAGACTCTTACTGACTAAAACCACTCCGTTCCTTCTCTTGCACTTCGAGCCGGAGCTCCGGTAACCCGTTAGGTTCTCCGCGACGAACTAGTAGAGAGTAGAGTAGTACCTACCTTTAATTTAGTTTGTCTCACGATAGTTATTATAAAAAATTGTAGATTGTTGTCGACAAGTAGAAACGGAAAACAAGGTGAATTCATGTGTCATGTTCGGTTCCCGCACGGAACAACTCTTTGTGTGATCCACAGATTGTTGTTTGTTGTTCCGGGTCTGGGTCTCATATGTCACAAACAAGGGGCAACGTTTAAAAAAATCTATGAAATGAAATATTAATGATGAAATATGGGTGATACAAAATTAGTCATCATTTCTAATGCTACTTATGGCAATGGGTTTTGTAAAATAAGACATCGTCTTCAAAGTTTTATTGAAAAATTGATTTTTAACAGTATGTTTTGTGACTTCGACCTTGCAGAGGACATTTAATTCGAGATCGGGATCTTTGATGAATGTGGCAATGGATTGTCAATACGATCGTTTTGTTTCAATTTTGTCAAAGTGGTTTACACTGCGAAATCTATTTCTACTAGTAACTAAGGAGTACTTTTGAGCCACAAAGGGGCTCTTCCTTATGAGCAGCGTGCTCATGTGCGTCCTGTTTTTAAAATTATCTCCGTCCTGTTTTTAAAAAATACAGCGAGGTGTTGCGGTTGTGGAGGACAACGAGCATTGGGGTGCGGAGCGGAGGACAGCGGGCTAGTGCTGTGCGGATTGCGGAGGCAACAGTTAATGCTACAGCATCGACATCTGATTCGTTATCTTCAGCTTCAAGTAGAGAAAGACATAAATGGTCTTTCTGAAAGATCGATTGTAACTAAGCGTATAAATGCGCGATTCCAAAAGTAGGCTCCGCTGTGCTCCTTTTCAGTTCCGCTTCAGTGGAAATACTGACCACTTTTCACTGCTCTTCACCGCTCGTCTCTGCCCAGCTCCGCGTCAGTGGAAACGCTTTTGATAATTGTAAATAAATTCTAATTACGCACAAAATTTACTTAGTTAATATTGTGACCACTTAAATTATTGTTTACGACGTAGGTACTCAAGAAAGTGTTTCACGAGGTAACCATAATTAATTGAATATGTCTTACAAGAGCTATAAGTAATCTAATACAAAAATATAAATATGTTCACTTAAACAAACAGGTAAACCTCAAATTATACACCATTAATTAAACAAATTCCAATAAATGTAATTTTGAACAACACTTTGATTTTGACCTAATTTTATTTCGCAGTAAATAAAATACAATACATACCTAATACCTATATAACTACATAGCAACATTAATAGTATAAAGAGGAAAAATTCGGTTGGTTATTTGCCTCGAATTGGCTCCAAACCTACTGGACCAATTTGAACATTTCCTCGACCATCAAGAACCTTAGTTTTCCGAGAATGACATCATGCCAATTGCTAATTTTATCATACTGTGAGAAATTATAGAATCGTGACGCCCTTAATATCTTTAAGTACCAAAGACTTTTAGAAAAGAGTGTGGGTGTCTTCAAGGTCCGCGTGAATAGGTTGCTTATGAGACGACGCGCTTCATCGTAGACCGCATCATCGCTTACCACCAGACGAGATAGAAGTCAAACGTCGGCCCATCAAACATGTATATAAAAAAGAGTGCAGTACTCCTTTTTAGACGCACTTGTGTCTTCTCTAGTATTTTAGGTGTCCATGGGCGTCGCTGATCGGTTACCATCAAGTGATCCGTCTGCTCGTATGCCTCCTTCCAGTAAACAGGTCTACGCAGGCGCATTATATACAAATAAGTAGTTAAGTGTGGGAGAGCCATGTGTCGGGACGAATGGGCCGGCTCGACCGGAGTGCTACCACGGCCTCACAGAAAAACGATGTGAAGCAACGCTTGCGTTGTGTTTTGTCGTGTCAGTGAGGTTACCGGAGGCCCAATTACTCCCTTTCCCTCCCCTAATCCCTGAATTCCCAACGATCTTCAAACTCCTAAACCCCAAAAGGCCGGTAACGCATTTGTAACGCCTATGGTGTTCCAGGTGTCCATGGGCGACGCCGATGGCTTACCATCAGGTGATCGGTCTGCTCGTTAGCCGACTTACGCCGTAAAAAAGTATGCAAGAAAATTCCTCGATCTGTTCAAATAGTAGAGAAGTATATCATTGTGAGGTAAATAATTCCAGTTATTTGTGAATACGTTAACCATCTCTTATAACGACTTTGATTGGCCTTATTTTGGTATGCGTCATGTTTTCAGGGCTGTTTCAGTATTATTGTCTAAAGAATGTTTTTTTTTATGGCATAAGCCGGTAAACGACCAGACGGATCACCTGATGGTAAGCAATCGGCGTCGCCCATGGACACCTGGAACACCAGAGGCGTTACAAGTGCTTTACCGGCCTTTTGGGGATTAGGAGTTTGAGGGTCCTATGGGATTTAGGAATTGGGGATATTGGGGAAGGGGAGGGTAATTGGGCCTCCGGTAACCTCACTCACACGACGAAACACAACGCAAGTGTTGCTTCACGTCGGTTTTCTGTGAGGCCGTGGTATCACCATCAAATTAATCAACATCTTGTCAACCAAAAGATGTCCGCTGCCTTAAGTAAGGCGACAGAAAGTGTCAGACTCCTACTGACTAAAAACTAACCCCGTTACTTCAGATTCGAGTCGGAGTCCCCGGTAACCCGTTAGGTCATTCGCAAAGCGGCTACGGCATCGATATTTAGTCGTCAATAGACGAGTTATTTCACAGAATTTATTATTTGTCTATACAGTTTATCATTACTAAACGGAACACAGTAATTAATTAGTAGGAATTTTACAAAGTTACAGGGAAAATTAGAAGGAAACTGATTTATTTCTAGTTACCTTAAAATAATTTAATCTTAAATTAAACAGACACGTGTAACATTGTCATCTTGTGGTTTGAGTGTTGCCATATATAAAAAAAAACTGGTGACTGGGTGTCTGACAGACGACGCATAGCCGCTAGATTAAATATAATTCCAAACTCCGTGTTATTATTACAAATTCTAAGAATCACCGAAAAAACCATAATAAATATATGTAAGTATAGGAGAACCAGCTTCGATATCCCTCAATCCCCAAATTCACTTTTAACACCTCTAGTGTTGTGTGTTTTCATGGGCGGCACCGATTGCTTACCATCAGGTGATCTGTCTGCTCGTTTGCCGGCGTATGCCATAACAAAAGTATAGTTGTCCCGATCCAATGGCAACCATTTGATCGAGATATAACTAGAGGTAACATCATAACATCACGCCTTTTATACCCAAAGGGGTAGGCACATTACGGCACTTAATGCCACTGTACATAGTAACATCCACTTTTCACTATTTATGATACGAGTTCCATGTAATAGGGGGAGAGTCTATTGCCATATACCGGGCACAATTCTAGACTCCGTGTTACTACTGAAGATTATTTTAAAAACTTAGTATTACTTTGCCCTACCTGGGAATCGAACCCCCTTGCCCGGCAGTCGCACTTACGACCGCTCGACCAACGAGGCAGTATAAGTATTTGTGTTTATTAATAATTCATGTATTTGTCAACGGCTAATTGTCAAATAAATGTTATTTCTTTCAATTAGTTTAAATTAAAAAAGAAAGTAAAGAGTAAACCCTAACTTCGGAGTCTTTGGAAATGTACACACGTACGAAAACCTTGAGGTTGATGTATTTATGTTATTGTGGAGTTCATTTCGCGAATAAGGTTACTGGGGCGTGATAATTTGGAGTAAGATCTCCTGGAAGACACCGCAATTGTATTTTCGTAAAATGATTCAAAATTTTCGTGAGTAACATGATAATTTAGAACGTCTTTTTTATTTGATTACTGCGATCCACAAATTGTCGTTTCGGAACTTCCGAATGTGAGAATGATGTGTATGTGTATTCATAAGAAGTATTATATTTCTAAATACACCTACAGCACAGGAGAAAAGACGACTGCTAATACTACTTGTCTTTTTGAATAAAAATTTCAAATTTCGTGCCGCCCATATGTTTGTTTCTTAACCCTAGAAAGATAATCTTATTTTGACCTACGGTAAAGATAATCATACGTCTTTGAGACGTATTCGCATTTATAAGTGCATATGGGACAAGTTTCTATAAACCGCCTTTTAAAAAGTTATTAAATCATTAGTTTAAAGTTTTCTCCGACAAATAAAAACATAATTACAATAAGAAAATGAATATAATTTTAAAATATAACGAAATTTTGTAAGCCTCTTACAAAATAACTAAAAAATATTAACTCTTCCTTTGTTGAATAATTGTGTGAATATTAAGTTTAATTTCACAGTTTTTTTTACTTAATATTATGGAATAAGAACTAATTAAGAGCTTCTTATAAAAAAATAACAAGTTTTAAGTGTTAATCACATGTAGATACAGCCTTTACATATATCAGTTTTTTGTTCACCACAAATGCTTTTATTGCATTTATAACATATCATTATCATAAAATAAGAAGGATGTCCCTTCTCATTTTTGACGGACAATACGCACATTAACTCTTCTTTTTGTTTCCTGGTTCTTCATTATCATCTAAATTATTAATTCTAGGTAGCAACTTGGATATTTACACGGCCATGTCTTTTAAGAGTAGGAGCTTCTGATCTTTTCTCCATCCAAGGTGACATAAGTTCAGCGTTGGTCCATTGCACTATTTCATTATAATCTCATCAGTTATAAATAATTGAGAGCCTAAAGCAGCCAAATAAATATTTTTACACGTCGCACGTGTAGGCCTTCTAGAAGTTCGTACTATGTTTATATTTATAGTTCTTCTTCTATTTTGACCCTTAATTGCAATGTTTGTTTCTCCCGCACAGTATACGTTGAGTTGGAATAATAATCGTTACAAAAATTTGAAGTTGAATCTTGGTTTAGTAAACATGACAGAGTTGATGGTACCTGCAATTCTTCCGATGTTGACCCAGCAACTTCGTCAACCAATTCACTGTTCAATCAACTGACCAATCTCATCTTCACTGTTCTCCAATATTTTTACAATTTGGTTATAATCAAGGGCCCTGCGTCCAGTCATTGCAATAGATTCCCAAAATCACCTAACATATAAAAAAAACGGCAAATAAAACGAACTATTACTACAGGGAATGAGGTTCAAAAGTTACACAAAGGATAATCATACGTCTCTCGAACGTACGCCATACCCGTAACTACGTAAATATTGTACTTACTAGGGCGACATAACCGTCTCGCGTAAGGTCTGCCCGGCCACTGGGATAACCTAGAAGGACAGAGCGCTACGATGCGAAATAAATAAGATATAGCAATATTTGTGTCGGTCATGCGTCTCAAAGACGTAGATTATCTTTCTAGGGTTAAGATTTAAAAGGTTAAACCTTCCTTGGACTTCCACTAAGGATTTCAAGACCAAAATTAGCCAATTAGTTCAGTCGTGCCCGAGTTTTAGCGAGACTAACAAAACTCATTTTTATTTATATAAATAAATTGAGCAGAGTACAATATATTTTGCCACGACTCCTACTCTTCTGGTATGTATCATAACTTCATAAGCGTAGACTAAGAAACTAAGTACGTATTGTCTAACAGAAATAGAGCAGCAGCGTCCTCTAATTGATATTGAACTGTAGGAGGCCCATAGTCTAATAGTGAAGCCTCCACACCTATGTCGCCACCACATGTACCTACGTCAGCCACCGACTGGCTTGGTAGCCAAGAGCCAATAGGCTCCGGGACGATTCCCCGCTACCGGTGGTTGTGTGCGCGTCGCGTGAAATAGACTCAGTCTATAAACAAATCTTTCACGGTCTTGTTGTGATAAATCACTACATAGTATATAACAAAGTCCCTTTCCGCCGTCTGTCTGACCCTATGTATGCTTAGATCTTTAACATTAGGTACGCAACGGATTTTGATGCGGTTTTTTTTAATAGATAGTGTGATTCTTAAGGAAGGTTTATATGTAGGTATACAAGGTAATACAAGCATATTGCACCCGTACGAAGACGGGGCGGGTGGCTAGTATCTAATAATTCAGCTCCATCAAAACCTAATTTAACAAGTTAGTTGCCATGCGAATAACGATGCAATAGTTTTTAAATGTTTAATATTAGAGCCTGGGAAATCTGGGAATTTATTTCGCGTTCGATATTTATAAAGCAGGTGAAGAAGTGTGGGAAAATCCCGCCAGGTACACTATCTATCACCTGTAATTTATACACGTTCGGGAATTTGGGATTTTATTTGTTGTGATACTTGTGCGGGGGTTTTTACCAGAATCACCATTGTTATAGCTGCTATATAAGGTATACAGAGATATTTTTAGATTTGAGTTTTCCGGAATAGGTTTCACACCTGAGTGTGTTATGTGTGTATGTAAATTAAGTATATACATCCACGTCACAGGAGAAATAGTAGATTATGTTTAAAAAATGACAATGTAACTATTAGTTATTCATGTCCCTGGGACGCGCCGGACTTCAATGTTCCGGTGTTTTCATGGTTGTATCTACTGTAGATCCTGGCCTATATAAGTTGCAGCGGTTTCGGGAGGTTGTGGTGGGCTTGTCACAATATTAAAAAACTTTACTGCTGTACAAAAATGAAACGACAATCATTGCAAGCAAACAGGTCGGTACACTAAATATTTTTAAGATCCACACTTTCGTTTAATACCCCAGCACTAACCTTTCTTCCAGCCCATCAAGTGTTTACGAGTCTTTAAATTTTAACGATCCTTTTTTGTTTCGGCGCCGAACTCAATTCCCGTAGTCGTAAAGAATAATTTAGAGATGTGGTCACATTCACAATATCTGGTGTTAAAACTTGAGTTATTTTTGTATTGAATTGAGGACCTTGGGTTCAAAGTAATTGAGTTCATTTTATGTAGGTGAAGGTTATATTAAGCCCTGTGTTTGGAATGTTTATCTAGTTTAATGTGTTTATTGTTGACACTTATATCTTGTTTCTATTGGATCTATATATAGTAAAAAGTTGGAAAAATTCGTTGTGCGGTATAAACATTGTTGTTCCAGAACTAGGTGTGTATTAAAACTAGTTATTTTGGATACACACTTAGTTCTGTTCTTTTCAAAGTCAAAGTCAAAGCATTTTTTTAGATTAATCCTTAGATAGGCACTTTTGAAATGACATATTAATTCTGGAGATAGCTTAATTTGAATTGAAGGATAGATAGATCCGCCATGTCATTGGTTGTTAAAAATAATTTCGACCAATGACAGGTTAGAATGCAATCAAGCTCGATTTAAAAGTTCAGATTAACAGTTACAGAATAGCCTGTTTTTTGAGGGGAGAAAATCATCCAATGAATTTTTCCGCCTTAGGTTAGGCAAAAGGCAGTGTTCTGACACTGTCTGGGAGTCTGCTCTTACTGACTAAAAACCATCCCGTTCCTACTCCTCCTCTTGGCGCCGGAGCGCCGGCAACCCGGTAGACCTTCCGCGGTTCCGTATCAGGCATCAGCCTTACTGGCCCCCATCTGTGGTGGTCTTTGAGGCGCGCGCTGAAATAGCCTATCTGGCTGGTGGCTCCTATTGGTTACAGTTAATTGAGTTTCGATGAATCTTGACTACCCTTGAACTCTATTTACCTCAGAACCACGCGTGTATGTGTCCAGACGTCCAGAATAACTGCATGAATGTGCGGTCACATGCGTCATAAGTATTTGGAATATCAAACAAAACTCACATTCCTTGACTACGTTCCTTTATACCGTCGCTAGCCGTCGGTTTGGCAACAAAACTAAACTCGTTAACCGACATCAGGTGAAACGACATATTTAAGAGCTATTGTAAATGCAATAATTCATTTTCAGCTCAAAACACCGACGATTTACAGTTTCAGCGACAAGACATACTATGTAGACTAGTTATTGGAGTGTCAGTTTTTCATGCGCTCCTATCTCCTAAACTACTGCTTCAATTTTAATGATGCTTTTACAAAAATGTAAGCCATTTTCTGACCTATATTTCTGTGTTTGTTTCATAAAAATCGGGTCAACAGTTTTTGAGTTATAAGGATTTTTGTGAGAGCAATACGAAATTTTTTTAAGTTTTACAGCTCCTGAAGTGCTGTAAATTTTAAGTAATAGATTGCGGCATGAAAATTATGGACAAATAACGTCAAGATTATGAAGGTTAAGCACTTAATTACGTTTTATATAATAATGCACATAACAGGTAGCTACGAACGTATTAATTCAAGGTCAAAAAGAAAAGGAATGAGTACATAAAAACTAAAGAGATTGTTTTTATTTTCGGAAATCTTCAGATTTAATGTGTTTACCTAAATGCCGAGCAATGTATCTCCAGTTTGGTTATTGAGCCTTTCTTATTGAAGCGTCTGGTATTAGGGCTCGCTAGTCGTTGTACGGCAATACAATCACGTAGTATTATTTGGGGCTAGAAAATTGACAAGCAATGGATGAAATCTATATATATAAAAATGAAACCCGTTTCCCGTTGTCACGCCATAACTTGAGAACGGCTAGACCACTTTGGCTGATCTTTTTTTGTTGTATTTGTTATTGTCAGAAGAAGGTTCTTGCGATAGAAATCGGAACGGGAGAAAACGGGATTACGCGTACGAAGTCGCGGGCAGTACTAGCGGGTGTACAATATATTTATTTTGTTACTCTCTGCATTACGTTCCGGAAATAAAGGTGTGATGTTATATTACGAGAGCATTCGATCAATCTATTTAAAGCTGTTACGTTCATTTCGTTCATTCACAGTCGTATAATAAGCTTTTTATAGGCATTTGAGTCATGCGTTATGACCGGCTATAGAACCCAAATCTGGATACTTCTTTTACTAAATAGAGGGGACAACGAGATGGGTCACCTGAGATAACCATTACGTAGCATCGGTGTCGATACCCGCAACACCAGAGACGTTGCGTGTGCGTTAGTGGCCTTTGGGGAGGATTGGGTCTCCGGTAACCTCACTCACACGGTGAAACACAATGTAAGAGTTGTTTCCACCATCCACCACCATCGATATATAACAGACTACCTAAACATTTACTCGAAACCAGGGAAATCAATGTGTTTAAAGTAGAACTGAATAAATTTCTAGTAAAAAAGGCATACTATTCGATAAAAGAATATTTAACAAACATTGTCATAATATGACTACAGAAATATTGACATATTGTTATTTTTATTGTATTTTTATTTCTTGACATTGATTAATATTGTATAATTATGACTTACCTATTTGATATTGTATTTTTCTTTACCTCTATTCATTTTTAAGTATGTTGTTGTGCTTTAGTAATAACTTGTAAAGTGTTGACTGAACTCATAACTAATAAAATTGCTGTAATCTGGAACTCGTCAATTGTAATTTATGAATAATAATTGCATGCCTTGATTGGTGGAACATGATGAACTGCGCATTCATCTAACATCTTGAAATGCATCTAAATGTACTGTGTTCAGCAATAAAGATATATTTGATTTGATTTGATTTGATTTCACGTCGGTTTTCTGTGGGGCCGTGGTATCATATCGTTTGATTCACTCGCCCATTTATCCCGAAGCTTGGCTGTTTTACGTGAATAAAATAAATTATTCTGTTTTAATTGGCGGGCGTTGGTCTATTCGGGATTTTCTGGCTTTTCCCACAAGACAATTTTTTTACAAACAGGAAAATATATTTTAGCTTCTGTTTTTTTATGACCCACGAAAATATTTATGCAAGAGTCACTCATAGATAATGATGGTTTTAAAAAATAATTTGTTGATCAGTGAATCAGAGTCATATAGGTACAGCAGGCGGCGGTGATCTAAAAACGTTGATCACCACTTCTATCACCATAAATGGATAACCAATATATATAAGAAGTGCTCTATTTTTTGCATATAGATACTGTTATGAAGGTCGTTTAGCTAATTTGTATTGTTAGACAACCGGTTTTGTTACCCCACATTCGTTTCTGTGTACCGTGGGTGCATTTACTAGGCATTCATTAATCGACAGTTTATTACCGGCTCATAACATAAACATAACAACACTTTTATCCCCGAAGGGGTAGCGGAGGTGCACATTACGCCACTGTACAATGTAACACCCACTTTTCACTATTTATGTTATGAGTCCCATGTAATAGGGGGTGAGCCTATTGCCATATACCGGGCACAATTCCAGACTCCGTGCTATTACCGGCACATATACATTTATTATTGACTGAGTGGTTACATGCGCCACTGACAAACAGGAGTTGGGTGAAATTCCCATGTCGGGCAAAGAGGAATTGGGTTTTAAAAAGTATGAGTAAGAATCTACATAATCGAATGGTGTATATTATTAGGTGTATAGTACTAGTTCACTACTTTACATATGATATAACTAATAGAAAGTGGGTATCAGATTCTGTTTAGATGCTTTCATGATATAAATATTTATACATACGTGATTATCAGCCTATAAAACCCCACTGCTGAGCAAAGCCTCTTCTCACAAGGAGAAGGTTTTGAGTATCATTAATCACCACGTTTGCTCAATGCGGGTTGGCGTTTACAAACTTATAATTAGAAATTATAAGCCCAGGTTTCCTCACGATGTTTTCCTTCACCGCTTGTCAGTAGTGTCTAAATAATCTTAGAAAGTACATATAACTCGGAAAAACGTCACATTGGTACTTGCCGTTGCTAGGTTTCGAACCCTCGAAATGAGAAGCGGTCTTAAACCTCCGAGCCACACAACCGTCCAATAGCCTTCGTAATTTCACACCGGAATACTCCGGTACTTGTCGTTAGGTTAGGTTCGAACCCGCACCCTCATGCATGAGATACGTACGTACCTACTCATAAATGCAATTCAGCGTTTTGGAGTGCATGCATTAGGGTAGATGCCTAATTTTTATTTTAATGTCCGTCTCGTAGATTATTTTAAATCATTAGACACGTACTTTTTATTTTATTACAGAAACTAATACTTTCGACGATATATTGATTTGAAATGTCGCGTGACGTCGCTTCTATGTATATTTTATACGTAGAAATGACGTTTTAGCCCTCACTCCTAAACTTTGATTCGTTTTATGTAAGTATTGTTTTATTATACGACAAAATAAAAAATATGTGTCTAATATTTTTTCGTTACCTAACTTACGGACTAATTAGATTTGTAATGTTCATACCCTGTCATCATCTCAATTAAGGGCATTATAATGTTATGTGATTTTTAGTCCTTGAATCAACCAGGGCTGGTACCACAACATGACATGACAAAAGGGAATCATCATTAGTTTAAACTCAGTTTCTCATGAACTTATGAGTGACATTGTCATATATTGTTTAAGAAGTGCATTTTAATTGAAACACTGAATAAACTGTAGTGTTTGTGTTTATATTGTGTCAACCGTCCTTTTATTAATAAGGCTGGGTTTATACTGGGTGTTAAAGGATTGTATGGTTTATAAAACGACGTTGAAAAATGGCGGACATAATAGTCTCTTGAAACAACGACTGTGGCACCTGGCTACTATAGACTTACCGCAGAATACGCACACATTGACGCAAAGGACATCTGTCGCCTGATATGACCCGTCATTGCACATCATCTTCATACATTACGGTTTTGCAAGTACACGCACACATAAATACACTACTAACATTTTGGTGCTTCAATAATATCTAATGACATTATTTTTTCCGTCCTTGGGTTTATGCAGGGACATTGGAAAAATTGGTTTACACAGGAGTGTCGTGGGTGCGTTTACAAACATACAAGTTCACATACACATGACACCCAGACCCGGAACAACATTATGATTATGATTATTATGATATGAGACCTACAGTTGTGGTGTTAAGCTTATGGCTACCAAGCTAGGGTGGGTTTTACTCGGCCATTAAGATAGTTATTAGAGTTTTCATGGATTATGAACGACTTTTTAAAACGCGGTAGCGATGAAGAATTTGTTATTAAGTTATGGTGACAGGGAGGCAAGTTTATATATATACTGTTTTTGTATGTATATGTATGTATTTTATGTATATACTGCAACAAGAAAATGTAGTTAGTTATAAACAATATTGACGATTGACAGTGAGCTATGGTTTGTGACTACAAGACGAATTTGTTGGGCGACTATTCACACTGATGGCTTAATATAAAATAGAGGTTTGAGATAAGCGGCATACATTGTTTCTGTTTATTTTTATTTCTGGCTACTTTTTTTAACTCGTCGAGTACCGTACTTATAGACACAATTAAAGAACAATAGGTCGCGGTCACCGGTGACCGCTTGGTGTTTGACAGTTTAATGAGCTTTACAATTTGGCAATCTGTGTCATGTCAACACAATAAGCCATTCAGATGGGGTATCTTGATCCTTGTCTTGCCAGTAGAAGTTCCTATGTATTCTTTTCAGTTGGTATAATAAGCTATGGCTCTACTGACAGACACTCTATTTGTGTAAAAATAACTATAGTTCTGTTTATTAATATTGTGTTTTTTATATACGTTTTTGATGTTTCCGATGTGAAGTCGGATTTACCGTTTCTGCACTCATTCATGTCATTGTTTGAGAATAATTTCTGTAGTGACGTTAGTTCCAATTTTGAACACTGGGTCAGATGAGTTGGCAGCACTGTAGGTAGTCCACTAAAGTTCTATTTTTGAACATTATTACCTACTAACATTGGTTGGCGCCGTTTGTGTCATTTGTTTTTTTTTTATTTTATAATCTGTATTGATAACTATTTTTTTATTTTTATTAATATATTTTGGTGTTTTTATCCACATGGATATGCCAACCCCATCGTAGCCTCTTAGTTTATTGATAACTATATCCACTTAGATATTTTTTTAATCTGTCATTATCATTAATAGTCCATGAAAGTCTAGTACTGGACCATTGGTAGATGGACCTCCTCTACAAAACCATAGTATAAAGAACAAAGTAGGTTATCTTCATACAAATGCTCCGCGCGCGGCTTATATGTGTGCGCCATAGTATCTATGCGTCGACGCACGCACACTTTAACAAAATCTCGACCCGTTTCTCAGTGCGCCAGGCAGGGCTAATACTGCACGGGGTTCGCGCGCGCTTCACGGCTTTTCGGCACTGTTCAATGAAATAAAAAATGTCTGATAATCGTAGAAGAACGTATTGCTGTGTGTTTGGGTGTCTTAATAATTAATTGATTCCAGAACTGTCTCTGTTCAGATTAGGTACCTATTGAACAGGAAAGGTAAGCTAGTCACTTTTTCTAGCATAATATAATTTGTAGGTACTTGATGATGAGATACCTACTTACTTATTCTTACTCTTATCATTCTTCATAGTTCCTACTCAACCAGAAATGTAATTACCTACTATACTTAAATATTATAAGAAAATGTGGTATTGTATTGTTAATTTACAGTTTATCTGATTTGTTGAGAACGTAGCCGAGTCGCATTTTTCCATATAAATGTATTCCCAAATTTACTTTCTGAATACTATGTATAGAGCTAAAGTTTATTTTAAGAAGTTAATAATCTTTTTATAAGCTTTTTATTTTTACTAAATTTATAAATTGATAAAATATTCAATCATAATATGCTTTTCATTTCATAAATTTGGATCAAGTGCTGCTTGTTCGAAAATATTAACTAAAACAGTTGACAGCACAGACTGCCGTGCCATCTGTCACACGCTCGATTCCCACACGGAACAACTCTTTGTGTGATCCTCAAATTGTAGTTCCGAGTCTGATTGTCATATGTTTGTGAAAGTGTATTTCCTCTATACTTATTATACTATTTGGTGTATGATTTTAAACGCACTCACGACACAGGAGAATATCCTAGTGTGGGGGGAAAACGATGTTTTTTTTTAAGAAATTGTGGTTTGCCATGATCAGTCCACTTGACAGGCGGTAATGTAGTATAAAGAAAAATAACATTTTTTTTATAACCGGAGTTGACCACGACTCGGTATTTCTAGAGATTTCTAAGTTATTAAGTAACTGAATTTAAGTAAATGATTTTCAAAAAATCTCAGTCGTAGCACGGAGTGTGGAATTGTGTCCGGTATATGGCAATAGGCTCACCCCCTGTTACATGGGACTCATAACATAAATAGTGAAAAGTGGGAGTTACATTGTAGAGTGGCATAATGTACACCTCTGCCTACCCCTTCGGGGATAAAAGGCGTGATGTTATGAATGTGAATTTAAGACTTAGTCTTAATATAAATTTAATTAGTCCGTAAATTCTATAATTCAACAAATTAATGAGAATTATGTCTATTTTTGATACGTAAATGGCAATGTCCTCAATTATTTCATATGTGGTCTAATTAAAACGAATATAAATCTTAATTCCAAGTATTGAGTGATCAGGAATTTACGAGAAATATATATTTATAATATATAGGCGTTAGGTACTTACAAATAATTAGGTATAGTAACCAATTAGGGCTTATTTTATATATTATTAATTATATATTATATTATTTTAAACTATAAGTGGTTATTACGTCACGTTTGCAGCAGCCATACAGATAATAAAATATAAATATAGTGCATAAATTAATTTGCACAATTAATATTTATTACATCACTGTACAGACATAGATATAATACATACACACATAAAATATAAATAGTTAAAGCATTTCTAAATATGTAACAAAATGTATAATGAATTTACCTGTTTACGAAGTTACCTAAGGGCAAATGAAGCACTTATCATAGCCCATCAAATAAAAAAAAAACAAAAATTCAGTTACAAAAAATATAAACGAAATATTTGCTTCATAAAACGTAGGTTTAAAAAAACCGACTTCAACTCCCTCTTTTTTGAAGTCGCTTAACCTCCGGTATGTCGAAGCGTAGGTATATCTACGTGAGACACAATGCGTTTTCTATTGTGTTTGAAATACCGACATAAAAGAGAAAAAAAAGAAAAAAGTAATGAAAAAACAACTTTATTTCACGATAAAAACAAGTGACATGAACATACAGATTTATTATTCTATTCGTAGGAACTGATTGGATACATGTTCATGCCCCAAGTCTGCGGTGAAATGGGACCAGTTTAGTGTAGGAGAGCCATGCTTCGGTACGAATGGGCCGACTCGACCGGAGTGATACCATGGCCTCACAGAAAACCGACGTGAAACAGCGCTTGCGTTGTGTTTCGTCGTCTGACGTTACCGAGGCTCAATTACCCCCCCCCCCCCCCCTAATCTCTGAATCCCCAACGATCCTCAAATTCCAATAGCCGGTAACGCACTTGTAACTGGTATTCCAGGTGTCCATGGGCGACGCCGATTGCTTACCATCAGGTGATCCGTCTGCTCGGTTACCGGCTTATGCCATAAAAAAATTATCTGAAAACCAAACCAAATCGGTTCAGCCAAACGCGAGATACATATATACATACATACAGGTGAAACAGAGAACTTTATTTATTGAAATCAGTTAAAAAATTACCTAAAATTACTTCATTTGTCGTACATTTGTCACGACTGCTCCTCGCCCAGTTATCGTAAGAGCCGATCATAAATGGAGAAACACAAGATTTCTGTTTTTTGCATTATCATTGTGTATGTTATGTGTATTCTCTGTTGGAGATCCCTTTTAAATAAATAAATAAATAAAAAAGTAAACAATAAATCACACTTTGACAGGAACCAAAGGTGTTCGATGAAAAATTTAAAACTTTACACTAATTAAATTATACTTCTCGTCATTCAATGTCATGTCATTGGATCACGGAATATAGAATACAATCTATATTCCGTGCATTGGATGATTGACGTTACTTACAAAAAAAAAACAATTAAAACTACGATCTACAACTTGTCTGCCAGTTGTAGATCGTAGTGCGGTGGAGATTCTGGGCAAGCCCTTAGAAGTAGAGAAGAACTGAAGAAGTCGAACAGTGAACTACTGATAAGCCATTGAGGATTATTATAATGATATACAAGATATGACTGCCTCGTTGGCCAAGTGGTCGCAAGTGTGACTGCCGGGCAAGGGGTCTCGGGTTCGATTCCTGGGTCGGGCAAAGAATTACTGGGTTTTTAAATTTCTCAGTAGTAGCACGGTGTCTGGAATTGTGCCCGGTATGGCAATAGGCTCACCCCCTTTTACATGGGACTCATAACATATATTTTGAATTTTGGGTGTTACATTGTACAGTGGCATTAAGTACCGTAATGTGCACCACTGCCTACCCCTTCGGGTATAAAAGACGTGATGTTATGTTGTACAAGATAATTATAATTGGTATTCGAATAAAAATGATTAAATCCTGTGACTAAATATTGAAGAAATAGAATCACAAGAGAATTAATCGAAGCTATAGACTATTTTCTGTCCGACTATTCTTCTAAAATTATAAAATGTTGTAACCGAAAAATCCATGGTACAAGTTTCATAACAAATGCGACAAAAACGTGTCAAAAAAATAAAAAAACTGTAAAAATAAGAGCATCCTTATTGGTATCAATTTAATTTTTTTTTTAAGTTTAAATCCAAGTATAAAAAACTTAATAAACCTGGCAGGTTTATTTTAAGAATAATTTGAACTGTCATAATTCGATGTCATTGCACTACCTAATAGTTGGGACACCCTCACGACTTGACAACTGATATTCTCGAAAGACTCCTGAAACAGGATAACACCGGGTTATAAATACCATTTACTTAATACCTACAATGAAGACATGCTACAATAAAAATCTGAACTAATTCATATATACGTTAAGTACAATGTATATCAAGCGCCGTTTAAAATCAGGTGTTTCTCAGCGTCTGGACACAGTGTACTTGCGACGTCCGTGCGGAGCGAACGCAGCGAAACGTTCATAATTTACCGCGCGAATTCGAATTTAGAAATAAAAAGTGACGTTTAATTCGTTTTATTTTTTATGCAATTAAATTTTTTTATTCTGTGATTTTTTTTCTATCGATTTTTGTTGAACAAAATGGGTAGCTAATTTTTTTTGGAAAGTTTTTAATTTTGTTTTTGGACTAGTGTTTTTGAGGACTTAAGAAAGAAGATTTTTGCATTTTTGGTCTCTTAGGCTGTGTTAGTTATTAAGTTGTCGTCATGGCTTACACGTGAGTACTTATTTCTGTGTTTTTAATTTATTATATGCAATCCAGTTTAACTTGAATAGCGTACGACAACTATGTAATTGACGTTCGTCGTGCATTGAATCTAAATGGGCATATAATCGTTTTGGTCCTTTATTGATATTTTTTATTTCTTATCTAAAAATAATCTTCGTAATCTTAATATACGAAAATAAAAAAATATATATAATTTCTAGCTTAGTTAATTTATTTTACCTACTTTTAAAATGTTTTTATTACTTGTGAAATCTTATAATTATAACATCTATGCACTATAACAGAAATTACTATGCCATATTACGATATTATTATACAACTGAGTTTTTCAGAACCTCGTTTCATGACTAAGATACCTATAATCGAGGTCTATATCATTATTGTAAAAAAAGATGATATACTTGGTCATACAATTTTCGTTTATTTAGGTGTATTATTTAACTATGAAAATGTTTAACTTGTTACAAATACCATAAATAGGTTATTAAATCAGCTCATGACGATAAAATAAGAAAAAAGCAAATCAAATCACGTGAACGTATTAATTTACCATAGTAACAAAATTATAAGTTTTTGCAAAGGTCTTCCTTATTTTGGATATTTTAATGCATTTTTAATGTATTTGGGTACGAATTAATCCTTATACTTAATCCGATATTTACAAATGACTATTTAATCATCAAGATTGCATTGTGGATCCATGATTAATTTTGGGTGATTTCCGATAGTTACCTTTAAAATAAAACTGAACCGAAAATGGCAGACCAATTACTTTGTGACATATTTAACTACAATTTCTGTATCCTGGAAGATAGGAAGAATCGAGTATAATAGTTTTGATTTGTTATATTTTTTTTGCAATTCGAAAATACTTACCTATTCATTGTTTAAGACTATAATAGTCAGGTTCCATTTTTACGGAGCTGCGGAGGACTTAACGGGTTCTCGGGGTATGGCTCGAAGTGCAGGAGTAGGAACGGGGTGAGTTTTAGTCAGCAAGAGTCTGACACTTCCTCTCGCCTCACCCGGGTGGGGGAAGTAATTGGATGATTTTCCCCCTCAAAAAGAGGTTTCATTTTTAAGGAAGACAAATAGGAAGTGTGGAATTACAGAAGAATATAAAATAATTATGAATGAAAACCTTGATATTAAACAGTTACTTCTAACCGGTGCTAACTGTTCGTTATAATCAAAGGCGCCAGAGTGATAATCACAACTATCTGATAGGTCCATATCAGACGATAAATGTGTTATTGCTGTTTTATCTTCAACAAGTTAATACAGTAATGTTTTTTTAAATCCTGTTAATAACTTCGCGCAATACAATTATATTTTTATGAAAAGAAGTTTGTAATAATTAGAGTTCATATAATTACTATCGTGAGACATTACTACAAAATAGTATTCAGATAGCGTTCTCTACGTAAGGTATTCCATAATCTCCATATTTGTGCAGGATGGCTGAAGATTGCGGTTTAAAAAGTTCAGATTTAGTAAAGAACTAAGTAAATTAGTTGGGTTACGACAACCGCGTGTACAATGAGCCGCGGACGACTTATCAGGTTGCCGGGGCTCAGACTCTGGACTTTAGTCAGTAAGATTCTGACACTCCCTCTTGCCTCACCCGGGCAGGAGAAGTAATTGGACGATTTAATCCCCTCAAAAAAAACCGTGTGAACAATGTAGGTAACCTAGAAACCTTTCAAAGACCGAATTAAATGAAGATAAGTTTTCTAGTTCATGCTAAAAATCTTACATAACATAATAACATCACGCCTTTTATCCCCGAAGGGGTAGGCAGAGGTGCACATTATGCCACTGTACTTACAATGTAACACCCACTTTTCACTATATATGTTATGAGTCCCATGTAATAGGGGGTGAGCCTATTGCCATATACCGGACATTTCCAGACTCCGTGCTACTACTAAGATTTTTTTTAAAAACCCAGTAGTACTTTGCCCGACCCGGGAATCGAACCCGAGACCCCTTTGCTCGGTAGTCGCACTTACGACCACTCGGCCAACGAGGCAGTCTAAGGCTAAGAATATTTTTTCACTTATTTTGACACATGACCGCATGACCGCATCATCGCTTACCACCAGGCGAGATAGTGGTCAAACGTCGGCCCAACAAATATAAAAAAATTGAAGTAAATGAACTCGAGAACAAGTAAGAACTATTTAAAGACAGGTCATAATTATCATAATGAAAAAAATATTCCCAAAATTATATACGTTTCAGGAGCCCTTGCTTCACATTTTTTCCTGCCTACTGTTTAACTAAAATAAATATTATTCAGTCATAAATATTAATATTGTATTAGGTCAAACTTCTTAAAAGGAGTATAAGAGGTGTTGTAGAGAGGTTTTTATAGTTTTTTAGCTGTTAAGTGAATTATCATGACAATAGGTGTTTACTAGGCATTTGAAGTAACCTGCCTTGGTTTTATGCTAAATATGGTATATTTAACGCTATTCTAGACTGTTTTACGAGTTAAGTGGTATACTTATTTTTAACATTATGTTTTATCTAATTATAATATACTTATTATTTATTTTTAACTTTGATGTATCTACCTGTAATTGTGTTGTACCTTTTAATGGTCTTTCCAGGTCTTTTAGTCTTTTGACATTTAAGTATTTTATTTATTTTATTTTATTTACACTTCTGTATATTATAACATACGATGGCGGACTTAATGCGAATTTAAGTCTTTTGTCATTTATAAAACTGTGTAACTGGAGAATTGTATTGTAAAACTGATTGGAAAAGAGTAACCTAAGGAGTTTCTTGCTCGTTCTTCTCCATAGGATTCTACAACTCGGAATGAGCAAATAGCTTCACTTTTAAATTTACATTGTTGACGTTCAAAAGTGCCTTCCTGGTCTAATTGAAATAAATGATTTTGACTTTGACTTTGATTTAAGTCTTTCTATTTAAAGTAGACGTTTATGAAGATTTCCCCCGCCTCCGAGACATACCACCTCACCCCTCAGTGCATCTTCCCACGAGTTTGGAGGCTTCGGAAGAATGTGACGCCCACGCTTTCGTACTCACGTGTGAGACAAGACACCGAAGTGGGGTTTAGTCAGTAAGACTCTGACAGTATTTTCGTCCTCCCCAGTCGAGGGGGCTTCATGAGGATTTTTCACCTTGCGGTCAAAAAAGACGCTTTTGAAGACGATGGCAAAAATTTTGGGTCATTTAAATTATTGTTTTAGTTATTTAGATGCGTTTTATAATTATAAATAGGAATAGAGTTTCATATTTTCGTCCTGAAACCTTTCTATTACCAAAATATCTTTCGAGAAGCTTTTTCTAGAATTCTAAGCCATTCGAATAGCTCATTATCCGGTTAACACTCATTCAACCTAGAAACTAGCTTGTAAATCAGTCAGAATATGGACACACCGTCACAACACTTAATATTCAGAGCTGGTGTTGAAATCTTTACGAAAACAGCATACAAATAGGTTTATAGAAGTAATAGTATTAGCAAAACTGCCTCGTTGGCCGAGTGGTCGCAAGTGCGACTGCCGGGCAAGGGGTCTCGGGCTCGATTCCCGGGTCGGACAAAGTATTACTTGGTTTTAAAAAAAAATCTCAGTAGTAGCACGGAGTCTGGAATTGCGCCCGGTATATATGACAATAGGCTCACCCCCTATTACATGGGACTCATAACATAAATAGTGAAAAGTGGGTGTTACATTGTACAGTGGCATAATGTGCACCTCTGCCTACCCCTTCGGGGATAAAAGGCGTGATGTTATGTTATGTTAGTATTAGCAAAACTGTTGCTATTTTACTATTATAGAAAGGGTCATTAACCGTTTTCCTTGAATGGTTTTAACAACTAGTGCATATGATAAGGGCCTGATAATCTGCGTTTTCTTTGAGACCTTATTGGTTTCGGTGACCTAAATAAGTTCTAATGTAGACATTTGTGAGAGCTATACAAATGACGGCAGATAAAAATGACGGCATATAAAAATCTTCGGTTTGCTTTTATTAACAATTTTTTTTTTGGTCGGGTAGAGGCATAGGGCTGGTAAAATAATGCAAATCTATTTGAACTAGGAATATAGACTCAAATACTAGTTAGAAAACCAATCTTATATGAGCACGCAATCTTAAATGAAGTAGTTATCATAGTAATGTTAACATTTTTAACAAATAACCACATAATAAAAACATTAAACAAAAGGACCTTTATTTGATAAATCAATTTAATAAATTACATCTCAACTTCAAAATGTATTATTAACAGGTAACGATGTTTTTGACAGATAAGCTTTTTAATTACAAATTAAATAAAATCTCTATGGCGCCAAGATGTATTTACTCAATTTTTTCTGACCAGCCAGCATTTAGTCTAAAGCAGATAACGTAAATTGGTCTAGACTAATAAAATACGCAAGTTATGTGCGGCTAAATCGATTTGACAGCTAAATAGCATCGATTAAACTGACAAACGGTCTGATTTGAATGTTAAGAGGCTTTGTTGTTAACGGGGCATTGACATTTACGGACGCTAATGAAAAAAAAGTAAAGTCTTTTTGAGTAAGTTGATAAAGTATTTATTCTGACTTTGTGTCCATAATTATGTCATTGTGGTTGGAAATAGGCAATCTCAGTTGTCATTTTTATTGATCTTATCAATATGAAGTCAACATGTGTCAATTATATTTACAATCACCAACTATTCTTCCCTAAGGCGTTTACGTAGTAAGTTTTCCTTATATCAGAATGCGGAAGGTTAAATAGTTCTTTGATGTATATGATGTGTTATAAATACGTCAGGTATTGAACGACCTTTGGCTTTACAAAACTTCTTTATTTAAAAATCATCCTCTCTTTTGCTTATTTTATCAACGATTTTACGCGGGAATTTCTGACAGGCATCTGACAGTTCATTTTTTTTATAGACCATCAACAAAATGTAGAGCAGAATTGAAATACAGGAGAAAAATCATAAGTTATGAATAGTTTACATAAATTGGAAGTTACTATTACGGTTAGTACACGGTGCGTAAAACCAGTACCTACACTGGTAAAAGAACTATTTTACTATTGTTTATGTTTATATTTTAAGAATTTCGTGGAAGTACCTACTACGCAAAATTCTACTGTTATGAGGAAAAAGGCACTATCTATTACATTTTGTTTACATTTTTTCACGTCAAACTCAATGTTACTTATGATAAATCTGTTCGGAAATTATTTAAGTGTTTTCATAATAAATTATAGGCGTCTATTTGAAATAGTTTGAACGAATTATTTATTGATTTCTCTTATATCCACAGAGAGGTGTTCAATTCTTTTGAAGTTTAGATGTTTTGTTAAAATGAGGTCACGGCAAAAGGAGTATTTACTTTATTCTTGTATTGTTTTGTTTTGATACACTTTTAGGTATTAATAGAGAAATTCAGTAACTGAAAGTTCGTGGGCCAGTTAGCAGAGTTGATTCATTTTCTGATAGACGGCATAACGGCTAAATTAATAGGCAGTGGCATTCACTTGGAAGTGTTTTTATTACGATTGTAAGATATAAAAACTAAATCTCTAGCAGTAAGGGGCGGAGAATCAATCGATTTAGCGATGTAATTTATTACACCAGCTAAGTGTTTAATGACAGGATACCTTAATTATATCCGTTTATCTTTTATTGATTCTATCTCAACAACTCATTACGAAAATATTCTTAAACTTTCGATAATGATCGATTAAGGAAGAGATATGAGACTAAAATACGTTTTAAATTAACAAGGACCATGAAAAAGACCACCACCATGAAAATTAACAATATCCATAAAAAAACAGGTTTGCAATCTCCTTCGACATTAAAAAGAAAGAGTATTTAAAAAAGCAACATGAATGACGTATAAGAAGAATGACGGTTTAAAATTGGAAGGATACGGATTCGAAAAAAAAACACGGACAGTGAAAGTCCTGTGGAACCGGATTGGCAAAGGTATCAAACCATACATCCTTCTTAAATGTTTTGTTACGACTTTTGTGCCTTTTTATGTAAATTGTAGGTTTATTATGTAAATATTGAACTGAACGGGTCTGTACGATATTACAGAACAGTAATAAGTATCTAAACTTTATTGTAATCGGTGTTTATTATCGAACAATATTTTACATAGGATATTTTTCTATCCAGGTAATACTTACGGAGCAAGTCAAAGTCGTTAATAGAATTGAACGAGCAAACTCAAAGTCGTTAAAATAATAATCAAAGTCGTTAATGTAACTTAAAAACTTCTGAATGGATTTTTACGCAATTTCTACTTATGGGTAGAGTGATTTATGATAAAGATTTAGGCACATAATTCGAGAGGATTTGAGTACTATTAGCGAAATGCTAGTTGAAACAAACGTTACATAGTAAAGAGAGATAATGTTTCAAATTGAAGTTAATAATATTTCAAGATAACCATCATTATCTAACTGTTAAATAAATCCCTTAGTTTTGTTCTACGTCATTGTAAATTTATCTGGTAGTCAGCGTCTAATTTTTCATTTGAGGATAGTAAGTGGTTATAATATATCTTGGCATCCATTAAAATAAAAAAATAATATCCATCTGTGCATCTAACATTTTATATTGAGTTACAAACTATAAAATGTTTAATTCTTTTGGAGAATGACTCAATCTTTGTTGCTATAAAATTCTTCTGATTTGTAGACAGATAATAAATTATTAAAACCGGTAGGAGTGTTTACGTTGTTCTTAAGTTGGCTGTAGGTACAGAGAAACCAAATCTAGGTGTTGCAAACATGGTCTAGTCAAATGTAGTGTTAATAAAATTTGTATCGAAAATAACATCTATTTACGTTATGTAGGTATAAATCTAAAATCCATTATAAAAATTAGGTTGCAACCCAATTGTATTAAATAGGCACAATAAATTACAATTCCATCTGTTAAAATATTATTATAATCTACGCAAACTTTTTTCTTAAATAGTGTTCTAATTTTATGCAACAGACAATCGTAAATCATTGTTCGATATTTAAATTGTATTTTTTTAATCGGTCAAGAGTTCGATCGGCGAATGAATTTGGCTGCATTCCCAATTATCGCATCACTGTTATGTCAAGCAAATAATTTATGTTTGTTCTAATAAAAACTGTGAAGAGTTTAGTCTGCATAGATCCTAAACTATTTAGTTTTTGTTGAACATCGATTCTTTTTTATTACTGTTTAGGCTTTTAGGTATGTACCAGTACAAAATAGTTGTAATTTAGGTACGGAAAGTAAGAATCCCCTGAAATGGATGTTTCCAATCGGAATTTAATGTTCCCGACAGGGTGTAGAAAGGACACATTTTATTGGCTTGGTGAGACTATGTACCTTTAAAATAAATTGGTTTCTTCAACATGTCTGGGAATTTGTAGACAATTGATAATGCTTTAATCATGACCTAAGCCGACAACGTCTGTAATATTTTAATTCAAACAATAAAATATTAAATATTTTTCATGGTACAGATTATCTATTAGACATACCATACCATAAAGTATAATAAAATAATAGATACTTTTTGTCCTCTAGCTCCCAACAACAAAGACCGCGCGTTCTTTTTTTAAACATAAACAATTGATTTTTATTACAATTTCACGGTTCTAGATTTCCGAGTTAAATTTAAAATCGTTTGTTTTGTTTATTTTAGTTTCAAGTTTTTTCTGTCATGGCCGCTGTGCTGTGATGTCATTTTTTGAATACAATGCTTTTAGGTACCTATTACAACATCGTTTTATTTATTTACGCTTCCACTAATACGTTGTTTTAGAATAATATCACATATTCCGTAATTTTAAAATAATAAAGCACTCACTATAGTTCAAAACATTTTGTTTGAAAACATAAATTAATATCAATGTAAGAAATGAATATTCCTTTCTACAATAGATAAGATACACAATATTTTAATAGCATATATGCAAAATTATGACTAAAAATGCATACACAAGGGCCAATTATCAGTAATCAAAGTAATAAATCGAAATAAAAAAAATCGAAGTCCGAATTACGTATACACAGATTAGTAAACGAATTCCTATCAGGTGACTGTTTATTGTATAGCAACATTCGTAGCACCTATTACATATCAATCTCGATGCGTCATCAATGAACCAATGTTACTACGTAAATAGAATTATTAATTTGCATATTTTTTCCTTTCCAAATAACTTAAATCGATGTATGAGTGAACACAGTTAAGTTGATGAAGGTATCCAATTCAGGTAGGGATCAATTCAGGAACGTATGGAATTAAATCCAATTTAGGTATCAACAGTTAGTTATGTTAAGCTCGAATGAAGATAGAAAGAAAGAAAAACCATTTATTACGCCACGACACACAACATGAGTATTCATGTACACACCAAAAGCCTATGGTGCGTCGCAGAACGAACTTGATACAACTTTTGTTTCTAAAAAAGCTTTTTTTTACTCTATGGTTCTGTTCGGCAACGTCTAACTACTGGTTCAAAACAGTACAGCTCTTTTTTTAAGGGGGTAAATTTATCCAATGACTTCTCCCGCCCGGGTGAGACGAGAGGGAGTGTCAGGCGCTTACTGACTAGTAAAAACTACCTCGTTCCTGGTCCTGCATTTCGAGTCGGAGCCCCGGCAATGGTTGTTACGATTTTGGCGCTAATCTGGACGGCACTAGGAGAAACAACGTTTCATTGTTCAGTTGCGCGCGGGCCCCCGCAATACATAAGTGACGTTGTAGTACCGGAGGTACGATATGTATATACCTAACCGCTCCAACTTTCGCATTTATAATACTAGATTCTATAAGACTACTTGATCAGATTTACATTCTTAACACGTGAGTTCACAGTTCTGAACCATTCACATTGATTCTCAGTATACATTGACTTATTCTGAGATAATAGGGAAAATGGGGTCTTACCTACAAGTAAAGTTTTAACAGGTGGTTTTACTGTTTATGTATTTACATTTTGCATAGGTACTTATCATACTCAAGAAATTACCGTATGGGAATTACACATAATATTTTCCTTTCGTTTCAAATTAAGTACTTCGTTCGTTTTTAAATTATTGAAGTATTTATTACTGCTCAAGTGGCGCTAGTTACGTTTTGGGGCGAATGAAAAAATCGAGTTCATTTTTGTGTGATTTACAATCGATTTAAAATGTTTCTATTTCCCGAAGGGATAAGCGGTGGTGTAGGTATTTAATTTATGTATTTTAGCGTACTTAGTATTACCTACATTTATTCATGGATGTCTGCAGTGCCGAAAACAGTGTAATGAAAAATTATAAATGTGACAGTTTGTATATTTATCTGTTCCTTCTTTACGTCAAAACAGCTGAAGGGATCAGTATGAAATTTGGAACAGAGATAGATGCTTTGGAAAAACACATAACCAATAACATACTTTTACCCACGGCAATGTAGGCAAGGCCGCTGGCCGAAGCTAGTGATTCATATAATTTCCTTTTTGTCTGTCCCTTATTAAAATACACAATTACAAAACCTGAGTACCAAGCACGAATAACTATCGCATTCGTATCGTAATAGTATCGAGTGCGTTCAGCGCTCTGATTGGCCGGCTCAAGTGAACCAACCAATCAGAACGCTTAACTCGCTCGATACTATTGCGTTACGATTGCGATATTTATTCGTGCTTGGCCCTCTGTTCCATCTTCAGTATGACTATTCAAGAGCAATGTAAATCAGCATCAGGTGTCAGTGCCTACAAGTAAGGAGCTAAGGTTCATAAGTGGTACTTCAAGCGTCCAGTACTAATGCGTTGGTCCTTCAAAACCATTGAAAGGAAATAATCCATGAAATGACTGAGTATAAAGGTTATTGAAGTTGTAATTTGAAGACTTAAGTACTTAATACATGGTAATATATGTATACTGTAATCATTAATGCGAAACCTTAAGGTACTGTTGCACATGCTTTAACCCCTCGAGCATCCTTATGAGCACCCGGTGGATCATAAGAAAAATTGTTTAATGCTGCTTTCTCTTTTATAAAATCTATTATTAATGTTTTGTTTTTATTTTGACTGTATTTTTATTTATTTTGTAATGATGCTTGTTTTCGTGTGCCAATGGCCAAATAAATGCATTTTCTTTCTTTCTTTATCCAAATGTCACGTGTGCATCCGTTGAATCATAAGGAACGCGGACGCTCGACGGGTTGAAAATAGCATGCTAAAATGTGTTCAATAGGGTAGTTTCAAGGGTAAGAAGATTAAAAATCTAATTAGTCCATCAGTTAGATAATAAAAAAGTATTAGACACGTATTTTATTTATTTTCTCGTATAAAGTTACAATACTTAAATAAAATGGCGTTAAGTTTAGAAGTGGGATGTAGTTACGTCACAACGTGCTACATTTTGTAGCACGCTGTGACGTCATACGACATTTCAAATCAATATATCGTCGAAAGCATTAAATTTTATGAGAAAAGAAAAAATGCGTGTCTAATATCTTAAAATAATCCACCAGACGGACATTAAAATAAAATTTAGAAAATTGCCCTATTGAGCATGCTCAAAAAAGTTCAAAAATTGGACTCCTGTCGATTCGCAAGCATGTCCGAAATGAGCATGATAATATTGAGCAACAATGCTCAATTGAGCATGCTTTTGTGCTTGAAATTAACAATATGTAACAGTTGTTACAACAATGTGTTTCGTTCATTCTTATAACTATTTGAATGATGTTATAAAGATATTGTGAAATTTATTTAGTCTGCTTAATTTTTACAATGTTTTGCGTATGAAAAATACAAATCAATGTTATAAAGCAAGTATCGTGTTTTCTGCATTTCCCGTTCAACAATACAGTTTCTCCAAAAGTTTGTTCGATAGAAATATGGCTTAGGTATTTTATTACAACCGTTACCTACGTAGTAAATAACCTGCCAGGAAATATGTATAAATAAAATGCTAAAAAAGAAATATTTATTGACCAGGTGCCCCGCGCAGATTTGGTTTATTATGAAAAATAAAAAATAGCATCACTATAAAGTTACAGTCGTAAACCTGTTCGAAAGATCATATCAAGATGGCGAATTATATTTTTTTCAATTCCCATCGACATACTTTACGATCGAGTTCACTTTTACTTAACCCCAAAACGTTTTTTCGCTATATTTAACGTCAAAAACCGGACTTAAATGATCAGGCGCCATCGCGGATTAACGGGTTAACGCATGCGCGATAATCTTGGCGCCAAAAGAATGGTGTCGGCCATTTTAAGTGTTGACAGATAATTAATTATGATCTGTGGAAGGCTTATTATGCTTAAAATTAAATGCACTTGATTTACAATAAATTGAGCAAGTTTACTTATCGATTAAAAAGATTTGTAGCTTTCCAAGATTTATTTTATTAAAAGTAGGTGAACCAAAAAAGCTACCTGAAATGTATATAGTTACATACTTCAGTTAAGTCCAAAATAAATCTACGTAATTGAATACCTTTAAAATGTCTTTCATTTAAAAACAAGTACCACCACAAACAAGAAAATAAATCAAGACGTGTGTTAGAAACAGTTTATCTGAAATTGTATAATGGTTCTTTCTGGATTGCTATGGAAACAAACAGAGATTTAAGTACACAAATTGCCTGAAACTAGTTCATGATGATGGAATGCCAAGGTCGATTGCAGCAATTAGTGCTTCTCGCCTTACCGACCGTTATCTAAGACATAAACATACCATAGAGATCAAGAGGAGATGAAATGTCAACAGTCTACGGACATGTTATTTTTTAATTTTTTTTTTTTGGTATAGCTTGTTGTAAGTAGGTTATTATAGAACATGTTGTTTTTTTTTAAAGAGAAGATTGTTTGGATTGTTATTGCCCCTTACGTTGGTCAAATTCAACGTTATTTAAACAGTGCATTAATTCTTATTGGCTATCAAAATCGAAATAGGTCGCCAATAAAATAACAATAATTGTAAAGTTTAAAACATTGTCCTTTTGAAAGAGTCTTACAATGTTGTAATACAACAAAGCGTGCGTGTCGAACGGTACTTGTAAATATTTTGTTCGGTTGAAGTTATGGTGGGGCCACAACCATTATAGCTCTTACTGAATAAAATAGCCAATTTTATTTATTGACTCCTTTCATTAGGTAATATGATCGATTACTTTATTAATTGTTTCTGATTTTAAACAAGCTTTATCTTAAAGTAATTATAATTATATTATTATTCTCTTTAATTAGGTATTTATTTTCTTCGTCCTTTGCCCCTGCCCTTTGCATTGTCAATAGCAACAGAGACATACGTGTAGTTACAAAAACAAAAAAAAATATAATAAGGTTACGTTATTAAGTGGAATACTTAGTGGAAACAATTTATTTTTCGTCGTAAAAACTATTGAAACAACGCTTTTCTGGATAATTCCACATTCAATGCCGATTTTTCAATGAAAAGAGAATTCTTAACTGTAGAATTAAATTGGCATTATTTGTCAGTGTTTTTAGTATGGGGTAGTTCTCAAAAAAGTGGCACAGTAACCTGTCAGCCAGTTTTTAATGGATAAAAGTATTTTTTATTAGGGCTACTGATCTTTTCTACACTACATTGTATATAAAGAGACTTTATACATTAAGGCCGAGTGAAAATAAGAAGTTTAGAGTTAGAAATTAAAAATAAATAAATATTGTAATGTCATTTTCTCAGTAACTTGTCGTGTCCAAACACGATATGTCTGACTTTGAGGTGCAATAAAAAAATAATACCTTTTAATAAGCACTTAAATAAAATAAAACATAATTTGTTATATAATTGTTTTAACGTGATTTTAATTTTTGCACATAAATACATATAGTTCTTAAGATATTCATGCGTAACGTCTGTCCAGAGATTTTTTCTCCACAACCTGGCGTTGCACACTACTGATCATTACCCACAGACTATAACGTTAGCAACACTCTATCCCCACGCGAAATAAGCCGACAGTATCTGGCTAACTGTTGTCAAAGAAAGACGCGTTTAGTGTGTGCTGTTTTCTTGGAAAATACATCGATACATCGCAATCGGATTTTGTAACAGGTGTGTTGTCTATTATCTGACCTACTTTCTTTTGTTTGTATGTGAATTGCTTTGAAATGTTTTATGTTAAAATATGTCATTAGCTGCCTGGATATGATTCTATAAGAGTAGCTTAAAACAACCTAACCGTTTTGTTGGTATCTAATGTTTACCTACGTTTTCTCAGTAACCTGTGTGTCTTTACCCTGTTAAAAATGCACAGGTTAAAGAGATTGCTTACGGGTTAAAGATTTTTGACCCATTTTTTTAATACAAATTTATTTTACTCGTGACATTTAGGCATATTTACTTAGATATCAATACTTAATATCCTTATTGAAAATATATTTGAGTTTGTTGATGAGTTAGAGTGAAGTTTATCAGCCTTTGAATAAACTAGTTTTGATTTTTAATTTTCGAATAATTTATTATTACTATTACGGTTTTTTTACCTAGGTCCGCTATGTCCTTTGCTAGGTTACGGTTTAACCTATTTTTTTTCATTTTGTCAAAGGTAAAATGCCAAAAAATAAGAAGAGAGAAGATATTTTAGCGCGAAAACAGGAACTTGAAAGAAAGAAAGAAAAAAATTAAAAATAACCCAGAACTATACGCGAAATATAAGGAAAAAAACAAGAAAAAATATCAGAAACGAAAACTTGAAGGGAAAGTAGTCTCAATAAATAATTTAACACCAAGGGATCAAAAAATGTTAAGAAAAAAGTGGCGAGAAGATGCTAGACGGTCCTATCAACGTAAAAAAGAAGAAAAAGCAAGAATCCAGCGCTTCATTGAATGCAACAGTCCTCCTACCAGTCCAGATATCGAGAACATAAATATAAATATAAATAATATCAATGATCTTAGAGAACAACCATCAACTTCCGCGGTGCTTAATTATCAAAGTAAAAGAATAAACAGATCGCATTCTAGGTCTAGAGAAGTTAGTCCAGCTAACTCGCAAGGTTCTTCAGTAAATTCTGGAATTATATCACCCAATGCTCAAAAATTGGTTCGAAAATTGCGCTACAAAAAAGATAAAGAAATAGCATCCTTACGACTTAAATTACAATCAGTAATAAAGTTAAATGATACTTATCGCAAAAAAATTTCGAGAATGAAACCTCTTCAAGAAATTCGTCAAGATAATGTTCGTTCGGTAAACTTATTTTCTAAACTCCAAAGTTCTCAAAATGCTAGCCATGATGATCCTATTGCTGAAGGCGTTTTACGTTCTTACAAGAGCGTAAAATCTTACAAAATGAAACAAATGATTTCTAATAGTCTTCAACCGCATCTTGAAACTTCGATTCACGCCACTAAATTTAAAAGTCAGTTCAAGAATTTGTTTAGAAGACGTAGTTTACCGCTTAAGAACATGTCAGTCTTGCAAAAGAAAAATGATATAAAAATATTTCTCTCAGCTGATGATAATAGTAGCTGTGCGGCAGGAAAGAAAGAATATGTTAAGAAAGATGGTGTTAAAGAACAGAAACGTTATTTGAATGATTCTCTTGGGAACCTTCATAAAAAATTTATGTCCTCTCATAGATACGCTGTCAGTTTTAGTACTTTTTGTCGATTTAGACCATTTTGGATTTTACCAGCCTCTAAACGACCTCGAGAAACATGTCTCTGTGTTATTCATGAAAATTTTAAGCTTTTTGTGTCTGCACTCCACAAATATAAAATAATTGAACCCAAAGATCCTACCAATTTACTTAAAACTATTTGTTGCTCCGAAAATAATGCTAAGTGCCTATTTCGTGATTGCCTGGAATGTAAAAATAAATCCATCAAATATTTGGAATATGACAGGGATATTGTTTTCTGTTATTGGACCTGGAACTCAAAGACTGAAAATATAGTACAAAATGGATGTGATAAAGTAATAAGACTAGTTAAGAAGGAAAAAATAGCAAGTAACCCAAATATAGCCATTCAAAAGTTCGAAGAGATCATAGAGAAGTACATGAATAATTGTGGAAGAATGGTTAGTCAGCAAAAGGCAATAAAGGAAATTAAAGAACGGTTAAATTTTGACGAAGCTGTTATTCACATCGATTACTCGGAAAATTATAAATGCGGTTACTCGAAAGAAATTCAATCCGCACACTTCGGTGCAAGCAAGCCACAAATTACCATACACACCAGTGTGCTTTATTTCTTTGATGTTAATAGAAAAAAACAAACACAATGTTTTGCCACTCTCAGTCCAAATCTGCGACATGACTCAGCAGCGGTATGGGCCCACATGGAACCGTTACTAGATTTCCTTAGAATACATTCCCCACAAGTAAAGACCTTTCATATTATTTCAGATTCTGCTGGCAGTCAATATCGAAATTATAAAATATACTTTGTTATCACAGCTTTGAAATGGAACTACCCTGACCTGAAATGTGTAACATGGAATTACTCTGAATCCGGCCACGGTAAAGGCGCTCCAGATGGAGTTGGGGCCGTATTAAAACGTACTGCCGATGCAAGTGTAAGTCATGGAAATGATGTACAGGATTTCGAATCTTTTACACAATTACTAAAAGACAAGTTGCAAAATATAAAAATCGATACTATTTTAGACTATAAGATCTTTGAAAAAGATTTGCTTTTACCAAATACTTTACTGCCATTTAAAGGAACACAGAAAGTTCACCAAATTGTATGGAGTAATACAAAGCCAAAAATGGTAGTATTAAGAGAACTTAGTTGTACAAAAGAAACCTGTTTAACTTACGCTGAATTCTGTAAACACGGTAAACATCTTGGTTTTCATAGAATTATTACAGAGGAAGTTATATCACCAGCAATATCCAGGTGCTCACGAAAAAGATCATCTGCTATGGCTACTACTCGAATTTCAGAAAATTGTTTTGACTCCGACGAAGATAGCTTTGTTGTCCCTGGTACTAATGTAGCAGATGATTTCATTCAACCAGAATTAGTAACAGTTCTTCATAGATCGACACCGTTTTCAGCTTTGTCTGAAATGGAATTACCTCCGGAACTCCAAAGAAGTACTTTAGATAACATATTAGATGAAGGGCCTGCGAACGTGACTATGTCTCCATTGAATTCTTTTAAGAATATTGAAGGTAATGATAGTGATTCAGACTACACTATTTTTTAACTATTTACTGTTTTCTATTTTGTATGTGATTGTTTAACATAAGGTGTTTATAAATCTGTGTGAAATAGAAGGAGTCATTGCATTCATCAATCTGAGCAACTGTTTCAATGTTATGTCTTTTTCCACATTACAGAGTCAGTCTCATAGAAAGGGTTGTTCAGAATAATACCTCCAATGCGGTTCATTTATTGCAAGTATTTTTTTGACAACTCCTATACTTCTTAATATTATAATATAACACGAAATAAATCTAAATATAAGCACCTAGTACTTTTAGAATTACTATTGATAGCTGATTTAAGACTGATTGGTATATAATTTTGTTATAAGACCATTTACCTTGTTTGTGATTGTTAAAAAGGATGTTTATAATAATGGTACCTAGATGTCTTTTTACGTTGTTTTTAAATAATAATTGTTAACTGTTTGGGACTGATTAAATTCTAATTTAGATTATGAGAATATAGTACAGCTATTCTATTTGTGTTTTTATTCGTAAATGTTTAAATTAATGTTTAATTCATTTGAGGAAGCTGTGATTTGTTACGTTTATAAAAACCATTATTTTTGTTAGTTCATATAATATAATAAACGTTGATTTTGCATGATTACGTTGTTTTTTTCTGTAACCTGTTTATTTCTATTTAACCTGGTATCGTTTTCTCAGTAATCTGGACAATACCTCTTTAACCTGTGAAGTCAATTTTTCAGTAGGCTCTATACGACTCAATTTCCAGTAAATCTGCTTCCCTTTCATTAATTCAGTTTCAGTAAAACACTGCCAATAGATTTTCATAAAAAAAACTCGACATTTGAAACATTTTTTGAAATTGACAAATTTAATCGATCTGAGCCACTTTTTTGAGAACGACCCTATGGAAGAATATTTTCTTTTTATTAAATCGTCAAATATTCAAAGTTATTCTGATAAAATTTATCTAGCGTTGGAAAAATTAACCCTTAATAAAGTCATTTATTTAGTTAGGTACTCGTATATTTATACTCTGTGCCATCGATAGTGTGTCTGTGGCCTAAACTAAACGTATTGTTTAGTCTACATGGCGATGTCGTTGACAACAATGATTTATTGCACTTCTTGCGAATGACACCTCTTAATTTAAAGAACTGACCACAAAGCAACCGTCAAATAAACGAAAATAGACCTTAATACATTTTAATTAAAATCTATAATGGGTTATAAGTTCCAATGTGTTATATTCACTCGAAAATGAACCTTACGACTTTTGAATCAAAGTGTATGTTGTTTGATGTGGTTTAATATAGGGTATTTCAAATTACTATAAACAGGATGTCTTAATTGGGTCGGCTATGATTATATTTGGTAGTGGGTAACTGAGATATTGTATTTAAGATGCCCTTGAAAACATTGCTACAATAAGCTTATAGAAATAATAACGTAACCTTGAAATTGGTGCAAAAGAAGAGTCTGACACTCCCTTCCGGAGAAGTCATGCGATGATTCCCCCCCCCCCCCAGCCAAACAAAACCTTGAAATTGGAAAATTATTGGCATTACCGATCATCGATTGTTGTGACTTTTTAATTGCAACCAAAACACAAAGTTTCAGGCCTGTATCAAACATAAAGATGTTGCTATACATTTGTAGTTCTCGACTTGGAAACAAAAAACATGTCCTTAGGCAATACAATAAATAACCATTCAGGTACTTTACTGGTTTAGTAAAGTAAATCGAATAATCGGATCGAATCGAATAATAAATCGATTTACTTTACTCAATTAGTTCAGTAAACTAATTCGGTTTAAGTTTAATTTTCAAAACTATAATACACGGAATGGAATACACACATACATCGTTCCTTGAACCGTGACTCCATACAAAATCACTTCAAACTCAAAACACCATCACATTGCATCTTCAATCATAATTCCTATCAATTTTAATCACCCTATATATCATGGTGACGAATGCAAATCAATTACAATGCAATAATAACTGTAAGTTACTGCAATAAAGTCTCATTTAGATTGTCTGCCGATATCGGCCCTTATTGATGCATTATGATTGGTAACAATTTTAGTTTTGATTTATATTCGAGTGCTGAGTATATACATACATACGGCAGTTATACTAAACCAGTATAAACTGACTGTTGAATGTGCGGGAAGATCATATAAAGCTAGATCAGGATACAATAGTCTTTTATATGCCGTGTACCTATAGTTTATAGGTTTAATCTGAATAGAATGAGAGATGGTAGTGTTCGAACTTTCTAGAAAGGTACGTTAATCTGTTTAGGAAAACACGTGTCCTGAGTTAGGGCTGTCTGTAAGATGAGAATAGATCTATAGATGAAGAAATCATCATACTGGATTTTTCAAGGAGGAATTCATTGTGAGTGATACCAGGGCCTCACAGAAAACGTCGTGGTGTGAGTAAGGCCACAGGAGGCCTAATAACCCCCCCCCCCTCCTCCCCCCTCTCCAATTTCCCCCGATCCCCGAAATCCCCAACAATCCTCAAATTCCTAATCCCTAAAAGGCCGGTAATGCTTTTGTAACGCTCCTGGTGTTCCGGGTGTCCATAGGCGGTGCCAATTGCTTACCAACAGGTGATCCGTCAGCTCGTTTATCCCATAAAAAAATTAAAAAAGAGAAAGGAAAGCCTGGATGACGAAGTTCAGGAGTTTTTTTTTCAATAAATAAATTGAATTTCTCCACGGACTTGCGTCCGTGCCCTTGTCATATTACAAGTACATAATTTTCATGGTCAAATATTATTTTATAAAGATCTTACATGCTACGCCTACCACTATAACTACACACAGTACTTTATGTTGTTACCTAATATTAAAATATCTAAATATATCTTTATAATACCTAAAGTTCAGGAGTTTAGAGTCTGGCAAACGAAAGTAGAGACTGAAAAAGCCCGGCAAATTTAAAAAATATCAGTATAGCAACCCAAAAATTAGTATGTCATACCTGGAGTAACCTAATTTGATACTTTATAATTAATTTGTTTGTTTGTTACGTCTTCACGTCTGGTTACTCCAGGTGTGACATACTAATTTTTGGGTTGCTACACTGATATTTTTTAAATTTGCCGGGCTTTTTCAGTGGCTCCTTTCGTTTGCCAGACTCTAAATCTTCATCTTAGACTGAATTATCTCCGAGGCGACCCTATAAGATTACAAGCACTTAATTTAACGGTACTAAGATCTAATGTAGTACACGTATTGTTAATCTCGTTCCCAATAAATGTGAATAGAATACGAAGAAAATAGCCGATGCAGTTACCACGGAAAGTTAATTTATTCGTCGAATCAATCAGTTATTTAGGTCGTTCACATTCCAGGAAGTTTGTGGTGCTCTCGATTGTAATTAAAGGAAATTAGAGGGCGTGAGACTAACTAACATTCTTGCCACATTAGCTGTATTGAAAATTGAAATCCAATAAGAAGTATATTATTGAATTCTTTTTTGAAATTATAGAACGGTAGAGATTGTTAAATAAAACCTGTTTGTAATAGTTTATCTCTTTTGGAATAGGTTTTTTTTATAGTAATATATTTGATGGACCGAGCGACGTTTGACCACTGTTGTTGTATTTTGTCTTGTAAATGAGAGTTCTGATATATAAGTACACGGTATGTAATATTCTTGTTCTTCTTGTTAGGTTTTTTTTAAGGGGGGAAAATCATCGAATGACTGCTTCCGCCTGGGTGAGGCGGGAAGGGAGTGTCAGACTCTTACTGACTAAAAACCACCCCGTTCCTTCTCCTGCACGTCGAGCCGGAGCCCCGGTTACCCGTTAGGTTCTCCACGACTCCGAATTTCTTGATTGGTTAAAGTCACCTTACGCTTACCATAATTGGATACAATTGCCAACTAGTCAAAGTCAATACTTTTTTTGAACTCTTAAAAAACAAACAGTTTTCTGTGATCGTGTTCAAAACGTGACTTCATAATTGACGCCACGTTTTTTTAGCGTCAAACAGTTTACTTATTTCTTAAAAAAATACTAGAAAAATACTAAAATTAAGTTGTTCATAAAATCAACAAATGGAAGTGTGATTATTTTTTAATATTGTATTGTACCTATTGAACAGTCGAAATAATTTATTTTTAATTAAGGCAAGTAAGTACCTAACTAGTCAAATTCAATACTTTTTACGAACTGTCAAAAACATCAGTTTTCTATGAATATTGTATGAGATTGTGCAGCATACTTATTTCTTAAAAATATGTAGGAAAAATACTAAAATCAAGTTGTTCATAAAATCAAATAATGAAAGTGTGATTATTTTTTTATATTCTATTGTATTGAACAGTCGAAATAATTTATTTTTTAATAATAAGGAAAGTTCCCACCTAATTATGCTTTGTTGATGTCGTTGTCGACAGTATTTATTTAGGTACTAGAACACCCAACAGTAGGTAACATATATAAAAGTCTCATATTATATATTTCGTATCTACCTAATTCTAATGCCAAAAAAGTAATTAAATTAGACCAGGAAGGCACTTTTGAACGTCAACAACAAAAAAATTTAGAAGTGAAGCTATTTGCTCATTCCAAGGTGCAGATACCTATGGAGAAGAACGAGCAAGAAACTCCATAGGTTACTCTTTTTCAATCGGGTTTACAATACAATTCTCTAGTTACATATTTTTGTGTGATTGTGATCGATTGTGTGAGAACAATGCAACACCTAAATCCAGTCAAAGAGATTGAAAAAGAAAATAACCTTGAGGACCATAATCATACAGTCTGGAGCTGACCAGTCCCAGTTTGTATTAACACGACTATCTCCATGACTATGCGTCATACGAACACTTGTGTAGATCGATGTCAGAATCCTAACTAGAAATGGGACGATGATAACGCTATCTCCCTAATTCCTAACATATGACTAAAATGTATGACCTTAAAATCTAATTGTTATAATAATACTTATTAATGCCTCGTTCGAACGACGCTAGTAATTTAGTCGAGTAGCCAGTATTTGATAACTCGCTCTCACTTCGATTTTGGGAGAGAAGCAAGAATGATCTACTGAGTATTCGCTACTCGACTAAAATACTAGCGTAATGTGAACAAGGCATGTAGGTAATGTGAATCATATAGTATTCAGAATCAAAACATTTAATTATGATAAAGCAGTCTTTAATTTTTTTTAAAAAAATCGGATTACCCTTTTTTTGGGCTGACCCAGGAATCGTCCCCGAGTACTCTTGCTCACCAGTTAAACTTGTGGCCATTAATAAAATCAGTTTCATAATATGAAATCTGTTAAATTCCAATAGTAACCGATATCATACCGATCTCTTCTTTATTAAAAACGTTTGGTATTGAATGATTGATGTTTTTAGATTTTTAACATTAGTTAGGTGGTTTTATTGTATCTCTGTATAAAGAGATTAATCGAGAGATTTCTGATTAAAACTGGTTATTGATTTCGATCTTACATGTATACCTACAGAGTGGTTCCAGTCGCCGCGGAGGACTTAACGGGTTACCGGGGCTCCGGCTCGAAGTGCAGGAGTAGGAACGGGGTGGTTATTACTTAGTAAGAGTCTGACACTCCCTCTCGCCTCACCCGGGCGGGAGAAGACATTGGATGATTTCACCCTTATTAAAAAAAAGTGGTTGATAAGGTTAAAGATTATAATTGTTTTAATCAAATCATTTATTTCGTATATTATTTAAGGTATTATATAAGGTTAAAAAATACAATACCTAAGTGTTTAATATTACAATAAGGTTCTCCAAATGTTGCCGTTACGGCATGCAAATAATGTACCACCAAAATAACTTACACATATTCAAGGTTTTGTTTACAAAAATGTGAATTTATAGTACCTATAACGTTATCAATGCACTTGTCTACATTGGTAAACATTACCAGCAAAATGCATTAATTCTTATCTGCTTAAATGACGTTTTTTGATCGATAGTAACAAGTTAACAACAATCCTGTATATATGTTAATGTAACTGGTGTAAACCGTATTAACATAAAATAAATAAATAAATCCTAGATTCATATCTTTGTAGTTTATTTCCATTCAGTATTTGTCATCACCCAATGATACTTTTTGTAGCTATTTAGCACATGGAGATAATTCTGAAAAGGTTTTCTCTGTAACTAATTTAGGTTTTAAGGAAAGACTAAGACTTTTGTTTAATTCTTACTTCTCTCTAAAATCAACTCCGATGTTCATTATCAAGGTTTCCCGGATCCCCTTATTATTTTATTTTAAAAGACTTCATACACACACTAATGTACAAGGTGGGCTTAATGCCTAGGGCATTCTCCTCCAGCCAGACCTTTGGGTGATGCAGAGACAAAAACAATGGTCGATTATATAGTCATCTAAATATAGGTGCCACCGAACTATTCAAATTATTCAATTCAAACAAATCAATTTTTATCATTCAAAAATGACATTTAGATACGACATTCAGACATTCAACCTCCATAGTCATCTATTTCCTTATCTGTAAAGAAAAAAAAGAAACGATCATTCTATTTTTAAAATAATATTGAGCGTTACACGTAAAACCACAGTTTTAACAGAAGTTCGGCGGGTAATTATCGTGTGTATGATAAATAGTATGCAAGTCTAGTTACGTCATAGTCCATGGTCAGGAAGGTTCAAGTCATCGTCCTTACGTTTTTAAATTTGTAGTAAAATGATAATGGCTTGTTAGTTAGTTTGGTTAGTCTATCGTTATCATGCCATCTCGAATATAAGCTACTCTTCATTTGACAGAGACCAAGTAGTAACACTCTATGATAAACTCGAACCTTTGAAGATAATTGTCCGGGCGTTTAAAATAAATATATGAATGAATATAAGAATTTGAATATAAGAAGAAAATAAATATAAGACTGAAGATTGCCAAACTGAAAAATAATTTGTGAAACAACTTCAAATAATTATGAATATGAGTTCTAATTTGTCAACGTCAAAGTAGTTAAATAAAATAATAACCACAAAGCAAGTAACAAATAAAAATAAATATTTAAAAAAAAGAACAACACAATTAAGAACAATAAATTGAATACTGGCAATAATAAACGTCAAAAACACAAGATGGCCGTGAGAATTAGTTCAAATTAAGAACGAACTTGGTTTCAGTTTCTACCACCACCAGCGGGTTAACCTACACCATTTTTTTTAAACATTTTCAACTTTATACCACCGTCATAGACTAGAAAATCGTTTGTAGAATTTTTTACAGTTGGGGTAGGTTATATTGCTGTTATGAATGATTGTCTAAGCACACGTGTGTCACAAGTAAGGTTATTTGATGGCTATGGCATTGATAAAAATAATTTGTTGACATTTTAATTATATTCTTATGTCTCATTTATTCAGACTGTCTGGAAACAAAACATGGGCAAACATAGACAGTAAACACAGATGTTTTGAAGCACGACGTACGGTCCGGTGGCCAATGGTTAACCTATCCTTTTCTGGAAAATTTTCTATTATATCTTCAACTTTATCGTATTGACATAAAGTCGAAAATGTAATAAAAAAATATTGACAGGTTGCAGTAGGATGATCTGCTGGCCACAGTTTATTTTTTTTAGTTGGAAAAATCATTGAATGACTTATGTACCTTATTACTTAAACTGTCAAACACCAAGCGGTCACCGGTGACCGCAACCTATTGTTCTTTAATTGTGTCTATAAATACGGTACTCGACGAGTTAATATTATATTTTCTTAAAGGCGCAATAGATCTAAGCTGTTAACTCATTTTTAAGATTGTATTTTTGCATTAAAATAAATTCAATTTCAACACACTCTTGTTGTTTTCTGGTTAAAAAAAACCTTGCGCACACACATTGTCTTTCATTAGTTATTTGCGTCAAAAATTAATGAATGAACGTAAAACAATTTCATAATCGGAACTTTGAAATTCTACAACACAATAAATTCGTGCCAAAATCCATCAATAACTGTCAAGCCGTTCCGTAGTTATTGGGCAACAAACAAACAAACAGATTTACGGCGTTAGTCGGTTTTCTATGAGAGTTAACGTGGATATGTTACTGATAAATCTGTCAAATTAGACATTCCGTAATGTCCCTAGGAAAGTGACCCTTTACCATTGTTTTCATAATTCAAATTGTCTAGGGGCAGTAGAATACTTTTCTCGAAGTATAAAAAAGTTCAACTTCTTTGAAATACAACCTAGGTAAAGTATTTAACGTGGCAATTTTTTTCTATGTATCATTATTCAAAGGAGAAGAAAAACAGCTAACATAGAGTTTAAAAGCAATAAAGCTATTCTTATTGTTTTGTTTGCCTCAATGATGATGCCGATACAGAGCCGCGGAGAGCTTAACGAGTTACCGGGGTTCCGGCTCGAAGTGCAGGAATAGGAACGGGGTGGTTTTTAGTCAGTAAGAGTCTGACACTCCCTCCCACCTCCCCCAGGCGGGAGAAGTCATTCGATGATTTTCCCCCTTAAAAAAATCTTTAGACATTAAACAAAATGCCTGTATTATGTGATATTCTAGTAACATATACGTTCATTACGTACTTATTATATAATACACATTATATACATTGCCCTTGTCTCAATTCCTAACAAAGCGATAACAAACATAATATAAATCACTCGTCCATATATTGTCGATTTCTATATAATTTACGATCCGAAACTCCGACAACTTTATTAGTGCGGTCACAAAAGTTGTAGAAGCGAACAAATATGATGAGAGTCGTGGAAATTGAGGTGTATATTTAATTTTGTTTTGTGAATATCTCGAGTTTCTATTAACATAATGTGAAGGGACGAGGTATTTTGTCTTTGATGCATGCCTTGTTAGGTTTTGGTCCAGTAGTTTTAAGCGTGGTGACTCAAAATGAGACTGTTTATTTGTTTCCAGCATCCACCAAACCCATACTTAGATACTGTTTATGTCGACGTCAATAATATTAAAAAAAGAAGTATCTTTTAGACAAAATATAGTATATGGAACTGAGCTACTGCTGAACGTAGGCCTCGCCCAATGACTTCCAGGTCAGTTGCATCCAGCGGTTCTGTCCGTCCACCTGTCTCTCGTTTGCCCTTATTCATTTTAAAATGTACCTAACTAAAACCTGAGCCTGACAAACATATTTAGCGAAAAGTTAATACAATGTCTTCAGCTTTACATACTGACGGAATTCTTGAAAGTCCTATAACATTTAAAAAAAGGTATTCCCAAGTCAAGGTTAAAGGTCTTATTGTTCTACATCTACTAATGTAACTCATATATTGCGAAACCTTTACAAAACCATAAGAATAACCATAAATCATGGATAGATATAGGCCATGGTCCCCTGTCCGAAGGTATTAACACCCATTGTTTTCGTAAAGACTATATCAATATTAAAGTAGGCCAGTTGAGGCTTAAGGATGCTTAAATAAAAATACAATAGACTGACATAATACTGCGGTTATTTTTAATAAAATAAAATCACGTTTCGTTTAAAAACTTCTTTGTTATAGAACTCTTTTTGTATGGAATAAGCCGGTAAACGAGCTGACAGATGACCTGATGGTAAGCAATCAACGTCGTCTATGGACACCTGGAATACCAGAGGCGTTACAAGTAAAGAAAGAAAGAATGAAAAACTTTGTTTCACACGCTAAAACAGGTGACACATACAGAATTTCCACATAAGTTAATAAATATCTAATAATGTCCCAAGTCTGCGGTGAAATGGGACCAGTTCAGCATGTGCAAGACAGGGCTTTGCGCTGGTATTCTACTGGTTAAGTGACTCGCGAACGAACAAGTCACCATTCAGACTACAATAGTACGTTACCGGCCTTTTGGGGATTAGGAATTTGAGGATTTTTGGGGATTTTGACATTAGTAACATCATCGTTATCTGTTCGAGGTCTGGACTAATCGGTCTTCTCTACATGAGAAGGTTTGGTTTGCTTACAGAGTTTGAAAATCACAGTTTAAAATAATATTCATACAAATGCTATTTGATTTTCAAGTGATTTTGCCGTTTATTTGCTTATTTGTAACATATCCGATAGTAGAGAATATTATATTGGATGTTACATAGGTAACCTATATTTGTAAAGTGCCGTAACTTTAGCCTTGACTACAGGTCTAGTGCCTGTGCAAAAGTTCAAGTGTTTGCTAAGATACGAATCAAGTAAGTCCACGTTATTTCTACAAGCAATGGAAATAGCCCAAGTGACATTTAAGTACAACTACGTTCCTTGTAATAAACAAATGTTTACATACATTATAATACGAGTCTCTAAGCCTTTTCTGAACAAGATAATTTGGTTTTGATTCGTAACCGGTTGCCACTGAATGATAATGTTTGGAGGGCATCCTCGACTGAGGGACTATATTATTATATCTTTGGCTGGTAGAGCTCTCTGATAAACCGAAACTACGAACAACAACACACCCGCCACGTGAAGAGATTTTGGCAAACCCTCAAATCTTGCGGGCCTGCGGACGGCGAGCATGGGTGGCTCACCGCCCGACCAGAACCAGACCCGAGCGTACGGCGCGTCGCGTTCCGCTCGCGCCTCAAATAGCCATCAGACTACTACGGATGGGGCCCATTAGGGCTGATACGGAGCCGCGGAGAACCTAACGGGTTACCGGGGTTCCGGCTCGAAGTGCATGAGTAGGAACGGGGCGGTTTTTAATCAGTAAGAGACTGACACTCCCTCCCGCCTCACCCAGGCGGGAGAAGTCATTCGATGATTTTCCCTCCTTAACTCGTCGAGTACCGTATTTATAGACACAATTAAAGAACAATAGGTTGCGGTCACCTGTGACCGCTTGGCGTTTGACAGTTTAAAAAAAACCTCCAATCTAGAGGAAACCCATAATCCAGCACTGGACAGTTATGATGTTTTCCTCCATCCATACAGCTCAATTTACTCTCGAAAAAGACACGTTCACCCAAATAAACATAATACATCTGAATCATAAACAAACGCTCACTGACTGAAACCTCAACAGATGTTAAACTAAAAAGTAACTCTAGATCCTCTATAAATTGTAGTCAAGTTTAATGGTTTCACTAACACAAACAAATGAAAACATTTACTGCGATACACTCGCAATTTATAAACCATAAACTTTGAAAGGCAAAGAGTAAAAAAAGAAATATAGACGTGCCACTTTTCTGTTATATGTAAAATCTCTGGCTAGTCTTACCTACCTAATCTGTTTTAAGATTTGACTAAGAAGTTGAAAAAGAAAATGTAATCAAAATTCTATAATGTACATACGTAGTACTTCAATTTACCATTGATTTAGACTGGTCTGTCTGACATTCAAAGGTAGATAAAGTACGAGACACATCCATTATGTTATTTGTACATATTACTGAGATACATCTAAACATCGGAAAAGATTCAAGACTCCGTGTTAAGACTTGACGGGTTGCCGGAGCTCTGGCTCGAAGAGCAGAAGTAGGAACGGGGTGGGTTTTAGTCATTAAGAGTCTGACATTGCATATCGCCTCACCCAAGATGGGTAAAGTCAATGCATGATTTTCCGACCTCAAAATAAGACTCTATGATTAAAAGAATATGAGAAAAAGTGATAAGTCAGACATTTTGTTTGGATGTTGAGTACCTTGCTAAGGTATTCGTATACCGTATCCTTATTTGAAAGTAATCGACCAAAATCACCAACCCATTGAGCAAGCGTGGTGATTAATGCTCAAACCTTCTCCGTGTGAGAAGATGCTTTGCTCAGCAGTGGGTTGATGAGATGACCATCCATGGACCCTAAATCGTTTACACAATCGTATTGTGCAATTACATTTACAAAAAGCTCATGTCTCTGAAGCCAATTTCTATCGCATCTACAACTTTATAATCTGTTTCAACAATGTATTAGTCATTTACTATTCTTTCTTCATTACTACAGCTATTAAAGTCTTTAGAATTTATGTCCTGTTTGTGTTTTACAGTTTACTAACAAATTGTCGAGTCTGCGTAAATTTATTCTTTGAGTCTTATAGTGCGTTGACCCATTTCTCACAAAATGTTCTCGATAACGATTGCCAATGAGTTTTGAGATTTCTTTATGGATTCTAGCACTCTTTTTGACTTTTTTTAGGTCATCCACCTCTATGATATGTGCCTCTTGAGCCTATATTATTAGTTTTCAAGTAATAATAATAAATATAGAGGTAATAAAATTTGTATGTTATGACTAGGATTTGCAAGTACCAGCAGTTTGTTTTTATTTTTATTTTAATTCTCTAGTTCAATAATCGCGATCGTAATTGTTATTGGACGAGTTTCTAAATGGCACCATAGGATAAGAAATCTATCTATGGGATTTCACATAGAAAATTAATCTTCATCGTCGTCATTATCACCATATGATGCTTTCGTATGCCTTAAGACAAAATTCTTTAAGTTGCTCTTCATGTATACGTGACCAAAACATAAGATTATATAACTTTTATCACAGATTCTAATGTTTTTTTTTTTTGTTTAATTAATGTATTTGTATCTTTTGTTATAGATTACCAATTACGCTTCTGTTTTGTGGGGCAGTTGGGTTAGTGGTCGCATACTCTGGACCTGATCTACCGCCTGGCCCATACTGCGGCCGCACTGGAGAGTGCTGTCAAGACAGGCAGGATAGCTGCTCACATAGGATTCTAGGTAAAATAGATTTTATTACTAAACTATCGTACAACTCGGTTCACTATTACAAATCAAATAAGGTTATGTCCGATATTTTTGATGATATTTAATACGTTTTCTTTACTATATGAAAACTAAACAATACATCGCTAAGCACGATGTAACCACTACAACAGAATAGTCAAAAACTTTTTAGTTATTATTTTTGAATCATGATGCCAATCTGCCGAATTTGCCTAATGTAAGTGGTAAGAGCAAAGTAAGGTAAAACTTTATTAATGAATATATTTGTGGCACAGTCTCATCATTGCCTTTAGATTTGAATTCTTGGGCATTGTTGCTGGCTACAAAATAAAGGAATAGTCTGGCAGTCTCCTTTGTCTTCATTCTTTCTCAATTAGTATTTTTCATCCTCAACACTTCATCTACGCCCTCTTCTCTATACTCATCTCCTCTACTCTCTTCCAGATAGCAAATGTTACTGCGACCAGTTCTGCAACAGGACACAGGGACACGATGACTGTTGCCCTGACTATCCTCAAGTCTGCCTTGGAGTCACTCCAGCTCCTGCACCCAACACCATGGGCTGCAGATACGGACGCAAGATCTATGTCCCCGGAGACACCGTAAACCAAGACTGTCACGTTTGGTAAGTGATTTACTTTTTAAATTGTAGGTATATCATTTGATGGTTCCTGATTTCGGTCTCGCTCCACAAAGGTCGTCAATAAGAAGGATTACTTTGAAAATTGTGTGATTGGCTATATGTGTATGAACGTATAAAGAAAATAATCTGTCGTTCTATGAGAAACCTTTTCGGAGGGAATTCTGTAAATACATTAGTCTCACTTTCAGCAGTTGCTATAAAATTCATAATGCAAATAAATACTATCTCGATATAAACAGAAGTCACGTAATAAACAAACCATAAACAAAGCAATTAAAATTCTATCTCATAAAAGTCACTTCACTATTTAGCACCCAATAAAATTAAAAGAAAACCTCGAAAACAGTAATAAAATAGGCCACTAAGGGACTATGACAAAGTTTTAAACGAAAACGAAATTAATTTTGTCGCCACAGCACGTCAAATAAATAATTGGCGCCATTATTAAACTCAGAGCCAATAAAGTTAACGCATTATTTATTCAAACAACAATATATTTTTAGTCTGGCAGTTTACGAAACACTGCCACTAAAGAATTTCTTGCGAATAAAATAATGGGATCTTTAAACTTTGGCCCATTTCTCGAATCACGAATATCACGATTTGTCGATGACTCATATTAAAAAAAAACACCTTTACTTTATTCCTGTCCTGGTAATTTTGACACTTTTATGTCGTCAACAGACTATTAATTTTTTTAAAGCAGGTGTTGCAAGCCTTTTTATAATAATTTAAATGAGGTTAATTTTATTGTTTTTGGGTAATTGGTTTTAGATGGGATGTAGGAGATTTTAGAGATATTTAAATTCTAGTTCTTTGGCACCATTTGCCTCGTTTGCTTTATTTAATATGATGCCGCTGAAATAAACGCATTTTAACTCAAACCATGCCCTTTACGGTAAATCATTTAAACAAATCTTATAAACCATAGGTCATTTGAATGGTAACATACGAACCATTTGACCGTGAACCTCAAATAAGTTTACATTACCGAACAATTGTTGCCAATTCACTGTTTGATCTTGACATCTGATTGAAACGTTATCCACACATGACGTTACCAATCGATTTGACTTCACAATATTAGTATCAATTATGTACAGACCACTTTTTTCTTCGTAAATATTGGAGCTTAAAAAGGTCTAATTTCTTTTAAGCAATTTGACCTTTCCTTTTTTCTAGTCCTGGGTTGATGATCTCAGATATAATTGGATATGTATTAACATCTGGTTTCTTCCAAAACTGAAACATCCTTGAAAAAAAGAGTCAAGTGGACTTTCTTCTTCATACGATTCCACATTTTGGAACAATCAAATAGCTTCACTAACCTCTTGTCTGTCGGTATATGAGACACAATAGAAAACGCTTTGTGTCTCGCGTACATCTGCTCTCCGTCATACCAGACGCTGAAGGACTGTTTATAAGACAGACCTTTTTTCACCTGATGGTAAGCAATCGGCGTCGCACATGGACACCTGGAACACCAGAGGCGTTACCGGCTTTTTGGGGATTAGGAGTTTAAGGATCGTTGGGGATTCAGGGATTGAGGAGGTTGGGGATTCAGGGATTGGGGAGATTGCGGAAGGGGAGTGTAATCTGGCCTCCGGTAACCTCACTCACACGACGAAACACAACGCAAGCGTTGCTTCACGTCGGTTTTCTGTGAGGCCGTGGTATCACTACGATCGAGCCGGCCCATGCCGAAGCATGGCTCTCCCACACTTATTATGAACTCTTACTATGAACACTGAAATGTAGCTTTTGAATAATTTAAAGAAACGATGTGTCTTTTACACTTCGGGGTAGCTTGACTGCTGTCTAGTATCATCTTCAGACTTCATCAAGATCGTAGACACAGCTATTAATAGACAGACATAAATAAGCTTTATTAATATTGATCAATGTGCAAGTTCTAGCTTCTAGTACAGAAAGTTACCTGGCGGTAGGAAAGTGGAAATTCCTTTATAGGTAGTGCCTCCGTAATATAATAATGAATGTGGATATTCGACATTTTACGTCTACAGATTCGATCTCCGGGTCAAAGAACATATTGTTATCTAGGTGACTGGGTAATTAGTTGTAGTGGTATTTATAACCTCAAGTGTTGATAGTTCTTCGCCATTCAAAACTACAATTTGGATCGAGCCTAGATTCACTGACAGACATACAGACGGAGAAATCAATTTTTGACGTTTCAAAAGTGCCTATTTTTTGTGCAATTGAGTATCCACTATTTAGTAGTTGACTATTCTGCCAGCGTCATGTGTTACGGCAGGTGGATACAGTACCGGTTTGAATGAAATAAATGCTTTGACGTTGAGTTCGTTGAGAAAATATCTCCAAATTCTATTAGTAACGTTTTCGGTCGTGGTCTTCGTCTTCTACTTTCAAAATTCTTAGAGCTTGGAGCTTGGAGTCTTGAGACTATATTAGGTACGAGGTTTGACCTTTTGTAAATAGGATTAAGAATGTAATTGGCAAACACTGGATATCTATCAGCCTAGGGTCTTATTTTTTGAAGCAATTTTTTTGAAAAATTAGTCGTTAACTTGTAATCTTGCGTTCTATGATCTTATAAATTAAACACATAAACACTAATATTATTCACAATGTTTTGTGTGCCATTGTAACATAATGACAGTTCTTAGTTTAACCGTTTTCTTTTAGTTGCGATATGTTCTGTGTTCATACTTACGATATGTTCTTTAACCTGTCGCGGAGAACCTTACGGGTTACTGGGACTCCGGCTCGAAGAGCAGGAGAATAAACGGGGTGGTTGTTAGCCTGTAAGAGTCTGACACTCCCTTCCGCCTCACCCAGGCTGGAGCAGTAATTCGATGACTTCCCCCCTTAAAAAAAATGGTCTTTAACCAAAGAATATGTTAAAAACATCTTAACCTGAGAGAGAAAATGAAAAGTCTAGACATGAACAATAAAACCAGACAATCAATGACTATTTTCCATGTAGTTAAAATTCCACATCCGCAGCACATGGAGCTACCCTTAACTCATTAACATCTTCAAAACATTTTCAACCTTTCTCTTTTGTAAGAAAGTTGATAATCGCTTAAATTGTTTAGAGTACTTTGATATGCTGTTTCCACATTGCACAGGGTGTTTGTAAGGTGTTTAACAGCTGTTTACTTGTTAGTTAGGACATGTTCTGCATATGTATTCGCACCTGTGTTGAGATAACATCTGTTTGTCTTAACAGTAACTGTATGTCCAATATGAATAATGAATAAATAAATGAGTCTTTTGGAAACTTGCTAGTTATAGCAGGTCTACATTAGCACCGTGAAGCTCTTTGAAGAGGCGTGAAGGTGAATGAGGACGGTTTTCACACTATTTACCTGCGTTCGCGCCTGTTCCCCAACCAGGGGGCTTACTCTTGAATCCAATTCCGATCGATCGACATTGGTATCGTGAAATTTCATACTCTTGAGTCGCAACACTAGCGCCCATTGCATCCGTATTGCATGGATATTGAATGAACTAAATGATATTGAGTTTGGCTTTATATGCCGTACTCTGAATGTTATTTTAACAGGTACGATAAGGGTAGTATAGTTTTGACATTGAATAATTATTATGATTTTATAAGGAGTTGCATTGCAATTGAGATTGTTTTCAAGAGTAAGCAGCCAGAGCTGGGATTGCACGAATGTGAAGCCGCCATAAGAATTCAAATATAGGGAAAAATAAGTAGTCTTTAAATGCATCAATAAATTGATGAAATGAAAATGTTGATGTTTTTTTTTTAAATATAAATTACTTAAATTCCTTGAAAACATCACAATTGCGTAGTTAATCTCACATTAAACAAATCACACGGCACTACATTGTAAACTAAACTCGCTTTGAAGTAACGGATTACACGGTGCGCATGCGCAGACGCAAGTAATTTTCTTAATATAAGTCACACAATGCAATTATGAATGTCCGCGTAACTGCACCCGTGGTAATGAGTTGTTATTTTTAGGTCTGACCCAGGTGTTTAAGATCTGGCATACTGCCCACTTAGGGGACATAGGTAGGTATATAGGTAATAGGTACGGCGCTGTGGATTTTTAAAGCCGAAACTATACAGGGTAATTGGGCCTCCGGTAACCTCACTCACACGACGAAACACAACGCAAGCGTTGCTTCACGTCGGTTTTCTGTGAGGCCGTGGTATCACTCCGGCCGAGCCGGCCTATTTGTGCCGAAGCATGGCTCCCACACTTAAAAAAATTGTTCCTTAATAGCAGACAACAAGCTGAATGACTTTAAATAAAAAGGTGACATTGACATCATTGAGGGAATCACCCAAATAAATAAAGTATTACTTATCTACTTTCCTGATAAGCAAATACCTTCACATCACGATTATATTATTTATCTTTATGGCTGATTTCAGTATTCAGCAATAAACTTGATAAAAACACTTTCTCTTTTTTCGTATAAATAAAATGTCACGCAGATTGTGTGATGTACTTCATTTAGTTAATATATTATTAATTCCATGTTATGTATAAGCTTAGGTTGTGTTATGGAACCTAGATTTAGGATTAGTGCTTGCCGTAACTAATTAATTTATATTTTTAGGTTATTTTGTATAGGACTTGTTATTTTCCTTATTTAAATTAATTAATTATATTAACTTCTTATTAAGTTCCGAAAACGATATTATATTTAATATTAGATGACTTTCTCGTAACTGTTTGACGAGGAGTCATTGGTTTTCATATTTCTAAGCATGAAATAAGTTATAGCTCTAGATTGAAACAAGTGGTGAAACAAGTGACGATATTATGATGATTTTAAACCGATTATTTATATTTTTTACACACGGCCCATCGTGATGGTAAGCGGTTTCCGTGGCCTATGTACGCTTCCAACACTATCACTATAATGCCATTTCAGTTATAGGGTCCTATATTATAATTATCATAATAAGTCCAGGTCTAACTTAAAGGCTAAACAAGTATAAATGTCTAATAAAAAAAGTAAATGAGTTCGTTCTCTGACGTCAATTACCGTCTGGTTCGATTTGAAATAAATAAAACCAGTCTCTTTAAAAATTGTGTCAATGTTGTATCAATTCATCATAATATTGTGTCTCGTCTGTGGAAAATATAAATAGGTCGAATGTATTATAAATTACAGTTGATTATTATCTTTTTATTTTGAGTGGAAAGTTTAAAAAAAGCAATTGTTATTTATAGATCCTTTTTATTAGTTAAGTGTGATTACTTCATTGGATGAGATAGCAAGTTTTAATGTATATCGGGACTCCGACGTGAAGAGCAGGATTAGAAATGGAGTGGTTTTTAGTCAGTAGGAGTCTAACACTCCTTCCCGCCTCACCCAGGCGGGGGAAGTCATTGGATGATTATATTAAAACTTGTGAGACATACTAATTAATTATTATGTTTTCGGCTTAATCATGTAACTGTTTGACGAGGAACTCGACTAGTTAAAAGCCATGCTAGGGCTCATATTGATGAGCAGCACTCACTTGTGGACTCGAGCAGTCACTCGTACCAAAATAATATAGTTACTAAAATATCTAGATAGACTACAGGCATCTATGACTAAACGGAAGCATGATTCCTAAGTTTCCTAAATTCTCAGTTCAAAATAAACATATCTAGGTTGATCTAGGTCTTAGTTTTGAAACTTAAACGATGTAGGACTTACATAGTGTTTGTATTGGCATACATTCACGAGTATTTGTTCCCCGCATGTCCGTGTACATTGTACATTCGTATTCGTACATAAAGGGGTCAAATCTACATAAATATGTGTGGAATTCCGTAACATAATATTAGTTAGTATTATGTTATTGGATACTATTACATTATTTACATTGTTAGATGTATACATACGTAAACTGAAGGTCTATTACGAGTTTTTTTTTCCTTAGTTTTTTACCTTACTATGTTGTGTCTTAAACCTCCGGGCCACCACCCCGGAGGTTTAAGATGCCCAGCTCTCTAGCATGAGGGTGCGGGTTCGAAACCTACCGACGGCTAGTACCAATGTTACTTTTTCCGAGTTATATGTACTTTCTAAGATTATCTAGACACCACTGACAAACCGTGAAGGAAAAGATCGTGAGGAAACTTGGGCTTATAATCTCTAAGTAAATGCATTTTCTTTCTTTCTAATTATAAGTTTGTAATCACCAATCCACATTGAGCAACCGTGATGATTAATGCTCAAATCTTCTGTTGCTGTTGATGTTGATGATGATGATGATGATACCTTACTGAAAGTATTACATCTTGTGATGTAGTTGAGTAAAATCAGTCGGACAAGAGTTTCTTATCAGGGCAGACCCTTAATCTTAATTACATATTGCTTTGATTCTTATCCACAAAACTAATAGTTTATTATACGTTGGTGTAATTCTTAGATAGCTCTTACACATGCCCATCACACATCATTCTGACTGTCATAACACATGTTACCTACACCTCAACAGATAGAAATATTGCATCAGTAAATGAAAAATGGTCGCATATTTCAATCATTTGTCATAATTCCAACAAGTGGTGCTGGCAAATTGTCGAGTGTAACTTTTGCCAGAGAAAAAAAAATAGTCATTCCTGCCAGTAATTTCAGATCCTAGGTAATCGAAAGCTGAGAAGATTTAACTTATTTGTATGGATGCTCCCAAACTGCTGTTAATAATGTTTACAAATATTACTATTAGTAAACATTTTTGATTAAATTTCCTATATTATTAAACAAGCAACTTCCACGCGGTTTCACTCGCTCTGCTCGGCTCCTATTAATCGTAGCTTGATATTTTATAGCCAATAGCCTTCCTCGATAAATGGGCTATCCAACACAGAAAGAATTTTTCAAATCGGACCAGTAGTTTCGGAGATTAGCGCGTTCAAACAAACAAACAAAAAAACAATTTCAACTTTATAATATTAGTATAGATAACTAATGTAAAAATATTGACCTAATGCATCGATTCCTCAGATTCTCCAAAGAAATAAAAGATACTATAAAAACTCCAGGAATCAAATAGGTAGTTTGTGATTTCCAATCATATCTACAAACCGTTAGACAACTGAGGGAGTCAAACTAAAATATTTGCATTGACATTCAAACGAGTGCCAATAACTACTGATGGTACATATTACTTTGGCACGCAAACTAATACAGCGTGTGGCAATTGTTTTACTCATTGTATTCACTTTTTAACTGATGACATTTGACTTTCATACTGTATTCTTGAGGCCGAAGACGATACCTTTAAAATGCGTCTAGCTTTTGAACAGAAAGAGTGGGATTATTATCTCACTAACACCCACCGGGGTAGGTACCATCAGCATCTATGAGGGCACCGGATCCCATAAATAAGACCCAAGTTAATGGGACTAATAATTGTACTGGTGGAAATTATGCATGCAGTATGCATTCTCGCAGATTCTCCGACGAAAAATGACGTAATTTGTAACAAAATTGAAAATAAACCTTTTTCTTAGGAAACAATCACATATTCAAGATCGGACGCCATTTTAACGTGTCCTTGGGACAAAAACATTGGACCATGCATTATTTAAAAGCCTTGCTCCATCTCTTTCCTTCTACTATAGCTTTCTCTATCTTGCTTACATTTACATCCTGTTTTTCTTGTTCTTGGGGAATTCCGGGAGTAAATGAATGGCAAAAACCATGTGTTGAGAATGCAATATTGGAAGTTACGTAGAAGTAAAGTAAACAAAAATTGATACCACATATGATATAATATTTCCTCATTGGGTCGAAAATGTTAAAAGGCGGTTTATTCGCTATAGTAATTCCAAATACCGACACAATTCTGTAGTCCAGACTTCTCGTTAAATACTTTCTAGACTCCTTGTTGATACTCCACCCTGAATACTTTGATTACTCTATAAAGGTTTCCTTCTTGAAGGTTTCCTTCTTGGCACGTATCTTGGACCATCGCACTTTTTTTGCAAAAATATTATTATGATGCTGTTAGATCAGTCGCTTGAAGGTTAGTTGCAGTTTTAGGACATGCCCAAGTCGATTTAGACATACAATTTCGAAATTGAAATCTAATATTACTTTTTCCTAAAACTGGAAAGTAATCTTTTCTTTAAATAAATACTTATTTATGCAGTTTTACTTATAAAACTCATGAATGGAATTTTGGGTAAAACCCAGTTGTTTAACAATGGTCGCATTCTGAAACCTCAGTACGTGTGTCGATTTCGAAATACATAGGTAGTCATCATTGTTTGTCATCAAATGTCCTTTTCGCTAACAGACGTTATGGTTTATTAACATACATTATTTGTGTATTGCATATAGGTTTAAATTAGTTAAAAACAGTATTTGTCAGTTTCTAGCTTATTCGTTGGAAGCCCAGCCGAAAAGGTGGAAATAATATTATATTTTTCAATTTAGACATTGTCTGTAGATATAGGTATCATTAGTTATTATGTTTTTCGGCTGCCTCACGTAATTATTGGACGAGAAACTCGACTGGTTTCAAGCCATACTTTTTTTTAAGGGGGGAAAGTCATCGAATGGCTGCTCCCGCCTGGGTGAGCCGGGACGGAGTGTCAGACTCTTACTGACTAAAAACCACCCCGTTCCTACTCCTGCGCTTCGAGCCGGAGCCCGGGTAACCCGTTAGGTTCTCCGCGACTCTTCAAGCCATGCTAGAAGCTCGTATTCATGAGCAGAATTCCGCGACCCCCAACGCGGCGACTGTCGCACTGTCAGTTGCTACTGATAAGTAGCAATTAATTTAGTATATCTCACGAAATTTATAACATAAAGGTATCATTAGGTATCAATTCAGTAGTTACCTATTTAGCCTTAGGTCGAATTTGGTGCTTAAATAACGAACTAAAAGTGTGTCAAGTCCATTGACCACAGAATAACAAAAATAATAAATCCAATGTCAATAAAACCGTTTAATCAGAAACACGGAAGCCCTTTTATAATCGTCTTATAGTAATCATTAATCGAACAGAGAATAAACAAATACATTCCTAATAAAAACGACATACTATCAAAGATAAACATGTCAAGGTTTTAAAAATATCGATGAATTATTGTGAAGAATATTTGAATGTCACATCACTAAAAAAGTGTTCGACTATCGAACTTTAAATATTAACACGTTAAACGCCATGGGGGTCACCGGTGACCGGCGTTAGCGGAGGATTTACCTTCTACAGTTTTTATTGGCAGTCAAATTTTTAATGACCTATTATTTCGATACGTTAATTTATGTTCCAAAAATATATTGTTTACCTACATTACCTGTACCCAAGTAGTAAGGTAGTATTTTTTGCGATCAGCATGTGCCTAATTACGATTTATCAACCCACTTATGATAGAAGAGAAAATTCTAGTATTGGGCTGCGTAAAAAGGGATGTAGGGCTTAGTTATCGATAAACTTCTTAAGTGACTGTTCTGTAACTCTTTTAAAATGAAAACGTTGGATCATATTATGGAAGCACACCATATTATTATTGTAACGCATACATGACTAATGACGATTTGATACCAATAAGCAAAGATATTAACTTTTTTAGTCACCCAAAAAAAACCACACAAATTCTATAAACATTATAATGTTTCCACCCATATCTCTAGTAACTTCAATCGCCAGAATTTCAATTTCAAATGAAATAAACAAAAGAATTCCACAGCTGACGTGATGTGACCTTAGATCCGCAATAAACAAAACATCGCGAAAAATATGGGGCGACGTTCAAAGAATGTTTGACTGAACACCTAATATTTACATTTGGAGAAAGATAAACGATCAAACAGACTTATAGGCCTACTTACATTACACTAAATCACTAAATGGACCTCATTAATATAAGTTTAGAGACTATTTTCGCCAAATCAATCATACTTCCTTGACCCAAATTGGTGCGCTAACGTTTTTCACTCGAATCAATCATTTAGGTCCTATTAATAACGTTGCCGACCTATTTGTATCATTATGTCTACTTTGTTTGGTGCACTTGCAACGAATCAATCTTTTTGGAAGCCATGATGGATGGTATAATTGCTTATGCTTGCGAAGAAAGTTACCTACAGCGTGTTTTGTTGATATAATTCAAGGTTTTATTTAGATTTTGCACATTAATCTAAGACTGTTTGTGTGTCCTGAATCCTGAATAATGTGTTATGTTGAAGCAAGTTTACGGAAAAGTTGGCCTTCTACATAATGTATTTGACAAATGAAAAAATGTTTTAAGAGAATACTCAATGCAAAGAATTAAATATTTTATTTTTACGTTTACATTCTGCAAGCACAAATCTCATCTACACAAACCCAGATCTAGATCAAATACCATAAACAAACATTTTTTATCTGTGCCCATAAGCGACACAGATAAAAGATAAAAATGGCACGCGTGAATTTCAAATACAAAATATTTAAATTACCTACCACAGACGCGTACAAATACAGGGTTTTTACCGGTATATATTTTGAGAAACTCCTCAAAATCTTACAATTTTAAATGTCAATTTTGTGTGATATGTATTGTCTGTTTGTCAGCTTTCATAGTGATGAAAAAAATATTTTCATATTACACATTTTGCTCTGGGAATTTAAACAACTCCAATAATTCATGGCAAACAAGACAGTTGGCAGTACACACAATAAAACCAGTCAAAGGGCAGTTAGCAGTTAATAAAATTCATCGTAAATCAAAAGTCATTTAGTAATATAAAATAATTGGAAAGATTAACAAGCTGATTGCGTAAGAGTTATAGGCAAATAAACGTTTGTTGTTTTTTCGTTTTCATTTATAACATAACATAACATAACATCACGCCTTTTATCCCCGAAAGGGTAGGCAGAGGTGCACATTATGCCACTGTACAATGTAACACCCACTTTTCACTATTTATGTTATGAGTCCCATGTAATAGGAGTTGAGCCTATTGCCATATACCGGGCACAGTTCCAGACTCCGTGCTACCACTGAGAAAAACCCAGTAATACTTTGCCCGACCCGGGAATCGAACCCGAGACCCCTTGTCCGGCAGCCGCACTTGCGACCACTCGGCCAATGAGGCAGTATTGAATATTTCACATGTTTTATAGTTTTAAGGTTTGTAGCGTCAATCTATTTATTCGCTATCGCTTATCAACGTTATTAATTACACAATATGTGTTTCAGAGTAAAGCACTTGTTTAAATAAACGTTATATTTCGGTGTTTTCCTTGCGACTAAACCTTGAAATTATGTTATTCAGAATAATGAATACTGACATTCAATTAGATTAATCGCAATAAAATAAACCAATTAATAAAAAATCTATTTCATATTCAAAATCATAAATAAAATACTAAACAAAAAATGTGACATATCGATATATGTGTTATCCTTGAACGGTCACATCACTATACGAAAGTGACAGTGACATTTAGTGTTGCTGTTGTTCGTCACTCGTCAGTATTGCGCAACACTAATTATTGACGGGCGTTATGTTACAATGACGTCATTGTCCACTATATGACGTATTTTGACCCTGACGTCATAGTTAACCTGTTGACGACAAAATTACCAGGACAAGAATAAAGTAAAGGTGTTTTTTTTTAATACGAGTCATCGACAAGTCGTGATATTCGTGATTAAAGAAATGGGCCAAAGTCGAAAGAGTAAAATGTTACATAAAAATGTCGTCTTCGTAATTCAGTTGTGAACTTAGTATGAATCGATTAAAGGCTACACATTTGGTAGAGACCAGGTAGCAGCGCTCTTTTATACCTAAAATATGAAAATTATAAACTATTGTAGGCTCATAGTCCGCTGTAGTCTCTAGCGTGCTGTGATGATGATGATGTCGATGACATAATCGTCACAGCTCGATAGCACCTTCAAACCTTCAAAAAAAGAGCAAATTCATTTTTAAAAGGCCGGCAACGTACCTGTGACTCCTCTGGTGTTACGAGTGGCCATGGCCGGCGCTGATCGCTTACCATCAGATTATCCGTCTGCTCGTTTGCCTCCATAAAAAAAGCACGAGACAAAGAGTAAATATGTTATAGCAATTGACCCTATAGAAGTCCAATCACTATACCATTATTTACTTAACTAAGCACTATCATTGTACGGTTATTAAGTACAGCAAATAAAAAAGAAGAAATACAATAGAGGCATTTCACGGTAAGGTTTGTTTATATTACAAAAATGCCTGTCTAAGTGGATGCTTCTAGTAGCTTATTATGCGAAATATTTGCAAAATAAACATTTTTGTATGCGAACAATTACCACTTATTTATGTTTCTGCATACCTCACTTTATACGTCTTACCTTCACGATTTGTCAGTATGCTAATCAGTATCGAAATACTAAAATGAGCCTTGGATTTTTTTGTGCATTCTTTTTCTAATATCTTAGGAAAACAGAATATGACTGGGTGTGGGTATAGCAACTTTTTTTTTCGAATTATTAGGGATGGGATTAAAAGTGCTCTATTCACAATTGTCGATAGATTTGTTAACATAACATAACATAACATCACGACTTTTATCCCCGAAGGGGTAGGCAGAGGTGCACATTATGCCACTGTACAATGTACCACCCACTTTTTACTATTTATGTTATGAGTCGCATGTAATAGGGGGTGAGTCTATTGCCATATACCGGGCACAATTCCAGACTCCGTGCTACTACTGAGATTTTACCCAGTAATACTTTGCCCGACCCGGGAATCGAACCCGAGACTCCTTGCCCGGCAGTCGCACTTGCGACCACTCGGCCAACGAGGCAGTCTATGGATTTGTTAACTATGGCAATAAAGCCTTCAAGAAAGAGCGTATTCCTTTTTAAAAGGCAACGCATCTGTGGCTACTCTGGTGTTGCAGGTGTCCATGGGCGGCGCTGATCGCTTACCATCAGGTGATCCGTCTTTTCGTTTACCTCCTATTCCATAAAAGAAAAAAAAACTTTACATGACATTTTTAAGGGGGAAAATCATACAATGATTTCTCCTGTCGTGGGTGAGGTGTGTATGTTTTTGGCTCACTAATGTAATTATTTGACGAGGAACTCGACTAGATTCAAGCCGTGCTAGAGGCTCATATTCATGAGCAGCATTCCGCGACCCGCGACGCGGCGACTGTTGCGCGCTACTGCTACTGTATAATATAAACTCAGTTGAAACTCAGTCAACCTTCGAAATTAGACAATAACATGATACAAAAAAAAATCAAGAAAATCGCGAAATTTTCGTTAATAGAAAACAAAGATGAGGACATCGAGAAATTTCCTCCATGAAAACATACACAGAATAATTTTAAACTCGAAATTGGAGTATAGCAATAAAACAAACATACACCTGTCCATTGAAACACTGATATAATGCGTTATTTTCGTACACTGTAGTTGTCACACAACTGAGTGTCAACGTACTAGTTATTATTAGTACGCGTACATTGGCGAGCAAAATAAATTGGACACAATTATAATAATAATAAAATTTAGTCATTGGTAAGCATAGCGGTTACTGTAAGTTGTACAAAAAAGTATAACGCCTTGTAATTTTTTGTCATTTGGAGTTTGTAAATTGTAACTGAGTTTTTTTTATGGGATACGGTAAACTAGTAGACGGATCACCTGGTGGCACGTAATCGGCGTCGCCCATGTACCGGTGGAACACCAGAGGTGTTACAAGTGCGTTACTTACTGTTTTGAGATTACGAATTTGAGGATTTTTGGGGATTCAGGGATGGGGAAAGAGAGGGAGGGGTAATTGGGCCTCCGCTAACCTCACTCACACGACGAAACACAACGCAAGCGTTGTTTCACGTCGGTTTTCTGTGAGGCCGTGGTTTCACTCCGATCGAGCCGGCCCATTCGTGCCGAAGCATAGCTCTACCACATTCCAGTCAAGAGTCTGTTATGTAGATAAAAATATGCACAAGAGTGACTTTATTGCAAAATAATAATGTGGAAATCCATGAAAGATTTAACTTTAGCTACATTTGTGAATACTAAGAAAGTCACGTTTAATTTAACATTACCTATATTATATTTTTTCGAAAAGGTGTTTAAGGTAGGATTGGCAACCGGCAAAGTACTCTAAAATAGAGTATTGTCCTCTATATCATGTAGCTATAGAAGCATGTATAGATTTAACTACTATTGTGTACTCTAAGAAAAGCAAAATTTTATTTTTAGTATTAATGTTATCTACTAGAAATTGAGCTTGTTATATGTGCACAAATCTTCAAGATTTACTTGATTGCAAAATAATCTATACCACTTCGAATACATTATGTTTCATTATTAATAATACCTAGTTTATTATTTAGTAACTTGTGTGATGCATGAAATAGATTTCTTAATGAAATTGGCTACGAAACTCGTTTTTTCACTAATAAATTGACTATTGATTCTGATTCGATTATAATAAAACGATCGATTAATAATATCATCTTTCAGCTAAGGTCATTTAAAAAAATAAGATCTAAGAACCTATGATCATTATTAAAAATGATATTTTTATAATAACTATCGTGAGACATACTAAATTAAGTAAAAACGCGGGTTACTCACGTGAATATACTGAGAAAAGCTCTACTAGTTTCGAACCACAGAGGGGTTCTTCCTCATGAGCAGCGTGCGCGGTCGCGGCGACGTCGCGCAGCTCACTGGCTGGCGTCGGCGCTCGCCTCGGTATTGCCACCTGCGCTGCGAGCCCAACGCGCCCTCTGACGGACACTACGAGCGTTTGCTTCCAACTCCGGCGGCGCGTTGGACGATGTTAAAGCGCACGGTACGTTCACCAGCGGCGCGGGTCGTGGGTTCGATTCCGGGTTCGGCACAAAGTCAGTGTTGCATATAACGCTTACTGTGTCACACTCCAGACTGGAGACGCTGTGGATCGACGAAGCCTCCAAACTCGGCTTCCACGCGGGCGGCAGTGCCCAGCCACCATCCCTGTTGAAGCACGGACGTCGGCTAATCTCGATGGCCTCTCGCACTTTACGCGGAACGAAGTACTTTTCTCTCGCTAGTACGGAGACCTTATCAAAACGTATGAAGTGAGCCGCGTCCGTACCACAAATATGTTCAGCCACTGCCGATGCCTGGATGTCCATCTTCTTCACGCTGCGTATGTGTTCTTTTAGCCTGGTTGTGATGTTGCGACGAGTTTCCCCGATGTAACTCGAGCCACAGTCGCACGGTATTATGTACACTCCGGGCACAGCCAGCGGATCCTTATCTTTAGGTGAGCGTAGTAGTTGTCTTAGCTGACCGGGTGGGCGGAAGATCGTCCTGATGCAGTATTTACGGCGAAGCAGGTGTCCGATTCTGTCGGTTACTCCTTTCACGTATGGTAAGAACGCTGGAGTCCGTTCCGCAACTGCCGGTCGCTTCCTACTCGAGCTGCTCGCAAGTCGAGTACATTGACGCCAGTTGTATCCATTGTTTTCCAGTACCCGTTTTAAGTGGTGAAATTCGTCGTCAATATACTGGGGATCGCATAGACTCAGCGCCCGGTTTATCAAAGTCCGGGGAACAGCGGCCAGGTGGGAGGGATGATGGTGTGAGTCAGCTCGCAAGTACCGGTCCGTGTGTGTCGGTTTACGATACACTGTGTGTGACAATCGACCATTTTCTTCTCGTCTTACGAGGACATCCAGAAACGGCAACATCCCTTCTCTCTCTTCTTCAGTGGTGAATTGTATACTGCCGTGCACTGAGTTCAAGTGTCCCACAAATTCAGCCACATGTTCCCTGTTGATGATCGCGAACACGTCATCAACATATCTCCACCAATGTCGCGGTCGTACCGGGGCGGATGCCAAGGCCTGACCCTCAAACCACTCCATGTAGACGTTAGCCACCACCGGCGCCAGTGGCGACCCCATAGCCACTCCGTTCACCTGCAGGTAGTATTCCCCTCTCCACAGGAAGTAACCTGTAGTGAGACAATGATTAACACACGCGATGTATCCAGTAGGTAAATCAGTGTCCTTGAGTATATTGGTAATTATAGATGTCGCTTCATCTACTGGAACATTTGTGAATAGCGATGTTATGTCGAAACTTATCATAATCTCAGTGTCTTGGAGGCGAACATCCTCCAATAAGGCGACGAAATGGCGGGATATTCACGTGAGTAACCCGCGTTTTTACTTAAAATGATATTTCATCAACACGTTGTCTTATTCTTATTTCGAAGTATTGATGTCTTAACCAGATAGAAGATCTTTAAAGATTTGTGTACTTTCCTTATTTGGAATGTTCAATACAATAAAATATTAAAAAATAATCACTTTCCATAATTGATTCTATGATCAATTTAATTTTAGAATTTTTCCAGCAAATTTTTAAGAAATAACTATGCTGTTTTACGCTTAAAAACGTCACAATTAATTTCATAGAACACTATCGTTTTTGACACTTCGAAAAAAAGTATTGAATTTGACTAGTTGGCAAGTACTCATTTATGTATCGGTATTTTATATAAACCTTTACCCAATTTAAGAGGCAAACCAATAATTTGTTCTGATTAAAACTTCAATATAGTACCGCATACTCGTGATAACAATGAAGTGACCCAGAAATTATACTGACTAATTAATGTCATGTTTATGTATGCAAGCACAAAATTATAATGTTTACATTTTATTTTGCATTGTTTAGTAAACCTTACTTAACATTATCCACATTTTTTTCAAAGAGGTGGTCAATCAAGGTAGCATTGTGCATAATATTAATACATTAGCTACTTCGGCGCGGTTTCACACGCTCTGCTCAGCTCCTATTGGTCGTAGCGTGTTTTTATTTCTATAGCCATCCTCGATAAATGCGCTATCCAACATAAAAAGAATTATTCAAATCAGACTTGTAGTTACGGAGATTAGCGCGTTCAAACTAACAAACAAAAAACAAACTCTTCCGCTTTTTATAATAGTATAAGATATAAGATAAGGGTATAAGATAAGATTTTAGACTTTTCGCAAACAAAATATGTACGTTGATCCGACACATGAATCCTTAATGGCTTATCCAATATATCCATCCGGTGCTCTGTCATACTCCATACCATTACGTCGTTTGCAAGAACCTGAATTGGGGCGAGTATCCTTCCATGATAACGATCACTCAATTAACTAGACAGTTACTATTAATTACATATTCAAACGAACGGTAGCTTGTAGTTTTTTGTTCAGAGATAGTAAAAAACTTAATCAGTACTAAATGGGGTGCCATAATTCATCAATCAAAATTTGTTTATATAATATGTTGGGAATAACTACGGAGTTGTAAATCATCATATTAATAGTCTGATTCTAATTAGTAAATAGATAGATTAAATTACGATAAACGTTTATTTAGAGATTTCTGTTTTGATGTTTAATTGGGATGATGACAGGGTATGATAATGAAAAATCTAATTAGTCCGTAAGTTAGGTAATGAAAAAATATTAGACACGTATTTTTTTATTTTGCAATTAAAGTCTTAAAGGAACTGACTTACTTTCTTTCGGTTTTAATTAAATCTCAATACTATTCAAGACACGAGTATTATTAATAATCTATTACAGTGGCACCGCCAACTTCCAAAATGATTATTTCTTTTCACTATAAAACCTAATAGGTAGTATTTTTTGTGCAAATAAGTTTTTATAGAAATCAATACCTACACATAACCATTTAACAGACATTATACCAAAATAAAAAATGATTTTTTATTATTCTTTTCGCCGAAAAAATCAATCTTCTTTCATACATTAAATGGCCAAGTTTTTGTGCAATCAATTGTAAAGTTTTTTATTATTTGCAAAAACCGCTTTGAAATGTTTTTATTTAGAAGCGTGCCGGTTGCACTCAGGTTTTTTACAGATCTTCAGCTGAAGATCGTCCAATAGTTTTTTTCGGTCTATGAAACCACTCAGGTGATAGGGTTACGTCATTTTTCAGCTCTCTACGTGATCTTAAAATAATGTCAGATTTTTATTCAAGTGTAGGTAGCTAGTTTAGCTTAGTTGAGTAGAGCTTAGTTGCTTTTAATTCCATAATGCCTTGTTTGTCCTACGTTAGTAATTTAGTTGAGTAGTGAGTAACAAAATATATTTTTATTATTAATATTAAGTATAGTAGAGCCATGCTTCGGCACCAATGGGCCGGCTCGACCGGAGTCATACGACGGCCTCACAGAAAACCGACGTGAAGCAACGCTTGCGTTGTGTTTAGTCGTGTGAGTGAGGTTACCGGAGGCCCAATTACCCTCTCCTTCCCCAATCTCCCCAATTCCTGAATCCCCAACGATCCTCAAACTCCTAATCCCAAACAGGCCGGTAACGCACTTGTAACGCCTCTGGTGTTTCAGGTGTCCATGGGCAACGCCGATTGCTTACCATCAGGTGATCCGTCTGCTCGTTTACCGGCTTGTGCCATAAAAAAAGATCGGTATCATTACATTGAAATTAGGTTGAGCGTGATGTACCTATGTGTATGAGTCCCACTGAAAACTGAAAATAATATGCAGTAGTTACTTTACACTAGTTTATTTAACCTGACCTTTCCGTACTGTTACAGTAGTGTCGGATATCAAAGCCGATGTCCCGTGGTTTGACTCCTGCCGGTTCAAAAACGTTTGTCAACTGACAAACACATTAATGGGGTTTAAATTATGTCAATTCTGTTTTTATCTATAGTGAGGTAGGTAACAATCAACTGTATTAGTCATATTTTTCCCTGGTTCTATAGTATTTTTAAAGTTATTAAAAATGAAGTATTTACTTCTCAACCTTAGGAATGTACACTCTCTTGTTGACGTACTTATTCCCGTATAACTGACACTTCCTCCCGCCTCACCCACGGCAGGAGAAATCATTGTATGATTTTCCCCCCTTAAAAAAGTGTCCTAGGTATATCCAGAACCCCCTGAGGCAACAGAGTAGGGGTCCGAATCTGCAATGCAATACTGTCAAAATGGTCTCTGCTGCACTGCCCAATGATCGACCATTCTGACGCAATTGTGATAGCAGAGTAATGCCGGAATACTGAAACGCTACTCAATTTTAAGTCGCGCTTAAATATCGTGCCATCTCTGTCATTTTACAAAGAATTTGTTGCGACAGAACTATGCTTAAGCGCGACTTAAAATTGATTAGCGTTTCAGTATTCGGGCATAAGGCTCCTGGTCGAAAAGTCTTTGGGAAGGTTTTTGAAAAAAGAATAAAATACCTCAGAATACTACCTATACTCCCCCTAGTGTTTCTTCCTAGCCTTTTTAGGTTTCCCTCAGTCATTAATAACACGAATCTATCTTGTTGCTGCTAATAATACGATGATGATTATCTGTTACTCACTTTATTAACACAATCACGAGGTCGTCTAGAAGTTGCTCTAGACGTCGTAAATTAAACAAAAACATATTTTATTTTATCATTCATACAATGATAACAAGAATAAATAAACCAGTTTTGTATTTTTACGAGGTTTCGTGACATCATATTTATTAGAAAACTTCTCGGATTTTGACGGAGAAGGACTTACGTAGGAAACGAATTAAAAAATAAATAATATGAGTCATCGCTTTAAATAGATGATGGTAATTTGATTCTTATTATAAAACTAGATGTACACGCAACTACGTCTGCGTTTTTCTAAAATAAAAATAGCCTGTGTTACTCTTTAGTACATCAGCTACCTGCTAATAAAAGTTCCGTCAAAATCGGTCCAGACATTTCAAAGATTAGCTAGTATAAACAGACAGACAGAAATTGTAACAATTGTTATTTTGGTATATGTATCGTATGTAAATTCATATGCGTGAAGTAAAAAGCAGTTATTTCTGTAAGTATTTTTTTGTTTCTTCTTTTTTTTTTAAACTGTGCCCCACACTTGGATTTTCTCCTATGTTGTGGGTGCGTTTACAAACATACAATATCACATACACATAACACCCAGACCCGGAACAACAATCTGTGGATCACACAAAGAGTTGTTCAGTGCGGGAATCGAACCCGCGACACGTTGCGCGGCTTCCTGTTGCCCAGCCACCGCGCCAACCGTGTAGTCGAAGTCGTATTACAAAGAGACACTGCAATTTTATTTATCTGTAGGTATAGATGTGATCTTTTTAGTTAATAAATCTGTATAGTTTTAATATGTGTTATAGTTGACGAGGCAGTATTAACAGACTTTGTACCAATCCCATTTGACTTTGTATGGAAAACTAGAATTTGTACTGAATAAAAATGTCGTTGTCTGTCAAATGCATAATTGTTAATTTATATAATTGCGTTCTTTATTATGTCGGCTGCGACTAGAACTGCTGATTGTCGACAATGGACTCAAGTTCAATAATTGAACTAGATAATTACTGTTGACTTTGACATTGTTTTTTATTTTTTGTGAAAAGATCCATCTTTTCTCACATCCATCCATCTTTACCCAATTATAGACTCCAGTCTATAATTGGGTCGGTTAAGACGCCCGCTTCTCATGCATGAGGGTGCGGATTTTGAACCTCCCAATGGCAAGTACCAATGTGACTTTTTCCGAGTTACAAACGGTGAAGGAAGACATCAAAACATAGTGAGGAAACCTAGATTATGATGATATATAATGATTTCTAATTTATGTGTTTAAAATCGCCATCCCGCAATGCAAGCGTGGTGATTAGTTCTCCCTTTTGTGTTCAAAATAAAAATATATTGACGTAAAAAGTGTGTAAATAAGCACGCCTTACTACGATAATATGATTCTGATTCTGTATTATGAAAATCATCATAATTCCTGTTATAATTCAAGCTACGAACATAAAAGCAACATGCTACGAGTATTCAAACAACTTTTATTACAATGTTTATTTATTCTAACCGCCTACTGGCTGCTATCAATGTCATTGTCAGCTGTGATTGGCAGGTGACGTCATCTGTCACGCCATCAATCATAATGACAGCGCGCCAATGTTTCAAAACGTTCCAATTACGACTCAATTATAGTGCAAATATTTTGTCTTTGGTTTTGGTGCTCTATTTTTTTTTTAGTCTGTTCTTTTGTTTCCATGTGCTAACTGTTGTATTGTAGTATTCAGTAAGTGGGTTTTTCTTAATAATATTTGTTTTGACAGCTGCCGTTTTCAATTACTTATTATTGTGTTCTTGAGACGCAATAATTCAACCATTCAACCTTGCCGAATTCAGCTGATATAATTTTACAGGCAGTCTATTCTTTGTATTAGCTTACCGTCTGTAGCAATTCCCGTAATTTATATAATTCATCTGTTATCCTAGACGTAGATACCTAAATAAAATTAAATAAGAGTCATTCTATTCGCTAATAAGAATCGCATAAAACCCGCTCAGTAGTTTTTGAGCTACTCACATAAAACGGGCAGACAAATAAGCACAGTGGAATAATATTTATAAATTTATTTTTAAATTTAAGAGAAATCAGAATTTGTATCCAATTACCACAAAAGCACCTGTGTCATCTATTTCTTTCCTGAAAAATAAATCATCTACCTACATACCACAAGAGCTACAATACATAATAGCTCATAATAGACCTATGTACAACAAGTACTTAAGTAAATAGCCAATCTAGTACAAAATTAAACAAATCCATTAGTTACAGGAAATTACAGCACAGAACCATGATTGCATATTGACGTCAAGTGCATCCTTTTATAGAAATAAATAGGAGACGACCTAATATCGGCACAATGTGATGATTAGCTTCCATAGTGTCCTTTATTCGGCCATGGATTGTTAGTTAAGTCTAGACGCTATTGAGAGGCAACAGTAGAAGTAATGAAATGATAATAGGTACTTTCAAAGAGGAGCCATTTAACATCATCATTAGTCCGTTACCATCCATTGCTGGGTATAGGACTCACCAATAGTACACGTTAAATAAGATAAGCTCACCACAACCTCCCAAAACCGCAACTCCTAAGCCAGGATCTGCAGTAGATATAGACACCGGAACACTGAAGTCCGAATAGTACGGCTACACGCCGCTGAGTTCGATCTGTACCTCTTCGCATTCGCAGCTATTTTGTGGTTATTGTCACTCCTCCTAACTGGATGACGCGGCCAATGAGAATTTTGATCTTTACCTCTGCTAAGCTGATGCTCATATCGATGGATTCGCTACGTTATGGCGCAAAAAGACTGCATCGCTCATCAGTCGCCTGTGTGGAACTCGCCACGGTATCCTGACAGCTATAGCCGGTAGACATGACTGTCCATTGATGTGGAAATGAGTGCAGCGGACTAAGTCCCTGTTTACTATTGCTTATTAATGTTGTACCTAAATAGTTATGTATGATTGTGATCTTACTTTACTATTAGTTTGATGGATCTCAGTTATCTGAATAAATAAATAATTTATTACTAGCTGTTACCCGCGACTTTGTCCGCATAGAATATGATTCCTGCTTTATCCCATAGGGGTGGACTACCTCTAACATTTAGGGGGATGAAAAATAGATGTTGGCCGATTCTTATAGATATCGGATAAGCACAAAAAAATCATCAAAATCGGTCAAGCCGTTTCGGAGGAGTATGGCAACGAAAACTGTGACACGAGAATTTTATATATTAGATTATTATTAAGCAGCTAGCTTTTAACTTATTATATTTTTCACATAACTGGGAGGGTGATTTCTCAAGGTTAAAAGGAGCTACTGTGAGACAAAATTGACGTCACAATAACCTCATTCTCATATTTATAATAAACTAGCAAACCTGGCGAACTTCGTTTCGCCACCAGATGGCAATTCCTGAATGTTCTTTGCTATAAACCTCACGGAGCCCGAGACCTTTCCAACGAATGTAAAACCGTGGAAATCGGTTCGTGCGTTCTGGAGTTATAGCGTCAGGAAGGAAAACCCGACTTATTTTTATATAATAAATAAAAATATTCCTTTTGAAACAAATTGTCGAATTTGAAATAAAACAAAGAAAGCATCAATGCTACACGACACCTGCATCCAATAAAATTATGCAAATTAGTACAATATCTATTAATTTAGGTCACATCGAGACGTCTGAGACCACAAGTAAATTATGTTTACACTATTATATTAACATAAATTTATTATAATTTATATTATACCAAATACTCTAGGTAGGTATCTATATTGTAAGACTGCCGCTATTTGGTCGAGTCGCAAGTTCAACTACAAGATTATTCAGACATTGTGCCAAGGATTATGAAATAACATAACATAACATCACGCCTTTTATACCCGAAGGGGTAGGCAGAGGTGTTTTGCCACTGTACAATATAACACCCACTTTTCACTATTTATGTTATGAGTCCCATGTAATAGGGGGTGAGCCTATTGCCATATACCGGGCACAATTCCAGACACATGCTACTACTGAGATTTTTTTTTAAAAACCCAGTAATACTTTGCCCGAGACCCCTTGCCCGACGGTCGCACTTGCGACCACTCGACCAACGAGGCATTATGAAATATTCTTAGGATTATACAGAATCTAGGATCAGGTCCAACAATTCTATAAAAGACCTATTTTGCTCTCATTCTAAAACAAAGCGAATTCATGTTCGCTCTTATAAGTTTCATTAAATAAAAACTATTTTTGAGAGTAAAGCCACGAAAAATATTAGTTCATTTCTAGAATTCTAAATTCTCTTGACATTGCGCTATAAAATAAGCACTAAGCAGTCTAGATTCTAGATTGGACTTTGAGCTAGACCAGTGACCTAGGTTTTTGTCGACGCAGTCTTAAAAAACTGTTGTCACACTTTATTTTATTATCTTGAACAAAAGATGCAAGAATATCAAGTTTATTTAGTTCTTAATTCTTTTAGAGTTCCGTATTAAAAGTTTCTGCATTGTTTATATTAAAACTTTTGTAAGACATACTGAATGAATTATTAACTTAACTTTTAATCGATTACTTATATTAAGGAATTTGTTTATATAAATAACTTGCCCTAGAATTAGTAATATTGTGAGTGGTCCTCTCGCCTGTGATACAGGATATTCTTCCTAGTACAGGCGTTCAAACCTAGTGAGATCTCTGATTTTAAATTAAGATTATAGATTAGATAGATATATGTAGATTATCTGTACTATGACCAATTTCTTATAATGAATAAAGATATATTATCATTTACTTATTTCCTATTAGATATTATATTTTCAAATCCGAGACCGCATTCGGCGCCCTGATTGGGTGGTTCATAAGAGCCGGCCAATCAGAGCGCTGAACTTGGACTACTCCGGGCTGTTGATGTCAATGAAACGTTCAATTTTATCGATTAGTACCTACCTAAGTAGTTTGAAAAGAGCCGCGGAGAACTTAACAGGTTGCCGGGGCTCCGGCTCGACGTGCAGGAGTAGGAACAGGGTGGTTTTTAGTCAGTAAGAGTCTGACACTAAGGCGAGAAAAGTCATTCGATGATTTTTGCACCTTAAAAAAAGTAATTTGAAAAGCCGATGTTTGAAATAATGCTATGGATCCCTGCAGGAACAAGTCAACTCTATGATTCACTTACGTAGTCGGTTTTTTACAAAAATGTTCTAGGAAATTAGCATTTAGAACGTGTATCTAGATAATAAATGAATGGTTTCCTGGCATTATACTCGAATTTCTACATTACTTAATGCTTAGCGCTTTTAAAAATGACTAAACACTTACGTTCATAGAAATAACATGTAGATACTCTTTGAGTACCGTCATTATAGACACAATTAAAGAACAATAGGTTGCGGTCACCGGAGACCGCGCGGTGTTTGACAGTTTAATAGATGATCTGACTGCACCCGGTGTGGTATAATAGTAAGGCAATAGAATCACCCCCTAACACATAAGACTCATAACCTATCATACCTAACTATCGCGGAATGCTGCTATCAAATATGAGCCTCTAGCATGGCTTGAAACTAGTCGAGATTCTCGTCAAATAGTTACGTGAGTAAGCCGAAAACATAATATTAATAATTAATCTATCATATAACATAACAGTGGTGTCTAAATAATCTTAGAAAGTACATATAACTCGGAAAAAGTCACATTGGTACTTGCCGATGGTAGGTTTCGAACCCGCACCCTCATGCATGAGAAGTGGGCGTCTTAAACCTCCGGGCCACCACGACTTGTAACAAGTGGCGTGATCTGTTGATGATGATAACATAACATCACGCCTTTTATTCCCAAAGGGGTAGGCAGAGACATTATGCCACTGTACAATGTAACACCCACTTTTTATCAATATTTATGTTATGAGTCCCATGTAATAGGGGGTGATATATAATTAATCTATCATAACTGTTAAAAAGAGCGCGTTGAATTTTTTTTCCTTTAATTTATTTAGTTTTTCATGTACACAATTTGATTACACAATGGCACATAAGGCGAACTTAATGTCATATGGCATTCTCTTCCTGACCAGTTAACCTTAGAGTTTAAGTAGAAAATCTGCTAAAAATAATGTGTAGGGTTTAAGTAGGAAATCTACGAATGTAATGGCAACCGTAAGTGTGGGAGAGCCATGCTTCGGCACGAATGGGCAGGCTCGACCGGAGTGATACCACGACCTCACAGAAAACCGACGTAAAGCAACGCTTGCGTTGTGTTTCGTCGTGTGAGTGAGGTTACCGGAGGCCCAATTACCCTCTCCTTCCCCAATCTCCCCAATTCCTGAATCCCCAATGATCCTCAAACTCGTAATCCCCAAAAGGCCGGTAACGCACTTGTAACGCCTCTGGTGTTCCAGGTGTCCATGGGCGAAGCCGATTGCTTACCATCAGGTGATCCGTCTGCTCGTTTACCGGCTTACGCCATAAAAAAAACCGTGTCTCCAAAACGGTGTTGTCGACTATTCTGCCAGTGTGAAGAGTGTTCCATTTCAGGCACATCTGCCTAATCTTCTATGTCATATGTCAAGTTTCAACAATCAAGTACACAATAATTAATGACTTAGCCAATTTTTAATCACCACAAACAAAATGAAGGTCTAAACAATACAATTAACAAAATCTTTTTTAGAACTCGGTGTCTAACGAACGAGGGTCAAGGTTCTGATGTCAGAACTTCAGACGGATGATGTCAGAAGTAGAGAAGTTAATTGTTTGTTAAATACTGAATTACAGCAATTAGTCGACGCAAGGAATGCGTTGTTGCATGGTCATTTATAGATTGATCAATTCGTTGGATTCTGTTTTTAATCGAATTCCCAAAAAGGAGAGCCAAAAAAGCTACCCAAGTGTGGGAGAGCTATGTTTCGGCACGAATGGGCCGGCTCGACCGGAGTGATACCACGGCCTCACAGAAAACCGACGTGAAGCAACGCTTGCGTTGTGTTTCGTCGTGTGAGTGAGGTTAGGTACCGGAGGCCCAATTACTCCCCCCCCCCCCAATCCGATCCTCAAACTCCTTAACCCCAAAAGGCCGGTAACGCACTTGTACCGCCTCTAGTGTTCCAGGTGTCCATGGGCGGCACCGATTGCTTACCATCACATGGTCCATCTGCTCGTTTGCCGGCTTATGCCGTTAAAAAAGGAGGTTAGGTACTGTACTATTCACCCCATCTTATACATTTTTTATAAAAAATTTGTTTGTTTGTTTGAATGCGCTAATCAATGGAACTACTGGTTCAATTTCAAAAATCCTTTTTCTGTTGGATAGTCCATCTATCGAAGAAGGCTATATGCTATAAAACATCACGCTACGATCAATAGGAGCCGAGCAGAAGTAGCTAGTAAATATCTAAGGTATAATAAGTACCCTTCTATTAATCTTTTCCTAGAAAAAGACGTGGTGTGTCGACATGTTGTTTGTTTATGTCATTAAATCCGTAGATTAAAAGGTATTACCTCATTGTATCAATTAACATTACATTCTCAACATCATAAATTACTTCCTTGATACAAGAATGTCCATTTTCTGTTGTATTTTAAGTATTTATTGGAATATTTGTTTACATTGTTTGATTACGTTACGTCATTGACAAACCGCCATATATGCCACAATTTTTTTAAATTTTTTGATCACTCATTCTTTTGTATATTACAATCAAGTATTCGATTAGGTTATATAGTAAACAAAGTATTATTAGCATTATCGAGTCTATTATAGTTTCTTCTATTCGTTAATTTACAGTGTAAGATTTTACTTTTCCCCTTCCTATTCGGTACTACCTATAAGACTTTGAAAAACAACTAATAAAATGTGTATTTTCCAAAAGATATTAACTTTAGAGTGAAGTTAAGAGGCGCAATTATAATTGGGGGGTCCTCCCAATCTCCTCAATCTCTGATTCCTAAACAATCCTCAAATTTCTAATCCCCAAAAGGCCGAAAACGCATTAGTAGACGCCTCTGGTGTCCGGGTATTTATGAGCGACGCCGATTGCTTATCATCAATTGAGCCGTCTGCTCGTATTCCGTCTTATTTCATAAAAAAAACTCTCTCTTTAACACTCTAAACATTATCACGTCACGTCATTACTTGCAAGCGTGTGTAGTATGTGAACAAACCACAGCTACCTGTGTGATCTAAAGGCCGGTATCTAAGTGACACTTGATGGCTCAAAGCCATTCTGAAGTAGCCATTGATTAATGTTCATGTACTAATTAACTAAAAAATAACACATTAATGGATTTGTTATCTAAATCACACCTTAGAATACTTTCTAAGGGTCTTTACTAAAAGCACAAATAGACGATTGAACCGAACCGTCACTTTTGTCCGCTCTGAGGGCTTAGTACGAGTTTAATAGTTTAAAATATTCCAAACGAGTATGCGTTCGGCACTCTGATTGGCCGGCACCAATGAACCAACCAATCACAGCGCCGAACGCGCATTCGTAACGATTACTTTAAACGTAAAACACACTCGTACTAAGGCCTCTGGAACATATTGGATAGTGTGTACAGCGGTCTGTCGCACATTGTCAATGGATATTACGTATTACCGGACCGCCGAAGAAAATTGACGGTGCTGTTAGATTTTGATATGTTAAGTTCTCTCCAAGAAAACACTGCAGTTCGAAGAACAAAATTACTTTTAACTAAAATCGCAGGTTACTCACGCGGTCGCGGCGACGTCGCACAGTGACCTGCGCGACGTCAGTCTATCAGAATCAGGGTCGGGCAAAGTAACTAAGTGACTTTAGTTTTTGATAATAACCCTATTAACGACTAATTTTTATTTTAATGTCCGTCTGGTAGATTATTTAAAAACATTAGACACGTATTTTTTTTAAGGAAACGAATAGTTTCGATGATATATTGATTTGAAATGTCGCGTGACGTCACTTCTATGCACATTTTAAACGTAAAAATGACATTTTAGCTCCCACTTCTAAACTTTGATTCGTTATATCTAAGAACATATCATTTTATTATACAACAAAATAAAAAAATACGTGTCTAATATTTTTTCATTACCTAACTGACGGACTAATTAGATTTTTAATTTTCATACCCTGTCATCATCCTTATTGTCGAAGTAGCTTGGAATTGGCACAACTAAAATTCACATTTGAAATAAAGAAAACAATGCAACGCATGAAAAATATACCTTCTTAGTTAAATTTTAAAGTAGAAAATGACTATTAAAACATAGTTACAAATGACATACCTATTAAAGATTTCAATAAATCGACAATAAACTATTTAACGACTTGACTATAAATAACAGTAACGTACCTATGTCTCAACGGCTCGTTTTGGAAAACAATGTGTTTTGTTTCGGCAATAAAAATTATTACTGTAACATTTTATATGCTATAAAATTTATGAATTGACTGAAGGATTTGTTTTAGTATTGTCGGCATTTTAGCCTTGCAGTCTGGTTAGGAGTTAAATTACCTACTTACATCATAATATCTAGATATACAGTCTTCTGTACTTGGCAGTCACGTAACTAAATGTCTGCAAAATGCCAAGGACTCGAAGCCGGTTAGCCCCTAATTCAGAGATTCTCATCTAAACTATTCTTTTTTCATATTTATGATATACTAGCTTTTGCCCACGGCTTCTCTCGCGTCATAAAAGGATAAAAAGTAGCCTATATAACATAATTACCAATACACACAGCGCCATCTATACCTACCAATAATTTCGTTTTCCCTCGAGAATATCAAATTTTTCCGGGATAAAAAGAGTCCTATTATTTAATTCAGACTTTTAACCGTACATCTGCACAAATTCAAAGCAATCGGTTTAGTAGTTGCGGCGTGAAAGCGGAACAAACAAACAAATAAAATCACTTTCCGATTTATAATATTAGTAAGGATTGTGATTTCTTTGTATTCAATACCACATTTTGTTAAATAATAGATATACTTTTCCTTTGTTTTTGGGAAAGAAAAATTATTCTTATTCTTATATTGGGAAGCGGGGCTTAGTCAGTGAATTTGCTACGAACCCCGATGTTACGTCACTGAGAAGACGCATCAGTAGGTACCGAACTTTTCTCCAGTTATTGTTGTAAGACAAAATAATATGAATGGGAGGAAGCTGAAGAAGAGAGAGAACTTTCAAGAAAATCTTTTACGAACACGAGAATAGAACCCGCCCCTCTGATTGGTAGCACAAAAGCCATTCAAATAAAGTAGGTAATATCGGTACTTATTTATATGCATTAGTACTTAAATTGATTAATTTTATTGGTATGATTAGGTAATTATTAAAAGTTAAACTTTATTTATTTCACCTTAAACAAGCTGATAAATACAAATGCATACTGAAACTACCCAAATCTGTCTTCAGTCTAGACTTTAAAGTAAATATTTATAAAAAAAACAAAGATGTATCGATGTATGTAACAAATTATCAAAGCTCACACAACCAAAAATGGTATCGCCCATAAAGGGGACAGATAAATAATGACGTCATAAAAACAGGCGAGCCTATTTTTTAAAACAAGAACACGATTCATTAATTTACCACAAACAAGGATTGACATTAGATAAAAGTACCTATACAATGATGTTCTTTCATTTTAAATTTAGAATATCATTTGTTTTTATTTTAACTGATTTAATATCAGTTGTGATGCGACAGTTAAGATTCCTAAGTTGTATGAATGTTTGTTATTCAATAACGTTTTCATTCCTGATTGGATCTGGATGAAATTTTAGTAACTATGGATTTTGTAGTTTGGAACACCACATAGCTATTTTCACTCCAGTAAAAAGAGAAGTTCCTGTAAAAAAGGAATGGGCACGCGGACTTTTTAAGAAAATGTTTATCCCCGACACGTACAAAAAAAAATGTCACCCATTTTTCTTTTTTATGTGTCTAAAACTCCCAAACGACAAGACTCAATTGGATAATTCTTTGATTTCTTCTGATTGTTAAAAGAAATATTTCAAAAATTCGCCTGTAAAGTTGAGCATGGGAAGCCGGGACGGGTCGCTAGCTTAAAACAAATATAGAAACAAATGAGTAACTGAATATCATTTCCATTGACCACCATTGATCATTGCTTCAATTATCGCCATATGAAGAGTCTCCGAGTTATCGATAAACACACGCCTACAATCGATAAACAATGTCATTATCGAGTATCGACCTCGATGTGTCGCGTCCTTATTTAATGTGAAACAGAAGTTTCAGATTATTGTCTCTGTTTTATATGCGCAACAGTTGAAGAATGGTCGTAAATAAAATTATTCTTGAATCGATTTTGGTATTTCCGAATTTCGAAATGCATTGTGAATACTGAAGTGGCAGTTTTGTTGATTTAGTTGATTTATAGCCAGCAATAAAATATAGTACACTAAAGGATTAGTAAAACAGATAATGTAATACACTGCCTCGTTGGCCGAGTGTCTCGCTCGGGTTCGATTTCCTGGTCGCGCAAAGTATTACTGGGTTTTCTAAGAAAACTCAGTACTCATTTAATTGTATAAACAAAAATTCATTCAAATTAGTTCAGCTGTTTAGAATAAATAATCTAAACAGCGACTGCAGCGCCATCTGCAGGGCTGATTGGTAAATCTAAACCATTCCCAGATCCCCTTGAACACACATAATAAATTTCATCAAAATCGGTCCAGTCGTTTGAGAGAAGTTCAGTGACATACACACTCACAGAAGAATTATATAGGTATATAAAGATAAATAACCCACTGACATTTTGGTGCTTCCATCAGTTCTACTAAGTGACATTATGTCCGCCATTTTTTTTTTGTAACAAAAGTAGACTACCTAAAATAAAACACTACATCAAAGTTAACCTTCTTAAAGACCTTATCTAGATCTAAGTCCCTGACTAGTGACCTCATGACGTCATACCGAGTACCTGTTGAGTATTGAGTGACATAACTTTAAATATAGCACTCATATTATTATGAGACTCTGAATTGTTACAACTTGAGTTGATTTATTCATACTTATGTGTAATTCATAAGTGATTTGATTTTGTAACAAATCGTAAAATATATAGATACTAGCTTTTACCCGCGGCTTCGCCCGCGTCACAAAAGGATAAAAAGTAGCCTATGTGACATATACCAATACATGCAGCGCCATCTATACCAATACTTTTGTTTTTACTCGGGAATATCACATTTTTCCGGGATAATAAGTACCTTATTATTTAATCCGGACTTCTAACTTTACGTCTGCAAAAATTCAAAGCAGTCGGTTTAGTAGTTACGGCGTGAAAGCGGAACAAACAAACAAACTCACTTTCCGAATAATAATATTAGTAAGGATTTTACGATTTGTTTTTATGGCATAAGCCGGTAAACGAGGAGACGGATGATTGTTCTTGCTTTTGATAATTGAAATTATTTATTCATTAAAGACTGTCTCGTTGGCCGAGTGGTCGCTAGTGCGACTGCCGGTTTTCGGGTCAATTCCCGGGTTGTGTAATGTATTACAAAAAATTTCAGTAGTAGCACGGAGTCTGGAATTGCGCCCGGTATAGGACAATAGGCAAACCCTCTATTACACGGGATTCATAACATAAATAGTGTAAAGTGGGTGCTACATTGTACAGTAGCATAATGTGCACCTTTGCCTATAAAAGGCGTGATGTTATGTTATGTTATTTGAACTTAACGAACCGTCTAACCTATATATATATTTCTTCAACAGTGAATGCACGGAGGTCCCTGAAGGTGGAAGCGAGTGGAAGTGTGACCAGGATCCTTGTATGATGAGCGACGAGGTGCTGAGGAACGTGAGAGAAGCTGGCCTATCCTGGAGAGCTGCCAACTACAGCCAGTTCCAGGGCAAGAAACTTAAAGATGGACTTATTTATAAGCTTGGTAAGTTGTTAAGCTTATTTTAACTGTCGCGGAGAACCTAACGGGTAACCGGGGCTCCGGCTCGACGTGCAGGAGAAGGAACGGGGTGGTTTTTAGTCAGTAAGAGTCTGACACTCCCCCCGCCTCACCCAGGCGGGAGCAGTCATTCGATGATTTCCCCCCCTTAAAAAAAAAGATTATTTTAACTGTTACCTGGACCAGGGCCTTTAGCCAAACACCACTTTAGCGCTTGTCTACAAAGAGAGTAGAAATCAAAATGTATGGGGAAGACACTGACAAGTATCAAAATTTACGTCAAATCCATATAATTTAGTTTTCTACTCTACAAGTAGACAAGCGCTAAATGGCATTTGGCTACAGCTTCAGGGTAGAAATCCGACCAACCATCGACGTACGGATAGTAGAATTTCTTTTTTTGAGGGGTTAAAATCATCACCAAGGTTCATAGTTTTACTTGTTAGTATGTATGATGTACACACGGCTACACATTGAGCTTTACATAACCAGTATAAACTGAACGTTAAATGTGCGGAAAGATGATGCGACGCGACACCAGGGTAAACTGGTTTTGTATAGATTGAAGTGTGGCCGTGTGTACCAATGTATGTTTGTGCACAATTCTGAACCGATTTTGATGCGGATTTCTTAAAAGTATTTGTTGCATTTTTTTAAGGAGGGAAAATCGTCGAATCACCCTCCTGGGTGAGGCGGGGGAGTGTCAGACTCTTACTGACTAAAAACCACCCCGTTCCTATCCCTGCCCTTTGAGCCGGAGCCCCGGTAACCCGTTAAGTCTTCCGCGGCTCCGTATTATCATCAGCCCTATTGGTCAACCAACTATATTAATCAACCGACCTCAAAAAAGAAAGGGCTGAAAGACCAATCAACTAATATTAATTACTAGACCAACATCCACCATATCCTTCATAAATTTTCCGCCGATCTAGCCATATGAGTTTAAACCTTATTCTTGTTAGAATAAACTTGAATAAAGCCCAGCAAAATCATAGAAGCTATGATTATGATTTGAGTATTTAGTACCGTCATTAATTTGTTTCAATGCACTTCATTGTTGCTAGGATACATTGTCACTTGATACATACAGTGTGTCATAAAATGGTACAAATTTTTTTTTCTTACATATCTCTTTCGCTTCATCAACAGTTATGTCTTTTCATGCATGCTCGTCGGTTAAGGGTACTTTTAATTTGACCTCTCTTTAATGTAAGTATCGCCAATCTGGCCAGTATATGTCCGTCAAGGCGCCCTCTACCGACGCCTCATTCATATCCGCTCGGCGCTCTGTATACTTCTTTCGTTACTCTACTTTCATCCATCCTTTCTACATGTCCAAACCAGCGTAACATTCCCTTTCCAATCCTTGTCACTACATCATCTTTCAAACCACACCTTTCTCGACTCCACACATACTTCTCAAGGCTCTCATTTCCACCGCATTAAGTATCAGATAAGGTTAATATCATGTTACAACAAATGAAAGATTCTACAACACCCTCTAACACATGTCTACAATAACTTTTAATGTTTGATACGATGTTGCTACCCGCGTTTACAAGCCACAATTGACGTTAATAGAACATTAACTAATATATTTTATTGTAGACTAGAGATCATACTGAAATAGAATACAAACACAATTGTCTCGACGGTAAAGTGGTCAGAAGTTATTGATTCTTTCATTCATAATTAATTCTCGGGTTTAATCCTTAGGACATGTAAAGCGTTTTGAAATGTAACAAGGGTTTAGTAATATGGTCATTTCTTTTTATCATACATACATAACTTAACGCGGTCTTCCATGAGGGTAGGCAGAGACTATGGAACGCCAATTACTACCTCTTTCGCTTCATCAACAGTCATCAATCTTTTCATGCATGCTCGTCGATTAAGGGAACTTTTTAATTTCTTTAATATATCGCCAATCTGGTCACACTATTCCTTTTTATCCTACTACACTAACCCCAAAAGAAGGGTACCTAGTGCGTCTAATGCCTTTTTGAGGAGGGGACATCATATTACGACTTCTCCCGCTATGGGTAAAGCGGGAAGGAATGTCAGATTCTTACTGACTAATAAAACCTACCAATTTCTACTACTGCTTCGAGCCGGAGCCCCGGTACCTAACCTGCAAGATTGCCCGCAACCCTGACTCCTGACCTACATGAGTTGGTTTTCTAGTTACTTTTCTGCCTAATCCTTAGGTCAGTTACAAACGTAATTTTGCAATAAACATTACTTTTAAATAAGATCTAGCTTAGAAAAACACAAAACAAATTCACGCAGATTTCATTTTAAAAACATCACAGACAAAAGGTTTAAAATCAAAACAAACTCTATGACAAAAGTAAAATGAAAGTGGGGCGATCTAGACAAGTATTAGCCTGAACTAAACAAAGGAGAAAGTAATGTCGCATGAACAAAGATCTCTGATCTGTAATGGTATCGCCCGAGGCTTATATTGTGCTAACTTCTTAGTATAGTTTCTTACAAGTTCAGATTAGAATATTGTGAGTACGACTATGGATGTGTGATGTTAGCCTGACTTACTGGGCCTCATCGTTCGCTTGATAAAATTGACGTGTAAAAGTACTGCATTGTAGCCTATTTTCAGATATAAATTCACTCGTTTCACTTATTTATTTACATAAATGAAGACTTATATGAAGAGTTCGATCGGGCTTGAAAAAAATGTTAAATTCTGTATTGGCTTACAATAATAATCATAGCAATCTAATTGACTCCTAAAGCTTAACCAGTAACAGTGAAGAAATATAGAACACTTACCTCCATCCTCAGGGATGTCGCGGAGAACCTAACGGGTTACTGGGGCTCCGGCTCGGCTCTTGCAGGAGAAGGAACGGGGTGGTTATTAGTCAGAAAGAGTCTGACACTCCCTCCCGCGCACTCAGGCGAGAGCAGTCATTCGATAATTTTCCCCCCTTAAAAAAATCCTAAGGGATAGATATATCTATGTAGCATTTGTTTTTTCTCTTTTTCGACCTATTAAAAATACCCATCTTCGTTGTCCGCGTTAGGTTAGGTTAGTAACTAAAGTATATTAATGAACTTAATCTTTTTCCCTACTCTTTTTACATAATTTTATCTTTTAAACTAAAAATCAATAATTAAAATTTTACATCTTTGCAGGAACCCTGCCGCTGAGCCGTGAGACCGCCCGCCTGGGACCTATCATCTACGACAAGGACATTCCCTACCCACCTCAGTTTGACGCCAGGCAGCACTGGAAGAACTACATCTCCCCCGTGGTAGACCAGGGCTGGTGTGGTTCCGACTGGGCCGTGTCGCTGGCTACTATTGCTTCTGATAGGTAAGTTATAATATTCAGGTTTAATATATACCTCTATATAGGTACGTCTAATAAGACTATAGAAGTGTATCAATGAAGATATTTTAAAAAATATTAGCGGGTCGTGTTACTACATCCATGAAGAACCCAAAACTGTGATCCGATTTATTTTCTGTCTGTACGTTTGTGCGCGCTTCACGTGAAAACTACTGATCCGATTCGAATGCGGTTTTCACAGATACGTACCTCTATATATTTGCCTTTCTTCAACTTATCATTCTTTTAAACTGTGATTGGATACTCGCCTATTGAGTGAAGAACACTCATAAATATAGTCTCTAGTTAAGCAGTGGCCTGTTTGCCTGTGGCCGTGATTGAGTAACAAACATACAAACACACAAACAGACAAATTTTTGGTCTCCTAACATAACAATAACGACATCACGCCTTTTATCCCCGAAGGAGTAGGCAGAGGTGCACATTATGCCACTGTCCTACAATGTAACACCCACTTTTCACTATTAATGTTTTGAGTCCCATGTAATAGAGGGTGAGCCTATTGCCATATACCGGGCACAATTCCAGACCCCGTGAGAATTTTTTAAAACCCAATAATACTTTGCCCGACCCGGGAATCGAACCCGAGACCCCTTGGCCGGCAGTCGCACTTGCGACTCGGCCATCTTGCTTAAAAACTATTCCCGAATACGATTACCCAGTGAATGTGTTTATTTATTCCAATAAAGGTTTTTTTTTTTTCATTTTCATGTAAGAATGAATGCACACAGATTCTTTTCATCCTGTTCCTAAGTCCTAACAAACCACTAAAGGAATGCTTGGCGGTAACTTAAGAATACACTATTCGCATAAGTCATGTCGTTGTGAAGCTGAGACGGCTAAAAATAAAACAAGGGCCTTCCACTTGAGGGAAGCCAAGCCAGGTAGAACAAAAAGGTAGTACTACTTGGAAATATGAGCGTGTGTGTTTTATTTTGCACCTCCATTGTGGCTATTTTTGGAGTCAGATACTTAGTTACATAGGAGTGTATTGTTCAAGTTGTTTTTTTTTTAGTGTTGAGAAGTCTATAGTGACGTTACAAAGTTTAAGTAAAACAGAGTGTCAAGTACGAATAACTGTCGTGGAGAACCTAACGGGTAACCGGGGCTCCGGCTCGACGTGCAGGAGAAGGAACGGGGTGGTTTTTAGTCAGTAAGAGTCTGACGCTCCCTCCCGCCTCACCCAGGCGGGAGCAGTCATTCGATGATTTTCCCCGCTTAAAAAAAAGTACGAATAACTATCGCATTCGTATCGTAATAGTATCCAGCGCGTTCGGCGCTCTGATTGGCCGGCTCAAGTGAACCAACCAATCAGAACGCTTAACTCGCTCCAGGGCCGGATTTAGGGGGGGGCAACCGGGGCGAAAGCCCCGGGGCCTCCACAAACAGGGGGCCTCCACAATAGACTTCGGAAAAAAAATCTTTCAAATTTCAACTAGTAAACATCTTTTCTTTGATACTTTTTTTTTCGCTTTTACCTTTACCTACAGCCTAAAGTACTTTATACATACATGATTATTTGATTATATTAATTTTAAATATTAACAGAAACAGAAATCATTGATCTATATTTGTTCACTCCAATCAGGCAATCAGTGAAATATCAAAATCTCAAATGGGTCTGATAAGCACTTCCAATTTACTACCCATCTTGAGGGAGTACCCCAATGGCTTAATGGCTCAGTGGGATGGTACTTGCCCGCAACCTCAGAGGTTGGCTATTCGATTCCGTTCTCAACCATTAAAAAAATTAATTGCAGTATGTGAACAATTGGTATTCTTCAATTCTTAAACTCGAAATCTGTCGAGCGTCCTCGAAATCTATCGAGCATCCTCGATCGTTTTCAAGCGTCCTCGATTGTTTTCGAGCGTCCTCGAAATCTATAGGGCGTCCTCGAAATCTATCGAGCGTCCTCGAAATCTATCGAGCGTCCTCGAAATCAATCGAGCGTCCTCGATTGTTTTCGAGCGTCCTCCATTGTTTTCGAGCGTTCTCGAAATCTATCGAGAGTCCTCGATCGTTTTCGAGCGTCCTCGAAATCTATCGGGCGTCCTCGAAATCTATCAAGCGTCCTCGAAATCTATCGAGCGTCCTCGAAATCAATCGAGCGTCCTCGATTGTTTTCGAGCGTCCTCCATTGTTTTCGAGCGTTCTCGAAATCTATCGGGAGTCCTTGATCGTTTTCGAGCGTCCTCGATTGTTTTCGAGCGTCCTCGAAATCTATCGAGAGTCCTCGAAATCAATCGAGCGTCCTCGATCGTTTTCGAGCGTCCTGGAAATTAAGCGAGCGTCCTCGATCTCAATCTGGAAAATAATTTAGGGCAAGGGGGCCTCCACTCCTTTGTTGCCCCGAGGCCTCTGGACCCCTAAATCCGGCCCTGACTCGCTCGATACTGTTACGATACGAATGCGATAGTTACTCGTGCTTGGCACTCAGATGCTGATACCACTGGTAGGTAGATGATGATTTTTTCGAAGATTCACATTCTTAGTTTATTCTAGTGTTACTGATTAGTGTCGTCATTATTTTGGAAACTTAAAATGGCATTGTTACTTGTTTCTCAAATAAAAACCCTGAAAAATGTATTTTTTTCTGAAATCTTACTAGATTACGAGTGATCGCAAGTCCGACTACCGGACAAGGGGTCTCAGGTTCGATTCCCGGGTCGGGCAAAGTAATCCTAGGTCAATTTTACATGAGATTCATAACATAAATAGTGAAAAGTGGGTGTTACATTGTACAGTGGTAATAAGTGCTGTAATGCCTTCAGGGATAAAAGGCGTGATGGTATCTATGTTATATAGTATTTTTTCAAGTCTTACCTCAATTAAATACCATTTGTTGCGATAGATAGGTAGTACTATATGTACATATATTACGTAAATACGTAGCATATACAAGGTGTAGTTTTGAAGTCGTGTCATTTCTCGGGGGCATGTCACAGAAGTCATATAGGTTCAATGTAAGAGAAAATTTTGGGTCAATAGTTAAAAATACGGCTATAATAAATCATTTAAGTTGGACAATATTTCAGAAAAACCGACAGCAATTCTTCTTATTCGAGTTTTATGGAATTAGGAATAATATCAATTACATGTTCGAGTTTGTGTGTGTTAAGCCGCGTTATAAAGCTAGTTACAAGACGGCGGCGTGTAGTTCGCAATTACGGATTTCCGTAAATTACAGAAAAATGAAAAATATTTACCTAAAATTTTTTTTATTGATTCGGACTCAGCATCGATAGCCGAGTTACCTCCTAGAAAATGACGCGGCTTTAAAACAACACCTTGTATAAGTAACTACGTAAGGTAGACTCGTGCTTTCGTGCTTTGCACTTTCGGTCGGTCAGGAAACAAGTCACGACATCGTGACGAATGACGACTTTAAAATGGATTTCTGATTTACTGCTAAATGAATATCTCACTGCTTGTCATCCGTTATTATCGGACGCCCGGACGGTGATGTATTAGCGAGTTTATTAGATTCTTTATACTTAAATTGGTTTTTGATTAGAAGCTGTTATGAAATGAAAGAAGCCTTATTTGTAGAGTAGGTAGGTATTTCTTTCTTCTGTATTTATATTATGGCGATGACGTGAATGGATCCTCCATTGGTGTAGCTATTGGAGAACTAACTGGTGGTGTTCTTGCAATAGGGCCGTTGATTATCTCAATTTGTCAGTGATAAGAATAGTTATCTGTTTAAAAATACTCTTCTGCCTACGGGAACTACATAAATGATTCAAATAAGTTATCACTAGTCACTACTACTAGTAGGGTATCCCCTAGAAAGAAAGAAAAAAAATATATGACAGACGCACACAGAAACGAAAAAAGAATAATACAAAATTAAAAAAGAAAAGAAAAAATAAATACAGATGCTCATATAGGTAATACAAAAACAATAATTATAAACTAAAAAGACTAATGACATAAACAAAGAAACAACAGAGTATAACAAAATAGTGAAAATACAATAATAACACAGAAATTAAATAGGTATTAATAAGACAAGATATTAATTACAGTCAATAGCGCGTGATCTTACAAAAAAAGGCTCCATCTCAACATTAAGTTGAGCCTACATGCCCAACGCTGGTTTCCAGATGGCACCCTAAACTGTATTCTATTTGCCTACAGATTTGCGATCCAGTCGAACGGAGCTGAGAAGGTGATCCTGAGTCCTCAAACTCTACTGTCGTGCAACAGCAAGCAGCAGCAGGAATGCCGTGGTGGCAATATTGATACCGCCTGGATCTTCGCCAAGAACCATGGGTAAAAAATATAAACCCCATTTTATATTTTTTGGTTAAGTAATGAGAAAAGGGAAAAAAGGGAAGACGATGTTGCCAAAAAGTGGAATGCCGTCCAGAAGCGGTGTGTCCTTTAAAATACAGAAGGATGTTATTTGTTCACTTGTAAATCTTATAGAACCTACTCTTTCTGATGTTAGAACATTGATTAGACTTCAACTTCAAACTGTTCTGAACTTTTAGGCCTAGCAAGACTTACTTATCAATTTTGATGTTTATTTCATCGCAGATCATAGCTGTATCTATGACCTTCCTATCATATTTAGCACCAGAAACTAATAATCTGTTTTTGATGTATTTATAATTTTTATTTTGTCTTAGCTGTTACCTATTAAGTCAGTATTCGTGTGAATCTGTAAGTGGCTCAATGTTACTATTCTTCTGCTAAATGTATGTAATGTGGCTGTTGATTCACCATTCAATAAATAAATAAATAAATAATCATTGTTTCGTATCCCCTCCAGCCTAGTTGACGAAGAGTGCTTCCCCTACAAGGCCAAGTTCACTCGCTGCCCCTTCAAGAAGCGTGGTAACCTCCTCACTGATCGTTGCGTCCCCGTGGTCCCTCAGCGCACCTCCAGATACAAGGTCGGACCTCCCGGCAGGCTGGTGAAGGAACACGACATCATGTTCGATATCATGCAGTCGGGACCTGTGCAAGGTTGGTGTTTTTTTGATACTTTGGTTTTGGTTCTTTGAAAGTGTCCTATTAGGCTAGTTGAGATGAAGCAAGCCCTATTTTACTTAATATAATTAATATGCTCATGGCGTGATTACGTCGTATCCCTTTAGAGTGTCGCGGAGAACCTAACGGGTTACCGGGGCTCCGGCTCGAAGTGCAGGAGAAGGTATGGGGTGGTTTTTAGTCAGTCAGAGTCTGACACTCCCTCCCGTCTCACCCAGGCGGGAGAAGGCATTGATGATTTTCCCCCTTAAAAAATCCCTTTAGAAAAAAAGTGGGGTCTTACATTTAAATAAAGGCATACGTGCATCAGTTTTATTTAAAAAATAAGTCGTAATATCTTGCAATTTTGATTATTATTGCTAATTGAAAGGGGTTTTCCAAACTCTCTTAGCTCAGCTATTAATTAAGCAGATGACACAAATATATGAGTAGAAACTCTAAATATGAATATCGTTGGTATTGGTTATTTCGTTGGTAAAACTCTGCTGCCTCGTTGGCCGAGTGGTCGCAAGTGCAACCGGGTAAGGGGTCTCGAGTTCGATTCCCGAGTCGGGCAAAGTACTACTGGGTTTTAAAAAAATTCTCAGTTGTAACACGGAGTCCGGAATTGTGCCCGGTATATGGCAATAAGCTCACTTCCTATTACATGGGACTCATAACATAAATAGAGAAAAGTGGGTGTTACATTTTACAGTGGCATTAAGTGCCGTAATGTGCACCTTTGTCTACGCCTTCGGGGATAAAAGGCGTGATGTTATGTTATGTTATTTCGTTGGTAAAAGTCTCGGCACAGCATAGTGTGCAATCGGTTCGATATCTAACACGGCTCGGTACTGTCTCTGTTGTCTGCACTGAATCAATCTTTATCTTCTTACCAATAGGCATAAAATCCAAATAACCCCGCTGACTAACAAGTATTATTATGATAAGTGTGCAAAAATAAAGCCATTCATTTAAGTAACCCAACCTATGTAGATTAAAAAGAGATAACCTTAAAAAAATTCGAACGCTCCATACGAAATCGGTTATTTTTATCTAACCTTGGTTACTATCTATACGTACAAATATAACACACGGGTCCTTGTATGATGGAGATAAGAAAATCACGACAATACACTGCTTTCAAGAGATTACGTACTATAACAGTAGCTTTATTGTAAGTAGGTATTATCAAGTTGAATTAATTTGGTACAGTACCCGGCACATTGGTCTGTGGAAAGAGACAATCCGGCAAGCCCCGTATACCGCATTATACGGTACAGAAAAGCTTAGCAAGGTTATTCTTCTTTATTCTATTTTTGACTACAAACCCCAAATCGCCCACCCAATCTGAATCGTCGAATCAGGCACCAACACGTAATTCTATGAACATTTTCGTCATTAATTTCTCCCTAATAAAAAATAACACCATTATGTTAAACAAGATGTTCCCTATGCATGTAATGTGAAACTCCCCAATTCAACATAACCAGATAAGATACGACCAACGGTTACCAAATTCACTGAATATAAAGTATAAACCGTTTAACATTTTTATTTCCTCGTAAACATTCGTTAAGTACATAAAAAACACTCTTATTGACATTTATTCCATCTTTCCTGGTACACACACTTAAAGCTGCACAAATCCAATTTATCGTGGACGCGCTTTTTATGATCTATCTGCACATTCGACGATCAATTTATACTACATCAATTTATACCACTTGGTGGCCCAGTCTGGGGCTCTGGGCCACCAAGATACAGGCTGTGCCTAGTTTGGGGCCCATGGGAACCTCAGCCGTGTTTACGTTTATGTGAATGCTGTTCGCTTCTATGCCTACATGTAATCTAACTCGTGTATGCCAAAAAATAAATTTTATTTAATTTATTTCACTAGTTTTGCATAGCTTGATTATATATCGTTCTGTGTGAGAATTTTCCTGTGGATCAGATGATCAGCTATCTACATTTTGGCATTTCGATGAAATTCCAAGTGTTTATTTAGTAAATCGCTATCAGAATGTCTTTTTTGTATATTGACGGTTGATAAGATAATTTCGGCATCCCAGGAATCTGAATAATATGTTGTTTTCAAAACAACTGCGTAGTCAAAGTGCCTAGGAAGTACCTTTCATCCTAGATTTCCAATTTTTATTCCTGTAAAGCAAGGAATATGTGCATGGTATATGCATACCTAAGAACACCCACTTTAGCCAATATGCCGAAAGTATAGGTACCTACCTATGGTCACAGTACACTCTAGTGTTACGGTTACACTGTGGGCTGGGTCGCTCCGTTCCCTGTGAAATGGTTGATCGGACCGATTGCTGGCCTACACGTCATACCCGTTCACGGGTAAGACAGCCTGGCTGGTGGGCTGATTTACTGGATCAGCCAGGTTAGTGTAGGATAATAAGATTATAATAATTATATAGGTAACATCATCAAATAAGTATTTTGTGTAGTTAGTGGTCAACGTAGCATGTAACATCTTTGTAACAATTATTTGACCATGAAAACAATGTAACTATAATATGACAAGGGCTTGTATTTCTTAAATACAAGTTAATTAGCCTTTTTTCCTGGGAAGATTAAAAAAAATCCGCTAGGGGCAGCACCGGTGGGGGGTACATATGTTTTGAATTCTCTATTGGCAACAACGTCAAACGTGTAGAATTAAAATGGAATTAACTGAAGATGATGTACCTGGAGCGAAATTAAAATTTGCAAAAGTGCAAGATCATCTTGTCCGGGACTTGAAACGATGGCTTGCATGTCGTGGCTTAACCGTATCAGGTAATAAAATAATTTCGTACAATTTGCGAATGCGCAATGTTTTGTAGGCATGACTATTTTTAAAAAAAAAATTTTTATCACAATATTTATTTATTCTGATAATAATAAGACGTACGTTTGACGTTGTTGTCAATAGAGAATTCAAAACATATGTACCCCTCCCACCGGTGCTGCCCCTAGCGGATTTTTTTTTAATCTTCCCAGGAAAAAGGCTAATTAACAATACAATTTATTTATTTTTTTTAAATAGGTATACTGGCTCCATCTTGTGTCCAATTGTAAACTATAATTAAAAAATGATAATATTTCCGTGAAACCTGGAATCAAACCTTGCTTAGAAGCTAGGTTTTCTATACACATTGTAGATAAGGTATTAGACTGGTATTAGGCTCTAGAGGTGTTAGTTACCCATTAACTTATCTAGTTAAATCTAGTACTTACCTATGATAAACAAAAATCTCGACTTAATGATATTTATATTAAAGTTCAATGTTCCTTGTTCCAGCTGTCATGACAGTCTACCAAGACTTCTTCCACTACCAGGATGGCGTGTACCGCCGCTCTCACTTCGGTAACAATGAGCTGAAGGGACTCCATAGCGTCAGAATCGTCGGCTGGGGCGAGGACAACCAAGACAAATACTGGGTATGTAAATATATACTTTAAGTACTTTAGAATAAGTGTTGTTATTGTTTGGTATTATGAATGAGTAACTATTCTATTTGAATTAACTCTCTTATGTAACTATTTATAAATAGATTAAAGAAGCATTAGGTAATAGGTATTATAGTCTACAAAGTCGACATAAAGTAATTATTAGGGGAAGTACCCTTTTATGGTAGACAGATAGATACTTCTTCAATGCTGTTATCAAATGCAAATTGTAATCTATAACAGAATTAAGTATGGCAATAAAACAAGGGATTTTCCCTAATCGTACACTTTATAAATAGTCAATTAAATGTACCTTACCGCTAGATACAGACGCTAGTGTTGCCTGTTCTTAAAAAGCAATTAAAAATGGTAGTTTAAAGTTTCTCTTAAATTAACTCTTTTTCTTTATCCTAAGTTACTTAGACTATTGTAATCAACACCTACTTAAATACCAAATTGTAGATAAGGACCAAACCAATAGTATTTGGGATCAACACAGAAGCGAATACTGGAATGTTTTCTTATATTCTTTTACGCATCACAAGTCTCATTTTCTTTCACAACATTAGATAAAAACTCCTACTAAATTCCAATTTCTTTTCACAGATTGTCGCCAACAGTTGGGGCACAGCTTGGGGTGAAGACGGTTACTTCCGCATCGCGAGAGGTGAAAACGAATCAGGAATCGAGTCGTTCGTCGTGACCGTTCTGAGTGACGTCACGGAGGCTTACCTGCGTAAATAACATCCGACCCATCTGGTAACTCCTATATGTGTAACCACTAGAATAGTGAACACTAAATGGGGTATCTTATTACTGAACAGTACTAAGAAATTTGGTCAGCGAAGATAATTTTTTCTACCATTTTTGGTAGTATTTCTGATTAAATTTTGTGTAGATTTCGAAATATCTAGTAGGTTTTTAAATTAACAGTGTTTAAATGCAGTATTTTTCAGTGTAGAATAAGGTAGGGTTGACATTATTTTCGCTAATCAAAATCTTGTACTAGAATTATGTAAGACCGCGATTAAATTATTTAGTGTACGATCTCCGACCGATTAGGTATTAAGAGATTAATATTATATTTTTTATATAATTAATCTTAAATATTACAACTATAGGCGTTGTCACTATTGTATTAACACATATCGATTGTAAAAACGTAAGAAAAAAGTATGAAGGAATTGGTAGCAAAATGATATTTTGCTTTGGCAACATTGAAGTGTCAAAATCCCCGTGGGGTTAGTGTTGTCACGTAATTGACCTGCACTTATTAATACCAGCACAAAAAATAAAACTAAAAAAATCCAAAAAAATATTGCTTTTATTTTCATATTATTATATTCATATTTATTGTACAGTACTACATTTTTTGTGAATCTTTACTGCCATTTTAAAGTGGTTTATTTAAGTTACTTAAAGAAATCTAACTAGTCTTAGGCACATTTAAACTTTAGAATAAGTTGAACATCTCAATATATGCTTATAGACAATAACTGTTAGAGTAGTCATAACGATTATTTTAAATAGTAGTTTTATATTTACGTTATTTTTAATTTTAGAGCGTGGATATGGGAGGAATATAACTGAGTTGTCATAGTAAAAAGTAATTATTGAAATATTATACATTTTTTAACATCTTATTGGGGCTTATAAAAAATCATCTGCTGATATCAATGAATTATTCAAATAATATTTTTTAAGGAAAGACACCATTTAAAATTATTTTCTTTTATATCCACGCTTTAGGAATGTTACTTATAAGGAACAATAGAAAATTACATAGTAAGAACTTTTTATAGTTTTACAGTGCACCAAAATGTCTACTATATAGCCAGAATATAAAGCTGCTAAGGGCTAGATAGACCACGTTGTTCCACAAATTGTGACTTTGTATCAACCAATTAAATGCTCTTTTTCTTTGACTATGCCAAAGCTCGTAAATAGTCTACTATATTTAATGTATGAAGTTTTTTAAAGATAGAAAGAGACAGGTATGTGAAACAAGATGGTCTGTTTAGTTTATATGCTACCATTCAAGTTAACAATAAAATAAATATTTAAACTTTTTTGTATTATAACCTACAACATTATTAATAAATATTTCTATGGAAAATGGGCCAAGCGTAAGCAACGCCATCTACATTTTGTTCTTTATACTACTACCAGTTGCCGAGTGGCTCTAGCCTTATCAAGTAAATATAATTGTTATCAATATATTAAGTAAAATATAATATTTATTATTAATTAGTACTTACGATTTATGTAATTTAAGTTTAAAATAAATAAAGATTCAAAATTACTTTCGTTTCATTTTTTTCAGCGAATATTGTAATGAATTAAATATCTTTTGCTGTCTTATAATCATTCTAAACAAATTTCACTTATCTCAGTCAGAGCATAAACTTAAATAAGGGCCGATTTTAACTGTAGAACAATATTGATATGACAGTTTTTAGTATGGAAGAGTTGTTAAACATTCAAACTTATCCCTTAGTTAAAATTCTGGTATTGGAAAAATCGACCCTAAGAATGTAATACAACTAAATAACATAATGTAGTTAATAGACCAAAAAAGTTAATCAATTTGACAATTTATACCTAGGTATTTAGGCTAATATTGATGTGACAAGTAGTTAAGGTAGACCAACCACGAAGGTCCTTTTCAAAATAGTACTTTTCTGTGCTTTTAATATTCTACTGCATATCGTTTGCAACCGGCCTATCTGAGGCCTTAGTATGAGTTTAATTTACGTTTAAAGTAAACGTAACGAGTACGCGTTCGGCGCTGTGATTGGTTGCTTCATTGGCGCCGGCCAATCAGAGTGCCGAACGCGCTCTCGTTACGAATACTTTAAACGTAAATTAAACTCGTACTAAGGCCTCTGAGGCCTTAGTACGAGTTTGTTTTTTTGTTTAAAGTAATCGAAAGGACCGTACTCCTTTCATTCGGTTGACTCACTGGAGCTGGCCAATCAGAGCGCCGAACGCGTCGAACAGTGGACGTCTTGTGGGGTTGTAGCTGATATACTGATGATGATGATTATGAATTCTCTACTCAGCAGCTGTAGCCAAATGCCATTTAGCGCTTGTCTACTTGTAGAATAGAAAACCAAATTATATGGAATTGACGTAAATTTTGATACTTGTCAGTATCATCCCCATACATTTTGATTTCTACTCTCTCTGTAGACAAGCGCTAAAGTGGCGTTTGGCTAAAGGCCCAGATCTAACAGTAAATAGACTGGAAAAGAGAATGTGTGTGTGTGAGCGTGTGCGTGTTTGTGTATGTGTGTGTTTGTGTATGTGTGTGTTTGTGTGTGTGTTTGTGTGTGTGTGTGTGTGTGTGTGTGTGTTTGTTGTGTGTGTGTGTGTGTGTGTGTAACCGTACGAGGCGAAAATGATTTTTATAAATACAAATATTATTTATTGTCTTTTTGTTAGTGTAGGTATGTTATCATAGTTCTACTGGTCAAACCTTATGGTTGGTATACAAACATTTCACATCAATTTTAGCCTTAATACAGACAGTACAATCTGTACAATTAATATTAAAACTATAGATACAAATAAAATAAATTCAACAACTATATATAAATAATCATTTAACAGTTTGAAAGATGACTAAATACTAGTTCCAACATTGACACCAACAAAAACTTAAAACAACATTAAACATTAAAAGATCTTAAATATTTCTAAGTATGAATGGATAAACTATGAAATGGCTGACTCGTTCGCCGAGTGGTCGCAAGTGTGACTGCCGGGCGAGGGGTCTCGGGTCCCCGGGTTGGGCAAAGTAATACTAGGGTTTTTACAAAAAATCTTCATAGCAGCACGGAGTCTGGAAATATTTCCAGACTACAGAACAGAATGAGTAGTGGCACGGAGTCTGGAATTGTGCCCGTTTAGGGCAATTGCCTCGCCCCTATTACATGGGACTCATAATATAAATAGTAAAAAGTGGGTGTTACATTGTACAGTGGCATTAAGTGCCGTAATGTGCACCTCTGCCTACTTTCGGGGATGAAAGACGTGATGTTATGTTATGAAAAAACTATCAACTAATAAAACAATTCTACAATCATAATCTTAGATTCTCTATTGACATAAGTTTGAAGTCAGACTCACCATAACACATGTCAAATAATTAGATTCATTCAGCTCTCTTCGATCACCATTTATAGAGGCACTAACTACTTGAAGCAGATGGTTTGTTAGCGGCTGCCTTTACTTTAGCTGCTTTCTCTACATTTGCTGCTCTATTCTGGAAAATATAACATCTTTTATTAATCTATATATTCTATATATAGAGGTAATATAATAATACTTATATAAAAGAAAGTCGTGTTAGTTACACCACTTATAACTCATGAATGGCAGAATAGATTTGGCTGAAAATTGATAGGGAGGTAGTTCAGAGCCAGGAGACCGACGTAGGACTTTTTAACCAAATATTTTTTCTTTTTACCGAAAATCACGAACGGGGACGTGAAAAATGGGATTACGCGTACGAAGTCGCGGGCAGAAGGTAGTATTAAATGAAAAAAGTTCATCAATCTTAATAAATGTGTGGTTTGTGACAGCCAACGGATAAAATTATGTAAATACTAGCTTCTGCCCGCGACTTCGTACGCTCAGTCCCGTTTTCTCTCGTTCCCGTAGGATTTTCAAGATTTTTTCTGTCGTATGAACCTTCTGACAATAACAAACACAAAAAAAGATCAGCCAAATCAGTCTAGCCGTTCTCAAGTTATAGCATGACAACGGGAAACAGGTTTCATTTTTATATATATAGACGTCCGTAGTCGAGTCCGCTAGACTCGACTACGGATATCCACTTGAATGTATAAACAAAAATTCATTCAAATTAGTTCAGCTGTTTAGGATAAATAACCTAAACGACTGCAGCGCCATCTGCCGGGCTGATTTGTGAATCTAAACCATTCCCAGATCCCCTTGAACACACACAAAAAATTTCATCAAAATCGGTCCAGTCGATTGAGAGAAGTTCAGTGACATACACACTCACAGAAGAATTATATATATAAAGATTATGATAAAAACATAAACAATGCATCACGCGATGGCGAGCGGAGGCGGGATGACTCGCGTTGTCGCGCACGGGGGTGGGGGGATGGTACTCCTGATTCCCCCGCACAATGGCGCCAACTTAATAATTATCTAAGGCGGCGTGTTACAACATGTTTTTTTAAAGAGAGAAACTCCACTTTAAAACAAGCATCTAGCTTCACTGATAGATTGAAGGGCAATCAATTTTAACGTTTCAAAAGTGCTTGATTACAGATTAATTATAATTAATGCTGTGACTTTGACATCCCCAGAAAGAAGAAAGGGCAAGGAGTAGAGTATGTATGTGGACGAAAACAAGCTGTTGATGATGATGATGATGATGATGATAAAGGATAGGGAGTTAGCCATCTTATCTTATACTATTATGTAAAGCGGAAGAGTTTGTTTGTTTGTTTGAACGCGCTAATCTCCGAAACTACGGGTCCGATTTGAAAAATTCTTTCTGTGTTGGATAGCCCATTTATCGAGGAAGGCTATAGGCTATAAAACATCACGCTACGATTAATAGGCGCCGAGCAGAGCGTGAAACCGCGCGGAAGTAGCTAGTTTGTCATATAATCTTACTAAGATTATAAACTAGTGACTGCAACAACACTAACTTGCGGTGCAATATGCATGTATTATATAATATGTTGCGGCTAATACCCGAAGTGCGTCTACATCTAGTTTTAGCCGGTTAGAACTAGGTATAGCCACTTACTCTTGGTTAAACCTAGTACGAGCCGATTGTTTTCGGGTAAAACTAGGTCTAGCCTTCATGATACCGGTGCAACATTTTTTTGTGTTAATCCTTAATCGGTTTCTGTAAAAGGTAGAACTGGTAAAATAAGGAGAATCTACTACTCACCACCCACTCCTGGTAGATGGCGCTCCCAATCCGATACAAAAATCCGAATGAACTTACTTTTTGGTGCCAGTGACGCCCTAAATTTGAAGCCTATCGAGCGTCCTCGATCACTGTCGAGAGTTACTCGAAAACTATCGAGCGTCCTCGAAAACTATCGAGAGTCCTCGAAATCCATCGAGCGTCCTCGAAAACAATCGAGCGTCCTCGAAATCTATCGAGCGTCCTCGAAAACAATCGAGCGTCCTCGAAATCTATCGAGAGTCCTCGAACACTATCGAGCGTCCTCGAAAACTATCGAGCGTCCTCGAAAACTATCGAGAGTCCTCGAAAACAATCGAGCGTCCTCGAAATCTATCGAGCGTCCTCGAAAACAATCGAGAGTCCTCGAAAATAATCGAGCGTCCTCGAAAACTATCGAGAGTCCTCGAAATCTATCGAGCGTCCTCGAAAACTATCGAGAGTCCTCGAAATCTATCGAGCATCCTCGAAAATAATCGAGCGTCCTCAAAAACTATCGAGAGTCCTCGAAATCTATCGAGCGTCCTCGAAAACTATCAAGAGTCCTCGAAATCTATCGAGCGTCCTCGAAAACAATCGAGTGTCCTCGAAATCTATCGAGCGTCCTCGAAAACTATCGAGAGTCCTCGAAAACAATCGAGCGTCCTCGAAAACTATCGAGCGTCCTCGAAAACAATCGAGCGTCCTCGAAATCTATCGAGCGTCCTCGAAAACAATCGAGCGTCCTCGAAATCTATCGAGCGTCCTCGAAAACAATCGAGAGTCCTCGAAAATAATCGAGCGTCCTCGAAAACTATCGAGAGTCCTCGAAATCTATCGAGCGTCCTCGAAAACTATCGAGAGTCCTCGAAATCTATCGAGCATCCTCGAAAATAATCGAGCGTCCTCAAAAACTATCGAGAGTCCTCGAAATCTATCGAGCGTCCTCGAAAACTATCAAGCGTCCTCGAAATCTATCGAGCGTCCTCGAAAACAATCGAGTGTCCTCGAAATCTATCGAGCGTCCTCGAAAACTATCGAGAGTCCTCGAAAACAATCGAGCGTCCTCGAAAACTATCGAGCGTCCTCGAAAACAATCGAGCGTCCTCGAAATCTATCGAGCGTCCTCGAAAACAATCGAGCGTCCTCGAAATCTATCGAGCGTCCTCGAAAACAATCGAGCGTCCTCGAAATCTATCGAGCGTCCTCGAAAACTATCGAGCGTCCTCGAAATCTATCGAGCGTCCTCGAAAACTATCGAGCGTCCTCGAAAACAATCGAGAGTCCTCGAAAACTATCGAGCCTCCTCGAAATCTATCGAGCGTCCTCGAAAACAATCGAGCGTCCTCGAAATCTATCGAGCGTCCTCGAAATCTATCGAGCGTCCTCGAAATCTATCGAGCGTCCTCGAAAACAATCGAGTGTCCTCGAAATCTATCGAGCGTCCTCGAAAACAATCGAGCGTCCTCGAAATCTATCGAGCGTCCTCGAAATCTATCGAGCATCCTCGAAATCTATCGAGCGTCCTCGAAAACAATCGAGCGTCCTCGAAAACTATCGAGCGTCCTCAAAATGTATCGAGCGTCCTCGAAATCTATCGAGCGTCCTCGAAAACAATCGAGTGTCCTCGAAATCTATCGAGCGTCCTCGAAATCTATCGAGAGTCCTCGAAAACAATCGAGCGTCCTCAAAATCTATCGAGCGTCCTCGAAATCTATCGAGCGTCCTCGAAAACAATAGAGCGTCCTCGAAATCTATCGAGCGTCCTCGAAAACTATCGAGCGTCCTCGAAATCTATCGAGTGTCCTCGAAAACTATCGAGCGTCCTCGAAAACAATCGAGAGTCCTCGAAAACAATCGAGCGTCCTCGAAAACTATCGAGCCTCCTCGAAATCTATCGAGCGTCCTCGAAATCTATCGAGCGTCCTCGAAAACAATCGAGAGTCCTCGAAAACTATCGAGCGTCCTCGAAAACTATCGAGCCTCCTCGAAATCTATCGAGCGTCCTCGAAAACAATCGAGTGTCCTCGAAATCTATCGAGAGTCCTCGAAAACTATCGAGCGTCCTCGAATACCATCGAGCGGCCTCGATCACTTGCGAGTTACTCGAAATCAAGCGCCCTCGAAAACTATCAAGCGCCCTCAATCAGTCTCGAGGGTTACTCGAAAACTGTCGAGCGTCCTCGAAAACAATCGAGTTTCGAGAGTTTCGAGAGTTACTCGAAACCTATCGAATATACTCTATAATTTTCGAGAGATAGCAGGAGACTCTTTGGGAGTAGGTCCAGACAATCCTTGTTGTATAAAACTTGGATGCGCGTCCCGCCAAGCCCTCATGACTCACGGCATCTGCAGCAGCGGCGCGGGGTGGAGGGCATAGCGAGGCACGCGCCTCTGCAGGTTGTGAGCGCCAGGTGCTGCTGATCTACTGCAGGTCTACTAGCGAGTGTTCTTTGAGCTCTAGGAGTCTTAGTTTTCAACCGACTTTAAAAAAAAGGAGGAGGTTCTCAATTTGACTATATTTTTTTTGTGTGTTACTCGATTACTCGGAGACGCCTGGACCGTTCTTTTTTTGTTTGAAGGGGTTGTTTTTTTTTTAGGGGGGAAAATCATCGAATGAATGCTCCCGCCTGGGTGAGGCGGAAGGGAGTGTCAGACTCTTACTGACTAAAAACCACCCCGTTCCTTCTCCTGCACGTCGAGCCGGAGCCCCGGTTACCCGTTAGGTTCTCCGCGACTGTTTGAAGGGGTAGGTTTGTCATTTGGTCCCATTGTCATGAAGTCAGGATCTGATAATGGAATCCCAGGGAAAGCAAGGGGAACTTTTAAAAATTATACGGGCGACTAGTGCATTTAGGTGGTCTGGAACAATATAGAAAGTTTTTATCCCACAGGAACGCGGATGAAGCAGTGGGCAGAAGCTAGTATACCACAATAAGGAGGAGGCGGGACGCGTGAGGCAGCGCTTCGCTGCCTCCTCGCAACCCAGCCATCGCGAAGGACACACCGGGCGTCGGGGATCGCGGGACGATCTCCGGCCACCGTAAGCGCGGGCCTGCGGACGGCGAGCATGGGTGGCTCCCCGTCCGACCAGAAACAGACCCGAGCGTACGGCGCGTCGCCGTACGCTCGGGTCCGCTCCGGATGCCGATTCGGAGTCGCGGAGAACCTAACGGGTAACCGGGGCTCCGGCTCGACGTGCAGGAGAAGGAACGGGGTGGTTTTTAGTCAGTAAGAGTCTGACACTCCCTTCCGCCTCACCCAGGCGGGAGCAGTCATTCGATGATTTTCCCCACTTAAAAAAAAAAAGTATACCACAATACCAAGAATTTCTATAAAAAAGCGTGTTTTAATTAAAATGATTGTAACCTAACTTATAAAAAGGATTGGCCACAGAAAGCTATAAGAAGGAGTGAAAAGTGGGGAGGGAGGCCTTTGCCCTGCCTTGGGACGACCATAGCTAAAAATAAGAATAAATACCTAACTCAAATAATTTAGTTGTTAAGAATTATAATTACGTTATATGTCAGCAGACGTCGCAGCAGGCCCAAAGGGAGATGGCGGGTCGAATTAGACATCTATGACAAGGATTGGCCGCAATAAACTATACATAGAGAGGAGTGGAAGGAGGGTAGGGAGGCCTTTGCCTGCAGTGGGATGATCATGGCTGAAAACAAATAAATAAATAATAGTTGTTAAGAAAAATAGTTTTGTTTACCTGTAATGACTGCACCCTTTTATGCAATGACATCATAGAGTTAGATATTGTGACGAGTTTCTCTCTGTTTGTTGCAATATCTGCCAACTGTCGACAAATATATTAAAACAATTAGTCACACATGTACTTGAGACAAAGAAAATTTTACCATTAGCTTGTATAGATAAAAAAAACCACCATGTGCCCCCCTCCCTTACTCCCCACACACTCACTACTTACGCATCACTCCCAACACTCTTTATCTCTCTCACTCATACACACACACACACCCATGCGTACGTGCAAACACACGCAAAAGCACACATCTTTGTAATTTTTTTATGGTGTTCTTATTATTGTTAAACTCATGGGTGAACGGACTGGCCCTCGTACCACAGTGTAAAGTTGTAAACTAGGTCAAGAGTCAGGGAATTCTGCTTGTCTGTGTTAAATTTTTGTCAATAAAGAATTATCTATTTATTAATTTACTTATAGAAAGGATATTTCCTTTCTATGTATTAAATAATATTGCTAGCTCATATCCCATTTTATTTCTACTAGACTGATTGGAGAAGACAAACATGCAGAACAGTAATCATTATTTTTTAGTAGCACGGCGTCTGGTTTTGTGCCTGGAATATGACAATAGGCTCACCTCCTATTACATGGGACTCATAAAACAAATATTGAAAAGTGCGTGTTACATTGCACAGTGGCATTAAGTGCCATAGATAATGTGCAGATCGGCCTACCCCATTAGGCGGAGAACCTAACGGGTTACCGGGGCTTCCGGCGGTATTTAGTCAGTAATTGTCTGACACTCGCTTCCGCCTCACCCAGGCAGAAAGATGTCAGTCGATGATTTTTCCCCCTTAAAAAAACTCTTCAGGGATAAACGGTGTGATGTTATGTTATAATGAATTTTGACTTAATAGTTAAACACTGACTCCAGAGGTAAATTAAACTGTCAAAAACCGCGATGACACCGGTGACCGCAACCTATTGTACTTTAATCGTGTCTATAAGGCGATTGTTGTAAATAGTAATACTTAATACATACCAACGCATCGAGCATAACATCGTTCTGTAAATCTTCTAGTCTTCTCTTCTCTGAGGTGAGCATACTTTGGACTGCTTCTTGCTTTTCTCTGTAAAAACAAATTTACTTTTTTACACTGCAAACAACTAATGAACAGGTAATAGGTACATACATACATTATTAACAAATTAAATAAAAAGGTATAGTGTGTCTAAAGTTGTAGATATTTATTTATTTTTTTACTTTCCTTATGTTGTAAATATCTCAGTTCTAATAAAAATTCATCCTTTCAATAAAAACTACTTTTATCAATGAGTACATATTTAAAGTGATGAATATAATGTCCAAATACTGAAGGCTACTCAATTTTACCTTTACTCAGTTTTAAGTCATTACAGTTTATAATTCCTTGCCGTAAAATGTATTTATATGTAATGCATAAAGCTGTAAATAAAGTATTACTTCTAATATATTTTAATGTGTCAAACACCAAGCGGTCACCGGTGACCGCGACCTATTGTTCTTTAATTGTGTCTATAAAACCGGTACTCGACGAGTTAAGTCAGACTTAATTATAGTTATATAGTCCAGTCACTACAATCTATCTATCTTCTATATATATAAAAATGAAACCCATTTCCTGTTGTCATGCCATTACTTGAGAATGGCTGGACAGATTTAGCTGTTTTTTTTTATTGTGTTTGTTATTGCCAGGAGAAGGTTCTTAAGATAAAAAAAAATTTTGAAAATCTTATGGGAACAGGAGAAAACGGGATTGCGCGTACGAAGTCGCGGGCAGAAGCTAGTTCTTTATAATATTACAGAGATGGCACGATATTTAAGTACAACTTAAAATTGGATGGCCTTTCAGTATTTGGGGGTAAGTGAGTGAAAGAAATATTTCATTTTGCATTCCATCATCTCTGCCTAACCCTACAGGATACAGACGTGACAATATTAATGAAGGATGATTAATAATTATTTTTAAAACTATTTTAAATAAATACATATATATAACTTAGACCAAGTTTACATACATAATAAGTAGTTACAAGTCTATCTTACTCACGTTAGTTCTTTTAAATGAGTATTTATGGTCGTCAAAGGAGGTTCATACATTTCCATAATACCCTTAGCTAGAAGCTGGACAGTCTTAGCATCATCAGCAGTGGTGCTGAAAAAGTTAAACAATAAAATGAATGTTTATGTTCAAAATAAATACACGTTTGCAGTTCTACTTCTCGTTATATCTACCTTTCTTCCATTTTAATGTGTAGCTGTTTATTGAAATAGTGTTATATTTAAGTTTTGTATTGTTTCTCAAATTATTTAATTTAATATAATTATGAAAAGTGAAAGTTTTCAATAATTCCTGAAAAACTGGTATGTTTGACACAAAATGATGACCTACTGACATTTGACGTTTCCGTTACGTCAAAATAGCGATATTTTGTGATGAAATTCTCTTCACAGAACAAAAAAAACGATCAAAGAAAAGCGAGAAAGAAATGCATGAGAACGATATCGTTAATAATACAAAATAAATTCAGTGTCGGTCAACATAAAAATTTTCAATGATTTCATAATACCTTTTTGTATTTTTGTAAGATTAAAATAAAAAAGGATTTTGTAATGCAGTCGAGAATACCAGCTAAATTGACAATTCTCGAAAGTGTTGCCAGCCTTTGTATTACGTTTTGTATTTGAAAGTCAAGAATTTAATTTTGAGAAAAAAATGACCATTATTAAATTTCTAAAATTATTATCAAACATAATAAGAAGTCTTTGCAAAAAAGTTATTTTAGGAACTTAGTTATAATTTTCGTCATAATTTTTTTCCAACGTGTTTGGGTTACCAGTATTTACCTCTTGAACGAACTAAACGTCACTTTTTTATGGCCGCTAGATTCCCCTTGTTTTGACGTTCTTTCATTTCATTTTTCGTAAAACGAGAGGGGATTTCTTATTAACGACGGTACAACGAGCGCGATTACGCTGCATTTTATCCGTTAAAGATACAACAAAAGCAGTCAAACTGGAGGTCCTGCAAGTTACGAGAGAGGACGCCGATATGACGGCCGTGGCTAGGAGACAAGAACACGAAGATTCCGGAGAATATTCGGACGCATCGCAGGATATCGAGCACAATATCTCCGTGAACGTAAGTAAAGGGTCTAGTCGCAGTAGCGTAAACTTTCGTTTTGGCGCTAAAAAGTATTACAGCTTACTTTCTCTCGGTCGTTCGCGTGACGGAATGTCCATTTCTTTTAGTTATATTGAGGTCACGAATTGGGCACCACTCACTGAAACGCCGCTGATGTGTTTAGACTTTAATTTTAGAAACGTTGCCGCCACGTAGGTTGTAAACAAGACTGTTTTGTGTTGAAAATGCAGTTGTTAAAAGTGGAAGGATGTTTGCAGGATGGTGGGCAGCATGAGTCGGACTATGACTCTCAAGGGAGTGACTCTGAGCACTCCGACCAGGATTCCGAGAATAAGGTACCTACTGTCTTTTATATCCTCACACCCACATACTTTTCTTCTTACACTATGATAAACTCAATACTCAACTTATACTAAAAAAACCATAATTGTTTGTAAATACTGCATGTTATTAAAATATTATTGATAGATATATATTCTTTAACCTAGTGACCTGTTTCTGATTGGCTAATTAGCTATGAAACTGTCTCATGTGTAGTGAACATAGCAAATTGTATTACTAATGAATATTTTATGAAGCTATCAGAGTTGTTAAAATCTATTCTTTAATATCATATTCAGTTTATCACAGTAGGCTCATGTTCTATAACATGGTATTTTTTTACATAATGGTGAATTTTGTTACTTGTCCAATGTATCTCTGTGTTCCTTTAGTTCTCAGATATACATAAAATAACATGAATAAAAAATGCCATGAAAAATACCACATCTTTTATTCCTTTACAGGTGTGGTGTTTTTTCATGGTATTTTTCTATGTATGTTATTTAGAAGAAGTTCCTATTTAATCTAGTTCCTATATAATTGAAATGGAATATCTAGGACTTTGATTTTAAATATTTCAATGAAATTTAAATAATGAACCACTTACTTTATTTCCATATTATTTGAATATTTAGTCAAAAAATGTAGGTGTTTATGCACCTGACTTAGTAAATAATTTAGTATGAATCATAAGATATTAAATGAATAATCATTAACTTAAATGCTACTATTTTAAAATCATGAATATGAATTCAATAAAAAAAATCAAACATTAGATCTACATTTTCATAAATGTTTATAACATAACAATATGAGTCATAGAGGACACAAATAGATTGATTGTATATCTGTGTATTACTGCATATGTAAAGAACAAAATAAACAATGTTATTTTTAAAACATTATCATCATCAACAGCTTATAAATGCCCACTGCTGAGCAAAGCTTATTCTCACATGGAGAAGGTTAGAGCATTAACCACCACACTTGCTTAATGCAGGTTGGCGAATTTCAAACTTATAACTAGAAATTATAAGCCCAGGTTTCCTCACGATGTTTTCTTTCACTGTTGGTCAGTGATATCTAAATAATCTTAGAAAGTACATATATGTTGGAAAAAGTCACATTGGTACTTGCCGTTGGTAGGTTTTGGACCTGCCTTCAACCTCCGGGCCACCACAATAGTTTAACTCGTCGAGTACCGTATTTATAGACACAATTAAAGAACAATAGGTTGCGGTCACTGGTGACCGCTTGGTGTTTGATAATTATAAAACATATTTTTCCATATTTTCGTTTTATAATAACAATATCATCAAAATGTTTAAAAATAAACAAAAACATGCTATGTTATAAAACAGCTTTTCAGTGGATTTTCTTGGTTTGTCCAAAAATATTTTCATATGCAGTCTGATATTATGTCCAATAATAGACTCCCTTACATGGGACTCGTAACAACTGGTTAAAAGTAATTTTTACATTGTTTACCCATGCACACCCTTGCATACTCATTCAGGGATTTAAAAGGGAAAAAAAAGTTAATAAATATCAAAACAATAGCAATGAAACTGCACCTTATGTCATAGATTAAAAACAATGCATATGATACTGGGTCACCGTAGTGACTTAGGACTCGTGCACTTTTAAGTCATCACAGAACATGTTGTGTGGAGATAATCTTCAAAACAATGTGCATTTGACCGTAAAGGTGTAAATAGAGATATTTACTATAAATAACATACATTCATCATTGGTTGCTTAGTCTAGGAATGAAGTAAGTTTACGTAATCATTTAATGTCTCGGAATATGGAAGTTAGTTAATGACTTAGTTTTTGTGGTAATTTTCAAGTTATTTTTTTTGTGGTATTTTTTAATGTTAAATTTTTTGTCCCTTCATCCTGGTTTACATTTGTTTCAGTTCTCAATTTCTTTTTTATTAAGAATCAATAATTTTTTAATACCTTTCTCCTTTATATTTCAATTATCGATATTATGTTTACGAGAAATAATGGCTAATTTCACCATACATGGCTTAATTAAAAATTAAAAAAAAAACAAGATAGTGGTTAAGCGACTCATTTTTAAATTAACATGTTAAATACCATGGGGGTCACCGGTGACCACCGCTATTTCCTATTAGCAGTTATGTTCTAAAAAAAATTAATTGCAAACTCAGTACCAATTATCATAATTAATCATGCATAAATATGATTATTTAATACAATGACACTTTGTTGAGGAAACTCATATCAAAGTGGCAAACATTAATGAATTTGGAGATGATAAGAATAAATATATAATTAAAAACCGTTTAAAAGGCTGAAACATTAATGATAATGAGTATTATGGCATTACGAAATATTGCTTTTATAAATTAAAAATTGATTTTTATGTTGATTTCGTTAATGATTAGGTACAGTTATTATTTATTAGCTGTATCATTAAATTCAGAAAAAAACATTTTTGCATATGTACTTATTTAATAACTAATTAGAAACTTGATTTTCCTAATTTTATTATTATAGGTAAATTAAAAATGATTTATGGTCAAATAGTGACAAAAACTGTAATAAAAATCTCATTGTCACTGTAAGTTAATAATAATTATAATTTAAGTAAAAGAGGAAAAATTTAAATAAATATTGTAATGCACTTTCAAATCGTAATTGGTTAATTAAAATGAAAGTATAACATTTGCAGTATTTACTACACAAAATTGTTGCAACAGACTGTTTGGGAGATGTATGAATCATTCTGAACAAACACATTATAGCACTTTTTATTATGTAAATATGTAACTATTTACTCTATCAATGCATAGACACTTGTTTCTTTACTTACATTACATTTCATTAATAACCTTTTTTAAATTGTCATTTATGTTAGTATTTTTAGTCCTTTTATGTGATGGGGTCAGTTTTGTTAACCAAGATATGATCAAAAGTTTTGTATGTATATGGCAATGGCGTCACATCCTATTATATTTACAAGGCATGATGAGACTCATAATTAGCGAAAAATGAGTGTTAAAATTGTGCAGATAGAGGTCTGTGGATATTATAAGGCGATATTGTCCTACTACTTTATATTATAAATGCGAAATTTATACTTTGCCCGATCGAATCGAATCCGAGACGCCTTGCATGGCATTCGCACTTGCGGCCACTCGAGGCATTCACTTCAATGCATCTATACTGTGTACCCGGTGGACAAAATGTATTACAAATGGAGTCTCTTGTTGATGCTTGCTCTTCGTTGAAATATCAAACCTAATCTTATGTAATTCAAGCAACATTCCCTTTCAAAAGATAAATAAACAGACTATTAAAAGCTGCCGCGGTACGTTACGCCACTTTTATTGTGGCTTTGTAGGTACAGAGGGTCTTTCAAGGTCAAACCACGTATTTTGGCCCTTTCAGGGCAAGTCAGGTTTTTTAATATTATGCAAGGACTGTTGTTTGTATTGAAAATAAGAATATATTAGAGTAGAATTCATTTGTTCTGACTCGACTGCCCTCTGACTGCCTCGTTGGCCGAGTGGTCGCAAGTGCGACTGCCGGGCAAGGGGTTTCGGGTTCGATTCCCGGGTCGGGCAAAGTATTACTGGGTTTTTAAAAAAAAATTCTCAGTAGTAGCACGGAGTCTAGAATTGTGCCCGGTATATGGCAATAGGCTCACCCCCTATTACATGGGACTCATAACATAAATAGTGAAAAGTGGGTGTTACATTGTACAGTGGCATAATGTGCACCTCTGCCTACCCCTTCGGGGATAAAAGGCGTGATGTTATGTTATGTTATAATTCATTCGTCATTTACCTACTCCTTGTCTTTCTGCGGGGGTGGCGTGTTGTAAGGATTGACTAACTCTACGTCCTGCGTGAGGCATCTCAAAGCAAACGCGATTATGAAGCGGTGACACGCGAATTTAATACGATGCGGTGCGACGCAACGGCTAAGTCCTAAGTGCATCCGCGGAGAACCTAACGGGTTACCGGGGCCCGAAGTGCATGAGTAGGAACGGGGTGGTTTTTAGTCAGTAAGAGTCTGACACTCCCTCTCGCCTCACCTAGGCGGGAGAAGACATTCGATGATTTTCCCTCTTTAAAAAAAAGTGCATGCGAATCGTGGCGCTTCGTTTTTGTTCCGACATTATAACTAAACAAAAACATAACAGTACTGCATCCAAATGTGACAGTTCGCGCGAAAATATCAAACCGACTGATTGCGTTCGCATATTTTCGCATCCCACGGGCGGGTTGTCACGTAGGACACATCAATAGGTTTCGACAGTTTGTTGTTTTCGCGCCGCGTCGCAACGCTTCGCATTCGCTTCTAGATCGAACTCAAACTCAAACTCAAAAGCATTTATTTCAATTAAACCATAATTTGGTAGTTTTGAAACGTCAACAAATATGAAATAAATAATAGTCTGTCAGTCTATCCGTCAGTGAAGCTAGGCAGGACGTAGGTTTAGGGACTATTTGTCACAGAACGGACAACAATGTTCTCTGAACCTTTTGAACTATGATCTCTGATCCGCAAGCTATACTAAGCTAATTCTAATAAATCCGTTTTATGCAAAGGAGGCCCAGTCAGGTTTGTCTAACGCTGCAGTCCGGTGTCTGTTAAATGAGTAGTTCTTTTATTGCCTCTTAAGACACCGGCGAGTAGAGCAGTGGTTGTGACAAATGACTTCCTTCTCTCTCTCCTTCTTCCTTCTTCGGCTGTTTGGAAATGATCTACATCCAGCGATTCCCTTACTATTGTTAAACATATTTATTATTGTACAAAACACTTATAATGGCCTGAACCAGATTTCATCTCGTCCTACATATCGGAGACAAGATAAAACAAATAAAACCTCTTTTGATTCGAAAGTAACGGGTTTGTTACGGTTCATAATAATATTATTTATAGAGACATGAATTATATTTCTGTCATTATGTTCGCGGTGAACAATTTACGACCTTATTTTAATGGGATATGCTTGCAAATGAGTTGATTGTGAATTAAAAGTTGTGAGTATGCAAAAATATTGCGAATGAGCCATTTACAATCTTATTTTTATAGTGTTTAGGTCGTATATGAGTTGTGGCTGTAGTTTTATTTGTAAACAATAAACGATGGCTGAGCGACTTGCACGCTTATTAAGTCAGGTAGCTTTGAAAAAAATGACGTTTAGATGCATTTGCTTGCCATGTAAGTCCGATTTGCGACCTTAAGCCCATTTCATAAGGACCAAAGTCACTTATCTCGCAAATTAGCCACGTGCTCTCGAATTGCTGCGAAAACTTGCAAAAATAGAAATGACTGGCCTATTGTCCTCTTTGTTTAACCGACTGCTCAAGATGCCCCAAACTATACAAAATGTTTTTAAACTTTATTGCAATGGTATTAGGTTGAATATCAATAAGTTTTACGGACTGGGATAATTGGGTGGATAGTTCTCAACTATATGTTTGTTAAGTATTGTGCTTCACACGATAAAACTGTATTGAACTTTTTATGAACCGGTATGACAAAAATCTTTACGACAAGAGCATACTCCTTGTAAAAGGGTAGGCAGTAACACACTTTTGCGTCCTCAAGTGATGGACACCCTCCATTGGACGGCGCTAAGCGTTTGCTTTCTAGTTATCCATCTGCTTTAGTGTTTTTTTATGGCGTAAGCCGGTAAACGAGCAGACGGATCACCTGATGGTAAGCAATCGGCGTCGCCCATGGACACCTGCAACACCAGAGGCGTTACAAGTGCGTTACCGGCCTTTTGGGGATTAGGAGTTTGAGGATCGTTGGGGATTCAGGAATTGGGGAGATTGGGGAAGGGGAGGGTAATTGGGCCTCCGGTAACCTCACTCACACGACGAAACACAATGCAAGCGTTGCTTCACGTCGGTTTTCTGTGTTCTCTGTCTGTCCTCATAAAAAAGGATTCGAAATTGTACCTTCTTATAATGCTATTTCATTTTAGTTTACAATGAACTTGACATGGTTTCTAAGTTCACACAGTTATCTGCAATCGTACAAAGGTTAGGTAATATTTGAACCTTATGACTCATATAATAGAATTGATAACCTTAATTATTATTTAATTCTTACATCTTTGTATATTGTTAGATAATTTGTTGAGAAGTTTCCTTCTTTGTAACTGTTTAGCATTGCTAATTTGCTTTGAACAAGTGTGTGGATCATTGTTTTTCTATGTAAGAAGAGATCTTTGGTCAGCTAAGAGTTTGTTTTTGTATTATATTATACTTATATTGATGCCCATTTTTGTCAATTTTTGTAAACTAGAATATACGGAGACCATCCAAAAAAGTCCATTGCAACCGAGGGACATATTTAAATGACTACAAGACCCTTTGCTCAAACATTCGAATTTTTTCTACTACTATTTATTGTTTCGGGTCCGTGTGCTGGGTTTTGTAAACAGACCCATGGCACCTAAGTCATAAAAAAGTTTTTCAAATAATTTTATCATCCCTGACAAAATACGTTGGCCTTCACAAGTCCTCAACACAAAAAGAAGAGTCAGAATCTTATTATGATTCACCCTTACTTCTTGACATAATTTCTTATTGAATCGTTACTGACCAGTACACTTCATTGTCAAGCAATTACGTCCAGTAAATTCTATATTATATACCAACCTTAATAATACGTTACATAAAGACCTTTTTGCAGTGATCCAAAGTAGCATCCGCCAATTATGGCGTACTGGTATAAAAGAAACACGTTTAGTTGGTTTCAATATGACCGTCCTTTTTAATCTATGTCCATGAAACGGCACGTGGATGAAGCGTTATTATTCATATGGCTACCCCCTATCTTATTTTATAGAGCGTTTGAAACGTATGAATATGTAAAGAACCTTCAAACATGTGATGTTAGTCACTTTATAATCTAAGGCAAGCTTACTTACCCTTTGCCAAACACCGTGCACTAATCCAGACGACCATTTTGTTATAACTAAATAGAGAGCGGCGCGTCTATTGTTAAAAAATCGGCCACAAAGGACTCCATTATATTACCGGTACAGTAAGTTTTCAGTTTATGCATAGATTCGCTGTTTCAAGTTTGATAATGATATCTATGCTCGTTTTCAGCAAGCTTTCTTAAATTTTTAGGAACCCCTAAGCCAATAGGTGTCATTTAACGATGTCTTGGTTCTTACCTTGTGTACGTATAGGTATACGTGACACCTAGTAGTACCAGTTAGGGGTTAGTTTAAGTGCTATGGACTTAGCATGAGCTAAGTAACTTTTTGGCATGGTTGGTGATAACCGAATACTAACAAAATGGCAGTTTGTCAATCAGTCTCCTCATCACTATCAAACGGAGTTATAACAATAACTTTCTACCGGACAGGTTGTCATAACGCAGAACTAATGGAAAGAAAATAAATAATAATTTGTGTTATGTAAAAGTTTTATATTTATATACTTCATGTTTTTTTACACGAATGAGAGACATGATTGTAGAAAGTTTCGTAAACAGTCGTTCATGCTGATAATGAGTGTGAATGAATTGTGACGTGGGTTTAGTGATCGTCTTACGAAGTATTTTGATTGGACAATTTTGTCATTAGGATATAACATAAACATACATAACATAACATCTCGCCTTTTATCCCCGAAAGGGTAGGCAGAGGTGCACATTGCGGCACTTCATGCCACTGTACAATGTAACGCCCACTTTTCACTATTTATGTTACGAGTCCCATGTAATAGGGGGTGAGCCCATTGCCCTATACCGGGTACAATTCCAGACTCCGTGCTATTACTGAGATTTTTTTCAAAATACCCAGTAATGCTCTGCCCGACCTGGGAGTCGAACCCGAGACCCCTTGCCAGGCAGTCGCAATCGCGACCACTCAGCCAACGAGGCAGTCATTAGGATATATTTGCCTGATCCGGCCCTACCTTTGGCCATAGTCTCCTAAAGGAAACAGATTTTAGGACTTCCGATACTTGTAGCTGGTGAACCTAATATTAACTATTTATATCGATCTGAATTATGTGTCAACGCTAAAGAAGAAGTCTTAATATTAATTTCGCAGATTGATCAAATTACTTCTAGAAAGTGGTTTTGAGAATGCACTTACATTTTTGTGCATATAGGTACACAAAGCACCGCTAATTAGTTAGCGGCGCTACACATCGACACAACTATCATTTACACAATATACATGTGTGGGTAATTTCATATCAATAGATATGTATAGAAACAATCGTCTATCACACACATCTTGGTATTTAAAAATCATTTTTGTGTCGGTATACGCAATAATTTAGTAAATAAGTTTAAATAAAAACGAGGGTAAAGATAAAATTACTCATAACAAACTTTGAATAAATCGAAATCAAAAATAATGAACGATCGAGCTATACAATACCCATATAAATATAGTGCTTTCTCATTGTAATTTTATGTTACTGAATGATATAAAATATTTCGATGATCTCATCTACAGCGCGCTTGGCGCAATGGTTATCGCCTCCAATTGTCAAGTAAAGTGCCGCCGGATCGATTCCAACATTCACATGTTGTTTTAGAATTAATTTATCAAATATTTGAAATTTGAAATTAGAAACAATTAAATCTTTTCTTTTTTTTCCTTTCCTATTGTTCTAAATCTTATGTTAATTTTAATAGTAAATACTTTAGATTTATTTATACCTATAATATCTTTTATTTATATTTTAGTTCTAGTTATTTATTATTTAGAATAATCTCATTTGCTTCATGCATTTCAACCAACTTAAATAAGATAAAAACAGTAAAAAAGTAATTAACTGTGATTTCTTAATGGTTCGATACCTGAGTATATTTGCAATGTTTGTGGCGACCATAGAAATCTCGAGTCATTTTATTTTACACGCTTATGAAGTAACTACCGACTATTTAAAACATGTTTTTCAAATCACCCGACTTACAAAATAATTGCGTTCTTAGTTGTCAATTTATGAGGATTTCATAGTTTATTGCTACACTACTTATATTCGTGTGCAAAGTTATTTTTATTTTTACAAGATGTTCCAACACCTATCAACATTTAAAAAGGCTGAAACCATTGTTTTGCATGAGCAAAACATAACTAACAATAACTGAAATAGCAAGGCGTTTAATGATATCGGTGAGTAAATAAGATACTACGTTGATATTCTAAATAATATTTATTTCATTTTGTAACTCGACACACCTATCAATTTTTGCACTAGAATAAAATAATTATTGCAACTTATTATGAAGTTCAATATTATAAAGATATATTAATAATTTATTATTAATTGTATTGTAACTTGACTTGTTTTTGTTAGGAGTGTTTCTTTAAAACATATCTGGTTAGGGATTTTTATTCCTTACGCCACTACTTAATTATAAATTATTATTCTAACATTGTGTTTACTTATATTTATTATTATTTTTAAGTAACTTTAATTCCTGTAAAGTATTTCCTGGTATTTTAAATACTTATTTGTTTGGTATCAACAGAGGAGATCCATGCAGTTATGGGTGCACAGATATGCGGAGACCGGTGACGTTAAACATCGTCGACGTGGGCCTAAACCAAAGGCAAATTCATCGGCTCGGCACTACGACATCGTAGCCAGGCACATGGCTGATCCGTTCCTGCCAACCCGCACTACAGCGACAGCACTGAATGTTTTAATACAAACTGTACGGAGACACCTGCATTCTGGTTTAAGGTGCAGGAAGCCAGAGAAGAAAATATTGTTATCTGTGGTTCACCAGCAAAAGCGCTAAGAATTTGCTAAGGACTTTATTAATTTTGATTGGGCGAACAGTGTAATCATATTGAGCGACGAAAAGACTTTCAAGTCGGATAAGGATGGGCGTAAAATATTGTGAAGAAAAGATGGAGAAAGGTATACGAATTGCAACCTTCTGCCTTGTAGGATCAGTGATTGTATTGATTTCGGAATCAATTATTGAGCCTGTCAAACTCTGCCTTTATTAAAATTAACATAAAATAATGTTTAATTTTTTTAAGAATATTAAAATGCTGTCTAGAACATACGGTGAAGTGATGTTATTGTTTTGTGGTTAGAAATTGTCATAATTTCTTTCTATTCAACATGTTTATTCACTTCACTTTAATTTTTCATTAACAAATTTATTTAACTGCTTTCGAACTTGATTGACATATTATATTTACGCCCATCTTCAATTAATTTAAAGTTTCCCTGATTCTAAAGGTCATGAAAGTTAAAATCGTTCCATAGCATTCGTCACATTCTTTTTACTATCATACAGCCCACTGAATATTGAACCTTATAACAACCGTCGTAAAATAGATAATTAATGGAAGTTCAAACGACAAAAAGTCGCCCATTTCAAGAAATATTTGACAGTGTAATTTTTTACATGTTTTACTTGTTTATTACTGTAAAACTGTAATTTAATAATACATTATATTATTAAATTACAAAACAAGAATGTTGTATATTTGTTTATTACCTACTTAATAAAAAATGTTGCTGCCATCGTATTACCGCTGTACCGCATGATATTTCCCGATTCGACTATGAGGTTTATTGTCATATCTATTAATGATTTAAAGAACTTTAAACTTAACATGTGGTATATAATTAATTATTAGATATAAATATTGAATATAAAACAACATATTTGTATAATAAATAAATTAATTGTAATAAAAAATAGTATTGTTTTATTTACCAACTCATTTGCTTCTTTTATAGCCTGATATTTATATTTTATGACAAAAAACAAAAAAAAAAAATAAGAAAAATAACAAGGTAAAATAAAATTAACTTTTAGCTGGAATAGAACCCACATCATTGATCCTTGAAAGACGATAAAAGCGTGCTCATTAACCAATCGACCACGAGCACTACGATAATGACAGTGAAAATGTCGGGTCATATCAATGATTGTAAATAGTTTTAACCTTACCTATGCATTAAATTATAAAAATACGTATACCGACACAAGAATGAAAATACCAATGTGAACGTGGTGGACGAATATTTTTATATACAGTTATATGAAATTACGCACACATGTACACTGTGTAAATGACAGTTGTGTCGATGTGTAGCGCTGCAACTAATTAGCGGTGCTTTGTGTACATACACTATAACACTATTATCACTTGCATTTCGATAGGTACACTATCACACTACCACTTGCATTTGGTTGTGTCATTGCCATTTTCGATACCTCCATGTTCCTTGCTTCAAATTTTTTGTAAGTTTTATGTCATTATTACAGGAAACGGAACGTCGAGTAGACGATGACGAAGACCGAAGCAATCCGCAATACATCCCCAAGAGGGGAACCTTCTACGAGCACGACGACCGAACTGCAGCTAGGTGAGTTTGACTCCTAAGTTGACCATTATTGATTATAAATCTATGTGGTAGAGCCATGTCGCCCCACAAATTGGCAGGTTTGAACGGCACGTGATCCCACGGGCTCACAAAACACAAAAAGCAACGCTTTCGTTGTATTTCGCCGTGTAAGATTACTGTAGACTCAATCCTTTGCCCGCATCTTCAAATCTCCCTATCCTATCCCCTTCCCATACCCTAATGCTCTTAATCTCCCAATTCTTAACCCCCAAATGGCCGGCAACTGCACTGCACTTGTGCACGCCACCTCTGGTGTTGCGGGCGGACACCCGTAATCAATCAGCAATCGGCGTTTAACATGAACATGTGCGACGCCGATTGCTTATCATCAGGTGAAAGACTAGCTCGTTTGCCGACATATCCCATAAAAATCTATTAAGAATAACACAGAAGGCAATAACAGGAATGGCAATTTGGGTGAGTTTAAGCAAGCGTGCTGAGATACTTCGAGAGGGGTGGAAGATATGGGGTCTTAAATTTGGGCCGCGGGACCCTCGGATTCCTTCGCAATCCTGCATTCACATCGGCCTGCGAAATAATCCGGAGTTCTGACGTACCCTGCTTTCAAACGAGACGCTTCTGTTGGCGGTTTCTGTCCTGATATCCTAAGTAGGTAGGTTTGCGGTTATTTGTCATTTGGGTTAAAATGTAAGTATTTTTGGTGCATGAGACTTTAGACTTTAGTTTGTAGATTATAGTGGTTGCATTAAAGTATTTGTCACAATTTATTTGAGTTACGAGAGGTATTAACGGCCATGTTTACATTTTAGTTCATTGCCATTGCGCACCGTAATTACTAGATTTCATTTATCAGAAGTACAAACTGGCGATAGTGGTGCTAAGTATGGTACTCTATTCCAAAAATCAACAGCGAGTAGTATAGTGCATGGAATTTAGTTACTGTATCTGTAAACTCAAAAGCAAGGCAGACATTAGTTTTATTTAATCGTACATATTTGTAAATCTAGTCATACACACACATACAAGGAATAATACATGAAATTGATGATGATATGAATACTCCTTTTTAGAACCTCTAATGAATTAAAAGTCAAAGTCAAAAAGCATTAATTTCAATTAAACAGATAATTTGGTACTTTTGAAACGTCAACAAATACAAAATAAATATTAGTCTGTCAGTCTGTCCATCAGGGAAGCTAAGTGCTCGTTCCAAAATGTAGATTCCAATACGAGGAAGAAAAACCATATGTTACTCTTTTAAAAAAAAAATGGTTTACAATTTCTCTGATACATTATCCTATATTGTACATAAGTACATATAATATGTGAGGACAATGGTAAGACACGTTTGACGCATAAAACAAATTAAAAACTTATTAAAAAAAAAAAAAACAGGCAACAGATGTTTATGCAAATATAGTTCTTATTTCATCCTAATTAGATGTATAGTTTAACCAAAAAATGTTACAGTAACTCGATTATGATGTAACATGGAAATCTTATCGTTATTTGTCACTGCGAAATCATGAAAGTATTGATAAAACAATAGCGTGTCTTGAAATCGGTTTAGTAAGTGAAAATCATGTAATCAACTTGTTTGCGGTTTTAAGAAGTTGAAATCTGGACTATGCAGAAATGTCTCCGTTAATTTTAATGAGAACTAGGATTTCGCTACGGTTCTACGTGTCTATCGTTGTAAAGGGAAAAATAACAGGCACGATTGCAGTCTTCCTATTAAACTGTCAAACCGCAAGGACACAGGTGACCGCAACCTATTGTTCTTTAATTGTGTCTATAAAACCGGTACTCGACGAGTTAAACTGTTAAACACCGGTGACCGCAAGCTATTCTTTAATTTTGTCTATAATGACGGTATCTCAAAGGGTTAAGATTTTGTTTTTGGAAAATCGAATATTACTTCTCTAAATTGATACTATAAAAGATTGTTTTGTGTCACTGTGTCTAGTTATCCAAATGGGGGGACACGCGTAACGATAATTAAGTGTGTATGTATGTACTTGTTCTGCGACGAAATCAAAACCGCGCCACATTGCACAGCGGCCTGTTGCTCGGCTTCTACGCCAGCCGTACAGTCTTTGTCAATGAGATAAATAGATAAACTTTATTTTACACCAAGTACCTTAGTAATTTTAAAATTTTCCAATAGGCAACCTTTGGTGCAATGGAGCGTTGATTAATTTAAGATGGTAGTCTGAAGTGGGGATTAAATACATATTGTCTATTATCATAATAAACACACAAATATAAACATTTACATAATTATACACATACATACCGGATATATAAAAAAAATTTATAAAAAGCTCTACTTACGCCTACATTAATGTAATCGATCTTTTTAAACTGAATGCGCCTACGCATCGCATACCTACGAACAATATTACATTAACATACACCCACAAATCAATATTCCCAATAGTGTATCGCTTGTAATTCAGTGTTTCAGCTTTCTATTGCCGCATCACTGAGTAGTTCGGTCATTACCGCTCGACTGACTGTAATTACGAATGCGTGTGCGCACCTATGTTTGTGCGCTTATGTAATTTTGCTTTGTTACAAAATATTTAGGTATTTTATTTCGATTAAGGCTTTTAGATGAATGTAGAGTTGGTAATTTATGGTTGGGTGTATTTTTTTTGTTATTATTTATAGTATTTTATATTTATTATCTACATAGCAAAGATTAAGGTGAATGAAGAATCTCTTGGCCTGGTATAGTAGGACCATTCAAAATATCAATGTATTTTATAGTAGTTTTAGACATACACATCAAACACTAATCGATTTATGTTATTGTCATTATAAAGTTGTGTACATGACCAAGAATTTGATGTATACCCTAACATTGATATACAATTTATTATGAGTTCTATTCGCTTGCAATAAAGACTTGTTTAAAAAATCACTCAAATTACACAACCTATTGTATTTTAATGTTTGTTATAGCGGTGAAGAATCAAGCACTGCGACTTCGGAAGCGGCTTCAGAGAAGAAAGAAGGTACGGAGCCGCCGACCGAGCGACGTCGACCGCCTCGCAAGTCGGAGATAGTGAACAAGTGGTCGCATGACAAGTACAATGAGAATGAACAGGTTTGTTGAATATACACTTTATTACTGAGTTGTGAAGGTTGAAAATGTGTTGTTGGTTGGGGTTGGGGGTAGGTTTCTGTGCTGTTTGCTACCTATATTACCCTCCAAAGGGGTAAAGGCGTGCCTTTAAAAACTTTAAAACAGTTTCATTGTTAGGAGTTCATTTACTACTTCACTAATGTCGAAACAACTGACTCGTTGGCCGAGTGGTCGCAAATGCGATTGCCGGACAAGGGGTCTCGAGTTCGATTCCCGGGTCGGGCAAAGTATTACTGTTTTTTTAAATCTCAGTATTAAAGAAATATAAACAAATATTTCTTTCATTATTTAATGATTAAAAAATCTATATTTCTTCTGTTATACTATTACAGATGCCGAAGTCCCGTGACGAGCTGGTGGCTATCTACGGCTACGACATTCGAAATGAGGATGCGCCTCCTCACGCGAGACGCAACAGACGATATGGGTGAATATCCACTATAATACCTACTTTAACCAAATTCGAAACGCAAAAGCGTTTAGTAGATGGCGCTAATGATGTTTAAAGTCATACCTTAATGGTTTTGTACATTTTGTCAAGGATAGGGCAAGACTAGTGACTATACAATCTTAATTAATTGGAGAAGTAACTTAACTAAAAGAAATACTTCGGTGTCTGTTAATGTAAGTTTTCACAGAAACTTACATTATACATCGTGAAACATTATACTACTATTGGTACACATTTCGTACGAAAAATAAGTCAAATCATCCGTTAGTAATATTACCTCTATGTCCTGCATGAGCGATCTATAAGCGAATGCGATTATGAAGCGGTGACACGCTAATGCAATGCGATGAGGTTCGACGCGGCGGCTATGTGTTACGTGCATGCGAATTGTTTCGCTTTATTTTTGTTTCCGACATTATAAACAAAAAACATTATAGCATCGTTTCCAAATATGACAGTTCGCGGAAAAATATAAAACCAACTGATCGCGTTCGCATCATTTCGCATCCCAAGGGCGCATTGTCACGGAGGAGACTTCAATAGGTTTCGACAGTTTGTTGTTTTCGCGCCGCACCGCTCCGCATTCGCTCCTAGACCGCTCACGCAGGACGTAACGTAACAGAAATTAGATTAGATATTGTAAAACAGGTCACTAACAAATATTAATATACTACAAATATTTAAAAATGTAGCAAACAAATATTAATTTTCTACAAATACAAGGTGTAATCGGAACGCTTTCGAAAACGCACAGAGGGCCAAGCACGAATAACTATCGCATTCGTATCGTAACAGTATCGAGCGAATTAAGCGTTCTGATTGGTTGGTTCACTTGAGCCGGCCAATCAGAGCGCCGAACGCGCTCGATACTATTACGTTACGAATGCGATCGTTATTCGTGCTAGGCACTCAGGTGATAGTACCTATAGTAAAATACGATAGCTACATTTTCAAAACTTTAAGAATAATTTTTTTACTGGACAAGCCGCTTAATATTCCGCCGCCTAGTGGTAAGCAATTGGCGTCGCCCATGGACACCAGGAACATCAGATGCGTTACAAGTGCGTTACCGGCCTTTTGGGGATTATTAATTTGAGAAATGTTGGGGATTCAGGAATTGGGGCGGGGTAGCTAATCCCTCCGGTCGAGCCGGCCCATTCGTGCAGAAGTAACTAAAAACTGTGAAAATAGGCTGCGTTTCGTTTACACCTTGTATTTTAAAGTGTAGCAAGTACGCTTCTGGGATCGAATCCCGCAATAAACATATTAAACGTATATGTGATCTTGTAGTGTACAAACGTTAATTAAAATTAAAGGAATTTTGTTTAGTAATAAATTGTATAAATCTAACATGAATGTTTCATCATGCATTGCAATATGGAGGTATCGACACTCGTGGCGGTTAGTGGAACCTGTGTCTGCATGCTTTGATGTTGTATCTATATTTATTCTGTTTATTTATTTAATTTAAACTGAATACTGCCTCGTTGGCCGAGTGGTCGCAAGGGCGACTGCCGGGCAAGGGGTCTCGGGTTCGATTCCCGGGTCGGGCAAAGTATTACTGGGTTTTTTAAAAATTCTCAGTAGTAGCAGTAATCTGGAATTGTACCCGGTATATGGCAATAGGCTCACCCCCTATTACATGGGACTCATAATATAAATAGTGAAAAGTGGGTGTTACATTGTACAGTGGCATAATGTGCACCTCTGCCTATCCCTTCGGGGATAAAAGGCGTGATGTGTTTAAACTGAATATTTAGCTTAAAGTTTGTAGTTATGCTGTAATATTATTTTGTTTCGAAATTAATATTCGGATTTGTATATTAGAGGCAAGTTATAGGTCCCTACTTTTCTGCATGTGTTTATTTAGACAAACTGCTTTTTACGTATCGATCACAAAGAATTTACTAACTTTGCATGCCAATTCTTATGTCTTTGGTGGAAAAATAAAATGCTTTATACAGCTTCTAGACTGTTAAACTTGATGTCGTAAGTAAATAATAAGAAGCAAGATAAGAAGATCATATAGAGATATGAGATAGTTTTAATCCTTACTAATATTATAAATCGGAAAGTGAGTTTGTTTGTTTGTTCCACTTTCACGCTGTAACTACTTAACCGATTGCTTTGAATTTTTGCAGACGTGAAATTAGAAGTCTGGATTAAATAATATTCTCGAAGTAAAACGAAATTATTGGTATAGATGGCGCTGTGTGTATTGGTTAATGTCACATAGGCTACTTTTTATCCTTTTGTGACGCGAGCGAAGCCGCGGGTAAAAGCTAGTTCTTTATACAAATGTTTAAACATATTCACAAATCAAATACAACATTACAATAACCTAACATAACAGGCACGGTTGGTGCGGTGGCTGGGCAACTGGCTGCCGTGCAACGTGTCGGCGGTTCGATTCTCACACGGATCAACTCTTTGTGTAATCCACAAATTGTGATTTCGGGTCTGGGTGTCATGTGTATGTTTATTTGTAAACACACCCACGACATAGGAGAAAATCCAAGTATGGGACAATGTTTGTTAAAAAAAATAACCTTTAAACCCTTCTAATCATCCGATTCCTCCCTAGACGCGGCCCCAACAAGTACACCCGTACGTGGGAGGACGAGGAGGCGTACAGGCGCCAGTCCGCCGCGCAACAACTGCCGCGGAAACCACCCACTGCTGAGGACTTCCCTGAACTTGATGGTCGCAGACATGGGTATGTTATATGACTGACATGAATATAATAATTGGTCTTGATGACAATTTCAGAATTGATGTAAGTTTTTAAGAGAACTGCCTCGTTGGCCGACTGGTCGCAAGTGCGACTGCCGGGCAAGGGGTATCGGGTTCGATTCCCGGGTCGGGCAAAGTACTACTGGGTTTTTTAAACAATCTCAGTGGTAGCACGGAGTCTGGAATTGTGCCCGGTATATGGCAATAGGCTCACTCCCTATTACATGGGACTCATAACATAAATAGTGAAAAGTGGGTGTTACATTGAACAGTGGCATTAACTGCCGTAATGTGCACCTCTGCCTACCCCTTCGGGGATAAAAAGGCGTGATGTTATGTTATGTTTTTAAGAGAAACTTAATGGAAATATTGATGTAACCTTTTTATTGATGTAACCTATTTTCGCATAATCCAAAGATTATGCGAAAATTAGATTACCTATTTTAGTTTTAACCAGCTTCTTCCAAGCAGTTTCAGCCGCTTTGCTCGGTTCCTATTCATCGTATCGTGATGTTTTGTTGCCTATAGTCTTCCTCGATATTAAAAAAAACAACGTTCAACGTTCGGTAAAGTATGGCTTATACTTTCAACGCCTGTTTCATTATCTTGTAATAGTAATCAAATTCATATCGAAATAGATTGAAAGTCCGAAAGAGATGGCAGAAACTGAAGGAGGCCTACACAGAGTAGAAAAAGGCTAAAGAAGAAGATTACTCAAATTATATAATAATCATTTTTTCTCTCACCAGCAAACCGCGTCCTCGCCCTCGCTCCAAGTCTCAGCCGTCTGCCAACGAGCCGGTTGAGAACGGCGGTCAGCTTCGTCGCAACGCCTCAATAAAATCTACCAAGAAGCCGGCAGTGAAACAAGGGTCTGGTCGCATTCCAGTCAAGCCTGCAAATAAAACACCTAATAAGAGAGAAGAGAAGATGCCGGCTATAGAAAACCTGACTATCACTGCTAATGTGAACAACAATAATAACAAGTAAGGCTTTTGTTTACTACGCATAATTATGATATAGATTTTCTTGGGTTTTTTTATGGCATAAGCCGGTAAACGAGCAGACGGATCACCTGATGGTAAGCAATCGGCGTCGCCCATGGACACCTGGAACACCAGAGGCGTTACAAGTGCGTTACCGGCTTTTTTGGGGATTAGGAGTTTGAGGATCGATGGGGATTCAGGGATTGGGGAAGGGGAGGGTAATTGGTCTAAAAAGGGCCTATTTTTAGTCGTTCAATATTTTACAACAATTGTATTTGGTTGTACATGTTGTTATGGACTCAATATCTGTATAGAACAGCTTTTTCATAATGCAATAGCTACTAACAGTAAAACTTAAGATTTTAACACGTTAAACGACATGGGGGTCACCGGTGACAGGCGTTAGCGGAGGATTTACCTTCAACAGTTTTTTATTGGCAGTCAAAGTCATAACAATGATGTTTTAACTCGTACACAATGACCTGATTTTTTGGCACAAAAGTAGTCTCTAAACATCGGAAATAAGATATATAATGTGTGTCCGTTTTCTAATTCTAAGCCCCACCAATTTTCATCCAAATCGATTGTGCCGTTCTTGAGTTATAAATAGTGTTTTTGATTGTGTATAAACGACACAGATATGAAATCAAGTTATAATTTCCAGTCAAGGTCAGGCCCCGCGCAAGGTGAACGCGACGGTAGCGCAGCAGAGACCGGTGCCCACTGACCAGGGAAGGAAGAAGCCTAACGCTAATGCACAGGTTCGTAAACATTTCTAAGATAAGGAACAATCTTTGATTAATTTACATGTACATATAAACTAAATAACTAGGGCTAAGATAAATATAAACTAAAGTATTTACAAATAAAATTATCATAAGTAATATAGAAAAATATGATAGGAAAAAAAAACAAGAAAAACTAACTTAAAGCATCAAAAACATTATCGTTATCATTGTCCTGAGGTAAAGTACCCAAAAGACTGGCAGCATTGCCACGTTGGATGGCTTGAGATTCTCGGCAGCACCAGCTCGACCCGCTGACACCTTTGACTGTTTTATAAATGTAGGGCCTCTTGTTGCCTAAAAAAGAGAAGAAATTGCACTAAATTGCGTTTGCTTATTGTTCATGGTGGAGGCCTTTGTTCAGCAGTCCACGTCTTCTGGCTCATGATGATGATATGTTTGCTCCAAATTTCTATTACCTTGCAATCAAGTGTTGTTCTATCTGTCAATTTTGTTTTTACTATGTAAAAACACTATTTTGTTGAATAAATAGTAGTCGCAGTACTCAAAATCGATCTTGAGTCCAAATATTTAATCCTAATGCATTTGTGTAGTAATTAAATATTTTCAACTGAAAACTTCCACCTCATTAGGCCACGAAGATACTGTTTAAACACTGAAACTGCCATAAATATCTTCTAAATTAAAAATATGAATAAAAGGTATGTAAGAATCGTAGTAATTGGCGTTCCTTAGTCTCTACCCCCATTGGAGACAGGCGTGAGTTATGTATGTATGTATTAAAAATATGATAATATATAAAGTATTGTTTTATACAGCCTCAGCCGCACCCCAACCCCCCTCGCACGAAGTCTCCCCCCACTACGGCCGCGCCACAGTCCGCCCAACAACAGAAGGCAAACAACCAACAACAACAACAGACCACTGCAGGTGAGCTCAAATACGTTTAAAAGCTTATTATCTTGTTCGCGTACCTTATATCTCTGAATCAATGGAAACTATTTTAAAGAACTAAGTGTGGGAGAGCCATGCTTCGGCACGAATGGGCCGGCTCGACCGGAGTGATACCACGGCCGAGCAGAAAACCAACGTGAAGCAACGCTTGCGTTGTGTTTCGTCGTGTGAGTGAGGTTACCGGAGGCCCAATTTATTTATTTTTTGTATTACAGCTTAATAGGTCACTGTAACTGTATAATGAGGTTACTCGACAAGTATCAAGCCACGCTTGGGGCTCATAGTCATACTCATAACCAGTTTTACGCAACAAACGATGTGACGAATGTCGTACATATTTTTTTTAAAATTAAATTGTTGCTTTCATATTTTGTTTTTCTTTGTGTCATAGATGCGTTTGCAAATATAAAAATATGTAAATTAACTAAAAAACGCGGGTTACTCACGTAAATATACTGAGAAAAGTCCCACTAGTTTCAAGCTACAGAGGGCGCAGCGTGCGCGGTGGCGGCTATGTCTACTACTGAGTAGGCACCGTTAACTGAATGACGATAGTTATTAATATAAAAATATGTTTTTTAGGCGGTGGTGGCAGTAAACGTTACAGTAGCTTGCGCCAGCGTCCTCTAGCGGACTCGTACACTCCGCAGCAACAGCCGCCGGCGCAGCAACCGACGCAGCAACCCGCGCAGCAACAGACGCAGCAACAGACACAGCAACAGTCGCAGCAACAACAACCTCATAGATATCACGCAGGTATGGCGTATTTAGTGGTGGATAGTTTGCAAATACAAAAAGGTCTATAAACATGCTTTTTCACGCTATTATTGTAAGCTTTTACAGGTTTTCAGGAATGATGTGTATACTTAATTGAATAATTGCTTACGGTCTTGTTCATAAAAATGTACTGTTTTTAGCTATGGAATGTTTTATCACATTAATTATCACTTGCTATACTCTAAAGACAATGAAATACTGTCTTTTTCTGCCTGTCTTATTACTGAAGTTCATCTTGTATTTCCATTCTCCAATGAATAGCGCTTTCTTCTATTGTCCAGTAATATTTACTCAGTACTTATCCATTTTGACATATTTTCATATAATTTTTCACAATAAAACGAAGAAAAGGATATGTCAGCTTATCGTAAACTTTTACACCTGTGTGTGATATTTTGACATGTCACATGTGACATGTGATTTGTCACACAAACCATAGTCTTTATGACTGAAATTAATAATTGATCTTAATGAAAAATCGCTAATTGCGATAGATTTAAACATAAATTCAATAGAACTATTGTTGACGAAAGATTTAGATTGAAGTCGATTATATTAATTCGGCTATTAGCTTCCTTCTCTCATATATCTGTCACATATAGTTTTAAAGTATTCCATAGCTAAAACACATTAGTTTACGGATAAGCTCTATATGTACGAGTCGCTATGTGGGCAGGTCCGGGCGAGTTCGTGGGCGGCAGTGCGCACGGCGCGGCACAGACTCACGCGCACCCGCAACACATGATACACCAGGTAAATACACACCTACAACGCTTATATATAATTATTAATTGGTATATGTATTTCGTAAAGCTATTGGTGGTTTTGGGAGCACTTTTGAGACAAAGTAATGGACAAAAGTTCTATAAAATTATAATTAAAATAATATTTTCATCTACCAAGCCCGGTACGAGTTCCGTTTATGGCTAACGAGATCAAAAGAAAACTTAGTATTACATTTCAATTTATCGAAACGAGACCGCGTTCGACGCTCTGATTGGTTGGTTCATTGGAGCTGGCCAATCAGAGTGTCGAACGTGGTCTCGATTCGATCTCGTTTAACGTAAAATAGATTTTTACTAAGCCCTCTGAATAGAATATTCAAGTTCGATTGCTACTTCCATTTTATGATTACTAGTATAGAATTCAGTTCGCCTCATGTAAATCAACTTAATAGTTTTTAATGGACCCATTCATCTTGTTGGAAGATAACACACAGTCCAAATTACTGGCTGTAGAAAAATATTAGGCATCTAATTACTCTAGCGATCTTCTACATGCTAAGAAAGGGTTTTCCAATGTCCTATGGAAATGGTAAATATCTATGCTGTATAATGGGTTATGGGTCTACTACAATTTTAATATCCTATAAGCTTGTCTAATAGCTAAATTCAATAACCTGTTTCGATAGACTTGTCTACTAGAGCTAAAATTTTGATAAAAATAAGCTTTGGCACCGGATTGAAGCCACGGTTTCAAAGAAATTAGACATGAAACTCACTCACTCACAAATAACCAAATACCCCCTAAAACGTACTTTTAATCGTCACCTTTGACTTAATTTACTGCACGGTTGGTGCAGTGGCTGGGCTAAGGTTGCCGCGCAACGTGTCGCGGTTTCGATTCTCACACGGAACAACTCTTTGTGTGATCTACAGATTGTTGTTCCGAGTCTGGGTGTCATGTGTATGTGATATTGTATGTTTGTAAACGCACCCACGACACAGGAGGAAATCCTAGTGTGGGGTACAATTCTACTTTTCTTTAAAGAAAAAATAATAAGATAAATAAATTCCCCTGGCCTTATAGATGTTCATTAGCGTAGCCGATTGCTTACCATCAGATATTCTAGTTGCTAATTTGTCTCGAGAAATGTAAACGCTTAGATCTAGTAGACATATCTACCGATACGACAGACAGGTCATTGAGCTTGGTCTATTAGCATGTAGTATAATCCCCCCTCCCCCAGCAGGTGCTGGTGGGGCGCGGGTCCCCCCCCGCGCACGGGCTGCCCGCCCCGCCGCCGCACGCCCAGCACGCGCAACAGGTAGCGGATACTGTGCTTACTTGTTGAACGGGATTTCTTTGTAACTAGCTTTCGCTTGGTTGAGAAGGAACATGGTATCAGGGTACTAATAATTATGGTGAACCGTCGAAAGGTGTAAGAAATGACGTCATCGTCTAAATTTGTTTGTTGATTATCTGCTTTTATTTTTTTATTATGAAATGGTAAATAAATCGACTATTTAGAATGCCTATAGATGTACTATATTATAATTAAATATACGGTTTATTCTCGTGAACATTGCACATAACAGTCCCGGTGTAACTTGAAACCGGTTGAGCTTTTCTCCAACAGTTCTCATAAGTTACTATATTACAGTTGATAATTTATGTCTTGTGATAGTTATTATGCAAAAATAGAAACAAAAACATACCGGCCGAATGGAGAACCTACTTTTTGGGAAGTCGGTTAAAAAAAGGTGTGACGATACTTATCACTTACCACTTTTCGATTAGATTGGCGATATATTAAAGAAGGGCCAAATTAAAAGTACCCTTAACCGACGAGCATGCATAAAAATACTGATTGTTGATGAAGCGAAAGAGGTACCTATGTAAAAATCGTAGCAATAGGGTAGTTTCCTAAATTTTATTTTAATGTCCGTCTGGTAAATTAATTTAAAACTTTAAACACGTATTTTTTCTTTTCTCACAAAATTAAATACTTTCCACGATATATTATTAATTTGAAATATCATGTGACGTCACAGCGTGCCACATTTTGTAGCACGTTATGACGTAACGACCTCCCACTCCTAAACTTAGCGCCATTTTATCTAAGTATTGCAACTTAATACGAGAAAATAAAAAAATACGTGTGTAATATTTTTTCATTATCTAACTGGACCGGACTAATTAGATTTGAAATTTTGATACCCTGGAAACTACCCAATTGGGAGGCAGGCATGAGGATATACAGGGTGTTGTTTTAAAGCCGCGTCATTTTCTAGGAGGTAACTCGGCTATCGATTCTGAGTCCGAATCAATAAAAGAAATTGTAGGTAAATATTTATCATTTTCCTGAAATTACGGAAATCCGTAAGTGCGAACTACACGCCGCCGTCTTATAACTAGTTTTTATAACGCGCCTTAACACACACAAACTCAAACACGTAATTGCTATTATTCCTAATTCCATAAACTCCAATAAGGAACATTGCTGTCGCTGATTCTGAAATACTGTCGAACTTAAACGATTAATTATAGCCGTATTTTTAACTATTGGCCCGAAACTTTCTATTACATTGAACCTATATGACTTCTGTGACATGCCCCCGAGAAATGACACGGTTTCAAAACTATACCTTGTATACGTGTGTATACCCCCGGAGTGCTACAAGTGACCCCGTCCCAGGTCCGGCTGGGCCTGCTGGAGCAGCCGCCGCTGGCGCCAGTCCCGCACCCACACCACAACATGCATAACTTGCCCGCCACACACTCTATGGGTACGTATACATACTTCTTACTTATTATCTTTAAATAACTTATGATCGTTTTCATCAACCACCCTTAAACCATCTCTTAACTATAAGATTCTTAGCGTGACGTCGCAAATGATTGCACAGTTGGCGCGGTAACTGCGCAAGCGGCTACCATTCAATGTGTAGCGGATTCGATTCCCGCACGGAACAACTCTGTGTGATCCACAAATTGTTGTTTCGGGTTTGGGTGTGTGATATTGTATGTTTGTAAACTCACCCACGATACGGGAGAAAATCCTAGTGTAGGGAGTTTAAAAAAAATGGAAACAAAACTAACCCCTTACCTGGACTGTTAGGTGTCATTTAAAGATCGGCTAAAATGGTTAGTCAAAATTACGTTAAATGATGCTTATCTTAGGGCTAAGATATAGCCTTTACATATCCTAGGTTAGGGATTCCTTGAAATTTAGTGGAAGTTGGTGAAAACGGACATTACATTATACTTTTGGCGATTTCAAACGTATAATTAGAAATTATAAGCCAAAGTGTCCTAACGATGTTTTCCTTCACCGTTTGTCAATGGTGTCTAAATAATTTTAGAAAGTACATATAACTCGGACAAAGTCACATTGGTACTTGCCGTTGGCAGGTTTCGAATTTTCGACGTTGCTAAAGTTAGATTTAACGTTTTCTGGTATTGTTTGTTTGTTTATAACTTTATAGTATGTATATGTATTACAAATTTTGTGTTCCGTAGGTCAAATACAACCAGCACAAGGATACGCCCCACCTGCCATGATGCCCGCTCAGTATATGCAAGTAAGTTCAATAAAATAAAATTATAAATAGATACAAAGACAATTTTTGTGGCTAGGTTCAACGCTATATTGGTTTCTGGTGACCGTCCTTTGCGAAGGATTTCTTCACAGAAAACCGACGTGAAGCAACGCTTGCGTTGTATTTCGTCGTGTGAGTGAGATTACCGGAGGCCCAATTACCCCCCCTTCCCCAATCTCTGAATCCCCAACGATCCTCAAACTACTAAACCCCAAAAGGCCGGTAACGCTGAGAATATTTTTTCACTGGTTTATGTTGATTATGTTATGAATTCTGTTTTTTTGAGATACGTGATAAAACCTGTCGAATATCCTAACACACAGTAGTGACTATTACGAAGATCTTGACGGTTATAATATATTCCTTTTATCTTGCTTACAGCAAAGCAACAGTGGCGCAGTGTTCGGTGGTGCGATGTTCCCGGCGGGCACTCACGCCCCGCCTCACGCCCCTCACGCCCCGCCCCACGCTCCTCACGCTCCGCCCCACGCCCCGCCTCACGCTCCCCACGCCCCGCCTCATGCCACCTATCAGCATCAAATATACACGCCGCACCATAATTATGTAAGTATATTCTTAACTAGCTATTTGCGCGCGGTTTCACCCACTCTGCTCGGCTCCTATTGGTCGTAGCGAGATGATTTCTCGATAAATAGACTATCCAACACAAAAATAATTATTTAATTTAAATCAGTAGTTTCGGAGATTAGCGCGTTCCAACAAACAAACAACAAAAATTTCAGCTTTTTAATATTAGTATAGATTATGACCGATTTTTGCATAGAATGAGTGCAATGCTTTAGTTTTGTAAGTACAGCAACTGTTTTGTGATATCAAACAGGTAAAAAGAATACGTGAAAAACTAAAATCGAAAACGACTTCGAACCAATAGTAGTGCAAAAATGACGAAGCGAGTTTGAATAACGAACGCGCAGTTTTTGAGTCGCGTTTAGTAACGATCCAAGTGTCATTGGTAAATGACTATCATTTTCAGAGTTGTGTGAATGTTTTTTTAAGTTAATTTCGATTCTTTTATTACTGAATTGTTTTGCCACGAGAACATAATGACTTAAAGTACAACATTGTATCAATGACGACGTGATAAAGCGAGTTTCTAACGTATATCGTATGTATGTAGGCGGGCGGAGTGACGTACTACAACTGCGCGGAGCAGGAGGCGGCGCACAGCGCGCGCGCGCAGCGACGGCCCACCGCCGCCATACCCATCGTCAGCCCGCACCACGCAGACAGGTACTGGGACATTATAGTTATAGAGAAGCCATTGGATAATCCCCCCTTTAAAAAAAAGTATATGGATCCCTTTGTGAACTACCTACAGTATATATTTCTACTTACCGAAACTTCACGCCCTTTTATCCCCAAAAGAGTACACCACAGATGGGGCCCAATAGGGCCGATGCCGATTCGGAGTCGCGGAGAACCTAACGGATAACCGGGGCTCCGGCTCGACGTGCAGGAGAAGGAACGGGGTGGTTTTTAGTCAGTAAGAGTCTGACACTCCCTTCCGCCTCACCCAGGCGGAAGCAGTCATTCGATGATTTTCCCCCCTTAAAAAAAAAAATCCCCAAAAGAGTAGGCAGAGGTGCACATTACTGCAATTAATGCCACTGTATAATGTAACACCCACTTTTTAACAATTTATGTTATGAGTCTCATGTATAGAGGGTGAGCGTATTGTCATATACCGGGCGCAATTCCAGACTCCGTGCTACTACTGAGATTAAAAAAAAAACCAGTAGTACTTTGCCCGACCCGGTAATCAAACTCTGCCTGGCAGTAGCACTTGCGGCTGTAAGTGGCTACTCGCCCAACGAGGCAGCTATAAATATTAACTGTATATATTTATTTTCCAGCAGGCCAGCGAATTCATCTGAAAAGGACAATATAGACAGGATCGTGGAGAACATGTTCGTGAGGAAACCCTGGCCAGCGACACATGGAGCTGGTGAGTCTTACATTTGAATATGCAATATCTTATTACAAGCAACTTTAGGTCCTTTTTTGATTACAAATAAACCTTTTTGGTCTGAAGATTGCACGATTAAACGCGGACGTTTTAGTCACAAGTTTTTTTTTAATGCATTGAGCCACCATGATTGCTGTTATAATTTTATTTGCCTATGATTGAGTTTTTAACCGCCTATCCAATAGGGTAGTTTCCTAAATTTTATTTTAATGTCCGTCTGATACATTAATTTAAAACTTTAGACACGTAATTTTTATTTTCTCACAAAATTAAATACATACGACGATATATTAATTTGAAATATCGTGTGACGTCACAGCGTGCCACATTTTGTAGCACGTTATGACGTAACGACCTCCCACTCCTAAACTTAGCGCCATTTTATCTAAGTATTGCAACTTAAGACGAGAAAATAAAAAAATACGTGTCTAATATTTTTTCATTATCTACTACTCATGATTTAACATCACGCCTTTTATCCCCGAAGGGGTAGGCAAAGGTGCACATTATGCCACTGTACAATATAACACCCACTTTTCACTATTTATGTTATGAGTCTCATGTAATAGGGGGTGAGCCTATTTCCAAATACCGGGCACAATTCCAGACTCCTTGCTACTACTGAGAATTTTATGAAAAAAACTCAGTAATAATATGCCTGATCCGGGAATCGAACCCGAGACCCTTTGCCCGGCAGTCGCACTTGCGACCAGTAGGTCAACGAGGCAGTCCCAATTCATTTTTAACCGACTTCAATAAAAGTTCAATTACTGTACCAATTAAAGTAAAGTTATTTTAATTGGTTTTTGTTCTCAACCGTTGTAACTGTAATAAATAAATAAATAAAAGGAGGAGGTTCTATAACTACTCATTTTTCTGGTAAAGATTTGCTCTGGGCGAAGTTGTCGTTGCAAGCGTGGCTTCATTCTCGCATGCAATAGAAATAGTTTGGTGGCAGCTTATGGAAGAATTACTTCGGGATAGAAGATCCCATTTTAAGTTGAACCTATTTTTATTTTACTGTTAGTATTGTTCCTCTTTGTAGTAATACACGGTGGAAATATGTAATGCCACCTGAACGGGAAGTACTCTTAACACTGCAGATAGAAAATATAAATCAAAGAAAAAATTCTTTTAATTTTTAAAAGAAACAAAACTGCATTTATACCTTTAAATTTTTTTTTTCCTTACACGGTATTCGAACCGACTAAAATGTATCAAAGTTTGTACCCTGTACTTTTATTGTATCGATCGTTACGGTCAATAAGGATGAAATCTCTCTAACAAACTTCATAAGTTAAGAGTACTTCCCTTTCAGGTGGCATTATAAAATTCCACCCTGTATGTATGTAGATTTGGTAGGAAACCTGTCATTTTATTCGTCATGTAGGCGTATTTTTTATTTGATAGTGTATCTCATATAGTTTTAGAAATTGTTCATAGATTATAGTAGAACTAGCGACCCGCCCCGGCTTAGCACGGGTGCAATATGCATGTATTAGACTTATAAACCTTCCTTAAGAATCAGTCTATCTATTAAAGAAAACCGCATCAAAATCCGTTGCATAGTTTTAAAGATTTAAGCATACATAGGGACAGACAGACGGCGGAAAGCGACTTTGTTTTATACTATGTAGTGATACGATATCATGTACTCAAACAGAGGTCTTAGTACGAATTTCTTTTACGTTTAAAGTAATCAAAACGAGATTGCGTTCGCCGTTATGAGTGCCAAGCACGAATAACTATCGCATTCGTATCGTAACAGTATCGAGCGAGTTAAGCGATCTGATTGGTTGGTTCACTTGAGCTGGCCAATCAGGAGCGCCGAACGCACTCGATACTATTACGTTACGAATGCGATAGTTATTCGTGCTTGACACTCTGGTTGCTTGGTATATTGGAGCCGGCCAATCAGAGCCCCGATCGTGTACTCGTAAATCAAACTCGTACTAAGGCCTCAGATCTTAAGGGTGTTACTTCGAGAAGCAAGCGAGCCTGACTTCACTGACAGACGGACGGACAATTCAATTTTTGACGTTTTAAAAGAACCCAATTAAATGTCGATTGAAATAAATGCTTTGACTTTGACATTGATACTTGAACTATTCCTTAAACTGTCAAACACCAAGCGGTCACCGGTGACTGAAACCTATTGTTCTTTAATTGTGGCTATAATGACGGTACTCAAAGAGTCACTCAAAGGCAACACTGTGAAAGTTGTCTAAATCATATATAATTCGCGCTTCAAATGTTAGTATTCATTAAAAACTTTTTCGAAGCATCCTTATATATTGCTCCTTCATTAAGTAATGCAAGTTTATTTTTCTATACCACAGATTCAAAAGAAAAACAGCCAGAAAATCGCAGTTCTCAGGAACCACAAAGCAAAGAGTCATCTCAACCGAACAGTCTAACCTCCAGCTCAATCTCCACCGACTCCAAACCTTCCGAAAGCAGAGAAGAGAAGGAGAAAGTGGAAGAAGTGAGAGAAGAAGAGAAGAAGGAGAAGAAAGAGTCAGTAGAGCCAGTTGTCCCACAAGAAAGTATAGCGACAGATGCCTGACTGGTAAGAATTAAGTTGTATGAATGCTACCAAGCGAAGTACTACAGTAAAAGGTAAATGTTTATACACGATCACGCTTATAGGTATTGGTCTCTAACCGACTAAGAAACCATTACAAAAAAGCCTTTTAACCTAAATTAATTACATACGTTTAGCAGTTTACTCGTGATGCTGTTTGACAAGGGAACTCGACTAGTTACAAGCTACGCTTGGGGCTCATAATCATGAACAGCATTTAGGTACATTATGTTATGGGTTTTCATATACCGGGAACAATTTCAGATTCCAGACTACAGAAAAACTTGGAACAAAAATCCTTGAACAATTCTCATTTATTGACAATATTTTTAGCGTATAATCTCTAGGAGTAGGTAAAAATATTCTAAAATCCATTTAGAGTCAATTCTGTGACTAAACGATTAATCGACTAAATAATAAATCGATTACTAAACGTCATTCGAGTTGACTAAACTCATAATCATTTACTATAAGTGTAAAATTAAGTCTTGTAAATTTTAATCGTAATTATATAATAGAGAAATTATATAATTAAAATTGTTATGCGCTAAGAAGTCTATAGAAGTTGTTAATTAAGGATCAAATTATAAAAAAATCATCCGAACAATAGAAACCACAAAGTATTTTTATAGCCTCAATAAAAGCTACAGTTGCCATCACTAGATGGCGCTAATATAAATTGAGTTCTGATTCACCAATAGCGTCATCAAACTGTCATTGAATGTTTGACAGCTAACCTAACCTAACCTACGCGATGACGTTTATTCTCTCTCTCTCTCTCTTTCTCTCTCTCTCTGATTGGCCATCAATCAGGGTGACAACGGTACTCCGCGTTCTGTTGATTACAGGCCAATACCTAAAATATATCATCTGTAGGCCTAGCTTATTAAAGTTAGGTATCAAAATAATATAGTTAGTTAAAAGATATATGAAGCGTGATCGTCTAAAATATCTAAATTAATGTAGTTTTTTCAAATTATGTACTACCACTTGGCTGTGTTTAGATCTGTGCGGTTGTAAAAATAATCTATGAATAAATTAGAATTCAATAATTGTGTTTTATGACTTACTAACTCTTTGACTAGGTAACTCGACTAGTTTCAAGCTACATTAAGGGCTCATATTCATGAGCTCCATTGCGCGATAAACGTGAACCTAGTCGAGTTACTGTATCAGACAGTTACGTGAGTAAGACATAAAACATAATTATATAATAATATTCATTAGGAAAACTTACGGCTAGTCTTAATAACATTTTATCGGTAGATTTGGTAACTAAAGATATTTTAATACAGGGTGTAAACGAACCGGTCCCGAGACGCTGAAAAAAAAGTAATTGTTTTTACAATTTTAATCGTTATTCAAGCAATATAAGCGTTGAGCAGTTGATTACAACTCTTCATCATCATCATCAGCTTATAAATGCCCACTGCTAAGCAAAGCCTCTTCTCACACGGAGAAGGTTAGAGCATTAATCACCACGCTGTGCTCAATGCGGGTTGGCGATTTCCTTACGATGTTTTCCTTCACCGTTTGTCAGTGGTGTATAAATAATCTTAGAATGCATATAACTCGGAAAAAGTCACATTGGTACTTGTCTTTGAGAGGTTTCGAACCCGCACGTGCATAAGAAGCAGGTGTCTTCAACCTCCGGGCCACCACGACAGCACGACAGTAGTGATTACAACTATTATTACATATAAAAAAAATATTTCTTACTTTTATAAAAATAAAACTTGATTGTGACCATCATCTGTCGGCGTTTTTCGGGAGCGTTTCGTTTCCCTGTTTATCTTCCTATATTAATATTTTGTCTCTAGTAACCATGTCTACCGAGAGATGGAGTTACTGAGTCTGTCCGTTAGGTATAGGTCACACTTTACAGAAATTTTACTCAATAATGGTAGCTTGGTTGTTTCATCATGTTACCGGTGCGTACAGTGAGGTTACCGGTAGTCCAAAACCCTTCAAAGGTCGGCAATACATTTGTAAATTCTTTACGAATTGCGCTGAGGGCTAAATCTTAAAGAAATGTCAAAGTAATCGAAGCGAGACAGCGTTCGACGCTGTGATTGGTTGGTTCATTGGAGCCGGCCAATCACAGCGCCGAACGTGGTCTAATTTCGATTACTTTGTAATTTCTTTATAATTCTGGTCGCGTTTCACTTACGGTCGAAATTATTAATCTATCTCGATTGAAAATCTGCAATAAGGATCGAACGATTTTTGTCATTAGTTGTACGGAGTTTCATTCAAAAATCGATCTTAATTCATAGATTTTACAGTCGAAATCGTCTGTTTGTTCCCCTATTTCACAAAAATGGCTTCAGTTTTATTTTTAAAATTCAACTTCTACCTCAAACTTTGAGGTAATACTCAAGCCTTTAACTTTTTTAATAATAACATACAATTATGCCTATTTAGTTTTAATTTTTTTAAGTTATAGTTAGTTTTTAATTTAAGTTTTTTATTTGAATAAATGAGTTTCAAGTCATTATACCTATAAATGAAATTTCTATCAAGTGTGACCTATTCTTTAGTCTCTTGTTAAACCTAGCTTAGTCTCGATTTTCGTTCAAGTTTTAAGGCCAGTTTCATACTGTTATATTTTCGGCCTAAAATTTTATAATACGTACTTGTTGACAAGTCTTATGAAAATCTAGAATTGAGATTAGATTTAAGTGGATTAGCAGAATAGAAATTATTTTATCTTCATTATCATCACAAATAAAAATAAAAAACAAAAATAAATTATTTTTTACAACCAAACAGAAAACTTTAAACATTAAGAAATAAATCTTTATCCCTTTTATAAAGTAATGTTGTAATATCAACCTTATACTTATGGACTTACGGTTGGAAATTAAGCGAAGTGTAGTTGATCGTGTGTCCTTTTTAATGAATGAACACTTGCTTGGTACATGTTGTTTAATTAAATGGATATGTGTTGATGTGAAATAAATTATTTTTTATGTATCACTCAAGTGTATGTTAATCTCCCAAAATGTAGGTAGATATGAAATTTATTTGATTGGGCCGTGGCTTACAGACGTATACTATGTTTTTATAATGACTATCGTGAGACATACTTCATTAAATGAAAATCGCGGGTTACGTGAATATAGGTACTGAGAAATGGTCTACTAGTTTCGAAACACAGATGGCGCAGCGTGCGCGGTCGTGGCGATGTCTACTATTCAGTTAGTGGTCATCGCGATTTTTATAAACATAGTTGAACACAGCGAAGCCTGAGTAGGCTGCGCGACATCGCCGCGACCGCACACGCTGCTCATGAGTAGGGCCCCCTCTGTGGTTCGAAACTAATAGAGCTTTTCTCAGTATATTCACGGGAGTAACCCGCGATTTTTAGTTAATTTAGACGTATATTAGTTACTATTGTATAAAGCTTAGCATTGGTTTTGAAATACAATAATTTGGATTTAAAATAAATTAAAATCTCTGAATACGACCAAGATTGATTGACTTATATATTATTGACTTATTATAGTAATGTCAATCCCATACATGAAGTTTCTAGACTAGCCTCTATGCCATTAAATGTAGTTTTTCAAGTTATGTAATAATTCCGTCACTCCTTCCCCCTTCCCCCTTTCACCTTCCCATCCCCCATCTGTACCACGGCCCAAATTATGCAGAATCACGTCACATTCGCGGGTTGTATGTTGCGTGTTAAAAAAATACAATAATATTTTTTTGTTTATTTTTTTTGTCACGATCTCAGTGCTTTGTTTGTTGTATTCGCGTTTTGTTATTTCTTGTTTTATTAAATAATAATTGGTCTTTATTATTATTATTATTGGGAAATTGATGACGTCACGTAACGTTGCGTAAAACGCTTTTCGAATCATTGTTTTTAAATATGTTGTTGGGATGTGTCGCAGCGCAATAATTTTATGGAACACCAATTAGATTTATCTTGGCTTAAGTATCTATGTGTCTTCGTTCGGATAGTGTTATAAAAAACACATACAGAGAATATAAACATAAATGTTTCAACTGTATTGTGTATTCTTCATATAAATTAGAATTTGGTCCAATGAACAACAAATAATTTTAAGTCAGCCCTAACAGTTCCTTTGAATTCTCAAGCAATTGACTTTTCTCTGTATTTTTTTTTTTTACTTATAGTATCTTTTCATATCTAAAATTACCAAAAATTCAATTTTAAATGTTAATATGACAATAAAATAATGTTGAATTATAACACTATTCGAACATACTGAATGTGTGTTCTACATGATATTTTTATTAAGAAAAGTATGCGAATCAATGGAAAATTTTACAAAAAATTAGCACTGCGTTTTTGTCGTAAGTCTTATGTCGTGAATTGGAATGTCGTGTCGTATGCGAACTAAATGTCTTGTCGTGTCGTGTTTATAATGAAATCGCGTTCGAAATTCTAAATATTTTCATGTTTTGTATGAAATAAGGGCATATCATTAAATCAGAGTTGTATTACTGTGAGGATAATTATAACTTACTGTTATATTAAGGGCTTGTTTAACTACTGTAGTAGAACGGGGTGAATAGATACTAGAACAAATCCCTAATATCCATTTTCCCCGTTTTACGGTTACAAATAGGTTTTGTTAAAAATCTACTAGAGTATTAATAAAATTTATTTTTACAAAAATAGTCTCTAAATATCGGAAATAAGGTCTATAACGAATTGAGTGGAGAGAGGACACCGCTATCCTCTGAAGAATTTATAAGACATACTAATAGTTTGACATAATTATGTCATATGGAATGGAAGATACGTCAAATTATCTGACATTAAGATTAACAAATACTTGACTACACTTGACTGCATAGTTGGTGCCGCGCAACGTGTCGCGGGTTCGATTCCGGCACGGAACAACTCTTTGTATAATCCACAAATTGTTGTTCCGGATCTAGGTGTCATGTATATGTGAACTTGTATGGTTGTAAACGCACACACGACACAGGAGAGTTCCAACCAAAATAAAAAATAGTTAAACAAGCTCTTAGTATTGTAAATCTTTCATTTTGGGAAACGTTGTCGTGTTATTTTTTTTTTTATTTGGAACGAAATTACTTCATATTTTTTGTAATTTCGAATGGCTATATAAATAGACTGACTTGTTCATTAAAATCATTAAAATGTTCTTAAGTGATGTGACTATTTTCAAAATTGATCAATAAGAGCTGGCCACTGACTTTAGTTAATCTATTTGGTCGATTATTTTGACAGTTATGGCCAAGCGAACTTACTCAAAGTAATGTCAAAATGTACTGCAACAGTTAAATATAATTGTTGAACTTCTTAAAGTTTGTAATAAAAAATATAACTTGTGTACAAATCCTTACTTTGAGTAGGTCGCCTTCTGTCAAGGTTTTTCAAAATTATGAATATAATATGTTTTATGGTTCAAAAACCAATGTGTGTCAGAATACTAGTTATTATTATTTCATACAAAATTACTTCCAATTTAAATATTTGTGTTAAGAATTCTGTCTACCCACTTTTTGTATGGGTGTTAAAGTAGGCCTTAAGCACACCAAGTATAGAAAATCCCTCCATTATGACGTAACTGATTTTTAATATTTTGGAAAACAAAACAAGCAATTTTAAACCTTAGTGACTAAAAAATAAGTTGCTATTTAGTATCATTAAATTTTAAGGTAATTATAAGTACTTATACTCAAAAGTTATATTCGTAAGTTGTTTTTTAACAAAATTTCGAAGATTTTCAACTCGTTACGTTTTAATGGACGGACAGATTTATGTATAAAAATATAGTTTTAAATAATGTTGTACTCGGCTAGTCTTTTTTATAAGTATCGAACGAGTAATACCTATGACGGTTTTAAAATACTTCTTTTTATATAAATTCCTATGTTGACGTTTATTAGTGTTAGAAAATCGTCGACGTAGCCAAAATTATGGGTACTCTGTAAAAAGTAAAAAAATTGACGAAAAATATGTCTTAATTATTATTATTATTAAATAAAAATCATACAAACACGTAAACTGGCAATAACGTACGTTACACTCGAGATGAAACGATATTTTTTAATAAAACGATGAAAAAAATATGTAAAAAAATAATGCTTTTGTAAACTAAGCTGGTTATTTATTATGATAAGTAAATCTTCTAAAACTGGCATTTTTGTTTTATTTGTATGCAATTCTTGATCTCCTCTTAACTATATTCCTTTCACCGACCTATAGAAATAATATAATAACTAGCGACCCGCCCCGGTTTCGCACGGGTGCAATATGCATGTATTATACGTATAAACCTTCCTTAAGAATCATCGCATCAAAATTCGGTGCGTAGTTTGAAAGATCTAAACATACATAGTTGTCGCGCAGAACCTAACGGGTAACTGGGGCTCCGGCTCGACGTGCAGGAGAAGGAACGGGGTGGTTTTTAGTTAGTAAGAGTCTGACACTCCCTCCCGCCTCACTCTAGGCGGGGGCAGTGATTCGATGATTTCTTCTTCCCTTAAAAAAAAACATACATAGGGACAGACAGACGGCGGATAGCGACTTTGTTTTATACTATGTAGTCAGTATTGATTATTTTATAAAACAATCGGTTGTTTAAAACGTAGCCGACTCCAAACCCCTCTTTTTTGAAATCGATGGATTAATATAATAAAACCTTCATAATGTAACAAACATTTTCTGAAAACCGCATCAAAATTTGTTCAGCCATACATACACATACAGGTCAAACCGACTGCTTTTTTTTTGAAGTTAGTTAAAAAGGTTAAATAAAAAAAATAGGTTCAGGCTTAAGACATTTTTTTATTTGTTTTGTCTTCAACAAATCTTTATTTATATTACACCGATATTATTCTGTAACTACCTTTATCAGTAGATTTAAAATAAAATATAATTATCTACGTTTTACATGTAATATTATTTTTCAATATAAATAAATTATTACATTGATCATATTATCGAATGCTATTTTCTAACGTATACAGAAAACAATCGGTTATTTAATTAATTATATTAAAGTTGTCATTTTACAGGCACAGACTTTACCATACACTTACTGATTTAAATGATCTTATACAATTCTACTCCTAAAATACATGTACAAAAATATTTACTAACTTAGAACTAAAACAATTGGAATAATTGGCTATTCATCCTATAGAATTCCTATAAATAATCTGTATTAATTTTATTGTCTGTACACTATTTTACTGCAGGCAACATTGTCTATTTAGTTTGTAAAAAATGAAAATTATAGCCAAAATTATGACAACACTACACTTGGGTTTGAGCATGTATTAAATACCGGTGACTAGAAATAGACAATGTGACCAGTATTCTTTATTATTATTATTTTATATGGCAACATGGAATGATATGGATTTGATCGTTTGAACAGAGATTCTTTCAAAATCGAGATATTTACACCAACATATGTAATACTGAATCTCTACGATTTTTTTCTTGTTCTCGACAATGTATAATGATGCTATGTATAAAGTATCTATTCCTATTTTTCGTGTTCAAACTATCACTTTACGCCCGAATACTAAAAGGCTACTTAACTTTAAGTTGTACTGAAACATAGTGCTACCTCAATCATTTTACAAAAAAAAAAATGTAAATTGACAGAATTCTACTCGAGCGCGACTTAAAATTGAGTAGCGTTTGAGCATTTTGACATAAGTTGTCTTTCATGGCATTAATTAACTACAAAATTAATATACTAGAATAACCTACCACTATACACTAGCCTTAAAGCTAACATATTTCTAACAAATAACTACCTGCCTTTAAAAAGTCATATATCATAGACAATAATAAAGTTAATCAGCGGCCATTTTGAAAACAAACAAAATCGCGCCATTTTTTACGCGGGAACACAAAAGTCTAGGAACCATAATTCACACGTGATTCGTTTCAACTACACAATCTTCTTTCTTTCTTCGCTTTCTTCCCTCTAGATCAGCGTAAATGTCTTCTAAACTCCTCATTTTCGTTTCTGGAACGCAGAAGATGAGGTAAAATACGTTTGAAAGGCAGATGAAGCTGAACATCCAGAATGTTGAATGGTATCCAATCCAGACGTTTAATGGAGCGAAGAGTTTGAGTAGAGCGAAGTCAGTGCCTAAGGATATTGCCATGATGAGGGTTGCTACTGTGCCTCGGAGCTGGAAGAAAAAAAAGTAAAATTAAATAAGTTGGTAGGTGCCATTATTTACGGTTTTATTTATTGTCAATTTCAAATAAGGATGATATTAGTTATCCGTATGTGATGATGAACTCAAGATTGCCTGGTAGACGGATTCCTATCAAGAATTAGGACCGCCAATTAGATAAATAACTGGGTGAAATTAAAAAGTTCCTATTTAAATTAACTTTTTAGATTTTCGATGTAAGAAAAACTTAATAACACTGCTCGACACAGCAATCACTGCCCCTTTGTGCATCAGTCGCGTTTGCAACCAATTCTTCAACAAAAGTACTAGGCTAACATAAAATCAAAGAAAGTTGCATTACCTGGAAGTTAAACATCTCAGTCATGATGACAAACGGTAGGGGTTGTAGACCGGAGGCATCGGAGAATATGCACACACATAGCGCGACGATTGGCACCCAGCCGGGCAAAGCCACCTCTATGCTTTGAAGGTAGAACCAGACTCCTAGTAGACACATGCTGAACCCAGCTACTGCGCTTGTTACTGCTAGGAGAGGCTGGAAGGAGAAGAAAAGAAATTGAATATACACTTGAATAACAATCTTTTTACAGCAAATGTGGTAACCTAAGGCTTCCTTTACATACAAAAAGTTTGAATACCTATAACAACATAATGATAGTTTTCGCGCCAAGTACTTAGGCCTGATTGGAGGCCAAATGCCATCCTATACAGCCATCAAATTTAAAAAAGATTATTCTACCGAATTTTCTTTATTTTAAAATCGAAAACTCATCGCAAAAAGCAAGTCCTATTACATTATGTGTAATGTGCGCCTCTGCCCACGATTTCCAAGAGCATTTTTGTTTTACGTCATTATGTCAATTTTCATTTTCAACGGAAAATTTTTAGCTTAATTAAAAAAGACTGCGTCAATCGTACCATGACGAGTACCTAACTGAAATAATACCTCTATACCTAAGCGACGGTGACGATAAAACAGAAATCCCTAAATAATTGTTACTAATTAGATGGAATTATATGTTACAAGACCTCTAGAGGTACTTACTTAACAATAGGCACAGACGCCAGTAGGAAAACGTATACCTTTTCGTCTCTATTCCATTGTCAACTTTATTGTTTTGATATAAACACTAAAATCCAATGAAAAAATTGATAAATTTGTGTAGGTTGACATGTGGTTGTCTACATGAACGGTTAACTTACATAAGCGGTAATTAATTCTATGTGTGGTGTTTTCCACGTCTTGTTAGCTAAGTAGAGCCTAATTGTGGTCTCATAATTTCTGTTATTTATTGTTTTCTAGATGTTTCGTACTTCAACATCATCAACAGCCTATAAGTGTCTACTGCTGAAGGTTTCGTAATTCATCATCATCATCAACAGCCTATAAATGCTCACTGCTGAGCAAAGCCTCTTCTCACACGGAGAAGGTTTGAGCATCAATCACCACGCTTGCTCAATGCGGGTTGGCGATTACAAACTTATAATTAGAAATTATAAGCTCACGATGTTTTCCTTCACCGTCTGTCAGTGGTGTCTAGATAATCTTAGAAAGTACATATAACCCGGAAAAAGTCACATTGGTACTTGCCGATGGTAGGTTTCGAACCCGTACCCTCATGCACGAGAAGCGGGCGTCTTAAACCTCGGGGCCACCACGACTATACGTTTTCGTAATTAATTTAGACTAATTTTGTTCTATTTATTGTCTAATTATTTTGTTGCCTAGCCTTTTATAGTTATTTTTTATGTTTCTGATAACACATTTTTGACTTAATGTCTTACGATGTGTGAGTATTTTACTTTCCTATTAGATAAATCGATACCTATAAGAACTATTTTGGAAGTTCGTATGAAAAATAGGACCGATAAACATGCGCTCTGAAATAGTCCGAAGCACTAGCGATAAAACACTTGGAATTTTTAAACTCCAAACTTCTAATGGTGATTTTAGTGAAAAATATTTATTTGAACGCTAGAATTTTCTGCTATATCTTGGGTGCATTTAAAACATGCAAATTCACATACACACGACACTCAGACCCGAAACAACAATTCGAAATCACACTAAGCGTTTGCTCCGTGCGGGTATTGAACCGCTACACGTTAAGCGGCAGCCAGTCAATCAGTTACCCATCCACCGCACCAACCATCAACAGTCGAATTACATTAATACGTAACGTTACACACAGTATCCAATCTACCCATTGTTCTTAACAGTAACTATTGTAACAAGACATAAAGAAGTTGTAGGTCAACTTCTTTATTAGTTTTTATCTTCCGATATGAATGAACTTAATAAAACTATGTTCTTACATTACATATAGTAAACTACTTAGTAACTACATAGATATCATGAAACAGTCGTCTCACGTGTAAAACATATTTTATATTGTATCGCATGTCTAATTTGCCACGAGGGAGATTCGATGCCAAATATCTAAATGAAATTCTTAGACTCTTACTACATTGTCGTTTTGAGTATGTTGTAGATATGACTCGGATGTGAAAAGCAAGTCTAATTCGTGTGGTTCCATCTACTACCTTCTATTGTATCGTATTTGCAACCCATTTTGCCATAAACCTTAATTAATCAAAATCATAATGTAGGTACCCTGTAAGAAGTATTAAAATCGTTTGCGCAGTTTTTGGAGTACCACAAGCGGACAAACGCAGTCAATTTTAATCGCCTTCAAAAGAAGAATGAGGTTCTAAACTTCTGGGTATGTTTTTAGTTTTATAAATGACTATAATAATATCTTACCTTTCGTCCAGCTCTGTCAACAAGCTGACAGGCCAAAAACGACCCAATGATTTGGACAACAGCAAGCAGAATTGATTGCTTGTTTGGTGATAACGCTATGCTTGTGCTTGGGTCTTTGCCAGCTTCAGCGAAGATGTGGCTAGCGTAGACCAAGACAGCTATGCAGCCACAAAACTCTCGAGTGAGGTTCACTATTAAAGCAACCCAGAACGCCTTCACTGCGGTTTTATCGGAAACTGTGGACAAAGAAATGTAAATAATTGATCAATTTGTCCAAATACATAAATATTTGAATAATGAAGATTGTTCTAATGTGCGACCCTCAAAACATGATATCCATTGCTCGACAATCGCGCATATAACCACTTCAAACATCGAGGCAATCAGTTCGAAAACTTCGAATACTAAGAAACGAAGTCAGTGTGTCGCGAGCTGTCATACAGTAAGCACGTACAACATTTTCGTCATAAGTTATACCTATTTTATTCTTGTTACGTTGGGGTATAATGGAGGATAGTAACAGTGAAGAAGATATGAGTGACTCAGAATTTATAAAAAATGTAGAACAAGAATTTACAGAAGTTGCTGGTGAAAAGGTGATTGAAATAAGTAATGATAATTTAGCTATGAAGGCAATGAAAAGGAAGGAAAGAGAAGAAAACAATGGAAGAGAAAGTTCATTAAGTGATGAAGAGGGATTTATTACGGTTATGCGAAGAAGACCTAAAGTGTTAATCAGGAGCAATTCTTCGGAGACACAAAATGAAGTGAGGGTAGACGTAAGAAAAAACCACTTTGACTTAGAATCGGTTGATAAGTATGAGGTGTGCGTTACGGCACTGGAAGAGTTACCTAAACAAATTGCTATGGCAAAAATTTTGAGATCACATGATATTACGGGAATCGAACGTATTAAGTATAGAAATGTAAACAAAGTCTTAATTACTTTTTTTAAAAAACAGGATGCCTTGAACTTAATCAATTCCGAAAAATTTAAAGATATTGGGTATCGCTGTCAATTTACACACGAATTAAATATGATTCATGGAGTAACAAAAGGTATCGATTTAGATTTGAGTGAGGAGGAACTTATTAAAATTCTGGAATGTGATGTGAAAATATTGACCGTAAAGAGATTGAACAGATTAAATAATGAGGGTTCTTGGGTTCCAAGTGAGGCTATTAAAATATGTTTTCAAAGCAAAAAGTTGCCAGAATATGTATGTGCATATGGGTGTCGTTTTAGAGTTGACCCATATTGCTTTCCTGTTACCCAATGTACGAGATGTTGGAAATTTGGCCATATAAAGAAATTTTGCGCTAATAAAAACTCACTATGTCCCAAATGTGGTAGTACGGAGCATAATAATTGTGATATTGACTTGTTTAAGTGTTTGAATTGTCAAGGTAACCACTTTGTGCTGGAGAAAACTTGTCCTTTCTTTGTCAGAGAAAAGGAAATAAGAAAGATTATGAGTGATCAGCAAGTAACTTATCGAAAAGCACTCGAAATTTTCTCAAATGAGAAAAAGACAATGCACATGTCACAAGATAAATCCAACACGTTAGAAAACATCACTATAATAAGTCCAGTCAGCCAGAAAAGTACTTACAGCAGTATTGTGAGGAATAACTCAGTACATAATACATCATATGGTTTACACGAAGTGGAAAAAGAAGTAATAAAACGAAGCACTGAAGAAGATGTCATAAAATCAACACGAAATCCAATCAGAAAGGAAGAAAAGAGTGAAAAATTTAGAAAATTCACAGAATTCTATGGATATAATCACAGAAGATTGTGAGCCAGAAGCACAAAATGCAAAAGTGAATAAGGAACGTCATCAACAGCTCAAGGAATTTAAATTTAAACAGTTTTGGGATAAAATTAAATATATTATTATGGGTGATAGTAACATAGAAGAAAAAGTAATGTCGGTGTTAAAATTTATTTTGCAAGAAGTAAAGAACTATTTCATAGGAAAATTATGTACAAATGATATGCTAAATCAATTATTAATTTAATTAATGGATAATAGATCCAACTATATAAGAATTAATATAGTTCAATGGAATGCCCAAAGCCTACGCCCAAAAGTGGTAACATTTACAGACCTGCTATTACGAGAAGCTATACATATTGCTATTATTAGCGAAACTTGGCTAGATATTGAATCCTACATAAATATGAGTGACTACAATATATACAGAAAGGACAGGGATGATGGTTACGGTGGAGTTGCTATTGCGGTCCATAAGTCAATTCAATGTTATCAAGAGCGATTTTGTGTGAATAATACAGGAATAGAAGTAGTGAGTATAAAATTAATCAATTGCAAGGACTGGAACACGTAGTGTCGGTTTATTGCCCGTCTAGTGTTCAGACTCAAGCCTCGGACTGGGATAATATTTTTTCGAAGTTCTCCCGTAAAACTCTGGTAGCCGGGGATTTCAACGGACATCATACCAATTGGTCGGGTAAGTCAGATACACGAGGTTCACAAATTTTGGATGCTTCTTTAGATAACAATTATATATCAATTAACAACGGTGAATTTACACGAATTAAGCTAGTAAATGGCTGCCTACAGCAATCTTCCCCCGACATTTCATTTGTTTCGTCGGATGTGGCCATTAAGTTTAGGTGGTACGTCTCTAATGAAAATTTGTGTAGCGATCACCTAATTATCAGAATGTCGTTAAATATAACAAATAGTTTCACACCTATCCGCAAACGTAATTACAAAAATGCTAACTGGTATGAGTACTCGCGAAATATAGAAGAAAATATTAACTCACTTGGAAATAATACAGATGATATTCAATACATTTATGATCAGTTTATAAAGGTTATTGACACGGCAGCGAGCAAATATATACCTTTACCACGTGTTGTAATAAACCTGATAATAAATTTAAACCAAAGAGTTATTGGAAACCAGAGTTATCTCGAGTTGTCGCGCAAAGAAGGCTGGCCTTAGTTAACTTCCGACGAAACCCAACTCCTGACAATCTAACAAAATTAGAAAGTATAACACAAAAATCTCAGAACTTAATTCGAAAAGCTAAATCAGAGAGTTGGCATAAGTTTTGTGATTCCTTTAACGAAAAGGTTTCACCAGCCCACGTTTGGCAACGTATGAAATGGGTCAAAGGATTTAGACAACAAAAGATATTCCCTTCTAATGAAAAATGTTTAAACTTATTATATTCCCTTACTGCAGATCATGTTTTACCAGCAGAACCGATTTTCACGTCTAAAAATGAGTTAATAGAATCTGAATTTTCAATCTCTGAACTTCAAGCTGTTTTAAAGAAAAAAGATTCTGCGCCAGGAAAGACGGTATTTCGTATACAATGCTATACTACCTACCTATTTCGGCTCAAATAATACTGCTTAATTTGTATAATAGAATTTTTATCACCGGAAATATACCTTCTCAATGGCGTGACATCCAAATAGTCCCTATTCCTAAAAACAATAATAATAGTAGTGAAGTTAAATTAAGACCAATATCTTTAATATCATGTATGTGTAAAACCTTGCATTTAATGATTTTCAGGCGTTTAGAGTGGTATACGGAGAAAGAAAGAATATTGTCGTCGTCCACAGTCGGTTTTAGGAAGTCGCAGTCTTGTTTGGATTGTTTGACTCGATTAGTTACCTACATTCAGATTGGGTTTTCAAAAAATAATGCAACATTAGCCTGTTTCTTGGACATTGAGAATGCCTATAACAATGTTTCAGTTGATATAGCAGTGAATGTGCTTGACAATCTGAACGTAGGTGCTACACTGTGTAAATACCTTTGGAGATATTTGAGTGAAAGGCACCTAATGTAGGGTTTAATAATGGTGATATAGTAAGCAGATATACTAATGCAGGCTTAGCTCAGGGGACCCACTCTCTCCTCTTCTCTTTAATCTAATTACCCATAAAATATGTCATAAACTACAGAATGTGGAGGCTTCACAATATGCAGATGACTTTGTAGTGTATATTAGTGATAAGGACGTCAAATTATGTGAAAAAGTCATTCAAGATGCGTTGGATACAACCGTAGTATTGTTAACTGAATTAGGCTTAACGCTTTCGCCAAACAAGACGCAATATTGCTTTTTTAGTAAGGGCCATAGAAGAATTATTCCTGTTTTAAAGGTAGGCTACCAACAATTGACGTATACAGAAAATGTCAAATATTTGGGTATGTGGCTGGACAGGAGTCTAAAGTGGGGCAAACACATTAATGAAATTTCGTGTAAATGTTCCAAATTTTTAAATATATTGAAAGTATTGGCCGGAAGTTCTTGGGGAATACACATGTCACACTTGCGACGATTATATATATCCCTAATTAGAGCTCGTATTGACTATGCTTGTTTCTTATATGATTGTAGTGTTAAAAGTCACGTTTCCAAACTTGATAAAATTCAAAATCAAGCGTTGAGGGTGATAGGGGGATTTATAAAGAGCACTCCAATTTATGTCATGGAGAGTGAGTTACATGTGGCACCTCTGTTTGTTAGGAGACAATATCTAGCTTATAAATATTTGATTAAAAACAGATCAAAGTCGATGAACAGTACTAATAAATTAATAGCCGAAATAAATAGCTTAATATATAACAACAGGTATTGGACTAATAAAAAGAAACCCCTACTTGCACAATCCTTCCGGGATACGAATCAAATTGATTGTATTTCAATGGACACTCTTAAAATGTTTAGCTTTGAAATCTGGTTGTCAGCTGTAGGTTTCCAGAAATACTTAGAAGATAACCTAGAATGTATATCCTTAGCAAAATCTAAATATGAACCTAACGTTCTAATGAACAATGTCCTGAGAGAATTATGTGTGAAGTATGAGGGCTGGCATAAATTATACTCTGACGGTTCCAAGGGAGCTGATGGCTTGGGCGCAGGTTTTTATGATCAAAGCTGTAATTACAAACAAGGTTTTAAAGTTATCTCAAATGTATCTATAATGACGCTTGAACTCATTGCAATTCATCAAGCTTTGATTTACACAGTGAGGAACAATTACAACAAAATAGTTATTTTCACTGACAGCAAGAGCGCTATACTGCACCTGGCTCGATGCGCCTCTGGTTGCAGCAGAGGTACATCGACAGCCTACGACATCCTAAAAATAATTTTGAATTATAGCAAAAATAACACAGAGGTGAAGGTGCAATGGGTTCCAGCACACATAGGTTTAATGGGAAATGAGGAAGCTGACCGTCTGTCGAAATTAGCTGCTAAGGAAGGAATGCAACTTGATTATACACCTGATTATTTGGAATATTTACCTAAGTTTAAACAGAAATGCTTTGATGTTTGGCAAAATCATTTTACAGTGACATCAAAAGAAAAAGGCATATGGTACAAGACCATTCAAGGTAAGCTTCCTCAGATTCCCTGGTTTGAGAATAGTAAGGTAGGCAGAAATTATATTAAGTTATTGTTACGATTACGTTCCGGACACTATCCATCAGCGAAATTTGGGTTTCTAATGAAAAAAATAAACTCACCTAATTGTACGACGTGCAACGTTATAGAAGACGTTCAACATCTACTGATGGATTGTGTCAGGAATCAAAGTCAACGGAACGATCTGGTCAATGAATTCCAGCTAAATATGCAAGAGGTGGGGTTGATACAATCTATTTTAGCTCAGCCAAATTCTAAATTAGCAAAACGATTGTGTCAGTTGATGTATTTCGTTGATTAAGACTAAGTTAATTAGGAACTTTCATAGTTAATTTTAAGGTTTTGTTTATATAATGGTTGTAGGTAGTATTAGGTACGATGGGGTTGGCGTATCCTCATGGATAAAAACCCCGTATTAACTAAATGTAGAATAAAAAAAAAAAAAAAAAAAAGAAACGAAGTCCTTCAAACAAACATAATAAATACAAAAACAAATAACTAAGCAATTAGAAGTACCAGGAAAACATAACACACGAGGCGGTTGACATCGCCCCAATGTAATGTTTAACCCCAAACAAAACGTTACTAATTGACATTTGACATATGCAAACTGTCAGAAGTGAATTAAACAGTTGGTGGAATTGAAAATGATGAGGATTGGTCAAGCGACAAGGACATTGCGATCGCCACGGTTTTTATAAAGAGGTCGGAGACGGCTTCAATTAATGACACGCCCGCACATTATGTATGTACTAATATAGATACATAGTAAATATTTTTGTTTGTTTCGGTCATGTTCAAAATGGTCCAAGCATTCAGTACATCAAGCTACCCCAGACACTATCATTTTCTTAATCGGATATTTAACTTTGAAACTAAATGCACAGTTAACAAACGTAGCAGAGCTTTTTGATAAGTCTAACTTTTCAAACTGCGATTTAGAACCCATCTACAAAGCATAGAGCCTATAGCAAGCCCTGGTTGTAATAATATATAAGAATTAGGTATAGAAGAGGCCCATTGTCTAACAGCGGATTATCACGGGCTGTTGAGCATGATGTCCAGTAAACGGAGTTAAGCTGATGATGATGTTGATAACTCCTTCATTCATAAGTGTGGGAAAGACATGCTTCGGCACGAATGGGCCGGCTTTCGAGTGATACCACGGCCTCATAGAAAACCGACATTTTTTTAAAAAAAAAACATGGCACACTAGGATTATCTCCTGTGTCGTGGGTGCGTTTACAAACATACAAGTTCACATACACATGACACCCAGACCCGAAACAACAATTTGTGGATCACACAAAGTGTTGTTCCGTGCGGGAATCGAACCCGCGACACGTTGCACGGCAGCCGGTTGCCCAGCCACCGCACCAACCGTGCAGTCAAACATTGGACCGGAGGCCCAATTACCTTCCTCTCCAATCTTCCCAATCCCCGAATCCCAAACAATCCTTGAATTCCTAATTCTCAAAAGGCCGGTAATGCACTACTAACATCTGTAGTGTTTTGGGTGTCCATGTGCGACGCCGATTGCTGACCATCAGGTGATCCTTCTGCTCGTTTACCGGCTTATTCCATAAAAAAGGTACTTACACAATAGTTTAGGTGAGAACTTTAATTCACTGGTAGTCTGTTCAATGATGAGTCTATCAACTTCTTCCGAGATGGACTTGTCGTCCACAGGCAGAGATCGAAGCCACGCCAATACTTTCGCTGTTTCCTGTAACAAAAATTTAAATGTTGTACATGTCTACGTAAAGAAAGTAATGACCGTTCACCAATCATCCCTAAACTATCTAACAACTAAGTTACTTACGCCCGAAAACTTAAAAGGCTACCTAATTTAAAGTTGTACTTAAATATCGTGCTATCTCTGTCATTTTGCGGAGAACTTGAACTCGAAGTGCAGGAGTAGGAACGGGGTGGTTTTTAGTCAGTAAGAGTCTGACACTCCCTCCCGCCTCACCCAGGCGGGAGAAGGCATTCGATGTTTATCCCCCCTTAAAAAATATCTGTCATTTTACAAAGAATTTTTAGTGACAGAAGTATTCTTAAGCGTGACTTAAAATTGAGCATTTGGACATTAGCGTTACGTAGCACATAAACCTTTCTTGTACTGTTAGGTGACAATATAGTGTCACCTGACAGTATGTACAGGTTGGTGAAACCCATAATGTTGTAAGCTGAGTGATATCTCAGCTAACGACATTACTTAAATTTTTTAATAGGTTGTTAGAAACTGGTATATTATTAAATTATATTATATCTGTTAAAAAATAATATTCAGTGAATAATCATAGATGTGACCGCCCAGAAAGAATTCATGGGATGGCAAAATTTATATTAATTGAGTTATATTCAATATTTTCGATAATAGAGAGCTCATGGCAAGATTATAATAATATGACGTATCTCGAAACTAACAACCAATTATACGTTTTCAGAACTAAAGTAAAAGATAACAACTTTACCATTAAAAAAAAGAAATGCTGACTCATTTCTGAAGTGGTTATTATTTTAATATTTTTACAAGACTTCGCGACTGACACATCTTGGTACAGAAATGAGAGATATGTTTATCATTTCTTGCCATCGTACCTAGATTCGCGGTGGTACATGGAGTAACAATTAATAACATTTCAAATAATTACACAATTTAAGTGTAAAGATTAGATTAGATTAGACTGCCCCGTTTTTAGTTTTTATAGTCAAACCTATAATTAGAATTTATAAGCCCAGGTTTCCTCACGATGTTTTCCTTCACCGCTTGTCAGTGGTGTCTAGATCTTAGAAAGTACATATAACTCGGAAATAGTCACATTGGTACTTGCCGTTGGTAGGTTTCGAACCCGCATCCTCATGCATGAGAAGAGGGGGCGACTTAAACCTCTGGGCCACCACGACTGGCTTTTTAGCCCATTTCTATTACAGAAAAGGGGTGGATCTATTACAAATACTACGCAATAGTTTCAGACTCAGTGCTATTTACTGAACGTTGCCCTATTTTAGATAATGTATCCCTTAGCTCTTTCGACATCCACAGGCAGAATAGAAGTAGTGATACAATATGTCTTCTATCTACCCTGTCACTCCACCGCACTCATCACATTAACGGCCAATAAGTGGCCACTGCTGACCAAAAGCCTCTTATAGAGTTAAGTGGGAAAAATCATCGAATGACTACTCCTGCCTGGGTGAGGCGGAAGAGAGTGTCAGACTCTTACGGACTAAAAATCACCCCGTTCCTTCTCCTGCACTTCGAGCCGGAGCCCCGGTAACCTGTTAGGTTCTCCGCGACTCCAAATCCGCATCAGCCCTATTGGGCCCCATCCGTGGTGGTCTGATTGCTCTTTGAGGCGCGCGTGGAACTCGACGCGTTTAAGGTCGGGTCTAGTTCTGGTCGGGCGGCGAGCCACCCATGCTTGCCGTCCGCAGGCCCGCGGAAAAGGTATGAGCATTAATCACCACGCTTGCTCAATACGGGTTAGTGATTTCAAACTTCTAATTACCGATTTCCTCACGATGTTTTCCCTCATCGTTTGTCAGTGGTGTCTAAATAATAATCAACTACACAACACAATTACCTATGTAAGTGAAATTGTTCAATTTCACATTTTACGCATAAATTAATATCCATGCAATATTATAAAAGATAATTAATCTTATTTATATTGCAATTTACTTATGACTGATAAAATGATAATGCATTTAAGTCTCGTTAGTAAATAAGATTAATCATTGCTAACAAATTAATCAGTCATTTTGATTGATTCATAATTGTATAATGAACAAAGGTGTTGATGTAGTTATTAATTGTCAATGTAATTATTTGTTGGCTATGCAAATTGAAATTAATTTTTCAGTAAACCATTGAAGTTAGGATAGATTGTGCAAAAATAGGTCTAAGTGTGGGAGAGCCATGCTTCGGCACGTATGGGCCGGCTCGACCGGAGTGATACCACGGCCTCACAGAAAACCGACGTGAAGCAACGCTTGCGTTGTGTTTCGTCGTGTGAGTGAGGTTACCGGAGGCCCAATTACCTTCCCCTTCCCCAATCTCCCCAATCCCTGAATCCCCAACGATCCTCAAACTCCTAATCCCCAAAAAGCCGGTGACGCACTTGTAACGCCTCTGTGTTCCAGGTGTCCATGGGCGACGCCGATTGCTTACTATCAGGTGATCCGTCTGCTCGTTTACCGGCTTATGCCATAAAAAAAGTAGATAGTTTTCTCAGTAATAAAATGGAGTCTGGATAGATTAAGCAAGAGCGAATTTTTTACTGTTTTGGCAATCGAACCCGGACTTTGTTTGTATGACAGATAGTCGTTTCTCTTATACATGCTTAAATTATCATTATGATAATTTGGTTAATTAAAAATTACGGCTTATTCACATAAACTACTCGAAGAAGCTCGTCTGGTTTCAAGCAATACTGAGATTCATAATCATGGACTGCTGGGTCATTTTATAACTTTCAATTCGAAATATCGAAGTGATCGCCATGTAATTGTTTGTGTAAATAATCGCGACCAATAACGGACGAGAATGCGATCGAAGTCAAAGTCAAAATCATTTATTTCAATTACACCAGGAAGACAGATTAGAACGTTAATAAAAAAATAAAATATGAAGCTTAACTCCATAGGTTACTCGTTTTCAATCAGATTCACAATATAATTCTATAGTTACATCGGTTTGTTTTGGTCGGTCGACACCGGACGATAGAAGTTCAATTGTGCGAGAACAATGTAACACCAAAATCTGGTCAAAGAGATCGAGCTCATTTCGAAAGTTTAATTTGACTAATTACAGAATTGCCCATTAGCATAGGATAAACCGTGTACACATTAGTTTTAAGCAAGCTTTTTATCATAACATCAGCAAATAACAAATAAACATTTAATAATGAACTAAATCCTTACCTCATTTCTCCCGCATTTGACCAAGTACGATGGTGTCTCCGGCAACCGCAGCAGTATGCAGAAATGAATGAGAGGTATAGCCAGCAGGATCCAGAGCACTGTGTTGAAAGGTAGCAGGTCTCCTAGGATGAACACCAGAAGGTTACCAGCAGTCTGAAAAGGAAACCTGGTTTTAGAAGAACATATTAGGTGCCGGAAAGATGTGTTCTCCGGCTACCGTAAGCAAGGGCCTGCGGACGGCGAGCTTAGGAAGCTAGCCGCCCGACCAGAACCAGACCCGAGCGTACGGGGTGTCGCGTTCCGCGCGCCTCCAAGAGCCATCAGACCACCACGGATGGGGCTCAATAGGGCTGAAGCCGATACGGAGACGCGGAGAACGTAAAAGGGTTCTGGGGCTTCAGCTTGAAGTACAGGAGTAGGAATGGGTTGGTTTTTAGCCAGTAAGAGTCTGACACTCACTCCCGCCCCACCCAGGCGTAAGAAGTCATTGATTTTCCCACCTTGAAAAACTAGGTCTGTAGGAACTGGAGACCGCCGAATGCATAGATCTTCGCGAGTGGTGTAGACGCGTCTTTTAGTTTCTAGTCTTCTTCCGGAAGACAGTACCGCTTTTAGTCAATTATATCCTAATTTTGTTCGAGTATACCTTACTAATGTACAGGCCTATAAATAGAAGTAAAATACATTCGTCACCAGCATTAATCTTCCCGCAAGTATCTAAAGAGCCGAAGGGATAGTATATTTAACAGAGATTGAACCAGTAGTTCCTCTAACACATCGTACCAAGTTTCCTCAATCCTCTTTTTTTGTTCAGTCTATTCTTCTGTGGAATGCGCATAATAATAATAATTATTATATAGATAGTATTAACCTTGGACTTCAAATACGCATGCTTCTTGTATCGACCATGGGACTGCAAAAGAATGCTGTAAGCCTTTTAAAATAAAATATTTCCAGACATTAGCGCGTTCCAATTACTTATTGATGTTTGTTAATCAAATTAACAAACATCAATAAGTATATTGTAAAGATATACAAGATTCATAGATCGTATAATAAAAAGTCTTCTTAGAACGTTATGAGGAAATGAACAGGAAAATCATATCTTTTATATGTAAGAGGAATACTTGTATTATAGTATATTGACTTACGCACTTTGTAGAGGTACATATATTATAGAAACTGCCTCGTTGGCCGAGTGGTCGCAAGTGCGACTGCTGGGCATAGGGTCTCGGGTCAAAGTGTTACTGGGTTTTAAAAAAAATCTCAGTAGTAACACGGAGTTTGGAATTGTGCCCGGTATATGGCAATAAGCACACCCCCTATTACATGGGTCTCATAACATAAATACTGAAAAGTGGGTGTTACATTGTACAGTGGCATTAACTCGTCGAGTACCGGTTTTATAGACACAATTAAAGAACAATAGGTCGCGGTCACCGGTGACCGCTTGGTGTTTGACAGATTAAGTGCCGTAATGTTCTCTGTCTACCCGTTCGGAGATAAAAGGCGTGAAGTTAGTAGGAATATATACTGTAAGTACCTCACAAAGGGATCCACATACTTTTAAAGGGGGGGGGACCCCATTCAATGACTTTTCTCGCCCGGGTGAGTCGAGAAGGAGTGTCAGACTCTTACTGACTAAAAACCACTCCGTTCCTACTCCTGCACTTCGAGCCGGAGCCCCGGCAACCCGTTAAAACCTCCGCGGCTCCGTATCGACGGATTCACATACTAGGAGGAAAATTACGAAAAATAATTCTGACAAGTCTAAGTACACGTAAATAAAAAATTAATACAGTACGGTTCTTAGATAACTTTGGGACTACCTAACCAATAAAAAAACAACTCACAGGTATTGTAAAAAGGTTCTTTTAAGCGCCACACTGAGGGAATCCCATCGGCAATAGTTATCGCCATCTTGTCATTCTTGTCAAGGTTTCAGATGTCACGACTTCGCAATTGTCTTCCGAAGTGTTTCGAGTTGGGAGTACCCATCTTATATTGCGGTTTTGTATTGCGAATTCGTGATTGACAGGATAGGTATGACACACAGCTGCAGACCAAGCTATACAACCAGTATACACTGACCGTCGATTGGGTAGAAAGTTTATATAGAGCGGGTTCATGATAAATTGGATTTAATAGCTTGATGTGGCTACACAGGGTATGGCTATGTGTAACCAGTATACAATGATATTCGAATGTACAGAAAGTTCATATAAAGTGAGATCATGATAATATGGTATACATAGCTTGATTTGTACCATTACTGAAGTACATTCCTCGAAGAGGTTAACAAAGATTATTCTTACTATAGACATTTTTGACGACACCGTCTAGTGACGTCAGAGTAGAATACATTTTGATACCACCTCTAGTTTTCCCACGGGTGTAAGAGCAGAAAAGGGACTGCACATTTAACAGAGACTGGACATTAGCGGTAATTGATAAAACTTTTGAACAATGATCTCGAATTCGCCTGCCAACCGAGGAGATTATGGCAAACCTCTTTTTTTATATAACTATTTGATGGGCCGACGTTTGACCTCTATCTCGTCTGGTGGTAAGCGATGATGCGATCTACGATGGAGCACGTCGTTCCATAAGCAACCTATTCACTCGGGCCTTGAAGACACCCAGGTTATACTCTTCAGGAACTAAGGTACAGAATTTGGCAAAGCATTCCACTACTTAGCAGTACGCAGAAGGAAGCTTAATGCGAAGAGCTTAGTGCGTGTGGGTGGGACATCTACCATGAATCGATGACGCTTTGCCGATTGGGTAGTTAAGAGGGTAAGAAAATTAAAAATCTAATTAGTCCGTCTGTCCGTCTGATAATGAAAAAATATTAGACACGTTTTTTTTTAAAAAAAAACGACGCCCCACATTAGGATTCTCTCCTGTGTCGTGGGTGCGTTTACAAACATACAAGTTCACATACACCATGACATTTTGTTGTATAATGCGTTGCGTTGTGACGTTTTAGCCCCCACTCCTAAACTTTGATTCGTTTATCTAAGTATTGTTTTTTAATACCCTGTCATCATCCCAATTGTTGGCCTATTCAAAGTTCTCAGTAGTTAGTTATAAAATCAGCCACTAAGTGTCTTTCTAACATCTTAATTGACACCCAGACGACAAACAAACTAGACAGTGGAATTGTAGAAATATTTTTATTTATTTATTTTATTTATTTTCAACCATGATCGTCCCACTGCAGGGCAAAGGCCTCCCTACCCTCTTTACACTCCTCTCTATGTAAATTAGAACCTTTATTAAAGAACAATTATTAATTGTAGAACTATTGCAGGTACAAAAATACAATAGGAGTAGGCAGAGGTGCACATTACGCCACTGTACAATGTAACACTCACTTTTCACTATTTATGTTATGAGTCCCATGTAATAGGGGGTAAGCCTATTGCCATATACCGGGTACAATTCCAGATTCCGTGCAACTACTGAGGTTTTTTTTAAACCCAGTAATACTGTGCCCGACTCGGGAATCGAACTCGAGACCCCTAACTCGACAGTCACGCTGGCAGCCACTTGACCAACAAAACAACGTTTAACCAGTTACTTATCATAATTGTTTCCATATTAAATCTAATGGAGATGGCATGCGCCAATCATTAAAAGATCATTAATTTATACTTAAATACCTATTTTATACAACGCAAGTGATTTATTATATAAAGATCTACACAAAGACACGTGTAGTTATGTCTCTATCGTATAATTATATGAATCATGTGATTGGTCTATATTACTCTGAGTTATCTATTATAATATTATGAATGCACTGTTTTCAGACATGATCGGAAAGAGGTCAGACATTCTACTCATCCAATTCCTTTGACTGCACGGCTGCGCGGTGACAACTTTTTGTATTATCCACAGATTGTTGTTCCGGGTCTGGGTGTCATGTGTATGTGAACTTGTATGTTTGTAAACGCACCCACGACACAGGAGTAAATCCTAGTGCGGGGCAACGTTTAAAAAAATTCTTGGCCAGTGTCTGTGTTCTCTAAATCGTCTGTTCAAATTAGCTTCATTTGCAGTTCAATTTTGACGTTTTAAATATTTCAAACATAAAATATTAATTGAAGTAAATACTTTAACTATGACTTTCAATTAGGTACTTTCCTTAGGTCAAAAATAAATTACTTTGACTGTTCAATACAATATAAAATATTAAAAAATAATCACGCTTTCATTAATTGATTTTATGACCAAGTTGCTCAAATCAATTTTAGTATTATTCTAGCAATTTTTTAAGAAATAAGTGAACCTACTGTTTGACGCTAAAAAAACGTGACGTCACAATACACAATATCATACAAATCGTTTTTGACAGTTCGAAAAAAGTATTGAATTCGACTAGATGGCAAGTACCCAATCGGTGAACTTTCATAATGTTCTTACCTGTGAGAATATAACGAAGGTCCCCGTCATTCCTCTTATACTGTCCTCACTGATCTCCTTGACATATAGAGGACACACCACGAACCCTCCTCCGGAACCGAAGCCAATGAGTGCGCGGGCACCAATCAATGCGATTGGATGCGCACACATCAATTTCACTGCCCAGCCGATCTGTGAATGAAAACGATGTTTAATTAGGATAATATTACTAGAAGATATGTCCTAAATTGTGACTGAGGGATTGGTAATGTTTTCCTCTAGAGTTTTTGTGTCTTAGCTGCTATCCTCATCAGTAAGAGTCTGATACTCCTTCTCGCCTCACCGGGGCTGGAGAAGCCGTTGGATTGTATCCCCCCCTTAAAAAAATCCCTTTGTTGTCTATCAAGTGTGGGGATTATGACAAATTCTTAATAACCTTTCTGTAATGATGTAGACAGAAACTACAGGCTTATTTTGTGTACAAATTCTGTTGGACGTTAGTTACTTTTGTACATTGAATTTTAATCAATTAAAATTGAAAAATGACTTGATAGAGTGCTGATGGAGTTTAAAGCTCAGATAAAAATGTAAAAAAAACTTGCACATTAACATTTTACTAAATAAACAAATATCATTTCACTAATTAAAAATCGCGGGTTATTCACATGAATATACTGAGAAAAGCTCTACTAGTTTCGAACCACAGAGGGGTTCGTCTCATGAGCAGCGTGCGCGGTCGCGGCGATGTCGCCCAGCCTACTACTACTACTACCCTCAATAATAACCCGCGATTTTTAGTTTATTTAGTATGTCTAACGATAGTTATTATAAAAATAAACAAATACTTACAGAAATAGGTATAGAAGCACAAAGCAAAGCATTTTTCCTGCCAAACTTGTCAGCAGCGACGCCATACACGAACACAGCGATTGGTGCAAAGATGAACATAATGGATGCCATCCAGGAAACATCCTCTTCAGAGAGAGGTGAGCTGGAGGGAGAGTAGTCCCCCATCAGCAGAGCCTTGTTGGGGGATATCCACCCCATAGCCGTCCCGTACGCCAGGATTGGCATACATACTGTAAAAGAAAGATTAAAAATTATAGTTAGGTACATGAAGATATGACAAACAGTAAAGGAAAATCTTGAGGAAACCAGAAATTAGAATTTCTAGTTATAAGTTTGAAACCAATTGTCGTGGTGGCCCGGTTTAAGTCGCCAGCTTCTTATGCATGAGGGTACAGGTTCAAAACCCACCAACGGCAAGTACTAATGTGACTTTTCCCGAGTTATATGTACTTTCTAAGATTTTCTAGACACCACTGACAAACAGTGAAGGAACACATCATAAGGAAACCTGGGCTAATAATTTCTAATTAGACGTGTGTAATCGCACGCAATAAGCAAGCGTGGTGATTAATGCTCAAACATTCTCCGTGTGAGAAGAGCCTGTTGATGATGATGAAGTTTGAAATCGACAATCCGCTTTGAGCAGGTGGTCAATGTTAATTTAATTATTCATCCATAAAAAAGGGTAGACAGAAGTACATTATTTATGACCTACCTCTAGAATACATAAATAAAAACTTTAAGTTTAAAATCCTAATTTATGAATTATAAATTCAGAGCATTGAGTCCAATTTTAGCAAATCACTCTCCTTCTTTAATTTACATTAGCAAATAATAATTGAAATTGAGACTTCTTGCTCTGATTACTGATTATTCATACTTACCTTGAATTTAAAATTGTGTTAGATGTTTTTAATAACATAAATCATTTGTTTACTTACATAATTGTTAAAGAAAATGGAAACAAGTAAAGGAAAGAAGTAGGTATCCCATCTACTTATGCGTACTTATTATTTTACTTATTTTTTTTTAATAACTGCGACTGCCTTGTTGGCCGAGTGGTCGCAAGTGCGACTGCCGGTCAAGGGGTCTCGGGTTCGATTCCCGGCAAAGTATTACTGGGTTTTGAAAAAAAACTCTCAGTAGTAGCACGGAGTCTGGAATTGTGCCCGGTATATGGCAATTGGCTCACCCCCTAATACATGGGATTCATAACATAAATAGTGAAAAGTGGGTGTTACATTGTACAGTGGCATAATGTGCACCTCTGCCTACACTTTCGGGGATAAAAGGCGAGATGTTCTGTTATGTTACGTTTTTTAAAAATCTGTCCTACATATTACATATTTGGAATTAAAAATTACATATAAAACTTAAAAGCAGGATAGAAAACTAAAATACCATTCCTTAAGTAAAATCACTCCATGCCATTTCGTCCGTTGAACCTTATAAAAAGGTTGACTAACGAGCTAAAAATATCTATGGTTAAATATAGACTAAGTGCCTCAAATGGCTAAGTAACAAGAACTGAGCAGGTATGCGTTCCTGGTACTCAACGGCACGATTCTAAGTATTTTTAGATTTACAACTTGTCTATGACGCACTCTACGTTTGCATTAACTGTCTATGGGATTGTGGGAAGAAATTCGAAATTTGAATTTTGGTTTTAAATTTAAAATCTATGCGGGCTTCGTTGGTAACTGCCAGAGGTTTCTGTATTGGGCAAAGAACCTACCTAATATATAGATATACTAGCGGACCCGACAGACGTTGTCCTGAATATTTTTACGATATTTCAAGATATTAAGGTTTAAATAACCTAAAAGCGACTGCAGCGCCATCTGTCGGGCTGATTTGTGAATCTAAACCATCCAGGGCACCACTCAAACGCATATAGAAAAATTCATTTAAATCGGTCAAGTCGTTTCGGAAGAGTTCAATGACATACACACGTACAGGTGAATTATATATATAAATATTTTTTTAATAACGTTACCCCACACTAGGATTGACACCTGTGTCGTGGATGCGTTAACAAACATACAAGTTCGCATAAGAAATGCTCCGTGCGGGAATCGAACCCAGCCATCGCGACAACCTTGCAGTCAAAATAATGTGGTCAGGATAATGTGGTATTGCGCTTGGTGTAAGGCAGTAGATTCATCTATTCGTCTCTAGTTCATGGGAGTCCCATGATGGGACTCATATCATACATAAAAGAGTAAATAGTTAGTGGCACAATTATTATTTTTTAAACCACTTCTGCTTAACCCTTTGGCTTATAAAAACCAAGATGTTGCTACATACATACATAACCTCACGCCTGTCTCCCATTGGTGTAGGCACAGACTATGGAATGCCAATTGCTACGATTTTTGTATACTTCTTACGCTTCATCAACAGTCATCAGTTTTTTTTGATGCATGCTCGTGGGTTAAGAGTACTTTTAATTTGGCCCTTCTTTAATATATCGCTAATCTGGTCGGTATAATGTCTGTCTAGGGCGCCCTCTACCGATGGTCTCATTCATTGACTGCACGGTTGGTGCGGTGGCTGGGCAACCGACTGCCGTGCAACGTGTCGCGGGTTCGATTCCCGCACAGAATAACACTTTGTGTGATCCACAAATTGTTGTTTCGGGTCTGGGTGTCCTTGTGTATATGAAATTGTATGTTTGTAAATGCACCCACGACACAGGAGAAAACCCTAGTGTGGGGCAACGTTTAAAAAAAATCCGCTTCATATACTCCTAACTTTTCTTTCAATCCTTTCTACATGTCCAAACCATCGTAACATTCCCTTTTCATTCCTTGTCACTACGTCGTCTTTTAATCCATGTACCATACATAGCTTAATTAAAGAAAATAGAATATGACAAGTCTAATGATTATGATTATCATATAATTATAGTGTGACAGCAACTACTAATAACAGACGGTATCACTAATTAATTATAGTTATTTTCTAAGTTATTATTTTTAGAAAAGTGTGTTTCATTTAATAGCCATATAAACCTATCCTGCCTTTAATTAACGACTGAAGTATACTTAATAGGCACATATTTATATATACTGATCAAGTGGGTATTAAACAGTAAGAGCCATGTCAGAAAGTGTGCGAGAGCCACGCTTCGGCACGAATGGGCCGGCTCGACCGGAGTGATACCACGGCCTCACAGAAAACCGACGTGGAACAACGCTTGTGATGTATGAGTGAGGTTAACAGAGGCCCAATTACTCCCCCTCCTTCCGCAATCTCCCCAATATCCCTAACAACCCTCAAATTCCTAATCCCCATAAGGCCGGCGGCGCCAATTGTTTACCATCAGCTAATCCGTCTGCTCGTTTACCGGCTTATTCGATAAAGATGTAATATATAACTTTTATGTAAACCCTCCCGCCTCACCCAGGCGGAAGCAGTCATTGGATGATTTTCCCCCCTTAAAAAAAAAACTTCAAGGAGTAGCATCGTAGGCGTTACATCGTAGGGGCTCCGGAATTTGAAAAAAAACAAATGAACGCTTATTCTCTCACTCGCCAGTTGCATTTTGTTACACTGGACCAACGAGGCAGTGTATTATTAGAATGTTATTCGTAGGGTGATATATTTATGATGGTGACTTATATTAGACGGAAATTAAGAATGTCAGGTGCATGCACGTGGGGAAAAATATCTTGGCACTGGCCTACACTGCCGTGTTATATGCAGTTTGTATTTTGTATAGTGTATAAACAATAATGTAGGAATAAAATTAATTCATTGATGTTATCATTTGTTTTTTTTATAAGTTTTTGATTATGGCGAAGGCAAGTCAAGTCAAAATCATTTATTTCAATTAGACCAGGTAGGCACTTTTGAACGTCAACAACAAAAAATTAGAAGTGAAGCTAGTTGCTCATTCCAAAGTGTAGATACCTAATAGAGAAGAACGAGCAAGAAACTCAATAGGTTACTCTTTTTCAATCGGGTTTACAATACAATTATCTGGTTACATAGTTTCATTGGTTCGATTGTGTGAGAACAATGCAACACCTAAATCTAGTCAAAGAGATTGAAAAAGAAATTAACCCTGAGGATAATAAAATGATACAGTATGACCAGTCCTAATGGGCAATGTAACAACACTTAGATTTTAATCCCAAAGTAATCAGAGAAAAAAGATATTAAATAGTATCTACTAGCTTCTGCCCGCGGCTTGGCCCACGTTCCTATAGTATAAAAAGTAGCCTATGTGTTAGTCCAGACCATAATCTATCCTTGTTCCAAATTTTATCTCGATCCCTTCAGCCGTATTGACATGAAGGAGTAACAAACAAACATGTAAACTTTGATTTAAATTTCCGTAACAAAATGGTAACTCGTATTATTATAATATAACACAACATCACGCCTTTTATCCCCGAAGGGGTCGGCAGAGGTGCACATTACGGGACGTAATGTCACTGTGCAATGTAAGACACACTTTTCACTATTTATGTTATGAGTCCCATGTACATACCTATTACATGGGACTCATGTAAGTCGGGTGCACTCGGGTGAGCTTATTGCCATATACCGGTCATAATTCCAGACTCCGTTCTATTACTGAGAATTTTTTAAAACCCAGTAGTACTTTGCCCGACCCGGGAATCGAACCCGAGACACCTTGCCCGGCAGTCGCACTTACGACCTCACGATGGTCGGCCAATGAGGCAGTCATAATAATGGCCTTTAAATCTGATATTTCATTTAAAACTTTTTACCTTTTGGAAAATGTGATCTTGTGAGTCTTATGTCATGGCAAAGCTTATAAAAAAAATCAAATATATGTACTGCAATAAATTTTTTTTTAAGATCTTATCATCGTGCACACTGCTGATTTGCTCAGCAGCACGGCCTCTTCTCGCACGGAGAAGGTTCGAGCATTAATCACCACGCTTGCTCAATACGAGTTGGCGATTTCAAACTAATAATTAGAAATTATAAGTCCAAGTTTCCTCACGATGTTTTCCTTTACCGTAAGAATGTACAATACAATTAGGGAAGTACATAACCTAGTCCATGAATGCAACACGTGAATAATTTATGTAAATAAAAAAATGAATCACCGAAATGTACCTATGTACGCGCGTAACTCAAAAACGGCTGCACCAAATTGCATTTAATTGTTTTGTTCGTGTTTATTATTGTCAAGATAGAGTCTGTTTAAAATTTTCAGGAAAAAAACATTTGCAATATATATTAATACCAAATATTATATTTTTAATAGTAACCGTAATATGAGAAGTAAGAAAAATCACGTGATAAAGAGACAGCTGAATATTGAATACAAGCTTTTACCCGCGGCTTCGCTCGCGTCACAAAAGGATAAAATCTAGCCTATGTGACTATCCATCCCTTCAACTACCTTCAGTTAAAAAATCACGTTAATTAGTACCTCCGTTCTGCCGTTTCAGACAGGCAAACAAACAAATAGCTTTACGCTCGCGTGGAATTCGGTTATATCGCGCTAATTAATTTTTTCCAATAAGTAGGTAATTCGTTGACTGGTTTTAAATGGCATACAGTGCCATCTATACCAGTACACACAACGCCATCTATACCAATATTTTGGTTTTCCTCATTCTAACTTTACGTCTGCAAAATTTCAAAACAATCGGTTTAGTAGTTACGGCGTGAAAGCGGAACAAACAAACAAACTCACTTTCCGATTTATAATATTAGTAAGGATTACCTTTATCATACGAGTGCTAATTATAATATTCAACTGAAACTATTTAAAACTCAGTGGCGATCATACACTGGAAACAACAGGAAGAAAATGTAATATTTTTTTATGGGATAAGCCGGCAAACAAGCAGGCGGATCACCTGATAGTAAGCAATCGGTGTCGCCCATTGACACCTGGAACACCAGAGGCGTTACAAGTGCGTTAGCGACCTTTTGGAAATTAGGAATTTGAGCATTGTTGAGTATTCGGGGATTGGGGAGATTGGAGAAGGGGGTGAGGTAATTGGGCCTCCGGTACCTCACTCACGACGAAACACAGCGCAAGCGTTGCTTCACGACGGTTTTCAGTGCGGCCGTGGTATCACTCCGGTCGAGCCGGCCTATTCGTGCATGGCTCTCATACACTTAAGGTATGATGATGTGTTAGGTAGTCAGATAAAAAATCCAGTTTTGGTTAATATTATTATTTTAACAATTAAATTACTATTTAGTTTAACATTTAATTGCCTACTGATTGATTCGTCTCCCAAATTGTTGGGTTTTTCGATTAGCGTTAGATTCACGTTTGCATGTAAAAATACCATTTTCTTTTAATGGGGTCGTGGACTTTTTTAAATGATGATATAGTAGATTAACCTCCTATCTACCAGCATATGAGACACAATAGAAAACATATTGTGTCTCGCGTATCGATTCATGGATTAATCTGTTTAATGTTGCAATTTTACTAATCGTATAACTTATAATTATTTATTATACTATTCTTTATACTATATTGTATAAAGCGGACATTTACCTATTACCTACATGGGACTTATAACGGAAATACCTAGTGAAAAGTGGGTGTTACTTTGTACAGTAGTATAATGTGCACCTCTGCCTTCCCCTTCGGTGGATAAAAGGCGTGATGTTATGTTATGTTACATAAAGCGAAAGTGTTTGTTTTTTGTTTGAACGCGCTAATCTCCGTAACTTCAAGTCTGATTTGAATAATTATTTTTCTGTTGGATAGCGCATTTATCGAGGATGGCTATAGGTTATAAAACATCACGCTGCGACCAATAGGAGCTAAGCAGAGCGTGTGAAACCGCGCGGAAGTAGCTTTAGTGTTTTAGATAAATGTGAAGAATTGTTGGTTCGTCTTTTACTATATCTTTCTTTCACGGGATAAATTAATGTTGTTATGATATGATATTGTGCTGGAGACAGGGTGGAGAGCGATTGTTAAATAAAATATTGTGTAGTTTATGTTCGAAGATATTGATCACTGAATCAATGTGTAGGAAATAGAAATACAGCTTAGTGGTAGCCAGTGGTAGCCAATAGTAGATGATATGTTTTTTACTTTTGAATGACTTAAAGTGATTCGCTTATTTTTTAGTGTAGATAATACATTATTTTTTTACTATCTATAAGAATATCTCAAAATCAGTAGGTAAAACAGGAACTACGTCGATTTCTATTAGGTATTTTATCAAATAGTAAAAATACACGATGTTCTCATTTTACACCCATAATTATGACAAGCATGATAGATATCAAAAAAAAAAGAATAGAAACAATGTCATATAAATAAATCTATGACATACATAAATCGTAATAGACGAACGTCATAATTATAATTGATAAAAAAAAACTGTCAACAATTAAAAAAAGCGTAATTTTTATAATTACTCACCGACAATGGACATAAGAATCTGATTGTGTTTGCTCCCAACTTTTTCTTCTTTCGCAGAACTAATTTTATACATTTTGTTCACCATTTTTACCGAATGAAAAAATTACACCACCAAAAAATAAATATCACACCGAACTAATTAATATTTTTAAACAAAAATCCTCTATTAAAAAAAATATCACAAAAATATAAAATATCAACAAAATTTGAAATAAATATTTTAATTCGATTTTTAAACTGAATACATTTAAATTTGAATTTTATATATTTATTAAATAAAGTTTATTTTTATTTACGCGCGTGCTCGTCGCGCGCGCTTGCGTGACAACGTTGTATGCGTCAACGCACTGTCCGTCCTGTCTTAGTTACATTGCTTTTATATTAGCGTCATAAGACGAGAGCGCTACATTATCTCTAAATAATACTTAATTTATTACTTTCATTTAATTAAATACAACAATAATTATTTTCTATTAACTGCCAGAATAAGTACGTCACATTAAATAACGAGGATCATTACCTAGGTATAATGCCCATAAGTATGGTGTTTTTTTATTGAATAAGCCGGTAAACGAGCAGGCGAGTCATCTGATGGCAAGCAATCGGCGTCGCCCCTGGACACCTGGAACACTAGAAGCGGTACAAGTGCGTTGCCGGCCTTTTGTAGCTAAGGAATTTGAAGATTGTTGGGGATTCGAGGATCGGGGAGATTGGGGAAGGAGGGGGTTAGTAACTGGGCTTCCGGTAACCTTACTTAGCGTTATTTCACGTCGGTCTTCTGTGAGGCCGTGGAATTACTCCGGTCTAGCCGGCCTATTCGTGCCGAATGGCTACGTTGCTAGGTTTTGTAGCATCCTTCTCGAAAATGGTAATGCGGAAGCGTATCATCCCTTACTATGCAATCAAATTACCATGGGTAGGTACTAAGTAATAACAGTAGTACAAATACTACTCTATATAATATTGCTGTTCCCCGCGGTTTTCTCCACGTAGAATAAGGACTTTTGGCAGAATTTAGATTGTATAATAACAACGTAAGAAATAGAGGGATCTTTTTGGTAGATTTTTCACTCCTCGGGTTAAATTATCAAAATTGTAGCACCTTTTTCCTTTTTTTGTCTTTATTTTTAATTTTTAAATGTAGCCCTTGTTCATCACTTCAAATATAACTCTATATTTATTAAGAAAAATCACGTAACAATTAGATAGGTTAACGAAACTGGCCATGCGTATTGTCTATCGGTACGCTTTTCAATGAGATGTGCATATTGAATTTTGGCCACATGCCAAGTAACTTTCACTTTTCTTGAGGACCAGTAGTTTCGACTGTGCTCTTAATCTTTAGTAATGATATTACCATCATTCAGATATCAGAGGCCTTCGTACGAGTTTCATTTACGTATAAAGTAATCGTATCGAGTACGCGTACGGCGCTGTGATTGGCCGGCGCCAAATAACCAACCAATCAGAGCGCCGAACGCGTACTCGGACACTAGTCTTCTATTCCTGACAATAGAGCTCCTCCAATGTCTTCCAACGGCCGGTTCAAAGCGACTCTTCTATACTTATTTCCAAGATTTTTTTTAAAGGGGGAAAATCATCGAATGACTGCTCCCGCCTGGGTGAGGCGGAAGGGAGTGTCAGACTCTTGCTGACTAAAAACCACCCCGTTCCTTCTCCTGCACGTCGAGCCAGAGCCCCGATAACCCGTTAAGTTCTCCGCGAATGCGTGAATGTATGATGGAAGCTGAAAAAGTATCTAAGAATCGTTTTAGTTGACACTCCACTGGGTGGTAGCTTTTTCATCAGCCTATAAGTGCCCACTGCTGAAGTAAGACCTCTTCACATAGGAGCAAGGTATGAGAATCAACGGAACATTGCTGTGCATTGAGTAACATTGCTTGCTCAAGTTCTACTTATTTTCATGCAACAAAGCTTGAGTTTATATATATGGATCTTAGGCAAATAGTAACATGTATGACAAGAAATGTATATCAAGAGGTTTATTAAAAGTTTATATTAATTTTATTTATTCATTTAATGCACTAACAACTACCATTACAGATACATTCCAATACGATAGTGTAGCCATTAGTCTTACCACATCTTTTAGTAATTACTTATTACCTAATTATAATTAAATTTAAACTTAACGCTTATACATACCTAGAGGTATATACTATTAAAATAAAGTTAAATGTGTAACATTTCTAACTACTAAATAACTGAATCATAAAAACGAAATTCTAATATGTAACACTTACAATGAAATACTCACAACGAAACATAAAAGATATTTTACTTAACATCTATTGAGTACCCACTTACTAAAATAAACTAACTATTAAGTGTTTTAACTTGTTCAATCTAGGTATAGGTAGCTACTACCTATACCTGTAATAAAATTGTAGGAAAGTGAAAACTGTACATTGTATATTTTTCTAAAAGAATGCTTTGGGCGTGATCTACAATGTATACCGAAGCAAAAAATATGGTTTTTAGAATTTTTGTCTGCCTGTCTGTATGTATGTCCGGAATGAACTCATAAAGTGATGCACGGATTTAACTCAAATTTTGCATGAATAGTACTGATAGGTCGGGTCAACATATAGGCTACATATTAGACAAGCTATCACCTACGGGAGAGAAGCTGTGAATCACTTTTCGACGAAGTCGCGGACACAGTTAGTATATATACAAAGACGCAATGTATATGATTCCCCATGAGCCCAAGGTTTGAACTTGACTTATTAAAATTATTGGCTCTATTGATATTGATTGCTTTGACCTATCAGACGTTCAGCTTGTTTTCCCTGCTAAATAATTAAAAACAAGGTTGAACAATATTTCCGTAGGCAAATCATCAAAACAATAGTTGGAAATAAATGTTATTATGATTACAAAATGTATATATATGATGCGGACCCGACAGACGTCCTGCATATCCACTTGAATGTATAAACAAAAATTCATTCAAATTAATTTTAGTTTCAGCCGTTTAGGATAACTAACCTAGACACCGACTGCAGCGCCATCTGCCGGGCTGATTTATGAATCTAAAACATCCAGGGCGCAACTCAAACGCGTACAGAAAAAAACATTTAAATCGGTCATATATATATATATATATAATAAATATATATATATATAATAATTGTTATTCCCGCACGATTTAACCCGCTGCCTTCTGCGGAAAGTGGACTATACCATATGTAAACTGAATTATGTATATCTTGTACTATGTTACTGTTTGTTTGTTTTTATGTTGTACTGTCATCTTGTAATATGTTAGTTTGTTTTCCTTAATAAAAAAATAAATACAAGACAAAAAGAATTATATAATTCGAACTTGAAGTTCCAGAGATTAGGGCGTTCAAATAAAATATTCAGTTTGATATTAGTACCAATAATATATATTGCTAACTTTTGCCCGTGGCTCCGCCCGGGTTCCTTGAGTGTGGGCAATGTGTTATTCCAGACCATATCTAGGTCTGTTCCAAATTTCAACCGAATCTCTGCAGCCGTTTTGACGTGATTAAGTAACAAACATAAATATACAAACACGCAAACTTTTGCATTTAGTTATAATATTTTTTTTAAAAGAGTGACAATCATCGAATGACTTCTCCCGCCTGGGTGAGGAGGGAGCCACTTCAGTGTCAGTCTCTTGATGAACGGATGATTCGTTAGTATATGAGTATATTAGTATATGAGTATGTGAGTATATGAGTATATGAGTATATGAGTATATGAGCATATTAGTATATGAGCATATTAGTATATTAGTAGTATATTAGTACATTAGTATATTAGTATATGGGTATATTAGTTTAAGAGTATGTGAGTATATTATTATATCAGAAGACTACGTTCATTGACAACTCCTGCTTGCCGGTAGAAGAAGATTTGGTATGATTTATCATCAAGTTTAGAAAATCAGTTTTAATGATAGGTAACCCGTAGGTCGAAAGTCGCAGGAACAGTTCGTTTTGTGTTATCCCCAATAATTAGTTTATCACCATATTACGCTTGATAAATTATTATGTTTTCGGCTTACTCACGTAACAATTTGACGAGGAACTCGACTAGTTTCAAGCCATGCTAGAGGCTCATATTCATGAGCAGCATTACTCTCCATTCTTTCGACTATCTCCACGTAAAAAATCACATCAATTCGTAGCTCCGTTTTCCCGTGGAAGACAGACAAACAAACAGACCTACGCACTTTTACATTTATTATATTAGTGTGAAGTATGGATATTTCTGTGATGTCACCAAAATATTTCAACCCGGTGACATGGGGGCTGGGTCAAAATTAACTGAGTTAATCAATTTCGTACTTTCTAAGATCATTTAGACACCACTGACATACGGTGAAGGAAAACATCGGGATATTTACGTATGCCTTCGAAGGTTAAAATGTGTGACGTCCTTACATTCTGCAACACGTTGGGTAGCAGTCATTCACCTGGCTACTACGATTACTATACAGTCAATTTGATTAATGATAAGGAATCCTTGATAAATGATATAAAGGTACGTCTTTACTTTAGTAACATGATTATTGATTAATCGATTATTAACTGTGAGTGTTGCATTTATCTATTTGATCAGCTGATCTAGCCAGGTGTATGACAATGGACTTTCCTCGATTTAATATGTTGTAAACTTGATTACATTTGAACGCGTGTGTTATTGTTCGTGATGATGTACCGCCATTTCGCCGGTGCAACATACAGGGCCTCACGTTCAGGTCAGGTTTAAGTGTTATATATACCATTTTTACCTACGTAGAAAAATCGATTATTTTATATCAATAATTTTAATCAAATAAATTATTAAAATTACCTATTTAAAAATAAACATTTTTAACGATAATTTATTCTGTTATAAATTAATTTCACAAATATAATTTTCCTACTTCGAGGTGGACGGAAGTGTTTGCTTTATAGTATTTGCGTACTGTGGTTATAGACGTTCATTAACATTGATATCTAATTCAGTGAGTGGCTTAATAGTGATCAATGGCGCGGAAAAATAGTAACATAACTGTCTATTATCAAAATGTCCGTGGTCTGCGATCCAAGACAACTATTTTTCTACGAAACTTATGCTTAAATGATTACGATTTGATAGTTCTTACTGAAACCTGGCTTTTAGATGGTATCAATAGCTCAGAATTATTTGATGACAGATATACAGTGTGGAGAAGAGATCGTGATTACTGTAGGACTGGCCAGACTAGGGGAGGGGGCGTATTAATTGCGGTACGGACTGATATTCCTGTGGTTTCACGCGAGTCATTTCATTCATCGGCAGAGGATCTGTGGGTAACATTATCAATTAAACAGAGCCGTAATATGATAACTAAAATTAACATCTGTGTGTTATATCTTTGTAGGGAAAGTCAAGGATTTTCTTTTACTGAGCAGTTACAAAATTATCTACTTAAGTTGAACGATATAATTTTTAACAATCCTCAAGATAAGTTCATCGTTTTGGGCGACTTTAATCTAAGCGGTATTGACTGGCTACATACAAGCGATTCTTTTTATCTACCCTCAAACTTATCACATAACGATGAATACTTACTAGTGGATGAGATGCAGTTACACGACCTTTATCAATACAATGGAGTCTTAAATAATTATGGTAGGATTCTAGATCTTGTTTACTCGAACAACTCAGTGACTGTTATTGGCGTGGACGACCCGTTAGTACCAATTGATCCATATCACAAAGCACTATCCATAACAATTAATTTCGTACAGTTATCATTTTTACCACCTAAACCAAGGAAAAAATACCTATATAATAAGGGTGACTATACTTCTATTAATGATGAGATCTCTAGGGTTGACTGGGTTACCGAATTTCACAAGCTTACGCTAGAGGAATCGGTGGCCTTCTTCTATACTTCTGTAAACAACTTCGTGACAAACATATTCCCATTAAATCTGTTGATCGTAATTCTTACCCGGTTTGGTACAGTACGTCATTACGTAAAGTCCTAAGAGAGAAACTAAAATATTTCAATAAATATAAAACGTATAAGCGTAAATCTGACGCAGAGACTTTTAAACTGTTGCGTGATAGGGCTCGGCGACTTGAAGGGCTGTGCTACAAGCAGTATACAGAATCTGTCGAAAATTCTATCGCGTCTAATCCTAAACATTTCTGGTCCTACTACAAAGCACGCTCAGGTTGTAATAATATACCCAGTAGCTTAAGGTACTCAGATAAGCTTTTAACTTCTGGTGAGTCAATATGTAACGCGTTTTCTGAGTATTTCCTGTCAACTTTCCTGGATCAGTCAATCGATTTTAGTAACTCCTCACCGGACTGTGATCCATCTGATATAGGTCAACCCTCAGACATTGACCGTGTGGACTTCACGGTAGCAGATGTAGGAAGGCTTTTATCGGGGCTGGATCCATGTAAATCTGCTGGTCCAGACAATGTCACATCCATATTTCTTATCAAGACTAGTGATAGTATAGCCTTACCTATATTCCTCTTATTTCAAAAATCTCTGTCTTGCTGTCGGGTGCCTCAAATTTGGAAATGTGCGTTTATTACACCTGTTCATAAAAAAGGCTCCAAAACTGATATAGTGAACTATAGACCAATATCTAAACTATGTATAATTTCTAAAATTTTTGAAAAAGTCGTATATACCCAGGTTTATTCTGCAATTAAACAATCCCTCAACTGCAGCCAACATGGATTCGTGAAAGGTCGTTCTACAAATTCTAACCTAATTGTATTTAACGACTATCTATCCCAGTCCATGGATGCTGGCTTCCAGGTCGACGTGGTCTATACTGACTACAGTAAATGTTTTGACAGAATAGACCACATTATGCTGCTTCGTAAGCTTCAAAAAATCGGTATAAGGGGTGATTTACTTAGATGGTTCTCTTCGTACATTGATAAAAGATCTCAGGCTGTCGTTATCAATAACTATATGTCTGGCTGGGTTGCTATACCCAGCGGTGTTCCACAGGGCTCTTTGATCGGTCCGTTGCTGTTTTTGATATTTGTGAATGACATTGTCGATTGCTTCCACCATAGCAAAGTCATTTGCTTTGCTGACGACATGAAAATTTACACAACGATCAGATCAGTGGCGGATGCTAGACGCCTTCAGGAAGATCTAGGTAGACTGGATGGGTATTGTTTAAAAAACAAATTAGATCTTAATCCAGTAAAATGCTCTGTGGTAACCTTTAGTCGAAAGAAAAATAATGTATGCACCCAATATTACCTCAAGGGCCATCTGCTCGGTAGACTCTATTCGGTTCGTGATCTAGGTGTTGTACATGATTCGAAACTCCTATTCGACGAGCATATTGAGAAAATAATTGCAAAAGCATCGAAGTCTTTGGGTTTTATTATGAGATCGACAGCCCCATTTAAGAATGCAAAAACATTCAAAATTTTATACTGTGCATATGTACGAAGCATACTTGAATACGGATCACAAATATGGAATCCCCGATATGATAAATATATTGCAAGAATTGAGGGGATTCAAAGGAAGTTCATTAAATTCTTGTGCTTTCGTTTGGCAATTCCTAATAAGGCTGGGTATGACAACTATATCAGCCTCTGCAAACAATTTCACTTTCTTCCGCTTTATAAACGTCGCGAGATAGCTGATGTTACTTACATCCTATCCATAGCGAATGGTAGAGTTGACTGCCCTGAACTCCTTGAAAAGTTGTCCCTCAATGTTCCATCGAAATCCTTTAGGAGGCACGCACCTCTTTGTGCTCCGGTAGCAAACAGTAACTACAGGCAAAACTCATTCTTGTGTCGAGCCTGTCGTACTTTTAACGACATCAGTAGCAAGCATGATATAGATATATTTTGTACAAGCCTGAGGAAAGCTAGAACTATGATAAGTGGAGACTTTTTTAATAACTGATTTTTGTTTTTTTTTATTATTGTTTTATTTTAAATATGTATTCACCTTTCTTTTGTTTCTATATTTAAATAATTTTCTTGCTGTGTGCCTGTTTTTGGTGTATTTATAATTTTTATTTTGTCTTAGCTGTTACCTATTAAGTCAGTATTCGTGTGAATCTATAAGTGGCTCAATGTTACTATTCTTCTGCTAAATGTATGTAATGTAGCTGTTGATTCACCATTCAATAAATAAATAAATAAATAAATAAATAAAATAAATAATTGTTGATATATAGCAACTCAGCCCAGGCCCCTCCTATCAAACAGATACCACAATTGAACAAAAAAATAAAAAAAAACAACATATTACAAAAACTCTTCCAAGCCTGTTGGTCACCGTGGGAATATGACCAAAACCCCTTTAATAAACACACCAACAAAACAAAGAAACACCTTACAAAAAAACGAGCTAATGCTGGAGGACGCCTTTCCCAACTTGGGGTTCCAGTAGAATAAAAAAAATACATAGAAATTAGGATTTTTTTTAAGTGTGGAAAATCATCGAATGACTTCTCCCGCCTGGGTGAGGCGGGAGGGAATGTCAGACTCTTACTGACTAAAAACCACCCCGTTCCTTCTCCTGCACGTCGAGCCGGAGCCCCGGTTACCCGTTAGGTTCTCCGCGACCGTTAGGTTCTCCGCGACTACTAAAGGTTTAGGGTTTGTATTATAACTTTCGTGAGGCATACTAAATAAATTATTATCTTTTCAGCTTACTCACGTAATAATTTGACGAGGAACTCGACTAGTTTCAAGCCATGCTAGAGGCGACTGCAGCGCGACAGTCGCCGCGTCACGGGTCGCGAAATGCTGCTCATGAATATGAGCCTCTAGTATGGCTTGAAACTAGTCGAGTAACTCGTCAAATTATTACGTGAGTAAGCTGAAAACATAATAATTTATAAGGTTTTATTTATACCTATTAATTAATCAACTTCAAAAAAAGAGGGGGTTGAAGTCGGTTCTTTTAAACGTAGTTTGTGAAAGAATTATTTTGTGAGTCAATTTATAAGATTATTTATTGAAATATCTGAGGGAAAATCCAGCGTTATCTCTGTACTAATTAACAAAGACTCGTCTTGGGGTCACTAGCGTGCAGCGATAAGACTCTGGCATAGGGGGTTTTCTTACTAGGTAATCTACCTTTTTGTCTTACAATGTTCTTCTCGTATGGATTCTAGTAGCTTCTGCTTCGTTTTCACACAAGTTAGAGTAAGCTTAAGACTTTGACGGCCAATAAAAAACTGTTGAAGGTAAATCCTCCGCTAACGCCGGTCACCGGTGACCCCCATGGCGATAAACGTGTTCAGCGATGATGTCATGTTTGTTCTTCTACATTCGAATCTACATTTTCGATCGAGTACTAGCTTCACTGACAGACTGACTGACGGACTATTCTATACCTTTTTTGACATCTCAGAAATACATAACATCATGCCTTTTATCCCGGATGGGGTAGGCAGAGGTGCACTTTACGGCACTTAATGCTACTGTACACTATTTATGTTATGAGTCCCATGTAATAGGGGCTGGGTCTTTTGCCATATACCAGGCATATTACCAAACTCCGTGTTACTACTGAGATTTTTTTTTTAAAAACCCAGTAATACTCGGCCTGACCCGGGAATCGAACCCGAGACCCCTTTCCCAGCAATTGCACTTGAGACCGTTCGGCCAACAAATAAGTTTTTATTCTAAGGTAAACAACTATGTTTACCTTAGAATAAAAACTTATTTTTATCTTACCAATGCAGCAACCGTGATTTAAATAATAATCAAAATTACCTCTTATCTTATGTGCGTCTAAGAACACAGATAACAGACCTCACGTCGAAGAGCCGTGCTTCATAGAAGCGGAGAGAGCCGGAGAAGCGATGTGGAACAATGCTTGCGTTGTGTCATGTTACTGGAGACCTTAAAAACTTCAAGAAGGTGGTCCATGAACCCACACCCTCATGCATGAGCAGCGGGCGTCTTAAACCTCCGGGCCACAACGATATGTTTTCCGGAACCCTGGTACCCCGTAATCCCCCTGCGTACTGGGTCGGCATTGTATTTAATTAATTTCTATGTATTGTGTGCATCCATAACCATGATCCTCGTGTTCGTTTGGTTTATTACAAAAAGGGCATTATAATAATTACGTGTTTCACATACACAAGTACTCAAGTTAACAAGTGACGTCATCGTTTCGTCAAACCTCAAGCTTTCCATGTAAATTAGGGATTCGTGATCAGATTTACCCAAAATATCCTGGTAACAGAGTAGCTGTCAAAGTTAAATTGATCTTTATTTAATTGAAATAAAGTTGCTATTTATAAAAAGCTGTAAGCCGTGTCGTGAGGGTGATAGCGGAACAGAATACATTGGTTTCTGACCACACCTGCTCTTTTGGCGGGTATCGTATCTACATACATACATAACATCACGCCTTTTATCCCCGAAGGGGTAGGCAGAGGTGCATATTACGGCACTTAATGCCACTGTACAATGTAACACCCACTTTTCGCTATTTATGTTATGAGTCCCATGTAATAGGGGGTGAGCCTATTGCCATATACCGGGCACAATTCCAGACTCTGTGCAACTAACTACTGAGATTTTTTTAAAAGCCAGTAATATTTTGTCCGACCCGGGGTTCGAACCTAAGACCACTCGGTCAATGAGGCAGTATCCTATCCAGTATTATCTCAACGATTGTTCTTTTTGATTTAATTGTACAAACTACTGATTTCTTTATTGTCATGAGTATGATTAATGTGCAGATCGCAAATGAGGTCTTTGTTTCCGTTGTGGTATACACAGCGAAAAGTTGTCGTACATGGCTATAGACTTCAAAAGAAAAATTAAGTAAATATCGTCTGTGTATTATTCTGGGGAAAAACAAGCATAACATTTATCACCTAAATGTAAATAACGAGAAGTTCGGATATCCGCAAAAATCCCCTAAGAGACAATTGAACTTAAAAATTAAAATGCATATACTATACTAACAAGCGCAAAACCTTATTTTACACTATTATACAAAACCTGGAGAGTTTGTATGTTTGTTTGTTGTAATGCCCTGATCTGCGGAACTACTGGTCCGCAGATCAGGATAGAACTAATTTGAATTGGATTTTTGAGGGCTGTAAAACATCCCTATAAGAGCTAGTAACTATACTATGTCCCGAGCGTACGGCGCGTCGCGTTCCGCGCGCGATTCATAGAGCCATCAGACCACCACGGATGGGGCCCAATAGGGCTGATGCCGATACGGAGCCGCAGAGAACTTAACGGGTTACCGGGGCTCCGCCTCGAAGGGCAGGAGTTGGAACGGGGTGGTTTTTAGTCAGTAAGAGTGACACTCCCCCCGCCCTACGGGATAAGTCATTCGATGATTTTCCCCCCCTAAAAGTGCTAACTATGTACTTCTTGTTATACATGTATCTGGCTGCATATATAATGCGCATTACGTTTTGAAAAATCATTCAGGAAAATGTTTTTGGATTTCCCCAAATATGTATGCTCTTAGAAACAATAAAATTACTGTTAAATGCATTGAACTAACTCTACTTCGAAATGTTAAACAAAAACACGTACTTAGGTTGTGTCTTTAGCGATGGCGTGTCGCGGGAGCGGGTAGCGGATTATTCGATAAGCGATAAGCGGTATTTAGTTACGATTTATTTTACAACATAACATAATAGTGAAAAGTGGATGTTACATTGTACAGTGGCATAATGTGCACCTCTGCCTACCCCTTCGGGGATAAAAGGCGTGATGTTATGTTATGTATGTTATGTTATTTAACATAGTAGTCACACGTTTGGTTCATAATTATAAAATCTATCTAATGCTCTCTAATGTCCAAACACTCAAAAGCCACTTAAATTTAAGTATCACTCAAGTATAGTTCTGTCACCACAAATTCTTTGTAAAAAGACAGAGATGGCATGAGTTGCCTTTCAGTATTTGGGCGTATGTATTTGCTTTTTTTTTCAATTGCATCTTTGTATGACTCACATATATCTACTATTTACGTCATCCTATCACATCGTGAGCTAATTAATTCGATGTTTTATGAGTTAACCTTATCCATATTGAAAATATTATACATTAAACATATAGAAAACTTATTTCTAAATCTACAAAATCCGCATTAAGCCAGCACTTAGCACGTACCCTTATATGTATCTATATTTGCATGACGAAATCCGCTCTAACCTTTTACTAAAGACATACCCTAATGTTACTTACTTGTAACCAAGATGTTAATAAGATCTTAAGGAAAACGCGCGTAAAAGGGGATTCCTGTTCGATAATCATATTCCGAGCATGATTACACAGGTGTACCAATGACGAGTGTATACATGCCTACTTAGGTAGGTATAAAGATAATGATATGTTTTTTTATGGCATAAGCCGGTAAACGAGCCGACGGATCACTTGATGGTAAGCAATCGGCGTCGCCCATGGACACCTGGAACAGTAACACTGTTACAAGTGCGTTACCGGCCTTTTGGGGATTAGGAGTTTGAGGATCGTTAGGGATTCAGGGATTGGGACACTGGGGAAGGGGAGGGTTTCGGTAATTGGGCCTCTTGTAACCTCACTCACACGACGTGAAACAACGCAAGCGTTGTTTCACGTCGGTTTCTATTAGTCCATGGTATCACTCCAGTCAAGCCGGCTCACTCGTGCCGAAGCATGGCTCTCCCACACTATATGCAATTGACCAGTATAAACTGACTGTCGAATGTGCGGAAAGATTATACAAAGCCAGACCATAATAAACTGGTTATGTGTAGCTTTGTGTCGATATATTGAATTGAATCGAATCACTTCTAAACCGACTCCATTATAATATGGTAACTTTAATGAGACATTGACAGAATAAATGCATTATATTTTTTTAACATGGCAACACTATGTTCTTCCCCTCTTAGATTGTAGAACAGGGTTCAAATCAAATAAATCACTTCTTACCGGATTACCGTGTGCGGTAAGCGTATTTAAAAAAATCTTTGAATGCAGTTTTGTTTCTTTTTAAAAACAAAGTAATGTTTTCTTTGAGTAAAATTTTCTATCTACAGTATTAAGAGTATATATAAATGATTTTGACTTTGACTTTGACTTTGACTTTGATTGCCCCTTCACATGGCATTACAAACTTCCACCCTGTATAGTACCTTATTTTATACCTACTAAGTATTGGTTTTGTTTATGTATCATAAAATACCAATTTGTGTTCCTAATTATAAAGCATGGAATCTGGATTTATCTCAGGTGTATTTTTATACTGGCTGCCTCGTTGGCCGAGTGGTCGCAAGTGCGACTGTCGGGCAAGGGGTCTCGGTTTATATTCCCGGGTCGGGCAAAGTATTACTGGATAAATTCTCAGTAGTAGTACAGAGTCTGGAACTGTGCCCGGTATATGGCAATAGGCTCACCCCCTATTACATGGGAGATGGGACTCATAACATAAATAGTGAAAAGTGGGTGTTACATTGTAGAGTGTCATAATGTGCACGTCTGTTTACCCCTTCGGGGATAAAAGGCGTCATGTTATTTTAATTTATTTAGATAACTAAGTCAATCGATAATGAGTAATTAATCTATAATTATAAAAATATATCGTTAACCCTTTGCCTGGTCAAATCGTTATCATTAATGCTATGTTAGTAACTGTAAGTTGGTTTTCCCTGAACATAATATTAAGATAAAAAATATTCTATAAAACTGACACGTTGATCGAGTGGTCGCAAGTGTGACTGCCGGGCAAGGGGTCTCGGGTTCGATTACCGGGTCGGGCAAAGTATTAATGGGTTTTTTCAAAAAATCTCAGTAATAGCACGGAGTCTGGATTTGTGTCCGTTATATGGTAATAGGCTCACCCCCTATTACATGGGACTCATAACATAAATAGTGAAAAGTCGGTGTTACATTGTACAGTATCAGCAAGTGCCGTAATGTGCACCTCTGTCTACCTCTTCGGGGATAAAAGCCGTGATGTTATGTTATGTATGTATTCCAGCTAGCAATCATGATGATGATGAATAAGAATTCAGTCGAAGTAAATAACCACAATAATTCCACACTTCATGATACATCTTCCAGGAATGCTAACACCGAAATCCTTTGTTCCGATTATAGAAACCGAAGCCTAAATTCAAACACACAACTTAAAACCGATTTGATTTGAACCTTGTTCTACAATCTAAGAGGGGAATAACATAGTGTTGCCATGTTAAAAAAACATAATGCATTTAGTCTGTCAACGTCTCATCAAAGTTACCAATGAAGTTGGTTCAAAAGAAATTCGATTCAATTCAATACTGATCGCGTCCCCAGGGGTAAAAGTAGTCTGTGTTACACCAAAGTATAATCTGCCTCGGTTCCAAATTTCATCCCGGTCCCTTTAGCCAAACGTACTCATATTTATTTGTAAATATCGGTTCAAGCTAATTTTAACCATCGACCATACAGTTAAAATAAAAATAAAATAGAAATAAAAAAGCCTTATATTTCTTACGAGTGTCAGACTCATACTGACTAAAAATCACCCCGTTCCTTCTCCTGCGCTTTGAGCCGGAGCCCCGGTAACCCGTTAAGTTCTCAGCGACTCCGAATCGGAATCAGCCCTAGGTACTGTAGTGGGCCCCACCCGTGGTGGTCTGATGGCTCTTTGAGGCGCGCGCGGAACGCGACGCGCCGTACGCTTGGGTAAAGATTAGGTTTGACTTCAGATTTTGATGTAGTAGCTGGGTGAACGAGTTGCTATCTACTAAGAGTATAATATTATGCATTATGTATATACCTCATCGAAGTTTAAAAAATATGATATTATATGTATTATGTTATGTTACGGTCAAAACAAAAGATTTTCCTCAATTGGAAATCGGATCGTGGAAATTCCTATAACAATTATGTAACTCATTTTATAACTATGTGTAAGGAAAATACATTTTTTTTCTAGCAACACAACAGAAAAGTCGCAATAGGTTAAGTCTGTTTTATTATCAACTAACTTCTGCCAGCGGCTTCGCCCGCATTCCCGTGGAATAAAAAGTGGCCTATATATTATTCCAGACCGTAATCTACCCCTGTTCCAAATTTCATCTCGATCCCTTGAGCCGTTTTGCAGTAATAGAGTAACAAACACACACACATACGTACTCACAAACTTTCGTAGGAAAGTCTGTTACAGACCAATGCTGGGCATCCTATACATAATAAAGTATGCCATTATTTTCATGCTTTGCAGGAGTTTTAGACAAATTGGAGATAGCAGTTATAATGGTTCAGTTTTTGTGGTATAAGCAGGTAAACAAAGGTAAGGTTGACTGTTAGATAAGGTTGATTGTTAGAGAATGCCACTAGGCATTAAGTCCGCCTTTGTATACCTACAAGAAGTGTAAATAAAAAAAATAAAAAAATAAACAAGCAGACGGATCACCTGATGGTAGGCAATCGGCGTCGCCCATGGGCACTTGGAACACCAGAGGCGTTGTAAGTGCGTTACCGGCCTTTTGGGATTAGGAATTTGAGGATATCCTCACCATTCACACGACGAAACACATCGCAAGCGTTGTTTAAAGTCGGTCTTTTAGCCATTCGTGCCCAAGCATGGCTCTCCTACACTTAAAACTACTTTTACTTATATTATAATTTCCGTGAGACATGCTAAATTAATAACAATATTTTCGATTTACTCACGTAACTGTTTGTCGAAGAACTCGACTGATTTCAGGGCATACCTACAATGCTATATATTGTTTCAGTAGCATGATTACGGGCCTATACTATAGCTTGAAACTAGTCGAGATCTTCGAAAAACAGTTAAGTGAGTAAATCGAGAACATACTCTACAGTTTTATAAATAAAAATGTATGTATGAGCTAACCTTCTGTATTCCACTGTCATGTATAATGTTGTTTTCCTACGTATTCGTAGAAACAACCCTAAGTACGCCATTTTGAGCACAACACATTACATATGATATCAATTATTTTTAATTATGTATTACCTGCCACACCATTACAAGCAACGAGTTTTTATATTGGTCTTAGGCTACGCCATTGTGTGGGTATGCAGCAATATAAATTTTTGCAATGAGAGAGAAAGAAATAGAGACTAAGAGATCTTTTAGAGTCACTGTTCAGCAACTAGTTCTTAGTTTGATGTTCAGCTGAGGTTTAGTCGAAATATTTTTAGTGTGGGAGAGCCATGCTTCAGCACGAATAGGCCGGCTCGAACGAAGTGATACCACTGCCTCACAGAAAACTGACGTGAAACAACGCTTACGTTGTGTTTCTTCGTGCGAGTGAGGTTATCGAAGGCCTAATTACCCCCCCCCCCCCACTCCCCAATCTTCCCAATCGCTGAATTCCTAACAATCTTCAAATTCCTAATCCCCAAAAGGCCGGTATACGAATCCCATGTAACCTTTTGCCATATACCGGGCACATTTCCAGACTTCGTGCTACTACTGAGATTTTTTTTTAAAAACCCAGTTATACTGTTATTTATTAATTTTATATAGTTATTTCATTAATTTTATTTTGATTTGTATTCTTTGCATGTATTTACACTGTGTCTTATGTCTTATGTCTTATGTTTATATTCCTTTTCCTGTCGCAGGTCTACAGGAAGAAATCCCTTAAGGGATATGCAGTACCTATGTACCTCATGCTTATAATGTGTTGTCTCTTCTAATATTGTCTGTATGGTGTGGGTACATGAAATGATAAATAAATAAATAAAATAAATATACTTTGCCCGACCCGGGAATCGAACCCAAGACCTCTTGCCTGGCAGTCCCATTTGCGACTACGGGGCCAATGAGGCAGTCAGTATATCCATACCACTTAGTTATAAACTACTATAAGGGATACTTAGATAATTATTCAAATTAAAACGAAATCAGATTCCACGCTAAATAATTCAGAGGTTAAGGTTTAAAATATTATATAGATCTAATTAATTCTAAGTACCTAGCAGGTCAACCTATACTAATCTGTCAATAGATTTTCAACTTTCACCTTTTTGAAATAAGACTGAAAATATAAAAACGAAATTACATTAAGGGGCTTGGAATCCGAACATTACAATTTTGAACAAAACTAATGTTTTTGATATGAGTGGCACTTGCCAACATTTAATACTTTTCTTCGAACTGTCGAAAACGACAGCCTTCTATGAATTTTGTACGGGATTGTGTATTGTGACGTCACGTTTATTTAGTATACAGCACAGGTACTTATTTCATAAAAAAATTGCTGGAAAAATACTAAAATAAAGTTGGTCATAAAATCAATGAATGAAAGTATGATAATTTTTTAACATTTACTTGTGATCAGTCGAAATTATTTATTTTTTATTAAAGAAAGTACCTAATTGTTTAAAGTTATTTTGTTGTGTAAATAAATACAAGGCTATAGCGTTTATGTTGACTTGGTAGCAGACTAAATATTGATCATAGAATAGATATTGATCATTAATCCCTTTCAATGATGTTTAAAATGTGTTATTTATAGATATTTTATGTTAACATGAGTTACAAAGGTTTCAGTTGAGTTTGAAAGCGATTTGGGGCTGAAATATTTTCAGTACAATATATATTTCGTTAGTAGTCGACCTTAAGGCGTTGTCCTATTTGGCTAACCATCGTATGATTAAACGATGCGGTTTCGTCGTACGATGAGATTAAACACACATTTCTATATGTCCAAATTGAAGTTAACACATCATCGCGCAAGCACAGGGTTTAATATAGAATCGTTCAATCGTACGATGGTAAGCTACGTACTTCGGAGTCGCGGAGAACCTAACGGGTAACCGGGGCTCCTGCTCGACGTGCAGGAGAAGGAACGGGGTGGTTTTTAGTCAGTAAGAGTCTGACACGCCCTTCCGCCTCACCCAAGCGGGAGCAGTCATTAGATAATTTTCCCTCCTTAAAAAAAAAGCTACATACGACGACGCCATACGTCAACGAACTATTCTGTGGCAACATTGTCATAGGGCATGTCATTGTCATATCATAAAAAATATATAGAGATGCCCCTGTGAGAGTGTTAGGCTCTTACTGTTAATTCAATACTTTCATTCTAATGTAGACAATCTAGTTTCCTTATGGCATCGAGCATTTCTTTCCTTATTGAAACAAAGAGTTTTATTTTTTTTGTATCGAATCACTATTTTATGGATTGTCAGTATGCATATGTAAGCACCATGTTAGACTATTAGATATTTTTTTTGTTTTTTTAATTTAGTAGGTTTTGTAATTTGTATAATGCGTCAAGCGTGTCTTTGCATTGTTCTCACATATACGTACAATATTGGACTATGTATCAGAGACATTGTAGAATATAGTTTTTTTAAAAAGAGTAACGAATGGAGTTTCTAACTCGTTCTTCTCCATTCGAATCTACATTTTGAAATGAGTACCTAGCTTCACTGACGGACTGACTCACAGACTATTATTTATTTTGTATTTGTTGACATTTCAAAAGTACCAAATACGGTAGATGACAACTAGTCAAATTCAATACTTTTATCGAAACGTCAAAAACGATACAGAGTGCCAAGCACGAATAACTATCGCATTCGTAACGTAATAGTATCGAGCGCGTTCGGCGCTCTGATTGGCCGGCTCAAGTGAACCAACCAATCAGAGCGCTTAACGTGCTCGATACTGTTACTATACGAATGCGATAGTTATTCGTGCTTGGCCCTCTGTTCTATGAATTTTGTACGAAATACTAGCTTATGACGTCATCATATTTTCGCGTCAAACAGCACACTTATATCTGAAGAAAATGCAAGAATAAATCGAAAATTAAGTATATCGGCAAATCAGTGAATGAAAGTGTAACTATTTTTCAATATTTAATTGGATTGAAAAATCAAAATAATTTATTTTTGACCCAGGAAACTACCCAGTTATGGTTTAATTGAAATAAATGCTATGACTTTGACTGACTAAAAACCACCCCGTTCTAACTCCTGCTTGGAAACTCGCATTACCACAAGACTAGCGATATAGTTATATGTAAAATATTCACCAAAATATGTAGATTAGATTTGAATTTGAATTTAGTGTGAATAATTTTGTAGCTGAAAATTGGTTGTAAACCTATTTAGACATGTTAGTAATCTAGGGTCTAGACTCTACACCAAATTGTAATTAATTAATTAATCGTATAATACCCGAAACTAGTGTTTGAGGTTCTTAAATTGATTAGGTTGTAAACTAGTACAAACCACTCGATTATTTTGAGTTTCGTTTAAATAAAATTAAACAAGACTTTAGTTTCGTCTAAAAAAATAACACAAGAAGTTAACGTTACTTTAATAATACAAATTAAGTACGACTGTCGTCAAGGGGTCTCGGGTTCGATAGCTGGATCGGTCAAAGCTTTACTGGATTAAAAAAAAATCTCAATAGGAACACGGAGTCTGCAATTGTGTCCGGTATATGGCAATAGGCTCATTATTACATGGGACTCATAACATTATTAGTGAATCAAACCCGAAACCCCTTGCCTAGCAGTCGCACTTGCAACCACTCGGCCAACGAGGCAGTCACCTACAGATAGAATAGGGTAGATGCCTAATTTTTATTTTAATGTCCGTCTTGTAAATTATTTTAAATCATTAGACACGTATTTTGTATTTTCTTCCAGAAACGAACACTTTCGACGATATATTGATTTGAAATGTCGCGTGACGTCACTTCTATGTACATTTTATACGTAGAAATGACGTTTAAATTCCCACTCCTACCTTAATTCATTGATTTGATTGAATTACAAACTTTGATTCATTTTATTTACGTATTGTTTTATTATACGACAAAATAAAAAATACGTGTCTAATATTTTTTCATTACCTAACTTACGGACTAATTAGATTTTTAATTTTCACACTCCGTCATCATCCCAATTTTGGGGAAACCAGCACATTTTAATGGATTAGGTAATTTCTACTGTGTCACAACGTAAGCTAAGTGTACGTTTAATTTAAAATCACGTGCCATCAAATGTGTGAGTCAATCGAACTCATTTTAATTGATTCGATTTCTGAGTGAGTCACATTTCTACAGCTGATGTTGGGTAAGCAAAAGATGATGAAATTATTTATAGTTTCAGTGGCTGCATCGATGTTGGAATGGTTGTAAGTACGGCTGTTGAACTAGAGGTGTTGAGTTCGGTCAGGGTAGAAAATTGAAGTTGCTACGGTCCTTAAAAACTGAGGTCAAGATTTGGAATTAAGTATGGCGGTTGATGGCAATAGGTTCACTTCCTTTATTTAAAAAAATGTCATGGTGGCCCGGAGGTTTAAGACGCCCTCTTCTATGCATGAGAAACCTACCAACCGCTAGTACCAATGTGACTTTTTCCGAGTTACATGTACTTTCTAAGATTATTTAGACACCACTGACAAACGGTGAAGGAAAACATCGTTTGTAATTAAAAAAAATTATTTGTAATCACCAACCCGCATTGAGCAAGCGTGGTGATTAAAACTCAAACCATCTTCGTATGAGAAGAGGCTTTGCTCAGCAGTGGGCACTTATAGGTTGATAATGATCTGATGACCTTTATTTATTCATAGCTACTCCATTTGGTGCCAAAAATTTCACCTGCTCTTGCTAGCATCTACTGATCATATTGTGATCTCTTATTAATTCACTATCCAATAGAAATATAATTATTCAAATTGGACCAGTACTTCCGGAGATTAGCGAGTTCAAATAAACAAACTATTTAAGGTTATCACCGAGCAGAATAGAGCAACACAGGCCACCGGCGGACCGGAGTTCATGTTGCTCTATGCTGAGCAGAGGTGCACATTACGGCACTTAATGCCATTGTACAATGTAGCACCCACTTTTCATTCATAGGGAGTGAGCCTATTGATATATACCGGACACAATTCCAGACTCCGTGCTACTTGTGAGATTTTTTTAAAACTCAAAAACACTTTGTCAGTCCCGGGAATCGAACTCGAGACCCCTTGCCCGGCAGTAGCACTTGCGACCACTCGGCCAATGACGTAGTGAAAATAAAGAAAATAGTAAAATGAATGAATGTATGTGATTTATGTATACCAAAATACTTACGTGTATTACACAGGAAAACATACATATAAATATTACCTATGTATAACCCTTTGTTTATCATGATCCAGAGATCTAACCAGAAACTCAATGTGTGCGTACTTACAAATATTGAGCAACATTTATTTAATAGTAGAATAATAGGGTAAATGACTAATTTCCATTTGAATCTCCGCCTGGTAGATTATTTTAAACATTAGACAAATATTATTGAATTTCTTACAGAAACAAATACATTCAGCGAAACTTAAATTGATTTGACGTCACGTCACTTCTAGGGACGTTTTATACGTAGAAATGAAGTTTTAGCTCCCACCACAGAACATATAATTTATATGTTCTGTGGCTCCCACTCCTTAACTTTCATTCGTTTTATCTAAGTATTGTTTTCTTATACGACGAAATATAAAAATATGTGTCTAATGTATTGTAACTTTCGTGAGACATACTAAATAAATGATTATGTTTTCGGCTTACTCGGAATTGTGCCCGGTATATGGCAATAAGCTCACCCCCTATTACATGGGACTCATAACATAAATAGTGAAAAGTGGGTGTTACATTGTACAGTGGCATAATGTGCACCTCTGCCTACCCCTTCGGGGATAAAAGGCGTGATGTTATGTTATGTGAATATGAGCCTCTAGCATGGCTGGAAACTAGTCGAGTTCCTCGTCAAATTATTACGTGAGTAAGCCGAAAACATAATAATTTATATGTGTCTAATATTATTTTATTATCTAACAGATGGATTAATTTGATTTTTAATTTTCATACTCCGTCATCATCTCTATTGTCCAAGTAATTATTAGCTAGATATCGTTCAATTTCAAGTATTTCTTAGGGCTTGTACACAAAACTAAGATGCGACGTCGCATCGCAAAAATGTGCGAGCTCCCTCTACGCATCGCAAGAACTTGCGAATTGATTCGATCCCACATCAAAGTCTTCCCAAAATCTTCTTTGTTTCTTGTTTCTGTATCTCCTAAGCAATAACAGAAGTACACACTTATTTTTACGAGCCATGTCACGACCTAGTTTTCAATTTAAAATACATTTAGTACGACAGATGGAGAATGAATGGAAGACGCCATGTCGCACGAAATCGCAGCGCAGCAATTCGCATCGTAATTTTTTGCGTGGCGAATTCGCATCGCATGTGTAACTTGACAGCCCTTAACTTGACCTTACTATAATAATAATAATTTATCAATTTCAATAATGTAGGTGAATATTCTATCTGTTAAGTGTTGGGGGAGAAACCGATTGAAGGGTTTGAACTAAATATATTTCTAAGAAGTCCAAATTGGTAAAGTTATTTAAAGTCGCCTATTTATGTTTGTCAAGTGCCTCTTACATGTATGAGGTCAGATATTGTATGATTTGTTAGTAAAAGAAGGTAAGGGATAATTTATGTATCTAACACATTATTGCGACCGCCGGGTTCTCGATCTCGGGTCGGGCAAAGACTCGGTTTAAAAAAAAAACTCACTAGTAGCACCACAGATTTATTATTTTAATATTTCTGTGAGTAGCACGGAGCCTCGAATTGCGAAAATTGAAAAGTGAGTGCTACATTGTATAATGGCATTAAGTGATGTAATCTACACCTCTGACTATCCTTCGGGGATAACAGGCGAGATGTTATGTTAATTTATCTCTTATCCATATACTGTATCTAGGTGTCATGTGTATATGAACTTGTATGTTTGTAAACGCACCCACGACACAGGTGAAAATCTTAGTGTTACCACATTAAAAAATGAGAATGAGAAACACAAGTGAAGTCACACGCATAAGCTAGTCTTACATAAAATTTATGTACAAAGTAAGGGGAATTACAAATAAACGTCATAAATAAAGAGATAACGACTATAATAACTTATTTGTTTATAATATAAACATTATCCATGTAACGAATAATTAATTCATTAGTAAGATCTATCACGCGTCTGTATGTGTGATTTTATCTTGAAAACTGATGAGCAAGTATTGATTAGTTGTTAGATTTACATTGGACATTGTCGTTAAGTCTTAATATGTAGGTACTTCTATATTATAACTTTCGTGACACAAACTAAATTTAATTATTATGGTTTTGGCTTACTCTCGTAATTTTTTGACAGTAGCAGCGCGACTGTTACCTTGTCGCGAGTCGCCGAATGCTGTTCATAAATGTGAGCCTCTAGCATGGCTTGAAACTAGTCGAGTTCCGTATGTAAGCGAAAACATAATAATCAATGTAGTTACATTATATTATTTATATTATACAGTTACATTAAATTAATTATAATGTAATCAATACTTTTAAGTAAAACTCAATACTTCAATACTAAAAAGTTTATTCTAAAACAGATTCTTATAAGACACAACGTAATTCTCGTTTACATTGTGTTGTTTTGTTGTTGTTGTTTTGCCGCTGTTGTAACGGCCATTTGAGTGGAAATGAAATCTTTGAGCGGAAAACTTAGTAATCTATCACATTTGACAGATGACAGCGTCAACATGACAGCTAGTGCCAAGAGAAGATACAGCTTTGCGGCCAGTGGCTTTAGCCAAACGCCACTTTAGCGCTTGTCTACAGAGAGAAAAAACTAAATCTATGGGGATGACACTGACAAGTGCCAAAATTTACGTCAATCCCTTATAATTTGGTTTTCTATTCTACATGTAGACAAGCGCTAAGTGGTATTTGGCTACAGCTGCAGGAGGGCAGGTCACATAGTCGTGGTGAAGTCAAGAACTTTGATAACAATAGATACAAGTACAAGGCCACAGGCCACAGGCCACAGTCATGGTCCTACAACAAGAAATTGAATTAATCCTATGTTGAACTTAATAACTAGGTAACTATTACTGTTCTGTCAAAATAATTGGCAAACTTCAGAAAATTCGCAACATAAAGTTTTAATTTCCCAATTTGATTGATTACTTTATAAAAGTTTTATTTTTCCTACTTTCGGTCTAGATTATTCCAGATTAACTTCGAATATCTTAATTAATATTCTTCTTTACTATCTTTGTCGACTTCGGTATCTAGGATGACTACATAGTTTAGATTTAGATCATTAATTCTGCTTTTGTAAGATTACAAAAGCAGAATTAATAGAATTAATTAATAAAATTGTGCCCCATAATACCGACTTCTACTCCTACTCCTTCTCCGTTCCTGCAGTGAGACTATCGAACTCGCTCCCGCCGAACATTCGGGACGCCAAGTCTATCTCTATCTTTAAGAGACAAGTGAGAGAACATTATCTTTTCTCTTGAAATATAGATTTGTTTTTCTGTACCTATTTATTTATATATGTATTATAATTGTATTATATTAATTTGTTTTATTGTTAATTCTATTGGTTTCTTCAGTCTTATTACTTTTTTTTTATTAATTGATTTTTATCTTGTTTGTATAACACACTATGTGTCTCAGTGTTGTTATTTCTTTTCCTGCCACAGGCCCACAGGAGGAAATTCCAGTTGGAATATGTGGGGCCTATGTACTCTGTTTTTTATTATATATTGTCCTCTGTGTTGAATGTGTGTACATAAATTAATAAATAAATAAATAACTTAAATATATGTTTAAATTTTCTTAAAATTAAATTACGCGCTATTAATAATAATAATAATAATAAATAAGCTTTATTGTACACCAAGTAAGTAATTACACATATTCGGATATTATAAAGAATAAGGAGGGTACAAGGGCGGCCTTATCGCTAAAAGCGATATCTACCAGGCAACCTTTGGGTGTATGGAACGATGGTTAATTCAATAGGGTAGTCCAGGCATACATAAATATTAACCACTAGCAAAATAAATAAACAAACATATATATATATACTAAATTATATACACATACATGCATACCAAATATATATATATATATATATAAATAAATACATAACATAACCATAACAACCATATATATATACAATCTAAATAAGTATATAAAGGAGCTAATACGATTCATGACGTAGACAAATAATAATCTTTAACTTTAGCTTTAAAGGAAGCAAGTGACTGTGCTTGTCTCACCGACACTGGGAGTGCATTCCACAGGCGAACAGCTTGGATCGTAAAAGATTTATCATATGCCTTAGTAGAATGCTGAGTCATCCCAAGCCTCAACCTCTCCGACGCTCTCAGGGATCTTGAATGTGTGTCATGGTGGAACTTGAAACGTTCTTTAAGATATTTAGGGGTTACAGGATTATACAGTATACTGTAGAGTAAGGACAAGACATGCATATTCCGGCGAAGGCGGATTGGAAGCCACTTGAGTTTGTTGCGATATTCGGAAATATGGTCATATTTGCGTAAACCAAATATGAACCTAATACCGAAGTTTTGGAGCCGCTCAAGCTTATTTAGCTGTACTTCAGTAATGTCTAGATAGCTGGCATCGGCATAGTCAAGGATGGGCAGAAGAAGTGATTGAGCGAGCGCAATTTTGGTAGCAGTGGGAAGAAAGTTCGTAGTCTACGTAACGATTTCACCGAAGCAAACATCTTCCGACTGACCTCCCCCAGCTGGGGTCCCCAAGTAAAGTCCCGGTCTATAATAACACCCAAATCCTTCACTGAGTCGCTATACGTTAATGTAGTGCCATCGAATACAACCGGTGGGACCTGCGACCAAATTATTCTTGAGCTCAGTCGAGAGCTACCACAACAATGAGCTGGGTCTTCGAAGGGTTAACCCGTAGCCCATGAACCTTACTCCATTCCGAAATTCGCGCTAAATCTGTGTTGATCATTTTAACTGCTTCGGAGAATTCGTGAGGAGGTGCCTGTGAATAAATTTGCAAATCGTCAGCATACAAGTGGTTAGGATGATAGAAGGTCGTTGGAGATAGAATTTATGAAAATTGCGAAGAGTAAAGGAGAGAGAACGCCCCCTGCGGTACGCCAGCAGTCGTAGTAGACCAAGAAGAAAAGGAGTCTTCAATATGGATTCGCTGCCGGCGGCCACACAGGTAACTACGAAACCAATCAGTCACAGCCGGAGACATGTTAAGAGAGTTCAGTACTCCAGCAGTATATCGACGTCAACGGTGTTAAAGGCATTGCTGAAATCCAGCAACGCCAGGAGAGTAAGATTACCGTCTCAATGCCAGATCTAATGTCATCCGTAATGTTGACCAATGCTGTAGTGGTACTATGTCCCGGACGAAACCCGGACTGGAAAGGATTGAGAAGATTGTATTTGTTGAGGAAAACACTAAGTTGCTTGTGGATGAGGCGTTCAAGGACTTTTGATAGGAATGGTAAGATAGAAATGGGGCGATAGTCGGAGAAACTCCCAGGTTTGGGTTTTTTGGGTAGAGGAGTAATTTGTGCTTCCTTCCACAAAGAAGGAAACACAGAACTGGTCAGGGAATGGTTCAGGATGTGGCAGATGATTGGGAGGATCTCGTCCAGGACAGGGAGTATCATCTTACGACTGATACAATCACTACCAACTGCATTGGAGGCAATAGCAACAACTCTTCCTAACGTCACCAGCCGCGATCTGATCGAAGGTGAATGGAGAATAATCAGGAGTACGAAGAGAAGAAAGGTAGCTTAAAGTTTTAGATTGAAGGATTGATATTGGACGATGAAGAGAAGTGTTTATTTAGAGATTCGATATCAAGGTCTTTAGAGATAGCATCATGACGCGGTTTTCCGACGCCCATAGACTTAAGAAATTTCCAGACCTTAGCTGGATCTCCGTTTTCGACAGATTTGTGAATGTGGCGGCGTTGTGCATCTCTACACATCCTGTTGCTGCGATTGCGAATATCAATGTATCTCTCACGGTTCACAGGACTAGGCTGGCTTTTAAATTTGGTTTTCGCAGCAGCTTTTTTCCGAATCATGACCCTGATCTCCTCCGTCAACCATGGAGCCGGAACGTGCTTAATTTTAACCGGCCGCACAGGAGCATGGACATCGTACAACTCACTGACTTTGGTGTTGAAAATATTTAATTTGGCATCAATGTCTTCAGTGGCGAGAAGTCCAGACCAATCTATGTTGCGCGCATCCTCACGGAGCCTCTCAAGATCCATACCACCAAAATTACGCTGGAAAAGAGTTTTGGGTTTGGACTTAGGAGGACGGATTTTGTAGGAGAGGTATGTAAGGTCATGGTAGGAAAAATTACCAGCAGGACATTGTCCGTGCTTAGCAATGTGTTGTGTGGATGAGACGAGGATAAGGTCGAGAAGAGAAGGTGTACACAGGCCCACAGGAGGAAATTCCAGTTGGAATATGTGGGGCCTATGTACTCTGTTTTTTATTATATATTGTCCTCTGTGTTGAATGTGTGTACATAAATTAATAAATAACTTAAATATATGTTTAAATTTTCTTAAAATTAAATTACGCGCTATTATTTAACATGTTCGATTATTTTTGAGCTAGTGGCCCAAATTCACGAGCCGTATGTGCGACAGTCGATGCGACGAGTGCCGAAGGGCTATTTTTTGCCAATCACAGCAGCTGTCAAATATTGCACGTCCAATGATGTGACACTAGTTAATACCCTATTGGACGAAGAAAGGGTTGTTTACACTAGCGCCATCTGGAGTACAAAAATACGGTAGGCCCCATTCAATTTAGATTTCCAGAGAATTATCAATGAAGGATCTAGAATGTAGCGTACAAATAAAATAATACTACTATTTAAAACTGATCATGAAATAGAATAAAGATGCCTGTCCACAATATGTCCATGCATTTAATTACAAATCATAGTGAATGGGGTTCTTTGTGTCACGTGACCTACATGTTCTAGGTCTATTTAAATTATGAAGTCTATTCATTACTCCAAATTAATGTTTAATGGCTTTTAGAGGAATATGAACTTTATTACGTATATGTATGTATGTATTTAAATTGATTTCACAATAATATTTTGAGATAGAGAAGTTATGTGATACAAGCTTCAGTGAAAATTAAACTTTATTAGTTGGTGGTAAGTTTCAATCTACAAAGCATTGAGAAAAATGCTTGTAATTTGTGTTGTATATCGCGGCAATTAAGTTCGTTTTCTATTAACACTTTATACTAAACTATATGTTATCTTGTAGCTGTCACGTGCTTCGTTTTATAGTAGACATTATTATCATATCATATTGCTGACTGAACATAGGTCTCCCCCAGGGACTTCCATATGGGCCTGCATTCAGCAGCTTCTGTGATCTTTTTTATTATGGGATAAGCCGATAAACGAGCAGACGGATCACCTGATGGTAACGAACAAACGACCTCGCCCATGGTCACCCGAATCACCAGAGGCGTTAAAAGTGCGTTACTGGCCTTTGAGGATTAGGAATTTAAGGATTATTGCCTTCGGTAACCTCACTCACACGACGGAACACAGCGCAATTGGTTTCACGTCAGTTTTCTGTGAGGCCGTGGTATCACTCCGGTCGAGTAGGCCCGGTCGTGACGAAGCATGTGCAAGGGTGTCCATTGTCAGAGCTTATTGCTTACCATGTTCAGGTGATCCGTCTGCTCGTTTACCAACCTATCCTATAAGAAAAGACCAAATAACAGGTACTTGAACTGCACTAATAAGTATGCGGCCACGATCGCAGTAAATTAATTAGATTATGTAGAAAATTAATTTTCCTCATACATACTGTTTAAGTTAACTTTACATGCTGAGAATACCATAACGGAATTATATTCCAATTTAACATTCACTTTTCATATGCACGGCTCTTGGCGGCACGGCTAGTGCGGTCCCGGTGGCTGGGCAACCTGGCCACGCAACGAGTAGCGGGTTCGATTCCCACAAGCAATTCTTTATATGATCCACAAATTATTGTTCCGGGTCTGGGTGTCATGTGTATGTGAACTTATATGTTTGTAAACGCACCAACGACACAGGAGAAAATCTTAGTCCTCACCAAGATTATTTAGACGCCACTGACATAATATGGAGATAGATAACACCGTGAGAAGACCTATACTCGGAATTTTAATTCGATTCCAGATTTGACAATTTCAGTGTTGCAACGTTATGACAAGTACTAAATAGTGACGTTGCGAAATTATTCGATATGGAAATGCAATATTTCTGGATCGATTCTTCTCGTTTATAATTTTACTCTTGTAAACTAAATATATCAGTAAATTAAATATTTCTGAACCGATAATTTAGTTTTGACGATAAATTAACGATCTGAGACTTTTCTTTTATAATTGTGTGTGAAATAAATAAAAAAAATGTAATCATGAAGTAATATGACAAATAAAACATATAGATGTATCATGGTAATAAGTTATTTTATAAATTGTCGCCGTCATCGCTATCGCTATCCTGTCACTTTCTGTAACATTTATTATAAAACACACATACCGACTGTTTATCGATTTTTGTGTGCATCACTACACTATTATATGTGGCATCATTATTTCACAAAATGACAGTAGCTATTGTCAAATCTGGAATCTAATTAAAATTCTGACTATAGGCCTAAATATTATCGGAATTCAATTGAATTATAGGTAAGTTTGAAATTGCCAAACCGCTTCTCACACATGTTTTTATTTTATCTAGAATTTAAAAGGGACGGGCCTCTAAGTTTATTATTTCATTTTATCTCTTAAAAAAAAAACATTGCCCCTCTCTAAGATTTTCTCCTGTGTCATGGGTGCTTTTACAAACATACAAGTTTACATACATATGAAACCTGTGTATCATATGTATGTAAACTTCGACACAAAATGCATACGGCCATAATATCATTTAGACCATAGTAAGACCGCAATCATAATCGATTGATTACAAAGAAATCATTGAGACACGTTCCCAATAAGAGACTAAACATATGCGCTTGCGCATTTAGGGGTCAAATTGATAACGCAATGATTGCACTACTTAAGATTGATTATTATATTTTATGCGTTAAAATCTCGTGTGGGGCAAAGATTAATTTGACGTTTCGATTTAAGGAATTCTTAGTATTGACACGACGTCTTGAATAGTCGCATGCGCATCAAAATACCAAGTTAACATCCAGTTACAGTATTAAAAAAATATGATCTTCTAATTTGTGACCCCAGATAAAATGTAAAAAAGACGTATTTTGATACAGAGTTCAAAAAAAAATGTTGTTTCTTTTGCCCTCAGATACGGGATTAAACTTCGTTCTCCAAAAGTATCAAGGTCATCATCAATCACTACATATTCCATTTTTGTTTGTATATATGTTAAAGTCAAAGTCAAAGTATTTATTTCAATTAAACCATAATTTGGTACTTTAGAAACGTCAACAAATACAAAATAAATAATAGTCTGTCAGTCAGTCCGTCAGTGAAGCTAGGTGAAGCTAGGTGCTCATTCCAAAATGTAATCCTATTGGATAGTCTATTCATCGAGGAAGACTATAAAACATAATACTACGCACAGGAGCTAAGCAGCGAGTAAAACCGCGCAGAAGTATATTTTGTACGATCAGTCAGATCAGAATTGGTGACCTTTTGCTCGGCAGACGCACTTATGCCGTCGTGCCCAGCGAGGCTCAAAGAAGTCCTGTCCTGACATGTGTCTCTTGGGATGTGCTGTAACACTTAACAGGCGTTGCACCGTGGGTGCTCCGGAGCAGATCGCTTCTAGAGGACCCGTTGCCCTTACAGTGCTCATGGTGGCCACCGGGGCGGTTTAAGTGAGGTACGAATCCCACACTTCCTAGCTTTCTTCCCCTAAAAGCTAGGCGCCTATTGAAGGATTCCCATTTTTTCTATTGAAGGTAAAAAAGGCGCACTTATGTCAGAAATAAAAATTCTAATAACATAATATTAAAAACTAGTTGGTATAATTTCTCTCATTACGCCTACAACAATAATAATTGCAAGAATTTAGTATGCTACTATTTGCCATGAAGATTTTGTCAGGCGTAAAACATAACAGAGAGGTTTATTTAGCAGATCTTTCGGTTATGATTACATATAAAATACTAAAATATTATAACATAAATATTATTATATTTTACTAAGTAGCAACAACTAACTCGATGAATGTCGAGGGCAGCAAAGGAGACACAGATATCTACAAAATCACAGGTATAAAATCAATCAGTGGTCGTTTTGAAAGTTGTGAATCGATTAACATTTTTCTATGAAGCACAATCTTTTTCGTCTAAAATAACTTTGAAGGGAAAAGAGACATCTGATTGGTATCCAAGCACCTCGGAAAATTTGACTAAAAACTAACTGAACGCCATAGCCACTCTCAAGCCACTCCTCAAAGACGGGAGGTACCGCTGCAATGACAGCGAGTCCAAGCTCTCCCACACTTAGCACTCACATTGAAAAGGTTTAACAAACTGTTTCTTGCCAAAGTCTAAGTGTATCGAAAATGCTGACTGCACGTTTGGTGCGGTGGCTGAGTAACCGGCTGCCGTGTTGTTTCGGTTCTGGGTGTCATGTGTATGTAAACTTGTATCTTTGTAAACGCACCCACGACACAGGAGAAAATCCTAGTGGGGGGCAATGTTTAAAAAAAGTACCTACTACTAGAGAAACACAAGCGAAGTCACATGCAGATACTAGTATGACAACGTTCAACGTTAAAAAAATGCCCCCTTAGTAATAAAGAAAGAAAGAAAGAAAAACTTCATTTCACATGCTAAAACAGGTGAAACATACAGATTTTACACATAAGTTTATATATATCTACTAATGTCACAAGTCTGCGATGAAATAGGACCAGTTCAGCATGTGCAAGACAGGGCCTCGCGCTGGTATTCTACTGGCCCCTTAAGTGACTCGCGGACGAACAAATCACCAATCAGACAAAGATAAGCATAATACAATACCCACTGGGAACCCTTACGTTCGTAGTACTATACACATCGTATCATCATCATATCAACAGCCTATAAGTGCCCACTGCTGACCAAAGGCCTCTTTTGGAATGCAAAAGGTTGATTATTAATCACCACGCTTACTCAATGCGATTTGAAACTTTTAATTAGAAATTATAAGCCTAGGTTTCCTCACGATATTTTGTTGTTTGTCAATCGTGTCTAAATAATCTTAGAACAGGTACTTGGAAAAAGTCGTATTGGTACTTACCATAGATACTTACCATATGAATGGGGCCGCCCTAGACGGTCATATAGTGACCAGATTGGCGATATATTAAAGAAGGGCCAAATTAAAAGTACCCTTAACCGACGAGCATGCATGAAAAGATTGATGACTGTTAATGAAGCGAAAGAGATGTAAGAATCGTAGTAATTGGCGTTCCTTAGTCTCTGCCTACCCCCATGGGACACAGGCGTGAAGTTATGTATGTATAATAATTTAATATTTCTATGGTACTTACTGTTAGTAGGTTTCGAACTCGTACCCTCGTATGAGAAGCGGGCGTCTTAAACTTCCGGGCCACCACGACGTTACCATAAAACAAATGTTACTTATGTGGTAAATCTCACAGAATATATATATATCAGAAAAAAATGGGACAAGGTTTAAAAAAGACAAACAAATGTTGTACACACGACCACACATCAATGTATACAAAACCAGTTTATCCTGATGTCGCGTCGCATCATCTTTCCGCACATTTAACGTTCAGTTTATACTGGTTAAGTAAAGCTCGATGTGTAGCCGTGTGTACCGTGTACAAAATATTTATTTGTGCTAATTAAAATTTATTATTACAATAATAATTATAATAAGTTTAGTAAAGTTAATTTAATTTGTAATATAATGAACCGCAGCTCGCTTGCTCCAGCGTTGGTTTGGTACTTTTTTTATCAAAAAGTCACATTGGTAATGAATCCAAGAATTTTGTTTAAAAAACATTGAATATAGTATTTACTTACTTCAAAGCTTATATTACTTGTTTATAATAATATAATCTTTATATATATATATAATTCTGCTGTGCGTGTGTATGTCATTGAACTCCTCCTAAACGGCTTGACCGATTTAAATATTTTTTCCGTACGTGTTTGATTTGAGTGGCACCCTGAATGGTTTAGAACTTCACAAATCAGTCCAGCAGATGGCGCTACAGTCGGTGTCTAGGTTAGTTATCCTAAACGGCTGAACTAATTTTAATGAATTTTTGTTTATATATTCAAGTGGATATGCAGGACAACGTCTGTTGGGCCCGCTAGTATAATATAATATCCTCTAATAAAATCGTAGGAAAGTGAAAACTGTACATTACAATTTTTTAAAAGAATGCTTGGGATGTCGAAGCCAATAATTTGGTTTATAGAATTTTTGTATGTTTGCCTGTATTACTGTTTGTCTGGGTTTACTTCCAATTTTGCATGAATAATACTAACAAGTCGTACATATTTATAGGATTATAGGCTACATATTATCATCTATGGGAGAGGAGCTGTTAATCGCTATTCCACGCGGACGAAGTCGCAGACACAGCTAGTTGCCACTAAGGCTTAATTTACATCACAGTAGAATAGAATGAAAGCTACTTTTTGCAACGAATTCTAGAAAGAAAAAAAACATGTTTCACGCTAAAGAACAAGTAACATGTCCAGATGTCTCATTTCTATTAGTAGGAACTGATGGATACATGTTCATGTCCCAAGTCTACCGTGAAATGGAACCAGTTTAACATGTCCAAGACAGAGCCTTGCGCTGGTATTCTAGTGAACCCTTCAGTGAATCGCGAACGAACATAATTAACTTTATATCAACTGCATAATTCCACGGAAGACGCTAGTTATGTTTCGTTTCGGCGGTCGAGATTTTGATGAAAAAATATTTATTTATTAATTACAAGTTTATTATATTAATTATAGTACGAGAGATGACGACCAAAACCATGTCTCATAGCAATACGGCAAAAACCCTATAAAATCGTTAGATTGTATGATTCTGAACCCGACTAGGTGTGTAGTAACGGTCGAAAGTGTAGCAACTGCGTGGGAGGCCATTTCTGTTGTGTCAAAAATATCTGAGTATCGAAAAGTTGTCTGATAGAGAAGGTGCTACACTTATTTTGTCTGATATAAATTTTTTGCACATATGGACAACTTATTTTATCATGTCCAACAATTTTTAGACATATTGCCATGATACCGATCGGTAAAATTTGTTAACATTTTCAAAACGGTCTCAAAATTGTTTTGTTCGCATCAAATAACCAAATTTTACTAATAAAAAAGGTTTTCAGACGTATTGCTATGAGAATTTTTTTTTGTTTGGTGTTTTTGTGGTCAGATTAAACGCTACGCGGAAAATATCTGATATTGGTATTTTCGAGTTCAGGATAATCGTATCTATCGATTTGAGGTGGTTTTGGCCGTATTGCTATGAGACAAAAATTTTGGTCGTCATCTCTCGTACTATTAGTCAATACAGGGTGTTATTTAGCGGGTGATCGCGAATAGACTGGCTATATAAAGTCATTGTACAATACAATTGTAAATTGATTATGCTTAGTTGCATAAAGCCCTAGCAACTATATCATCGAAAGGGATCGAAACGGCAGGTTAAGATGAGTTAATTGGTCGATCCAATTTTTGGGCTCGTATTTGATTTGTGTTGATTTAATGATTTGATTAGTGTTCATTGGAGCCGGCCAATTAGAGCGCCGATCGCGGTCTCCTTTCGATCTTGTTACTATTAGCCCTTTGGATAATGTGTAGGAAGTTGACGGGATTCATCAACGACGGGGCGTGCTTCCAAGGACCGGACCGGACCGGTCAGTTTATTCATGAATGAGCACAAAATTAGCACTTTCTATGGTTTCCTTCAGTCAGGCAGGCATTGATTGAAGACCAAACAGTCAGTGAACGACAAGCGAATTGTATTTTCTTCAGAAAAGTTTCAGTTTGTTAGCACACGCACCGGAACTTAAGCAGATATATAATAAGATTCAAATTTTCAAAATAGTTTAAATAATGACAGGAAGTCGATTTGGATAGGAAGATTGTAGTGTGTGACACCTCGCTCTATAAGTACCTAAGTAGTGTAAGTTAGTTGTTAAGACATTCAATTAAAGTTATTCGTTAAAACGGCACGTCTTCCTCATTGCTCCACATTGCAGATAAATCAGGATTAATTGGATGTTTATACAAATATCATCTCTAGTTATTGGGACTGATATCCTTATTATTATGAAATTCAACAATAAACTGCCTACACATTCAGTAAAAACAATGTTTTCTGCCATAAACAATAACAATACCTACGATTTCACTGTACACTGGGCAGAATATAAACAACGTGTGGGACGCAATGTGTCAAATTATGATTGATTAGGCCTATCGAAGCTTGACGTCATTTGGCCTTTGGCCTTCAAAGGCCTAATTCAATTAAGATACTTTGCAAGCTTCATTAATAATACGTAGCGATGTCAAGTTGACATAACAGTATTTTTGGGATCAGAACGTCTAGACTATTACCCAACTGGTGGTGGGAAAAAATAGGAGGACGAGTAATTTTGCATACTTATACCTAACTTTTTCTTCAAATTCAGTCAATGGATAGTAACAAAATTATACATTTAATTCTCGTCAGTGATCCTTTCGAACGAGTTTTTTGGCAAACGACTCGGAGATCGCAGTCCAAGAAAATTGAGGTAATCGTACTCTATAGCCGCGTATAGTCAACGACGTAGTTTCACTAGCGTCGCATCAATCAAGTTTGTTGACTATACTCATAGTGAAAAGGTTCCACTTCGCACTTCGTACTTGCAACTCGCCGTTGGCGTGCTGTCTGTGAGATTACGACTCGCGGACGACGCACCGTAAGCGCGCTGCTGGCTCGCGGTAGGCTTCGAAACAACGCCGTGCCGGAGCCGTGCTCATTAAATGTGTTTTGACCTTTTATTTACTTATTAACATTTAATTAAAACATATTTAATTAACTGCCTATATAATAGACTGCCTCGTTGGTCGAGTGGTCGCAAGTGCGACTGCCGGGCAATGGGTCTCGGGTTCGATTCCCGGGTCGGGCAAAATAGTATAGGGTTTTTGAAAAAAATCTCAGTAGTAGCACGGAGTCTGGAATTGTGCCCAGTATATGGCAATAGGCTCACCCTCTATTATAAATAGTAAAAAGTGGATATTACATTGTACAGTGGCGATACGTACCGTAATGTGCACCTCTGCCTACCCCTTTGGGGATAAAAGGCGTGATGATGTTGTGTTATATTTAATTAACCCCAACCCCATGTACCTACTGGTACTAAACTCATTACACGGTGAGATACATATTTGGAACTTCCTCGTGTATAAATAGAATAATAATGTAATTGGCAACGGCACTGCCTGGTCCTTTGAGGAACAAAAGGGAATATAGGTACTATTTATGTAACGTCAGTATTAATTATTTAACAAAATAATGTATAATCATGGGTTTTTGAGTTGATGTGTGTTTTATAAGCGTGCTACCTACACATTTTGGTAACGATGGTTTTAATACGGTGATTATATACGTATCTTTTTTTTGTTGAGGGGGGAGCGAGCTATCGTTGCTCGCCGTCCGCAGACCCGCACTTACACTTACTTATTTTATCTTATACTATATATTTATAAAGCTGAAGAGGTTGTTTGTTTGATCGCGCTCATCTCAGGAAGTACTAGTCCGGTTTGAATAGTTCTTTTTATGCAATTATAATATAATACATAGCTTCTTATCGGTTTCTTCCACTCAGCTCCTATTGACCGTAGCGTCATGTTTTTAACATATAGCATCGATAAATGAACTGTACGGAGAAAATCTAAACATTGATCACCACGCTTGCTCAATGCGGGATGGCGATTTCAAACTTATAATCAGAAATTATAAGCCCAGGTTTCCTCACGATGTTTTCCTTCCTCGTTTGTCAGTGGTGTCCAATTCCTTCTGTCGCCATGGTTTGCCTATCGTCTCCTCTTCCTTCTCTTAAGTCATCAGCCCATCTTCTTTTCGGTTTACTTACTTTTCTTTTACCTGTGGGCCCTTTAATTTAAACAGGATAATTTAACATTAAAAATTTAATTCGACTACTAATAAGTTCCATGAAATAAATAATGTTATCCAACTCTAGGCATTATTCGTTTTAATAGGTAGGTGTTCAACAAAAGAAATAATATTAGAATTTAATAATAAATTACAGTCCAGACCATTCTTGAATAGTTTTTTTTTAATATCCAGCGGAATGACAATCATAAAAATAGTACGTAGTCGCATCTGCTAACGATGATATGGACGCGAAAATTAAAACCATTTGAACAAATTAAAAAAATGAAACGAAAAATGGATCTGTGATTGAAAAATGATTTGAAACGTTTTGTTGCCAAACGGCCGGAGATAAAATTCGAATTATCACAGACTAGTTTTAGCCAGCGGCTTTGCCCTTGGTCCCAAGATAGAAAAATAGATTTATTAGATATGTGTAATTATTATTATATATGTTTACCAATCATGGGACCACAGGAGGAAGTCGAATTCCTCGTCAAATTTATTGTCTTACAAAATTTATGATAGATATAACCTATATCTATTCTATATCTTCTATACATATTGTAATAAACCAGTAGAAGTGTACATTCTGTACATAGAAAATATTATAAAAATGAACAGTAGATTCTGGGGTTTTTTTAAGGGTGAAAAATCATTCAATGACGTCTCCTGCCTGGGTGAGGCGAGAAGGAGTTTTAGACTCTTACTGACTAAAAACCACCCCGTTCCTACACCTGCACTTCGAGCCGGAGCCCCGACAACCCGTTAAGTCTTCCGCGGCTCCATATCGGCATCAGCCCTATTGGGCCCCATCTGTGATGGGCTGATGGCTCCTTGAGTCTGGGTCTGGTTCTGGTAGGACGGCGAGTTACCCATGTTCGACGTCCGCAGGCCCGTGCTTACGGTGGCTGGAGATCTCGAAATCCCCGACGCCCGGAGTGTCTCTCGCGACGGCTGGAGCGTGAGGAGGTTCGAACCCTCACGCGCCCCACCTCCTCCTTAGCTAGCAGACGGCTTTGCAGAAGAAGGAGACAGCATCCAAGTTTTCCTCGCTCCGTACCATGCTCTGAACCAGAACCGGACGCGAGAGGTCGCCGTCGCCGATCACATCCCTGAGGACACGGCGGTGCTCAGCCCACGCAGGGAGGGTAGGTTATGGTCTGGAGTAACACATGGACTACTTTTTACCCCCGGGAACGCGGGCGAAGCCACTAGCAGAAGCTAGTGAATAATGTAAATAGGTAATCTTAATGTAATTTAGATAATTAGACTCTTATTTCATGCCTGATTAGGTACTTATTCGCTGAATAGGCTTTTAAAATACTTACGTTTGCTTTTTAAATTAATTTATGTATTTACAGAGTACTTAAAACAATAATGCCTTTTATATAAAATACTTATTAATAATTCAATTCATTGAAAATTTCTTTGTAAGAAATTGAAACTGTGTAAACAAAAGTGCTAAAAGCAGTAATTAGGGTGGCTGATTTTTCAGAAAATTATTAGACACTAGCTGCTTTCAGCCAGCGGCGTCGCCCGCGTTCCCATATTTTGAATAATTCTTTTTGTGTTGGATAGTGTATAATAATAAGCCGAAAACATAATAATTAATTAAGTATGTCTCACGAAAGTTATAATATAAAAAATATAATGAAATACTTTAAAAAATAAAACAAGATAATAATTTATAAAATATCCAGCAAAGCTCGACTTGCTGTAATGCAGTGTGTATTGACACCAACGCTTATATATGGTAGTGAATCATTGGTATGGCAGAAGAAGCAAGAAAGCAGGATTAATGCGGTGGAAATAAGAGCCCTGAGAAGTATGTGTCGAGTAAAATTGAGTGATCCAGTGAAAATAATGTTATTATATAATATACAGAGCGTTTTGCATTTAATGGGCGATATATGTGTGGTCCAGATATGACTCCGCGGACCCCCATACATATACTCGCGGACCCCCAGGGGTCCGCAGACTACAGGTTGGGAAACGGACCCTAGACGGACATATACTGACGAGATTGGCGATATATTAAAGAAGGGCCAAAATAAAAGTACCCTTAAACGACGACCATGCATGAAAATATTGATGACTGTTGATGAAGCGAAAGAGGTATGTAGTAATCGTAGCAATTGGCGTCCCATAGTCTCTGCCTACTCCTATGAAAGACAGCGAGACAGTTATGTATGTATGTATTATAACAAGAAAAAAAAACGTCAAAAGAGGCAATCTTTTTTTTATTATGTTACGAAATAAACAAAGGAATTATCTACTGGCCTTTACCAAGTTGTTGTTGCAAAAAAAGTTAAATTATTTTGAACTTTGACTGTATTTAATTAGATACGATTTTGTAATGGAAAGCTAATTTTGATCACAGTTCTGTTTGGTTGGATAATTATGTGGCATTTTGAGCGATAGTCTAGTCTAAGATAACTGGTTTAAAAGATTGTGGAGTAAATAATGATGGGTATTTGGCAATGATCATCTACCGCCCGTGATCCCCTAACATACCACTGAACCAAAAGCCTTATACATACCAAGGTTTGCAAAAATCTGCAAGCATTTTTATAATAGGTACCTGTCATGAGACATACAGAATTAACTAAACATATGTTAGTTATAACAATAGTTTACTCACGTAAATATTCTGAGTCTGTATTTCCTGAAGGATATAACCCGGGTGTCTTCAAGGCCCGAGTGAATAAGTTGCTTATGGGACGTGTGACGTGTTCTATCGTAGACCGCATCATCGCTTACCACCAGGGGAGATAGTAGTCATATTAAAAAGTATATACTGAGCCAAAAAATATATATATATAAAAGCTCTACTAGTTTCGAGTCACAGAGGGGCTCTTCGGTGCGGGCGTGGCTATATCGCGCAACCTACCTGCTAGTAGAGCTTTTCTCAGTAGGTATATTTACGTGAGTGCTCTATTTCAAGTCCAGACGTGAAACAAAAATTGTTACCTACTGCACGATTGGCGCGGTGGCTGGGCTATTGGCTGCCGCGCACTGTGTCGCGGGTTCGATTCCCGCACGGGACAACTTTTTGTGTGATCCATAGATTGTTGTTCTGGGTCTGGGTGTCATGTGAACTTGTATGTTTGTAAACGACCTCACGACATAGGACAAAATCATAGTGCGGGGCAACGTTATTGTTAAAAAATATGAGTGATTTTTTTTAATAAGCACAATCATACTTACAATGACTGACATAATGCTTGATAGCATTTTGTACCAGTCAACCGTAATTTTCGCATGAAATAACTCTTTGATGGATCCCCAAATAAAATTATTGTTCGAAATAAAGGTGTGATAAATAGATTGTTATCTACAAACCTACATTTATACAGAAATTTGCTTGCGAAAGCAGTCACAATCACGATATGACGTAACATCACGCCTTTTATCCCCGAACAGAGGTGCACATTAAGGCACTTAATGCTACTGTACAATGTAACACCCACTTTTCACTATTTATGTTACGAGTCCCATGTAATAGGGGGTGAGGTTATTGCCATACACCGGGCACATTTTCAGACTTCGTGCTACTACTAAAATATTTTTTAAAACCCTTTAATAATTTGCCCGACCCAGGAATCGAACCCGAGACCCCTTGCCCGACAGTCGCACTTGCAACCAATCGGCAAACGAGCATCACTATTACTTAAGACGAAACTGTAGATACTGTTAATTGGTAAAATATTTGTACTGTATTGCAAATTACCTTTGACTACGTATGTAGGTATAGGTATTTCTCAAAAAGTAGCCTTCGTTCTTCTTGGTCCAACCCAACGTTTATAAAACACTAAAATATTTGCAAAAAAGGTTGATTGAGTAGATAGACAATAAACAACTTACTTTTACATTTATCGTGTTAGTTAGAATTATTGGCTTTTCTACATTTCATTAAGTGTGGGAGACCCATGCTTCGACACGAATGGGCCGGCTCGACCGGAGTTATACCACGGCCTCCACGGCTATGACTATATTCACATGTTTTTTATAGGGTAATTTATAGACAAACGATTACCCGGATCACCTGAAGGTAAGCGATCTTCGCCGCACACGGATACCCACGTAACCGGAGGAGTGACAATCGCATTTATTTATTTTTTTCATTCGGGCTTCATTGAATTTAAAATTGTTAATATTAAGTCATCAGTCAGTTAATCATTTAAGTATATATATTTAGGTACTTATTATAATATAAAATCACGCCTTTTTTCTCAGAAGTGGTAGGCAGAAGTGCGCATTGTGGCACTTTAACACCCACTTTTCACTATTCATGTCATGTCTCCTAGGTAATAGGGGTTGAGCCTAATGACATATACCGGGCACAATTCCAGACTCCGTCATACTACTGTGATTTTAAAAAAGAGACCCAGTAATACTTTCCCCAACGCGGGAATCGAACCTGAGAGCCTTTGCCCGGCAGTCGCACATGCGACCGCTCGGCCAACGAGGCAGACTTATTATGTATTAGCATTTTCCCATTACAATCAAAACCGATGAAGAGATTTGTTCCGATAGTACCTACCTACGGCATATGTTATGGAGAGCTTTATTTATTTCCCACTCTAGACGGATCGCCAGTCTGTTATCGTCGGCTGAATGATACGGTTGCCTTCGTCTGGCGCGTTTAAAAAGTTGGCGGGCTGGAAAGTGTGAAAATATTTTTTAATCTGTGGTTTTTTGTGACATTATAAAATTGATTGATGGCATTGAATTTGCAAATTTGTTTTTGTTTTTATTAAGTGATTTTTTCTTGTTTCTGTGTTGTTCCTGAGTTTTGGAAATTTGGTAAGTAAGTTATGGTAATATCAGTAATAATGTATCAGGTTCTGTACAGTTGTTATTAAAAAAAAACGGTATTTACTCTCGTAAGCAGACACTTAAATCGTTTTATTGGACTTTTTAACAAAGGTATATTTTTGCTTAATATTTTTATTAATAGTATTAATTAAAATACTACTCATTTACAACATATTAATTAATTTTACACAAGTCATTATTATTATCAGCACGTTAATTATATGACACTGTATGAAAATTAAAAATTTAATTAGTCCGTCAGTTAGGCAATGAAAAAATATTAGACACATATTTTTTTTTTTTTTCGTATAAGGAAACAATACTTAGATAAAACGGAGTTAAATTTAGGAGTGGGAGGTCGTTAGAATGAAAGAATAAAGACGAAGAAAGAAAAAGTACTTATTCGACAGTCGGCACGCTTACAGATACAAAAATAATACAAAATTAAAATGAGGAATGAACAAATAAATACAGATAGATACTTTTATAGGGTGACTTGTAACTCGACGTATTCCTCTCGGGAGATGATAATACAACTGATTTCCTACAAAATTTGCCCTGAGGTCTCTGGTCCGAAAGTGGCTAGTTTCTGAGATGTTCAACATCTTCGGGTTGGGTGAAAAATTAAGATCGAACTACAAAAACATCAATAACTAAAAAACACTCGTTTGATTTAAGTGATTTTAGTTCTAATTGGTTTTCAATAGGTACACCAATAAACATTTACTAATACTGACAGAAAGAAATATCATTCGTTTCAAAATAGCAAGTCAATTAGTATCAAATTTTGTTTAGTGTCACTAATTTGGTCAATAGATAAGATATTACACTAAGAGTACAAACAATTCCCATAAAAAAAAAATTAAAAAAATTAGAAAAATTTCCTTGGTTTATTAACTACCCAAAAACATTAATTTAATTATAAAACTCTCAAAATTGAATCAATAACTTGAAGACAAGTAAAGTGTGAAAGTGTAAAGCGAGAGACCTCAGGCATTTTGTTTCCTACAAAATTAGGCCTGAGGTCACCTCCCGAAAGAAATACGTCGAGTTACATTGCAAGTCATCCTGTATAGGTAATAAAGAACAATAATGATAAACTAAAAAACAAGAGAGTATAACAAAAAAAGTGACAATATAATAATAACAATAAATTAAATATTATTAAAACAAAACAAGATATAAATTACATTGTAATAAACGCGTGCTCTTGCCAAAAGGGCCTCTGTCTCAGCATTAAGTTGAGCCTACATGCCCAACGCTGATTTTGAGATGGCAACCTGTCGGTAGCGGACTGTCACGCTACCCTATAAAATGTAGCAAATAGTGACGTCACACGACATTTCAAATCAGTATATCGTCGTAAGTATTTAATGTTGTACAATCAGAAAAAATACATGTAATGTTTTAAAATAATCTACTAGACGGACATTAAAATACAATTTAGAATACCTACTACCGTATTCGGCGTATCTAACAAATTTAATGTAAGTAGCCACAGAATTATTAAAAAAGTAGAAATATTAAAAAACGTGTTTATTAGGTATATCTGTGTTAGTAGCTAATATAAGTTATCGCGGCTAAATCCCGCGAAATCTTTGGTTGCCACCCGCTTTGATACGAGTTCATTTCGACTCATTTTTAATATGTATCTATGTCTATGTGTATGGTAAAAAAAACATTGCCCCACACTAGGATTTCCTCCTGTGTTGTAGGTGCGTTTACGAACATACACGTTCACATACACATAACACCCAGACTCGGAACAACAATTAGTGGATCACACAAAGAGATGTTCCGTGCGGGAATCGAAACCGCGACAAATTGCGCGGCAGCCAGTGGCCCAGCCACCGCGCCAACAGTGCAGTCGCCAATATGTTACAATTGAGCTTGAAATTCATTTAATTGATAAAGTTATTTAACTTACCCTGTAAAACTGGATTTATTTTAGATTCGTGGCCTTTACTTATGGTAGATTCGTGGATTTGCACTGTCCCCGACGATAGGTATTTTATTCAAAGCTATAAAGTAGTGTGTAGGTATATATATTATAATTATGTTTATCTCTGAAATATGTAAGTGTATCGTAAATAGTTGTTTGCTTCTTGCTCACACCATTAACTCTTCTCTGCATCACTCAAAAGTCAAACTGAGAGAAAATGCCTGCGGCATTAAGTCCACCTTGTGTACGCTTTGTGCATGAAGCTTAAATAAATACATAATTAAATAAATAATACATTATACACAGTCGAATTGCGGAACCTCCTCCTTTTTGACGTCAGTGAATAATAAAATAAACGTAACTTCACTCTTTTTATTTCCAAAGGGGTAGGCAGAGGTGCACATTGCGGCATCTAATGCCACTGCATAATGTAACACCCACTTTTCACTATTTATGTCCCATGTAATAGGGGGTGAGCCTATTGCTATGGCATATGTACCAAGCACATTTTCAGACTCCGTGATACCACTGAGATTTTAAAAAAAGACTAGTAACACTTTGCCCGTAATGCTTTGGCCCTAAGTCGAAAAACTTCATCATCGACAGCCTATAAATGCTCACTGCTGAGCAAAGCCTCTACTCACACGGAGAAGGTTTGAGCACGCTTGCTCAATGCGGGTTGGCGATTACAAACCTATAATTAGAAATTTTAAGCCCAGGTTTCCTCGCGATGTTTTCCTTAACCGTTTGTCATTAGTGTCTCTCTAGATAATGTTAGAAAGTACATATAACTCGGAAAAAGTCACATTGGTACTTGCCGTTGGTTAGTTTGGAACCTGTAGGTACCTACCCTTATGCATGAGAAGCGGGCGTCTTAAGGTTAAACTAGTCGCGGGCTCGAACTCAATCAAGGGCGTGGCCAAAAAGCGCGCTGTCTCATCTAACATCGTGTGCGACAGAAATAGTACCAGTGATGAGCAGTTAGACGCTATCTATTTGCACGACGTATTGTTCGCACGCACACAAACACAGCAAAACGTCACTGAACGGTGCATATATCTGTGCTGTGTGTGTTTACTCGTAGTAAAGTCGTACGCGCTGCTACGATTTTATGATGCTCGCATGAATTTTAGTAATTATTGTCAAAGGGCATTGTAATTACTGAAATTTTTTTATGAAAAGTTGATAACACAATATCCGAAGAATCTACGAAAGGCTAAGGATGTAATTCTGTAGCCAAGCAGTTACTTTTTTTTTCTAAGTACCAATAATTATGTATGTACCTACAATAAGTATGTATGTACCTACAGTAGGTACAATTATGTACCTACTAAACCTAATAGGTACCTACAATATTTGTTGTATTTGTTTAGTTTTCGTAAAAGTAGGTAATTACCTAAAAGTATGTTTACTTGCTAAAAATAAAGTAAGAAACGTAATAAAAAGTATAGTTGACAACCCCAATCAAGTTCTCACGGAGCGCGATAGCCACAAAATATAAAGGTACCTAGTTAGTTCTATGGTATAACTACATACAAAGCGCGCTCGAGCACGCAGGTATAAACAGTGAAGCAGGTACATACCTACATGAGATTGACTTCTGTACCTATGTATTTTGTGCGAAAACATTCGGCTTGGCGGTTGCCCGTTGATATTATCAATATTCCTACTTGCGGTAATCTACAATAATTTATTATAAAGAGCCTAAAGAGGTAAAGTTTGATTTATAATAAGCATGATCATTTCTTCTGTCTGGGTGTTTTTATCTAATTATAATAATATGTAAATATTTAGAAATATACCTCTAAGTATGTATATCTGTTGTCTAGTAGGTACTTACACATAACACAAGCTCTGCTTAGTTTGGGACTGGACAGGGTAGGTACCTACAGAGTTGTGTGATAGTTGTGGAATATTATTATTACTTAGGTATTATTAGGAAGGATGGCTAAACAAGCATACCGTAGGTACGTAAACGTAGTGTACCTGCTAGTAAAATATCAATTCGGTCCAGCCGAATTGAACATTGACCTGAACAAATAGAAAGACAGACAGACGAAAAAATAAATAGGAAAAATACAAAAATAACATAACACATAACATAACATCACGCCTTTTTATCCCCGAAGGGGTAGGCAGAGGTGCACATTAGGTATACCACTGTACAATGTAACACCCACTTTTCACTATTTATGTTATGAGTCCCATGTAATAGGGGATGAGCCTATTGCCATATACCGGGCACAATTCCAGACTCCGTGCTACTACTGAGGATATTTAAAAACCCAGTAATACTTTGCCCGACCCGGGAATCGAACCCGAGACCCCTTGCCCGGCAGTCGCACTTACGACCACTCGGCCAACGAGGCCGTACACAGTATACAAAAACAAATAAATAAAAAATGGGTTCAAAAACTATTTATTTGTTTTTTCTGTCTATCTGTCTTTCTGTTTGTTATACGTAGGTACCTATGTCCAAAGGAATAAGTAGTTTTTTTTACCTACTTATCGTGCAAATAGCAGTGTGAGTATGAAAAAATCTATGTAGGAAGGTATTTTAATATTTGGTACAAACTGACACTGCAATTTATTTACATTGTTTAGTATAGGTATATCGATTTTACGGTAAATAATATAAGTATCGTACACCTCGCACTATAATACCTACGGACAGTTTACTTACAAGCTTTTATATAGGTAGGCAGGTACTTACTCGTGGCTTCGTTGATAACTAACAATTATATTTTTGTTCAACTTACGTACCGCGAATAACACCTTAGTACCTACCTACCTAATAAATAGGGTACGATCGTGTCATCGTATAAAGGGCATCTTGTGTAGGTATAGACCTACTCCTATCCTACCTATCGACACCACACCACCGCACCGGTCGCAAAGCTCCAGTCGTAAGATAAGGGTAAGGAGAATAGTCTACACATACGATACAAACCACGTAGGCTACAGCAGCAGACTAACAGCCAGTTTCAATAACCTATCTATCTGTAGATTTGCTTACTAGAGATAGATTTTTGACGCTTTTTGTATAGAGCTCATGTCAAAATTCTATCTCTAGTAAGCAAATCTACAGATAGATAGGTTATTGGAATTGGACGTAAGTCGACCGAGTCCAAAACAATAGAAAATAGTCAAATGAGTTGCACGACACGCGCTGTCGTGCAAAAAATTGTGCAAAAACGCGTGAGCGTCTTCCCTCCGCCCCGCGCCGCTGCCGGGGGAATTTTATCAAATGAAATGCACGATAATTCATCGTAAAACGAGTGCGTATAAAAGTACGATTTAGTGCTTTAGAAAAAAGCGATTTTTGACAAAACCACTGCTTAGATCAATTTCAAATAAATTTTATAGAACTCTCTGGTAATTGTGCTGTGTCGGTACGGTCTACGTTTTGGAGATTTTACACGATTAGTGGTACTTTTTAACACCCAAAGTTGCGTCAAAATTGTTATGAAAAACAAAACTTTGGTGGCTCATAACTTTTTAATCGTGTGTTTTATTTTTTTTTTGTTTCCGTACCGACAAATGTAATTACAAGATAAAACGTTGTCGTGTTTAATTTTGGAGATACAAATTCACACTGTGGAGTAATACCGCCCCGAACTTTCTATGGAAAAAATATCGACTAGTGTAACCTTAAACCTCCGGGCTACTACGACGAACATAATAATTTAAAAAGGTTGCGTCTCAGCTTAAGAAAAATGTTGTGACAGCTTACTAACATAGATATATGTTATCATTTAGCAAACATAAGTTAAGAAACTTCTTTCATTAATGTAATGTCTTCACGAAAATACATAATCTTGATAACTTATCTATGAAAACTTTATACATTGTTTGTAATTTCAGAAACATTACTTAGGCACTTTGTAAGTTCGTACCTATATCTACCTACTTATTCCACTGTATTGTTTTTGAACATTATGCAAAAAAAACAGAACTTGTTCAACATGCGAGCAATTTGAATAAGTTCTTTCAAAGTCAAAGCATTTATTTCAGTTAAACCATAATTTGGTACTTTGGAAACGTTAACAAATACATAATCAATAATAGTCTGTCATTCCGTCCGTCAGTGAAGCTAGGTGCTCGTAATCAAAATGTAGATTCGAATGGAGAAGGACATGCAAGAACTCTATTAGCTTTTTACTCTTTTAGTTGCTTCTCTTAGTTATTATGATATTCAGTAAGTTTGTTTAATATTGTTAGACGTTTTGTTTATCTTTCTTTTTAGGCCTGCCATACATGGACTGTCCAGTTATAAACATACTTACATGGACCGCGTTTTAGACAAGAAATATTAATAAAAGGCATAAAATAATTATTTTATAAACATAATATGATGCGTAACATCATCTCTTTTAACCCTGAAGAGGTAGGTAGAGGTGCACATTACAATACATACGCCCGAATACTGAAAGGCTCTTTAAAGTTGTGTTTAAATATCGTGCCATCTCTGTCTTTTTATAAAGTACTAGTTTCTGCCCGCGACTTTGTACGCGCATTCCCGTTTTCTCCCCTTCCCATAAGATTTTCACGATTTTTTTCTATCATAAGAATATCCTTTTCATGGCAATAACAAAAAACACAACAAAAAAATCAGCCAAATCGGTCTAGCCATTCTCAAGTTACGGCGTGACAACGGAAAACGGGTTTCATTTTTATATATATTTAGATAGATATAGTTGGATATAGACAGATAGATTTATAGTGACAGAACTATACTTAAGCGCGACCTTAAATTGAGTAGCGTTTGGGTATTTGGACATTAATGCCACTGTACAATGTAGCACCCACTTTTCACTATTTATGTTATGAGTCCCATGCACAGAAATATTAAAAAAGTTCTTTAATATATCTGTGGTCTTATGTAATAGGGGGTGAGGTTATTGCCATATTGTTTTCTAAACTTCGTTTAAAAAACCGACATGAAACCCCTCTTTTTTGAAGTCACTTATTAACGTTTTATTAAGCGTAACAAACATTTTTCTAAAAACCACATTCGAATCGGATAAGACTTCCGCGAGATAAACGCGCGCACTCATACATACAGCTCAAAAAGAGTACCTCACCTCTTTGTTTAAGTCGGTTAATGAAAGTTAGCGCTAATTCTGGGAATGGTTGCTTTTCAAAAAGATGTATACAAAGCAACAAGCAATTATAGGTACACTGCACGTGGATATGATGAGGCTAATGAATGTAGAGGAAAGTAAGAAAAATAGTGTACTAGCAGTCTGTGCTATTTTTATTCATTTAGGATTATCAACAAAGATACATTAATTATAAGGCTAAAAATTGTTTACAATAAATATTTAACATATTTTCAATTATATGATTTATAGGTAACCTCGGATTACACAATTTTGAAAAAAGAAAGGAAGAAAGAAAAACAGTTTATTTGCACCATTACAGAAACAAGAAAAAAAGTTAAAAAAAAAACAGCAGTGAACACGGTGCAAAAAGGCCAGTGCTCAGTTAAAAAGCCGTGGCTCGAGCGCGATTGCTCGATATCTCATATAAAATAATAGAATATTATTATAGAATAAATTTTGCGAGTTAATTAGTTAATTAGTAATTATAAAAACATAGGTATTGCGCTGTCTTCACTATTTTTTAATTAGTTTTTGGTGTTATTGTATTTTGTGACGGTGCAAATAAAAAATTTTTCGTATTATAACTAATTCTTAAGAACTATTTGAAAAAAAAGTTGCTTATTTAAAAGAATGAAACAATTAATAAGTAAAAATGAATTAAAAATATAAAATAATTAAGAAATGAAAAGATTTCGGTTTGTGTCGGACGCACGCGCGCAACTCTAGTGGCAACACGCCACCTCACTATTCCTCTTCCTCCGCTTCCCCGCCACTGACTGACCGCTCGACGCTTGCGTAGAGCGTTACTGGGAAGTGGGAAACGAGTATCGCGCCCATCGCGCCGGAGCTGTGTCGCACGCGCCCGTATTTATACCGCGAATGAATCTGAGTTTTATTCTAGTATATTATTGTGCAGCTTTGTTTAGTTTAAAGTTTTCTTATCCATTATACAAGTTTACACGAAAACTATCGTAAAAACAGTGCAAATACGAAAGTGAAAAAACTTGGGCGAGTCCATTTTTCGCGTGCCGCCGGTAAAAGTGACGCCCAACTTGCAGCCACGAACGAACTGTGCATAAAAACTCAAAGTTACGACAAGTTCTAGTGTTCCTATCTTGCAAACCCTCTCCGATAGCGCAATTACACGAAAACTATCGTAAAAACAGTGCAAATACGAAAGTGCAAACACTTGGGTGAGTCCATTTTCTGCGTGCCGCTGGTTACGTCCGTAGGTATATACCTACCAACTCGTTGAAGCTACCATCCTCAAAATCATCACCCGTGCTCTTCTAGCGAGAACTTAACAGTTTGAAATGCCTGTTATCATGCCGCCGAAGAGAAAAACTGGAAGAGATGAGGGATCAGATACCGACACAGTCGAGGTGAGAACCGTGCTTTCGTCCCTGATAGTGTATTACAGTGTCGGAGGTCATACTAAATGCTCTTGTCTCCAACATCACTAGGAGTCAAGTGGATTAGTGGAACAGAGTTCAGATTGAGAGTATTTAGGCGGGAAACAACAACCCGTTGATTGCGTGCGATATCGTCGCGCGCCGAAGTCGCTGACGCACATACGCATGCGCCATGCGAAGAAAATTTCGCGAAATGCACGGCGCCTGCCGATGCTGCTGGTGGACGAGGCGTCCGTCTGGTGGCAAGGAGTGAAGCCGTGGACCGACGCCCTACAACGACTTCGGGGGATATTTGGAGTGCCGCGACCCGGTTATAAAATACTCCGAGAAATTTTCGCTACCGAACAAAGCGAACGGGCCGACGCCGACTTAAGTATTTGTAAAGTGCGCGCTTTGTTGTCAAAATTACCATACATAGTAACTGAGGTAATGAAGTTGGACATTGTATACGGGTTGTTAGATCGTAAGATTAGAAAACGTGTGTATCGTGATTCCGTCGACGAGCTGGAGCAAGTCATCGCTAAAGTCGGGTTGGTGGAGAAGTCACTGGCGGAGGTAAGTTGCCCTATTCTTAATAATAATACAAGTTCTGTTGACTCGTACGCTGCGCGTGACCGTTCTCAGCTCTCACACAATCCCAGGTCCTATCCTTTCCAATACCGTCGCCGAACCCGTAAGTTCGAAGTCGAAGTAAGTAAGTTTACGTGATGCGGCCGTGTTAGATCAGGCCTCCGCGTCTAACGTAAGTAATAATGGTGACTTACGAAAACGTACGCGACCGAAGTGTGTTTATTGTAAACATTTCGAGCATTCCGTCGATAACTGTCTTAACTCGTCGAGTACCGGTTTTATAGACACAATTAAAGAACAATAGGTCGCGATCACCGGTGACCGCTTGGTGTTTGACAGTTTAATAAGAAGATCTAGTAATAATAATAGCAGCCCTCAGTTACGTTGCTACGGATGTGGCCAGCTGGGAGTAATGTGCTGAAAATGCGAAAAGTGTAAAAGTACGCCTGATTCAAGTAGATTTTTACAGTACTTATACATTGTAGGCGTGATGATGGTTCTCAACCACTGATAGATATTGAGGTCGTTGACCGTAAGGGTGTGGCCATACTGGCCATACTGGACATAGGTGCCCTACATTCTATTGCGAGCCCTATGTTGCACGCTTTGCTTGTAAATGATAATTTAGTACGGTGTACGTACCGTAGGTCTTGCTGACGAGTCTCGGCAGAATATAATATATAATTATAATAAATCTTTATTATTACCAAAAAGATCACAAATTTTAAATTTTTAGGATTCTAAACTAGGGAAATACCTGTAGCCAATTTGGGTTAGTACCGCGTCTCACAGTCTACTCCTTTCGTAGACGATGGGCTGTTTCCGCCTGTTAACGAAAAGCATAGGCACGGAAGATCCAAGCGATTTCTAGATTGACCAAGACGCGAGGGTGCTATGTCTAGGTCAGAGGGGTAGGACGTAACGCGGCAACTCGATTTCGGTTTGTGTCGGAGGCACGCGCGCAACTCTTCACTATTCTTCTTCCTCCGCTTCCCTGCCACTGACCGCTCGACGATTGCATAGAGCGCCGGAGCCATGTAGCACGCGCCCCATATTTGTACCGCGAATTGTATTTTAAGTTTTATTCTATTGTATTATTGTGCAACTATGTTTAGTTAAAAGTGTTCTTATCCAGTATACAAGTTTACAATCAATAAATTGAATGGATTTTTTTAAGGGTGGAAAGTCATCGAATGACTGCTTCCGCCTGGGTGAGGCGGAAGGGAGTGTCAGACTCTTAGTGACTAAAAACCACCCCATTCCTTCTCCTGCACGTCGAGCCAGAGCCCCGGTAACCCGTTAGGTTCTCCGCGACTCCGAATCGGCATCAGCCCTGTTGGGCCCCATCCGTGGTGGTCTGATGGCTGTTTGAGGCGTCCGCAGGCCTGCGTTTACGGTGGCCGGAGATCGTCCCTCGATCCCCGACGCCCGGTGTATCCTTCGCGATGGCTGGGGTGTTCCACCGTGTCCTCAGTCCGGTCCTCGCAGTGATGACACCCGGGCGGTTCCACGCCTGGGTAGGGACGTAGCAATCGTTCCAGCATAGCAGAGTAATGTCTTCTTAATAACTGTCCATGGCAGAGACACGTCTATCCACAATAAAAAATCACGACGAACTGCTTACCCTGCCGAACGACAACAAAACGCTCTTTTTCACGACGCCGCAACGCACCGCAACGCAAACTGCCGATTTTAGGCCCTTAGGTAGAACAGCCGTTATATCGCTCATAACTCTAGTAATTTTAATATTAAATCTCGCAACAATTATTATAAGAATGTGTTGATCTCAGTACAAACAGGAATAACTTGAATAAAATGCGTCAGAAACAAGTTATTGCTCAGTAATTTTCTGCCTGCGGAATCACTCGTTTGGAAGCAAAAATATTTCCCTATGTCTGTGTCAGAGCTTGTTTAATGTAAACAAACAAATAAATATACAAAGTACAGTCGACTCTTTATAGCACAGTTGTTAACTATAATTAATTTAAACCTTCGTTGATTCGAAGTTATGATGTCTCTGGAATCCCTTTTTATTTATAACTAAATATTACGAAACGAAAACAATACATTTTTATGCATATCGTAATTCGAATGATAAAAATTAACACACTGTAATCAAATGATTTATTAATTTAAACTTATTGGCGTCAAACTCTTGGTAGATTTTTTTTAAAATACCCAGTAATTTGTATTTGGTCGCGTGAGTGAGGTTACAAGAGGCCCAATTACCAGTCCCCCCACCCTTCCCCAATCCTTGAATCCCCAACATTCCTTAAATTTCTAACCCAAAAATAATTTTAATAAACAAATCCATGAGCCGCTGTCGCCCATTAATTACCAAATCGTAAGTTTGTTGTCGATTTCAGTGTCGGATTTTTACAATGTCTATTAGATATAATTCAATGACATATCAATGTTATTTCATATGTATGCAACAGTAGAGAGACCGCGCTTACCAAGCGCATATGAACGCACTATGAGCAATTTACTTTGAAATATTATCCTCTTCGAATCTGAGTAGTTTACACTTACATAGACATGTAGATGTTAGTGCGGACCGCAAATATATCTTCATCGCACTTGTACTGTCAGGGTTGGCGGGGTGGCTGGGCAACCGGCTGTAACCGGAGTAAACGCGATCGCTCACAATAACGGCACGGCTCTGGCACGGTATTTTATGCTTTGGAAACAATACAAAAAGGCTGTAATTTTAACTATGATTTTAAATGGACGCGCGCTGCTCGCGGACTGCCCGCAAACGGCTCGCGAACCGCACATTCACTACCAGATGTGGGCACACCCTTAGTAGCTAAGTAACCTCTCTGAACTGAGTATTAATAATATTTATTTGCAACTCGTAGAAAAGTAAAATATTTGTTTTTCCCTCAAACGATTTATTTCACTCACATAAAGCCTGTTCTTAGAAACACTTCAATAATCTATAATATAACATACAATATGTTTAATGTGGGACAAAGTATAATTTTCGTCGAAATCGATTATTATAATTTAACAATTCAGTCGAAAACTAAATAGAGTGAATGTTAATGCGATCGAGTCAGTACTGTAGTACTGTGAATTTGAACTTTAATGTTCCTTAAATTCTGCCTAAATTATATTTTATGTCATAATTTAAATAATTATTATCGGTTAGATCAGGCACCGACTTCTAACCTATCGGTAACCTATCAGTACTAAATAGTTATTTTTTGCTTTTTAGTTTTGACTTTTTGTTTGTTATTAGTTATTGGTTTTTTGAAGTCGGTTTTATTTTATTATTTTTGATATTCAGTGTAAAGCTAAATACATCCGTTTTGTCACTTATAATCTACATAGGTGCAAAGTTCTAATCAATACAAATTAATCAAGTACAATCACAAGGTAGTTACTGTATACCGTTGAGGAGTTCCCTTAACAATTACACTTCTTCATCATCAGACCCTTAATGACAGTCCCACTCTTTCTATGTGTAAAGTTCTCATCAATACAAATTAATCAAGCCCAAACGCAAGGTAGTTAATATAAACCGCTGAGGTGTCCTCTCGACTGTCTGTCGGCTCCATCATCAGGTCGACTCCAGACCCTTATCAAATTGTAGTGTTTAAAAATCATAATTGAAAAACATAATAGACGCATTACTCGCCCCTAGAATTTTCGAAAGTTCCCCTCGGTTCCCCTAGGATTCCATCTTCAGATCCTGACCTCATGGAAATGGGACCATCTCGGGAGTATACCCTTTCAAACATAGATAGTTAATACTGACGCTGTGCTTACCGCCTATCATGGACTCGCAGCGTCTAGATTGCGATATGGAATAGTTTTTTGGGGAAACTCTACAGATAGTGATATTGCTTTTAGGGCACAAAAACGATGCGTACGAGCTATGTTTGGCCTTCAACCAACAGACAGCTGTAAGCCGTACTTTATCAGGCATGGCATCCTTACACTTCCGTCTCTGTATATACTTGAGGTAGCAATGTTTGTGTTTAGAAATCCTCACCTTTTCGAACGGCTGCGTGATATTGTGCCGCGAAATCGGCGGAACAATAATAAACTGTGTCTTCACACAGCAGTAACGAGTCTTATGGGAAAGAGTCTTTTATGTATGGCGCCAAAAATATACAATAAAATCCCAAACGACATAAAACATTTCAATATTAGTATATTCAAAAATAAATTAAAATCAATTTTATCCAAGAAATGTTATTATACTGTAAACGACTTCTTGAATGACGGTAATTTGTAGGACATTTATAAGTTTAACTTTTATTTATTTAAGCACTGACATTTTAATGTATTATACTATGACATTTTTATTTTATTTTTTTGTTATATTACCTTTATTGACCTAAGCTAACAATATTTCATACGCCTGTGAGGGCAGATTTTGGTGGTACTATCATAATACTGTGATCATAATTATTTACCCAAAATGTAATGAATAAATGATTTTGATTTTGAACAAAACAAGAATTTTGGAAATCGGTTCACAAACGGCGGAGAAATGCGCGAGCAAACAAAAAAAAAACAATCAGCCGAACATAGTACCTCCTCCTTTTTTTGAAGTCGGTAAAAATTTAATACGTTTATTCGGCATGCACGCCAGGGAAAAAATACTTATACATTATGACAAATAACAATAAAAAGGTTTAAAAACAGACATAGAAAGAAAAAGAAAGATAATAAGGTAATACCCAATCCGAATTCAAGTAAAGTTATCGACGTAGAAGACACAATATGTTTGTGCATAAGTCATACGATATTTATAGATATACGTTTCACACAAAATATCCGTTCCTGTTCCAAATATATACAATATAGGAAGTACTTAACAGATATTTTATCGAAATTCAATATTTTCCTGGAGTGAGTATTACAAGAGAATATTCTTTTGTAATGCCCTCAAATACCCGAGGGAACTTTATAGAACACCCAGTTTTAGTCGACGACCAAGTTATGACACACCATGTGTATGATTTCATGCTTCGTCTCCGAATAACTCAATAATACTTTGCGCAGATATGTGAAAGTGTGTAATTCAGATTTTATTGAGTTTCAAGGCGAATCGGTAAAGTTTGGTTCTGTTTCAACACTTGAATCTTGAATTGACTTGCTAACTATGCGGGTAAGTGCTCTCAAAATTTGATTCAGCGTATTATAGCCCGTATATCCTGAACAGGAAGTATTATTTTCGTATCTGGGAATATTGAGGGATGATTATCATGGACTGCCTCGTTGGCCGAGTGGTCGAGTGGAGTGATGGTGGTGCCACTGCTGGGTAAGGAATTCGATTCCCGCGTCGGTCAAAGTATTTTTTTTTTATGGCATAAGCCTGTAATCGAGCAGACGGATCACCTAATGGTAAGCAATCGGCGTCGCCCATGGACACCTGGAACACCAGAGGCGTTACAAGTGCGTTACCGGGTTTTTGGGGATTAGGAGTTTGAGGATCGTTGGGGATTCAGGGATTGGGGAGATTGGGGAAGGCGAGTGTAATTGGGCCTCCGGTAACCTCACTCACACGACGAAACACAACGCAAGCATTGCTTCACGTCGGTTTTCTGTGAGGCCGTGGTATCACTCCGATTGAGCCGGCCCATTCGTGCCGTCTCCCTAGTCTCCCGAATCCCCATATTCTCCACAATTCTCAAATTCCCAATTCCCAAAAGGCCGGTAACGCACTTTTAACGCCTTGGTGTTTCGGGTGTCCATTAGCGGCGCCGATTGCTGACCATCAGGTGATCAGTATGCTAGTTTACCGGCTAATGCTATAAAAAAAGTTACGTAAACATCACGCAAACGAACTTAGGTCACCGACATAGCCCAGCCTCGCTTTAGCAAGCTGAATTGGCAGTGGAAGTGGCAGTGGGCAGGGCACATAGAAAGAGAGGCAAGAGCAGAGAAAGAAAAAACATTTATTTGACAAATAGGCACACAAATACAAAGTTCACATAAATGAAAAAAATACAGATATTTAATTAATACTATAGTAAATAATAATAAAGTTAAAAAGGCAAAGACAAAAACAAAACAACAACAAAGATTAACAAAACATGTGTAATAGAACATTAACAAATATTAACTATTAACCCTTTACTGCATGATAAATTAAATAAAATAATATATGAAAAAAAAAATATATATAGTATGCGTAAGGCACTCCCTTTATTGAAACCATAAAAACATGAAAATATAATAGAATTATTAAAAAAATATTCTGTTACATTTTTTTTTGGAAACCATATGATTTCGTAAGCATCAAAGCTTTAAATGAATTGGACATATTTTATATGATTTCGTGTGCAAATGTGATGAGACATACCTATCAATAACTTTTTATTTCAAGAGAAAATGTTGTTACAAAGAAAGTTATAGAAAATTATTTATGAAACTTATGTAAACAATTTCTTATTTCAATACACATTTAATGTAAGTTTTCATTGCACAAACTTGACAAATTTGTCAATTTTTTTGCACCTCAGGTAGGTTAACTAAAATAGCGGGTTACTCACTCACAGAAAAGCTGAGCAAAAGCTATCTCACGATAGTTATTATAAAAACGTTAGTTAGGTGTCCAATATTGTCAGTTCGCACAGAGATGAGAGGTAGGTTCTGATGCTTTTCTGGAGCTTTCCTCATCTTCTTGCTTTGTGTCGGTGTCTCAGGGTGTGAACAAATTAATGGCCTTCCCTGGCGGCTCACTGATGGAGAACCAGAATCGGCTAGTGGACGACCTCGTTGTCGAGGGAGAACTTTTCCAGTTTTCCGCAATGCTCCAAGACGGCTTGTTTGAAAGTGAACAGAGAAATTTAACTATCATTGTGTTTTTTTCGCCACAAAATCCACGAATTTACGACGCACAAATCTATCGTGTGGAAAAAGATCCTCTTATCAAATGTTCAGTCCACCACTTCATTCTAATGGTAGCATCTGTGCGAAGACGATTTTTCTTGGCCTTTGAAGTTGAAGGTAGATTTGATAATCGAATATCGTCTTCGTCTGAAAATTCATCATCTGTCTCAGGAATAGAAACAGGGCGTTTAAAGGGCGGATCAGAAGCCAAATCATCATGCTAAAGCCATTATCGGGAAATATGTTAGTATACCGTTTATGCCCATAAAGGCGCCCAGGGTCCATTCTGCCACAAAAAAAAGGAAAGAGAAAATAATTGCAAATAAAATAAAAAAAAACCTAAATAGAAACGAAACCTTATCTTTGAGATAAAATAATAGTCCAACAATTATTAAAAGCTTGGTTGCATACTAAACCACATATGTGTAGGACAAAAAGCGCACAAATGCATACGAAACCAGATCTGGTTCCGAAACATTTGGTGTAAAAATGGATGAATTCAAATGGAAAGTGGAAATCTGTTACAGTACAAGCAAACTAGAGACTATGACACACAACAAAACATTGTTTTTTTAGTTAACAAGCTTATCTGTCCATTTTATTTCTTTGAGAAAAAAGTTGTGAGTTTTACACGTTTGTAAACATTCACTGACCACGTTCGAAAATTGTTGTAACCAACATTTGGCCATAGACAAAATATTTGCGTTTTGTTATTGCCAATGATACATTACACCAACCCTATTAGCATTAATGCGTCAATATTGTATTCTTAAATAATCTGTGAACATGTCAAACCGTATATGGTAAAGGTAAAGGGTTTAAAAACATAAAAACGTTAAAATAATATTAATAGTATCAATGTGCCCATGCCATAGCTCGAAGCATCGACATCTATTAATGTAGGAAATAAGCTCTTGAATTGAGGCCATGTCCTATTTAAAGTTAGGTTATTATATTTTTAAAGTTAGGTTATTATCGCCTATAATTGGCGACTATATAAGCCTAATACCTATTGTTACCTTTATTATCACTTAATACTACATATGTACACAGAAGCTGTACTGCTTGGTATACCTATTTAAATAAAAAAAGTCGGTTGAACATGAGTGAGAGGGAAAAGTCAGCGCGTTCAATCAGACATGGTTGTTGGTGCGGTGGCTGGGCAACCGGCTGCCGCGCAACGTGTAGCGGGTTCGATTCTCCCACGGAGCAATTCTTTGTGTGATCCACAAATTGTTGTTCTGGGTCTGGGTGTCATGTGTATGTGAACTTGCATGTTTGTAAATGAACCCACGACATAGGAGATAATCCTAGTGTGGAGCAACGTTCAGCTTTATACAACATGTAACATAAAACATAAATAACGCACATATAATAATTAAAACTACGGAAATTATTATCATATTAACCCTGTATTGTTAAAACAAATCGAAATGGACCGTAAGTCAAAGCAATAAGACTTTTAAAATAGCAGTTTTATTTGTATTCATACAAATTCTATCATTCAATACAAAATAAAGAAAAATAAACCTTATGACAAGACCAGTAACGATGCATGTGATCCACATATTGTTGTTTCGGGTCTGGGTGTCATTGTGTATGTGAACTTGTTATAGATCCTAGTGTGGGGCAACGTTTTGTTAAAAAAAAAAAAAAAGAAAAAAAAATATGTACGTTAAACTGTCAAACATCGCAACGTATTGTTCTTTAATTGTGTCTATAATGACGGTACTTAAAGAGTTAAATTGAAGTATATTATGTTATAATCATATTATATTATGATTATAACGCGTTAATTACGTTACATGTTGTATATTATTAGAGTATAGATAGAGTAAGAATTCAAATTTAAAAGGAAGCCATTAATTTTTCACAGAGTAGAATTAAATACATTCTAAATTGTTTACTAGAAGTTTTCATCGCGACTCATTTGGCGTAAACGTCTTATCGTTAGGTGCAGATGTTGGGAAAGGAACTGAGTCATCATACTCATCTGCCTTATGGTTTTATGTTTTTTTTTTTAATTTGAAACTTTTATACAGACCCTCTCGTTCATGGCGTGTAGATGCAGGTTAGAAAAACTCGGTTTCGACTTTAATTTTTGAAATTTCTTCCTTATAGTATGGAGTTTGGGAACTGTGTTCGATGTATAGCAATATGCTTATTGGTCATCTCTTGAATCAGGATATATTGAGAAAAGCTCTACTAGTTTAGAGTTAATTTAGTATGTCTCACGATAGTTCTTACACAAATTCGACATTTTCTTAATGCACGTTACATTTTACAAATGCTCAACAACCTGTGAATACAGGCACATCAAAATACCCCAAACTGAAAACTTTCTTCAATACATTTTCGACTCTATCACAAAACAATGAAGTTCAAAGTGTATTAAAGAAAGGGGTATCTTAATGTGCAAGTGTTTGTGCTTTGAAACGGGCCTTTTTACCTTTATCAATCTTTATTTTATATCAGACAAGATGTGTGAGATTGGTATGCGGACATTAGTTTGTTGGAGAGCTTTTTAATTTCATCAGCTTCACTTTCATTCTGATTCAGCTCTCTATTTGTCTCCTATTGATCATGGCGTGATGATTTCAAAGTCAAAGTATTTATTTCAATTAAACAATAATTTGTTACTTTTGAAACGTCAACAAAAACAAATACAAAATAAATTATGTCAGTCAGTTCGTTAGTGAAGCTAGGTGCTCATTCTAAAATGTAGATTCGAATGGAGAAGAACGAGCAAGAAACTCCACTCGTTACTTTTTTTTAAAGCATGTTTTACAATGTCTCTGATACATATTCAATACTGTACGCATATGTGAGAACAATGCAAAGACACGCTTGACGCATTATACTGATTACAAAACTTGCTAATCTAAAAAAAAAAACAAATTATAGTCTATAACCTTCTCCGATATATGCACTTTCCGACACAAAAATAATTATTCAATTCGTACCACTAGTTAAGGAGACACGCGCGTTCAAACAAACAAATAATTATAGATTCTTCGCTTCTCATGCATGAGGACGCGGGCTCGAAACCTACCAACGGCAAGTACCATTGTGACTTTTTCCGAGTTATATGTACTTTCTAATAATATTTAAAAACACCATTGACAAACGGTGAAGGAAAACATCGTGAGGAAACCTGGAGTTATAATTTCTATAATTAGAAAGTTGGTTTGAAATCATCAACTCACATTGAGCAAGCGTGGTGAATAATGCTCAATCAGGCTTTATTCAGCAGTGGGCACACATAGGCTGTTGATGATGAAAAGTCACTTCAAAATAAGTGCAATACTCTGAGACTCCGTACAATTTGACCTATATATTTTAGTTATTTAGGCGTTAACTTCTAACCTAGGTCTAAACGTAACATTTTTATGCGAAGGTTCAAATTACGCTAACAAGACCCCGAGCCCAATTATTAATACTCAGAATATACAGTATAAAGTTCCTTTAACATCAATTTTGTAACAACTGTTTTTTTTATTAGAATGCTTCGGTACTTCTTGATATATTACTAGATACTTCTACTAGATAGGCGCGTTCAAACAAATAAAATCTTCAGCTTTATGTACATATACATAACATCACATCACGCCTTTATCCCTGAAGGGGTAGGTAGAGGTGCACATTACGGCACCTCATGCCACTGTAAAATGTAACACCCTCTTTTCACTATTTATGTTGGACGCATTCCCATGTAATTTGGGGTGAGCCTATTGCCATATACTGGGCACAATTCCAGACTCCGTGTTACCACTGAGAATTTTTTAAAAACCCACTTTTACTTAGTCGCACTTGCGACCACTCGGCCAACAGTCAAGCTGTATGTAATAAGGTATAAGTAAATATGGCTTTTGTCCAACATCTTGGCAGATGGCAAGCGATTGATATAGCTGACGATGAAGCTATTGTTGGAGATAAGCAAACAAACAAACAAAAAAAACTCTACAACTTATATTATATCAGTCTAAACGAAAACTAACTTAATTACTTACATCTTTTCCAACTTCTTCGAATAGAGAGTTCGATGTTACTTCCTGTATTGCCGGAATGGGACTGCATTAAGTCTTAACTATAATTGACAGGATGTATTTGGTTCTGAGTACCACAAAAGTGAGCTAAGTTCCTTTGTATTCTTTGTTTTGTAACGAGCTGCGAGACACGCCAGTTGTAAACAAATCCAATTAAAGCCATTGTAACAAATCAATATTGATTAATGTTTTTTTTTATTCTATGCACAGCTCTGTAGATTACACTTCGTCACCAACTCTACTCCTGTAGGTATCGTCACAGCCGAATATAGATCATCGTACACCTAATAAGTACGAGTCCAGCATGGCTCGAGCAAAGGCTTATTTAAAAAAAATCTAATTGAAATTCTTTATTGCGTACCACAACGTTTTACTTAGGTATAATAATACAAATAATTGTGGATCCTGTCGGGTACAGCAAGGAAATATATAATTTTAATAAAAAAAAAAACGTTGCCCCACACTAGGATTTTCTCCTGTGTCGTGGGTGCGTTTATAAACATACAAGTTCACATACACAATGATACCCAGACTCGAAATAACTGACAGGAATCGAACCCGAGACCCCTTGTCGCCGGGCAAGGGTCTCGGGTTCGATTCCCGAGTCGGGCAAAATATTCCTTGGTTTTTCTCAGTGGCAGCACGGAGTCTGGAACTGTGCCCGGTATATGGCAATAGGCTTACCCCTTATTACATGGGACTCATAACATAAATGGTTAAAAGTGGGTGTTACATTGTACAGTGGTATTAAGTGCCGTAATGTGCACTTCTGCCTACCCTTTTGTGGATAAAAGGCGTGATGTTGTGTTAATAATAATAAAAAAAATCTTTCTAATATTATAAATGCGAGACCTGGTGTGTTTGTGTGCATGTTTGTAACTTAATCACGTCTAAACGTTTGAAGGGACCGGGATAAAATTTAGGAAAATGGTAGATTATGGTCTGATGAAACATATAGGCTACTTTTTAACCTTGTGGACGCGGGCGACGCCGCTCACAGAAGCAAGTCTAAAATAAATGAGATCAACATAATAAGTGGTAATATGAACTAAGTTTGGTTTGTATTGGACGTATTTTTTCTTGTACGTCCATTCTCCTTTCTAAATAATATTTACTACAGAGTGCATCCTGTCAACTTCCTTTATTAACCCGCTTGAATGCCCGTATATAAGACACAATAGAAAATACATTGTATCTCGCGTAGATCCACGTTTAGACACACGACAGGTTAAAAGTGTAACAATAAGAAATAAGATAATTTTATTTCCTATATCGTATCCTCGCTTTCCAATTATCTGCTAAGGGTGATAATTTATTTGAACCTGCTAATCTCAGGATCTATCTACTGGTCCACAGCAAGTTGCTGGATAGTCCACAGCGAGTGTGGGACACTCGCTGTGGACTGAGCAATGCTTCGGCCGCGCGGCGGCCGGTGGGCCGACTCGACCGGAGTGATACCACGGCCTCACAAACACCGACGTGAAACAACGCCTACATTGTGTCACGTGTTCGTCTTGTGAGTGAGGTTCGTCTTGTTAATCCGCCCCCCCCCCCTATCCACAAAGCGTACGAATGACACAAATAATTCTCAAATAAATTAACAACGTTAGTACATTGACCTCACAAATATAATACGACTAATTTTACTTTATCACACATTATGCTATTTTCGTCAATGATTGACCCAGTATCGGTAAGGATGACGTCATGAATTGGAGTCACTTAACTTTAACTCGTCAAGTACCGTCATTATAGACACAATTATAGAACAATAGGTTGCGGTCACCGGTGACCGCTTGGTGTTTGACAGTTTAATGGCGCGGCTGGCTTATTTGTTTACTTACTCCGTTTTGTGGCAGCTAACCTGCAGGGTACATGAATTTAATTTCGGTAGGTTCCTGTTTCGGATTAGGCGAGAGGAAACACCCGGATGTCATCACTGCGAAGGCCGCCCGGGGTACAGGGTGGAGCATACGGTGGCGGTGTGCCCTGCGTGGGCTGAGGATCGCCGTGTCCTCAGGAATGTGTTTGGCGACGTCGCACACAAATGGGTCGCCCTCTCTAGGATACCCTCTCTTCCTTCTGCGAAGCAGTCATGCTAGCAAAGGAGGAGGCAGAGCGCGTGAGGGAACAAATCTTCTCACGCCCCAGCCGTCGCTCTAGGCACTCCAGGCGTCGAGGATCACGAGACTATCTCCGGCCACCGTAAGCACGGTTTGAACTAGAGAACGGTTAAAGTACTCTTAAATTTTTTGGGCATCACGACACATTTGATTAGGTTAGATTAGAACTGACAAGGCGCGAGGCGATCGAGCGTAGCGAGCGGTGCCGCGGGAGCGGTCACCTAGCGCTATATCACTAACCGGTTTTCAAATCCTTTTATACAATTTAGCTGTTTATATTAAAAACATTAGATTCAATGAAATTAGTGTATTTTTAAAGTCGGTGTAATTAAATTAGTTAAAAAAAATAATAAAAATTTAACAATGAATTATTCGGTCAAAGGAATAATTCTACGAAATGACTTTATTGCAACTAAAATTCCATGAAGTGATTTTCGACGAAACGTTGTTCGACCAAGCAAGTGTAAACCATGAATTTCACCCTCAGGGCTTTCTTGATTTTGATTAAAGAAGGTTTAAAATTAAAACTACCGCTAACCGACGAGCATGCTTTTTCAATTTGAGCCTAAAATCTTATAATTGCGGCTTTAACTCTTCGAAAAACGGAATGAAGAGAATAATTAAAAATTACTTTTATAAATCGTAACTATGTTCTCGATAGGCTATGTTTCTATACCCAGGATGGCCAAAGTATGTTTTGCAGTTTTACGAAAATTCTTAGTAATATCACAGATTCAGGAATCGTGCCTGGTATATGGCTCACACCACCATATTGAGCGCTCACACCACGCCCTCACAGAAAACCGACGTATAACACTTGCGTTGTGTTTCGTGGTGTGAGTGAGGTTACCGGAGGCTCCGAATCCCTAACAATCCTCAAATACCTAATCCCCAAAATGCCTGCAACACACTTGTGTTCCACGTGTCCATGGGCGGCACCGATTGGGCTTATAGCATGACTGTTACGTTAATACTAATACGTAGGTTATTAGGTTATTGTATATTTAAATATGTAGTATAATTCCTATTATGCATACACCAATAAAATTAATTTATATGACGTTATATAACATAGAAATTCAGTTACTACAAAAACTACTGACCCAATTTGTTCTCTGTAATCTCTACAAAATTCAATAAAAGCCTTAACGTAGATATTTTGTAGAAGTATTGGATTTCACTAACTCTCAATATTATTTTCGACCCATTATTAAATTATCCTTGAAAACCCGGCCTTACTTTTGCAAGGTTTATTTTTCTGTTGTGACAACTGACAGTTGACACTGATGACAGACACATTAAAACAGACTGTTGTTTACGAAACAATGAATGCGGTTGTTGCTTCGGAAGAGTCGTTTATGGAACTATGGAACAAAATATGTTTTCAGTACATAGCAAAATGTTCCTTTTTGTGAACTAAAAACTGTTGTCCTTTTGTATTACAATAATATAATTTATGTCTCATTTCAAAATTATTGTTTGAGTAGCTAATTGATTAAGAAACAATTATTTTTAAATCAGTATACTTTATTATATTAAGTGAAGTGTTTGTTTGTTTGAACGCGCTAATCTTAGAAAGTACTGCTACGATTGGATCGACCACTTGCTGAGCAGAGCGGGTGATTATATTAGTGGAATTTTACTTAAGTACTGGTACGTTTTTAGTTGGAGAAAATACATCGATTTAAAAAAAAAGCAATAAAATAGAGAGTCATAGTCGTAGGGACTCTTTTATGTATCTTGTTTAGATTGTATGGGGAGCTATGCTTCGGAACGAATGGGTCGGGTCGACCAGAGTACTACCACGACCTAACAGAAAACCGACGTGAAACAACGCTGGCGTTGTGTTTCATCGTGTAAGTGTGGTTACCGAGCCCAATTACCTTCTTCAATCTCCGCGATCCCCAAATCCCCAACAATTGTCAAGTTTCCTGACCTCTAAAAGGCCAGCAACGCACTTGTGGTGTTCAAGTGTTCTGAATGTCCATGGGCTGCGCCAATTGCATACAATCAGGTGATCCGTGCTCGTTTGCCAAGCCTAACTTATAAAAAAAAAAAAACATAAAACTTGCAATATATTTTACTATCGATGTAGTGGTTAGGTTCAAAATAAAGATGGAGTGTAGACAGACGGATGAACGCATCAAAATATAACTGTTGATTGAAAATTTGTATGAAAAGTAATCCCGTGAAAGCTGCGAAAGATAAACATAAACACGTCAATATCAATATGTCTGGTTTTTGCACGCATTTTAATAAAGCAGGCGTATAGTTTATATACTAACTTTAGGAACTAAATTAAACATTACATAACCGAACACTTTTAGTTCGCAAAGGAAGATACAGAAGTCCAAATTATTTATGTTACACAATTTTCTGCCTGCGACTTCGTACGCACAATCCCGTTTTATCCCGTGGGAATTCCGAGAATTCTTTGGACAAAAATTTCCTATGTCCGTCGCCTGATTCTAAGCTACCTCTCTATCAATTTTCTACCAAATCGTTTTAGCCGTTCTTGAGTTATAAAAAGTCAAAAAAACGTGTCAGTGACATTTAATATAACTCTATTTTACTCAGTAAAAACATGATATGACTAATAATTTGTGACGACAGAGTTACCTAAAAAATAATTTATTGTTATGTTTCCAGCTTACTCACGTAACTGTTAGAGGAAGAACTCGACTAGTTTCAAGCCATGCTAGAGGCTCATATTCATGAGCAGCATTCCGCGATACGGCACGCGGCGACTGTCGCGCTGCTACTAGCCACTCGAGTCTCGATTAATTTAGTATGTCTCATGAAAGTTTTATTATTATTTATAGTTACATGATCTCGCTAGATTTATGTTAATTACTCTATCTATAGTTTGTCACTCAGTAAGAAAATATTCCAGAAAGTATGACGTCTATAAAAAATAAATCCAGTAAATTGCGGCCATTTATTTTATTCTTTACTTTTTTGCAATAGAAACAATCTAGAAATTGTAATAATATTTGGTTTTATATATCTCAACATTTTTAGCTTTTATCTTTCACTAGCTTTTACCCGCGGCTTCGCTCGCGTCACAAAAGGATAAAAAGTAGCCTATGTGACATACCAATACACACGCCATCTATACCAATAATTTCGTTTTTCCTGGAGAATATCAAATTTTTCCGGGATAAAAAGTACCCTATTATTTAATCCAGACTTCTAACTTCACGTCTGCATAAATTCAAAGCAATCGGTTTAGTAGTTACGGCGCGAAAGTGGAACAAACAACAAACTCACTTTCCGATTTATAATATTAGTAAGGATACATTCAAAAATCTTTCCAGTCCTTATGAGGAAGCGCCATCGGCGATTTATTAGAGACCCTTTTTGCGGCGGTATAAAAATAAATTTTTATGCGTGTACAAAGTTGCGGGCAATACCTAGTATTGATTAGAATTAAATCTATGTTATAATAAAATCGTAGGAAAGTGAAAACTGTACATCGAATATTTTTTTGAAGAGTACTTGGGACGTTATCTCTACTGTCCATGCATAGTATCTTGGTAGACTAAACACACTTTTCTTAATTTAAATGAAAGTCAATAGTTGGGAATAATAATTTGTATTGTAAAATAATAAACTAACGTAAAATGGATTGAGTGAACTGTATAAGCATGAGTGCTAATGTGAATTATGAGAACGCACGGCGGACTTGATTGCTCGATACGAACTGAATCGAATAATTAGGTAAATTAATTACGATGCGTAAAAATGCTGACTTTAAATGTGTACGGTTGCACCGTACAGTCCATAGCTAAACCGACATGGTTTTCAAAATTTTTGTTTGCATGTATGTCCGGGCTAAACTCAAAAAGTACTGCATCGATTTACTTAAAATTTTGCATGAAAAATACTACCTAACAGGTCAAGTCAACATACAAAGTCGCTAATCCACGACGTCGAAGTCGCGGGCAAAGGCTAGTATTGATTCGAGTAAATGTATTCCGAGACAAAACCTTTTACATTCAACGCTATTTAGCATTTTATTATTATCATATTGAACAAAGCGGGGTGCTATTTGTGGCACGAATGGAATGGATTTATTTCTTCTAAGTCTGCTTTTTACGGGTTCTAAAAAGGCCTGTAATTGGTGAAGGGCTTAAATATTTCACTTTTCATTGAAGGAATATTGTACTAAGTTGGGGTATAGATATAAAACGTCACTTTTTATCAGTTAAGTATACTTTGAGTGTGAGAGCCGGAACCTATTCTAATACACCAGGCACGTTGCGGAGAACCTAACGGGTTACCGAGGCTCCGGCTCGACGTGCAGGAGAAGGAACGGGGTGGTTTTTATTCAGTAAGAGTTTGACACTCCCTTCCGCCTCACCCAGGAGAGCAGTGATTCAATGATTTTCCCCCCTAAAAAAACACCACACCAGGCACAGGGTCTGTGTTTTTGCAGTAACCAAGTGCCAAAATGAATAGTCTCCAAAATGCGGAAATCCCCAATAGTATCTTGCCCCGCTCCGAAACTGAGACCTCTTGCTACCGGCAAATAATAATATATACCGGGGTGATAGACCATAGAGAGTTATAGATAGGAGAGATAGGCCTTGCAGAAAACTGACGTGAAACAAAGCTTGCGTTATCGTTTTCGTCGTGTGAGTGAGGTTACCAGAGGTCTAATTACACCCCTCCCCCTTCCAGTCTCCCCAATCCTCGAATCCCCCTCAATCCTCAAATTTCCAATTCTATAAAGGCCGGTAACGCACTTGTAATGTCTCTGGTATTCCAGGTATCCATGAGCGACGCCGATTGCTTATCATCAAGTGATCCGTCTGCCAGTTTACCGGCTTATCCCATAAAAAATTTTGGGGGTCAAAAAGCGAGATCTTATGGAGTTTTTTGAGATAGCTATGTAACATGTAACAACAAGTATTACATAATATTATTATATCCTGGGCATTTGTCCTCACAAACATATTTGCTCCCACATTGCAAGAGGTAATAAATTAGATCATATTTATATTTCTCCAAGCCATTCTGTTTCTTCCTTCCTTATATATAAAGTTAATTTTCCATTTGTCTTTAGTTTTCATTTTATGAATTTAATATAGGTACATTTTTTGGTGAATAACGGCATTCTTGGGAGGTTATACTTACTATAAGCGAAGTAATTTTATTATTAAAACCTGTTTATGTATATATATTACATACATGTCGTAGGTATGTATTTAAATTGTTTACGAAATTCTTCTCCACCTGAAATCCCTGAGAAGAAAAGGCAATCAACGCACGTTTAGTTCGTTAGCCGCGCTATTCAATAAATAAAATGTTGAAATGTTGAGACGCACCTACCCAACTACCCACAGGAGTAGCAAAGACGGTGGCAAAATGATGAATTGCCAAGGTTTTTTTATGGCATAAGCCGGTAAACGAGCAGACGGATCACCTGAAACACCAGAGGCGTTACAAGTGCGTTACCGGCCTTTTGGGAATTAAGAGATTGAGGATCGTTGGAGATTCAGGAAATGGGGAGATTGGGGAAAGGGAGGGTAATTGGGCCTCCGATAACCTCACTCACACGACGAAACACAACGCAAGCGTTGCTTCACTCCGGTTTTCTGTGAGGCCATGGTATTACTCCGGTCGAGCTGGCCCATTCGTGCCGAAGCATGGCTCTCCCACAGAAACACAAAACACAAACTAATATCTTAATGTAATAGACACACAAACCGGCGACTATTCCTGTATGCACTGTGAAATGCACCCAAGGACAGTCCCTGGTTAGTATGGTTTGGATGGGTTGCTGTGGACTGGTAAATTGGGAACTATGGATGACTATGGCACCTGCCGAAACAATGTAATTATTTCACGAAAATGGCAGGCGGAGATTCGCATACCTGGGAATGGTTGATAGATATAGCAACAAAGTATATAGCAATAGTCGCTAGTTATTTATATTATTATTATTCATAGTTATAACAATCGCTTTTGTCTACTGTTTTGTAAATCATAAAGCAGATTTAGTATAAAATTTATGCATAGATTATTTCTTACATTATTATGATTAATTGGGGTTTCACTGACGCAATCTATCATAAGCATAGTTATCCATACATGTGTCGATATTTTGAAACTTTTATATGAGCGATTAGGTGCTTAAATTTGAAATCAATAAAAAATGAAATGAAATCACTAATGGTAGGAGATTAAAGTTATAAATGTTTGGAATGACAACAACCGAGCAGATGCAATCGGCGTCGCCCCGAGGTCACCCACAACAATAGGGTAGTTACAAGTACGTTGCCGGCATTTTCACGTATTTGGTGTAGGAGGGAAAGAGTGCATCTCCAGTAACATTGCACTGTAGTATACATTGAAACAAACGCAAGCACTGTTGCACGTCGGTTTTCTGTGAGGCCGTGGTATCACTCTGGTCGAGCCGGCCCATTCGTGCCGAAGCATGACTTCCATACATAACACTCACATTTTTAAAGTTTAGGAAGGTTGGTTACAAAACGCTGTTTGCTGCTATAATCTACGTATATTGAAAATGTAGTCTTTTAATAATAAAACTATAATTAATGAATATATAAATCTCCGAACAGAAAGTTACCGCCATAACAAAATTACAAATTATATGTACGGTAAAATAATGGATAACCTTAAAGGTGTTGGCTCTAGTGTTAATCTCCATTCTAGTTTTTTGCTTATTAACCAGCATATCGACCTTGAAATGACGTTTAAATTTATCTCTTTGCTATAAGATCGAAAATTGATTGAGAAGTTGGAGTTGATTGTTCTGCTGAATTGCTGATGTATTAAAAAGTCGTATGTACTAATTCGTTTTATCTCAGAATTATGGCTGAAATGTCCATGATAGGTCCATATACCATTACGTAAAACTTTGTTATTAGAATTAATTAAATAAAACGAAATTACGGTCCATAAAATAATAATATAACAGTAGTTCATATATAAAGCACTTGTGACTAAAAATTATCCTCTATTCATAGTATAATTAGACTAAGAACACACTCAATGCACAATGCTTGTTTTCACTGCAAGAATGCAGAAAACAAGCTAAAAGATCAACATGGGTTATAAAACCCACTTATACTAAAAATACTGATTCGGGTGTTTCTCCGGAAAACTTTAACTTTTATTTGACTGCCTCGCTGGCCGAGTGGTTGCGAGTGCGACTGCAGGGCAAGAGGTCCAGAGTTCGATTCCCGGGTCGGGTATAGTACTAAAGTTGTGGTACTAAAGTTGTTTCTTTGTGGGTACGCGTCGGAATGAATCAGAGCTCAGCAGAGTTGTCACTAAAACTGTCTTTGTTTGACAATCAAAAATGTGAAATAACCCCCAATTAATTAAAAAAAAAAGAGTATACGTCAAAAGTGACTAACTCTTATAATTGCATTTTTACATTCTGTTGTATGTATATTTTTTTTTTTTTTTTTTTTTTATGGAATTGGAGGCAAACGAGCAGACGGATCACCTGATGGTAAGCGATCAGCGCCGCCCATGGACACCCGCAACACCAGAAGAGTCACAGGTGCGTTGCCGGCCTTTTAAAAAGGAGTACGCTCTTTTCTTGAAGGTTTGAAGGTCGTATCGGTTCGGAAATACCGCCGACGACAGATCATTCCACAGTTTTGCTGTGCGAGGCAGGAAGCTACGTGAGAACCGCACAGTTGTGGCCTGCCAACCATCTATTTGATGGGGATGCATATGCTGTCGTGAGGGCCGATGGCGAAAAGATGCGGCAGGTATCAGGTCAAACAATTCCTCAGAGCACTCCCCGTGGTATAAGCGGTAGAAAATGCACAATGAAGCTACATCTCTACGCATTGCCAAAGTGTCGAGCCGGTTTGAAACACCCGGACATCCAACAATCCGAACGGCACGCCGCTGAATGCGGTCCAGAGGAAGAAGCTGGTACTGGGGTGCCCCCGCCCAAAGATGAGAACAGTATTCCATGTGGGGCCGCACCTGTGCCTTATATAGAAGCAGGCGGTGGGCCGGGGTGAAATACTGCCTCGATCTATTGAGCACACCAAGCTTCCTCGAGGCTAATTTGGCCTTATCCTCTAAATGACCGCAAAACTGGACGTCGCTCGAAATGTTGACACCAAGTATTCCAATACTGGCTGAGGCAGTTAGGGGGGTGCTTTGAAAATGAGGAGAGACGACCAACGGCAGTTTCTTAGCGGTAAACACGCAGACTTGTGTCTTAGTGGGGTTAAACTGGACCAAATTAAGTCCACCCCAATCAGAGATTCTCCCTAAAGAGGTCTCGATTTCAGACACGAGTCTGTTTCGGCTCTCTATGACGTTTTCCCGAGAAATGTTAGCGCGGCCGGTGTAGTAGGCATCGCCTGTGCTGTCATCCGCATAACAATGAATGCCGCTGATTTGCAGCATGTCATTGATATGGAGGAGGAACAATGTAGGCGATAGCACGCAGCCTTGAGGGACACCTGCGTTTACAGACATCAAGTCAGAGCATTCACCGTCGACGACGACTTTAATGCTTCTGTCTGCAAGGAAGCAGGAGACCCATTTGCATAATTTCTCAGGAAGTCCGTAGGAAGGAAGCTTCGAAAGAAGCGCTCTATGCCAAACCCGATCGAAGGCCTTCGCCACGTCTAAACTTACTGCCAACGCTTCCCCCTTAGACTCGATCGCCTGTGCCCACCGATGCGTTAGGTAAACAAGAAGATCACCAGCAGACCGCCCTTTACGAAAACCGTATTGCTGGTCACTGAGCAGCTGATGATCCTCTAAGTAACGCAGGAGCTGGCAGTTAATAATGGACTCCATTATTTTCGAGAAGAGGGAAGTTATGGCTATCGGTCTGTAGTTAGACGGGTTAGATCGGTCACCTTTTTTAGGGATTGGGTGGACTAAAGCTGTCTTCCAGGACGTCGGAACTACGCCTGAGGAGTAAGAGAGCCGAAAAAGACGTGTTAAAACTGGGGCCAACTCGGGGGCGCACATCTTCAAAACAATGGGTGGGATCCCATCAGGCCCACTCGACTTATGGACGTCAAGGGACAAAAGCGCCAAACGTACCGTGCGCTGGTGGAACCGCACATCCGGCATATACCTTCCGCACCAAGGCACAACAGGAGGCTCGTGTATATACATGTACTATCGGTTATATATATTATTCTATTCTCAATTTTTCACACACACACACACACACACACACATATTCAGCTAAATTTATATTATTTATACAATTTATTATTGATTTATTATTTTATTATTTATTTATTATATATTACAATTTATTTTCTGTCTTCATTGAGGGGCGGCACCGCCGTCCGTGAGTCACTGCAGGGTGCCACCTGAAAACCGGCGTTGGGCACAAACGTCCAACTATATGCTGAGGTGGAGGCCCTTTTGGCATTAGCACGCGCAAATTAAAATTATTATTTTGTTTATTAGATTTTTTTTTATTGTCTATTCAAAATTCTGTTATTATCATATTATTATTTTGTTATATTATGATGTTTTGATATATTGTCTGTTCTGATCTCTATTCTTGTAAGTTTATTATTAGTATTTTGTTTATATAGATGTATTTTTATTTTTTTATATTCTTTGTTTTCTGTGCGTGTAATTGCCAAATAAATGATTTTTCTTTCTTTTTCTTTCTTACTTTCTAAAGGTTTTTAAAAAAAAATTTCGGTAGTAGCACGAAGTCCCGATTTGTGCCCGGTAAACGGCTACAGGCTCACCACCTATTACAAGGGACTCATAATATGGATAATGAAAAGTGGGTGTTACATTATACTGCGGCATTAAGTGTCGTTATTTGCACCTATGCCTACCCCTTCAGGGATAAAAAGGCGTTGTTGTTTTTTTGTAGATTTGTAGGATCACCCATCCGATTTCTACATTCCTGAATTCAGTACCATGCCAAATAACTCTTTATATTATATATCAAGGAAAACACAGTTTATCTACCCACTCAAAGTATAAAACTCTAAACGATAAAATATTGTTCGTCGATAAATCTGTCACAACATTTTCTCCAGTTCTTCAGCTGAAAATGCACGTGTTTAAACCTGAAAATAGTTGGATAACTAAGCCACGTGGGTTGCATAACTGCTTTTTCAATTTTCAGATTTCCAATGTGATTTCAAAGGTAGAATTCACGTGGTATACTTATTAAGAATTTTATTTGCAATAGGAGTTATTTCTTTAATGGATTATGTAAACAGGGTAAGGTTGAAATAAGGTCAAAGGTCATCGGCAGGTAATACAAAATTTTGGGTTACATAACATAACATCACGCCTTTTATCACCAAAGGCGTAAGCAGTGGTGCACATTACGGCACTTAATGCCACTGTACCATGTAACACCTACTTTTCACTATTTATGTTATCGAGTCACATTTAATAGGGATTGAGCCTATTGCCATATACCGGGCACAATTCCAGACTCCGTGCTATCACTGAGAATTTTATAAAAACCCCTACCTTAGCCGTCCGAGACCGATTGTCCGGTAGTCGCACTTTCGACCACTCGGCCAACGAGGCAGTATGACTACAGTTTGTAAATAGTCACGTAATTTTATAAATTCAAAATCAAATAGAAGTTTAAATGAGATCTAGTATTGACCCTGGAAAAGTTAGGATATAAAAAGTCTACTTAAAACAAAATTGGGGACATCTAAATTGATTCAAAAGTGACTCGTGGCGGTACCATTAGCCATTAAAGACCCTTTGATCTACGGAGTTGAAGTGGATTGATTTGTTTAACCAATGAAATTGGCCCTCATCATGTCATTATCCTTTTAAAGTAATAACTAACGGAATATCACGCCAATTGAAAATAGATGGGGGTAACATTTGGCTGGACTGGTGTGGTGGCTTAGCAACCGGCTGCCGCGCAACGTAGGCAAAACCGCACGGAGCGATTCCTTGTGGTCTCTACTAATTGTCGTTGCGGATCTGAGTGTCAGGTGTAGAACGAAAAAAACAAACAATACAGGTACACAAAGCACCGCTAATTAGTTGCAGCGCTACACATCGACACAACTGTCATTTACACAGTGTATATGTGTGCGTAATTTCATATAACTGTATATAAAAATATTCGTCCACCACGTTCACATTGGTATTTTCATTCTTGTGTCGGTATACGTATTTTTATAATTTAATGCATAGGTAAGGTTAAAACTATTTACAATCATTGATATGACCCGACATTTTCACTGTCATTATCGTAGTGCTCGTGGTCGATTGGTTAATGAGCACGCTCTTATCGTCTTTCAAGGATCAATGATGTGGGTTCTATTCCAGCTAAAAGTTAATTTTATTTTACCTTGTTATTTTTCTTATTTTTTTTTTGTTTTTTGTCATATAATATAAATATCAGGCTATAAAAGAAGCAAATGAGTTGGTAAATAAAACAATACTATTTTTTATTACAATTAATTTATTTATTATACAAATATGTTGTTTTATATTCAATATTTATATCTAATAATTAATTATATACCACATGTTAAGTTTAAAGTTCTTTAAATCATAATTAATAGATATGACAATAAACCTCATAGTCGAATCGGGAAATATCATGCGGTACAGCGGTAATACGATGGCAGCAACATTTTTTATTAAGTAGGTAATAAACAAATATACAACATTCTTGTTTTGTAATTTAATAATATAATGTATTATTAAATTACAGTTTTACAGTAATAAACAAGTAAAACATGTAAAAAATTACACTGTCAACATAATATTTCTTGAAATGGGCGACTTTTTGTCGTTTGAACTTCCATTAATTATCTATTTTACGACGGTTGTTATAAGGTTCAATATTCAGTGGGCTGTATGATAGTAAAAAGAATGTGACGAATGCTATGGAACGATTTTAACTTTCATGACCTTTAGAATCAGGGAAACTTTAAATTAATTGAAGATGGGCGTAAATATAATATGTCAATCAAGACTACCTCGTTGGCCGAGTGATCGCAATTGCGACTGCCGGGCAAGGGGTCTCGGGTTCGATTCCCGGGTCGGGCAAAGTATTACTGGGTTTTTTAAAAATTCTCAGTAGTAGCACGGAGTCTGGAACTGTGCCCGGTATATGGCAATAGGCTCACCCCCTATTACATGGGACTCATAACATAAATAGTGAAAAGTGGGTGTTACATTGTACAGTGGTATAATGTGCACCTCTGCCTACCCCTTCGAGGATAAAAGGCGTGATGATGTTATGTCAATCAAGTTCGAAAGCAGTTAAATAAATTTGTTAATGAAAAATTAAAGTGAAGTGAATAAACATGTTGAATAGAAAGAAATTATGACAATTTCTAACCACAAAACAATAACATCACTTCACCGTATGTTCTAGACAGCATTTTAATATTCTTAAAAAAAAATAAACATTATTTTATGTTAATTTTAATAAAGGCAGAGTTTGACAGGCTCAATAATTGATTCCGAAATCAATACAATCACTGATCCTACAAGGCAGAAGGTTGCAATTCGTATACCTTTCTCCATCTTTTCTTCACAATATTTTACGCCCATCCTTATCCGACTTGAAAGTCTTTTCGTCGCTCAATATGATTACACTGTTCGCCCAATCAAAATTAATAAAGTCCTTAGCAAATTCTTAGCGCTTTTGCTGGTGAACCACAGATAACAATATTTTCTTCTCTGGCTTCCTGCACCTTAAACCAGAATGCAGGTGTCTCCGTACAGTTTGTATTAAAACATTCAGTGCTGTCGCTGTAGTGCGGGTTGGCAGGAACGGATCAGCCATGTGCCTGGCTACGATGTCGTAGTGCCGAGCCGATGAATTTGCCTTTGGTTTAGGCCCACGTCGACGACACAGTATAAACATATACAGTAGGTTGTCTAAGGCCGCCCGCCGAGTTATTAGCCTACTCTTGCGTTGATCCCCAGGGTTGTCACTTTTACTTTTAGTTAATATTTTCGAACAAGCAGCACTTGATCTAAATTTATGAAATGAAAAGCATATTATGATTGAATATTTTATCAATTTATAAATTTAGATAAAATAAAAAGCTTATAAAAAGATTATTAACTTCTTAAAATAAACTTTAGCTCTATACATAGCATTCAGAAAGTAAATTTGGGAATACATTTATATGGAAAAATGCGACTCGGCTACGTTCTTAACAAATCAGATAAACTGTGAAATAAACAATACAATACCACATTTTCTTATAATATTTAATACCACATTTTCTTATAATATTTAAGTATAGTAGGTAATTACATTTCTGGTTGAGTAGGAACTATGAAGAATGATAAGAGTAAGAATAAGTAAGTAGGTATCTCATCATCAAGTACCTACAAATTATATTATGCTAGAAAAAGTGACTAGCTTACCTTTCCTGTTCAATAGGTACCTAATCTGAACAGAGACAGTTCTGAAATCAATCAATTATTAAGACACCCAAACACACAGCAATACGTTCTTCTACGATTATCAGACATTTTTTATTTCATTGAACAGTGCCGAAAAGCCGTGAAGCGCGCGCCAACCTCGTGCAGTGTTAGCCCTGCCTGGCGCACTGAGAAACGGGTCGAGATTTTGTTAAAGTGTGCGTGCGTCGACGCGTAGATACTATGGCGCACACATATAAGCCGCGCGCGGAGCATTTGTATGAAGATAACCTACTTTGTTCTTTATACTATGTCGACGATGTTTAACGTCACCGGTCTCCGCATATCTGTGCACCCATAACTGCATGGATCTCCTCTGTTGATACCAAACAAATAAGTATTTAAAATACCAGGAAATACTTTACAGGAATTAAAGTTACTTAAAAATAATAATAAATATAAGTAAACACAATGTTAGAATAATAATTTATAATTAAGTAGTGGCGTAAGGAATAAAAATCCCTAACCAGATATGTTTTAAAGAAACACTCCTAACAAAAACAAGTCAAGTTACAATACAATTAATAATAAATTATTAATATATCTTTATAATATTGAACTTCATAATAAGTTGCAATAATTATTTTATTCTAGTGCAAAAATTGATAGGTGTGTCGAGTTACAAAATGAAATAAATATTATTTAGAATATCAACGTAGTATCTTATTTACTCACCGATATCATTAAACGCCTTGCTATTTCAGTTATTGTTAGTTATGTTTTGCTCATGCAAAACAATGGTTTCAGCCTTTTTAAATGTTGATAGGTGTTGGAACATCTTGTAAAAATAAAAATAACTTTGCACACGAATATAAGTAGTGTAGCAATAAACTATGAAATCCTCATAAATTGACAACTAAGAACGCAATTATTTTGTAAGTCGGGTGATTTGAAAAACATGTTTTAAATAGTCGGTAGTTACTTCATAAGCGTGTAAAATAAAATGACTCGAGATTTCTATGGTCGCCACAAACATTGCAAATATACTCAGGTATCGAACCATTAAGAAATCACAGTTAATTACTTTTTTACTGTTTTTATCTTATTTAAGTTGGTTGAAATGCATGAAGCAAATGAGATTATTCTAAATAATAAATAACTAGAACTAAAATATAAATAAAAGATATTATAGGTATAAATAAATCTAAAGTATTTACTATTAAAATTAACATAAGATTTAGAACAATAGGAAAGGAAAAAAAAGAAAAGATTTAATTGTTTCTAATTTCAAATTTCAAATATTTGATAAATTAATTCTAAAACAACATGTGAATGTTGGAATCGATCCGGCGGCACTTTACTTGACAATTGGAGGCGATAACCATTGCGCCAAGCGCGCTGTAGATGAGATCATCGAAATATTTTATATCATTCAGTAACATAAAATTACAATGAGAAAGCACTATATTTATATGGGTATTGTATAGCTCGATCGTTCATTATTTTTGATTTCGATTTATTCAAAGTTTGTTATGAGTAATTTTATCTTTACCCTCGTTTTTATTTAAACTTATTTACTAAATTATTGCGTATACCGACACAAAAATGATTTTTAAATACCAAGATGTGTGTGATAGACGAATGTTTCTATACATATCTATTGATATGAAATTACCCACACATGTATATTGTGTAAATGATAGTTGTGTCGATGTGTAGCGCCGCTAACTAATTAGCGGTGCTTTGTGTACATACATAAAGAGGCCCATGATGCGTCGGAGCTTAACGTAAGATTGTGGCCCGCTTGCATTGCAGCGGTAAGTCCCCTCTTTGAGGAGTGGTTTGAGAGACGCTACGGCGTCCTCACCTACCGCCTGGCGCAAGTGTTTACCGGTCACGGAAGTTTCGGTAGGTTCCTGTTTCGGATTGGGCGGGAGGAAACGCCCGGGTGTCATCACTGCAAAGACCGCCTGGTGGACACGGTAGAGCTTACGGTGGTGGTGTGCCCAGCGTGGGCAGATCACCGCTGTGTCCACAGATCGGGATCGGGAACGGCGACCTCTCGCGTCCGGCTCCGGTTCAAACCATGGTACGGAGCGAGAGAGACTGGGATGCGTGAGGGAACGAATCTCCTCACGCCCAGCCTTCGCGAGAGACATTCTGGGCGTCGGGAATCACGAGACGATCTCCGTCCACCGTAAGCACTCGGAGACTCGCCGCCCGCCCGACCAGAACCAGACCCGTGCGTACGGCGTGTCATGTTCCTCGCGCCCTCAAAGAGCACCACAGATGGGACCCAGTAGGGCTGATGAGGATACGGAGCACGGCTCGAAGAACAGGAGTAGAAACGGGGTGGTTTTCAGTCAGTAAGAGTGTGACACGTCCTCTCGCCATCATTATTTTTAACCGACCTTAAAAAGAGGTTTTCAGTTTGATTGTATGAATGTATGTATGTTTGTGCGCGATTACCTCGCGATTGGATGAACCTATTTGATGCGGTTTTCAGAAAAGTGTTTGATACCAAGTGTGGGAGAGTCATGCTTCGGATCGAATGGGCCGGCTCGACCGGACTGATATGCCTCACACGCCGATTGCTTACTATCAGGTCCGTATGCTCAGTGACACATTGCATGATTTGTAAAAATTATACAGTGTGTTACCAATAGCGTTTCCTGAAGAATATAAATAAATATCATCATACCAACTTATATAAAAATAAAATATATATAGCTGACAACTTATATATAGCAGTTATAATAATTAACAGTTTTAGTACTAAAAACAATCTTAAAGAATTTTAAACGTCGTTTATATAAGAATGATTAAATCTTCTGGAATCATGTCGCTACTCGGATTGCGACCTAATTTTTCAATTAAACGAATTCTTTTGAGAGCTAATAGTGTAGTTGATTTGATTTGATTTCAAAGCGTTCAAGTACTAACGTAAAGGATATCGCACACATGACAAGGACGGCTTCAACCCAGCAATGTCATTTAAATATGAACTTTAAATTGTTTGTCGTATGCCATATTTCACAACGTCAATATAAAAAAGCTGTAAGTAAGCGTTTACAACCTTTTTGTATTGTTTCCAAAGCAAAAACGCCGTGCCGGAGCCGTGCTTGAGTCGTGACGGAGCCGTGTTTCTTAAATGTGCGATGACCTTTATTCATTTTATTGAGAAACCATTCTTGAGCTTTACTTTGATGAATTGATTGAGATGTTTCTGAAAATATATTTTTATTCTTTTAGTTACTTATAAAACTGCTTGAGCTGATTGGGTCTTCAGTGCGTTTGAGAAATCGGTCTCAGGTACGATTTGCAGGTTAAGTAAAAGGGTTTCATTTCCTCAGATTTCCAAAAACTCTCTGAAGTGAGTCTTAGAATACATCCTTATATAGTTTTGAAAGAAAGAAAAAACATTTATTTGAAAAATAGGCACACAAGTACAAAGCATATAAAATGAAAAAAAAAACAATAAAATGAAAATACAGATATTTATATTCAGCGTGACTTGCAACTCGACACACTTCTCTCGGGAGGACAATAGAGGTACAACCAACTTCCCAAAAAAACAGCCCTGAGCCTGAGCCCTGAACCCTTTGGTCGAATCCAGGCTCATAATTGGGCCTCCGGTAACCTCACTCACACGAAAGGGTAAGGTAAAGACATACCTACTAAATTGACTAAAAAATGCGGGTTGTCAGGAATCAGGCTGCGCCACATCGCCGCGACCGCACACGCTGCTCAGCTCATGAGGAAGAACCCCTCTGTGGTTCGAAATTAGTAGAGCTTTTCTCAGTATTTTCACGTGAGTAACTCGCGATTTTAAGTTAATTAACCCTTTGAGGACCGTCATTATAGACACAATTAAAGAACAAAAGGTTGCGGTCACCGGTGTCCTCGCGGTGTTAGACAGTTTAAGCAAAATGTTGTGGCCATAATTTACCTCTAATCCAAATTTTATCCCGATTCTTTCAGCTGTTTTGACGTGATTCAGTAACAAGTTACAAACTTCCCTTTTCAATAGATTCTTCGTAATGAAATGACCTTTTGTTCTCCCACATTGCACGTTTACTTATTATTTCTGCTCGCGAACGAACTGGAAAGCACCTATTTCTATTTTCTTTATCTCGCCCATGGTCAGCGCCCACATACATACATATACAGGGTATCTCACCCATGGTCAGCGCCCACATACATACATATACAGGGTGGAATTTTGTTATGCCACCTGAAGGGGAAGTATTCTTAATACTTAAGATAGAAAATTTTACTCAAAGAAAATATAATTTTATTTTTGAAAAAAAAAACAAAACTGCATTCAGTGGTTTTTAAAAATTTGCTAGGCCTAACAATAGATACAAATTTCAACTGGAAATTGCATGTTAACGACATTTGTAATAGACTAAGATCTGTATTAAGTAAGTTGTATCAATTAAAAAATGTACTGAACAAAAAGACTCTCAGATTAGTTTACTTTGCACTTGCAGACTCGCTAATAAGTTATGGACTACTTGTGTATGGTCGAACATTCATATCATATATAAAGGATATTAAAGACATACAAATAAGACTGATAAAGTTCCTAGTAAGTAAAAATGTTAAAGATAGTTGCAAGAAAGAGTATGATAAGTTATTTCCTATTTGTAAAATAATACCCATAGATAAAAAAGTAGATTATTTAGTTGGTTTGCAATATTATTATAGTGACGAGTTTAAAATTAATGTAAAGAACAAGTACAACACACGTAGGGTTAGAGAGAATAAACTAATATTACCAGAAATAAAAAACTATTATGGCAAAAGAACATCTGAATACTTAGTTCCTAATGTATTTAATAGAATAGATTTACTGAGAGAAGAAGGAAAAAAGTTTACGAAAGGATCTCTAAAGTTAAAATTAAAAAGATTTATGTTAGAGTATTAATAAGAAATAACATTGTTATGTCTTGTTTGTTTTTTATTATTATTTTCATAAAGATTTGTTTGTTTTTTTATTATTATTTTCATAAAGATTGTTTTATATTAGGTATATAAACTATGTCGAAGTAAGTAATAAGGGATATTATATGTGATGGGATATTTAAATGCTAAAGAAAAAACTATGTAAGAATTACTAAATTCACTGTTTTGTATTAAACTGTACAAAGAGCGCCTCTCGCCATCAAACGTTACAGTTTGGCGAGTTTAGTTTTTAAGGACACAATTTGTAATAAGTTCACTGAATAAATTATTAAAAAAAAAAAAAAAAAATCGGATTACGGAGATTATTTCGTTTTATTAATTCATTTTAATGACACTGACAGACAAACTGCAGTCGCCATCTTGAGCAGACAATAAACGTTTAGTTTCATACTAGCTCTCAAATACGCCTCGCCAATCAACACGTTGTCGCGTCAAAAAGTATAAATTAACAAGAAATATGAGTAATATCACGCGAACGAAATCGCGGGTAACAGCTAGTTTTAGTATATTCTTAGGTACTGTATTGTATCTTCGTTGTAATAAGAAACGCGCTACTGTTGTTTAATGTTCATTTTTGTAAATGTTTATTTCAATAACTGTTTATTTATTTATTTATTTATTTATATTATCTTTCCGTGTACACGAGTTTCCTAGTCCATGCATTCAACAATGAACTATCACAAGCTCTTAATGATAATGTTGATGTGACAGATGGTGGGTGGGTTTGTATTTTGAAACGCACCCACCAACGACACAAACTCTTGCGTGGGTAATATTAAAATAGCGGGAATTGTATTGTATTGTTGTACTTCACATACGGTCGATTTCAATAATTAAAATTTTTGTTCCACGTGTAATTTAAAATGCAGGACTAGGTGGTGGACTACTGTATAATATTATATTATATTGTATTTTGTTATAGTAGTGTATTCTAGGACAATTTTTGCATAAACCATATAAAATAAATAAATCAATAATTAATAACTTCTAACTAAAATGAAAAACAAAGTTCATTAATGAGTTAAAATTGATAAACAGGCCTCCTAGTGCCTACCTTTCGAGGAAAACCAGGCGTTATTCTGTTTTAGCCATCTCTCAATAGTCAAAGCTTTTGTTTACCTTACCATGACTCAGTACAAACATAGTTAATACGTTACGTCAATTGAACTGTAACCATTTAAAAGGAATTTAAAAAAATAACATTTGTTTTCTTTAAAGATATTTATCACATCCTACGCGAATGAATATATTGTAATGTAAGCAATATTCGAAGTATTTATGTGTTCAGCCATTTTGAATTTTGTGTCAGGGTTAGTGATGTGACCCGATTCGATTCTTTCGATGATAATAATACAAAGTTATCGAACTGTTGTTTCTCGAGTTCTTATCGAGTTTGTTTATTGATATTTTTTTGTGGAATGGTATCTTGTTTTGTTTTGGCTGTTAAATGGATTGTGTTTCGTTTGTTTTGACGATTATTTATTATGTTTGAATTCGAAAAATATTTCGTATTACGCTGAAGGAATGAATTTGCAGCATGCAGTATGCAGCACCTCCCGCCTGCAGATAAATGCTCATTCAGTAGAGATGCGACACAAAACACACGGACGACACGCACCATTGCTAGCATAGATTTCCGCAAAGTAATTTTTATTTAAGATTCTATTCTATATATTGTGTTTGCGTGGTTTTGTGAATTAAGTGTAGATACCGAAAAAAACAATAAGTTTGATATTAATATCGAAGACGACAATGACATTATCATTAACTAAATTAATGATTGTAATTAGTCGGGGAATAGTTATTTTTTTACATAGAAAAAAAAAAACAAAAAATCGCAATGCTTACTCAATGTGAATAGTATTTACTAATTATAAATTTAGGCTAATTCACATTGATACATACCAGAAAGTATCAATAAAAATAAAATTACATCGATGCTTGCCTAATCTGCATCAAACAAATATTTTACTCGAATAAAATAAATTTAAAACAATATCATGAACTAGATATTTTTAGGTTTAAATAAATATTAGTTAGTATTTAAATAGAAAACTCTTGGGGCAATCCTCAATGAAAGAAATTAGCTCGGCGAATGGCATTGTAAATAGATAGAGCTAGATGGATATATACTATATTATAATATAATACTAGCTTTTACCCGCGGCTTCGCTCGCGTCACAAAAGGATAAAAAGTAGCCTATGTGACATATACCAATACATACAGCGCCATCTATACCAATACTTTTGTTTTCCCTCGGGAATATCAATTTTTTTTCGGGATAAAAAGTACCCTATTATTTAATCCAGACTTCTAACTTTACGTCTGCAAAAATTCAAAGCAATCGGTTGAGTAGTTACGGCGTGAAGGTGGAACAAACAAACAAACAAACTCACTTTCAGATTTATAATATTAGTAAGGATTATATGACTGCCTCTTTAGCCGAGTGGTCGCAAGTGCGATGGCCGAGCAAAATGGCACTGGTTTTTTTTTCAATTCGCAGTAGTAGCACGGAATCTGGAAATGTGTCCGGTATATGGCAATAGGCTCACCCCCTATTACATGGGACTCATAACATAAATAGTGAAAACTGGGTGTTACATTGTACAGTGGCATAATGTACACCTCTACCTACCCCAGAAACAAAGACAGACAAACAAAACAGTTTACACCAGTAATAACTTCTTCAGACGTGGCACAAACACTTATAAAGATAAATTAAATTAAATAGATATATATTAAACCACAGTTAGGATCTCATAAAATGTAATTGCGCAATCGACTCCTAAAGACCACGTAAAATAATGTAATTTATATTTGACTGCATGTAGATTATATGTATTCTGTTTAGAATAAATTGCGGGTAGGTACTTATACTACACTATTTATTTAAAGTTGTATGAAACTCGAAGTCTTTTTGAACCCATTTATGTGACTGTTTGTCTCTTCAATAAAATAAAATATAATATTTACAGGTGTGATTACAGAGCGAAGGGTTTTCGTAGAGTATATATACCTGGCTTGCGTAAATCAATATTGAGTTTTTATGAATCATCCATCCATAATTAATAATAGAGTCTGAAATTGAATGAGTAGTGTATGACACGCACGTAAAGCCGTTGGTCCTGTGCCTGGGGTGGTTACTCTTAAAACCAATCCCAATGTCAAAGCATTTTCAATCCAATAAAATTTCAATAATTATTCGATGTCAAAACTATACAACCCCTATCGTAACTGTTAAAATAGCATTCAGAGTACAGAATATAAAATCAAACTCAATACCATTTAGTTCATTCAATATCGACGCAGTACCGATGCAATGAGTGCTAGTGGGAGACTTGGGAGATGAACATGTAACATCAGTACCTACTAATACAATGACTTTTTTTATCGTGAAATAAAGTTTTTTCTTTCTTTCTTTCTAGTGTTGCATCTCTATAGTACGCAAGTTCACAATACCAATGTCGATCGATCGGAATTGGATTCAAGAGTAATCCCACTGATCGCTCTCCGTTCGTGTCGGTCTGTCGTCCCAGCGGGTTTAGAGATTAAAGAAATAAAGGGCAACTGTGTCTGTGCACACACTTGTGCACTATAATATCTCCTGCGTTGTGGGCTAGTCTAGTTAGACTTGCAATTAGAATTAAATGTATTTTTTTTGTAATATCATTGAATCAAATAGATGTGATCAAATAGATATCAAATAGATGAAAAAAGAAGCGATAGACACAATTTTAATACTAGAGGCAAAAATAAGTTAGCTATACCGCAATTCAGACTGTCCAAAGTACAGAAATCCTTTATGGGGTTAGGTTTTAAATGCTATAATAAAATACCAAATAGCATACTAGATCTCAATGAAAGTAAATTTAAAACATATATTAGGCGCGAATTATGTAATCAAGCTTACTACACACTGACAGATTACCTTGAAGTTAAGAATGCTTAGCAGCATGTTGGTTCGGCTCCACTGGACAATACTCAAATGTAGTCAGTAGCTAAATTCCAATAGTAGGTAATTTAATAAAAAATTTAACACTTTAATTCTAATGTAGACGATCTAGTTTCCTTATGGCATCGAGCATTTCTTTATTGAAACAAACAGTTTCCTTTTCTTGTATAGAAGCACTAATTATATGGATTGTCAGTATGCATATGTGAGCACCATGTTGGACCTTAAGATTTATATATATTTTTTTAATTTTAGTAAGTTATTAGTATAATGCGTCAAGCGTGTCTTTGCATTGTTCTTACATATGCGTACAGTATTGAAATATGTATCAGAGACGTACGTTGAGATTTTCTATCCATGTATATTCACATGTAAACTTCAAATGTGCGATGCAGGGTTTTATGACGTCATCTGTTGACTTACAAACATAAATAACGTCACGCCTTTTATCCTCAAAGGGGGGTAGGCAGAGGTGTACATTATGCCACTGTACAATGTAACACCCACTTTTCACAATTTATGTTATGAGTCCCATTTAATGAGGGTGAGCCTATTGCCATATACCGGGCACAATACCAGACTCCTTGCTACTACTGAGATTTTTTTAAAAACACAGTTATACTTTGCCCGACCCGGGAATCGAACCCGAGACCCCTTGCCCGGCAGTCGTACTTGCGACCACTCGGCCAACGAGGCTATCTGTTGATTTGTTGTTGAATATTCATGTGCGTCGCCATACTACGATTAGAACCTCGTTCTTCTCTTGTACCCAAAATGTTCTCATATTCTTGTAGCCAAAGTCAAGTTAAAGTTATTCCTTTTAATTACGAAACTAAAACGAGTTTTCAAAGTCAAACATATAACAGTAAAACGTCTTCTAATTTATTCATAGAAGATATTTGTAAACAATTTAGTTTAAAAAAATATCAAAAAAGATCCTCTGTTTCGTTGTTGGGCTGTCGGTCTTGCAAACACTCGATCAAGTAGTAAGGCCCATGGCAGATAGCGGTTTTTTTTAAAACGCCCTTTTTAGGAATGCTAAGTACGTTCCAGTTTCTGGCTCCTTCCAGTTTCATCACATGATTAATATTACTGATAGTTCCTTCCATCTTGCTTTTCCGCCTCGACGTATTACTACAGCAATTAATTCAACCTTCTCGACGATGACAATGTAAGTTTTTCGCGACACGCGTTCCTTACCTTACTTTTGCCGATATTCTCTTGATACAATGTTATCAGCGATAACACAATGTTATTAGTTATTTACACAGGTTGGCGTTCTGGGCCCATAACCTGTTGTAAATAAAACTTAGGTATGAATTATTTAGAAACTGTATTTATTTTATTAACTTGTATGTACTAACAATGCTTATATGAGAAGAGAAAAACCATAGAGAGAGTCCCTACTCTCTCTATGGTTTCTAGCATCCCTATGCTCGATGCCAGAGACAAGATTAAAGACAATGGTGAAGCCAAGTTAACGACAATGCATTTACATTGTACCAATATAACAACAGTAGTTTTCAAATTAATTTACGAATGATTTATTTGGTAGTTTGCAAACCGGTGGTTGTGAGTAAACAGGCGAACGTACTCTAACTACAAACATAATCCAATTACAAGTAATATTGTAAATGCACAAGCTTGCCACAATGAATGTATGTGTGTTTGTTTCTCTATCACGCAAAATCTACTGGACTGATTAGGATGAAATTTTGTACAGAGATAGATAAGTATAATTAGGGATATGTACACATACGGCGTTTCTTATTCTTGCGAATGCGGGTAAAACCGCTACCAAAAGGTGCATTAGTAGAACTCATTGGGGTAGACAGAGCCAATGGACCGCCGAATAACACGATTCTGACATACCTCCTTCGCTTCACCTACAATGTAGATATAGATTAATGTAGATTCTACATTAATCAATCTGTTCATGCATGCTGGTTTATTGAGAATTCTGTTAATAATGTTATGTATGGTAAGTGCTATTAATTGTTCTTGAGTAATTATGAAATTTCCTATAACCCATTAATTACTTCACGCGAGCGCGTTACGTCACGCTTGGTCACGTGGTATTTCGGAAGCTAATTCGCACATATTTTTACAGTTAGATTCACACCGGACAATTTAACGGGATTCGCGCGGTCGAAGCGGTCGACTGAGACGAAATTTTTTTAACTGTAATAGTTTTTTATATTTGTATTAACTGAAATACATCGGAAAAAGATCTTTTTATATAAATACTAACATGTTACCTATGTATTTCATTCATTATGTATTTCAATTTACTCACGTAATTATTTGACGAGGAACTCGATTAGTTTCAAGTCGTAGCAGTTTTTTTTGAAGTGGGATAGTCATCGAATGACAATTCTTGGATTCTCCCGCCTTTGTGAGGGAGTGTCAGACTCTTACTGACTAAAACCCACCCCGTTCCTTCTTCTGCACTTCGAGCAGGAGCCCCGGTAACTCGTTTGGTTCTCCGCGGCAAGCCATAGCAGTAGCAGTGTGACAGAATGTTGCTCATGAGTATGAGCCGCTAGCACGGCTTGAAACCAGTCGTGTTGGTGGTCAAATAATAACGTGAGTAAGCCGAAAAACATAATAATTAATTTAGTATGTTTCACGAAAGTTATAATTCCTACTCATATATTATTATTTTCTTCATTGGCTTGGAATTTCGACATGCATTGCTAAGATGCAACTACATAATAACTATTATTTGTTGCTGGAAATCAATAGATTGTCAATAATAACTTGTTCGAACTCAAACACCACCTATGAGATACATGATCTCAAAGAATTTCACCTGGACAGATATAAGACAGATAACAATATCAAAGATCCCCGACTACGTGCCGCGAATCACCGCCACAAAATGATTCGTCTAATATGTATAAATCTAACTAATTACGGAACCGATCATGATTATATTGACACATGAATGACGTCATTCTTGTCTAGTATTACCTATACAATCTGATCGTTGTATAAATGAATTAGTACAAAAACATGAACAATTTAATCATGCGGATTAATGGAATGGAATCTTGTCAAAAGATTTTTAACCTTATTACAAAAACTTCAAGTTAGAAGTCTACTCCAGAAGCGGGTAGTTTGATGTGCTGTCGTCTGATCTTCTTTTTAATTCTTTTGTTTAAAAAAAGAAGTATTAAAATGCAAAAAGACACTTTTACCATCAATATAAAAAATCCGGGCTAATCTGATTAAATTTTAAAGTATTGAAGGCTAATCTTGTAACCTATATACAGAGAAGTAAATATATTCTATTTTTAACAAAAACTATGACATTTAAAATAAGGATTCAATATTCACAACTATATATATCTAGTCAAAGTATTTCCAAAGGAGTACAATTCTAGAGTTGCAGTCCAAGGAATCTTTACACAGAAAAGGAATTCAATATTGAATTTCTTCGCTAGCACTTTGCAGTATTGATGGAGATTAAAATTATAGAATCAAGGTCTCTGTTTAACAGGGTTCATATGTAACGAAATTTATGAAAGTGGTTGTTACAATAATAAAATAAATAAGGGCTTGATACTGAAGGCAGTTGTCCTCGCAACGGCGCACATCGTGAGGAGGTTTCTGTCTCTGGATCCCTACTTCAGTACCTGGACCATGTCCCGCTACTGATCGACTCCTATTTTTTGTATATTTTTTGTTCTAGTAGTATTTAAAACTGCGATTAAAAAAACAGACTCTGAAAAACTAAAAAGAAATATAAGTATAAACTAAAATGCTACTATGCTGCTAATGCTATGTGAAAACTACATATTATAAGTAAAAATAAGTTACTCACCCACTGATAGGTTAGAAGTCGGTGCTATTGCCTGCCTTTCAAACAAAACAAACGGCTAAGTAATTGGTAAATAAACAAAAAATAAAATAAATAAACATTCACACATGGTACCTCTTCCTGTTTTTGAATTCAGTAAGAAATATGTGTATACAGGATGATTTGTTATTAGAGAATAATCTCGTATCATAATCATCAATCAATCTCGTATGGGACTATAGAACAGATTATGTCTAACATTTTTTTCGAACAAACGGATAGGCGGAAAGGAACAATTATTAAAATCGGCGCATAGTCACCTACGGCACTTCGCATCAAGCTTTTTTGTGCGTACTGCTAAGGAGTGGAATTCTCTGCAAGAGACTGTGTTTCTTAAAGGGTATCACCTAGGTGTCTTCAAGGCCCAATTGAATAGGTTGCTTATAGGCAGACGTGCTCCATCGTAGGCTGTATCATTGCTTACCACCAGGTGATATAGTGGCCAAACGTCGGGTCATCAAGCATAAAAATAAAAATAGCTTTTAGTGTATACCTGCTGTAAAAGACATACCTTGTTAAAATGTTATTCCTCCTAAAATTGTACATCAACAATATAACACTATCAACAGCTTGTAGCAGACTGCTACTGGATTAGAAAAATTCTGGCCAATTTTTTTCGATTGAAGATCACAGTTTAAAAAGTTGAGGGGAATGGTTTATCAGAGAGCGCACCGATCCGGTCTCAGTCAAATGAGTAGTTGCAATCAGCTCTTATAACAAGGAGAGCTGATGACAAATATATTTCTTCTCCTTTGGCGTCACTCCATGTGTTATAATTTTATGATAACGTATGATTTTGACGATTGTCTTTAATGTAAATTGACGATCCAAAGTTACAATTTGGAAAAAAATAGTTTATAACATTACAATGCCTATTTTGTTCTTCCTTATCTTTGTATAACGCCTTCTACGAAATTTCTACGAAATCCTAACACGTGCAATGTTTAACCATCCTGATTTGATACTAAAGATATCGTTGAACAATTTTCATTAAACCTGTTCTCTGCTAAACCGTAGGTCGTTGCTCATCTAAGTACTTTTGCACCTTTAAAAATATAACAAATACTAGTAAACTTCAATAAGAGTAAACAACGCGTTCATTGTAGATCACAAATAGAAAACGTATGGTAAACGTCAAAATAATACGATGGTGAAAGAATTTAAGATTATTTATTTAACTATAAACATAGTAATATAATATATTATGATAAGTTTATTATTTCTCGAAAGGTAAAGAACATTTAACCCACTTTCGCACCGAACAAATCAACTGGTGAATTTTATGTAGCTGGCCACGGTAGCCCTACGCGTCTTCCGTTTGCGATGAGTGGGAAAACAATCGTGCGGTTTGAACAGAGTCGTTTGTCGCGCTATCGTGCGAAAAATAAAAAAAGGTATGAATAGATCAGGTGTAACGAATGTACGAACACGAGAGTCTGTAATCTTTATGACACAATAATTAGTATCGCATCCGCCGATATAATCCGTATAAGCGTGAACAGTCCACATTAATCTCTGACTGATCTTAAAAGTCAGACAATGACAAAAAGGTACGTTAAAAAGGTAAATTTTCAAAGAATTCTATCAAAATTAAGTTGGAACAAACATGTTATATTTTCTTACTGTAAAGTTCATCGCACACCTAAGCGGAGCCGAGCAGGAGTCGTACTTACACGATGCCAACCCAGCAATGTCATTGTAATTTAAATATGCACTTTAAATGGTCAATCCTAAGCGACCTTCCAGTTCAGTTATTCTTTACAAAACAAGAAAAGGTTGGCTATCCCCAAAGCTGGTCTATTTCGGGGCAACCATTGAGTCACCTCGCTAAATCATAGTTAGCAATAGTTCAATCAATTTGCTGGTTTGTTTGTAAAAGTTATATTTATAGGAACAGTTACTATTGAACCAAGGTATTTACTGTCTCATTCGACCAGCTTATTGCGTACAACTGCTGGATGTTTTATGCAATATTGGGTCATTTTGATCCAGGATCCATGTTGTTAAGCAAAATTGGGTCTATTTGATCCATGTATTTTGTTTTCAAAGGATCATATGACGACTTTTAGCTAGCTCGCCGGAGAATGTAGAGTCCACAAACTAAAACTAATAGAGTAATTATAGTCAAAAGAAAACTTAAAATGACTATTTACAGAGAGCATCAAACGTTTGACCGTATCGACGTCAATGGGGAAAGTACCCAGAAAGCTGCCAGCATTGTCACGTTGTTGTTTCAACTGTACCTTCTTTAAGTTAGTATTTTACTTGATAGTTCAATTTCTGGTTTCAGTAGGTAAAGTTATTTCTGGTATAGATGTTTTAAATTAAAATTAACATTTATAAGCCAGTTTCGAACCAATATGATTCCATTTGGCTCGCTTCAGCATCGCTAGTCGTTGAATTAAAGTATTTCCTTCAATTTGTTTAAAACACATGACCCACTTTTTGTGTCTTAGTTCTATGAAATAGGAGGCTAGTTTATTGCCACATATTGGGTTCGTATCCAAGCTGTATTGTTCGCCGCCGACTGTGAATATGTTCAATGTCGACAACGCACTACGTAATAGCGTATTGTCAGTTCGTTGTGAACGAGATGTTAAATATCTATGGAAAAGTGATAAACTACATAACGGTCGCTGCCGATACGCTTGGTATGAATGATAATGATGTCTTAAAATCACAATTTAATTTTGCCCGATTAGAATAATACTAACAAATTTCTTGTAATCTTATAATTTAAGATTCTATTCACTTGAATATTCTAGATTTTCAAGTATAAGGTCTTGTGTACTTTGTTCTGATGTCGGTTGATGCCGACACAGAGCCTTGGGACTTAATGGGTTGCCGGGGCTCCGGCTCGAAGACTTCGAGTCTAAGTGCAGGCGTAGGAATGGGGTTATTTTTAGTCAGAGTCTGACACTCCCTCCCCCCTCAACAAAAAGGGCTTGTTTAGTTTGAGACATTTCTGCATAATCACATCCTTTTCGTAGTAATGAAAGTGTAGTGGCTGTGTATATCGATTCGAAAAAATATTATACTACCGAGAATTTTTTACACAATATACTTTAAACAATGTTGTTTTCCATTATTTTAATCGGTTGGATTTTGTTTTTTTACATTTCCTGTTCGGATTTCTGTGTAAGCGATGTAGGTGCCTGTGAGTGGCTTAGTTATTTGTAGGTATATTTCATCTCGTTATGAATACAAATGAATTGTTTGGCATGAATCTTTTATGGGACAAGCCCGCCACAACCTCCCAAAACCGCTGCAACTCCTGTAAGCCAGGATCTACAGTAGATACAACCATGAAAACACCGGAACACTGAAGTCCGGCGCGTCCCAGGGACATGAGTAACTGTCTTGGTTCCCGCAACGAAATGAATCAGAAGATATTATAAGAGGAGAAGAAAAAACTATAGTTTCCACTTCCCTCGGTGAATTTCTGCAGGAGACAGAATGAATTAAGCCTAAAGGCACAAAGAAGATACTGTACAACTGGGTGAAGCCCACTCGCCAAGCACCACGGAAATTTGACTAAAAAACTAAGTGGGTCCTATGTGTGAGCTGTTATACTTGCTTCCAATAATAGGTATGGCAAAAACGCCTAAACGCACGGAAATTTGTTCTAGATTCCACAAGGTCCGTATAATAAGCTACACCTGACGAAACAATTAAATTATTCAACATAGTGTTACGTTCATATTGCCAGAGATCACACTCCCAGAGTATGTGATGGGCCGACTGCTCGTATTGCAAATCCACTGTCGAACATTGGCACCATGGTGAATCAACAAGTTTAAATGAGAACAATTTGCTTTTAAAGTTGCCGTGGCCAGTAAGAAATTGGGCAACACAGTGATCCACCTCCAACCATGTCCTCTCCAGCCGCTCATGCACGGATGGGAAGAACTGATATAGGTGGCGGCCCTTAATAGAAGATGCCCATCTACCCTGCCATTCAGTTATAAGCTCATCCCAGACGTCCGTTATTGGCTTAAACAATCTAGCAATTTTATTTCTATCACGTTGTGCTAGAAAGCTTACTGACAAATTGGGTCTCGCACTGTAGTACATAGCAGCACGTCGCTGCACCTCAAGATCTACCGGAAGTACGCCCGCGAGCACAGGTAGGGCTTCAGTGCTAACCGTCCTATAAGCCTTACACAGGAAAATCAAGGCTAGACGCTGGCCTTGAAGAAGTTTTCGCCGTACCGCGCCTATTGTGGCCCTATCAGCCCAGACAGGTGCCCCGTAGCACACGCATCCCAGGTAGGTTGCTCCGTATATGATCCTGAGCGTAAGAAAAGAGAGACCCCAGGTGGCTTTTGTAATTCGCGTCAGTGCATGGAAGTTATTTTTGGCTTTCTCACTAATAGCCTTAATGTGCTCAATGAAAGAAAAGTTTTTTTCCAAAACTAGACCGAGGTAGCAAACCGACTCCTTTCGTTTTACGGAAATGTTGTTAAATTTAATAGACGGTCACGACTTTAGATTTCCTTTAAGCAAGAGCTGGTAAGTTTTATGGGGTGCAAAAGTCAAGCGATTTCGTTCGCCCCATCGCGAAATCCTACTGAGACAGTCCTTAGCCAAATTCTCCAGTCCGGCGCGGGTATTTGACTGTACTAGCAAAAGGCCATCATCCGCATATCCAGTCAAAGTACAGCTACAAGGAAGGGGAATCGCGAGCAAATCATCAAATCCTAAATTCCATAAATACGGGCCAATAACCGAGCCCTGAGGACATCCCATTGATAAAGACTTCGACCGAGAACAATGACCAAGCTTCAGTTTAACGGAACCGTGAAGGAAATATGTGTATATTAATTTATATATGTTACTAAAACAGCCTCGACCTTTCAGTTTTAAGAGTAACATTGGCCACCATGCGTTATCAAAGGCACCGGAAATGTCCAGAAAAATGCCTACTATATACCTGTGCTCAGACGAATTTACCATGGATCGGACAGAAAGAGCCGCGTCGACAGTAGACTTTCCTACAGTGAAACCAAATTGATTGTTGTGGAATTTTGGTCCACCTGGCAGTAAACGAGGAACGATAAGTCGCTCAAGTAGTTTCCCTAAAGATGGCAAAAGCGTGATAGGCCGGTATGACTTAGGGTCATCGGGGGGTTTATTTCCATTTTTGGGGATTATGCGAATGAATCCACGTCGCCATACACGAGGAAAGACACCTTCCGCGATACAACGGTTGTATACAGTTAGGATCGCATCAGCCGCGGATTTACATGCTTCTATTATCATTTTATTTGAGACTTTGTCTTCACCAGATGATTTATTTAAAGGCAAAGTTTTAACAATAGTTACGAGCTCGTTGATGGACGGTAGATCAGACACTGGTGATTCAGGTTCAGGTTTCATTCAGGTTGTTTGGCATGAATATTGAATATCGTTACAATGTTCTTTTCTTTTTTTTCGGTGATGACGATAATGTTGTTCTTGTTGATGATGATGATGAAGTTTACCCTGTATTTTTATTGTTGTAATATTTAAGTGTGGCACAAATGGGCCGGCTGAACCGGAGCGATACCACGGCTTCACAGAAAACCGCCGTGAAACAATGTTTGCGTTGAGTTTCGTCGTGTGAGTGAGGTTACCAGAGGACCAATTACCGGAGGCCCAATCCCTGAATCCTCAAATTCCAAATCCGCAAAAAGCCGGTAACGCCCTTGTAACGCCTCTGGTGTTCCAAGTATCTATGGGCGACGCCGTGATGCTTGCCACCAGGCGATCTGTCTGCGAGTTTACCGGCTTATCCCATAAATAATACTTCAATTTCGATAAATATTTACATAGATTATACATTCACCCGGGAATCGAAGTCGAGACCCCTTACCCAGCAGTCGCACTAGCGACCACTCGGCCAACGAGGCAGTAAAATAACCAAGGAAGAAAAATTAATGAAAGAATGTAGTGTCTTGAAACTGTGGCACCTGGCTACTATGTAAGTCTATAAGTAGCCAGCAAGTCTGGTAACGTGGTAACCCATTACACACGCACACATAAAAAAACCACTGACATTTTGCTGCTTCGATCATTTCAAAGTGACATTATGTCCGCCTTTCTTGCAATGTCCTTAAACATAACTATAAAATATGTCTGTACGTGTGTACAGACATATATATCCTGGTATCGCGTCACATCATCTTTCTGCACATTTAACTTTCAGTTTATACTGGTTGTGTAAAGCTCGATGTGAAGCCATGATTGTGTACAACATCTGAAAACATTCCTAAGAAGATCTTGAAGAAAAGTAATTTTGTCAATATTTTGACCCATGTCACTGACGTCAGAAGGGTGTCGAAACTAAACTATACTATATACATGTGATGCAAGTGTGACATTAATCTTTACATATTTTTGTCTTTGTTGAATAATAATGTATTTATATTTTATTTTATAATAATGTAACGTAATGTAATTTAATTAATAAGACTGACAAAATCCTTTAGCACTAATAGAATCGGCTTACTGCCGCGTGAGCAGAGATGTCATGCTTCTTAAATGTTCTACAGTCGGTGGTGCTGTGGGCTGGGTCGTTCCATTCCCTAAGAAATGGTTGATCGGACCGATTGCTGGCCCTCAGGTCATGCTCGTGAACGGGCGCCTTCTGCTCGAGCAGGTCGGCTCGCTCATCGCGCGGGTGGGCTGATCCAGTAGGGTAATTGTAATAAAACATGTATTGTGATTTTGTAGATAGTAGATACAAACTTCTGTGTGTAAAAAAATGTGGTTAATGTAGCATGTAAGATTTTTGTAACAAATAATTTTAACTATGAAAAAAATAAGAAATGTAATTAAATGACAAAGGCACGGAAAAGAGTCCGTAGATATATAAAAAAAACTATACTATATAAGAGTACTTGTACGGGTTTAGTTTACCCATACACTACCGTTCGTTGAGTTCAGTTGGTTGAGTTGAGTTGATTGTTTAATGTGGTGATGAATAAATACCCTTCACTTAGTTATGGAAGGTTTATTGTCCGCCAGTTACAGTTTAGTAATAGTTTAAATGATTCTCACAGATACGCTTGTGTTACGTTGGCTGTTGTACACACGCTGAAGTCAGTTTAAATAATTATTACGAATTAAGTGAATCAACCGATATGCTTACTTAGCTTGATGTCGCGACACGAATAAACGCAAACCGTACAGTACCTAATATTAATACTCCTTTGCTAGCGGTTTCGCTCGCCGCGGTCCCGTGTGTCCCGTGTGTCTGTGAGTTCGTATGTGTCAAAACGGCTTTAGGCTTCGGAATGAAATTTGGAACAGGGGTAGATTATGGTCACGGGCCACGGGTACGCGGGCACAGCCGCTGGCAGAAACTATCGAATAATAAAGTTCTATTAGGGCATAAATTCAGGTTTAAATAGCCTCACTTGCAATCAATTTACAATCTAAAACAGACTCTATTAACTTAAATAAAACTGTAACTTCAAAAACCTATCCACCAAATAAAGATCATTCATTACTTAAAGTTCAAATTGTTTTACACTGAAATACAAATTCATTTCAATACATCACAGGTAATGAAGACAATTAGTTTTTCAAACATTTCTTTGATCATTTTACTTCAAAACATCGTCTTGTTAAAAACTTTATGCCTTCGTTGATTTCAATTGTTTATGTTTATTTTAGTTTCTATTTGTAATCACACTAACATTCTAGCGTAGACACCATTGTAAATGTTGAATGATCGAATATACGGTTTAAGAAAATTTTAAAATATGTCTTTGTTTGTATTAGATACAACTTTCGTGAGATATTCTAAACTGTGTGAGCAAGCCGAAAACAATTAGTTTATTTTTTTGTTTTTTTTTGGTAATCGGGGTTAAAAACGCCGGATATCGTGGCTTTAGAGGCTGTAATAGTTCCGCCGCCCAACCAGAACCAGAACCGAGCGTATGGCGTGTCGCGTTTCGCGCGGTCTTCAAAGAGCCATCAGACCACCACAGGTGGGGCCCAATAGGGCTGATGCCGAGCCGCGGAGAACGTAAAGGTTACTGGGGCTCTGGCTCGAATTGAAGGAGTAGGAACGGTGTGGTTTTTAGTCAGTGAGAGTCTGACACTCCCGATCGCCTCACCCAGACGGGATCAGACATTCGATGATTTTCCCTCCTTAAAAATGAGGTTGTAACGGTGAGGACTGAAAACGACGTTTGAGTTTGTAAGAGAGGTTGTGAAATATTTTTGTTTTTTTTATACTTTAACTCGTCGAGTACCGGTTTTATAGACACAATTAAAGAACAATAGGTCGCGGTCACCGGTGACCGCTTGGTGTTTGACAGTTTAAAGGAGACCAGCAAACTTTTAATAGAATGACAAGTTGAAAATAAATCAAAAAAGGCCTAAAAATAACATTTTAGTCAAAAGCGAAGCAAAAAAATTAACATAAAATAAAAAAATATAAATAATTAATTACCTTACACAATTTCCTGAAATACAATCTGAAAGAAAATTCATTAAACACAGCGATTGCATTACTACCGCTTTCAGTCTTAAAATTACGTCCGGTCTACTGATGAAAACGTCAAATAAAATGTTAAGATCCATCAACATAATACCTACTTAAGCGTTTCCAACTTTAATGGACTGTCTATAGATGCCATGCTAAAAAAGATTTTGACACCTGCATTGTTAAGGTTATTTTTAAAAAAACACAGATATAACGTGAATATTGTACAGTGTGTTAGGAATCGGATTTCCGATACTTTTGTTTCTATTATGCATGACATGACAGATCCTTTTTCATTTTCAAGGTATTGGTTACATTTTCCCAATACCTGTAAAATTTTAAAACCCATATAAAGGTCTTAAAATTCGTTATAAAATTGCAATTTTTATTTCGAAAAATATTTTAATTCATCAGGAAACTTGACTGTTTTTGTCGATACGATAACATTAAACGTCTACTGCGTCAGTAAAGTGTCGAAAATTGGATCCCTACACGCTGTATAAATGCTCTCATTACTCAATGATTTTGATTAACAAGTTTTTTGTAAACTGTAGTACAATGACGTTTCTTGTTTGTCTTACGATTTTATTTTGGTCTTTTGTCCGATGTTTGATCTGATCAATGACCTAGATTCTGTGAAGGTAAACGAATCACATTTAGACGTAGGTATATCATATTCAATCCGCACTAAAGATCAAGGTTATTAACTTGTAACGGTTCAGCTGGGTCTCGACCAGTAAACATATTTTTCAATCGTCCTGAAATATAAATACATTATCCACAATACAATTATTATAGGTACTTCCATATCTAATTTAATTTTATTACGATAAATAAGTTTCGGGTAACATTGATAATCTATTTATTTTAGTAAGTAGAATAAAATTGACATTTGATCATTTCTAGTATGGAAGAATTATTAAATCTATATCTATATGTATAAAAGAAAGACGTGTTTGTTACAACACTTATAACTCGAGATCGACTAGACCAAATTTCATGGTTTTTGGTTCGTTGTATTTGTCCCCGCCCGGAATAGCAGAATACATCTTAAAAATAATGAAAACTCGACGAGAACATAATGATAAAAGATGAATCATTTTCCCTTACTTACTTTGTATCGTACCGGTCAAACATTTGTTGTCCATCTTGTCAAATACTAAAAGTAATGGTTGAGTACATTTATTAGTAGTCTATGTTCTAAACTATTGCATTTCTAAAAACAATTTCTAAGATTTATTTTAAAGGGTATCGAAAACGTAAGTCTTTTTTCTAAGATTAATGATTACAAAGGTTAAAAATTGCACTATCCAAAGTAATAGTCTATGATCTAAACTAATGTACAGCCTGACCAGAAATATAATAAACCTGTCAGGAGGACCTCGCGATCTTCTATCAAAATGTATGACGATAATTAGTTTTAATAATTCGGCAATATGGCGAGGGTTGTTATTTTTCTGATCAGGCTTTATTTCTAAAATTTATTTTATAAGTCAACGAAAACATAGATTCCTTTTTTTGTTGTCTATGATTATTTAAAGATTTGTTACAATGGTTAAAAAGTGCACTATCCAAAGTAGTGATCTTAATTTAAACTATTGTCTATGTCTCGAAAGTTCAGGTACTCTTTAAAATTGTTTGCAAAGAATAAATTTGTTTGTTTTGAAAGATGAGGTAGTTCTTGTTCCAAGGATTCCGATGATCTCAACGAATATGCAGTTTGATATTAAACGAATTCAATTCCTGATTTGCCTGGCCTTCGCCATGACGATTAACAAATCACAAGGCCAATCATTGACTATTTGTGGCCTCAATTTAGCTTTACCACAAGGTGCTTAAATAAACTAATACTTGCTATGTCATGCTTGGGTTATAGTGTACCTATATGTTAAGCAAAAATGTTATGATGTTATTAATATTGTTTGTACAACGAGCGTCTCTCGCCATCAAACGTCAAAGTTTGGCGAGATTAGATATAAGGCCATACCTTTGTAAAATTGAAAGGAATAAATTTGTTTAAAAAAATAAAATAAAAAACAGAGTTAATCCGAGTGCATCACATGCTACACAACAAACTTTAATAAAAAAAATCTGACACGTGTTTGAAATACTTAATTTTTATTTCTATTATCTTATTGTTCATAATAATAAAATACTTTTTATGTAATTATCTATCTATGGTCATATTTATATTGTATCATGGTATTACGTTCATCAAACACTAAATTAGTTCAGCTAAAAGATAACACGACATTAATTGACTGTTAGGCGGTACGAAGTTTGCCGAGTCAGCTAGTATTCAAATAAAAGTTATCCCTCAATTAAAATAATTAATCTGGCGCTGAAAATAATCCGGCCTAAATCTTACACTCCGCAATGACATTTTCCATTGAATTTTAGATTTTACATCAAAACAACGAAATTGGAAACCTAGTAAAGAAACACGAAAAGATTAATAAATCGAATAATCTCACTTTGGTAGTACCTACGCCTACAGACAATTGCCTAAAAATAAATTTTTACTGAGAAGGCTTAACTTGAATAGGACTTAACATAGAGCGTTCTTAGATGAAGTGGTTTGTAAAATAGAGAAAAGGTGTAGTCCTTCACATTTCTACGATATTTTTGTCAAAAGCGAAGTGCCGTTAACCGACTTCAAAATAGGTGGTTCTAAGTTTTACCTGTATATATGTATGTATGTTTGTGCACGATTATGATATCGTATTATTATATTAATGTGCACCTCGGCCTACCCCTTAGGCCGGAGATAAAAGGCATGATGTTATGTAACTTGAGGACTGCGAGAAAATTTTGGTATGCTACCTATTTTAATTTTTAATTTAAATATTTGATTCCACTTTACACACGTACATACATACACCCAATTTTTTTTAAGGGGGCAAAATCATCGAACGACTTCTCCCGCCTGGGTGAGGCGGGAAGGAGTGTCATACTTTTACTGACTAAAAACCACCCCGTTCATTCTCCTGCGCTTCGAGTCGGAGCCCCGGTAACCTTTGTAGGAATAAATAAGAAATTAAAAGAGGTCTATTCCCATGCTCGAATTTAACAAAATCTACATTGACTTGAACTTATATCGTTAAACTAAATGAATAAGTCAATAAGATTACCAAAATGGATTCCTAAGCTAAAGATAATTACTTAAGACAAATAGAGGGGTCTAATGATGTAACATTGAGCTATTATGGCCTGGCAAATATTTGTTTGGGTTACAACTGAGTACTAATATTTGAACGCTACTTTCTTGAAGTTTTGACTTGTATTTGAAAGAGGTAAAGTTATCTTTTGATCATGGGGAGTGATGTTAGATCTTAATTGATTGAATGAATACTTATGTTCAAATATTCTGTATAGTTCTGTTACTAAAAATTCTTTGTAAAATGACAGAGATGGCACGATATTTAAGAACAACTTAAATTTGAGTTGCGTTTTAGTATCAATAATTTGTAAGAATTTATTTCGCACGTATTAACTTTGTACTAAACGTTATAGAACAGTTTTTTTTTGGAAAGACAAAGATAATTTTAAAAACAATATCAACTTGTTTTCGACGGTAGCGTCGCGTTTGCGTACGCCATGATAAGCCATCAGACCACTATACTAGATGGGGCCCAGTAGGATTGATTTCTGATACGGAGCTGCGAAAGACTTAATGGGTCACCGGGGCTTCCAAGTACCAATTTCCAGGCCATGAATATTTCAAATTTCACACTAATTTAGTACCTACGTGGGTAGCCATAGTGTCCTTTTTTGACCGCAAGTTAAAGCTTGACCTCTAAGTACCTATTATAAATCACTCGGGTAGAAAGCAACACAGCAATGCTTCTGTAACATTAAGTGAAAAAGTCTCTAAACTGACATGTGAATTATTTCTTCAATCGAGTCGATTGAGACTTGTTGGTCAAAGCTGCTATGTTCGTAACGTGAAGCTATTGTTACATGCTCTAAAAAAGCATGCTATAAAGCGTTCAATTAAGAATGCTCAAACATTTTTAAAAATCGAACGCCTACGCAAGCTTGTCCGAAATGAGCAATTGAGCATGCTAATTTTAAGCAACATTCCAACACACATGCTGCTAAGTGACAAGTACTCAATTGAAACAAACTTTTGTGCTTGAAATTAGCATACGGTATAACAGTTCGTTGAATTGGGTTGTATAGTTTTGACATTGGGATTGTATAGTATTGATGTGGAATTGATATTAAGAATAGAGTAAGCGCCCAGGTAGACGTCTACAGGCTGTTTTTAACAGGTGTCGTAAGATTGTTTGCCACCTCAGTGGTATAAAACAAACGTACTAAAGTATTACGTGCGTAAACCCAGCGTACCTAAACCAATAGAGATTGTTCTCGAAAAAGCAAGAGAATACGTCGGTAAATACTGATCCAATAGGGACACGTGTGGGACTTCTAACTAAAATCAATATGGCAATATACGACAAAATATACACGAGTCTTGGTAAGGGGGTACTTAGTAGGTACTACAGATTATAATAATAACAATATGTATTGTGTTTTTAGTTATGGTATCTGTACCTAATATAATACCTACCAGTGATATCTATTATAATGACCAAATTATTAAATATAGTGTGGTGGCCCGGAGGTTTAAGACGCTTCTTTTGCATGAGAGTGCGGGCTCGGAACTTATACCAACGGCAAGTTTCAATGTGACTTTTGTCGAGTTATATCTAAATAAATTTAGATACAACTGACACACGGTGAAGGAATACATCATGAGAAAACTTGTGCTTATAATTTCTAATTCTTAGTTAAGAATCGCCAACCCGCAATGAGCAAGCGTGGTGATTAATGCTCAAACCATCTCCATGTGAGAAGAGGTCTTTGGACAGCAGTGGCCACTTGTAGGCTGTTGATGATGGTGATGATAAATTAGGCTATATTACTCTCAATTAAAGTACCTAATGAAGTATAAAATAGGCTCATTCCCTTTTACATGGGACTCATAAGTCATAACATGAATAGTGAAAAGTAGGTGTTACATTGTACAGTGGCATTAAGTGCCGTAATGTGCACCTCTGCCTACCCCTCCGGTGACAAAAGACGTGATGTTATGTTATATTATGTCAAACATAATAAATGTAAATACAATACCACAAGCAGATCATTTACCACTTTTAGTTAATTATTTAATTTCATTATGAAACGACCAGGCAAAGAGCATATTTAATTTGCATGAGCCAGTTAGCTTGCTGGTTAACAACTTTGTTACTTCACCAAACTAAAGGCCATACACTAAAAAACAATGAGCGAATTTGTATGTAGCGTGGTGCCTTTTCATGTTTTCGCGGCAGTTGATCGGATGTGAAAAAACTGATGAAGAATAACATTACAAATAAAAAATATATGGGGTCTTATATCAAAAACTTAGTCCAAGCCGAGTTAAATCAGTTCAAAGATGTGAAAACAGTGCTATATTATTCCTGTTATTTTGTTGATGGTGACCGTACACAACGCATGTTGCTTCATTTACTTGTCAGAAATATTTTATTTTAAAATATTTATAAACGATTTCAAGGAATGTAATAAAGCTTATTGTAAATTATTTTAATAAACTTTTTTTTTGTTATAGGGCCACGGAATCAGAATAGAGTGAACCATTAACTGACCACTGCTCAAGTAAAAAAAAAAAATTTCGCTTGATTGGCTAGCGTGTTCACTTTATATAAATACTTTTGGCTGTGGCCTATTACAGATTTTCATGACCAATTCCCTGTCAGTCGAAAACCCGCAAAATACTTTATTGATTGCCTAATCATGAAATGCTATGTTTGTCAGTTGCGGCATCGGTAGCGGATTAAGTAGCGGCAGTCGCCAAAACACGAAAAATACATTTTTCTGTCTACTTCTCTCGACTTACTCCCGATTAGTAACTAATCTAACTACAGTTAATACTCTAATCTACAGCTAGCATAAAATCTGGTACAAAGATATTGTAATTTAGTCACGAAGTGATGGATTATATTCATCTGACGTATAGTCGCATCAATTTAAAAAGTCGACGGTTTCCTTTCTTCAAAAGATTATGCGAACTATAAAGTAGACGAGTCTCCAATCAGGAATAACAGGTTAAAAAAAAATTATTAGGCTTTTGGACGGCTACCACTACTCAACCCACCACTGGTACCACAGCTGACGCTCATGAAGCTTTATCACACAACTCCTAGAAGCATGCCACAAGTTATCGACTGAGAGAAAATAGCTAATAAAAATTAGTGCCTGCATAGGTACCATCCATACTGTGGTGTGATATTGTGTTTCTGTGCCAGGCGTACAGTGGCGCGCAATTCGATTCGACTCCAGCTCTTTTCAACGCTCATAAGTCAAGATTTCCATATATGAGCCCATACACAATTTCGTTTGTAATGTCATATAAGATAATATTTTCCATAAATCATCGACTGCCACCAGAAAAGAGAAAGGCACCAATTTTAGTCCATGCCCTATAGACGTATCTCCACTTAAATATGTTTCAACTCAATAGGTAGGTAAAGTAAAAGTATAAAGTCTGGACTATGATTCTACTCTACAAAAGGTTTGATTCACAGTTAGCAAAAAGATTAGATTCAGTGAACGCTGCTACCCGGTCTCTGTTGAATAAATAGTTCTTTAATCGATTATTCCGATACACCCGTGGGAAGAGTATGGATGGTCACAAAAATGCCGTCACTCTACATACCTAAGAACGTAAAATAGTCATCGGTTCTCGGACAAATATGATTCAAAGTCAAAGTTAGAGATATTTATTTCAATTAGACCAGGAGGCTTACTTTTGAATCCAATTCCGATCGATAGACATTGGTATTGTGAAATTTCGTACTCTTGAGTTTCAACACTAGCGCCTATTGCATACGTATTGCGTGGATATTTAATGAACTAAACGGAATTGAGTTTGGCTTTATATTCCGTAATCTGAATGATATTTTAACAGCTACGATAGGGGTTGTAAAGTTTTGACATTTAATGATTATTGAGATTTTCTTGGATTGAAATTGCATTGACATTGAGATTGGTTTAAAACCCTGGAAGGCACTTTTGAATGGCAAACAAAAAATTGAAAGTGTTAGTCTGTTAGTCATTCCTCTAGTGAAGCTATTTGCTCGTTCCAAAGAGTAGATTCCTATAGAGAAGGAGAAGAACAGGAAACTCCATTGATGCGGAAAGCTTAACGGGTTGCCGGGACTCTGGTTCAAACAGCAGGAGTAGGAATGGGGTGATTTTTCGTCAGTAAGAGTCTGACACTTCCTCTCGCAATGTGAAATCATCCAATGGGTTCTCCCGTCTTGGTTGAGACTCAAGACGGGAGAACCCATTGGATGATTTTCTTCTCTTAAAAGGATTGCATTTTTCAATCCAATTTACAACTGATCCGCTTCATAAAAATTGTGTACTTTCTGGAAATCAATAGAAACGTCACCATTCACAAATATACTTCAGAACATTATTGCAGCTTGATTAAAATCCTTTTTACTTACATTTTATGATTTGGTTTTATCTATTTACTTAAGGGATGATCCCAAATCCATTAGAGTTACAATAAAACACACCTAAGCTCGCTATTACTAACTTTTATTAACTATTATTGTGGAGGATTTTGTGGTAAAGGTGAGGACACTGTATAAACATCGTAAATAAGTTTATTTTGTGAACAAAGGTGCTCAACCTCTGTTACATGGCACTTGTAACATAAATAGTGAAAAGTACATGCCTACCCCTTCGGGGATAAAAGGCGTGATGTTATGTTACACAGGTGGTCTACTAAGTAAGGAGTGCACGAATTTTTTAAAGAATCTTTATCTTTTTTCTTTGTTCAAAAGAAGTAAATTAGTAATCGACATAGTTATTTCAAAATTTCCGTTATTCAGTAACTGATAGACAACGCATGCAGAATTTGGCATGTGCGTTCTTCAATGGGTATAGTGTGGGATCAAGAGATTTCACATAAACGTACCAAAATACTGGTAAACGCTAGTTCCTCATAAAATAAGTGTGTTGAAAAAGAAACGGTTTGGTCATGTCATGGGACTAAACTGTTATTTGTAGGGGTCACGTGGCAAGGAGCACGTTAAACGTGGACGATGTAGTAAGAATTCGTTTCATCAAATCCACCTTTTGCTAGTTTAAAATCCTATAGTATTCGTTTGCTAAATGTACTGAAATACATCGAGCCGAATTCAGACTCTATTTACTGAAAATTTGAATCCAATAATCCAATAGATTAATCCAATCCAAGGTCTGTAGACCGAAAACGGTCCGTAAGCTTACTCGTCACCTCATTCGTAGAAAAAAAATCAGATCAAATTTTAGATAGAACTACTGTGACTGTTTTTTTTTTGAGCGAGGATAATCATCCAATGATTTCTCTCGCCTTGGGTGAGACGAGAGGAAGTTTCAGACTCTTGCTGACTAAAAATCACCCCGTTCCTACTCCTGCTCTTCGAGCTGGAGCCCTGGCAACCCGTTAGGCGTTTCGCGGCTTCGTGCCGGCCATCAGCCCTATTGGGTCCCATCTGTGATGGTTTCATTGCTCTTAGATGAGTGCGCGGAATGCGACGTGCCATATGCTCGGATCTGGTTGTGATCGGGCGGCGAGCCTCCCTTGCTCACCGCTTGCAGACCGGCAGTAGCGCGGTCTCCGACGCCCGGAGTGTCTCTCGCGACGACTGGGGTGTGTTGACGTTCGTACTCCTACGCGCCCCGCGTCCTCCTTAGCTAGTATGACTGCTTAGCAGAGGAGACGGTAACAGTCCTAGAAACATTGTGACTGAAAAATATTTTATGTGTATATCGGTTCATTCGTAAATCATAAACGTAGTAGGTATGTTAATTATACCTCTAATGTTTTCGGCTTACTCACGCAACTGTTTGATAAGGAACTCGACTAGTTTCAAAGCATTCTTTGAGGCTTATACTTTTATGAACAGTATTCTGCGACGCACGACGCGGTGGTTGTCGTCGTCGACACACCGCGTGGTACCGAAAAAGATAATTATTAATTTGGTACTTATAATTAACGAAAGCTATAACAGAAACGAAATAGGTATGTTGTAATTATTGTGAACACGCCTTTACATTCTGGATTTTGTTGATAGTAACGGCAACTATTCTATTAATTTAGGAACTAATTGAATTACACTCGATCTCCTTTTATTTTGGCTGGACAGTCTATTACTCTTTTAATGTCAGCGGTATATTAACGATATATTTTATTGGTCCAAAAAGTTAATAAAGCCAAAGGAGATGAACACGTAAAACTACTCCAATCGGTCGTTTTCTTTTAACAGTTTTTGACTTTTGTACTATTGTAATTAAGTTTAAAATTCTGATAAGAAGGATAACTTCATGTAATTTTGTGTCAGTTCAGTTATTCTGTAACTTTCAATTAGAAAGATCGAAGTGTAGTCGATCGCAATCCGCCATGTCATTGGTCGTGAGAAATATAGTGCTGGGTACGTTTCTTTCGACACATGTCACATGTCAAATGACAGCTCGAGTACATAGTCGTCGATGAAAAAGCAAATCAACGGATGACGTCACTAAAATCCTAAATCGCACATGTGAAGCTTACATGCGAATTAACACGGATATAAAATTCCGACGAACAACTGTTGGGCAGAAAGCCCGCCAGGCACGAACACCTCACCTGGTCGGAGAATGCTCCTTTGAGCATAAGAGTGTTAAGTTCCTTAAGAAGGGATTAAAGAACTTAACACTCTGTTCCCTAAAAAAAAAAATATGTATATACATATATATAGCCAATAGAATATTTGCTATTATTATGAAGGCATCAGTTAATCGTCTTGTGACAACTTACGGCTCACTAGCGATATCTTGTGAGCGTCAAACCCTCGTCATTTCAAACTAACTAGATAGTCACATAAAATGCATAAAATGTATTTATTTTTATAATACTCTTATATTCAATCATTAATGCGTTCAAACAAAAAATGTATTACTAATTCAATATTAGATGTCTCTGTCCATGACGCGTAATCTTATAAAGAATTGACACAAAAAGATAAAAGCAGTCATATTTTATGTCAAAGAAAAATGAGAATCAAACAAAATATTGATAAAGAATATTATGTGCACCTGTCTACCCCTTCGAGGATAAAAGGCGTGATGTTATGTAAATAATTATTTATTGTTCAAGGAACGCTGAACTTTTATCGAATGAAAGTAAAAACAAATAAATACGGTGCCTTTGAATATCAATAACATTTTTGATACCTGTAAAATTATGCGCTATAAATTTTCGATTCGTAAAAAGACGGCAACGCATCTTTGACTCCTCTGGTTTGCGGGCGGCGCTGATCGCTTACCATCAGGTAATCCGTCTGCTCGTTTGCCTCTTATTCCATATAAAAGTCGCAAAGCGTGTGGTCTGTCTGCCCGTATTATGGGATAAACCGGTAGTTTATCCCATAAAAAAGCTCATGGTAAGCAAGCAATTAGCAACACTTATTGCACCTACGTCTCACAACACACTAGATGACGTTACACTTTGGGTTTGGAGAAGCAGATCGATCACCTGATGGTAAGCAATCGGCGCCGGCCATGGACACCCGCAACACCAGAGGAGTCACAGGTGCGTTGCCGGCCTTTTAAAACGGTAAACCTCACAGTGAAAGATACCTCAAGTGCTGCCTGTGCTGTCGTGGTATCTCTGGTCGAGCCGACCTGTTCGTGCCAAAGTTTTACACACTTCTATAAACTAACAAACTAAAAAATTTTCCGAATTTTTATACAATATAATCAAATATTCTATTTTTAACTTGTAAGTAAAATATTTTGGTCATTCATTACTTTCTGTTTGGTAGTAGAGAGGTCATTAACCTCTGCCCTTTAACGCCCTCTAGAGTTAGAATTGTGAACTTTTCAGATCACGAAACAGTCGACTGTTCAATTAAACATAAATGCAAATTCCTGACGGTGTAAAGTTTGACATCTCGGCCGTGTAATTTTAATGCAGAAGGTTCAAATTATTATATTTTACTAGTATGTGCCGAAGCATGGCTCTCCCACACTTAAAAATCACTTAGTCTACCCTGTTCCAAATTTTATCCCAATCCCTTCAGCCGTTATAACGTGAAGGAGTAAGTAGCAGACAGACAAATAAACTTTCGCATTAATAATATTAGTAGAAAGTAGAATTAAAAGTATTTATAGTACTTGACATTGGACCCGTTTATGTTCTAACATTAATTACCAAGGCACTTCTAAATATTTAATAATATGGCTGATGATAATCGCTGAGTCCACTCTTCAGAATGACGCATTTGTTCAGCAGTGGATCTATTTGGTTTGATGATTACTAAAGGTGCCTGCCTCATGCAGTCGCACTTGCGCAAGGCAAAGTATTACTGGTTTATTTTTTAATCTCAGTAGTAGCACGCAGTCTGGAAATGTGCCCAGTATATGCCCCTATTACATGGAACTCATATTAACATAAATTGTGAAAAGTGGGTGTTACATTGTACAGTGGCATTGAGTGCCTACCCCTTCGGGGATAAAAGGCGTAATGTTTATTACTCAAGGTAAGCGTCGACACGCCCGCATCGCACGCATCAGAAGGATTGCATCAAATGGATTAATTTTTCAGTCTGCGTCCACTGTATCGGCTGCGATCGGTTTGCCGACGCGAGTATTAGCAATCGGACTGTGGATGCCACTTTCATTCGGTTTCTTGTTGTGATCGTACGTGCGGAAAGTGTGAGAAAATGAGAATGGAGGAATGTGACGAAGAAGTCGCTAGAGGAGGAACTAGTTTAAATACAAGGCAAACTAAAATCCGTAACATATTGTTGCAGTGAAATGAAATGATATTTATTTCTGCAAGTAGTTACAATGTAAGTCTTTTACCCGTCAATATATTCAGTCAGTTCGTCAGTTATGAGAAAAACTACACTCGGGTTACACAAGAGTTTATTTATTACAGTTAATGACCACACAACTTAGATTATGGACAAGTGTAATACACAATTAAGTGTCCTGTACTACACTCACAGTGGCACTGTTGCCCTACTGAACGGCTATATCGACTCGGTCTAGATCAGAAATTTGGGTTGAAACCAACACTAACCAACTGAGTCTAGACTGAAACTGCACTGAATTTGGTAGAATAATTAGTATTTTTATAAATGCAGTTTTAATATGTAGACAGATTTGGAGTAGGGCAAGAATGCAAGGCAGCGATGTAGTAAGCATTATTATTAAGGTTCTATCAGTACGATGCGCGACTAAGGAGCTTTCACTCCATTTTAAATTATTCCGACACGGTTTGATGAATTTGGCTACGTATAGATAGAATGTTGATACATTTTGTGTGAAAGTCATGTCAAAATCTGTACTTCTGTAAATTACCTACTCAACGATTCTACTTACATTTCACACATAAATTGTGATATTCATACTTCACAAGAAGAGGACAAATGGTTATCTCTTTAACCGCTCTGTTAAACTTTATGTCGAACTTAACCGTTGACTTGTATCTTCAATTAAATTAATGGAGTGGATTGTTGTATGCTGTTCTCTGAATGGAATAAACTTACATACAGACCAAAGTGTACCTACAATGTTTATAAAGTTGAGATACGTGTCGTTAGGGCCACTAATAACGATGCCTTACAAGTTACTTATATGGGACTCAGTCTCATGGGGATTAACATGCACAAATCCAGATTCCGCATTATTACTAAAAAAATATATAAAACTTATGACTTTAACTCGATCCAGAAATTAAACCTGAGACCCTTTGCTTGAGGTTCGAAACTATGTAAACCCCTTGCACGATTGTCACATTTGTAACTTGAGAGATCTATTACACGGACAATGAATGTTTTACAAATGTTCACTGCGTTGTACGCTATGTTCAAACCGCGTTCGGGGCTCTGATTGCTTGGTTCATTGGACCGAGCCAATCAAATCGCCAATCGCGGTCTCGTTTTGTTTTGGTATCGTTAAACTCAAGAACAAACTCGTACTAAGGCTTCACTTGACCAACAACGCTGTGAACATTAAAATACTTAATACAATATATTTTTAATAGTATTTTTACTCATTAAAACTAAATGTCGAGTATATTTTCACGACTGAAAACCAAGAATTCTTAAATGGCAAATTCCAGTATTATATTGCCTTGGGCTTGGGCATCTTTCGTGACCGCTCGATTAAATAAATACTGACTTGTAACATTACAAAAAAGGGTTTCAATATTCTAAAAAAGGGTTTCAATATTCTAAAAAACGGTTTCAATATTCTAAAAAAGGGTTTCAATATTCTTTTGAACATGATATTGCTAATTTGCTAAAAACGTTAAAACGTGTATTTGGTTGGAATGTATGCTTTATACATAAAATAAAAAGAAAAGAAAAAAGTATAAGATTAATGGTGAACCGTGTATTCAGTGTTTTTTGTGTTGTGCCTATCTTTTAAAATTTAAAAGGTATGAAGTCATGTTACAGAGGTACACACCTTAACGTCCTTTATGTAAGTTGAAGCGCTATTATTTTCAATGACCCCATCATGCCACCCAAAGTTAATAATAGAACAAAATCCGTCCCAATTTCGGTCTGTTAAAAGCGTAAATATGGACATTGGGCACTCCCTAAATCGTCCGACGTTCCGCGTCCACCTAAATAGTCCTTCATTCATTTCGGTAATAAAATAATTGAATCATAAAATCGTCGTAAAAGTATCGTAAAAATGTCTTCTGCTTATGTTTTTGTAATTCATTTGTTTTTTTTAAGGAAAATTTCCTTTTACGAAAATTTATTAATGATGTTTGTGTATCGTCACTATGAGTATTGCTAAATCTAGTGCGGCTTATCTTTGAAAAACCACTATGTAGATTGAAGATACTTAAATAAAAATTTGGTAACTGTTTTATTGCCGTACGTCTTCCTAAAAGGTGAAAAAGAAACTTTCAGGTTTTTTGTAATTACAAACTAAGTAATATTAATATTATAAATACAAATACCTAAAAACAAAAATAAAATAACTAAATTAAAAGTAACCTTAACCGATGAGCATGCATAAAAAGATTGATGACTATGATTCTGAATAGTAGCAATTGGCGTTCCATAGTCTCTGCCTACACCATGGGAGACAGGCGTGAAGTTATGTAGGTATATATGTATGTTAAATATTTACACCTTAAAATTACCCTAAAAAAAATAAAATATAAATGTTAGCTTAGGGCACAAAAAATTTTTCTTCATCGCTATCGTGTGGTAGGGTGCCCAAAAGACTGGCAGCATTGCTATATTGAATAGTAATGGCTTTCCATCACACGCTGAGTTGGCGACCCATTCAGATTGTGCATGTCCGCCGACACCGCGTAGTACCCGCTATTATTAGCTTGTTTTTAGTTTTTATAATGTAGCTTATTATCGTTTTCATTGGTTTTTCTTTCTCTCTCTGTTTTTACACCTTTTTTATTGTTATTTGTTATAATGTATATATTTCATTTCATTTCACCTAAAGTGTCAATCATCCTCCTTAAAATATCTTTTAGGTTTTTATAATAACTATCGTGTGACATACTAGATTAACTAAATATCGCAGGTGACTCACGTGAAAATACCGAGAAAAGTTCTTCTAGTTTCGAAACACAGAGGGGGTCTTCCTCATGTGCAGTGTGCGCGGTCGCGGCGAGTACGCTGCGCGACATTTTTCACGCAAGTAACCCGCGAAATAACACGCGAGTTTTAGTTCACTTTTGAGATATTAAAGATTATTGTAGATATGGTAAATTGTCTTCGCGTCCACCCACCAGTTCAACAAACGAACAAATTTTAAGCTTAATATTAGGTTTTTAGTAGGTATTAGTTCCTCGTCGTTGATATTTGTCGCTTGTGCCGCGTTGCTGCATAGTCCATAAATGGGTACTTGCCGTCTAGTCAAATTTAATACTTTTTTCGAAAAATCAAAAACGACAGTTTTCGATGAATTTTGCACGAGATTGTGTATTGTGACGTCACATTTTTTACCGTAACAGCGAACAGCATACCTACTTATTTTTTATAAGTAAATATAATGAAAATAATATAATAAAAGTTGCTGGAAAAATACTAAATTGGACATAATATCAATTAATGAAAGAGTAATAATTTTTTTATATTTTATTGTATTGAACAGTCGAAATAATTTATTTTTGATTAAGAAAAGTACTAGCCACCGCAAGAACCAGTCAGAAGTAAGTCAGTTATTACTATGACGATTATAACGGGTAATTTCTATAAAATACTCATAATACAGATCACGTATTTATTCTTTGAATAACAACCTTCAACTTCCTCGTTGGTTTTCCTTATGATTATTGTATGATTAATGAAATCAACATAATTGACAAGATAATCCATTATGCATATCTGTACCAAGGTTTCTCAAATATTTTTCTGTAAGAACAAAATAGGTATTTCACCTGCACTCATCGATTTTATGTAATTTAGTACAATTTCTTTAGAATACTTTACTTATTTTTGACCGACTACTGTAGGAAGGGTCATCATCATCATCATCGTCATCATCATCATCATCATCATCATCATCATCATCATCATCAACAGCCTATGAATACCCACTGCTGAGCAAAGCCTCTTCTCACACGGAGAAGGTTTGAGCATTAATCATAACGTTTGCTCAATGCGGGTTGGCGATTACAAACTTATAATTATAAATTATAAACCCAGGTTAGGATGTTTTCCTTCACCGTTTGTTAGTGGTGCCTAGATAATCGATAATCTTAGAAAGTATATATATAACTCAGAAAAAGTCACATTGGTATTTGCCGTTGGTAGGTTTCGAACCCACTTTAACATCCTCATGCATGAGAAGAGGGCGTTTCGATCAATACAAATACTCGCTTGCCATGGACTGACGATCATGCCACACCGCTCTTGTCTAGAACACCCAGTGATTCCAGCAGAGAACTGCCATGAGGTAATTAGGTATCTAACGTTAATGTTAAGTTCCAATTTTGTTAAAACGTCAAAAAATTGTTGCTAAAAATTGAAGCGATGTGTACACACGGCCACACATCAATCTATACAAAACCAGTTTATCCTGGTGTCGCGTCGCATCATCTTTCCGCACATTTAACGTTCAGTTTATACTGATTATGTAAAGCTCGATTTGTAGCCGTGTGTACATACACACTCCAGTAGTTTCTCAGTCTATCTTACATATTTGAAACAAATTTTGCCATTTTATGTACCTACATAGATGTAGGTACATAAAATAAACACCAAACCAAAGACTCTTTAGTATAAAATGTTTTCTTAATATCCGTAAGTAAGCTATAATTTATTTCAGTACATCGCATTGAATACAAGAATCGGAACAAATCGGCTCAAATAACACATTTTGATGTAAACGAACTATTTTTTAATGAATCACTCGGCTCGAGGCGAGAGGGATCGAACAATGACACTTAATGGAATTGGTAAATAAAATGCAAATAGAATTCCAATAAGATAAATATATTTACATTCCTAGACTTTGAGTTTGTTTAGTACCTAATCTAGAGGTGATAATAATATAAAAGAACGTCTTATTTCTCTTGATCGACAAAGAGTAAGCTGAGTGTGGCAACACAGTCACCAGTCACCACATGACACCATGACAAATAATAGAAGTCAGATGACGCGCAAATACCATCGACGAGCAAATCAACATGACGGCACAAATCCTACATCGCACATGTGAAGTTTACATGCGAATATACGACCAATAGGGACCCAGAACTCGACATCACATCGGAAAGAGCCCGACTACTCCAACTCCTGCTGCTGCCGTAGCAGGCAGCGAACGAATGCGCCGAGGCAGTAATCGGCCTGGATCACGCCCCCAGGCGGAGACGGTGAGATGACCTCCTCGTCGTCGGTAAAATTCGCGGCAGTAGGTAGTTATGTATATGTAGGCGTCACTACCATGTCCCGTCGTACAACAACAGGTGTAGCGATGTTTTGTGTCCCTACAAATTGGTAGTATTGATTAGCTCACGTATAGGCCTACGCACATACGCAGACCGACAGGGAATGGCTATGAATTTTGCGCACACTAGCCATTTAGGTTCCGTGACATTCAATTGCCTAAATATGTTGATAACCCATGCCTAGCATTCCCAGCTTTTCTACCCCCGGCGCCTCACCCTGTGGTTAACTACCGCGGTATGCCAGTGCCGCCTGTGGCGCGTCTTTCAATGCAGTGCAATACAATCCCTTTCGTTACCACGGTATAATTTTTTTATGGGAAAAATCGGCCATGACTTCCCAAAACCGCTGCAACTCCTGTAAGCCAGGATTTATAGTAGATACAATCATAAAACCCCGGAATGAAAGAATGACCAGGGCATGTTTGAATTTCATAGTAACTGACTTACTAAGAAATTTAATCCCTTGCTATGCCTTCCCGGACTGGTCAGACCTTAAATCTTCACAAAATAACGACTTTTAAATAATATTTACAACTAAGCCATTCTGTAGTAAAAAGACGTGGGCAAAGATTTATGAACCATCAGTTAATGATTCATAAATATTTCATAAAATATGATATGTTTGTTTATTACTTTTAACGTACAAAACTTGTGTTTGTTTTATTGAATTCTGTTTAAAAGCGGCGGAAGAAATGTTCGTTAAAAGTAAACGTACATGATTTATTATTTAATTACGGTGGATATTAAATTTTAACTGTGGGAAAATTTTTAATGAGTAGGTACCTAGTGGATTTTTGTGACATTTGCCATTACATTTATTTGTTTCATGAATCCTGCCACTGCGTTGGCAAACATGAATTAATTGCATTGGTCATTACTTCGAATAACAGAAATAAAAAACATGAAAATAAATATTTTCATTTACTCACTGCTCCCTGCGTGGTTCGAACCCGCTACACGTTGCGCGGCAGCCTGTAGCCCAACCGCCGCGCCGCGTCAACCGTGCAGTGAAACTATAAAATCTCAAACTATAAGTTCTGACTATAAAACCTCTATTATGTTTTAGACCTAGATAAATATTGTTCCACACTAATGGATAAAATTGATCAATTTGGTATAATTGTCTGAAATATTATTATTCATGGCTTGACGTATATTTAACAGCACAGGGTTAGGTTAGAAGCAAACTCGTGCATGGTGTCAATGGAACTATCCCGAAAAAAGCCGACAGGTGATGATCAAAATCAAGTTTTTTTTTTTAATTTTTCTTTTGAACAAATTTGAAAAGTTTTTACACATACGGCGATGCAAGAGCCGCGTCTCATGACTGTAACATTCCTAGACAACCAACAACATAACAGCTCATCTGTGTTCATACTTGATTTACTTCATACCGTCTTTTTGCATATTTTAATTTTATATATATAAAAGAAAGTCGTGTTAGTTACACTATTTATAACCCAAGAACGGTTAAATTTATTTGGCTGACATTTGGTAGGTAGCGTAATACCAGGAGATAGATATAGGATACTTTTATTTCAACGAAAATCCTACTGGAACGGATAAAAACGGGATTGGCGCGTATCGCAAGGCTATAACAGTACGAAGTTGCAGGGAGTAGGTAATATTCTACTACAAAAATTATGAATTGGAAATAATTTAAAATAAACTGTTTACTTATATTCGCCAGACTATATTTAGCCAAGAGGTGAAATCGTAATGGATTTTAGGTGTTTTCTGTAAAATAGGAGACTATTTTATTTAGAAGATTTATGAATTACTTATACAGATGAAAGGGATCTTTACATTACATCGACTTAGGGCCGATTTTTCAATGCTCAGTTAAATCTTATCACAAGTATAACTTTTGTTCACACATGAACATGTCAGCGAGACAATCTTACGTGATAAAGTACTTAAAAATAATATTAATTATTAAGTATACAACTAAGAAAACATTACGTACACGCGTAAGGGATATAGCGCTGAGATGGTACATTACACGCATAGCACACAATCATAGTGTGTGTTTAGTATATAAGATCATAAAGATTAAGAAATAAAGCAGTCACTAGTTGAAGAAGTCATAAGATACTGTGTGGACATACCACGAAGAAGCCATGTCACCCCTTTTGCGAATCAAAACAATATTTTAAAAATGGAATCTCGGAGACGTTTGCACATGGCAGGCCTATTGTTTGGAGTTATTACTACCCAAAGGCCACGGTACCTGTATGAAAAATTACAGTGGAGACAGAACAGTTCAATAAACCACATACGCTCAACTAGAGGTACAAATCCACTATCCATCCCTCAGCACAGAACGGCGGCCTTCAGGGGGAGCTTCGAATATGCTGCGACTCACTGTTGGAACAACCTGCCACCACCAATACGAGGCCTGAAAACCAAAACACAAAAATGTACATAGATACACACACTACTTACATACATAACACATACAATTCACTACTCACCTCAAGGGTCGCGGCCTTCCAACATGGTGAGGCACAGGTATCCAACAGGTTCGTTCGTAGCTGCAGCCCCCCCCCATCATTTATGTTCAATATAGGTATATCTGTATTTTACAGGTTATGTCGGCTACTTGCTGTAAATGCAAAACACACACTTCATATTACACTCACACACGGTACACTACTGCTTTATAGTAACAATTCACGTCACTACATCTACAAGTTAAGTGAATCATGGTCTGCACTCACGTCATTCGTTGCATTGCTTTCATGATCGCTGGCGAATAGTGAAGCTGGCGGGACGCCATTACGTCACCCAGGGATGTGCTGAAAATCAGCGCTGCGACGCTAAACCCTTGAGGTTTAAGTCGCAGAAATTGCTGAGCATATCCTGTTTTTGCGCACGCATACATGACGCACAATATTGGGGCAAGGGGTTACGCTAGCATCAAGTACCTATAATTGATTCGTATTGTTTTATATAATTAAACTTTTATAGAGGTATAATAATATACTCCATCCAATTTTATGAAATGCATGCATGAAGTAAGTAGGGTGTTCCTTGTCTATGGTCCACAGATAATGTTAGATATTAAGTATTCTATAATTTCAGTAAATAATAAGTCTGTGGACCATGGACAAGACTTCACTTCATTATATACAAGGTACACCACCACGGTATGCTCCACCGTGTTCTCCGGGCGGTCCTTGCATTGATGGCCTCTCTAAAGCCACTTTTAAAGAGGGGACTTTCCGCTGCAATGACAGCGAGCCCAGCCCTCGGTTACCTAAAGAAGTGTTTCGCTGTGTAAGTGAGGTTACCGGAGGCCCAATTACCCCTCCCCCAGTCCCCCAATCCCTAACAATCCTCAAATTACCAATTCCCAAAAGACCGGTAACGCACTTCTAGCACTTCTGGTGTTACAGGTGTCCATGGGCGGCGCAGATTGCTTACCATCAGGTGATCCGTCTGCTCGTTTACCGGCTTATGCCATTAACAAACAGCAAACTATCATAGTGAATTTGGCCTTGACGGTCTAAAATGAAAAGGACTAATATTATTTTTTAGCTATGTGCATTTAGCTAGTTTTTTTGAAAAAATACGAATTCAAGTAAACTGAAAATATTTTATTCGTGGTTTTATCTCCTTAGACTGCTGTCAACCTCTTTGCATACCTTAATATTAATACCATAGTATAAAAAAAATCTATGACACATTGACTTTGTAAACTCACTTGTCACACAAATGTCAGATGACTTAAGAAATGTATACTAATAATATAAATTTGTATGTGATTGTTTGTTTGTTTGTCCGTATTTCACGACAGAACGGAGTCAGGAAGGTTTTTGATTTGAGATAGTTGAAAAGATGGAGAGTATCATAGGCTACTGTTTGTCTTTTTCTAACCCCCTTCCACTTCAGTGAAACAGAGGTGAAAGTTTTTATGGGGTATTTTGCAATTTTCAATGTGGAAAGCTAACAATTGGTAATGGTATGCGGGTTATTTGTGACCAGCATAGAATCGTGCATCATTTCATTTTTTTACCCGACTGCCAAAGAAGGAGGGTAATGTTTTTCGAGTGTATGTAGGTATGTATGTATGTCTTTTCCTTTGTGACCACCTGTAGCCTAAACGGCTTGATGGATTTTGATGTATGAGGTATCGTTAGATTTGTCTTGATTACGGGAGTGTCATAGGATACATTTTATCCTAAAAGTCCCACGGGATAAAGACATAATAATATTTTTTCTAAATTTCCCTTTAAAAAAATATGTATGCGGTATCATTAGATTCATTTCAATCACGGGAGTAATTAATATAGGATACGTTTTTTCTCAAAATTCCCACGGGAACATGTTAATTCTGCGTCAACGCAAAGCAACTCATGCGTTAGCAAGCAAAAAGATAGGGCGTGGCCTGGCATGCGGCGCGCGGCGCGGTGCGGAGGGGGATATGCTCGAGTATACAGCCCGATTGCGGGCACACGCATGAGGGCACACGTCGTTGACGATAGTCTTCTACATCTACAACATTTTCGTTAAATAAAAACAGCTAAAAAGTTATAAATAAAAAAATTATTATTAAAAAAACAAAATACCCGACTGCACACTAAAAAAAGAGTAAAACAAGCCCCACAATAATATTGATCAATCAAATGCTAAAAACTAATTATGTAATACCGTTTAAACAATACCTATATTAAAATACACTACAATATGTGTTCGTAATCGATAGTTAAATAAACAGAAACTTATTTTGAATACAAATTTACTGAATATAATTTATAAATGTTGATGGAAAGCATCGCAGGCGGGGACCACCTTGACCGCCACCAACGAAAATTCTGCTAAATGGTGCACAACCGAAATGACTATAAATAAGCCTCTGTTGGTCCCCGCCTGCGATGCTTTCCATCAACATTTATAAATTATATTCAGTAAATTTGTATTCAAAATAAGTTTCTGTTTATTTAACTATCGATTACGAACACATATTGTAGTGTATTTTAATATAGGTATTGTTTAAACGGTATTACATAATTAGTTTTTAGCATTTGATTGATCAATATTATTGTGGGGCTTGTTTTACTCTTTTTTTAGTGTGCAGTCGGGTATTTTGTTTTTTTATTATTGTAAATCCTTCCCTCACCCCATTAAAAGAACGCGAGAGAAGCCGCAGACAGAGGCTAGTCTATGAATAAATTGTATTCAGTCAATTGAATTCGTATTTTGTCTTTAAAATCCCTGATCCCTGATGCAGCTGAATACTAATATTATTCCTTGAAAACCCAAAGAACTTCATTTTTATATGTTGATACCAAAATATAATTTATGAAAGTAGGACGTCATAACAATTACAAACCATTAGGTTGTTACCTGTCAGATATCCGTTTTCAGGTTTTCAGATAAATTTCAAAAACGCTAGAACAAATGTTTTATTATTTTTTATCAAGTGCTTAAATATAAAGTTTTATCTTTAAAAATTATGAAATCCCATACAACTCCCCCCACCCCCTTTTAACCCCTTACAACCCCTTTTTCGCGATAAAAAGTAGCCTATGTTTTACCTCGGAGTCTAGAATATCTGTATACCAAATTTCATTCAAATCCGTTCAGTAGTTTTGGCGTGAAAGAGTAGCAGACAGACAGACAGAGTTACTTTCGCATTTATAATATTAGTTAGGATTAGGATTTTTAGCTTTTATTTTATTTTTATTTTTGGTTATGTTATGTGTGTTTTGCGCAAAAATAAATGGTATTTCTTTCTTTCTTTCTTTCTATTCCTACTTTGACTCACTATCCCGCAACTTTGAATATTTAACATATATTGCTTACTTGAATCCAATTTTATTTAATAATTAAATTTCGTCCTCTTGAGTTGCAACACTAACGCCCATTGCATCCGTGTTGCGTGGATATTTAATGAACGAAATAGTATTGAGTTTTTTTTTTTTTTTTTTTAAGGGGGGAAAATCATCGAATGACTGCTCCCGCCTGGGTGAGGCGGAAGGGAGTGTCAGACTCTTACTGACTAAAAACCACCCCGTTCCTTCTCCTGCACGTCGAGCCGGAGCCCCGGTTACCCGTTAGGTTCTCCGCGACTCCGAATCGGCATCGGCCCTATTGGGCCCCATCTGTGGTGGTCTGATGGCTCTTTGAATAGTATTAAGTTTAGCTTTATATTCCGTACTCTGAATGCTATTTTATTGCCTACGATAGGGGTTGTATAGTTTTAGCATTGAGTAATTATTGAGATTTTATTCGATCGAAACTGCATTGACATTGAGATTGGTTTCAAGAGTAGGCACTCAAGTCTTAAAGCCAGAGAGGTTCCGTTGAGGGAGCGAGATCTCGCTAGATGATTTGTATAACTTTTTTCCCTCAATGGAGCAATTCTGACTTTAGGATGTCATAATAACCCCGAAGAAAATGAAACTGTCATAATTATATCAATTTTATTCTACGTTTAAGAATTAACTGATGATTGAAAAATCGACCCTAAGAACGATACGATAACGACTAAGAAGAAACACGTTAAATCTATAATTTTAAACTGTCAAACACCGCGCGGTACATGTGACCGCAACCTATTGTTCTTTAATTGTGTCTATAATGACGGTACTCAAAAAGTAAATGAGATAAAAATAAATTTAACTTGTCTACCCACTTTATTTTCGAAAAAAAGTCAGTGATATTTATCTATCACTATATTTTTATGACTGGCTTATGTCCACAAGCTACGGTTGTATAAATAATAGCCAGGCAAAGACCATGACTGAAGTATTTTATTAACCGACTTCAAAAAAAGGTGGTTCTGAGTTTGACCTGTGTGTATGTTATGTATGTTTGGCTCGCGATTGGCTGAACCGATTTTAATACGTTTTTCAGAAAAGTGTTTCTTACACTTAGAAGGTCTTCATCTATTTACATTAATTAACCGCCTTCAAAAAAGAGGAGGGGTTTGAAGTCGTTTTTTAAGCGTAACTAGTTTATAAAAGATTTAAAATATTAAAATTAAAATACTTTTGTCAACTTTTATATTAAAATAATTCAGTACTGGTCATAAAACAGGAGGTGATAAGAATAATCCATACTTGAGCCCTTTGTGTGTCAGAGATAAGCTAACCTAATTTCATTAGATTTTCGGCCGTTTTGATCCTTATGATAAAATTTAATCCACCATAAAGGCCGTGGAAATCGTTCAAAGACCTTTGTTTACTAATAAATATGTATTTTTAAGGATAAGCCGGCAAACAAGTAGACGATCACCTGATGGTAATCTAATAGCGCCGCCCATTCGCAGCACCAGAGGCGTTAAAAGTGCGCTGCCTGCCTTTTTCGGGATTTAACTCTAAGGGCTACTGTTCAAGTAGAGAGAGCTTAGAGCCCTTAGCGCTCCAGAGCGTAGGGCGTCCCTCAGAGCGTTGTGTAATTTGATGAATACGTGTGTCTTTCAAATGACGCAGGGAACTATGCATTATTATTTGTATTAGGTAGGTACGCATGACGTGCAGTTGATAAGACATTGCTGCAACGTGGACAAAGCTTTGATGGCTTCGACGTAAGATGCAAGCATTTGTTTGCATTCGTCAATTGACGAAAGTGTGCGTATCCACAATGAACAATACGGTACCTAGTTTTCTTAATTTTAGTTTAATATCCGTCTGGTAGATTATTTCAAACATTGCACATGTATTTTTTCTTTTCTCACAAAATTAAATACTTTCGACGATATATTAATTTGAAATATCTTGTGACGTCACAATGTGTTATATTGTGTAGCACGCTGTGACGTAACAACCCGCCATTTCATCTAAGTATTGTAACTTATGCGAGAAAATAAAAAAAATGTGTACAATATTTTTTCATCATCTAACTGACAGACTAACCAGATTTTTAATTACCATACCCTGGCAACTACTCTATTACCGGACGGTGTACCTCTTGTTATTCTCTTTCTCGTTTACTGCCCTATTCCGTAAATAAAGTTTTCTTTCTAAATGAATACATTATACGGAAATAATTTACATACCGAACTTAAAAGCATCTAAGATCCCATAATTACTTTTTACGTTAGTTCAAAGTGTTAGTTATTAGACTACAAGACAGTAAAAATCTGTATTTTTTAAGAGGGAAAATCATTGAATGACTTTTCCCGCCTGAGGTATATATGATAGTCTGACTAAAAACCACCCTGTTCCTACTTCTGCACTTCGAGCCGAAGTTCCCGCAGACCGTTAAATCTTCCGCGGCTCCATATCGGCATCAGCCCTATTGGGCCCCACCTGTGGTGGTCTGATGGCTCCTTGAGGCGCGCGCGGAACGCGACGCGCCGTATGCTCGGGCCTGGTTCTGGTCGGGCGGCGAGTCACTCATGCTTGCCGTCCGCAGGCCCGTGCTTACGGTGCTGATCACATCCCTGAGGGCGGGACGGCGGTGCTCAGCCCACGCAGGGCATTCCCCTACCGTGTTGTCCACCGTGTCCTCAGGGCGGACCTTGAAGTGTTGACACCCGGGCGTTTCCTCTCACCTTATCAGACACAGAAACCTCCCGAAGCTCCCATGCCACTCCTCAAAGAGGGGACTTAGTGCTGCAATGGCAGCGAGCCTAACCCTCGGTTGCGACAGTCGTTGCTGCCATTCCGCCATGAGATCGCGCCGGAGCTCTTCACTCCACAGTGACAGATGGCAAACATCTTAACCACCATTAAACAATTTATTACATCTTTGTTTATTCACCATTTCCCTTTAACTCGCTAATGATAATATATTTATGACTCAGTTCTAAAATAAAAACTGTAAACATAAAACAGTTTTAAAAATTTACCGTATTACTAATTAAATTGACGTTTGCGACAGTACTAGGCGAATACAAAGCATTTTTTGGTTTATAAAATTCTTAGAACTAGCTCGGTGCTTGGAACTGTAATAATATTAGCAGTGGAATTTGATTCAGTTCCGGTTTATGACTATCACAATGATTTTAGCCAATTACTAGCAACCGGATTTTGAGCACGAAGTGCTAAAATGCGTGCTATAATGGCTGATATATCACAAAGCCAGGATTATGGGTCGAAGTGAAATTATATCCATGTTCTCGGACTCTGGCTATTCCTCGCGACTTTGTCCGCGTAACTACAACAATGACTTCTGGCGAATTTAGGATTTTTAATTCGTTTTTTTCGAGGTTAATTCCAATGCTGTGTAACAAAGATTTGTTCATCATCAGGATGATACAGAACAACAAATGTTGATGAAGCAGAACAAATGTTTGTTTGTGATCATCAGTATAAATTGAGTTATATTTTTTGTAAAATAAATTTTCATGATTTCAAAAAAATTATAATTCCACAAGATTTTACAGAACGACATTTCCGGGATAGAACAATCATTCGTCCTTTCCAGCGCCAGTGTCTCAAAGTCTCAATGAACCGAATTTCAATCAAATAGGTTCAATGGTTAATAATATTAGTATTCAGCCTCTTTGGATATCTCTTAATGTTATATCACACTGATAACAAAAAAAAATGTCATGATCCTTTGACATGGAATTCACTTGTCAAAAATATGTCAGACTAGCTTTTACCCGCGGCTTCGCTCGCGTCACAAAAGAATTAAAAGTAGCTTAAGTGACATATACACACAGCGCCATCTATACCAATACTTTTGTTTTTCCTCGGGAATATCAATTTTTCCGGATTACCCTATTATTTAATCCGGACTTCTAACTTTACGTCTGCAAAAAATCAAAGCAATCGGTTGAGTAGTTACGGCGTGAAGGTGGAACAAACGAAGTTTTCAGATTTATAGTATTAGTAAGTAAGGATAACATAGAAATGTATATACTCAATATTATAATTTCTGTGTGTCCGTTTGTTTTGTTAGAAATTGACGTGATTTTTTTGTTGAGTGAAGATAGTTGAGAGGATTGAAAATAGCGTAGGCTACATTTTGTTTCTTTCTAACCCTCCACTTCCTTAAAGCAGGGGGGTGGAAGTTTGTATGAAGCGCTTTGCAATTTTCAAGAAAACTAATAAATATTTTATGAATAAAATGTGTTCACTGTTCAGTTAATTAAATTCATATTTTTTCCTTAAAATCTCTGATTCTGGTGCTGCTAAATACTATTATTAGTCCGTAATAATTTCACTCAAAGGCTTAAGCAATATAAAGAGATTTTTGGTAGTTTTTCACACATCGGGTTACATTATCGAAATTTCTAAACGGAACCGTTTTTTTTATAACTCGTCGAGTACCGGTTTTATAGACACAATTAAAGAACAATAGGTCGCGGTCACCGGTGACCGCTTGGTGTTTGACAGTTTAAACTTTCAAACACCGCGAGGACACCGGTGACCGCAACCTTTTGTTCTTTAAAGCCTATGATCGCATCGGTAATGTAGGATTCCAACGGTTAAATATTTTTTCAAATCGGTCTGGTAGTTTCGGAGGAGATTCCATTCAAACAAACACACAAAACATCAAATCTTTCCTCTTTAGTGTAGTTTTTTGATATCATGCCGGTGTCTATTTAGTACATTTAGTTATCTTTCTTTTTTCGAACCAGATATTTGTTGTTTATTGTTTTCATATAGGATCCTAACTAAACAACAAACAAACAAAATAAATCAATATGTAATTGAACACCACGGAATCGCTAATTAGTTCGCAGTACTACACATGTGTGGGTACTCATATTACTGTGTATAAAACCTTCGATCAACAATAACAACTAGATATCGGGTCGGCGCAAGAAAATCGTCTCGACAAATAAGAGCTCACTTGAGAAGTGAGCTCTTATTTTGTTTAGTATGCTCCAAACATGGCCAACGTAATCACGTCTCACGACGCTGCAGTGCGTAATTGCAAGTTGCAAAAATAATAACCGAAAAAGCAGTATAACGGCCGAAGTGTCTTACTTTCGATAAGTACATAAAGTATACGTTTTATTTTAAGTTTTTAAACTAGTAAATAATAAAAAATTGGACAAAATTACCAATTATAAACCAACGCCACCAATGTTTGTGCGTATGTTGGCGATCCCTTGGCCAACACGCGCACAAACATTTGTTTAAACAGAACAGTGGATGCATGGAGTCGATTTGTATTGTAAAATAAATTTGTATTGAAAAGAGTACCTAATTTATGGAGTATCTTGCTTGTTCTTTTCCGTAGGTATCTACACCTTGAAATGAGCAAATAGCTTCACTTTTAAATTTATATTGTTGGCGTTCAAAAGTGCCTTCCTGGTCTAACTGAAATAAATTATTTTGACTTGGACTTTTAATGATAAAGTAAATAAACAAATCATACACAAAACATACCGCTAATAAAAATAAGTAATGTATACTAAGATCCCGAAATCATAATTTTCATATTATAAAATTATTTTAGTGTTCAACGCGACTCTATACAAACCTCCTGTAGCGAAATTCGAAATTCGAAAAAGCAAAACGAAACAAAACAAAACGATATAGATCACAAGGCAATAACGGAAAAATTATCTTTATTTGGTCTAGCTTAAGGTTGAATTCAAACTAGATATTGTATAACTTATGTCTTTTAATTTCTACATGACAGGAGTAAGAAAATGCTGTTCTCGTCTTATGTGACGAATGGTCGTAAGAATTAGATAATATTTTGACGATTTATGACTTTATTATTAGGTGCCATGATTGTTATTAGGTTGATCTTAAAACCATTTTAAAACATTTTTCTCTGTTTGTTATTTTTTTACTATTATTATTCAAACGGACAGAACTGGAGCTTGATTTTGTACGTAACCCTTTATCTAGTTGCTATTGTTGATCAAAGTATAAAACAATCGCTCCACCACGCTCACATTGATATTTTATAATTTATTTATTTATTTATTAAAACTTTATTGCACATACAGTCAAATTGGCGGACTTAATGCCGTAGGCATTTTCTGACAGTCGACCATTGGGTGGTGCAGAATGTTAAAGCGGTAGGTGCAAAATTGTAAAAAGAAAGTATGAAGTAGATAACGAAGTTAAGGTAATAAAATATTAAAGAGGGAAGACATGATTGTTATAGTCGATAATACATAACTAAGGGTATTAAAATTAATTATATAATACATATATATCCCAAATATGCATACATATAATATGATATATTTACTATATAATACATACATATATAAATAAATGCAATACATAGACTACATATTACCACTGTTTTGAGTTTGCCACTTTCTATAAATGTGTTCCCGAACCTTGAATTTAAATGAACAGCGATTATTTGGTATATTAATTTAATATATGGGTTAGGTTAAAAATATTTACAATCAACGGTTATGATCTAACATTTTCACTCATTTAAACGTAGTAGTCAGCTTTAATCTTCACTTTAATACGACGATGTGGGGTCGATTCCAGCTTTACGATTCTTTAGTTTGTTTTTTTTCTTAGTTTTATACACTGTTTTGTATGTTAAATTAAATCAGACCACAAAAGAAGCAAATATATCGGTAAATAAAACAATATCTATTTTTTATTACAAATAATTTATTTTTATAGAAATAAACAATAAGATACAAATTGAAAAAAGAAATGAAGCAGGATGCACTTAATACAGACAAGTTTATCACTCATAAGCATAACCTGTAACTATTTAAATTTAATTAGACCAAATTAAGTAGTGAAGTGAATCAACATGTTAAATGGAATTATGACAATTTCTAACAGCTTAACAAGAACATCACTTCGCTGTCTCCCCTAGACCTTGGATATTCCTAGTAGTGAACAAAATAGCAAATTGTGGTAACATGTTTATTCAGTTCAATTACTAAAGTTTGTTTTTGTTCACATTGTATAACAATTATGAATGTAGAGATTCAAAATTATCGGTAAATTCAACTAATGATTTTCAACGCTAAATTGACAACATTGTGCTCAAAATCGAAATCCACCCAGCACATGTAATCGGTTTTGTTTTATTGATGAGCTATTACAGATTTGTAATTCTTGTGTTCAGGGCTGACTTTTTTAAACGTAAATCAGGAGAATTAAGGTGATATCACAGATTGAGCAGTATTGGTGCGCGTTTACGCCAGAGGAAAACAAAGTATTGAAACTAATCCGAATCAACCTTGTCGTGGTGGCTAGACGATGATGAATTCATCTATGGATTTATTTCACATCCTCGATATAACATGTTTCTAGAATATCCATAACTGCAATATATATATAATACAGGTATATAATAAATATACCTGTATTACTTGTAAATATCACTTACATTGCTATAAAACTTATGAGTCTATTTTTTTTTGTTTTTCAGAGATTTACCTTTAGATAGTATAAGTAAATGTAAATTAATCAATTGTATAATAATCATTTAATCCTACTATGTGATAAAAATAACCTTATTTATTTACATAGACTAACTTAGGTTAAATATTTTAGTGTATACACATACTTACTACATTATATAGACTAGATACCAATATTACCAAATAAAAATATACTATAGTCAGAATCTTTATGGGTAAAAAAAATACTATACCACCTTCTTGAGTAGAGTTCATATGTATGTATATAGCCCACTGTTATCTAAACGATGTTGTTTTGTTTTCGACAACCACGCGAACAAAGTCGCGGGCACAGCTAGTATAGACTAAGTATATAACCATGGATATTTAACTAAAGTTGGATTAATTAATATATTTCTATTTATAGGCATAAACAGCATATACCTAATAAGCACAAAAAATATCAAAATAAAGTTTTATTATAACTCACCGATAGATATTCTTCAACGCTTTACAATTTCACCTTTACTTATACATATATGTTTTGCTCCCACAAAACGATTCCTTTTTTAACTTTAACTTTGTCCATATAATAGAAATATATACATCATGGAAAGAACACTCGACTATGAGTAGGTACTAGATAATATTAAAAAATACTAGTAGACTGACATGACAACTAAGAACACAATCTTGTTATAATGTGGGGTGTTTGAAAAAATATTTAAATTGTCGGTAGTTACTTCATAAACGAATCAAATAAAATAACCTGAGAGATCTGTGATTGCCTCGAACATTGCAAACTTTATACTCAAGTATTGAAACATTAGTAGAAATTTTGCGTTAAATAATGTTTAAAAAATATTTAATGAATCCAAAAAGAACCGAGTGAGTGCAGGATTCGACCCTGTGACAAGTGAAACGTAAGCATCAAGCGATAGCCATTGCGCCATAGTTGCAACTGCAAAGTTAAGGGAAATATTATTGCAATGTTTGTGACGTATTATTTTTATCTTTACCCTCGTCTTTATTTACATTTATTCACTAAATTAATACATATACCAAACTGAAATGATATTAAATACCAATGTGTCCGTGATGGACGAATGTTTTTATGCACATTAATATGAAATTATCCACACTTGCATTTTGTATAACGTTGTAAACGATAGTAGTGTCGATGTGTAGCACTGCGAAATAATTAGCGATTCCGTGTACACCTATAAACTAGAACTAAAACAGAGAATAAAAAAGCAAAAAAAAATACACTCTCCCTTAGTCGTCAAAAAACTCGTCCGCATCTCTGTCACTGGGGAACGTTCCCAGAAAACTGAAAGCATTGAGTCACTGCAGGGTGTCATATAAAAATCAGTATTGGGCATGTCGGCTCAACTCAATGCTGAGATGGAGGTACTTTTGGTCCTTGCCAAAAGAACGCGCTCTGCACGCGCTAATAAACTGTTATCTACCTCGTGTGTTCATAAGTTTTGAGACAAATTAAAAGTTGCATATCTTTTTAAATAATAAACTTATATTTATAAAAACAATAACAAACATTAAGTAGATAGTAAGTAAAAATTAAATATAATTATTATTCAAAATGACCACCCCTGTTTTTAATACATGCCCTTAGACGATTTGGCCAGTCATCAATGGCGGCACGAATCTTTCCAGAGGAATTCGCTTCGCTTCTCGGACAAGAGCTCGCTTAAGTGACTCCAAGTTTGGGTGGGACTTTCGGCAGGCTTTGAGCTCTCTAATTCGGTCCATAGAGAATAATCCAGCGGGTTGAGGTCGGGGCTGGAGGAGGGCCATTCGTTCGCCGCAATGAAGGCCGGCACATTTTCCTTCAGCCAAGCTTGGGTGGTTTTGGCCTTATGGGATGGCGCCGAGTCTTGCTGGAAAACCCAATACTTGTTATGGAATAGGGTATTAGACAGGGGTTTCACAACAGTCTCTAGAATGTCACTTTGATAATTTTTGGCTTTCACCTTGACGCCTTGTTGGCAGAAATGAAGCTGAGTGACACCTTCGTACGAAACTCCCCACCATACCATGACACTAGCCGGATGATGAGTACGCGAGACATTCCGTGCTGAAGGTGGGACATCCTTGCTACTTTTGGCATACACTTTATTGTTTTGTCGATTGAACTTTTCTTCGACGGTAAAGATTTTCTCGTCGGTGAAGAGTATCTTCCTCGCATCGTGTCTCCTAAGCAGTATTGGACAACGTTCGCGTCGCAATTGACGAAGGCGATCGTTTAAAAAGTGTACTTTTCTACGGCTATACGCCTTAACCTTGAGATCATATTTCAGTATTCTGTTGACTGAAACGCGCGAAGTATTGGTCTGCAGAGCGAGTTTCTTCTGAGTGCGACATGGATTTCGGCGAAGTCGCTTTCGGATGATTTTAATGTTCGCAGGCGTCCTCACAGAGCGTGGACGACCACTTCTTTGCCGATCATGTAAAGAACTTGTCTCCTGGTATCGTTTAACAGTGTAATACACGAAGTTACGGCTCACACCAAAACTTTTCAGTTCTCGGAAAATGTCCATAGGTTTTCTTCCCACCTTAAATAATGAAATGACGGTCGCACGTAATTCTTTTGTTCCCTCCATTACGAGAAAATTTAAATAAAATAATCCGAAATCATAGATATTAAAAGTTAACATTCCAAATTCAAAATTAGAAAAAGAAATATACAGCAGCCAGTAATTTTTATTTTATTTTTATAAGCAAAAGTTTGTCTCAAAACTTATGAACACACGAGGTATATCTTATTCTAATAATCCTTATTTAATTTTTATGTTATTATAGTATTGTCACTATTTGGTTATATTACATATTGCTGTTTCTTTGTTCTTGTCATTACTCTTTTCAGTTTATTATTGTTTTGTATGTACCTATGTAAGTTTCTGTACTTTTTTCTTTTGTTTTTAATTTTCTTTTATTTTGGTATCATGTTTTCTTTTTTGGTATGGTGTGCGAATGTTTTTTCTTTCATTGTCACGGTTAAGTATCATTTTATTTATTATCTTCTTCTTTCATTATTTTCTGTCAGACATCATCACATTACAAACCAGTTTCCTTTCATACCGATTATCCCAATGATAACAGACAATACAAAAAGGTTGTATTCTGTAATCGGAGTTTCCTTGATGAGTTGAAACGGGACTCCCGCTGAGAGTTTCGTACAAATGGCTCTTTTTCAATTACGTTAAAAATAAAAAGTATGCAATATTAAGAATTTTTCTTTTTTTTATAACCACTTGCAACTTCGCAAGTTTAGGTTTATCAGAAAGTGCTGTTGCCCGTGTAGTCCCTAAAGCGTTCATACCAAACGTATTGTCGACCGCTGCGCTGGTTTTCAGCATTAAGCCGTCACTATCTATACTTATAATAAAACATGAAATATATTTGCAAAATAACTATCAGTGGGTTAGTGATCGATACTAATACCAAAAATGCAATCAGTAATATTTTTGTCTGTCTGTCTGTCCGTCTGTATGTTCTTTATTGAAACAAAAATAACTCGACGGATTTTAACGAAACTTGGTACAATTATTCTTAACACTCCTGGGGTGGTTATAGTATACTTTCCATCACGCTACAATCAATCGGAGCTGGGCAGTGTGCAGCAATGGTTAAAGCTACATAGAACTCATGTATTATGAAAATGTTCTACGTAAAATTATCTAAAAAATATCTCACAACAGCATAATTATGTCTTTTAACTATCTTTTATGGTTGACTCGCAATAACACGTGTAGCTCCCGATAGCTTAGCATTTCGGAGCTTTCTGCTTATATTTGTTTACTTTCACGATTAAATTATTCGCACTCATCCATAATTGAAAAAAGGTAACATTATTACCTATTCAATATAAAAAGAATCATAGAAATCGGTATAGAAACACCGAACTTATACATGAATCATGCTATAAGGGTTATTTTTGTGTAGCGATGTGTGTATGTTTGTTACTCAGTCATATTAAAACGACTGAATGGACCGGAATGAAATTTGGAAGTATATGGTATTTTTTAAGGGGGGATAATTAACACTATGACTAATAATCCTGGAAATAGTATAAAAGATTAGGTTTTTTTATGGGGGGGGGGAATCATCGAATGACTTCTCCCACCTGGGTGAGGCGGAGGTAGTGTCAGACTCTTACTGACTAAAAACCACTCCTGCCCTTCGAGCCGGAGCCCCGGCAACCCATTAAATGCTCCGCGGCTCCGTATCGGCATCAGCCCTATTGGGCCCCATCCGTGGTGGTCTGTTGGCTCTTTGAGACGCGCGCGGGTCTGGTTCTGATCGAGCGACGAGCTACCCCTGCTCACCGTCCGCAAGTCCGCAGTTCGTCCCGCGGTCTCCGACGCCCGGAGTGCCCTTCGCTACGGCTAGGCTGTGAGGAGGCAGCGTAGTATATGGTCTGAAGTAATACATAGACATTTTACCCCTGGAATCGCGGGCGAAGCCACAGGCAGAAGCTAGTAATAATATAAAAATACAATATAAAATAATTGTATCTACATAATACCGAGTTAATGACTAAACATATCTTCCAGGATACTTAAAATCCTACTAATATTATAAATGCGAAATTTTGTTTCTTTGAAACAGGGGTAGATTATGCTCAGGAATAATATAGAGGTATACAGCGGTATGTACTTAACCAAGTCCTTAGCAATTGTTTTCGGAACAAAATCGTTACTGAGGAATAGTTTAGTTAATCATTTCTGAGTATCGCAGTTAGTCTATTTTTATACCACGAGAACGCGCGCGAAGCCGTGGGCAGAAGCTAGTCCGACATGTTATCGTCACTAGAATGTTTTACCTTGAACGAGAGAAACGACATTGATAGTTATACAATTAGTCACTACCAGCAACACAAAGGGACGAGTTTCAATTTCCTCTTAGCTGGAAAATTCACTACTATTTATGGAATACAGAATATTTTCACTGGAACTGCCGGACTGCCTCGTTGACCAAGTGATCGCAAGTGCGACTGCCGGGCAAGGGTCGGGGTTTTTTTACTGGGTTTTTTTTTTCAAAAAAGTCAGTAGTAGCATGGATTCTGAAATTGTGCCCGGTATATGGCAATAGGCTCACCTCCTTATACATGGGGCTCATAACATAAATAGTGAAAAGTGGGTGTTACATTGTACAGTGGCATTAAGTGGCGTAATGTGATTATTATATAGAACGCTTTCGTTTTACAATCTTTCTATTATGGGAGAGAAATCACAAACTTTTTTATTTCCTCATTTACTCTAAAGGTCACAATATGTATTTCTATAATATGTTTTTATCTTTTTTCAGATCGGGAATGAAAAAAGATAAGGCAAGAAAATAAGTCTCAGAATGTATTTCGTAAATAAAATTACGATACTCCTTGTTGGAATTACTCTTATTGCTAAAATAGAGACAATTGGCGCAGACAAATACGATGAAGAAGTGAATATAGATCTCAAATATAATAGACATGAAAAAAGACCCAAAAGATCAGAAAACGCAGTAGAGAACATGACAACAACAGAAGTAACACCACTAGAGAACGTAACAGAAGAATGTGTGGGACAAAAGGAATTTTGTAACTTAACTCGAGAGGAATACGTCACAATGTTGAATGATTATATTTATCCGCATACGTACGAATGGGTTCTGATTGGCACGCACACTCTGGTATTTATTACGGGATTGACGGGAAATGCTTTAGTGTGTGTTGCTGTGTATAGAAATCACAGTATGAGAACTGTGACGAACTATTTCATTGTAAACCTGGCTGTGGCGGATTTTATGGTTATCCTCTTTTGTTTGCCTGCCACCGTTCTATGGGATGTCACTGAGACCTGGTTCCTGGGAGATGTGCTGTGCAAAATGCTGCTGTATTTCCAGGTAAGTGGAATCAAATTATTATTTTATTTTTTTAAAATATTTTCAATCTTTTGGATTATTTAACCCTTTGAGTACTGTCATTATAGACACAATTAAAATAACAATAGGTTGCGGTCACCGGTGTCCTTGCAATGTTTGACAGTTTAACAAAACGATAAAGACGTTAAATGTAAAGGTTGGAATTGATAATCTTGAGTTTTTCTGATAAAATGCAAACACTTGACCATTGTAAATTTGACGCAGCTTAAGCTGTTTTTATAGCGACAGTTAAAGTAAACGTAGTTCGAAAGATCGAGGATAGACAGCCTAAAACAATAAAATTAAGCCACACAAGTTGCTTCAGTTGACTACTATTAAGCCACTAAAATCTCATCTTGAAGCTTTATAGCCTAGGAAAATAAGCGTAATTAAGACAAGGATCTCAAAATATGAGATAGAGATGCGGTTGAAAACATGTGGAATCTTTGATCATTTTAATCGTTTTTTATCTTTGATCATCAAAGTATAGACGCTACATATGAATCTACACCTTGGAATGAGCAAATAGCTCTGATTTCAATTTTTTTGTTGACTTTCGAAAGTGAATTCCTGGTCTAATCGAAATAAAGGATTTTGACTTTGACTTTACGATGAGATTTTGAGACAAGTTCTAAGTTGTCAATAGTTCAATACAAAGATTTTCGACTGATTTTTAGCCAAATATCTCACAATTCTAGGTTAAACCTTAAATTTTCTATGCTATTACTTCACGTCACTACTTCAGACGTACGGGTATTGCACAAAGTAGGTATGTAAAAAGGAAATTGGTCAATTTCAAGCTTTTGTCTCTGGACTGTACATTAAGGCACTTAATTTTAAATATCACGTTACGCAATGATCACGTCGCGTGGTGATTCAAAAAATGCCAAGGCATGAAATAAAAAAGGGAATGAAATTAGCAGAGAAAAAAACATTGAAGACACAAGACTGTACCAGAACAGATGTTTATTGGTTTATTACGTGTAATGTTTAATTTAAAACATTAGACACGTATTTTTTTCTTTTCTTACGGAATTAAATACTTTGACGACGCCCCAAGAGTCCTTCGCGACGGCTGGGCTGTGAGAAGGCAGCGCTCCGCTGCCTTATGCGCCCTGCCTCCTCCTTAGCAAGCATGACTGTTTCGTAATGTGTGCAATTTGCCGGAGGAAACGGCATCCCAGGCCTCTTTGCTCCACACCATGGCCTGAACCAGAGCCGGACGCGCGAGGTCACCGTCGCCGATCACATCCCTAAGGACACGGCGGCGCTCAGCCTAGGCAGGGCACACCGCCACCGTATGCTCCACCGTGTCCTCCGGGTGGTCTCAGCAGTGATTATTATAAGATATGAGATACAATATTATTATGCAATAGTAAACGGCGACTAAGTTAACTGCACCATTTCCACACTAGAACAATCGTGTCTAATTTAACTGGCTATAACAATTAGGATATTGTGGTGAGTTCCACTTAGGCGATATGCATATAACCCTCAGTGCGTTAAAAAATAGAAGATGTAAAATCAACTTACTTTTATAATTACAATTTTAAAATTTTATTGTATTTACATATATTAATAACACTATTTTGGATCACAATTTTTACACAAACATATCCCGCTGAATAAAAATTTTATTTGTGTGTTTTTATTTTAATTTATTGTTCTTGTTGAGCGGCGCACCGCCGCCCGTGAGTCACCGCAGGGTGCCATCTGAAAATCAGCGTCAGGCATGTAGGCTCAACTTAATACTGAGAGGCCATTTTGGCAAGGACACGCGCTAGCTTATTACTGTCAGTAAATGCTTTTTCTTCCTTTCAAGTACCCGTTAATTGCTAACTGGATTATTTTCAGTGAAATGGACGTCTGAAAGTTTCAGAATGCGTCCGTCCATCAATTTCTCAATCCATTTTGTGCTAAAATATTGAATATTTGAATGAGATTGCTTATCCTTATTAAACGGGGCTTACAATGTTTAAGAATAAAAATAATAATACATTATAGGTACAATGTATTAGAATATACTAGGTATTTCAATACATTATAAGCCCTTTACTGGAAATGGTATTTTGATAATTATATTTGAGCTCTGTAGCTTCTGCCTGCGGCTTCGCTCCATTAGGGTAAAACGTACAGTAACGGTAAAACTATGTGTTTGTGATTCAAGACCATAATCTACCCCTGTTTTGAATTTCATCCCGATTTGTTTAGCCGTTTTTGCATGAAACTCTTTCACATATACATCCTTACAAACTTTCCCATTTATAATATTATAGTAGGAAGTAGGACAGGATTAGTAGGATGTATTTGTAATTGGGCCTCCAGTAACCTCACTCACTCGACGAAACACAAAGCAACGTTAATTTACGTCGGTCTTCTGTGATGCGGTTGCGATTGGTTGCGGCTCCCGCGGCGCCAGCCGGCGCTGCCGTTATTTCGTAGCCGCCGCGATCTCGCAGCCGCCGTAGTCCCGCAGCCGCAGTGGCTACTACCACGCGCGCTCTGCGATCGTTTGGCGGGCGATCGCAATGGGTCGGCCGGTCTGGAACTCAACTGATTGTTTAACCGCCCGCCCGTCTTGCGATAATCAATCGCTAAGTTTGCGAGCGATAATAGCAACCGCGGCGACTCTGGGGTAAATAAAATTCCAATAGTACTATATTACCGAACTCAGGATTCAATTTTTAGTTTATAGTCTTATGTAACCAATCGATCAACGATATAATTGCTACAAACATCTATACATTGGCTACGAGAGTGCTACGCCGTAGCAACGATTAGGAGAACTAAGGTCGCTTACGTACTTATTAATTCGCAAATGTTAAACCGTTGGAAATATTATTTTCAAGACCTACAGTTATTGGATAAATAGGACCACATACCATATTAGCAATATCTGTTGAAAACTAATCATAGTCCTTGCTCGTAGTTGCTACGTGTTTTGCTACGCTGTTGCTACGCGTATTGCTATGCGACCTTTTTTTTTAAGTGGGGACATCATCGAATGACTTCTCTCGCCTGGGTGAGGCGCGAAGCTTCGAGCCGGAGTCCCGGTAACCGGTTAAGTTCTCCGCGGCTCCGTATCGGCATCAGCCCTATTGGGCCCCATCTGTGGTGGTCTGATGGCACTATGAGGCGCGCGCGGAACGCGACGCGCCGTACGCTCGGGTCTGGTTTTGGTCGGGCGGCGAGCCACCCATGCTCGCCGTCCACAGGCCCACGCTTACAGTGGCAGGAGATCGTCCCGCGCCGGAGTTCGTCACGAATATCTTAATTTTATAAATGTATTGTTATTCATACTCTAAAATAGCATGATATAAGGCGTTCTATGGAGCATGCTCAAAAATATTCCAAAATGGAACGGCTGCCGATTCGCAAGAATGCCCGAAATGAGCATTTTTAGAACACAGTACAAAATGTGGTTGTGGGAGGACAAATGTGACCTTCATGGGTTGTCTTCCAAACATTCCTATGTGTACCACTTATCAGAACGATTTATTTATTTGTATCAAATCTTTTTTATGAGATTAGGCGGCAAGCAAACAGGTGGATAATTTGACGGTAAGCAATCGGCTCCGCTCATACCTATGTTGACCTACTCGTCATATCAGAGAAATTAAAAGTGCGTTGCCTGCCTTTTGGAGGTTAGGTATTTGAAAATTTGGAAGGTTTTGAGATTGGAGATAGGGACGATTGGGCCTCAGGTAACCTCACTTATACGACGAAACACAACGTTGTCGCTGTTTTATTATATTATGTATACTGTGAGACCGTGGTATCAATCCGAAAAATAACTAGCGACCCGCCCCGGCTACGCACGGGTGCAATATGCATGTATTATACATACAAATCTTTCTTAAGAATCACTTTATCTATTAAACAAACCGTATCAAAATCCGTTGCGTAGTTTTAAAGATGTAAGCATACATAGGGACAGACAGCCGCGGAAAGCAACTTTGTTTTATATTATACTACTATGTAGTGACAATATTTTTTTGTTATTGTGACTATATGGTGTGGTAAGCATTTATTCTTTGTCTACTGGTAAAAACACAGAGGGTGAATAAGGATATGCAGAAATTGGCCTATTACAAGTTATTTTGTGACAGATTATATCGTTATCATAATTTATTATGCTTATTCCGGTATCTCGGAATTACAGAATCCCGTAATTCTCGATAAATCGATTCTGTCGAAGAACGTGGATTAAATTTAAGGAAATATTCTAAAATATTTATTGAAATGGAACGAGATGGAATGAATAAGGTTATTTTATCCGATGATTAATGAAATAAATCCTTTCGAAGATGTATTTGAAGCAATGGATACAAAATAAGTTTTGAATTTATAAACGTATTCACAAAATGTTGTCGGTTAGACTTAATAGGTGATTCGGGATGTCCTGCTCTCTGAAAGTTCATTTCTAAGGTCAAAGCATGTTTCTAGTACCGTTTATAGTATTTTATGTACAGTGTACAGTCGAACAAGTTTGTAGGTCCAGAGAGTAAAGTTCCTTAAGATCGGAAAGTATATCCTCCGATCAGGCGAGGTGATCCTGCCACGCCTTTCTACCCAATAGTTGTTCGTTGGAATTTTCTATCCATGTTTATTTGCATGTAAACTTCAAATGTGAGATGTTGGATTTATTGACGTCATCCGTTGATATGTATCGTTGCTCGTCTATGTGCGACATCGGTCATCTCTTATTTTGTCAATATGTTGCCACAATGTGAAAAATGTGTGTGTGAAGTATGAAGGTAGGAAAATAAAAAATATATTATTATTATTTTTCTTAACGAAGTCAAAACTTTTGTAAGCTATGGTCGACTCAGTGATCTGTCTTGAATCAATCATTATTACATAGATACCAGATTATAACTTGGTTGCCTGTATCTACATCTACAGACGGTTTCTGATTACATAGGACCCATTATGTAACTGGCAATGGAGTGCTACATTTCCACTTTGTCTTGACGACAATCTAATTAAGTAAAGGTCATAAGAAAGGAAAGGTGATAGCAAAAATGAACTCTAATGGAGTATGGAATATTTCAGTTTCGCTAGAATGATTGTTGCCCTCTTAGTAAAAATAACATAGTAGTATATCGATATTGCCGTGGTGGCCCGGAGGTTTAAGACACCTGTTTTTCATGCATGGGAGTGCGGTCTTCAAACCTACCAACGACAAGTAACAATGTGACTTTTCCCGAGTTATATGTACTTTCTAAGATTATTTAAACACCACTTACAAACGGTGAAGGAAAACATCGTGGGGAAACCTGGCCTTATAATTCCTAGTTATAAATTTAAAATTGCCAACCCGCATTGAGCAAGCGTGGTGATTAATGCTCAAACCGTCTTTGTCTTTTGTTGAAATAGTTCGGTTATCAATAACAGATATTTGAAACCATTTCTAATCTTTCCACGAGTGTCTTTAGAGCCGGTTAAGCCCAGGTAGAAGTGCTTTCTGATGTCCTTAAACCTTTTAATCCGTCAAACAAACAAGCAGACAAACAAACGAAATATTAAATCTTTCCTCTTTATAAGATTAGTGTACAGTGTCACGTTGACAGATCTGTTGATCGGACGTCTCAAAAATATTTTAAATTTTCTCAACATAAAATAAATATCTTATGTAGAATTGTGTTGATAAATATTTCTAAAACTAAGTTTTATTGATCACACGTGCGGCAGGAGTGCGCCGGTTCATTCGGCCACTCGGCATTATAAGTAAACAATGGAAGATAATGATAGTGCATCGTCATGTGGTGAGCGCGAATCAATGATTTACAATCCATGCACGCGTAATGATAATGATGAGAATGAAGATGTAGATAAAGTGTGTCGTGATGAATTGGCGAGAGCTGAAAAGAGACAGAGAGAGGATAGTACTGGAGATGAAGATAGTTGGACCCAAATAAAAGGCAAGAAAAAGACACGTCATGACTATTTTAGTAAACTGCACAATGAGAATTATGAAGTGTATATATCACACAAAGATCCTCTGCCTAAGCAATTCGCATTGGCACGTATTTTGAGAAAGAATAATATCGTCAAGATAAGTCAGGTCAAATATTTAAGCCCTTATAAAATTAGATTGCAATTTGAATGTGAGTTAGCTATGAATAATTTATGTACTTGCGAAAAGCTTATAGAAAAAGGCTGGAGAATTCAGAAAGCTATGCAACTTTCACTAAGCTATGGGCTGATTAAAAATGTTGATCTTGACCTGTCAGATGAAGAAATACAGCAAAACATTTCATGCCCTGCTCCTGCTAAATTGTTATCGGTCAGAAGATTAAACCGCCGCAATACGAATGTGGATGGCGGGTGGTGTCCCAGTGAAACACTTCGACTTTGTTTTGAAGGTGACTTTTTACCGGCATTCGTTAGTGTTTGTGATATTAATATAAAAGTGTTGCCCTATGTTCACCAAGTTTCGCAATGCTCCTTGTGTTGGAAGTTAGGTCATAGTCGAAAAATGTGTCAATCAAAGAAAGTTGTGTGTCCAAAATGTGGGGGCCCTCATGAAAATTGTGAGACTGTTCGATTTGTTTGTGTGAATTGTAAAGGCAACCATATTTCGTTGAGCAAAACCTGCCCGGCCTATAAGAAAGAGCGAAGGATTAGAGAGATTATGTCTGAGTTTGGCTGTACTTACAGGAAAGCCTTGGAATGCTATACTTCTCCTAAAAGTCAAGATATACTCGATTCTGTCGCTCCAGTGCAGCCACCCTTAGCCATGAGCTCTATGGACCTTTTCCCTTCCCTTAGCCAGAAGTCATTGCAGATTAACCCAGAACCAGCGTTTCGTTCTACGTATGCCGAAGTAGTTCAATCTAAGGCTACCGTTCACCCATCAAAAGAATTGTTTAGTTCACCTGTTAAATCCCATAATAAATTAAAACTTAATAAAGAACAATCCTCGAAAGAGAGAAAGCGTGATGTTAATGAAGACTGGATGTACTGGAATTCTGAGCCAGATGACTCTAGTCCACTCCCGGGTAATAACGAAGAGGATGATAAAAACAATCAGGGCCCTTCTTTTAATGAATTACTGGCTAGAATAAAGGAAATTATTTTCCTTAAGCAATCCAACCTTACAACTAAAGTGAAATCTATAATACAATTGTGCTTAGAATGGTTGGTATTGATAATAGTTAACTTTGTATCCGAATGGCCGATGATGAAAGTATTGTGGAACTTGATGAATATCCAGCGTGATGGCTAACACGATTTCATATAATGTACTTCAGTGGAACGCCCAAAGTATAAGACCTAAGTTACTGTCGTTTTGTGAGATTTTAAATCAAGAAAAAGTACATATTGCTGCGATAAGTGAAACATGGCTCGAACCGGTTAGTAATTTTAATATCAGCGGTTACAATGTTTATAGGTCGGATCGAGATGACTCATACGGTGGAGTAGCTATTTTTTTACATAATAGTATCAAATCACAACAAAAACAGGTTCGACTCAACAATGCAGGTATCGAGATTATATGCGTTCAATTATTTAATTGTAAACCTTTCGAATACGTGATCGCTGTTTACTGTCCATCCAGGATTGTTACAAATCGTCAGGATTGGGATAGTATATTGTCTATATGGTCACATAATGCAATTATACTAGGGGACTTCAATGCACACCATACCACTTGGTCATATAAAAATGATCACAGAGGTAATCTCATTTATGACGCGCTAATGGACAGTAACTTTTTCGTGCTGAACGACGGAACTCATACACGTATTCGTTTAGTTGATAACAACTTGCAACAATCGGCCCCTGACTTATCATTGATTTCCAATGATATTGCATTGGGAGTTAATTGGACCGTTTTAAACGAAAATTTAGGTAGTGACCATTTAATAATTAAAATATCATCCCAGTTGTCATCTCACGTCCCTCCTATATCTAAAAGGAATTTCCGAAAAGCTGATTGGGTTGCTTATAAAAGTCATTTAGAAAAAGAATTTCATGATTTTATCCTTCCAAGTGACCCACAAAAAGGTTACGATTCATTTGTTAATACCATCAATGATGCCGCGGATCTTTTTATCCCATATTTTAAATTGAATCAAAACCCTACTTCTAAATTTATCTCCAAAGCGTACTGGACATCAGAACTTTCTCATGCTGTAGCACAACGTAGGCTGGCATTGTCCAAGTTCAGGCGTAATCCTACTGTACAGAACATGGATATTCTTAAAAGTCGTATTCATTCTGCTCAAAGACTTATAAGAATAGCTAAAAGGTCACATTGGCAGGAATTTTGCACCTCGATCGATCACAATACTTCTTCCAGTGAAATGTGGCGTAAATTGAAATGGATCAAAGGTTATCGCTCGCAAAGACAATTTGTAGATGTTATTGGTGCAACTAATTTACTCAATTCTCTTACACCAGATTATGCGTTCCCATTATGTCCCACTCTTTATCAAAGTAATTCCATAATAGAATGTGAAATCTCTATCCAGGAGCTAAATAAATGTATTAAAAATAAGGATACATCTCCTGGATGTGATGATATTTCATATTCGATGGTTAAACATTTACCTGATGCAGGTAAGCAGGTATTACTTAAATTATTTAATTTTTTTTTAATGAATAGTTTTGTTCCTTCGCAGTGGCTTGACATTGGTATCATACCTATTCCGAAACCAGGTCGAGACATTAATAGTGCATCAGGATTGCGTCCTATTTCCCTTTTATCGTGTATTTGCAAGACATTTCATTATATTATATTACGTCGCTTGGAGTGGTTTGTTGAAAAACAAAATATTTTTTCTACAAACACAGTAGGCTTCCGTAGAGGTAAGTCATGTTTGGATGGTTTAAGTAACTTAATAACCTTCATTCAGTCAGGTTTTTCTGCGGGGTATTTAACGATGGGTTGTTTTTTAGATATCGATAATGCTTACAATAATGTAAACCATACAGCCTTAATTGATATTTTGAACAATCTTCGAGTAGGACCACTTATTTGTAATTATTTATGGAATTTCTTACACCAAAGAGTATTAAAAATTAAATCCGGGAATATTTATATTAATAGATGCGCTGGTATAGGCTTGTCACAGGGAGATCCTTTATCGCCTCTACTATTTAATATTTTAACGTTAAATATATGTACACAAATTCAGAATGATGACGTTTGCATAACACAGTATGCTGATGACTTCGCGATATATTTGCAATGCTCATCGATTAGTGAGGGTCAAACTAAAATGCAGTGTGCACTTAATTTAATGGATAGATTGCTGTCACATTCTGGCTTGCAAGTTTCTCCTTTAAAAAGCAAAATTTGCTTATTTAATAGAGGTTTCCGTAGGATAGTGTTCGACGTTCTTCTTAATGGTACTCAATTACAACTTGTAGATAATGTTAAATACTTGGGTCTCTGGCTAGACAGGGGGCTGCGATGGAATAAACACATTAATGAATTGTGTGAAAGAGTTACCAAGTTGATAAACATCTTTAAGATCTTGGTAGGATCGGCATGGGGTATCCACCCCAAGCACCTAAGGCGCTTATATATAGCACTGATTCGTAGCCGTATAGACTTTGGTAGCTTCTTATACGACAATAGCGCCAACACACATCTAATTAAATTAGATAGGTTGCAAAATATTTGTTTACGGTTGATAGGTGGGTACATCAAAAGCACCCCAATTCATGTGATGGAAGCCGAGTTATTTTTATCCCCTTTATTTGTTAGACGTCGTTTTTTAGCAGGGAAATTTTATTTGAAAAGTAAGAGTTTTAAGTCTCCGTTAGTTAAGTCGATCGACAATTTACATACTTATAGTCGCAATCGTTTCTGGAGGAATAAAAAAATACCTCTTCTAGTGTCTACACATGATGCTTTAAAGCAAGAACACGTGTATACAAGTGACAGTGTTGGTTTATTCTCTATGGATACATGGGGCAGCAATATGGACTTATCGAACATTAAAACTACTTTAGAACATATAGACAAACCAAAAAAATCATATAATAGCTATAACTTAAAATCAATCTGTTGCAAGTCTTTAACTTCGTTATATTCAGAATATCATTGTGTATATACAGACGGTTCAAGAAGGGATAATTTTTACGGTGCAGCATTTTTTGATTCACAATTAGGTATAAGCTTCAAATTACGCATTTTATCGAAGCTATCAATTATGCACATAGAATTAATTGCCATTGCGGAAGCTTTGTCGTATATTCAATCCTTAGACGGTGACCGGTTTGTTATCTTTTGTGATTCAAAGAGTGCTCTTTTTCACCTAATTCATTCAAGTTTATCTGTACGAGGGCTTCCACTGGCGTACAGTATTTTAAGATCTATTTTTGAACTTAGGGCCAAAGGCAAAAGTATTGTGATACAATGGATCCCTTCCCACATTGGATTGGAGGGTAATGAGGAAGCTGATCGGTTGGCTAATGAAGCGGGATCTGACGGGGAGGTTTATACTTGTGCTCTGTGGCATACTGAACTTCTGCCTTTAGTAAGAGAAAGTTGCTATAAAGTATGGTCAGAATACTTTGACAAAAGGTCACTTACTAAAGGCATTTGGTATAAAACAATACAACCGACGCTTCCTCGTGCCCTCTGGTTCGGTGAAGGCGGGTTGAGTAGACAAGATATCGTCACAGCTTTAAGGCTCCGATCTGGACACATGCCTCTTAATAGTTTCGGATTCATGATGCGTAAAGTCGAATCACCAAATTGTGCTGTATGTGATGTTGTAGAGGATGTGCAACACATTTTGTATGAGTGTCGACGTATTGAGTCTCAGAGGAATCAGGTTTTTAGTTTTAAGTGCCTTAATATTGGTTTTTATAACAGTATTTTAGCGTCACCATTGTCATCCGACGCTAAAAAATTGTATAGTTTAATTAATTTGTGTTTGAGCTTAAGGGATAGTTAAACCTACAAAAGGTTTAGCTGCTTTATTTTTTGTATTTAATTTTGTATCCTATAATAGGGCTGACATTTTCCTCTACGGAAAAAAGCCCTTCTTATTAAATAAAGATTAAAAAAAAAAAAAAAAGATTAGTGTAGATTATTTTTTGAGTGTTTCTTAGAAAATTTCAGATTTTTTGAAATATATTTGTTCAATTTTAGGAAAAACACTCTTTCATAAATTACTTATTTTACAAAGAAGGAACCTTACATAAATTAATTCATTTTTGGACATTTCATGTTAAAAGTATTTTAAATAATAAGGAAATTATACAATTAATATATTAACTAAATTCATTTTGGGAAATTCTGAAAAGTAACTTAGTTACAAAGGGTTTCAGTGGAAAACCTTTCCAAACAATCTTTTTATATTCGTCTCTTTGATGATTTTAAAAAACACAAAACATTAAAATGTGTTAAAAAATTAGCGAACAGAATCATTGATATGATAAAGGTCTGAAATACCTACGAAAAAAACGGGCCTACCTAAATTTATTTTGTAACTAGTACTAGGAATGTGCCTTTTTAAGTGCCATTAGAAGTATCGATATTTTCGTAATAGTTTTAATTGACTTATCGATAAAATTTCATTATTTTAAGGATTTTATTTTTATCTAGCTACTAAAAATTACCAAAGTTTTATTGAAATATATTTAGTAGTTACTGTGCATTGGGGAGGGGAGGAATGGAACCCAGTAACGTGGTGAAACACATAACGCCAGTTTTCTGTGAGACCGTGGTATCACTCCGGTCGATCGTGTCCATACATTCACATCATAACTTTCATGATACATATGTATCGTAACTTATGTAACGTATTTTCCATCAAGTGGTCAACATTTACATACTTAAGATTAAGTAATTCTTGAGAGTTGAAAAATAAAACTGTTCGAAGCAATCATAAAATCAAAATTTATAATATACAGTAATATATAAATATAATCTTTATCTTTATATATTAAGAATCGTACCTAAGTAATCTAAGATTTGCAGATGATATTGTACTCTTTGCAGAAAGTGCATCTGAGCTAAGAGCTATGGTAAAGGAAATAGACGCAGTTAGCCGGAAAATTGGCTTGCTACTGAACACAACAAAAACAAAAATAATAACAAACAATAAAAAAAACCCCGATAAGCCTCGAGAACGTTCCTCTGGAATATGTTGAAGAGTACATATATCTAGGTAAGCAAATATCCTTCAAAAAATCTAGACATCGAGATGAACTGACTAGACGTGTAAACATGGCCTGGAACAAATTTTGGAGTTTTAAAGAAGTTCTTAAGTCAAGAATTCCTGCAAGACTGAAGAAAAAGGTACTGGACTCATGTATATTGCCATCTCTTTCTTATGCGTCACAAACATGGATATTCAACAGATACACCATTAACAAGATACAAACCACGCAAAGAGCCGTGGAGCGGAGCACGCTAAATATAAAGTTGAAACATAAAAGGACAAACATATATGTGAGAAATACAACTAAAGTTATAGATGCTTTACAACACTGCAAAAAATTAAAATGGAAATGGGCTGGCCATGTTGCACGTATGAATAACTATAGATGGACGAAACGGATAACTACTTGGAAGGGGCCGTCAGGAAAGATAAAGCGAGGTAGACCAAGGGAGAGGTGGCTCGATGAAATACTGAACACAGTGGGAAGTGACTGGTTAGAAAAGGCTTTAGACAGAGATCAATGGAGAAAAATAGAGGAGGCCTTTACTCTGTAGAGAGGTCCTTAATAAATATAAATATTAAATTTTTATATACATGAAAATCAACTACTTATTTATAAATTTTGTGTAGTATATTTTTTCTCTAAACTTTAAGCTAAAAATCTTAAATTGTTACTACAAATTTATATAAATTCGACACTGTAAAAAAAAGAAAAAAACTATGTAAATCGATTATTAAGGAATAATTGAGGCTTTATTATTATTATTATGGAAGAATCGTAGTAATTGGCGTTCCTTAGTTTCTGCCTACCCCCATGGGAGTCAGGCGTGAAGTTATGTATGTATGTATGTATATAATTCTTCTGTGAGTGTGTACCTATGTCACTGAACTTCTCTCAAACGACTGGACCGATTTTGATGAAATTTTTTGTGTGTGTTCAAGGGGATCTGGGAATGGTTTAGATTCACAAATCAGCCCGACAGATGGCACTGCAGTCGGTGTCTAGGTTATTTATTCTAAATGGCTGAACTAATTTGAATAAATTTTTGTTTATACATTCAAATGGATATACAGGACAATGTCTGTTGGGTCCGCTAGTCTTTATATATATAATTCTTCTGTTAGTGTGTATGTCACTGAACTTCTCTCAAACGACTGGACCGATTTTGATGATTTTTTTTGTGTGTGTTCAAGGGGATCTGGGAATGGTTTAGATTTACAAACCAGCCCGGCAGATGGCGCTTTTAGTTATCCTAAACGGCTGAACTAATTTGAATGAATTTTTGTTTATACATTCAAGTGGATGTACAGGACGACGTCTGTTGGGCCCGCTAGTATATAATATACTAGCAGCCCGTCCCGGCTTCGCACGGGGTAGACCATTATTTATTTTTTGGAAATTTGGATTGTTGTAATGACATAACTACAATAGTTGGACATATGCTACCGCGGAGTTTTTTGTAGACATTATGATGTTCTTCAATATTGTTGTACATTATTTTGTTCTATCGCTAATAGTTTCGGCAGCGCATTCGACGAAAGACATTTTAAGACTCATTTTTCTACACCTTCGGTTACATTGTTCAAATTTTAACAAGGATTCCTATTTTTTTCAAAATGAAATGTAGCCTATGTCAAATTGGAAGAAGGTAGCATTCTATTGGTTAAAGAATTTTTTAAATCGACCCAGTACTTTTTGAGCCTATTCATTACAAACATACAAAAATAGGTACAAATCTTTCCTCTTTCTGATATTAGTATAGATATCTTCGTATTTTTCGTACGGTTTCTTAATGTAATCTGGAACACCATCTTTCGAGAAGACTCCAGAACAAGTTTATTTTTAAATTTTTTTCATTGAACTGGCCGGAGGCTGCAACATAAATGGTATAATTTATATACTATTTATGTTGCAGCTCACTCGCTTGATCGATCTCTGGGGAGGCGGCGAACCTCCTTGCCGGATTATCGCCGTGGGATCTGGAGGTGAAGGTGCTTGCGCGCGTGTTTTGTTTGCGCGCGGAGGTACGTCGCCGGGGCGAAACTCCGCTGCCGCACCAGATTAGTGGCGGGATGAGCTCCGGCGCGATCTCATGACGGAATGGCAGCAACCGAGAGGGCAGGGTTGGTTTTAGCAGCGGTAAGTCCCCTCTTTGAGGAGTGGCCTGACGCAGGTGCTTACTGGACACGGAAGTTTCGGTAGATTTCTGTTTCGGATTGAGCGGGTCACCATCACTGCGAGGATCGCCCGGAGGACACGGTGTGTCCTTTGTGGGCTGAGCATGCCGTGTCGTTAGGGATGTGATCGGCGACGGCGACCTCTCGCGTAAGTTTGTTTTAAATCCATCCTCATCCTTACTTATATTATAAATCGGAAAGTGAGTTTGTTTGTTTGTTCCACTTTCACACCGTAACTACTAAACCGATTGCTTTGAATTTTTGCATAGATAAAGTTAAAAGTCCGGATTAAATAATAGGGTACTTTTTAACCCGTAAAAATTTATATTCCCGAGGAAAAATAAAAATATTGGTATAGATGGCGCTGTGTGTATTAGTGTATGTCACATAGGCTACTTTTTATCCCTTTGTGACGCCAGCGAAGCCGCGGGTAAAAGCTAGTATTTTAACTAATTTTCTAGTCACATAAATTATTCCGGTATTCGCTGTCGTTGATTGGTGAACATAGCTTCGAGTGTTTGTGTTATGTTGTTGTTAGAATAATATTCCATTATGCAGGATAATATTAGTATTGAAACCAAGGCAAATGTTGTGGCCGTATATTCGGATGTAATATATCGTAATATTTTTCAAATATCGAATGAAACCGGATTATGTGTGATACCTACAAAATAATAGAGATAAATTGCTTATTAGAATTGTGTAATATTTACACATTTTTTTAAAGAGATACTATTAGGCGTTGGGTGAAGAGATTTGAGAAGAAGGTAGTCTAAATAGTTGTGATAGGAGTGGAAAACCACTTCTTATTAGCCTACCTCGGGGACGTTATATGGTAGTTGAATATGAGACTAATGGTTCATCATATCATAATATCACGCCTTTTATCCCCGAAAGGGGTGCACATTATGCCACTTTACAATGTATCACCCACTTTTCACTAATTATGTCATAAGTCCCATGTAATAGGCGGTGAGTCTATTGCCATATACCGGGCACATTTCCGGATTCCGTGCTACTTCTGAGATTTTTTAAAAAACCCAGTAATATTTTGCGCGACCCGTGAATCGAACCCGAGACCGCTTGGCCTGCAGTCGCACTTGCGACCATTTGGCCAACGAGGCAGTTGAATTAGACCAGAATAGGACTTTTGAACGTCAACAAAAAATTAAAATTGAAGCTATTTGCTCATTCCAAGGTGTAGATTCCTATGGAACGACCAAAAAACTCCATAGGTTACTCTTTTTCAATCAGGTTCGCGATCAAATTCTCTAGTTACATAATTGTTTGGATTGTGCGAGAACAATGTAACACTAAAATCGAGTCAAAGAGATCGTAAAAAAAATAAACTTAAGGCCAGTTAATAATACGGTCTGGAGCTGACCAGTCCCAGTTAATAGCGCCCGATCACAAACATAACACGCACTGCCCAACTTAACCATATTGTAGTCTCATTATCGGTGGCACCTACAATGAGACCTTCGAGTGAGCATGATAACTCCAAACTGACATAAATGCATTCTACTAGTCCAATTTAATATTAAATTAATTACAGGGTATTTCATCTGGTGGTAAGATAGTATGTGACCTGGAGCACGGCTGCCCATAAACAATCTATACGTATAAATTTTCTAATAGGGATCAACGTTTTTGTAAAACTAAGTTAAACTGTCAAACACCAAGCGGTCACCGGTGACCGCAACCTATTGTTCTTTAATTGTGTCTATAAATACGGTACTCGACGAGTTAATGACTCATACAAACTAATTTTTCTCTATTGTTACAGTCAGTATCAGTGACGGTGTCAGTTCTGACGCTGAGCTTCATCTCCGTGGACCGCTGGTACGCCATCTGCTTCCCGCTCAAGTTCAAGTCCACCACAGGACGCGTCAAGACCGCCATACTTGTTATATGGGCGGTGGCTTTGACTTTCAGTAAGTATATGTACTTATTTTTACGTTCTCACGAAAAAGGTAATATGAACCTGATTGAAAAAGGAGTGTATGTATGTATGAAGTTTCTTGTCTGTTTTTCTCCATAGGAATCTTCACCTTGGAACGAGCAAATAATTACACAAGAGGACCGACCTACAGATGGACATTTTTTTAAATATTTCAGTATTTTGTTTTGGCGTTCAAAAATCGGCCTTCCTAGTCTAATTGAAATTGTCGCGGAGAACCTAACGGGTTACCGGGGCTCCGGCTCGACGTGCAGGAGAAGGAACGGGGTGGTTTTTAGTCAGTAAGAGTCTGACACTCCCTCCCGCCTCACCTAGACGGGACCACTCATTCGATAATTTCCCCCCCTTAAAAAAAGTCTAATTGAAATTATTGATTTCGACTTTGACTTTGCCGCGGGCGGAAAACTTCAATATGATTATACGCCGGAAAATCCCTACTAAAAAGTAGCTCGATTTTTCATTGAAGTTGGAAAGCCTTTAAAGGCCAAAAGATAAAATATAGCGTTCATAAAATAATGAAAACAAAATACTATCTATTTAATTAATAAGCATACTTATCTATAAGCTCGTCTATGGGAAAATAATAGAAATTTATCTATAAACCGGATTATCTATTACCTTTTATGAAATAATTTATTTTGCGTAACAAAGTGTGGGCTGGAAAATATTATCATGAATACTTTTACTCAATGACACTAGAGCCACTTTGTGAGCAGAAATACGATAGTACGATTGGAAGACCCATTTCAAGTGTGGGAGAGGCACGCTTCGCTACGAATGGGCCGGCTCGACCGGAGTGATACCACGGAAAAAAGCCTTGCCCTTAATTCTCCTCGCTGAACATTAACTCGCGTTTTATCTGCATCCATGTGCTCCACACATTTCTGATGATGGCGTTGGTTATCTTATGCGGAGTCTTGTGAACGCCACGTCATTAATCGCAGGATGATGTCCGGCCACCGTAAGTGCAGGTCTGCGGACGGTGAGCAAGGGTAACCCGCCGCCTGACCAGAAACAGACCCGAGCGTACGGCGCGTCGCGTTCCGCGCGCGCCTCAAAGAGCCATCAGACTACCACAGATGGGGCCCAATAGGGCCGATGCCGATTCGGAGTCGCGGAGAACCTAACGGGTAACCGGGGCTCCGGCTCGACGTGCAGGAGAAGGAACGGGGTGGTTTTTAGTTAGTAAGAGTCTGACACTCCCTTCCGCCTCACCCAGGCGGGAACAGTCATTCGATGATTTTCCCCCCTTAAAAAAAAAGAGGCCGCACCATCGCTTACCACCAGGCGAGATAATGCTCAAACGTCGGCCCATCAAATATAAAGAAAAAAATGTCCTGACCTGTCCGCGTGCTGAACATAGTCCTCCCCAAATGATTTCCATATCTGTCAGTTGGAAACGACCTTGAGAAAAATAACCATAACATGGGTAGGCAGAGGTGCACATTATGGCATTGTACAATGTAACACCCACTTTTCACTATTTATGTTATGAGTTCCATGTAATAGGGGGTGAGCCTATTGCCATATACCGGGCACAATTACAGACTCCGTGCTGCTACTGAGATTTTTAAAAAACCCAGTAATCCTTTGCCCGACCCGGGAATCGAACCCGAGACCCCTTGCCCGGCAGTCGCACTTGCGACCACTCGGCCAACGAGGCAGTATAAAAATAACCAAAAAAAAATCACAATCTACTAATACACCTTTAGCTTCCCCCTTCACAGAAGTTGGTAGTTAATTCTTACCCAATCACTATTACCGGTCCTCAGAGCTAATATTGAGCCTGTCTTGTCCAAATTGATGAGGGTACACGTTTCCTAGTTAAACAAAACTAGTGTTAATTCTCTTGTCTCCTCGAAACTATTGTTAGGGTATCCTTATCTTGCTCTAACAGATGACGAGGGAAAGAGATAGATGCTTCGAACAATGAAATTGATTTACACTATAGTTTCTGTTTCTCTTAGTCAATTTGAATATTCTTTGAATTGAAAAGCTGGGTTGAGTGGTTCTAAGCTTGTAAGCGCTACTAATTCAAAATGATTAGGTCAGATTGTATCGAATCGGAGACTATGGACTGCCAATAGGGTAGATGCCTAATTTTTATTTTAATGTCCGTCTGGTAGATTATTTTATATCATTAGACAATTGTTTTTTATTTTTTTACAGAAACGAATACTTTCGGCGATATATTGATTTGAAATGTCGCGTGACGTCACTTCTATGTACATTTTATACGTAGAAATGACGTTTTAGACCCCACTCCTAAACTTTGATTCGTTTTATCTAAGTATTGTTTTATTATACGACAAAATAAAAAAATAGGTACGTGTCTTATATTTTTTCTTCACCCAACTTACATCTCAATTGCAACTAAAGATTCTCTTTTTATAAAGTAATCTTTTTAATAAATTAGTTATTAATTAGTTAATACACGTTACTCTTAATAGACATTGAATAGTTAAAACTGTCTGGGATATTGAACTACAGGTCTACAATGAAACGAATGAGAAAAATTCTAAATAAAAAGATATCAATAAATTGCGCCTGCTACATAACGAAAAGTACAAAGACAATAAAAAACCGTAATCCCAAGCTATTTTGAAACTTTGAAGTGAATAATTTAGAACGGTGTCATGTTCCTAAAGTCCTACCCAACAAACAGTTAGGTGTTACCCTAACCCGCGGGGTAAAGTTGGCTTAAATTAAAAACTTTTATACAAAACTTGGCATAATGAAACCGTTTCGTTCGAGTTCATTTAAGATGTATCAAGAATGATTAATTGGCTTTAAGAGCAACACAAAGTATTGGAAATTATGGAGCTTTGTTATTAAGAGTTTCTTGGTAATTTGGGGAAGTATTTGCTTGGCGTTTGGTTTCTTTGGCTGGCATGTGTGTTTGCATGGCAGACTGTCGATTGCACGGTTGACGCGTTGGCTGGATAACCAGGTGCCCCACAACCTGTAGTGGGTTTGATTCTCGCACGGAGCAACTTTTGTGTGATCCACAAATTGTTGTTTCGGGTCTGAGTGTAATGTGTATGTGAACTTGTATTTGTAAATGCACCCAAGACACATAAGAAAATTCTATTAGTGTCTAAATAAAACAGAAAATTATATTTGATGGATTATTATGTTGACGTTTGGCAACTATCTCAAAATAGAAGTAGGTAATCTGGGTGATAAAAATAGAGGGCAATAGAGGGTAATCCATAAATACTTAACTTCACGCCTGCCTCCCATGGCAGTAGGCAGAGATTATGGACCACTAATTCCTACGATTCTTACATACCTACCTCTTTCGGTTACTTACTGATCTTAAAACGATTAATAAAAGTTGTTACATTGTATATATATGCAACTCTGTGAATCCTCTACCTACCCTTTGTGACAATAAGAAGTATTTAAGTAACAACAGTTTTGCTCAACATATTAGAGGTACATATATTAAGAAAGATTAATTGACTTTGGGAACAGAAAAAAGGACGGAGACAAATTATTACTTTCTTACTAGAGGGTTATAAATTGTTTTCCAATAGAACACATAGCTATGTGTTGGACAAGTAACATTATACCTCTATTTTATTAAGAATACTTTTTTGCTCTTGACGATGTGTATGATAACAGATATCGTGTCATCTCTGTCATTTTTTACAAAGAATTTGTAGTGACAGGAGCATACTTAAGCGCGACTTAAATTTGAGTAGCCTTTCAGCATTCGGATGTAAGTGACAAGTGCTCAATTGGTGCATGCTGTTAAGGCCGCTGCTATGAAACATTGGTTATGACTGGGTGCTGCGCACCGACGTCCTGATCGTTCGTCAGCGTGGTCTATAACCATGACGACGCACTGGTGCTAGCACACGGGAGGTCGCATCAGGTGGCGACTAATTTAACGGCTAGAGCGGTTACGACAGTTGTTGATAGCATCCGGCAACTGGGACTCGAGGTGGCGCTCCACAAGTCCGACGCCATGTGTTTTCATGGCCGCGGGATAGTGTCACCTCCGGGTGAGTCTTAACTCGTCGAGTACCAGTTTTATAGACACAATTAAAGAACAATAGGTCGCGGTCACCGGTGACCGCTTGGTGTTTGACAGATTAAATAACGGCGGAAGGGGTTACCATCGGCCTCGAGACGACGATGAAGTACCTAGGGCTCGTTCTCGACAGTCGGTGGAACTTCTTGGATGGAGCACTTTCGACGTTTGGACACTCTTGCCTCACCCGGGCGGGAGAAATCATTGGCTGATTTTCCCCCCTCAATAAAAAAGTACTGAGCAATGTTATTTTTTGTTAATTTGATAATTATCCAGTTCTTCATTTTTGTAAAAAGACTGACTGGTTAAAACGAGGTGCCACCTAATGTACGCAGCTCATTATGATCCTTCAAGGTCCCGTTAATTCACATTTATCTACATAGCGACAAGTACTTATCAATTAGCACACATTGTACTGATAACAACCTTTTACATGCGGTTTTTGTGAAAGCACTAAAAGCCCCAACCATTATTGAAAGTACTTTGTTCTCTTAATATTGTTACATAATTTTCATTTTAGTAATGCCATTTGAGGACGCGGGTGGTAAAATTGTAATGTATTTGTAACTCAGTGTTAGCTTACGACTTCGTTCGCGTAGAATATGATTCCTGTTTTATCCCATGGGAGCATTTAATCGGGATAAAAATTCAAATTCAAATTCAAATTATTTTATTTGTAGAACATAGGTTACAAAAGATGTTACAAACTTTACATTGACCAGCTATGTCTTGCCACCAACGGCGTACAAATATATTAAATTAATTTACCATTTATTAATTATACAAAGATTTCAATAGTCAGACTTGTCATTAAATTAAATCAAAATATAGGGTCATGCACTGTCAATATTATTATATTACATTTATCATTATTATTTTATTACAATCATTATCATATGTCAATAAATTAAATAAATAATATTTTCATTATCATAACAATCCAAATATCTATTATCATTACATTTGTCCCAGTAGATACACACACAGCATAATTAATTCACCTCAAATCCTATCCTCCAAGTATTCAGTGACCGAGTAGTATGTCTTGTCGCTAAGAAATTGCCTTAGTTTTTTTTTAAATATATGCAAATCGTTTACCTGTCTAATAGGTTTAGGAATTTTATTATAAATTCTTGGAGCCATACCTAGAAGACTTTTACTACACAAAGCTGTTTTATGTGGATAGGCGCATATTTCGTGGGCACGACGTTTAGACTGTAATACCTCAAACAAATTTAAGTTTGTTTTCACGAATAAAGCTACTTCGTAAATGTACATGAATGGGAAAGTTAGTATTTTGTTTTTGTTAAAGTAGGGTTTACAGCTTTCTGTCTGTTTCAATTTATACATGGCTCGGATACACTTTTTTTGAGCTTTAAATACAATAGGTTTGTCAGTAGAATTACCCCAATATATAACTCCAAAACGCAGAACAGACGCTACATTTGCATTATATGCTACCAATACAACTGTTTCACTCACTTTTTTTGACAAGTTGTGGAGTGCATAGGCATATTTGTTAATTCGTTTTGATACCACGTTTATATGATATTTCCATGTCAATTGACTATCCAAATTTAAGCCCAAAAACTTAGCAGTATTTGTTTCGTATATTCGTTGGCTCGCATATATTATATCCAAGTTCATGTCACCGTTAGTTTTCTGAAAGAATCTCATTAATTTTGTTTTTTCCAAGTTAATCTTCAATCTATTCATTCTTAACCAGTCTATAACTTTGCTAATCGAATTGTTTATTTCATCTTGATAGGTGTTTACATTTTTACATGGTATTATTAGTGTACTGTCATCTGCGAATAAAATTGATTGATGTTCTGTGCATTTGGGCAGGTCATTAATATAAACAAGGAATAACAGAGGCCCAAGTACGCTTCCTTGGGGCACGCCACGGATTGTTTGTCTAACTGATGACCTAAACGTTTGCTCAATTTTTGAACTAGTAGATATTTTATTTATGACAGTAACTTGTGTCCGATTGCCCAAATACGTTTTTATTAGGTTTAAAACATTACCTCTAATACCATGTCTTTCTAGTTTTCCCAATAATATGTCATGGTCTACATAGTCAAATGCTTTTGACATGTCCATCAAAACCAATGATATCGGTGTTCTACGATCAATATTGTTAATAAGTTTCGTTATCACCTGAAATATTGCCTTATTTATCGACTTATTTTTTCGAAATCCGTATTGTTCTTGACAAAAAATGTCATTACTTTCAAAGAACGAGTAGATGGAGTTAAAAATCACTTTTTCTATGATTTTAGACATTACAGGAATTAAAGCAACGGGCCGATAATTCCCAGGTACCGTTTTATCGTCTTTTTTATGTAAAGGCCTAATCAGAGACACTTTCAATCTACATGGAAACTGACCATTTTCAATACATAGATTTATAATGAAACTTAATACCGGTGCAATTAAGTGTGATACTATTTTTATTGTTTTGGTTGTTATTTCGTCATACCCGGCGCTGTTTGTGTTTTTTAATGATTTTATTATGTTAAGTACTTGTAGCGGATCTGTTGGTTTCATAAATAAGGATTTTTTATAATTGGTGATATATGTGAGAGGATTTAATTTATTGTTACCAGTAAAAGTAAAAGTATCCCATCACCTAAGTCAGCCCATACACTGCCTACTAAATCCTATCAAAATCCGTTCACTAGTTTCAGCGTGTTTGACGGACACACATCCAAACATCCAAACAAAGAAACTTTTACATTTATTATACCTATTAATGTGACACCGGTATTTGCCTGGGATTTCACTCCCTACCTTTTATACTAAGTGTCATTACAGGTTTTGTAGGTCTTCCTGGATAAATTAATAGACTCGTCATCGCAGCTTGTCACGGGCCTCTGGCGAATTTGCAGTCTCTTCATTTAGTTCTTATGACGCCCACGACGTAAAAGTTGATGACGGAACAGCTTTTCTGTGATCCACAAATTGTTAACCCGGGTCTAGGTTTTGTTTGTTTGAAACACACCCACGATAAAGAATGAAATCTTAGTAAGGGGCAAGGTTATAGCACAAGGGTTCCCAACCTTTTCTTGGCTCAGGCCCAATTTTTAGAACATTTGTTAGGTTAGGGACCACAACTAAGTATTATTACTTTTTCATGACTGTGGTCCGGACGCAGATTTTTTCCAGGGTCGTACGATTTATTCTCATAAAAATAGCGACATTTCGATTATTGAAATCGATTTATCCTCTTTGTTGTCTTTTTTGACATACGTTTCATACAGGTTTTAACCGTCGTATTTGTTGGAAACACAATACAACACGGTCCATATTTCGTTTTCTACGGACCACCGGTTGGGAGCCACTGTTATAGCAAATAAAAATACCCAACTAGTACAAGTAAATACCTTTCTGTCTGAAGACATAATATGAGTTTATTTAAAATGTAGCCGCGTTCAGGGCTCTGATTGGCCGACTCCGAATAACCAACCAATTAAAGGGCTATACGTGGTAACGTTTCGATCGCGTTAACCGCAAAATAAACTCGTACTAAGTCCCCTCGAAAATTCGGATGTTTGTTATTCGCCAACCATTAATTTGACACAGTTCTTTCATAAACACAGCCCCAACAATAACAAACACTAGAGCAAATAATTATCTAATTAATTGGGCGCAGCCGCTCATAAGTAATGCGCGAATAAACACAATTTATTTCTATTCTATTTATATTGTTAAAATCTATATACATGGTTACTTGTAACTCGACGTATTCCTCTCGGGAGGTTTTTTTTTTATATGGCAACATCATAAAAAAATTACAATCTAGCTTTAATGCTAATAAGTAATTCAATTTTGTCTTAATTTGCTAGGAAAAAAACCACCTCTCGGGAGGTGATAATACAACTAATTTCCTACAAAATTTGCCCTGAGGTCTCTGGTCCGAAAGTGGCTAGTTTCTGAGATATTCAACATTTTTGTTTTGATGAAAAAATCCCGTTCGAACTACAAAAACATCAATAAGTTAAAAACTATTTTGTTTGATTTAAATCATTTTAGTTTTAATTTGTTGTCAATACACCAATAGTCCAATGCACATTTATTAATACTAATACTGGCAGAAATATCATTCGTTTTTGTTGATGTTAGATGATTTATTTTACATATATAATTATGTATAAAAGAAGGCTGTCGTATATATCGTGTTAATAGCATTATATATAACTCAAGAACGGTCGAAAAAAATTGGTTGGGAGGTAGTTAAGAACCAGGAGACGGACAGTTTATATTCAAGGACTTTCCGAAAACTTTACGGGAACGAAAAAAAAGGAATCGCGCCTACAAAGTCGAGGGCAGAGCCTAGTATATATATAGATATATGTAGAAAAGGATACAATTGGCGATTTCGATTCCTGAATGAAATAAGTATGTATGATATGCAGGATCTTATTCCGGGTGTGAATGTGATGTATTATGTATGTGTATGTTACAATACAGGAGAATATTTTAACATAAACATCCTTTTAGTCCCTGAAGTGGTAGGCAGGCAGAGGTGTACAAATACATACAATTAAACAAGTGATCCAAGCGTTATTTCACGCTGCGGGCCGTCCTCGCAGTAATGACACCCAGGCGTTTTCTCCAGCCTTATCACAAACAGGTATCTCCCGAAGCTCTCATGTCCGACAAGAACCTGCGTCTGGCGGTAGGTGCGTCACGTGGTGGCGTCTCTCAAGCCATTCTGCAAAGAAGGGACTTACCACTGCAATAAAATGAGCTCAGCCGTCGGTTGCGACAGTCGTTGCTGACATTCCGCCATGACTTTCTGTAAGGTTATAGTATTATTCCGGTCGAGTCGGCCCGATTGTGCCGAAGCATGGATCTCCCACGCGTAATATGCTCGGTATTTGGTTCTTTCTATTACAATGTATAATAAAAAAAACATCAAAAAAGAAATTAATGTTTAGAATCTTCCGTTGGCCTTTAGTCTTTCTTTACCTTTATAAAAACAGTGGAAATATAATATAATTAGATACGAAACAACACAAGTTGAGAGATTAAAAAACAAAACTCAAATATTTTATAAACGTTCCGACAAAGACATCGTAAATTCTATTTAAAGCACAAATATTTTAACGTTAAATTAACGTTAATTTCGTGAATTCAAATCGTAGAGCTGTATGTAAAATATTCAGTTCAATTTGTTCATTCCATACATACAACGTACATATCTATCTGATTAGTTATGGTATAAAACGACAAATGAGCACACGGATCACCTGATGGTAAGCAATCGTTCTTGGACACTCGAAACACCAGAAGAGTTATAACTGTGTTTTGGCCTTTTTTTGGGGATTATGGATTGGGAATTTAGGGTATTAGGATTTGGGGATTGAAGATTGAGAATTGGGGAGTATGTGATTCTATGTGATGTGCACACGGGAAAACATACGGAAATCGTTGTTTGACGTCGGTATTCTGTGAGGCCGTGGTATTATTACTCTGGATGGTTTAGTTTTCATGAAATTAATTGGCATTTGGCTCATGTAAAAATACGCTCGAGTACATTTCCATTCCGAGTAGCAGTATAATTTGATTAAAATAACTAATAACATCACGCCTTTTATCCCCGAAGGGATAGGCAGAGGTGCACATTATGCCACTGTAAAATGTACCACCCTTTTTTATTATTAATGTTTTTTTGATTAAAATAATATGTGGAAAAATGCGAAAAGCGAATAGCACAAACAAAATTAATTTTCCCGTATATTTCGTTAGTTAGTTGTATACCTGTGTTGCTATACAACGGACGTTTGTTAGATCTGGTAATTACAATAACTACACGAAAATATTGTACCCACATATAAAAAAAATATAACTTCAATTTTCACGTGAAAGGTTCTTCGCCATTCGAATCATAAGCTGATTTAAGATCCAGAAAATGTTTTACGTTCTCATATCCAAACTATCAAAGCATTTAAAAACTTTGATGTAACTTGAAATTAATTGAGAAATTTCAAATATTTTTTGGTCTTATTACATGAATTATTAAGCTAACGAGAAAAAACATCAGCCGGTTGGAGAACCTAGTTAATGAAATAATCTTCGGATTTTAAGTCATCAATTTTTTTTATTTACTTACTTTTAATTTTTTGGGAAAACAGTTAATTCTAATAAAAATATGAGAAGTTAGGTAACTACTAACTAGGCACTTCTTGTACTTACTGTACGGTGGCCCAATTACCCCTCCCCCTCTTCCCCAATCCCTGAGGCCAGTAATGCACTTGTAGTGCCACTGGTGTTTCAGGTCCACGGTCCACGGGCAATACCGGATTTCTTACCATCAGGTGATACGTCTGCTCGTTTACTGGCTTATCCCGTAAAAAACACTCTCTAATTAGCGAAAAATAAATTACTAGCGTAGATTACGTAATCTTCAGAGCGTTCAACTAAAATAATTTTATTTGAAAATGATGATCTAGATTCTGATTAATTAGGTAACCACTTATGGCTCCATTCGTTTGCTTCCAAGTGTTCACAACAAACCGACAATCATGTTATTACTTAACACGTTCTCGACAGGGAGTATACACACAGTCGGACAATATGTTATGTGTGAATTATTACTCTATTAATTACTCTGTTTTGTCCACAGATGCTCCAGAGCTGGTAGTACTAACCACAGAAAAGTCAGTACCTCTACGCTTTGAGCTAGAATACCTAGTCCAGTGCATCGCAACATGGTCTTCAAATAGCGACCTTGTGTGGCACATCATTAAAGTCATTATCATTTACACGTAAGTATTTTGGGTATAGTAAAATCAGTTTTAGTGTGTTTGAATGAGTTGTGGAGAAGAATGTAGTTTGTTTGTTTGACAGTATCGTAACATTAAAACTTCACAGTATGAGTATTCGACCACGATATTAACATCTTGGCACAAAATTAGGCAATTTGCAACAAATAGGGAATAAGAATTTATGAAAGAAAATTTTAATTATTGGAAAGATAAGACTGCCTCGTTGGCCAGGTGGTTGCAAGTGCAACTGTTGAGCAGGAGGTGTTGGGTTCGATTCCCGGGTGGGGCAAAGTTTGTTAAACTTTTCGACTAGTTTCAAGCCATGCTTGTAGTCGAGTTCCTCTTCAAATTATTACGTGAGTAAGCCGAAAACATAATAATTTATTTAGTATATCTCACGAAAGTTACAATACAAAAAAAGTAGATATCTTGTCAGTCAGCTAGGGGGCTTACTCTTGAATCCAATTCCGATTGATCGACATTAATATTGTGGTTGTAGTTTTGATAGCAATACTAGTGTAATTGCATTCGTAATGGATGACCTAAATGGTATTGTGGATGGCTGTATATTGCGTGCTCTGATTGATAAAGAATCGTCACCACAAAGTTCACAACAGTGCTAGAATCAACTTCTAGAGCCTCAAAAATAAAAACAAAATAAACGGTATCATAATATCATCGGTAATATTATCACGTCTATTATATTCCTCAAAAGGTCAGGTATTGCACATAAATCACGAGCCCTTTTGCTCAAAAATTATGTTCACACCAACCACAATTGTTCGCCGCCGACTGTGAGTATGCTCACTGTCTGCCCCAGTGAGAAAGTGGACTCTATCTGCAGTACGCATTCTCTCTAAGCCGACGCTAATGGTAAATTTTATTTTAATGTCCGTCTGGTAGATACATTTTAAAATACACACGTATTTTTTCTTTGCTCACAAAATTAAATACTTTCGACAATTTTTCGTAATGACCTCCCACTCCTAAACTTAACTCCATTTTATCTTAGTATAGTATAGTAACATTATACGAGAAAATAAAAAAATACGTGTCTAGTATTTTTTCAGTTTCTAACTGACGAACTTATGAGATTATAAATATATACAACTTAAAATATAATTTAAAACTAAAATATTTACACCTTAAAAAATAAAATAAAAATATATCATAAGACATCAAAGAAAACATTTTCCTCAGCGTTACCATGAGGTAGGGTGCCCAAAAGACTGGCAGCATTGCCACGTTGAATGGCAATGCTTAACCTTTGCCCAAAGTAGTAGCCAGCCCTTCGATCACCTGACGAACTAATTAGATTTTTAATTTTCATTCTCTGGCAACTACCTTATTGTTTACTAAAATCATAAATAATTATGTCGTCCTTACTCCGTCCTCAATTTAGGGTAAGCAAATCGATCAACAAAAACACGTCTCTTGATTTTTTCCATATAATTTTCGACTTTTTTTTCGTTAAGTCTTAAGGTCGAATATCAAACAAATTTACATATTTAGGGTAGTTTGTTGTGCGTTTTTACTCTGAGCACACAATTATTTCGTGTTTTCATTGCCAGTATGAAAAAGTCCTTGAACGGGCACTTGATTAAAAAAAGAATTGTTTATGAAAATTTTTGTTTATGCCAATATATTTTCGACCTTACTTCTTAACAGTGATAGGGTTGTTTAGTAAATTAAAATATTGAGCTTCATTTCGTATTTGATTTTGTTTTTCTGCATCTACACTAATTAAAAGAGGAAAGATTAGTTTTTTTGTTTGTTTGTTTGAATTGAATTGAATAGGCTCCGAAACTACACACAAACACAAACCTTTTATTCCATTAACAGGATTGCTCCTCCTTATTTGCTTTTTCGATTTGTAGCCACGTGGTACGGGCACAGTACTTGATATTTAACTTAAGCGCTTAAAAGTTGCCGAGCGTACGGCGCGTCGCGTTCCGCGCGCGCTTAAAAGAGCCATCAGAGCACCACGGATGGGGGGGCCCAATAGGGCTGATGCGGATACGGCGCCGCGGAGAACTTATCGGGTTACCGGGGCTCCGGCTTGAAGTGCAGAAGTGGGAATAGGGTGGTTTTTAGTCAGTAAGAGTCTGACACTCCCTCCCCGACTCATCCAGGTGGTAGAAGTCATTCGATGAGTTTCGCCCCTTAAAAAAAAGTTTAAAGATATATAATTATTTTTTGAGCGCTGTGTTAGTCAATACGCACCGTGGCATGGGAACTGTAATGTAGTATGTGGAAGAAAACACTGATGTCTGTGTACACCAAGCAGCTTTATTGAACTGAACTAAATGTAACGTGTAAATAAATAATTACGTATGACAATGTGATCGTAGGTGTCACCATAAAATTGTCAGCATGCTCGTACACGCGGGGTATGTACTTGGGTCTGGTATACGTCGATAAGCGCTTACTGCAACTTAGTATACAGATGAGGGCTGCGGAATATTATAGTGCTAGCTATTACACAGGACAAGTAAGTGCCAAGTTGTGTTTTTGTAAACCTGTCTCCAATACTTTAAAAAGAGCGCAAGCAAAACCGTGTGCAACCGTGTGCTAGTCCATAAATAAAATGTATTTAGTCAATTGAATTCATATTTTTTCTTTAAATCTCTGATTCTGAGGCAGCTAAATAGTACTAATAGTTCTTGTTATTTATAATCTAGTTTTTTATTGGCAGTCAAAGGCTATATAAGGAGTGCTTTGGTAGTTTTTTCACATATCGAGTTACATTATCGATATTGTCACACGGTTACCTTTTTTTTTCTCTTATTAAATATAGCCTACGTTTATCATCGATAATGTAAGATTCCAACGGTAAAAGAATTTTTCAAATTAAGCCGGTAGTTTCAGAGCAGATTCAATTCAAACAAACAAACATAAAGTCTAATCTTTCCTCTTTATACTATTTTTGTTGATAATTACATTTTCATTAATTAGACGAAGAAAACGGTTGCCATAGTAGCCGTTGGATGGAATTTTCCACTCGTATTAAAAACTCGCTATTAGGTACAGAGGATGTGACGTGAACTAGAAATCCTTATAGATCCATGGGCGGAGCCGATTGCTTACCATGTGGTGATCCGTCTGCTCGTTTACCGGCTTATTTCATAAAAAAAGGAATAATCTAAAACGTAAATAAAGTAAATAGCATCGCCTATCCCTTTTGGGATTAAAAGCCACTACGTTACAAAGTAATCAAAAGTCATAATATACTTAGGTGTCCAAGAAAAGGCTCCGCAGAAATGCTTTCTCATAAAAAAAAGGTTCAATAAAATCATCTTTTTTGGATGCAAGAAAGTGCTAAGAGGTCTCATAGCTCTTTGAAGGCTTATTATGTCGTCTCATGATAGTTATTATTAGACTTCGCTTAGTGCGATATATGCACAATAAAAAACCAATATCTGGATGATCGAGCTTCGCTTCGTATTCTTGTTAGTACATGATGAATTGAATGAATAAATAAATTGTTACATGGTAACCAGTTTGGTTTTACCAGGGGTCGTTCAACAACCGATCGTGTTGAACTTCTTAATCACATATGTGACGCGTGGGAGGACTCAAGCGACGCTTTAGGCATTTTTTTGACTTATCCAAGGCGTTCGATTGTGTCCTTCATTATACATTGACATTGATCAGGAAACTATCCCACTATGGAATAAGAGGTAAATCTCTGGATCTTCTTACCTCATACTTGAGTAACAGGATTCAGAGAGTCAGATAAAACGAAAAATCTCCGCCGGGTCTGTTGTCAGGATGGGGGTTTCGCAGGGGTCAATCCTCGGCCCTTTTTTGTTTCTTATATATATAAATGGCTTGCCTTACCTTGTGAGGGATAACCACGGGATAGTACTATTTGCGGATGATACTTCGTTATTATTTAAACTTAAACGTAGACAATTTTCATAGTGTCATGTCATATGGTATTCTCCTGTGGGGGAATGCTGCTGACATTCAGTCTATCTTTGTTCTGCAGAAGGGGGTCATACGATCAATTTATAATCTTAGTCCGAGGTACTCTCTCAGGGAACTATTTAAATAAATTAATGTAATGACTGTTGCCTCTCAATACATTTATGAAAATGTAGTATATTCTCATAAAAACAAAAGTTTATTTAAAAAGCACATATTATCAACACGAGAAATAAAGATCATTTAAGATTTTTTCTTATGGCCTTTTGCAAAATGCATAATAACCAGTTATTATTAAAACATGTATTTTATTCTTGTTTCTAGACTTCCACTATTGCTGATGACCGTGGCGTATTACCAGATTGTGAAGGTGCTATGGCGATCAGACAAGATACCGGGACAAGCAGAAACTATCAAGTTAGCACCGGCTGAACAATGTAAGTAGATTTAGAACTCCACGATATTTAGTATGCACGTAAAAAATCTAAATACCAGTTTGAGTTTCAATCATTTTTCTTGTTGGCCGGGCCGACATACTTTCAAACAAAGCCTAAAAATGTATGGAACTGAAATGATCTCCTTTACAATATTAGGTACCTATACATTTCTATGTTACCTGAAGTATTTTTGATAAGTGAGTTTCATGCCAATGGTTCATTGACAACTTATTTATTTATTAAACTTTGCTGCACATACCTGTGAAATTACTTAATACCGTAGGCATTCTCTGACAGTCGATTAGGTGGTGCAGAATGTAAAAGCGGTAGGTGCAAAAATATAGAAAAGAAAGTGTGAAGTAGATAACGGAAGTTACTGAGGTAATAAAATATTAAAGATAGAAGACATGATTGTTATAATTAATAATACATAACTAAGGACATAGGGACTTATTTATACAATAAATATATACCACTGTCAAACAGTGAAGGAAAACATCGTGAGGAAACCTGGGCTTATAATTTCTGATTATGAATTTGAAATTGTTAACCCGTATTGAGCAAGCATTTTTTTATGGAATAGTAAGCCTTTGATCAGCAGTGGCTACTTATAGGCTGATGATGGATATAAATATAATGATATAGATATACCTCAGTTTCTAACAGACCCTACTACCAGAATGTCCATTTACAAATTCTCAACCTTAATTTCGTCTCTCAAAGGGATGTGGCGTTTATGGAATTTCGTGGATAGCAATTACGGAATGTCCTTGATATTGACTCTTATATACATCTACTACGGGCTGGTGCTGAAAATCAGCGCCGTGAACTCGAGCCTTCGTGCCCGGGCTACAGTATAATGAGTTTCAGCTTTTGCGTTGCGACGTATCTGTTGTGTGTCGTGGCGTAATTTTTTTTTTTCTTTCGTTCTTACAGTCTTTCCCATCGGTTTTGACCTTTGACCTTGGGTCAGTGTCCTTAAAGTAACTAAGAGTCCTTTCTTCCTAATTGCTAAGGAAGGATCCAATTGGAATGATGCCAGGGTATGAAAATTAAAAATCTAATTCGTTAGGTAATTTATTTATTTATTTGGACATCCAGTTGTTGCTACATTTTTATCCTTAACTTAAAATTAGGAATTAACATCTTACTGCTAATGCACAACATTTGAAGGACATCACAGCATGCGTTGAGTTGAGAACACTATATCAATTAAATTTAATTTACCTAATTTCTCTGCATTACCAAATTTGCAATAAATTAGAAATTATATAATTAGTAACAACTTTTGTTATTACTCATTATACAATAGTCAACCCGGAATACAAAAATATAAATACAAAACAAAAGAAAACAAAAGAATAATCAAATATCAAAATAAAAGACACAGTCATTAAAAGCTCAAAAAAAAATAAAAAAATTAACATTAAAATATAAAATTGGTTGCGAACAAATCAAGTCAACAGCAATATAATAACACAAAGTCAACAGCACACCACAACACTAAGCTTCATCTCACAACAATCCCAGAACAGCTTTTTTGAATTTTGGCAATCTATCACTAAACAAATCAACCCTCTCACAGACAGAGTTATAGGCTCTAGAAAGACGAGATATGGTGGAGAACCTCTTTAGGTTGGTAATTAAAAAATATTAGACACTTTTTTTTTATTATGTCGTATAAGAAAACATTACTTAGATATACGGATCAAAGTTTAGGAGTGGGAGTAAAAATGTTATTTCTACGTATAAAACGTCTCTCGAAGTGACGTCACGCGATATTTCAAATCAATATATCGTCGAAAGTATTTGTATCTGTAAGGAAATAAAAAATACGTGTCTAATGTTTTTAAATAATCTACCAGACGGACATTAAAATAAAAATTAGTCAACTACCTTATTATATGACAACATTTAGCTATATTGTCTTATGTCCGTATTCACGAGAAAATATTATTATGTGTAGTACGTGAAGTATGTCTACTTCAAGTGTCTTCTTGAGAACCTTTTTCTTCATAAAAAATACAAGAATTATTACCATTACACACACTAACTAGTAACAGATGAAATAAACGATAGAACATTATTATAATGAGAATTAATATTTTGAGTCGTGTTGGTTATGGCTAATACAAAGATTCTATAAACGAAAAAAGAAATGAAAAAAAAAAACGAAATATGTCGAGAAATAGTAACTGTGTTACTAATAATTAGTATCATAATTAATAAAAAAATATTGCGTTCAGTAGACTGAGCTAATTACGACATCTTTACCAGAAAAAATTCTTATCGAAAATGTCACAAACACACTTTGGCTTATCACAAGAAAATATTGAATTTGTCGCAGACAGCTAGTTAATTACGAATCGTGTTTTTATTTATTCATAGATATTATTTTACGAATTTATGCACGAATCCCTAATTTTCGTCTTTTGAAGAGATTTCTTCGACGAGTTCAATATGTATTTTAAGTAACAAAAGATTGTAGTGCCCCAAACTAGCTAGAGTGATGTACCTCTAGACATTACCGTGAACTCTGTGTACCTTGTTCGGATAAATAAATTATTATTTATTTTGATTTTTGGTTCCTGCCTTTTTTATTCCCTGAAGTTAGGCCAAGTTTTTCTTCTAAACTCTTACTCTTTGACGTCGAAATGGCTGAAGGTATCGGGATGACATTAGGAACAGAGGTAGATTATGGACTGGGATATCACATATACCACTTTTTATCCCACGGCAATGCGGGCGATGCCGATGTAAGAAGCTAGTACTTTATAATTCCAAAGTATTAGGGTTGAGTTTGGAACTTTTCACTTTCCATCCACAGTAAAAAAAAACATTTATTACTGTGCAGCCTTCTAGTTTTAGACACAAAAATCACACTATAAAACATTAATTGAATATTGGTGCTAAGTACATTGTTCTCACATAATTGAACCAACAAAACAATGCAACCGAGATTTATGTTATGAACCTGATTAAAATGAAGTGATTTATGGAGTTTCTTGCTCGTTCTCTTCCATAGGAAACGACCAAATAGCTTCACTACAGGACTAACCGACAAACTGACATTTTTTTATATTTCATTATTTTATTTTGAAGTCCATAAGTGCCCTTCTGGTTGAATTGAAGTGTAAATGATTTTGACTTTAACAGATTTAAATTCTCCAAACAAAAAATACACAATCTCAATAACTCACAAGGTCCCAATATCTTGTTTATGGCGCTACACGATGGCGGCACAGCTTAAATTTTTCCGCCACACGACGATGTTTTTTTATTCTCCTTTTGTTGTAACGTTAATGAAAAACAAACAAACACTTTGGCATTTATAATATTAATATATTTTGTAGTCAACAAACCGATTATAGTATAAAAATAAACTCATACAGCCATAAATTATTGATCTCGACGATGAAAATACACAGCACATCGACTATCATAAACTGACTGTTTAATTTACGGAGAGACCATATCAAGTGAGACCATGATACACTGGTCTTGTATAGTTTAATGTGTACCTATTCCATGACCATTACAGTCAAAATGGAATCTCCATAAAATGAGAGTGAAGTGTAGACTGGCGTTTCGATCAAGTATATTTTATATGAATAAAAATATTTGTACTGTCTATATAAATACATCAAACATCTACGTAAAAAACAAAAACTGCGTTTAATAAAACCGACTTCGAAAATCAAAACTAAAAAGCAAAAAATAACTATTATTAGTCATACGTACTTATTGTTTACCCACCCACTGATAAGTGAGAAGTCGGTGCAATAAGTTTTAAACAAAAGTTATTCTTTAAACCCAATCCCGTAACAAATAACTTATATTACCTAAGCTGCGTACAATTTTATGACAGGATATAACTATGACCATTAATCTAAGTTATATTTTGTTATGGGCTTATTGCACCGACTTCTAGCCTATCAGTGGGTGGGTAATTAATACGTATGACTAACTACGGAGGTTTTTAGTCAGTACGAGTCTGATACTCCCTCTCGCCTCACCTGGGCGGGAGAAGTCGATGGAAGATTTCCCCCCCCCCCTCAAAAAAAGGTTTGTTGCTTTTAATAATACCTACTATAAATAGTTTGTCTGAAAATTCGATGATCGTAGCAACCGGATGACGGAGGTATATGATAAAATATTTTTATTATCTATATCTGTAAGGTCAGAAATATGTAGAATATCGATAGAAATAGAATTATTTGTACTATCGAGTTGACCTTCAAGACTGGGTTACATTCGTTTCAGTACTACTAATCTTTAATTTTCGCAATTGGTCGTACGTCAATGAATTATTAGGAATCATAATTGTTTTGTAAAAATTATGGACAAGTCGTAGGGGTCGGTACTGAAACGTCTGTGAGTATAAAAATAAATGAATCTATTTCAATATTTTATCTTCAAATATTTCATATTACAAGTATAAAAAATCCATTGTAATAATCGATTTTTTAAAATGTTAATTACGATTGATCTGAAAACTGATAACTGACAGGTAACAATAATTACGGCAACCAAACTAAGGTCCAGTTTCACCAAACTGTGTTTGTTAAATCCTAATTAGTCATTAACTAATGAGTTGTTAATAATTAACGGGCTGTTATATCATTGTATGTCCCACGAGAAAAAAGTAACAAGCCGTTATTAAACTGTATATTTAACTGAACGACTTGTAAGCTGTTCACTCTTATTTTAAGCAACCAAATTGAAATGGTTTTTTGTGACATGTTATTTAGACCGAGTTCGGTAATATTTTATCTAGTCGTATAATACGTCATTAGTTGTGCTACGCGACCAATTTCAAACGAGTTCAATTTCAATTTCAAATTTAAAAACTCAACTGAGTTTTTCTTATTTCTTCCTCAGTATTAGGGAATTGGATAAATTTGGGGCCAAGGGAGGCTATTGCAGCAGTGACCCTGTGTATTATTCTATGAGATGACGACTTACTTATCCCACAATAATCTCCCACTGTTATTTGTTGAGAGCCAGTTGCATAATACCTCAAGGTCAAAAGAATTTGATTAATGGGAGAAATTGATTCATTCCTGAAACAAAATTAAGGATAGGTTAGGTTTGTTTTATACTGGTGCGAGATAATTGCACATACGTACAATTACTTATTGAAAATAATTTTAGGCACCTAACTAATACGACCAAATATATAAACTTACCGATCTGATGGATATTCCAATTTATCTTCAATCAACTGCAGAATATCTAGGGTTGTTTCTTTTGGGCTCGCTGTCATTGCAGCGGTAAGACCCCTCTTTGAGGAGTGGCTTGAGAGACGCTACGGCGTCCTCACCTACCGCCTGACGCAGGTCCTCACCGGACATGGAAGTTTCTCGGAGGTACCTGTGTCTGATGGGGCGGGAGGAAACGCCTGGGTGTTATCACTGCGAGGACCGCCCTGAGGACACCGTGGAACACACCGTAGCGGAATGCCCTGCGTGGGCTGAGCACCGCCGTGCCCTCAGGGAAGTGATCGGCGATGGCGACCTCTCGCGTCCGGGCCTAGTGCAGGCCATGATGCGGAGCGAGGGGGACTGGGATGCCGTCTCCTCCTTTTGCGAAGCAGTAATGCTAGCTAAGGAGGAGGCGGGACGCGTGAGGCAGCGAGGCGCTGCCTCCTTGCAACCCAGCCATCGCGAAGGACACACCGGGCGTCGGGGATCGCGGGACGATCTCCGGCCACCGTAAGCGCGGGCCTGCGGACGGCGAGCATGGGTGGCTCCCCGTCCGACCAGAAACAGACCCAAGCGTACGGCGCGTCGCGTTCCGCGCGCGCCTCAAAGAGCCATCAGACCACCACAGATGGGGCCCAATAGGGCCGATGCCGATTCGGAGTCGCGGAGAACCTAACGGGTAACCGGGGCTCCGGCTCGACGTGCAGGAGAAGGAACGGGGTGGTTTTTAGTCAGTAAGAGTCTGACACTCCCTTCCGCCTCACCCAGGCGGGAGCAGCAATTCGATGATTTTCCCCCCTTAAAAAAAAATAAATAAAAGGGTTGTTTCTTTAGATAAACGGAATCTGGTACAAAAATCTACATCGTCGTATTCGTCGAAATAAGAACGCCGTTCTTTAAAAATTCTTGGACGTCGTACTATTGTGTCTAAGTAATCTAAATAATCTAAAATATTATTTTCGAATATGAAATTGTATGCAGCCTCCATCTCGATTTTAATTGTCTGTTACGGTCTAACGGACGTCTAGAGCGGTGATTAAATTTAACAGCTTGTTATGACAAATAAAAGCGCGTTAACTCGTGGTGGGACACTCGATAACTTTAACAGCCCGTTAACTGACTTAACAATACTTTAAATATTTAACAGGGGATGGTGAAACTGGACCTAAAGCTTTAAAATTGTAATGTTTATTTTTTAGAATACTTTTCTTTGAATATGCATGTCTATAATAGTACTTTGATGGCCTAGCTTTGTTCGGTGTTTTTGTAGTATATTTTTTTTATAAAGAAAGTAAAAATACAGAAAAAAAGTACAAAAAATGAAAAACAGTAAAAAATAAAAGAGCCATTCGGGCCGACAGATTAGACCCGAATGTACAGCACTGTGGAAGGTATCCGATTTCCCGATTCCCGCCTTCCACGTACCCCTTGCACGTACGCTAGGGAAGGCACCCGATTTCTCGAATAAGCTATTCAAACATCAGTGGTATTGGCGATATTTAGTTTCTTGTTCAAATAAATTATACAATGAAAACACTTACGAAACAACAATTTCCAAAAATCGATTTAACGCCCACTAAACACAAAAATTCAAAACAGTTTGATTTTTATTCTTGATTTTTACAAGACAATCTGCAATGGGCAAGCGTGGTGATTAATGCTCAAACCTTCTCCGTGTGAGAAGAGGATTTGCTCAGCAGTGGGCACTTATAAACCAGTTCTTGTATTATTCATTATCATCAACAGATGAATAATACAAGAATTGGTCGTTTAAACGTATTCGATAAAGATTTTGTTGTTTATAAAGTGTATTCTTTATGAAAGTGTTTGAGTATCGAAGTAATGAATTATATTATGAATCCGATTTTTTCATAATTACGTGGACGTTCCGGGAAGTTCATAACAAGTTTATTATGTACTTCCTGGAATGTCCGCTCTAACTATAGCGGTACATACATAGACTGACAAGCGTTAGAGTTGACCTCTGAATTAATGTAGATTTTATGTTATTGTCTGTATGGTAGATTATGAAAATCATTAGACATTTTTTTTTTCTTTCGGACATAGATACTTTCGACGATACCTATATTGATTTAAAATATCGCGTGACGTCATTTTTTGTGTGCGTTTTATACTCAAAAGTGACGTAGTTAGCTCCCATTCCTAAACTTTGATTCGTTTTATATAAGTATTGTTTTCTTATACGACAAAATCACAGATTATTAGGTTGTTTAATTGGTTACAAAAATTACAATGACGCCAAGTGTCATTATAGATCAGCAAAGATAAATTATGTTAAATAAAAAATACGTGTCTAATATTTTTTCAGTACCTAACTGACGGACTAATTAGATTTTAATATACATATCCTGTCGTCAACCCTATTGTGTCGAATATAGGTAGAATGAGTCAGTCAGCAGAAATTTTCCACCTGACTGAAATAGACACAGTTCCTGAGTGGGCGGATAAAACAAATAATATTGTTCCTAAAACAAGACTTACATATTTTTCGATGATTAGAAAAATATAAAATTTTTGGAAACAACATTTCATTGTTCAGTCATAACTGTATTTTTTATTGGTTAGCACAAACAGGATATTCGTTCAAAAGAATGCTACGCGGGTGGATCTAAAGAAACACCTTTTCATCATTATTTATGGAACTTATTATAATCTGTGAAATTTCAGTTTTTTGTTAACAGGATGATAGAATTTATAACTTTTCTGTTTATTGTTCTTTGTTTAAATTAGTATATTTAAACTGATTTGTGGCTGCAAGTGGGATTGTCGAACACGGTATCGTTAGATCGAGTGTGGGACGAAGCAGTTAAGTTTTTTTAAGGGCTCGTACACAAAACTGCGATGCTATGCGAATTCGCAACGCAGAAAATACGATACGAATTGCTGCGTTGTGATTTCGTCCAACAAGGCATCTCCCAAGGTGACTATACCTTCGACGACCGTCAACCATACCATACTAAACGTATTTTAAATTGAAAACTAGGTCGTGACATGGATCGTAAAAAGAAGTGTGCACTTCTGTTATTGCTTAGGAGATACAGGAAAGAGAAACAAAGAAGATTTTGGGAAGATAAGATTTTGATTTGCAAGTTCTTACGATGCGTAAAGGGAGTTCGCAACGTCGATGTCGGGTTCGATACCCGCACGGAGCAACACTTTGTGTGATTGTTTTTTATTAGAAATAGTATTAATAAAGAGTTATATATTTATTAGATAAGTGTATGTGTGTGTGTTCTCCTTTATTTACACCTTCGTATTGCTCAAGGGTGCACTTTACGAAAGCAATTTGTGGGTAGGAGTTTAGTGTGCTAACTTGTAGTTGTGTAAGTTTAAATAATTTGAAGTTAAATTAATGTTGTCAGAACCAAAAGGTTGCTTTACTTTAATACTCAAACATTAATCTTTTATACAAACGTTAATAACAATAGTTGGAATTTAATTATGTAACACAAAAGAATAAGGTTTCACTACAATACTCAGAATAACCTAAAATCTAAGTAGGTTAACATTTTTAAGTACAATAAAATTACGTGCAATTCAATATATGTATACATAACATAACATCACGCCCTTTATCCCAGAAGGGGTAGGCAGAGGTGCACATAGAATTAACACCCGCTTTTCACTACTTATGTTATGAGTCCCATATAATAGTGGGTAAGCCTATTGCCATATACCGGGCACATTTCCAGACTCGTGCTACTACTGAGATTTTTTTAAACCCAGTGATACTTTGCCTGACCTGGGAATCGAACCAGAGACCCATTGCCCGGCTGTCGCACTTGCGAACACTCGGCTCAATATATATTATAAGATTAAGATATTTAAAAAGCAATTTAAAACTACATTATACTATTATAGATACCAAATTTTATCTAGCTAACGGCGATTCTATTTATTATCAAAGGCCTTTTTCATGTTTTATTTAAATTATTATAATAATATGCTTTCATTATTTATATGGACTTATACAAATTAGTTTCGCATTTGAATGAATACCAATTTTGAAGTTTATTATTATTGCAATGCGGTTCAATTTGCATTTTTGAGAATTCATAAAGGGAATCCTAATGTCTATTACGCTGGTTGAATTTTTCTACGCTAAAAATATAATAGTATACAGAGGAAAGATTCGATTTTTTGTTTGTTTATTTAAATTGAATCTACTCTGAACTAATTTGATTTGAAAAATTCTTTTACCGTTTGAATCCTACATTATCGATGATGATCATAATAATAATAATAAAAGCCTTTTAATCAGACAAAACAAAACAATACTTATTAACATGAATAAATGACATGAATAAAAATCAATGTCCTGTCTGTATGTCACTGATTGACAAAGGCCTCCTCCAATTGGTGCCATTTCTCTCTATCGTTTGCTACTCTTGTCCATGTATTGCCTGCCACAGCTTTAATGGTCATCAGATTTGATAATGACCATAGGCTATTTAATAAGACAGAAAAAAAGGAACCGTGTGTAAATTTCGATAATGTACCTAACCGATGTGTGAATGAAACTACCAAAATACTCCTTTATATTGCTTATGCCTTTGACTGCCAATAGAAAACTGTTTACAAGGACTAATAGTACTATTTAGCTGCATCAAAATCAGGGATTTTAAAGAAAAAGTATGAATTCAATTAACTGACTACATTTTATTCATGCATTCATGCACTAGCTTTTGCCCACGGTTTCGCTCGCGCCCTTTTCAAGATTTAGGGTAGGTTGACAAAAGATAAAAAAAAAATGGTGCTCGATGTTTTGCTGGTCACAAATCTGATACCAATTTTAGGTTTCTTGGAAATTACGAAATGCTCCATTCAAACTTCCTCTGTTTTAGTGAAGAGGTTGGCTTATTCACTCTCTCTTTTAAACCACTGAACTTATTTGAATTGGGTACGACGGTAGTTTTCAACCGTGGTACCTATTCGATTGGAATTCAAACGGAGTTTTAATCACTTAAACCTTATTGGGAATGGATACTATACAGCTAAAATCAGTCTGGAATTGTTTATTTTTTGAAATCACGAAAGTGAACAACATTTCACAATAAATATAACTGAATAGATTCTGATGAGATTAATTGGAAAATAAAAAAAATGCCAGAAGTCATTATTATACGCGGACTAAGTCGCGGGGAACAGCTAGTAGATTATAAATGGAGCAAAGTGTGGGCAAGGTTTTTTTTTAAAAAATAAATTATTATAAATAATAAAAAAATAGATTAGATTTTTTAAATTTAAACACTTCCTTCGTCAAAGCAATCTGAGTTAAACTGCGATTTTCAAATGTTCAGTAAGAAAATAGGGCATAGGGTGAATGTAGAAGACCTGATTTTTTATTATTGGATAAGCTGCAAACGAGCAGATGAATCACCTGATGCAAACGGCGCCGCCCATGGACACCTTTCCAGGTGGTTTCCAGGTGTGAGTTCTAACGTCTCTGGTGTTCCCACCAGAGACGTTAGAACTGCGTTTCCGGAATTTTTGGGAAATAGGAATTCGAGGAATGTTGGGGATTCGGGGGTCAGGGAGATTGTGGAGGGGGTAGTTGGGCCTCCAGTAACCTTACACGCAAGCGTTGTTTCACGTCAGTTTTTGTTCGGCTGTGGTATCACTCCGGTCTAGCCGGCCCATGCCGTGCTTCGGCACGGCATAAGTATGGAGCACTTAAAATAAAGGTTGTTACGAGTCATTGGATGCATGATGCTTTGTCACGCGTGCAAGATTGGATTTTTACGGGATAGAGCAGTAAAAGAGCCAACGGATCGCTTGATAGTACTTAAGCAACCAGTGCCGCCCATGGATACTCGTAACACCAGACTTATTTAGTAAATCTGACACACCCTCTCACCTCACTTAAGGCGGAAGAAGCCATTACCACCATTTTTATCTCTACATCTATGTTAGTAGTTGCCATATATTAGGCGTAAGCCTATTTATTACCTTATGTGCCTAAAGCCCTCTGAGGATGGGCGCCTTGAATACGGGCACCGAGTTTTTTTTTAAGGGTGAAAATCATCTAATGTCTTTTCCTGGGAGTGTCATACTCTTACTGACTAAAAACCACCCCGTTCCTACTCCTACACTTCGAGCCGGAGCCCCGGTAACCCGTTAAGTTGTCTGCGGCTCCATATCAGCATCAAACCTATTGGGTAATACCCACCACGGATGGGGGGGGGGCATCCGTCGTGGTATGATGGCTCTTTGATGCGCGCGCGGAACGTGACGCGCCGTACGCTTGGGACGAGCCCTGAGTGCCCTAATGGTAAAGACGGTGCTGCCTAGTTGATGTAATAAAAATGTTAGACGTCATCCACTCTTCTTATCAAGAAAAATAAAAAATCTAAGAACAATAAAAAAGTACCAACAATGCCCTGATACCAAGAATCCCCATTAAAAGTTTAAATTGAAACTTTAGTTCGACGTATTCGATGGGAACAATTAAAACGTGATCATTAATTTGATTAGAACAAAGTAGTTCTTATTACATGGGTTGTAAGAGTGATTTTTGAAAGTGATCATTTACAGAAGCCTTGGTACCTATGAGTTTGTTTTACGTTTAAAGTAATCGAACCGAGTACATGTTCGGCGCTTTGATTGGCCGGCTCCAAGGAACAAGGTTTAATAATGTCAAAGTAAAGGATATGTTTAAAAGTTAGACTTTTAGGTCTAAAGTTGATCCCTGATCTAGATTTATAATTACCTTTTCCAATAGGTTGTGACCCCGTTGGACTATTGGAATACCTAACCAATAACCTCGTTAGTTAATATTTAGCTAATCCCACAAAGACGTATAAAACATGAGAATGTTCTATTTTATTATATAAAAATTTAAATAAAATTAGTATTTAGTTGATATTCTAGTGTAGTGAATTTCGATATATTGAGCCAATTATTTAAGTTATTTTTTGTAATGTTATTATGACTGGAATTTAAATAATATATATCGCTGATATTTTATAAGTACATACATACATAAGTCATTCGTTTCATGTTAATATTATAAATAATCAAATATATTCTCTTTGGATAATAAGTATGGGAGAGCCATGCTTTGGCACGAATGGGCAGGCTCGACTGGAGTGATACCACGGCCGAGCAGAAAACCAACGTGAAACTTGCGTTCTTTCCCGTTGTGTAAGTTAGGTTACCGGCGATCTATCACGACTACGACAATTATATTTATTGACATAACTATTGGTTTTCTAGCTCAACTGCGTTCCAGAAGGAAGGCAGCGAAGATGTTGGTGGCCGTGGTCATCATGTTTGCTGTCTGCTATTTCCCTGTCCACCTTCTGTCAGTGCTCAGGTAAGCATAGTGATATAATATATTAATTCACTTATTATAAAATTAATAAGAAAAATAACATAGCACTAGGCTGCCTCATTGGCCAAGAGGTCGCAAGTGCGACTGTCGGGCAAGGGGTCTCGGGTTCGATTCCCGGGTCGGGCAAAGTATTACTGGGTTTTTAAAAAATCTCAGTAGTAGCACGGAGTTTGGAAATGTGCCCGGTATATGGCAATAGGCTCACCCCCTATTACATGGGACTCATAACATAAATAGTGAAAAGTGGGTGTTACATTGTACAGTGGCATTAAGTGTCGTAATGTGCGCCTCTGCCCATCCTTTTGGGGATAAAAAGGCGTGATGTTATGTTGTGTTACGTTGTTTTTACATTTTTGAATTGATTTAAGTCGTTTGTTATAAGATGGCATATATTTTGGATGTAATTGTTATAAAAAAAAAACGTAACCCCATACTAGGATTTTTTCCTGTGTCGTGGGTGCGTTTACAAACATACAAGTTCACATACACATGACACCCAGACCCGAAACAACAATTTGTGGATCACACAAAGTGTTGTTCCGTGCGGGAATCGAACATTTGCATCAGTTTTTCCACATTCGATCAACTCTATGATATAATGATAGGTATATAGTAGTAATGTTTAAACACATTTAATCACTGGCTGTAGATGTTAACATCTACCATGTTCGTATACGTTAATTAACGTGTTCAACATGTCTTGTACCCTTATGTTTAGTTGTACCACAGAAAACTATATTACTAAGTTAGTGTTAAATTTAACAGTAACTGAATGATGAATGACTTCTCCCGCCCGGGGAGGCGAGAGGGAGTGTCAGACTCTTACTGACTAAAAACCACCCCGTTCCTACTCCTGGACTTCGAGCCGGAGTCCCGGCAACCCATTAAGTCCTTCGCGGCTCCGTATCGGGCATCAGCTCTACTGGGCATGGCTTTAGACGAGTCTGGTTCTATTTACGGTGGCCGGAGATCATCACGCGATCTCTGACGCCTGGAGTGGCTCCCGTGACGATTGGGGCTTGAGATGATTCGTTCCCTCACGTGCCCGCCTGCTCCTAACGGGTTGCCAGGGCTCCGGCTCAAAGAGCGGGAGTAGAAAAGAGGTGGTTTTATTCAGTAAGAGTTTGACACCCCCTCTCACCTAATCCATGGTGGGAGAAGTCTTTGGATGACCCCTCAAAAAAAAGAGGTAGATTGTAAGACATGTTTCAGCTAAATGAAACGTATTGTATTGACTCGGAAACCCCGTATTGTATTGACTCGGAAACCCCGTATTATATTACTTGATGCTTTTTTTAAAGGAACTTTTTAGAAAGGAACTATTTCTTAGAAATAAATATTTCTTTTATGCCTGTCTTAATAATGGTGTATTGTCATAATAATTGTGTATTATGAACAGAAGCAAACAAAGGGAACAAAGAAACAGAACCACTGGCATTTTTTTTAAATAAAGATTTTACAAGAAAATGCATTCGTTGGTAAGAATTTTAAATGGTGAGTAGTAATACGACATACGTTACCGATTAATAAAACAATTGAATCAGAAATAATTCATTAAGAAATGGAAAGGAAAAAAACACTAGTCGCTTCGTTTATTTGCTCCCAAGTTAAGTGTATTTTTCTAACACGAAAATAGTCGCATTTCACAGAAGTCTGTGATGTCAACAGTAAACAAGGATACATGTTACAAGATAAAAAATTTAAAAAGTCATACGGCAAAAATTGATACTAAGAAGTACTAAAGCAATGTAAGTACAAAATATTTTTTGACGTAGATACTAGCGACACATTAAAGTGCAAACATAATTTGGTTATTGTATGTAGGTATGTATGTTTACTAATGATTATTACTATGTCGCATCGTCGGGCATGTTTGATTTATTAGACAATGTTGACACTTGTATCAGATTTCACGTCTGGTTGATTTTAGGCTGCTAAGTTTTAGACGGGCAACTTTGTTGGAGATAGTTGCAGTCGCAGGCGATTGTTAATGACATGTTGATATTACTCTAGCAATAAATGTTATACACCTTCTTCATATTGAAAAGGTAAAAATTATAAGTAAATACGTAGTATTTTATTAGTTTTCACAAAGAGACAGAGGACGTTTTTTTTTTTAAGTGGAGAAAATCATCGAATGACTACTCCGCCTGGGTGAAAGGCGGGAGGGAGTGTCAGACTCTTACTGACTAAAAACCACACCGTTCCTACTCCTGCACGTCGAGCCGGAGCCCCGGTAACCCGTTAGGTCCTCCGCGACGAGAGAGGACGATACGATAATAATTTCAAGTCAAGTTCCACTCGTGCAATGTTGTTCTCGCTGCTATTGCAGAGGTAAGTCCCCTTTGAGGAGTGGCTTAAGAGGCTACGGTGTCCTTACCTACGGCCTGACGCAGGTGCTAACCGGACATAAGAACTTCGAGGCTTCGGGAGGTACCTGGAGAAAACGTCCGTGTGTCATTCCTTCGAGGACCACCTGGAGAAAACGGTGGAGCCCACAGTGGCGTCATGCCTTGGTCTCGTGTTCGGCCTTAGTTTGGATCATTATGTGTAGCGAGGAGGACTGGGATGCCGTCTCTACCTTTTGTAAAGCAGTCATGTTAGCTAAGGAGGAAGCGCGGCGCGTGAGGCAGAGGTCTAGAACCACAACTTAGCCGCCGCGAAGGCGACTTCGGGCATCGGGGATCGCGTCGCGTTTCACCTCGTGCCTCAAAGAGCCATCAGGCCACCGCAGATGGGGCCCAATAGGGATGATGCCGATACGGCGAGAGAGAGTGTCAGACTCTTACTAACTAAAAGTCAGTTTCCTCTCATCTCACTCGGGCGGGAACAGTAATTCGATGATTTTCCCCGCTTAGAAAAAAATACGAGAAATGTATTTTTTTCTAAGCGATAAGCGAGCTAATAAAAGATTTCCTGTTTTACAATTAATTACCTTTAAAAATGTTACCTCTTGACTTACCATCACTGCCTAATCTTGTTTAACTGCTAATTATAATAGTTGTAAATAATGTAGAGCGAACCGTTATAGTTGCTCGTCTGCACCCTCAACTAATTCAACACGTTTCGTACGATTGTCAAACAATATCGTCATACGTATCACAAAATTGACTCTTTCTATTAGCCATTCATGCTCCATAAGTATAACTAATATTTTATCGGCACACGTCAACAACTTATAGGTGGCCACTGCTGATCAAAGACCTCTTCTCATATCGAGAAGGTTTGAGCATTAATCACCACGCTTGATCAATGCGGATTTCGATTTCAAACTTATGAATAGAAATTATAAACCAAGCCATGTTTTCCTTCACCGTTAGTCAATGGTGTCTAAAATATTATTTGGAAGTACATATAACTAGGAAAATGTCACATTGGTACTTGCTGTGGGTAGGTTTTGAGCCCATATCCTCATGCATGAGAAGCAGGCGTCTGCACCGAGCCACTACGATATTTAAAAACCCAATAATACTATGCCCTACCCAGGAATTGAACCCAAGACCCTTTGCCCGGCAGTCGCACTTGCGACCACTCGGCCAACGAGGCAGTCATTGCAGTGAAAAGCATTCGAGGCAGTGAATTATTCATACTAGTATTATAAATACTTACTAGTGTGTGTATCTATTTGTTTGTCCATCTTTTATGCTTTTTCAGCAGATGAAAACAGACAGCTAGTAATTGAAGAAAAACAATAAAATTATTTTAGAATTTGAATTCAGAAAGTATTTCACTCAAATTGGTCTGAAATTACGAAAATGTAAAGCAATTTTGTTCCTTACTTTACTATTTTTTCAAATAACTTTGGGGTCGCCTTTCAGGGGTGCCAGATGTGAATGACGGATCTTCAGCCATCTGAGACGGTCAACCCTATTCAATATCCCGAAATAAATATGTTTTCTTTTTGTGTAATGGGATTTAGAATGTAAAAGACTAAGGAAGATAGGCTAATAAGCACAGAATTATACAGCGTGATTAAAATCAAACCAATTTAAATCAATTTTATTTGTTAACATAGGTGCAAACAGATATAGGTCTTATAATAGGGTAGTTTCCTAAATTTTATTTTGATGTCCGTCTAGCACATTAATTTAAAACTAAAACAAAATATTTAAAAAAAATCAGTATCTTAGATACTGATTTTTTTTCAAACAATTAAAATGTGCAAATTTATTAAAGGTCAATATCAAAAATAATTATCATTAGTTATTTATATTTAAAAAAAAAATTCAATTTAAATGTAACAAAAAAATTCATGTTAAATGTAACAAAAAAAACATGTGATAACAATACAATATAAAATAGACAATAAGTATAAATTAAATAGTAGTGAAAATTTCGCAATTGCAGGTTAATAATTTATTAATATTTCAGTCAATAAAATATGTGGTCATTCCAAAATACCGGTATTTTAGGTAAATAATAATTTCGTAAATAATTGCGGCGGTAGGTACTTTAAAAATTCCGATAAGTTATGAAAAAATTTGGATATAATTAATTTGTCGGCTATTGTTTAATAGGTTTAGAGATTTTATTATGATTGACACCAAACAAATAATACTTTTAATCACGCTGTAATTGATCTAGGTACGCAAAGTCTATTATCCCGTCGATTACGAATACAGGTGTCTGTTATCTTCTCTTACAAGATAAGATTGCTTTTTACAAAAATAGCTACCTCATTAATGAAGAAGAAAGGGAGACAAGATAATAATAATTAAGATTATTTAGATGACATTATTGTAATATTTAAAACATAAAAGAACTATTACCAAACATTGATCTATTCAAAACCAGTATAAACTAATCGTTGAATGTGCGAAAAGATCATATTATAGACACTGCCTCGTTGGCCGAGTAGTCGCAAGTGCGACTGCCGGGCAAGGGGTCTCAGGTTCGATTCACGGGTGGGGCAAAGTATTACTGGGTTTTAAAAAAAATCTCAGTAGTAGTACGGAGTCTGGAACTGTGCCCGGTATATGGCAATAGGCTCACCCCCTATTACATGGGACTCGTAACATTAATAGTGAAAAGTGGGTGGTACACTCGAGGGGTTAAGAATCCTCAGAAACGGTGGCGCATTTTCCTTTTTTATGCAATAAGCCGGTTAACGACCAGACGGATCACCTGAATGGTAAACAATCGGCGTCGCCCATGGACACCCGATACACCAGGGGCTTTACATGTGCGTTATCGGGCTTTTCGAGATTAGGCATTTGAGGATTGTGAGGTATTTCGAGATTGGGGAGATTGAGGAGAGGGGTACTTGGGCCTCCGGTAACCTCACTCACACGACGAAACACAACGCAAACGTTGTTTCACCTCAGTTTTCAGTGAGGTTGTGGTATCACTTCGGTCGAGCCGCTCATTCGTGCCGAAGCATGGTTTTTCCACACTTAAATCGATCTTATTTAAAATCTTATACCTGGTTTTTCACATGGTCCGATGTATTTGTCATCTCTGGGGTTTCAGGTGTAATTAGATTAAAGTGAACTTTTTGTTTAAAATAATATTATTATTATTGGTATTATGTGCCCAATGTACTAAAGAAATATCTATCTCTTTCCCACTTACAGATACACCCTTGACATGGAACAGTCGGATGTGATCACCTGTCTCGCTCTGATCTCCCATGTGATGTGCTACGCGAATTCTGCCATCAATCCTTTGATCTACAACTTTATGAGTGGTAGGTATTCTAAGCACATTATTATTCTTTCATATTAAAAAAAGGTAGGCAGAAATGATGTCTGCTTCCACTTTAAATGCCCATTTCTGTTTGTAAGTAAAAGTACAATATTACTTTATTGGAAAAGAAGATCTTATTATAGCAAGCTGTTTTTGTAATGGGCGGTGTTTGATCACTTTCTCGCTTAGTTGTAATAAGCAACTTAATTACTCGGGCCATTAACTCGTCGAGTACCGGTTTTATAGACACAATTAAAGAACAATAGGTTGCGGTCACCGGTGACCGCTTGGTGTTTGACAGTTTAAGAAACCCAGATTAATCCTTCGATAAATAAAGACTCTGTTTTTTGACAGTCTTTAGTAATTATTTGCAATTACCAATACAATAGCAGACTACATGGAACAAGTTACAATGCCAAAATCTCTCAATAATATCTACTCAAAATAGTCATTAAACGTAATACCAAGTTAAATATGTACAGTACTAGCTATTACTTAAAAAATCTTAATATATTTTCTCCAATTTTCCAGGAAAATTCCGTCGTGAATTTCGTCGAGCGTTCTGCTGTTCAACGGCGAGTGATTTAGAGACCTTCACAACTTTGACCCGCATCACGACCTCAAAGAAGCGACCCTGTGACCTTATGACCTTTGAAACTAAAGCCCAGGGTCGAAATGTGTGTAACACTACCTTTATTCACAGTAGTTATAAGGATAGATACATACAAACATAAATTATTTAAGGAGTTTGGTTTGTGATTATTTTTAAGCGCATATCGATGTAACTTAGATTTTATATAAGTCATTAAAATCATAGGAAAGTAAATTATATTTATGAATTTTTGAACAATGACCTAAAATACATATTTATGTTTATTCATACATTGAATGTTACGTAATGCGATCCATACATACTTCTTTAGCTTCCATCACATTATTTTATATATCTGGTTGTAGACGCATGTGGTAAAGAACTAAATAAAACCTCTTTTAATATTTACTCAGTATAAATGGTTATATACTGTCTTTTCTCATATTTGTATTTATGTAAAACGATTTATAAAAATACATGTGCGTGTTTACTAGGTCCGATCCTATCAGAAAAGGGAAGAGGATTCATTGAGTTCCTCTTATTTATTTACTTTTCTATACTAATCCATGATATCTTTTTGTATATCACAAAAATAATATGATATTGATTCAAATAATACATTTGGGGGGAGAGGTTTATTAACAACTTTTTGTTTCAAACTATTTTTTCTTTTCAGAGCAAAACCTCTTCAAAGGCCATAGATGAACCGGGTTCAAAATAAAGATTTTGGAATTATATCGATTATGGTAATGTTACGCCGTGTGAATGTAGTTACAGAAAGCCCAATACTTCCCTCCCACTTGTATTTCTTATGTTGGATTAGGTAATCCGTCTGTTCGTTTGCCGACCTATCTCATAACGATATAGGAACAGCCTTTTACATTGGAATATTCATTTCGATCATTAAGGCGGAAATATGGTTCCGCGATCTCCGACGCCCGGAGGGTTCTTTGCAACGGTTGGGTTGTGAGGAGGCAGCGCTTTGCTGCCTCATGCACCCCCCGCCTCCTCCATTAGGGGTTGCCTGGAACGTTTTCTGGGAGTGTTAGAAATTGTTGAAAATGTTTTGGTAGATTTTGATGAAATTGTAGACATAAATTGCCTATAAATCAATGTCATTTTAATTTATATGATATGGATTAGTATATGTATTTCAACAAAAGAAAATACATAAGAGGGACTCAATTAATCCTCTACCCTATAAAAACCACCCTGTTCCTACACCTGCACTTCGAGCCGGAGCCTCGGTAACCCGTTAAGTTCTCCGCGACTTCGTATCGGCATCAGCCCCATTGGACCCCATCCGTGGTGGTCTGATGGCTATTTGAGGCGCGCGCGGAGCACGACGCGCCGTTCGCTATGGTCTGGTTCTGGTCGTGCGGCGAGCCACTCATGCACGTCGTCCACAGGCCCGCGGTTACGGTGGCCGGATATCGTAATCCTCTACCCTTGCCTCCGACTTTTTTGACTGGTTCGAACCTAGTAAACATGCACATGTAATTTTAATAAGTAAGTAATATTAAGAACTAAGATTAAAATAATATTTTGAATAATGTCTTACGTCTGATTTTGCCATAGTAGCTGATAATTTTGACATGTTATTGTATTTAGTGTAAAATAAATGTAATATTGTAAACAATAACTTTTTTGATTTTACAGCTACCAGACATAGCTAACACCAACCTTTTTTGAATGAAGTTTTATAAAAGTGAAGAGTTCTACAAATGTATGGATAAAATAAAAAACACGTGGGTAATCATTATGAAGTCAAATTGCTCAGGTTTACAAATTCATGCTCAAACCTTCTCCGTACGAGAAGTGCTTTGCTCGGCAGTGGGCACTTATAGACGGTTGAAGATGATGATAATGAAGAAACTATCTACTATAATATATCATAATATACATGTATAATTATTGTAAATATGTAGAGAGGTCAATTCTGTACATGAATTATATTTCCAAAATAACTATCAGGGGGTGATTAGTGATCGATACTAATACCAAAATGAAATCAGTAAGATTTTTGTCTGTCTGTCTGCCCGTCTATATGTTCCTTGTTGAAACAAAAACTACAAGACGGATTTGAACGAAGCTTGGTACAATTATTCTTCATACTCCTGGGGAGATTATAGTATACTTTTCATTACGCTACAATCAATAGGAGCAGAGTAGTGAAGGGACATGTTGGGAAAACGGGGGAAGTTACTCTATTTTTTAAGCTTCAGTCGCGTATGCAGCCTTAATGGTTAAAGCTACATAGAAATCATGTATAACGGAAATGTTCTACATAAAATTATCTAATAAATATCCCACAACAGTATATGTCTATATTTTATAGTTGACTCGCAATAACACGTGTAACTCCCGATAGCTTAGCAGTTCGGATCTCTGCTTATATATGTTTACTCTTACGTTTATAATACTATCACTCATCCATAATTAAAAAAGTAAATATTTGTGCGGCTCAATCCTTAGAGACACTTACTGTACCAAACGCAAATATAAGTTTGTCGAATGTTAAGTTACCCGCAGTCGACTTTACGCTATAACTGTAGGGCCGATAGTTGAAATTGGCTTGAACCGATATTATGTAACGTAAATGTCATCACGCCTTTTATCCCTAAAGGGGTAGGCAGTGGTGCACATTACGGCACTTAATGCCACTACAATGTAACACCCACTTTTCACTAATTATGTTATGAGTCCCATGTAATAGGGGGTGAGCCTATTGCCATTTACCGGGCACAATTCCAGACTCCGTGCTACCACTGGGAATTTTTTCAAAAACCCAGTAGTACTTTGCCCGAGCCGAGAATTGAACCCGAGACCCCTTACCCAGCAGTCGCACTTGCGACCACTCGGCCAACGAGGCAGTCATATCAAACGACTGAGGGACCGGAATGACATTCGGAGCAGGGATAGATTATGGTCGGGCGAAGCCAGAAGCGATGGCAGAAACTAGTATTTCAAAATACCTACCATAATGTTACATATGACATACATACAACTTGGTAACGCGTCCCAAAAGGTCACCAAAACCACTCAAGCATACTTAAATAAACACATTATTATCATATCCCAATTACTTTACCATTACGTCAATAACTGTAACGAATTAGCTGTTTATTTTTTCTACGTCATTTCACAGATATGTCGTCTATAAAAAACTGGTGTTATAATAATCGAAATTTCAACATAGAAAATAATCTTCTGGACAATACGCTAGACGAGGATTTGCATTCAATTATTTTGCCATTGAACGTGATTCACAGGATTTTGCTGTACCCAAAGTTTCGTATCAAAAACAATGCAATAGTTTCAAATAGTGTAACGACAGATGTTGTGTCTTTACTTACTGTATTCTTCAGCATCAGTCTCTTTGCTTATGACATTTATGTGCTTCATTTAGAGGGTCCCCAACAATTGTACTATCTAACAGCCTATGTGTATTACTACAGCAGCTTGTTCTTGTACGGGATTGGTTTAATTATGTATTATATCACAAACGTAATGAAAACTAAGAGGATCGTCAAATTCATCTTAAAGTTACAAGCTCTTCATAGATTCTTCCATAATAAGAAATGCTTCAAACATTTGGTTATTTTCAATTGGATTAGTGTCGTTTCAGATTTTGTTTTCTACCTCATTTCTATGGCCGTTGCTTGCTATTTGTTCAAATTTGCTTTATACACTTTCATAAGGCAGTTAACTATTTTCTGCTTTGAACTTAATGTTATATATGCCTCAAGCCTCTTGAAGTTGTTGATTATTAAAGTTGAATCATGGAATGACCATGTTAGATATTTGACACGAACTGATTCCAATAACTCAATATACTGCAAAATGATGTTTAAATTATATGTTAGAATTTTGGAATGTTACAACATCTACAAGTCCGCTTTTCAGACAATGGTTTGTATTTCTAATTTAATCTAATACGAATAGGTCGGCTCGACCAGAGAGGTACCACGGCCTCACAGAAAAACGACGTGAAGCAACGCTCGAGTTGTGGTTCGTCATGTGAGTGAGGTTCCCGGAGGCCCAATTACCTCCCTCCCCAATCTCCTCAGTCTCTCCTATCCCTGAATCCTCGATAATCCTCAAATTCCTAATCCCCAAAAGGCCGGTAACTTGTTACACCTCCACCTGTCCATGGGCGGCGCCGATTGCTTACCATCAGGTGATCCTGCTCGTTTACCGGCTTATTCCATAAAAAATCTAAATAAATGTGCTGAACAAGTGAACAGTTCCGAGTTAATAATTGTGTGTCTTTGTCTTTCTTTATAACCAGATTGCATTTAACGTCGTTGAATTGATTTACAACATCTTGATTAAATTACAAGTGGCACTAGATACTTTGAGAATTAATTTTCTTCATGAAAATCTAATTGGATATGTGAGTAATATTCTATTAATTTGTTAGAAGTCCAACTAAATTATGAGGTGTGTTGTGGTGGCCGTGTTCGAACTTACCAACGGCAAATACCAAGGAAACTTTTTTCAAGTTATATGTACTACTACTAAGATTAATACTTAGATTATTTAGACACTACTGACAAACGGTGAAGGCAAACATCGTGAGGAAACCTGGGTTTATAATTTCTAATTATAAGTTTGAAATCACCAACCCGCAATGAGCAAGCGTGGTAATTAATGCCTTTTTAATTTTCTTTGTTAACCTTCTCCGCCGCGTAAGAACAGGGATTTGGTCAGTGCGGCCACAACACTTATAGGCTGTTGATGGTGATGATGACCGAATTCCCATTGCGTATGTAAAGTGAAATGTGAAAATGAATTGATTTTCACATATCGTAATGTTTTTATCATACAGGTTAAAACAATAGCCATGGTCACATTATTCAATCTATGGGTCATGAAGGCGTTCCTCATAATACTCGTTCTAAGTTTTTATTGTGAAAAATTGTACAAAGCAATGGATGACATACAAACGACTTGTATACATATTCTGAGATCAAATTGTACAGGTAATTTTAATATACCATGCTTTTTAACTTAACTAATCAAAATATAAAATTTTCAACGTAAATAAATTATCAAAGAAAAGCCCTACCAGTCTGTTTCAAGTCACTCTGGGAGCATTTTAAGATTATTTAGACACTCATATACAAGGTGTTGTTTTAAAGCCGCGTCATTTTCTAGGAGGTAACTCGGCTATCGATTCTGAGTCCACATCAATAAAAAAAAATTGTAGGTGAATATTTTGCATTTTTCTGTAAATTACTGAAATCCGTAAGTTTTTGTAAGTGCGAACTTCACGCCGCAGTCTTGTAGATCTATACTAATATTATAAAGAGGAAAGATTTGTATTTTTTGTATGTTTGTAATGAATAAACTCAAAATCTACTGAACCGATTGCAATAATTTTTTCAACATTCGAAAGCTGCATTATTCAGAAGTAACATAGGCTATATAATATCACGCTAGGTCTTATAGTTGTGGAGCAGTAACCAAAAATGTTTTAAAAACGGGGGAAAAGTATCGTTTCTGAGGCCTTCCGTGGCGTGCGCTGAGCATATAGTTAAAGTTATACAAAAATGTTCTATAGATGAATTGTTTATCTTAACATTATTTTTAAAAAAGTCCGCGAGAGCATATGTCTACCTTTTATAGTTTACCCATAACAATCGTTTTAATGAATGGTTCAATCCTTATAAAAGTTTGCTCTAGATAACTTTTGAATTGTTCAATCGGTTACCTTAAGCCGCGACATCGACAACGGAGGGCAGGTCGCTAAAAAAAAACTGAGAATAAATATAAATAAAACGTAAAACTATGTAAAAAATCTTAAGTCCCCCCGTGCGAAGCCTGGACGGGCCGCTAGTCAGATTATAAAGATCTTGTAGATCTTTATAACGCGGCTCAACACACACAAACGCAAACACGTAATTGATATTATTCCTAATTCCATAAAAATCCAATAAGAAACGCAAACGCGCCGTCGGTTCCACCCCCTAGTACTCTCACCCCTACGGCGCACACGCACACGCATTCAGTTTGTGCTTTGGCACTGCCGGGGTAGGTCGTTTGTGAAATTATTTCGCATGACCTTGAACTTCGTGTCACTGATTATTATCAAAGTTCGTAGTTCGGTGTTTATGTGTTAATGATAACAGAAAAATAGTCGAGATAGTTATCTTTATGCCACCACTTGCAGTGAAAACAACCTCTATCGAGCTATTTGCATCGTAGGTACCTAAACCCCCAACACAGGCATGACATGAAATTCATGCCTGCTAGCTGTTACCCAGAGACTAGAAGTGATCAGTGCTTGAAACACATTAAAAACAAATGCCGTGGTGTTACATAATCCAATCAGTGACGTAGTGTATAACTGTGTTGTTGTGAATAGGTAGATCGCGAAGACGAAAACTTCGAAAGAAATCTCCGAGTGACACAGGTACATGTGTAATTTATTTACTTGTACATTCCGCCTCTAAGGACAATAAGTTCTAAATTGTTTGAACCTATTCAGCAGGATATGCATTTAGTATAACGAATTACGAATCAGCTGATCAGCCCATCAGCTGATAACTACTGTAGGTATCTACGCGGAATATGAATTCATGATTAGGAAAGAACAATTTAAATCAATCCATCAAATTTAATACACGAAAGAACTTCAAAGAACATTACAACTGAACTTACAATGCGTTTAAACTTAAAATCATGCCCGCAAACAGCTGAGCACTTGATTCCTACCTACTTACTTAGCTATGTGTTTTCATTATTTAGAACTTAAATTACTAACTTTAGAATTATTTATTAGTATTCATCAGACTTGCAGTAATAAGTAAAGCATTACACAGTGTTATGAATCAGCTGATGACTAACATTGGTACCTACATGAACTTTTGTTTAAAGATAAGTACGTGCCGTACTTTTATTGATTGTTTTGTTCTTTGCTACATTCTGACTATTGTTTCTGCATTCAAGGCTTATTTAAAATTGTTATTATCAATTAATTAAAAATCATTAACTTTGTACGAGATTATTGTTTCTCTTTCTTGTAGATGTCTCGCGTGGCCCCGCCCACTGACCTTGACGCTTTCTTGACCATTTTTTGTTACGTACACACATTGACACGGCGGCCCTATTCTGTTTGTTTTATTAACATTGCTGTCGCTTATTCTGAAATACCGTCGAACTTAAACGATTTATTATAGCCGTATTTTTAACTAATGGTTCGAAACTTTTTCTTACATTGAACCTTTATGACTTCTGTGACATGCCCCCAAGAAATGACACGGCTTTAAAACTACACCTTGTATAGTGAAGGAAATTGTCGTGAGAAAACCTAGGCCTAACCCAAAAAAATCTAATAAATAAGTTTGTAATTACACGCAATGCATTAAGCAAACGTGGTGATCAAATTCAAACCGCTTTGTGTGAGAAGAGGCCTTTGTTCAACAGCGGGCACTTATAGGCCTTTAGTTTTAAGTTCATTTATACATAAAACAAACAGTGATAAAAGTAAACTTATATTATTCTTTGTAATATATTTCAGATGCAGAGAAGAAGTTGTGTAAAAATATACAACGTCTGCATCGAGCTTCTTATACCAAGATGAATATTTGTGGAATGTTCTATATCGATGCTTCATTCGCGGTGAAATTAATTACTATAGTTGGAAATTATGCCTTAGTAATTTTACAATTTGCTCTGCAGTAAACCGTAAAATGTTTATTCTTGCAAATTATTATGTTTATTAAACGCGTGAATATCAAGTCAAGAAGTTTGAACAAGCTATCAGGATTAGGAATTTGATGATTGTTGGGGATTCAGGTACTGGGAAAGGGTGGGGGATGGGGGTAATTGGGCCGGTAACATCACTCACACGACGAAACACAATGCAAGCATTGTTTTACGTCGGTTTTCTGTGAGGCCGTGGTATCACTCCGGTCCATTCACGCCGAAGCATGCTCTCCCACAGTTAAAATGATCCATGGCAACAACAAACAAGAATATGCGCTTAATACCCATTCCTATACTTGATGTTAAAAGAAGTTATCCGGATTGCTTTGTAGCAGTTCAGAAAAAATGTAATAATAACTTGGTTGTAAGAAGCTTATGCTTGTTTGTATAAAACGGCGTAAAGCGAGCATCGTGGGCGGAATATTCCTGGTACTGTGGGCCATAAATAGTTTTCTGATAGTAATCGTTATAAGTCTGGAATGTGAACAGTTGTATTTATTTTGTACATTACAAATTGTACAAAATTATGAGTATTTTAATTTTATAGTTAACGGTTTTCTCGTAAAATGCACAGGAAAAGAGATATAGTAAAAAAACTGTTTTGGCCGCCATTTTTCCAAGATGGCGCCGCGAGCGGCACACGTACATACATACATAGGTGCAAAATGGAAATCGAAAAGAGCACATCAAAATCTATTAAATTGCCGGACAACATTCCAGGTAGAACTACCGAATTACTGAACTAAAAGAAGAAATGTCGAAACAAACTCAGACAAGCTCCAATGACTTGAATAAAATTAATTTAAATGGGCATGAAATATAAAAAAGGGATAATAATAAGGTTATAGGATAAATAAAAGTATGTTAAAGTTTTAACTTCATTTAATCACGCTTAAAGGCCTCCCCTTAGGAATGTGGTGACTACCCCATGCATTGGTAGCTTGTTTGGAAATGGGTATGGTTTACTATGTAGATCACCAAAAATTAGGACTGTTTCTACAGTTCGACATTCTACTACAGCGCTAGCGAAGCCACTACTTCACTTTTATGATCAGTGTCTACAAGCTGCTACGTTCCTTAAGAGGTGGAAAGTAAATCGCGTTGTTCGGGTTCCGAAAGGGGGACCTGCAGAATCTTTAGACGAGTTTAGGCCAGTAGCAGTTTTGTCGACACTGGCAAAAGTACTGGAAACTGCTATCCATAAGAGCATCGAAATAAAATTGCTAGGTAGATTGTTTTAAGCCATTTACGGACGTTTGGGATGAGCTTATAACTGAATGGCAGTGTAGATGTGAATCTTCTATTATCTAAGGGCCACCACCTATATTAGTTCTTTCCATCCGTGCGTGAGCGGCTGGAGAGGACATAGTTGGAGGTGGATCACTGTGTTGCCCAATGTTTTACTGGCCACGGCAACTTAAAAAGCTTATTTATACTAGTTGATTCACCATGGTGCCAATGTTCGACAGCAGATTTACAATACGAGCAGTCCGCCCATCACACTCAGGGAGTGTGATCTCTGGTAGTATGAACGTAACACTATGTTAAATAATTTAATTGTTTCGTCAAGTGGTAGCTTATTATACGGACCTTGTGGAATCTGAAACAAATTTCCGTTTGTGCGTTTAGACGCTTTTACCATACCTCTTATTGTAAGCAAGTATAACAGCTTACACATAGGACTCAGTTTTAGTCAATTTTCCGTGGTGCGTGGCTTCACCCAGTCCAGTACAGTGTCTTTTTTGTGCCTTTAGGCTTAATTCATTCGTGTCCTGCAGTAATTCATCGAGGGAAGTCAATACTATCTTTTTTTTCTACTCTTATTGTCAATGTCATTGAGGCAAATGTCAAAGTAAAGATACTCACTGTCTATGGTGATGCGTCCAACATTATTGTTTTTTAATGTAATTTTATTTATTTTTCACTATGTGCCATTGTTATTAATATGTATGTATAATGTAATTTTGTTCTTGTTATTATTTTAATTATTTATTTGTTTCCATTTATTTAGATTTTTGGCAGTAATCGTTGCTGTTGATTTTGTTTTTATTTTTATATTTATTTATTATGTACATCATGCTGTGCTCCGAACAGCGTTACCGTAGGTGTAACTAGTACGTACTACAACGGGCTGGTGCTGAAAATCAGCGCCGTGGGCTCGAGCCTCTGTGCCCGGCCCACGGACGCAGCATGGGCTATTTTTTGGGTTTCTAAATTCTTGTTGTGTGTTGTATCAAAATAAATGGCTTTTTTTTTTTTTTTTTTTTTAAAACGTTGCCCTGTGCCGTGGGTGCGTTTACAAACATACAATTTCACATACAAAATGACACATACAAATGACAAATTTTCTTTTCTTTCTTTCTTTCTTTCTTAATAATATCTTCTGATTCACTTCGTTGCGGGAACCAAGACAGTTATTCATATTCCTGGGACGCGCCGGACTTCAGTGTTCCGGTGTTTTTATAGTTGTAACTACTGTAGATTCTGGCTTACAGGAGGTGCAGTGGTTTTGGTAGGTTGTGGCGGAATTGTCCCTTTAAAAATCCATAAGAGCATATGTACAGATGCGCACACAGCTCTCAGATGTTCAGCATGGGTTTCGACTGGAAAGTAGCACCACCAGTAATCTTCTCGTCACATGGCTCATCTGAATTCAACAGTGATGGTAGAGGTCAGACTGATGCTGCTTATTTCGATTTCCGAAAAGCATTCGACCTTGTCGATAATCATACAATTTCTTTCTTTCTTTCTTAATAATATCTTCTGATTCACTTCGTTGCGGGAACCAAGACAGTTATTCATATTCCTGGGACGCGCCGGACTTCAGTGTTCCGGTGTTTTTATAGTTGTAACTACTGTAGATTCTGGCTTACAGGAGGTGCAGTGGTTTTGGTAGGTTGTGGCGGAATTGTCCCTTTAAAAATCCATAAGAGCATATGTACAGATGCGCACACAGCTCTCAGATGTTCAGCATGGGTTTCGACTGGAAAGCAGCACCACCAGTAATCTTCTCGTCACATGGCTCATCTGAATTCAACAGTGATGGTAGAGGTCAGACTGATGCTGCTTATTTCGATTTCCGAAAAGCATTCGACCTTGTCGATAATCATGTGTTGCTTACGAAGTTAGCTAGCGTTGGTTTCACCCCGCATACACTTCTGTTTTTTGCCAGCTATTTGAGGGATAGGCTACATATGTTGAATATGCGGGGCATGTATCAGATCCATATTTCACTAGATCAGGAGTGAGTCAAGGCAGCAATCTTGGACCTTTGAGTTTCCTTCTGGTGGTAAATGACTTGCCAGAAGTAGTCCAAGATGCTAACTGTTTGTTGTTTGCTGACGATCTCAAATTATCTCTTGCAGTAAGAACTGGGGAGGAGTGTGTCAGGTTACCAAAGGACATTCACAGAGTGGTGAGCTGTAGTAAAAAAAATCTCCTGCAATTCAATAGTTCTAAATGTAAACCTATTAAGGGAAGCGCCGCTGACGCGTGCACTTCGCACGCTCAACCAAATTTTTGACGAAACTGACCAATTTTTTTTTGTATTCTGGGTAAATTCACGAGGAGTGCATTATAAATGTTAAGATGAGTACATTTATCATACCTGTAAACATAAATGTAAGTGGAATAAATAAATAAATAATAAAAATTATTTTCTTACGTTTCAGAACTGCTTTATTTGCTTTAAGCAACAATTATTTTGAGTGTAATTAATATGACCTACAACGTCCGACTGTCTCTGGCGAAGTAATAGGTATTTAGGTAAATGAAGTCGATTTTTTGATAGACTTTACGTAGGTCTATCAAAAAATCGACGACATATGACAGAATATCTCAATTCATTTATAATTAACCTTATAACGATGTCCTATTAAAAGTAGAAAAAAGATGATTAGACGAATCGATAAATTACAACATTTACTATCTACCCCTACACTAATAATAGTATAAAGAGGAAAGATTTGATTTTTTGTTTGTTTATTCGAATTGAATAGGCTCCGAAACTAACGGACCGATTTGAAAAATTCTGTTACCGTTGGAATTCTACATTATAGATGAAGAACAACATAGGCTATGTTTAATAAGAGAGAAAAAAAGGAAACCGTGTGAAAATTTCTATTATGTAACCCAATATACCTACCTACCAAAAAGTTCCTTATGTTACTTAAGCTGACTGCCAATAGAAAACTGTTTTCAAGGACTAGATAGTAGTTAGATGCATGAGAATCAGGGATTTTAAAGAAAAAATATGAATCCAATTAACTGAATACATTTTATTCACGGACTAGTTTCTACCCACGGTTTTTAAAGTATTGAGGGCAGGTTTACAAAAGATAAAAAGAATTGGTGCCCGATGTTTTGCTGATAACAAATATGATAATAATTCTAGGTTTCTTGAAAATTACGAAATTATCCATACAAATTTCTACAGCCTGTTTTAGGGAAGTGGTGGGTTAAAAAGAAACAAAATATCGCCTATGTTTCTTTCAAATTTTTTAAATATCTCCACTCAAAAAAAAATCACATCAATTTCTAACAAAACAAACATACACCTACAAATTTATATGATTAAGTATTGGCAAGAGAGTTTTATGACAATAGCAATGACAAATGACATTTTTTTTTGTTCTCATGGTATAACATTGAAATATGCAAAGAGGCTGAATACTAATATTATTAACCACTGAACCTATTTGATTGAAATTCGGTTCAACGAGAGTTTGAGACACTGGCGCTGGAAAGGGCGTATGATTGTTCCATCCTCAAAATCCCACAGGACAGACACTGCGTTAAACTTCTGGGGTCTCTCTATCTTTTAAACCATTGACAAACGCATTTGTATGGAATTCGGTACAACGATAGTTCGAGACTCGAAAAATGACGCCCGAGTGTTTTCAACCGCTGTACGTAGGTACAGCTATTTGGTTGGAATTCAAATGGAGTTTTAATCACTGACACCTCTCGGGAATGGATACTATACGGGTAAAATCCCCGTGGGATTGTTTATTTTTTGTAATCACGAAAATAAGCAAAATTTACAATAAATATAACTGAAACAATTCTGATAAAATTAGTTACACAGCATTGAAATTGACTTTGGAAAAGATTAAATAAATAATTAATCCAAAATTTGCCAGAAGTCATCATTATACGCGACAAAGTCGCAGGAAAAGTTAGTATATGTAGAATTATGTAAATAATCGTTAACAACTATTTTTATGGCAATAGGCTCACCCCCTATTACATGGGACTCATAAAATAAATAGTGAAAAGTGGGTGTTACATTGTAACAGTGGCATAATGTGGACCTCTGCCTATCCCTTCGGGGGTAAAAGGCGTGATGTTATATATGTGTAACTATTTTTATTTAGCTCACTGAAACTATGACTACATAGTACCTATTATTATCCTAGTAATGTATTTTTCCTATTTAGCGTTAAAGTTCTTTACAAACACTATTAGTAAAATTAATATCTATAATAGCCCTAAATGTTTCGTTTAGTCTGGATTCTCTTTCCAATATGAAGTGTGTAAGAAAGTATCGTCGTTTTGTCAAAACAAAATCGTGCCACATTCAGTTCCCTGTCAACACTTATATTAATACAGACATTCAGTCAATGCTTTTGCCTTTAAGTCTACTACAGAGGTTCTCGCTCAGTCCAAAATATCAAATCAAGAATAACTCCATGAGACCAAACAGTCTTAGAACAAATTTATTTTTTGTGCTTGTAGTAACACTTACAATATCTTTTCTAAGTTATCGTATCAATAATATTTTTCAACTACTGATTGTAAATCAGCTAAAAGTCATCTTAGCTAATATTGTGGTAGAATTCGTCTTATTTTCTACAGGCTTGATAATCAACTTCACCGTTAATACTTTGCAAGTGAAAAGATTTTTAGAGCTTATTATGACCATACAAAAAGTCCACGGTTTGCTTAATGAAAAGTCTCTCTTTAAACGTTATATTCTTTCTAATTGGATCAGTGTTGTTTTCTTCATTGCAGTTCATGGCTTCTCGTTAATTGGTTTAGCTTTCATGGCCAACGTTCGACTCTATTTCCTTTTCCATACCCTCGGTGTTACATGTTTTGATATAAACACTATTTACGCCATCAGACTTATTAAGCTATTGACGAATAAAGTGGATTTGTGGAATGCTCGAGTACAAAATTTGAAAAAAGTAGACCATGACGAACTTGAACTTTTTTGCCGCAATTTGCTTAATACTTACGTTAATATTTGCAAGAGTTACGACCTTTATAAAGCAGCTTTTCAACACATGGTAAGTAAACTACAGAACTCCTAAAAAATATGCCAATCAGTGCAAGATTTGTAATGTCACAATTGCTTATTTTCCAGATTTTATTTAATACTGTTACATTCTTTGTCCAAGTACTAATGAAGTGGCAAGTTGTACTCGATATGGGTAAATTCTTTAACAGTGATTTTGTTGTACCAGTGAGTATAATATTAGACTTTAGCCGTCTTCAAAAAAGAAATGAGGTTCTCATTTCTATTCAGGTTCTATTCATCAAATTCTAGAATTCATCAAATGTCATGTGAAATTTATCAAATCCTAGAATTCATCACATGTATCATAATAGAAATGTTTCACCCAATGTTGCCTTTTTAGGCCCCCTGTACTTATGTATATTTAAGCGCGATTAACCGACTTAAAAGAGGGGTTGAAGTCGGGTGTTTTAAACGTAGTTTATAATTTAGTTATACACTAGCTTCTGCCCGCGACTTCGTACGCGTAATCCCATTTTTTCCCGTCCCCGTTCGTGATTTTCGGTAAAAAGTAAAAAAAGAGTATTGGTTTAAAAGTATCCTATGTCGGTCTCCTGGCTCTAAGCTACCTCCCTACCTATTTTAAGCCAAATCTATTCTGCCGTTCTTGAGTTATAAGTGGTGTAACTAACACAAGTTTCTTTTATATATATACCTCTAGATTATACTGTGTAATACTTAACATGGAGGACTGACACTTCAGCTGGCTGAACGGCTGACGGGTCAAGAAAATTCCCAAATTGAGACAATTGCAGAAAGATGTTAGATGCAGGTTACTTTGAGTTGACTGCTTTTGAATTCATGCAATAGAAGGTCTGTGTTTACTTGTGTGCCAAACTTAACCCTGGACTGGCTCGATCGGAGTGATACCACGGCCTCACAGAAAACCGACGTGAAACAACGCTTGTGTTGTGTTTCGTCGTGTTAGTAAGGTTACGGGAGGCCCAATTACCCCCACACACCTGTTCCCTAATTTTCCCAATCCCTGATTTCCCAACAGTCCTAAAATTTCTAATCTCCAAAAGGCGGTAACGCATTTGTAGCGCCTCTGGTGTTCCAGATGTCTATGGGCGACGCCGATTGTTTACAATCAGGTGATCCGTAAGCATCATCAGCTTATCCCATAAAAAATTAACGGGACTCCGGCTCGAAGCAGAAGTAGGAACGGGGTGGTTTTTAGGCAATACGAGTCTAACACTCTCTTTCACTTCACCCAAAGCGGGAGGAGTCATTTGATGATTTGTCCTCTCGAAAGAAACCAATACCTTGTTCTTTAACACGTTACTTAAAAAGTTTAAATTTATGTTAAGATTGGCACCCTTAATCCAAATTATTTGTAAATTTCAGATGACGACAGAAACTGCATTTAAGTTCATGATCACCGTGATGATAAAGGGTATTGTATATCAGATAACTCTTGGATTATATTGTGAAGGATTTTATAAAGCAACAGATGAAACACTAAATTCATGCTCTATTATATTGCAAACTAGGTGCTCAGGTACCTATTTGAATAATTTTAAACGTTAATTAAATTACGCAAGAACTGTTTTCATCATCATATCAGCCATAAGATGTCCACTTCTGTACATAGGCAGGCCTCCCCCAATAACTTCCAGATAGGCCGGTTGGAAGCGACCTGAGTCCAGTGCCTCCCTGCGACCTTAATCAGGTCGACTATCCAGCTCGCGGATGGACGTCCTACGCTGTACTTGCCGATACATGGCCTCCACTCCGCTGGGCTATGTCGTATTTTATTCGATCTCACAAAGAAACTCCGAGCATAGCCCTTTCCATAGATCGCTGAGCGACCTTGAAATTCTTTTTAAAGCCCACAGTGAGAGACTACGTTTCTGTTCCTTATATCACCGCTGGTAACATACATTGATATAGACTTTCGTCCTGACGCGCTGAGGTATGTTGGAAGACGTTGCGTAGTTTCCCGAACGCTGCCCTTCTTTCAACTTTTGATCTTATGTCGACTGTACCATAAAATAGTTCTTCTTACGGATATCCGTGGGAAGGAAAATATTGCTTTTATTACATAATAACAGCATTTTATTATCTTTTTCCAGTGATTGAAAAAAGGTTGTGCAAGAATGTCCTAAGAGTCCATCGAGCAAACTTCAATAAAGTAAATATCTGTCGAATGTTTTACATCGATGCTAAGTTTCCGTTAAAAATTATTTATTTAGTAGCTAATTACATTATTGTTTTGATCCTATTTGCATGCAATACACGGTATCAATAGGAATGATGTATTTTTCAGTGTTTTTAAAGGTTTTGTAGAATTGTAAATAGTAATGTCTGCATTCATAATTATTCTTTGTAATTATCATATATTTTATTAACTGCATTATTTTATACTGTCTATTTCTCGATTGTACCTCTAATTACTGTACTCTGTTTCTGTCGACTTTTTATCCCATGGAAGCATTTAATCGAAATAAAAATATCCTATCACTTAAGTTAACCCATGCCTTGCGTGTATACCAAATTTCATCAAATCCGTTCAGTAGTTTCGGCGTGATTGACGGACAAACATTCAAACATACAAACAAAGAAACTTGCTCATCTATATCTATACATATAATAAAATCGTAATAAAGTCAAAAGAAACTTTCATATTTGTTATATTAATGTGATGTATACAAACTTTTACTTTACAGCGAAAGTATTTTAATTATAGACTGAGACACAACACAATATATAAATCACACATTTAATTAATACAAGTAACTCTGATTTCCACAAAATTAACCCCCCTTTGTCGATGACGTCGAACATACAATTGATAAAGTTGACGGTTAGCCATCATTGATCATCATCACGAGATAAAAGCGAAAACACCCGGCGGCGAATTTACCATAACATTTTATTAAAAAAAGTATACTACCGTAAACTTTGTCAATACAACGTAAATTCTAGATTATAATAACCTTGCTAACATTTATAAAGAAATTGATTAATATTTTTCTGTTTTTCACTATTTTATAAAATGGCAAATTGTAGCAGCACAATTAAATATCCGAACACGAAACGGCAGAATTCCTGAGGTAGACGTCCATCAATTGTGATGATGTGACAAGCTATCATCTTGTGGAACGCTGCACGATTTAACCGAGGCACGTTCTTACACAGTCTTTTCATTGCCACTGCAAGAAACAATTTATTGAATGATTGAAGCTAGACTTAAAAAAAATACATGCTGTACTGGTATGTAACAGCATCACTTAGTGTATGAATGTCGTTTGCTGATACTATTGCATTTGTGTCATCCGCGAAAATTGTAAGTTGCAAATCAGGTAGTTTTTTATTTGTTATTTGAATGATTTATGAGATCGTTAGTGAAAAGAATAAACAGTTAAAATCGATGAACATACATAAAAAGAAACAATCATTCGAACATAGTACTTCCTCCTTTTTTTGAAGTCGGTAAACAGGCGTTAGACCTGAATAATATATCCCGAACTACTAACATCGTTTTGTTCGCAGTTCGGGATCGGCCTATCCACGTTAGACGACTGTATGATTTTTAGACTGTGGTATCTGTGGCCGTAAGAAAATAAAAACTTCGTGTCTAATGATTTCAAATAAACGACCATACGACCATAAAGTTCAAATTAGTCATCTACCCTATTCAAAACAAATCATAATGAAACACTATTATAAAATGTTGAAAAGATGATCTCACCAGTCTGTTGGAATCTGTTCAACAAGCTGCTGCAAGTAGCATCTGCTTCATTGACAGTCATGTATAATTTCTCACATAGCGAACTTAGTAGAACTATGAAAAATGATCTGTTCATTATCCAAATGCTTACAAGCATCAGCAATGATGTTTTGTTGAACTAAAAAAGACGATACAGTATAAAAAGGTAAGTAAGCTGAAAATATAATAAGTAATAGGGTAGTTTCCTAAATTTTATTTAAATGTCCGTCTGGTACATTAATTTAAAACTTTAGACACGTATTTTTTCTTTTCTCACAAAGTTAAATAGTCGACGATATATTAATTTGAAATATCGTCTGACGTCACAGCATGTCACATTTTGTAGCACGTTATGATGCTCTCTCCCAGTCCTAAACTTAGCGCCATTTTATCTAAGTATTGCAACATAATACGAGGAAAAAAAATACGTGTGTAATATTTATTCATTATCTAACTGACGGACTAATTAGATTTTTAATTTTGATACCCTGGAAACTACCCAATTAATGTTGTTGTTTTCTTCTTTGGCAAACGAGTACAAAACAATGAGTACCTACACTAACAATACTTGTTAGGCTTTGATTATACATAATATAATGTATAGATGGAGTGTCAGTTCACCAAAAGCGGCCCAAAAATTTGCAGTAAACTGTTCACTGCAATGCACTTTCCCGTCAAGTAGTACCAATCGTGTAAGCTCGGTCACTACGTGAATGCACGCTACAAAATTTTGTAAACTAAAAAAGTATACTGACTAAAGATGATACCTACTAAATATGGCCACATGCTCCATAAAATTGTGCTAAAATTATAAATGGCAGATAAAAAGTACTAACTAACAAATTACTTAGCCATCTCTAAGTATTTAAAAATTACATTATTCAATTTATGTTTCCGACCTGATAATTGCCGCCATAATACATTAGTGTTGCCAATGTATTTTTCGATATCCCCTTCTCATGGGTCTCATAAAGAGGGAAAAAATAACAATCTTACTTCCTTGCAAATTAAAGAGATGGTTACAATTTTTTTAACTTCTAGATGATACATGTACCCTAATATTTATAGGAGATATAAATTTGGTGGGAAATTTTTTGTTGTAGCACAAGCCGCACAAAATTTCTTGCATATGTGCATATGCAAGAAATTTTGTAACATCATTTTTGTTGTTATTGTATGGTGACACTCTATCGAGACATTATAATTATAATCAAAGTTGTTGATACTTTTTGCTGACGAAAATCAACTGTCAACGTCACTAGTTTAATCTGCGTAATCGACAGCACTAGCTGTCATGTTGATACTGTCATCTGTCAAATATGACAGATTAGTAAAGTTTCCCCCGCAAAGAGTTGTAACATGCATTCGGGTTGGAGTTTCGAACGAGCATTACGCTGCTTCTTTTCAGAATCTCTTTTTTAATTGTTTAAGTATTGAGTTTTACTTAAAATTTGAGGTAAACGACTTACGGTTTCATCGTCAGGAATATTATATTTATAGATTTCTATCATTTCTTGAAGAAATAATAACGCGAAAAAAAATACATCTGCTAGAATGAAGAAATGCTGAAAATAAAACAAGCGATGAAACTAAATTTTTTGAATATTATAGACTAGCTGTTGCCCTCGGCTTTGTCCGCGTAGAACATGATTCCTGTTTCATCCCAGGGTGTAAACATTTAAGTGACTAAAAGCGCGGGTTACTCACGTAAATATACTGAGAAAAACTCTACTAGTTTCGAACCACAGAGGGGTTCTGGTTCTTCCTCATGAGCAGCATGCGCAGTCGCGGCAATGTCACGCAGCTCACTGCTTAGTTAATTTAGGATGTCTCACGATAGTCATTATAAAAACATTTAATTGGCATAAAAAGTATTTTATCACCTAAGTCAGCCCATACCCTATCTGTATGGGTACCAAATTTCATCAAAATCCGTTCAGTAGTTTCACAGTGATTGACGGGCAAAGATGTGTGGCACCACAGCCTTACAGAAAACCGACGTGAAACAACGCTTGCGTTGTGTTTCGTCGTGTGAGTGAGGTTACCGGAGGCCCAATTACCCTCCTCCTCAGTCTCCCGAATCCTCCACAATCCTCAAATTCCCAATTTCCAAAAGGCCGGTAACGCACTTGTAACGCCTTGGTGTTTCGGGTGTCCATGGGCGGCGCCGATTGCTTACCATCAGGTGATCCGTCTACTCGTTTACCGGCTTATGCTCTTAAAAAAATATGTGTGATCAGTTTTCAAAGTGTTAGTATCTTGTTTTTATAATAACTATCGTGAGACATAGTAAATTAAGTAAAAACGCGGGTTACTCACATGAATATACTGAGTCTGAGTCAGACTGGAGTGTGACACAGTAAGCGTTATATGCAACACTGACTTTGTGCCGAACCCGGAATCGAACCCACGACCCGCGCCGCTGGTGAACGTACCGTGCGCTTTAACATCGTCTATCGCGCCGCCGGCGTTGGAAGCAAACGCTCGTAGTGTCCGACAGAGGGCGCGTTGGGCTCGCAGCGCAGGTGGCAACACCGAGACGAGCGCCAACCCCAACGCCAGCCAGTGAGCTGCGCAACGTCGCCGCGACCGCGCACGCTGCTCATGAGGAAGAACCCCTCTGTGGTTCGAAACTAGTAGAGCTTTTCTCAGTATATTCACGTGAGTAACCCGCGTTTTTACTTAATGTTAGTCTCTTTCTACGAAATATTAAAAATTTAATTTTTCTTTAAAAATAGTGTACAATAATTACGAAACGTAATAACACAACAAACTTACTAGAAACTCGTATATGTTTTTGTATAATTTAAACGCTTCCATAAGATCAAGATAAACTTCAAACAATATCTTTATTCGCTCATTACATTTTTCTTCTTCGTGATCAAAATTTTGACTGTAGTACTTCAATTCAGATACCCATGACATAAATCCATCTTTTATGAAAGAAAGTATTCGTGTAGAAATAGACATGTGTATATCGAAGCTCATTAAACTTAATACTATGAAAATTTTGTTTATTCCGAGGAAGCCAAATCCAACATGGAACATAAAAATCAAGTGACTTACACCAAAAAGCCAGTTCCAAATAGTGGTCCTCAAGTAGTGCTTATAGATTAACTCTTTAAAGGACCTTTGCACTCTCAACAGCATTTCTACATAATCGTGTCTTATAAGGAAATTGAATAGGAAAAACCTTGCAAGCACCACCATCGATATCGGAGCAATGCTTTTATTGATGGTTCTGATTATCCAACTAAAATTTTTATAGTATAAGCTTTTGAGCTCAAATACGACCCGGTAGATGGCCGATCCCAGAACAAAGATAAAGGTTAAGATATAGTACCAGACACTTTGAGCTTTGATACAGTTATTTTGAATGGTGAAGGTGGTGATCAAAGTAGCGTGTTGCATACACCGGATAGGCAGCAACATATTTTGAAACTTTCTGTTGAAGGAGTTACAAGATATTTGACTAATATTGTCCATATTTTCAAACAATACAAACCACTGGATAAATTTTTAACAAATTGAAAGAATGTGAGGATTATAATGCACTTTGCTTAACAGTTTGACAGTAACTTTCAAACACCGCGAGGACACCAGTGACCGCAACCTATTGTTCTTTAATTGTGTCTATAATGACGGTACTCAAAGGGTTAATGACTGAATGAACCACGTCAACCAAAAAAGGTGATACGCCAGATAATGTGAATAGTGGAATATTCCTTGAATCAATCATCCTAATTAAATGAAAATCCTTTCAACTTGATTGAAATTTCATTTTCTGTGGCACTGCACAGTATAACTTTTAGATAGTTTAGTTATAATAATATGGCCAACATTGGTGAAATGTTCTATAGCTCCTTCAATAGAAAGTTTCTAAACATGTTGCTACCGTTGTTACTCCGTTGTATGCAACATGTCATTTTTTATCCACTTTCATTGTTCGATATAACCGCATCAAAACTCATAATATGCATTTTTACATTCCTGTCTTCATCAGTGTTCTGACCCTTATCTCTTAGCGGTTTTTAATTGATATCCAACAGCTGATATACTACAAAAATTTCAGTAGGGTAGTCATAATCCTACTAATATTATAAATGGGAATGCTTGTGAAGATGAATGTGTGTGTGTGTGTATGAGTTTGTTACTGATTCACGCAAAAACGACTGACCAGATTTAGATGAAACTTTACAGTAATGCAGGTCATATAACAGAAGAACATAATTATAAGCTTCAATTTGTAATGACTTTATGTTATTTTGGGCGTTATATAACAAAATGTTAGCCAAACCGGCCTCTGAGACCTATATCGGCGTACGCTGCCTAAACCATAGGTTTTACACTAAGATAATGTACTGTAAGATGGTTTGTCTTGATTAGTTCTAAATAAAAGTCAGCGACGGCATATTTTTACCTTTAATGTGGAAGTCACTATGCCGATTTTTAAGAATATTAAATACGATTTATCTAAAAACGAATAACTGACAGGCCAACACCATGATTGACGTTAGTAACAACGGTTTCTGTACACTTACATATAATCATAATGAAAGAACCCTTTCAACTTGATTGACTTTTTACAACTACATGATATATGTACTTAATTTCAATGACAATGATAATTTAGTAGAAAGAATGAATTCGTCGACAATACATAATGTCTCATGTTACTAAAACATCTGTCAATAGGCAGTTTCTAAGCTTACTGCTTCCCCTCCGTTGCTTGCAATACGTTATTTTCATATCCACATTCACTGTTGACCGTAGTTTTATCAAAGTCCGCAGCATATGGCACCACGTCATTTCTTTAATCTGTATTCTAACATTCATCACTATCCGTCACGTGGTAACTTATAGAGCCGATTATTACAGAGATTTTAGCTCCTTGATGAAAGTTATTGACCACATTTTTATAAATGTAATGACATTCGCACTTCTCGCCTTTTACTTCATCAGCTTCATTTACAGACAAGACAACGTTGAAATGTTTCTAAAGTTACAGAAAGCTTATAAAGAATTGGACTATAAGTACTGCAAGAGGATTTCTACTTGGTATTGGATCATAGTTCTGTGCTCGTTCATTTTCTTTGTCTATTGTACAATTACATTCATATTCTTCGATTACAAAGTCATTTTGGCTGCTGTTATCGTCGTGTATTTTGATATACATACTACTATTGTATTATTTGTATTGGTTTTAATAAAAGAAGGAATTTCAACATGGGTTTCTGAACTTAAATGCTATAGTGAGGTTTGTTTGATGGTAGGCGAAGAGGAATCCAAAAGACACATGAACGTATTATTCCAAGTGTATGAAGATTTATTGAAAGCATACGATCTATTCAAGAAGACGTATCAATTTATAGTAAGATTATTAAAACATAATATTAATTACTTTGAAAAAATAATTATTAATTAATTAATAGAATTGATAACCATTTAAAATTTGATTTCATTGCAGGTAACAATTCTTATAGTTGACGTATTTATCTACATATTGCTATTTGTTCAATCATTTATAGAAATGGCGAATATGACTAAAGGAACGTTGGTAAGTCTGCAGGATGTTATAAGTTTTATTTAAGAAAAATTATCAATAGTAACATGGAGTCTGGAATTGTGCCCGCTATATGGCAATGGGCTCACTCCCTATTACATGAGTCTCATAACATAAATAGTGAAAAGTGGGTCTAACATTGTACAGTGGCAATAAGTGCCGTAATGTGTAACAGCAACAGCAAGTACCGATGTGACTTTTTCCTAGTCATGTGTACTTTCTTAAGATTATTACCACGCTTGCGCACGAAAAAAAATATTTAGACCCCACTGACAAACGATGAAGGAAAACTTATCCCTCTTATTAATAAACATAGATTAGAGTAAGAATAACTTTACTCCATGGTTTAAGCTCAGAATAGTCAAATTCGGTATTAATAAACAAGGAGTAACGTCGGACTAAGCTATTCCAACGTTAGTCTGAGAGTAAAAGTTAGTCCATGGTGCCACATGGTTTAGCGACGGCGTAAGCTTGGATTAGTGTTCCATGTTTATTAATAGGAATTCAATTCTGAAGGTAATACTTTGTTAGTCCGGGATTAGCTAGTCCAAGACTAACCTGTAAATAAGTTTGGAATAGGAGATTTTTATTAATAAGGACGTAAATGAATTATGTTTTCTTACAGGGATACATGTTGCCTATTAACATAACTGCGTTAATTTGGATGTTTAAGAAAATTATGTTTGTAGTAATTCTAAGTGCCCAAAGCGAGAAGATATATATGGCTGATTACGAAGCAGATGCTATATGCAGTTATTTGTTGGGCATCATACAACACGAACGAGACATCAAAAGGCTTTTCAGGAACCTACAGCGGTTGAATCGAGCGGCATTCTACAAAATGAGAGCTTGTCACATCTTTCCCATTCACGGTCGACTAGCTCAAGGTTTTGTCGGTCTGGTATTCGGATACGTAGTTGTTTTGCTACAATTTTCTATTTTATAATTACACACAAAACAACTTAAGAGACCTGGTCGCACCGATCAATCCACTGAGTGAGACTCTCGCCCGCCTGCTCTAGGCGGGTTGGGGCTGTAGTTCTCCCAAATTATTTACCAATGGAGGATATTTTTTGGAGGATATGTTCAAGACGCTGCACTGGAAAGGACGGGGCTTAAATATAAACGGCAAGTATCTCTCATACTTAACATTTGCAGATGACATCGTCATCGTGGCTGAAACCGTGCAAGACCTACAATGTATGCTGAACAGCCTGGCTGATTCTTCTGCTCGCATTGGACTCCGGATGAACCTAAACAAAACAAAGGTGATGTTTAATGGACATGTTCTTCCGGAGCCGATTACCCTGAACGGGTCTACGCTCGAGGTTGTTCAGGAGTATGTCTACCTAGGACAAACATTTACCAAACTTCGAGAGGGAGGCTCGTAGAAGGATATAGCTTGGCTGGGCGGCATATAGGAAACTTAAACGGGTTTTTCGTCAACTCTACCGCAAAGCCTGAAAACAAGTCTTCAACGAGTGCGTCATACCAGTAATGACATACGGAGACACTAACAGTGCGACTGGTCCACCAATTTAAGGTGGCGCAGCGAGCTATGGAGAAGGCTATACTCGGAGTCTCTCTGAAAGATAGGATACGTAACGAGGTGATCCGACAGAGAACTAAAGTTACCGATATAGCCTAAAGGATTAGCAAGCTGAAATGGCAGTGGGCCGGTCACATTTGTCGAAGAACCGATGACCGTTGGGGATTGGATGGGGTAGACGTGTTCTAGAGTGGAGACCGCGTCTAGGCAAACGTAGTGTAGAGCGCCCTCCAGCTAGGTGGAGTGACGATATACGTAAAGTGGCTGGTAGTGGTTGGATGCGTAGAGCTGAAGATCGAGCGCAGTGGCGTCCCATTGGAGAGGCTTATATCTAGCAGTGGACGAAATCAGGCTGTTGATGATGAAGTGATAACCCTCATATGCGGTCCAATCCTTTACAGGAGAGATGAGGGTGACAGACAGGAGTCGGAGAACCCAAGATCTCCACGGTCAGTCATTTTACATGACAAAGTCAGGTCGGTTTGTCGGACCAACCAAGAGGTTTATCGATGAAATAGATTAAGTCTAAGTCTTATTGTAATTGTTTTAAACTTAAGAAGGGGATGTTACATGTATGTATTAACATCACTATCTTAGTAAGTAGTGGTCCCCTTACTATAATGTATTAGATATAGTAGGACACTTGTCAAGAATGACGCTGTGTATCCGTCATACGGTGTTGTGTGTACATTATATCAATAAATTCAAGTAAAACCAATCCGAGTATTAATTAACAATCAACCAACATAACAATTTCTAATAATAAGTGCATTATTTCACACCGCCTACCTGTATTGAGCAAGCGTGGTGATTAATGCTTCTCCTTGTGAAAAGAGGCTTTTGGTTAGCAGTGGCAACTTATAGGCTGTTGTTGTGATGTGATATGGTAAGATCATGTCTTATAGAAGAGTAAAGAAATGAAGAAAATTAAAGAAGGAGAAGAAAGTTGATGAATTGAAAATTGGTGATTTTAACTTAAGGTAAACATAAGAAGAGGATGAAGGAAGGTAAAGACCTTCCTTCATCCTCTTCTTATGTTTCTTCTATGTTTCGAAGAAAGCTTTAGCAATGGGCGTCATCCGGCTGTTAATGATAATGATCATAAAACGCAGGAAAAGGAAGATAAAAAAGTTCACTAGTACCTAGGTTACATTTAAAACCAAATTATAACCGTCCTGTAAATTAATCAGATATATGTTTCTTGTGTGTACTTGGTGTGTCACTTATTATATTAGCTTGCATAACAAATCGTATATAATTGAACGAAGGAGAGAGAGAGAAAGATGGACTTGAGTTTAATATAAATTATACCAACATTTTTCATGTATTAAATCTCCCGATCGACACCGATCGGGAGATTTCGTTGGCAAGTTTCACTAGCCTAATCTAATACGTAGGAGATATACCTCTAGTGTTAAGTGTGTGCGTAAACACTAGTGCACGAGTGTGTTCCTCACTCTCTAAGCCCGATGGGACGGTAGACCGACACGATCGGATAGAGGTCATACGCAGAACCAACGGACTTTACGTGCTTTCCGAGGCACGGGGGTGAAACACCGCCGAACTTTCTGACACCGATTATGGTAATTTAACTGTGACCTGCTTTCATATTGTAATGTCCGGAATAAAAGACCTGAGATATGAGTAGCGATGTATGAGAAAAGATTAAAAACCACATATCCATTATTCATAATCGACTGCACGGTTGGCGTGGTAGCTGGGCAACTGGCTGACGCGCAACGTGTCTCGAGTTCGATTCCGGCACAAAACAATTTTTTGTGTGATCCACAGATTGTTGTTCCTGGGTGTCATGTGTATGTGAACTTATATGTTTGTAAACGCACCCACGACACAGGAGAAAATCCTAGTGTGGGGCAATGTTTTTTTTTAAAAAAAGACAAAAGACTCTCAATGTTGTATATTTTGTACTCGCATATCTTATTATGTAAGTATATATAAGTAGCAACAATAAAGTGTATTTCCATTATGAAAATAGGTCACTTATCAACTAGACATACTTATAGAGTCATCAATTTAGTCACTAATATTATCTAACGAGACATAAATAATAGTCCTTCATCGATTGTTAACACCGAAGCAACATTTGTTTGTGTCACTCTAAAAATAATGGCCAAGAAAATTAAGAACAATGAGAAAGTATTCCTAAACCAAGACATATTGAATATCATATATCCATTTTACTACGTCAGAAATCTTATTTGCGTGCAAAGATATAGCATTAAGGAAAAGTGTGTGGAAAAAATCTCTTGCAAGCACGTCTTTTACAGTTCTCTCGGTTTTATTGTAATGACCAGCATGTTGGTCACTACATACATGTACACCGATTTTATCTTGCAACACGCATTAGTCGTCTACTACATTGTATACTGCGAGCAGCTCATCTATTACTTCATAGTTTCTAACACGAACTGGTACTATAGTGCTGCAAGCCTGAAGTTGCTTATTTTGATCTACGAAATTAACTGTTCCATCTACAGCAAAGAAGATGAAAAGAAATTCAAATACATTGCTTATATATCAATGTCCTTGCTAGTTTTGATATCTAGTCTACTTTTTATAATCAAACTCCTGATCGATCTCCATTGGACATTAATGAGAGCTTTCTTTTTGACTGTCATTCTTTTATTAGATTCCGAAGTCATAGAAACAAGTCTTAATGCTTATATGTTGACTTGCAAAACTAAGAAATGGAATGATGATATAATAAAATTGAAAGTCAATGACAAATGTAATGATGATGATGTTACAATTGATATAGATTCAGTGCTTGATGATAAAAGTCATTTGCTGGTTGCAATTTTTGAAGCCTGGGACCTGACTATTGAAATTTCGGGATTGCATGTAACTATTTTTGTATTATAACTTTTATGAGACATACTACATTAATTATTATTACATTAGTCGGTTTACTCGAACTCAGAATGCTGTTCATGAATATGAGCATCTAGCATGGCTTGCAACCAGTTGAGTTCCTCGTCAAACAGTACGTAACTGTTTGTAACTTGTCTGTAACTTGTAACGTAACAGTAAGCTGATAATTAATACAAGTAACTATTGTTCACTTATCTCCCATGCTGTCTATTTAACTACTGGAAGTCAATTGCTGGCAGTGTATCAGTTGACACTTTACTTTCCTTTATTGTATCGGATTTTTCGGTAGCCTTTTGGAGATGCATCTATGCCTTCCATGGTAAACGTAAAGTCGTCAGTAGAAATATTCTAATCTTTCCTAAGGCATAGTATGTGTGGTTATATTTTTGTTCATAATACTTAAGTAAATTATGATCCAATTGCAGGTAGTGTTCCATTTCATCACTGCATTTCTCAAATGGTTGATGTACGTAGTAGTTGTCACATTTTGGCTAAAAGAATATATTGTGAGTATCTATATGATTTACGAAAATGCAATCTGCGTTATTCAATGTATTCAAATTAATCATTCAAATATACATATTCTTACTAATTTACAAAACAACCACCTTAATATTTTCAGTCAGGGACCAATATAGCCTTCAGTCAATCAGTGGGATTAGTGCTGATGATACCGAAGATGTTATTTGAAGAGATCTCTCTTTGCGTGGCTTGTGAATTATTTTACATTGAAGTTGAGAGAGCTAATGGCATTATTATATGGAACATGGCACATGACAGTAAGTTGAATGTAATAATTTTACTAGTATTCATATACATTTATATAAAACGAAGCCATGTTAGTAGGTAATTAGGTAGTTAAGAACCAGTAGATGGACATAGTCATTTTTTTTATGGCATAAGCCGGCAATCGAGCAGACAGATCACCTGATGGTAAGCAATCGGCGTCGCCCATGGACGCCTGGAACACCAGAGGCGTTACAAGTGCGTTACCGGATTTTTGGGGATTAGGAGTTTGAGGATCGTTGGGGATTCAGGGATTGAGGAGATTGGGGAAGGGGAGGGTAATTGGGCCTCCGGTAACCTCACTCACACGACGAAACACAATGCAAGCGTTGCTTCACGTCGGTTTTCTGTGAGGCCGTGGTATCTGTATTATAGTTCTGTGAAGCATGACTCTCCCACACTTCTTATTTAAACACTTCATGCGTTCAGCGCGATTCTAAAACCTAAGGAGTGGAGTTTTTCTGTCGATATTGTAATTGTAACCTTGTCTTTCCATTTCAGCTGCATCAAAACGTAAATGGAAGAACATGAGCAGAATTATAAATACATATTTCCAAAAGATGTCTTCGTTTGGAGTTTTTTCTATTGACGCATCATTTATTTTAGATTACTTCAAAACGATTACTACATACACAGTTGTTATACTGCAATTTTCATTGCTATAGTTCGTATCGTTTACGTATTTTTAATTAAATATTATTTTCAAGTGTAACTGTATCTGTCAATATTTTTCTTCTATTTGTTATACCTGTTTATTTCGTTTTAAATGTTGCCCCATACTAAGATTTTGTACTGTGTTGTAGTTTTTTTTTTTAAGCGGGGAAAATCATCGAATTTCTGCTCCCGCCTGGGTGAGGCGGAAGGGAGTGTCAGACTCTTACTGACTAAAAACCACCCCGTTCCTTCTCCTGCACGTCGAGCCGGAGCCCCGGTTACCCGTTAGGTTCTCCGCGACTCCGAATCGGCATCGGCCTTATTGGGCCCCATCTGTGGTGGTCTGATGGCTCTTTGAGGCGCGCGCGGAACGCGACGCGCCGTACGCTCGGGTCTGTTTCTGGTCGGACGGGGAGCCACCCATGCTCGCCGTCCGCAGGCCCGCGCTTACGGTGACCGGAGATCGTCCCGCGATCCCCGACGCCCGGTGTGTCCTTCGCGATGGCTGGGTTGCGAGGAGGCAGCGCTTCGCTGCCTCACGCGTCCCGCCTCCTCCTTAGCTAGCATGACTGCTTCGCAAAAGGAGGAGACGGCATCCCAGTCCCCCTCGCTCCGCATCATGGCCTGCACTAGGCCCGGACGCGAGAGGTCGCCATCGCCGATCACTTCCCTGAGGGCACGGCGGTGCTCAGCCCACGCAGGGCATTCAGCTACGGTGTGTTCCACCGTGTCCTCAGGACGATCCTCGCAGTGATGACACCCGGGCGTTTCCTCCCGCCCCATCAGACACAGGTACCTCTCGAAACTTCCATGTCCGGTGAGGACCTGCGTCAGGCGGTGAGGACGCCGTAGCGTTTCTCAAGCCACTCCTCAAAGAGGGGTCTTACCGCTGCAATGGCAGCAAGCCCAGCCCTCGGTTGCGACAGTCGTTGCTGCCATTCCGCCATGAGATCGCGACTGTGTTGTAGTTTACGTTTACAAACATACACGTTCATATACACATCATATCCAGACCCGGAACAACAATCTGAATCGAACCCACGACACGTTGCACAGCAGCCAGTTGCCCAGCCACCGCGCCAACCGTGCAGTATTTTTATTATTTGGTTTTTGTTTGATATGGGTTTTAATACGAATGTAGTTATTTACATCCAGTACGACCGATTCAATCAAGATAATTTCTTAATTAAACATTCCGTCCTATGGCTGCTCCAGTGTTTGTACGATACTCGCACAGAACAATTAAGTTTTTTTGTTACAACAAATTAATGTTTGAATAAAACTTCCGAAAATAACAGGAATAAACAATGCGTGTTGACAACACGAAAACATATTTAATTATAACTTTCATATTTTAAAATATAATAAAATCAAACTCAAAATCATTTATTTGACTGCCTCCTTGGCCGAGTGGTCGCAAGTGCAACTGCCGGGCAAGGGGTCTCAGGTTCGATTCCCGGGACAAGCAAAGTATTACTGGGTTTTAAAAAAAAAACTCAGTGGTAGCACGGAGTCTGGAATTGAGCCCGGTATATGGCAATAGGCTCACCCCCTATTACATGGGACTCATAACATAAATAGTGAAAAGTGGGTGTTACTTCTGTGTGCACCTCTGCCTACCCCTTCGGGGATAATAGGCGTGATGTTATGTTATGTAGATCAGAAAGGCACCTTTGAAAGTAAACAAAAATAAATTAAAAGTGAAGCTAATTGCTCATTCCAAGGTTTAGATTCCTATGGAGAAGAACGAGCAAGAAACTCCACTTCTTTTTCAATCAGGTTCTCATTACCATTCTTTAATTAAATAGTTTTGTGGGTTCAGTTGTATGAGAGCAATATAACACTAAAGAGATCGAAAAAGAAAATAACCCTAAGGACAATACAGCTAATAATTTATTTACATAATATTCAAGGTATTCAAAAAGGTTTAACAAGTTTTTTTAGATCACATCAATCAATTGATGTTTGGAATTCACTTAGCTTTATTCCCATTGACAATCCTTTACATTTTTAATTAGTCTAAGGTTGGTGATATCAAACAAATAAAGATACTATAAACTATACTAACATCACATCATGACCACTGTTGACCAAAGACCCTTTCTCACACGGAGAAGGTTTAAGCATTAATCACCATGCTTGATCAATGCGAGTTGGCGATTTTAAACTTATGAAAGAAGAAAGAAAGAAAAAGCATTTATTTGGCTATGTAACTAAGATTATGAAAAATATAAATACAGATACATACATAAATACATAATATTAATAACAAACCGTCGAGTACCGTCATTATAGACACAATTAAAGAACAATAGGTTGCGGTCACCGGTGACCGCTTGGTGTTTGACAGTTTAAAAGCGTAAACAAAATAACAAAAATCATCAAAACATAAGAAAATAATGTACATACAATACGAAACAAATGCAATAAGTTTTTGTTTATGAGAAATTATAAGCCCAAGTTTCCTCACGATGTTTTCATGTATGAGAAATCAGCGTCTAAAATCTTCGGTCACCACGATATTCCAAGCATTCCGTTTTATTTAAACGTAATAGGCGTTTGGCTACATGTTTGATGGTAAACGACAATGCGGCCCACGATGGAGGCTTATACTTTATTCATCCGGAGGTAATATTAATTGCAGCTGTGCTATAGTATAGACACTGATAACGGCAACCAAATGAAAGGGAAAGTCCACATCTATGACAAACAAACCATAGACAGTAAATCTTTTGAATGAAGCCTTGTACAAGCGTTGGATGTTCCGGCATACAATTCTTTGGCTTTCTGAAAGTGAATACATAAAATAAGTTCATATCATTTAACTACACTTATACTAATAATATGTATGTTGGTATGTATGTTAATAATGTTTCCATTTGCCGTTAATACAACAAAAGAAAGGAAAAAGTTTATTTGCACTGTTACCAATAAATACAAATGAAAGAAAAAAAATTTGCTGCATCAATTTTGAGCTATAATAATAATGTAATATCACATTTAATAAAAACCAAGTCCATTCTAGGCGCCGCGGAGAACCTAACGTGTTACCGTGTTATCTTGTACATAATACTTATCAATCCTTACTAATATTATAAATCGGAAAGTGAGTTTGTTTGTTTGTTCCGTTTTCACGCCGTAACTACTAAACCGATTGCTTTGAAATTTTGCATAGATAAAGTTAAAAGTCCGGATTAAATAATAGGGTACTTTTTATCCTGGAAAAATGTGATATTACCGAGGGAAAATAAAAATATTGGATTAGATGACGCTTTGTGTATTTGTATAGATGGCGCTGTTGAAACAACAGCGTACAATTTATTTGCTAATTTTTAACCAAGTAGAGCGGGTGAAATACCGCGGGAGTTGTTAGTATTTTACGGAATGAAATTTTACAAAACCTCATTTCTCAGTGAGCCCTTAAAGTCTATCTTAGTCTATTAAGGTTAAGGAGAAGTATCTGTGAAACGTTATTAATAAACCATAATTATTATATCACCTGAAAAATTGTTTGATTTGATAAGCGATGCATTATATACTTCATTAAACGCTGCATATAATTTTTCACTTTGAATACATAACAATGTCAATAATAATATATGTCTGCCCACACACGAGGCAAACGTTAATAAAATATCTGTGATCTGAAACAAAATAAATTTTAATAACCTTATATGTACCTCCCGATCGATGTCGATTATAGTGACAAGCCTAACAAGACTAGCCCACTACGCAAAAGATATAATAGTGCACAAGAGTGTGCGCAAACACAGGTGCACTCTGTTTCCTCACTCTCTGAACTCAATGGGACGGAATACCGACACAGGACCAACGGCATTACATACTTTCGATGCACGGCCGGCTTGACCAGAGTGATATAACGAAACACAGAAAACCGGCATGCAAACCTTCCGATCGATTTTGGTCACGATCGCAAGTCTAAGTAGCCACTACGACCACCACTACAGTTACATACGCCGGTTTTCTCTGATTTGCCGTGTGAATGAGGTTACCTGATAGTACCTATAAGTAATTCAACTTACGTGTATAACGTTGAACTCATGGCCCAAAGTTATGAATATAGACACATTCATGAGTGAGTTGGATATTGTGAAGAAAGAATAAAATGCAATCTAGAACAAAAAAATAATGTATTAAAATAATTTCTTAGTCAAACATGTACCATATTTGATATTTATTGATTAGAACTTACTAGCAAACGAAACGTTTTCTGAAACAAGTTGTAAGTTTCCAATACATTTGCAAAACTGTTATAAAATTCCATCCAATGACTTCTACTATTTGAGACTCGAACTGAAGACCTTACCAAATCTTTAGTCATTACTTTCAACATCTTCTTTAGAAGGTTTACAAAGAAAATGGCATACACAATATTGATATCAAGTAAGATGCTAGGGATAAACCCAAAAACATTCATAAAGCCAAAATTATTAAAATCAATGATAATCATATTTCTATAATTTTGGAAAATGAAGACAACGTTTATAAAAAGCACCCAAAACCAATTGAAGATGATGAAGCAATTCAGATGTTTTCTTTCAAGCTTGAAAGTTCTTAGCAAATTTTGGATATTAACTAACAAGACGACATTATCATTGCAATGAATGAAATTCGAGAAAAAATGAAGAAGGTAACCAACTGAAAGTGTGAGACTTTGATACCCCAAACGTATTAAAAGTGTCATAAGATAATTATTGCAATGAATATAGAAACTGTATCCAAAATGGTATGAAAGGCATACTCGGTAGAAAAGGGCACAAATGAAACCAAAAACATTGTACTTGAGGCTGTTGGAGGTGATAAAATTGTCACGAATCGTATACTTGGCACAGACGAAACAGTGGTGCATGAAGTTTAAAGGCCTTATCATCGTCTGTAAGTCTTTTTCTATGACATTATTCAGTAAAACTTCCTCGTATTGTAAAATCTTGTGATAGATTTTCACTGGTTTCCTTTTAGTACTTGTCAAATGCCGAAACATTTTTATTGGATGACAAAAATGACGTCTAGTAAGGCGTGTAGTAAAATTGATGGAAAATTTGAACATAGAAATGATATTAAGTTAATGATATTTTAGTTAAGAATGTTTCAGAACCTTGAAATGTATTTACTGGTCTAAGTGTACATAACATTTATGTACCTGTCTTTCTATATAATTACATTGATCGAAATTAAAGAAACATAAATATAGACGCACATGTTGTTGAAATATAGACGTAAATGTCTTGTACAGGGTGTAACAGAATTTTTCTAATTTAACGATCCAAGGGTAATATAAAGTGTTGCTGCTATAGAATCACTAAACAAAGTTTCTGATCAAAATAAAATATCTACTCCTCTATTCAAAATTAATCGGTACCTCGGTTTCATAATATGAAAGGTTATCAAACATGTCAATATATACTTTGCTGATACATAATTAGATAAAGCTCGAAATGAAAGTGGTAAAATGTGTTTGTTTCAATTCCAAGAATTTTAGAAGTTTTTGGTATTGATGTTATTTTAAAAATGTTTTAAGCAGAGCAGCTCAGTGCAGCCATTTTTAAAATCTGCATTCTGTATATGAATAATCTGCTACCTGTCTGTTTCCGACTGTTATTTTACATCTCATCGACAAAAGCCAGTTTCAGATTACAATATTACTCGTACCTATATGATATTCATGTTGCGGATCCTCTATTGACTAAAAACAAAACGAAGCTACGTTTGATTTTTGTAAAATTAGATATGAATAAATTTGAAGATCAGAACCACGAACGTATAGCGCAGTTATTACTACTACTATTGCTATAAATGATACTGTTTAGTTAATAAAGAATTTATTAACACTTTGTAAACCGTGTTTGCACTTTGAAAGTAACTTAGACCTCTGAGTTTGTTTTGGCGACCTCAGAGTAGTCGGTAGGAAATGTCGGCTTTATTAAAGGTGCACTATACGAAAATAAACATTATTTTAATTACGAAGATTCTATTGTTTTATTGTTGCATATACATACCTCTATCGATATGTGTGACGAAGAGGGCTTTCGCTCAAGATCGCCCACACCACTCTCCGACAATATTATAATATTGTAAATAATTTGAAACTTGAAGACTAGTTTAAAGGAAAAAAAAAACAATATAACGTTACCTAAGCTAAGGCAAACTGTATTAACTGCTCTGTTGTTAACAAGAAAAAAATGATCCTATAATTGAAAAACGAAAAGACATAACATGAAGTCATTCTTTCAAAATATTTAGCAAAACTCAATGTTGTAGAAAAGCGAATTGAAGCAATACAATCGTGTAATGAGCAAACATCGCCACCAGTCGCATTGGATGACAGATGTCCATGTGGAACAAACCACACACAGTCATTTTACTGAACGATGCGCGATGGACTCGTAAGATGTTCTTGCATAGCGTCCTTTGACAGTCTGAAAATAAAAGGAAAATATTTTAACAGCCTCATCATGATCTGTGGCGTTCCACTTATAATAGTATAAGTGGAACGCCACAGATCATGATTTATCGTTAAGCATCTATAATTATGCTTAACGATAAATTCAACAGATGGCGCGACGAGTCCTTCATAACATAAGGGCAATAATGTAGATAAATATATAAGGGTAATTGGGTAGTGTGAATGAGGCCCAATCATCGACATATACTAATGGACATGCCTTAGAGATGAGAATTGTGGCACTCCGAAAGAAAGAGAGGAAACGAAGTTTCGGTCTATCTTTATCTCTCTCAAAATAGTACCGTAGTTAAGACGTTATGAGCGAGAAAGAGAAAGTGCTAGACCGAAGGCATAGGCCATCTCTCTCACTCTTTTCAAACCAAAAAATTACTGTAGAGTATCTACGCGTATGGCATGTCCATTAGTATAATGTCCTGAACCTTAAATATAATAGAAATAATTTATAAATTGTGATACATATCACCTGTGCTATCTTTGGCCATTATAAATGTACAAGAATACTGTGCAAATCTAACGGCTTCATAGAAGTCATCGAGTTTTAGACTCAGTATTATATGCATTACTATGTTTTTTAAAATCCAGATGGATAGAAATATGGACGCATAAGGATTCGGGTTCTGGAATATAAACAAAAACATTTTTAATAAGTGAAGATCGCTCACACAATCTTAGGCTGAGTTGCACCACAGAAAGTAGTTATAGTATTAGTTAGTGTCACATATAGCAGTAACTGTGACGCTGACTTTAACGGTTACAGCAAAATGTGTTGCACCACCGAATTCAGTAGCTTTTTAAAGTAAAAATTTTTGCAAATCAAATGAGGTGTGATTTTCCCCAAATTTAATGTGGGTAATATTTTTAATCATGGAAATAATTTTGTTAATGAGGTTTTCTGATAATTTGATAAATAAAGATTATTAAAAAAATGTTTTTGACGTTGTCATCAGTGTACCTCGGATTGTAACAGAGGAGGTGCCACGATTTTTTCGGACCTAACATAACATAACATTTTTATCCCCGAAGGGGTAGGCAGAGGTGCACATTATGCCACTGTACAATGTAACACCCACTTTTCACTATTTATATTATGAATCCCATGTAAAAGGGGGTGAGCCTATTGCCATATACCGGGCACAATTCCAGACTCCGTGCTACTACTGAGATTTTTTAAAAACACCAGTAATACTTTGCCCGACCCGGGAATCGAACCCGAGACCCCTTGCCCGGCAGTCGCGCTTGCGACCACTCGGCCGCAACGAGTTTTCGGACCTATGCCAATAAATTATGTATTGTAATTATGTATGTATTACTGATATATCACTATAATGAATATTCGCAATCGCATTTAATAATATTCGCACATTTTTGAACTTGACAATATGATGTTTGTAACATTACTAATACCTATGTAGTTTTAGAATAAAGTCCGACAGTTAGTAAAATGAGTCTCAGTCACCGTGCACCCGGTTCAGTCAGTGTTTATGCACATAAAGTCAAATTACTTTTAGCGACTTTCACGTGCGACGGTGGTTGAGCAGCTGACGCTCTGCTCATAATTATCATTAAAAAATGGTAGAACAATAGTTCTAGTGAAAACTTTATAAGTTATTACTTATACTATATTTTTTTCTATTTATACAACCAAGATCATTTCTTTCGACTTCAGAACTGGTTTCTACGAATATAGAAAGAAGAGGAAAGAAAAAACATTTATTTAGCACCAGGCACGCGATGCAGCATAAATAAAAAATAAAAAAGACAATCAAGGTGTGACAGGGGAAGTAATAAAAATATAAGAGTTGAAAAATTGAAACAGAAGAATTAGAAAAGAGACGCTGCCAACATGCCTATGCTAAAAGGGTCACCCACTCAGTGTAAGCCAGGCATACAGGCTACCCAGCACTGATTTTCAGTGGGCACCCATGCAGTGACGCACGGATTCTACGAATATCTCTTGTAATAGATACATGCTGTTTAGAGTTTCAGAGGTTATCTTCAACGCGTTTAACACTAACCAGAGAAAAGGGAGCGGTTACAGTAATGTCGTCATTTAACTGATTGTCAAGTGGTGCAACATATTTTTGACTACCGGTACTTTAACAGAAATTTTGACGTTTGTTATTGTTATTGTGAAAGTATGTTGGTGCCTTACAGTTTATTATCTTTATGCAACTTCTATAGTTTAGGTAGCGTACGCCCAGATAAGTCTCAGAGTTCCGACTATACTAACATTTTGTGTTTTTGTGGTTGGTTTTCATATAAATAAATGATGGACACTTTATATACTTATTTTTTAGTAGTTTTTGCGTGAAAGAGTAACAAACACTCACACGCACACACAAATCACAAACTTTCACATTTATGATATTAGCACGCCTTTTATCCCCGAAGGGGTAGGCAGAGGTGCACATTATGCCACTGTACAATGTAACACCCACTTTTCACTATTTATGTTATGAATTCCATGTAATAGGGGGTGAGCCTATTGTCACATACTGGGCACATTTCCAGACTCCGTGCTACTACTGAGATTTTAAAGAACCCAGTAATACTTTGTCCGACCCGGGAATCGAACCCGAGACCCCTTGTCCGGCAGTCACACTTGCGACCACTCGGCCAACGAGGCAGTCAACATGTTATGTCTAAAGCCAAGGAAAATAATCGTTAAGGTAAGTAGAGTGAGTAATTTTAAGTAAAAAGTATTAAATAATTTTAAAAATTTTGAATTGTCTTACCTCCACTTCTTTGCTATAGAGTTTAAAAGAGTCAATCACAATTTGAATGTCAATCAAACCTAAACAAAATGTTTCGATAGTTTTATAAAAAACCTGGAACAGACAATAAATGAAATGTTAGCAAAAACTTTTTACTTCACAATTTATGTGATCTATTGTGTCATTCGCTGATCGTTGGATTGTTCATTATACAAAATGTAGTTTGGAAACCGTGTCATTTCTCGAGGGCATGTCACAGAAGTCATAAAGGTTCAACGTAAGAGAAAGTTTCGGGCCAATAGTTAAAAATACGGCTATATATATATAAATCGTTTAACCCATTTGGGCCCGCCGTCCCCATATGGGGACAGGTTTTCTTTTACCCGCTGGTTATTAATTATTTTAGCTATCTTCACATTTCATGGGTATTTATAATGAGGAGTAGTGTACTTTTCTAAAATTATTAGAACTTTTGACAAATTGCTACAAAAAAGGGGTCATATTGTCAATTTTATCAAGAGGAAGTGAAATGGTAATTATTATTGAAAGCAGAGGCGTTTTGTAGTACGTTATTATGAAGATTTATAAAACTTTTTTGTGATTATTGCTTGCTTATAGTGTCAATTAAAACAATATTAAAGAATATCCTTATACTTTAAATTCCGCTTAGGGGAAAGTTAGAAAAAATGATGGTATCCCCGTATGGGGACAATGGGCACATCTGTAGTATATTTTTAAAACATTTAGGGGGCATTTCCTCCAGCTGTATTCTGGTGTCGTCACGGCGAAGTCCACGCAGAGGATAGAGTAGCATTATGCCCTGTATACGTTGACCACTGCCGTATTTTCAGGGAAGTGATCGACGACGATAATCTTCCAAGTCCAGCTTAGGTTCTGGTTGTGGTGCGGAGCGAGGGGAACTGGAAAACATCTCTTTCTGCGAAGCAGTCATAGTAGCAAGAACAGATCGCCGCCCAGAACCAGACCTGTACCTGTAAGGCGCGTGGCGTTACGCGCGTGCTTCAAAGTGCAGATCAGACCGCCTTAGATCGAGATGGCTCAGTGGGACAGATGCCCGACTACTATGAATAACCTAGTGGGTCACCGGGGCTTCGGCTTGAAGCAGAATTAGGAACGTGTTGGTTTTTAGCCAGTAAGAGTCCCCCAGGCGGAAAACGCAATGCATGATTTTTACCCTCAAAAAAAATATAGGCGCGTCACATCAAATTGATTTAGACATTTTCCGCAGAGATTTAGTTAATATCTGTTACGAGACGCAGTTCGTCATAAAAAAACTGTGATATCAATGCAAATAATGCGTTAGAACCTTATGTGTCGAAAACAGTTACTACTTCGAAAAGTACTACACATGGGATTTTTTTTAATACTTCTAAAAATATTTTTTGAATTTTTTTTGCTGATATTAGTTTGTGGGCGTCATATCATTGAGTTAATAAAGTTTTTTTTATTAAATTATGTGTAGTTTGCATTTGGTCCCAAATAGGTGTTCGACAGTGTTTCAGAATAAGCGACAGCAATGTTTCTTATTGGAGTTTTATGGAATTAGGAATAATATTAATTACGTGTTTGAGTTTGTGTGTGTTAAGCCGCGTTATAAAGCTAGTTACTTCAAGTCGGCGGCGTGTACTTCACACTTACGGATTTCTGTAATTTTAGAAAAATGAAATATACTTACCTACATTTTTTTATTCATTCGGATTCAGAATCGACAGCCGAGTTAGCTCCTTAAAAATGACGCGGCTTTAAAACAACACCTTGTATATTACCTTCTGCCCGCGACTCTTGGATAAAAATGTCCATCTCTGGGTTCTAAACTACCATCCTACCAATTTTCAGCCAAATCGATTTCGCGGTTATCGAATTATAAATAAAACTAATACGACTTTCTTTCGATATGCGCAATCCAACATACATTTTCTTCGCGCGCGTCTTCTTTTTGCGCGTTGACCCGTTTCACCGGGGCAAAATTCCCCTGCCGCGCTAGATTATTGCATGGATTATTGCATTGCTCTTTGAGGAGTGGCTTGAGAGACGCTACGGCGTCTTCACCTACTGCCTGACGCAGGTGCTTACCTGGACTGGGATGCCGTCTCTTCCTTCTGCGAAGGAGTCAGGCTAGCTAAAGAGGAGGCGGGGCGCGTGAGGGAACAAACCTCCGCACGCCCCAGCCGTTGCGGAAGCCACTGCGGACGTCGGAGATCGCGTGACGATCTACGGCCACCGTAAGTGCGGGTCTGCGGATGGTGAGCAAGGGTAGCTTACCGCCTAATCAGAACCAAACCCGTGCGTACGGCGCGCTGCGTTCTGCGCGCGCCTCAAAGACCCATCAGACCACCACAGATGGGGACCAGTAGGACTGATGCCCGATACGGAGCCGCGGAAGGCGTAACGGGTTGCCGGGGCTCCAGCTCGAAGAGCAAGAGTAGGAACGGGGTGGTTTTTAGTCAGTAAGAGTCTAACACTCCCTCTTGCCTAACCCAAGGCGGGAGAAGTCATTGGATGATTTTCCCAAAAGAAAGAAAAAATAATTATACTTACCGATGGTTGAAAAATATTTGTCATTATTCTGTAACACTTCAACGCATGTTCGTAAGCATAGAACAGACTGCAGTTATGCACCAAACTACATTGATTTGTATGTAACAATAACAACTGTATGTTCCAAAGCACAATTTTATCCGTCAGTAATTTTATTAATCTTAACATGTAAATGATATTTGAATCCATTGTAACTCCGATTATTAGATAAATAAGAACGTTCACTGGAGGTCTGAGGTAGAAGACGTAAAAGTAGAAGCACATAGAAAAATAAAACCCGAAGATAAAGAAGACACTCAACCAAGTTCTGAAGATAAACCTTTTGTCATTGGTCGTATCACTGACACACCTATGCACTTCCTGAAAGTGCAATATGAACAGTACAACCTTATTAGTTTGATTAATGTTAGTGTAACAGTTAATAATGATCCCTATACAACGCAAGCTAAAGTCGAAAATAGAAGCGAACCAGAGGAAATCTCCTTTAATAAACCGAGGAAAATTGTCGTCAGCAAATATTTCCACTATTCGATGGATGTGAATCGTTAGATAGACCATTGCACCTCCCATTACTATGAACTTGTTCCATTTATTATTTGGATTGATTACACCATTTTTTATTGTACATTTAGGATTTAAAATTAATATTTGCATTACATTCAAAGGCTTAAAAATTTGCTGAACTTCTTTGTCCAGTAAGGCCATTGTACCAACTTGAAATATAGAAATTAGAATGTACCAATGATATCGTCTTAGACAGACACAATTCGTATGGACAGTTAAGTAATTGATTTTAATATATAATAAATACTAAGCAACATCTGACAGTCGTTAATGGAATGGAAAGGTAATTCATTACCTGGATCCATATACGGCGTAGCATTATAAATAATTTGATGTTGTAACAGGAAAAGAACTGGAAGATTAGCAGAGATAAATCTTTAGAATAGTCGTTAAAAATGAAAATTCCGTTACGAAGTTTAAATTATGGCTTAATAAAGATTCATTTCGATAGCTAAGCATTTCGTTTAAAATATGGAAAGCAGAATCCAACTGCTTTACATTTTCATTTTAAAAATCGATCGTTTGTAGTAAAGTTTTTATTTTAAACTATTGATGATTGGGGTGATGATGATGATAATATTGACTGTATTGAAAGAAAGCTAGTTGTAATAACACTACTAAATATTGCAAACAGAGAGTACCAAACTCCTGAGATAGACGTCCATCGACCGTGAAGAAATTACAAGCTGTCATCTTGTGGAATGACTGCTTACTATTTCATCTGATAAATACCACAAATGACGCTCTAAGACTTATCTTGCTTCTACATTTATTTCAGCATCTATTGTTTGATACGATTTAATCTTATCCAAAGTTGTAAATCATTAACTATTAAGCTAAGCTCTATTAGCTCGTTATAATCATCTAAAACTTGTTTTTCTCCTGATAAAGCAGCTGTCAGATTCTAAAGCGTAAGTTCAATGAACTGGTCCTTGCAACAACTGAAGTCAAGGCAACTACGAGTGTAAATAGCACTAAGAGTAAGTATGAGATTTACATATAGATACAGGCACACAACACTTCACACACCAATCGTTTTTTTTTTAGTTTAGTCATTTAAATACTATATTCCCTGTATATTTAAGTAGTTATCATATACTATTTACTTGTAACCAACCTAAAACAAAAAACATCAAAATGAAGTACTTATCACAATAAATTAAAAATAAGACTTGATTGAACAACCCCTTCCCTTCCACAAAAATAGATTGCTGCAATTTTACTATGTTAATACAATTGGTACGTAGGTATAAGAATCGAAAAAACAAAAATGAAAATGTTAAAACAATTTCTGAATAAGCCGTAATGAATAAGAATTAAGGACCAAGATATAAGACAATGAAATGATCCTTATAACACATTAAAATATTCCTGCTAGATGGAGTGGCGACATACACTCACTGCCTAAAGTGAGTGGGTGCATATAATAACCGAATGAGTGATGATAACCGAAAAATTACCTGTTACCCGCGACTTCGTCCGCGTAGAATAAGAATTTAAAGACATAACTTTTGTTTGTTTCAATGTTCCAAAACAAATGCTATGTTACTCCTTGGTAAATCAGCTACCTGCCAAAAAAAGGCCCGTCAAAATCAAATCGGTCTAGCCATTCCAGAAATTAGCCAGTACAAACAGAAATTCACACAAAAATTGTAAAATATGATATTTTGATATGTATGTGCATGTAGTATTATTTTAATATTACAAACTAAATTCATTTATCTATAGATTACATTAATCTGTCAAACACCAAGCGGTCACCGGTGACCGCGACCTATTGTTCTTTAATTGTGTCTATAAAACCGGTACTCGACGAGTTAAAATAAAAGCAAACTGGGAGTTACAAAAACATCCTCTAAAAAAACTAGTCAAGCCTCGATGGAGTCGCTCGTTTATCTCTAATAATTTTTAAAAGTTCCCCTCGGTTTCCCTAGGATCCCATCATCAGATCCTAACTTCATGACAATGGGACCAAATGACAAACATACCCTTTCAAACAAAAAAATAATTTTTGAAATCGGTCCAGGCGTCTTTGAGTAATCAGGTAACAAACATAAAAAAATGAAAAAATACAGTCGAATTGAGAACCTCCTCCTTTTTTTTAAGGTCGGTTGAAAAGTAATGAAATCTAGACAAATTCCTACCACGTCTAAGGTTCCTTACTGCGATTTCTTTATTTTATTTAATGTTGTGTGACGTGGACACAAATTGAAACGTGTATCCTTTGAAAATACAAATATTACCAGAAGATCATTCGTGTAATTAGGTTAAAGCTTCTTAGTCATATTACTTTAAATGACAATCCAAATTAATTAATCATTTAGTAGGGCTAAGTAATAACCCTTTCAATATTATTGAAAAAAATATTGATCAGACGTACACATATCTACCACCATGTAAAATAGTATTGATTTAATACAACTAACAAGATGGAACTCAAATCCTCTAAACCTTTTTGTAACGATAAATTCTTGGACAGAAGATTTCAAACCACGCTATTACCTCTCCAGTATCTACCACACATGTGGCTCCTATCACCTTTTACTATTAAGAACAATTGCATCAAATGCCACAGTGTATACTACTTCATCATCTCTTTTATCATACACCTTGGATTAATCACTTTTAACATTTACATGGTCATGTCGGTACGTCCAAAAACAAATATCTCAATTATTCCTCTTCTTAACAAAATACATTACGGTGTGTTCTTCTCAACTGGATTTCTCATGTTCTATTTCATCAAATTCCGTCAAAGATATGTTAGTGTTCAAATTATTATGACCATTCAGAGAGCCTTTAACTTAATTAATTATAGAAACTACAAGATGATTACGGTTTGGAATTGGATCAGTTTTATAATTGATGCTGGTGTTTTTTTTATCAGTATTTGTTTCATGTGGAATAAAGCGATTATGGGATACACTTTATTGTACATTGATGTTCATATGTCGTATGGTATTCAAATGATTTCCATGATAAAGGACGGATTGAAAACATGGATATCTGAGGTTAAATTTTACGGGACTCTTTTCTCTGAAATAGAAGATAAAAATGGAAAATTGCACAAACTGTTTCAAGCGTATACTGATTTGATGGAAGCATTTGATATGTTCAAAAGAATATTTCGGTTTTCGGTAAGAGAAGCTCTTTGCTTTGTTAATTGTTTTTGCACACAATTTTTTTGGTTAGTACTTTAATTAAAATCGTTTCCTATTTGCAGTGCTTGTGCTATATAATTACGCACACATTTTTATACATTTTAGTTTATGTTCAAACAATAATACAGATTGAAAAATTTAATGGAATCCATTTTAAATTGGTAAGTCTTTGTTTCATTAAAATAACTTCATTAATTATTTGGTTCATGATTTCATATCTCAAAATAAACAGTGTCATTTTTACATGCGATTAAAATAATTTATGCCGTATATATAGTTTAAAGCACACCCATTACGTGTAAGATCATGACCATAACATAACATAACATCACGCCTTTTATCCTCGAAGAGACCCAATTTTTACTATTTATGTTATGAGTCCCATGTAATAGGGGGTGAGCCTATTGCTATATACCGGGCACAATTACAGACTCCGTGCTAATACTGAGAATTTTTTAAAAACCCGGTAATACTTTCGGCCAACTTTACCACTCGGCCAACGAGGCAATCATAACGATAAAATGACGTTATTCGTTAACAAGCTTAACAAACTTTGATTTGTTTTAGAATTTACAACTCAAATCAATATGTTTTCAACTTATTACCAAGGTATGGTTTTACAAGAAAATTATATCAATTTTACGAATGAGTGTGACTTGTGAACAATTCTATATGACTGTGGATGAAGCTAATGTTGTTTGCTGTTACTTACAAACATCCAGGGAAAATGGTAACTCCCAGTTTTGTTTTTATTTTAATGTAACCTATATAGATAAATGAAATTGGAATTTGAAGATAATATTATAATATTAAAATAACCGCTTTTTACTACATACATATGAATATATGATACACATACCAAAATAACATTTTTTATAAGTTTGTGTCTGTCTGTTTGTACTGGCTAATCTCTGGAATGGCTGGACCGATTTTAATGGGACTTTTAGTGGCAGTTAGCTGATATACTAAGGAGTAACATAGGGTACTTTTATTTTGGAAAATTGAAACAAATTCGTATTCGATGCGGACGAAATGGCGGGCAACACTTAGTCTAAAATAATATCTTCGGTTATTATATGCATCCACTCACTTTAGGCAGTGAGTGTATGTCGCCACTCCATCTAGCGGGAATCTTTTTAATGTGTTATAAAGATCATTTCCTTGTCTTATATCTTGTTCCGTTTGCAATACTTGTTTATTCTTATAGCTTATTCAAAAATTGCAACGGAAAAACAGTGATCGCACGTTTTAAATAAAATTCTACCGCCTAGGTAATAAGCAACAAAATTACAAGTAGGTACAATAATTTATAATGTTGTCCTTTTGCAGAGGACATCAAAAGGTTTTGTAAGAACGTGCGGCGGTTGAACCGTGCAGCGTTCCACAAGATGACAGCTTGTAATTTCTTCACGGTCGATGGACGTCTACCTCAGGAGTTTGGTGCTCTCTGTTTGCAATATCTAGTAGTGTTATTACAACTAGCTTTCTTTCAATAAAGTCAATATTATCATCATCATTACCATCATCCCAATCATCAATCATTTAAAATATTTACTACCAACAACCGATTTAAACAAAAATGTAAAGCAGTTGAATTCTGCTTTATATTTTTGAAACGAAATGCCCCTCTCCTCTCTCTCTTTCTACGGCGCGGCGAAAATGTATGCCTGCGCTGGCTGTTTCGTTTGCGCAAATGTTCGTGTATTTAATTATTTTTTTAAATAATGAATTTGGTTTAACTATGTCAAATGATCGCCATCTTAGCACAACGAAACACAAAACTGCTATTGATGTGGTCTTTATTAGACATTTAAATAGGTTCGAATCAAAACTGTTTGTTTCTTACTTCAACTATCATAAGTCGATCGTATCAGTTTTAGAGATTGGCGATGATGGTTCTGGTAATAATGGTAGTGGAAAAGTCGTCGAAATTATGGATGGAAGTTGATATTTCTGAGGGATAAACTTTTTAATGTATGATAAATTGTTATGTTTGTGTACGATTGCGCAATAAATAAATATTGTATTCTACCATATAAAAGATAGTAGATACATTTATTCTGATAATTAAAGCAATTCGTGTAAAATTATTCCATAACCATACCGAAATAATTATCCGACCTTTATACCTTAATACTTAAGTTTTAAGTTACCAAAACTAATTATAATATTGCGCCGTATATAGTAATTTGTTACTTAATCATTTCATTAACGATGGTTGGTATTCATTACAAAAATCAACTTTACCGTTCATCGAAATAGTGTCTAACGCTTCATATGATAGCTACTATATTTCAACTTGGTACAATGGGCTCAGTGGACTTTGTAATGGAAAACCAGATTGAATCAAATATTAAAACTATTTTCAATAACCCACTAGACAAAGAAGTTCGGAAGAAGAAAGAAGAAAGAGTGAAATTTTTACCAGAGTCTGTATTTCCTGAAGGGTATATATATAGCCTGGGTGTCCTCAAGGCCCGAGTGAATAGGTCGCATCATCGCTTACCACCAGGCGAGATAGTGGTCAAACGTTGGCCCATCAAATATATATACCTATAAAAAAAGATTTACATCCATCGAATAGTGGATATATTTGCTGACGACAATTTTCCTCAGTTTAGTATAATATATTTACTTATTTCGGGTACTTTGTCGGAATAAGGGGAGTGTCGTGATCAAATACTATTACAATTTCATATACCTACTTAACTTTGGTAAAGGCCTGAGTCTCTCTACGGCAAACAGATCTCCAAAAAATAAGTAATAGGTATTTTATAGATACTAGACCTAAGTAATGCAAATCCTAGGCAATATTAAATTATGTAACAGTTATTAGTTGTATCTGAATAAAGGGCTATTTTATTTTTATTTTTTTATTTTATTTAACTGTGGTAAATAGTACTATTTCATAGTAATATAATAATTATAGTAATGTTACCCGCACTTTCACCAAAGATGTTGTGAGTTCCATGCTAGAGACTCCTTAGGACCATGATGGACTCGCATTGAGCAAGCGTGGTGATTAATGCTAAATGGTTATTAATTGATTTTTATGATGGTCCTAAGGGGTCAAACAGTTACGAGAATAAGCCGAAAAACAATTACATCAACAGCCTATAAAAAGCTGCTGAGCAAAGGCCTCTTCTCACACGGAGAAGGTTTGAGCATTAATCACCACGCTTGCTCAATGCGGGTTGGCGACTTCAAACTTATTTAGAAATTTTAACTCAAGGTTTCCTTACGATGTTTTTCTTCACCGTTAGTAAGTACATAATAGTAAAACTCGGAAAAAGTCACATTGGTACTTGCCGTTGGAAGGTTTCGAACTCGCACCCTCTTGCATGAGTTTCGGGCATCTTAAACCTCTGGGCCGATACGATACAATAATCATGTTAATCTACTTATTTTCAAGCAATACGAGATGGTAATATTACGATGAACTATGTTACCATATCTAACTATGTTTTTAAGTGTGGGAAAGCCATGCTTCGGCACGAATGGGCCGGCTCGACCGGAGTGATAATTAGTCCGTCAGTTAGATAATGAAAAAATATTAGACACGTGTTTTATTATTTTTTCGTATAAAGTTGCAATACTTAGATAAAATGGCGCTAAGTTCAGGAGTGGGATGTTGTTATGTCATAACGTGCTCGTAAACTGGTCACTATAATTACAGAGTCCAAAGAGTGCAGTACTTGCCTCCTCTTGGAGTTATGGTATCATTATAAATACAGTATTTTGAGCAGAACATTAATGTTAGGAGAGTGTTGAAAGGAAAAACTAATCTTTGGATATCTTTGTCTATCCTATTTTGATGGAAACCTTTCTATTAGTTATTGGTTTAACTCTGGTTTGAGTCGACATTGTTGGATTCTTACAATAAGATGATCGACTAAAGTTTATTTTGACACTAGGACAATTATTATTATATAAACCTAATTTGATCGAAGATGTTAAAGATTAATATTTCAGTTTAATACAAATGTGTTGTAAACGTACCATGACGTCAGGGAGGTATTTCATAGGATATTTAAATGAAGAGTCATTAGTTAGGTAATGGTGTATTAATTTACTTTCAAATATTTTCTCTTAAAAAAGCAAACTGCAGTAGTACGACGAAGTAATATGTGAGCAGTCCCAGTAGACTCAGTGGCAATCCGCCGTCAATATAGAACAGTCCACACGCGGTCATCTTACTGAACGTTTTATGTTCTCGAAGAACATTCTTACAAAAAATTTTCTCAGCTTCTGTTAAACATACAAAAAAATTTATAAATCGTAGAAAAGTCAAAATTGTACATTGAATATTTTTTTAAATACTAGGGGCGTGATCTAAAATAGATAACGAATCCAAGAATATGGGGTTTAGAATTTAGAGGCGTTACAAGTGCGTTGCCGTGCGGGCCTTTTAGGGATTAGGAGTTTGAGGATCGTTAGAGATTCAGGAATTGGGGAGATTGGGGAAGGGGAGGGTAATTGGGCCTCCGGTAACCTCACTCACACGACGAAACACAACGCAAGCGTTGCTTCACGTCGGTTTTTTGTGAGGCCGTCAGCCGTGGTATCACTCCGGTCGAGCCGGCCCATTCGTGCCGAAGCATAGCTCTCTCACACTTGTATGTTTGTCCGGAATAATTTCAAAAAGTACTGCATGGTTTGCATTAAATTTTGAATGAATGTTACTAACAAGTCGGGTCAACATGTAGGCTACATATTATTACGCTATCATCTACGGAAGAGTTGTGCATCTTTATTTCTTCTACGCATTCAGTGACAATGTGTAATCTAATGAAGCATATTTAAATGTGTTTTTTAAATAAGTCATGCTATTATCCAGCTTTACTCTAAAAAACTACCATTTTAAAAACGATTACAAAAAAAATATATGAATTCAAGTTAATTAGATACATTTTATTCATGGGCTAGCTCACGGCTGTGCTCACGCTCTTAGAGGCAGGTTTATAAAAAAAAAGATATACTACTCTGTCAAGCAAGTACCGGGAAAAGATCAATAATACACAAAATTTCTGTTATTCATACAAATATATTTTATCACCTTCAAAGTATGCTCCTTTAAAAACGATACACTTGTGCCAACGAATAATCCATTCATCAAAACATTTTTTAAACGCTGCTTCCGGATTTGTGTTCAGTTCTCGGAATTCTCCTTTATGCCTTCTATCGATTGAAAACGGGTGCCACAAAGTGGTAATTTGAGTTTAGGGAAGAGAAAAAAGTCAGCAGGAGCGAGCCATATCTGGTGAATATGGTGGTTGCTGGATGGTATTTCTTGAGTGTTTGGTCAAAATTCGTTCACAAATATCGAACAAAGAGTAAGACAAACTCTTTGTTCGATATTTTTGTCCATTATGAAATTCGCAATACACACTATATAATATTATATTACTAAAACCAGCACTGTATCTATATATAGAGGTATAAAAGAAAGTCGTGTTAGTTACACCACTTATAACTCAAGAACGGCAGAATAGATTTGGCTGAAAATTGGTAGGGAGGTAGCTTAGAGCCGCTTTAGCTTAGAGGAGACCGACATAGGATACTTTTTAACCAAAAATTTTTTTTTTACTTTTTTCCGAAAATCACGAACGGGGACGGGAAAAAATGGGATGGTACGCGTACAAAGTCGCGGGCAGAAGCTAGTTTAATATAAATAACAGATGCAATTCAAACTCCACGCCAAAATGGAAAACAGTTGTGCCAATCTAACAACTACAAAAAAAAACAAAATTTTGAATTTGGAACCATAAACAAATTATCAACATACTTACTCGAACAGTTTTCATTTTTCAGTCGAAGTACACATGCCATTTTTGCATCATCTACTATTATATGAAACTTCTCACTGTATCGGCAATGTATCGCAACAATCACTACCATCTTTGCCATTGCTAATACAGCTACTATAAGGGTTAACATATCTAAATAAGGATTCTGTAAAAAAAATAGTTACGATTACTGTTATTCATTCATGTAAAACGGCTGAAGCTAGAAAGGTGGTGGAATTTGGAATAAGGGTACATTATGGTCTGAAATAACAAACTGTTTAGTTTGACCTGTATGTATATATGTATACTAGCTACTTCCGCGCGGTTTCACATGCTCTACTTAGCTCCTATTGGTCGCAGCGTGATGTTTTATAGCCTATAGCCATCCTCGATAAATGCGCTATCCAACACAAAAATAATTATTCAAATCAGACTTGTAGTTACGGAGATTAGCGCGTTCAAACAAACAAACAAAAAACCAAACTTCCGCTTTATACAATAGTATAGGATATATGTATGTATGTATGTATGTATGTATGTATGTATGTATGTATGTATGTATGTATGTATGTATGTATGAATGTATGTATGAATGTATGTATGTACGTGTGTATGTGTGAATGTATGTTTCTGCACAATTAACTCGCGATTGGTTTAACCGATTTTGATTCGGTTTTCAGAAAAGTGTTTTTTTAAATTTAGGAGAAGGTTTTAGTATATTAGTTAACAGACTTCAAAAAAATAGAGGGGGTTGAAGTTGCTTTTTTATAAAATTATTATTAGGCTAGTAGTTACATGAATGTTACCTCAGCCGAGTTCGTATACAAATGTTTCCACTTCTCTAAAATACACAGAGATAACTGCAATCTGCATACATTGCGAAAGAATGCTGTACTTGTACGAAACAACACCTGCAAAAAATAACATTTTGTAAAAAATACGTTTGAATTAATTTTCCAATTCAATAACAAAGGACGAAAGAAAACAAAAAGCATTTATTTGGCAAGTAGGCACATAAAAACAAAGATAAAATTACATGATAGTTATATTATGAAGCACAGGCTTAAGACCTATTTCAGCAACAGATGCTAAAATTGTTTTCATGATACAAATATTATGTAAGTTATATGATAGACATTATGTAAAACAAAATTGTGTAAACTCTTTCTTGATTCAATAAAATTTATTATTTATTTATTATTATATGAGTAACGGTTATGCTCGGAGTCTCTCTGAAGGATAAAATCTATAACGAGGTAATCTGACAGAGAACTAAAGTTACCATCGGTAACTTAGCAAAGGATTAGCGAGCTGAAATGGTAGTGGGCCGGTCACATTTGTCGAAGAACCGATGACCGTTGGGGCAGACGTGTTTTGGAGTGGAGACCGCGTCTAGGCAAACGTAGTGTAGGTTGCCCTCCAGCTAGGTGGAGTGACGATATACGTAAAGTGGCTGATAGTGGTTGGATGCGTAGAGCTGAAGATCGAGCTCAGTGGCGTGCCATTGGAGAGGCTTATGTCCAGCAGTGGACGAAATCAGGCTGTTGATGATGATACTTATATATACAAAATGTTAATAATAAACTAAAGAGCGTAAAGAAAATATGTACAATACAATAATAACAGAAAATAAATATAAAAAAAAACAAGATATAATAATAATATGGCCTCCACCTCAGCATATAGTTGTAAATTTTTTATGTAATAATGTTACTTATAACTTACCAAACACTCAGATACATCCTTTAACACATTGTAACCATTCATAATATTTTTATATGTATCTAGCATTCTCGTGTAATGAGAATCTTCATCACCCACAATGTTCATCGACCGTACTTCGACAATCCATTCTTCAAGGTACTTCGTTAGCAACAGTAGGAGACGAACAGTATACACGAAATCAATATCAATAATACAGAAAAATATTTCGCCGATACTATTTACTGTATCCAAGTAATTTGTTGTTGCACCTCTTGCAATATGAAAAACAAAGTCCACAAAGATAATAATCACAAGTATGATCCAGTTCCATACGTTAAGACTATTAATTCTTTTAAAGGAGACATCGTTATGTATGGTCTGAATAATTGTCATAAGTAAAACATTATTTTGTCTGTGGACAAAATTTACTATAGAGGTGGTGACAAAACTAGCGGCATTAAGAGCAGGTAAACATATTGAAAGAAATAGTAAAATGCGATCATTGGAATTTCGGACGCTAAGACTTTGGACCATGAGTGTATAGATGTGATAACTAGTTATTGCAACAGCAAAGAAAATTCCCGTGACTGTGATAATGCAGTATCTGTTGCCCCTTGGAGTTATGTGATCATTTCGTATACTGTATTTTGAGCAGAACACCAAAGTAAATACAGCATTGAAAGGGTAAACGAATCTTTGGATATCTTTATCTATATGACTTTGATATACAACCTTCATGTCATTTGTTATTGGTACACTAATGCTTCTGGTAAACATTGTAACATTCTTCCACAAACGGTAAAAGAACAACTACGTGTGATATGGATAAGTTCGTTATTTCATTGCATTAGAAAAAGTAGGTATAATCTGGTTTGATGCAAGATATAGATGATTAATCATTCAGTTTATTACTATGTGTATTAGGGAAGTAAAACGTTCAAATATAAAATATTATTTTAATAGTGTTTTTTAATTAATTACAAATTGTCTGGTTCCTGAACAATGAAAACCATATACTTGCTCTTTTGTAGACCAAAACTGATGACAAGTTCAATTGATGAGCAATATAAAAATTGGGGAAAGTAAAACAATGATTGTGTTAGACCATTTTATTTACATAAGTGATAACAAAGTTGATGGATTTATTATTAAATTGCGTCGCGTATTATTAAAACCATAGAATATTCAATTAAACAAATTACGTATAAAAGATTTATCCAAATTCATTGACAGCTTAACTAAAAGATCATGCTGCAATCGATGTTTAAGTTTGCAGAAAAGCAAACTATAGAAGCTCAAAAATATAGTTAACCATAAACTATATCCATTAGACGTATTGGGTGACAGATGCCCATGTAGAAGAGACCACAAACACTTATTTTGCTGAACGATGTGCGATGGACCCCAAGATATTTTTACATGCGCAACGCGCAGCGCTTCGCTGCCCACGCGTCCCGCCTCCTCCTTAGCTAGCATGACTGCTTTGCAAAAGGAGGAGACGGCATCCCAGTCCCTCTCGCTCCGCATCATGACCCGCACTAGGGCTGGACGCGAGAGGTCGCCATCCCCGATCACGTCCCTGAGAGCACGGCGGTGCTCAGCCCACGCAGGGCATTCCGCTAATGCGTGTCCTTAGGGTAAGTTTAAAAGAGACTAGCCTCCAATAGCTAGGTACAAGTATATCAGGTATATTTTTAATATACAAACATAAGATGAATAAATAAATTGTTTGGTCCATTTAAAATACTGATGCATCATTTGTATACGCCATTTGAACAAGGCCAATATTGTTAACAACGTCTTTGACAATGTTATTTAAACTACTTTATAATATATTATTCATTAAGTTTCCATCCATCTACTTTATAGAACACACAATATTTAAGGTGATGTTTACATTTTTTTAACAAAAAATAAATTTATGATGATCTCTGGTATGGTCATACAAGTTCACATACACATGACACCCAGACCTGTACAATCTGTGGATCACACAAAGAGTTGTTCCGTGCGGGAATCGAATTGAAATGATAGTTTAGTAAACAAATAATTAGTCAATGATCGAAACAGACTTATAATTCGTTTAATAATTACAAAATTAACATAATTTTTAAACAAATGGTTTAGGTTTTTACGCGCTTCCATTCAATAATTCAAACAGAGAACTTAAAGGAAGAAAAGAAAATAAAAAAGCCCTCTATTAGGCGTCAAAAAACTCGCCCGCATCGCCGCAGTCACTGGGAAATATAATTATATATTTCATAGACACCGATATCGGAGAGCTGTCACTTAAATAAAAAATATAGGGCCCCATTACAATTGTGTCATTTATCAATACGAGTGGTAGACTTTTTAACTACCAACCATTCAGACATCATTATTTACAGTAGTTACTAGTACTGTACTGTTTCTAGCTTACAGAATGGAACGTAGACCACAGTTCAACTTATTTTACTGCAGATACATAGACCAAGACGTGCAATCACTGTTTCTACCTCTGAACTTAATGCAAATACTAACCTTCAATCCAAAATACCAAATCAAGAATAATTTTGTTTATCCCAACCATCTCGGCAGTAACATCTTTTCATTGTGCGGACTCATAGTTTACATATCGCTAAATGTATACCGAATTTTTGATGTCGTCTCTGATGAGAATCTTAGACGATATCAGACAATTAGTTTTTTGTATTTTGCTACAATCTTCGACTGTATTTTCTATTCGTCTGGTTACGTTATGAACTTCGTTCATCATTTGATTTATTCCAAAGACAATGTCACCTTTATTTTGACCTTTCAAGACATTCATAGGTTTATTAACATCAAGAGTGATACTAATTCTCTCATTAAGTATAATTGGATCTACGTTATTACACTCTTCATTTATTACATCTCAATTACTTTCTATATTTTTATAGCCTATATGCACCCTCCTTGGTACGTTCTCTGTGTCATATTCATTTTGGTTGCCAGTGACAGCAATATTGTGTACGCCATCGCTCTGATCAAGTTGCTAACGAATAAAGTTCAAATTTGGAATACTAGAGTCTATTTCTCTTTGACAAATGGCAACCATGTAGTGGAATGCAGTCATATGACGCATGCTTATTCACAGATACTGCAGTGCTACAATATTTTTAAGAAAATGTTTCGTTGGCCTGTAAGTACAGATTTGTTTTACAAGCATAATTAGTATTCATTACAATCTTATTGACATTTGTGATGGTAATGCTTGTTTTTTATTTACATTTTTGTGTACTTTTGCATCAGTTTAATAGCTATTATTACTATTTCTTCGTCTAAATGTATCACATTTATGTGTTTTCTTTACTGTTTTTTGTTTATTTCTTTCTTTTGCTACTTACCTTTTTAAAAAATGTCGCTCTGCCTTAACCACTTTGATCTTCATTTACAGGTGTTTTACCGTACATCTGAAACCTTTTTCCTCAGTCTGAATAAAATTCAAGTTTTAATTGTTTTTTTACATTATTATTCAATAAATCCCGATTGTGTGAGTATTAATGTTCCTTATTTGCTTGAGATTATTGAAAATGTTTTACTGGTGGCCCGGAGGTTTAAGACGCCCGTTTCGAAACCTATGTGATTTGTGAAGTACCAATATGATTTTTATGACGAGTTAGATGTACTTTCTAATATTATTTAGACACCACTGACAAACGAAAAGGAAAAGATCGTGAAAAAACCTGGGCTTATTCCACTAATACTATAAATGCAAACGTTTGTGAGGATGAATACATGTGTGTGTGTGTGTTTGTTTGTTTCTCTTTCACGTCAAAATGGCTGAAGGGATTGAGATGACATTTAGAATAGGGGTAGAGGGGTCTAGAATCACACATAGAGATGACATTTAGAATAGGGGTAGAGGGGTCTAGAATCACACATAGAGATGATATTTAGAATAGGGGTAGAGGGGTCTAGAATCACACATAGAGATGATATTTAGAATAGGGGTAGAGGGGTCTAGAATCACACATAGAGATGATATTTAGAATAGGGGTAGAGGGGTCTAGAATCACACATAGAGATGATATTTAGAATAGGGGGAGAGGGTCTAGAATCACACATAGAGATGATATTTAGAATAGGGGAGAGGGGTCTAGAATCACACATAGAGATGATATTTAGAATAGGGGAGAGGGGTCTAGAATCACACATAGAGATGATATTTAGAATAGGGGAGAGGGGTCTAGAATCACACATAGAGATGATATTTAGAATAGGGGTAGAGGGGTCTAGAATCACACATAGAGATGATATTTAGAATAGGGGTAGAGGGGTCTAGAATCACACATAGAGATGATATTTAGAATAGGGGTAGAGGGGTCTAGAATCACACATAGAGATGATATTTAGAATAGGGGTAGAGGGGTCTAGAATCACACATAGAGATGATTTAGAATAGGGGTAGAGGGTCTAGAATCACACATAGAGATGATATTTAGAATAGGGGTAGAGGGGTCTAGAATCACACATAGAGATGATATTTAGAATAGGGGGAGAGGGGTCTAGAATCACACATAGAGATGATATTTAGAATAGGGGGAGAGGGGTCTAGAATCACACATAGAGATGATATTTAGAATAGGGGAGAGGGGTCTAGAATCACACATAGAGATGATATTTAGAATAGGGGAGAGGGGTCTAGAATCACACATAGAGATGATATTTAGAATAGGGGTAGAGGGGTCTAGAATCACACATAGAGATGATATTTAGAATAGGGTAGAGGGGTCTAGAATCACACATAGAGATGATATTTAGAATAGGGGTAGAGGGGTCTAGAATACACATAGAGATGATATTTAGAATAGGGGTAGAGGGGTCTAGAATCACACATGAGATGATTTAGAATAGGGGTAGAGGGGTCTAGAATCACACATAGAGATGATATTTAGAATAGGGGTAGAGGGGTCTAGAATCACACATAGAGATGATATTTAGAATAGGGGTAGAGGGGTCTAGAATCACACATAGAGATGATATTTAGAATAGGGGTAGAGGGGTCTAGAATTACACATAGAGATGATATTTAGAATAGGGGTAGAGGGGTCTAGAATCACACATAGAGATGATATTTAGAATAGGGGTAGAGGGGTCTAGAATCACACATAGAGATGATATTTAGAATAGGGGTAGAGGGGTCTAGAATCACACATAGGCTACTTTTTATCTCACGGAAACGCGGGTGGGTAGAAGCTAGTCATTTATAACCTCTTGCCTGCCGATATGTAAGATACAATAGAAAACACATTATGTCTCGCGTAAATCTACGTTCCGGCATACCACGGGATAATTATAAATTTCAAATCGCCAACCCACATTGAGTAAGGGTGATGATTAATGCTTAAACCTTCGCCGTGTGAGAGGAGGCCTTTAGTCAGCAATGGCCACTTCTAGCAATGATGTTAAATAGAGTAGTTTTGTCATCTGACCAATCTTTTGAAAATGGTAGGTATGAAAATTGGCATAAATAAGTTGTTATTTATTTAAGGGCACACCGGTTATACAAGCAGTGCTCTACATATTGCTAGTGAAATACCTACTTCTGCAGAATGGGCTCAGCTATCATATAGAAGAATTTTACACAGCTATCAAGGTCTCACAGGATTCATGTTCATTGATTTTGGGATCTCACTGTACAGGTATCGTCGTGTAACTCAATGTTTATATTTTTAAAATATATATATAATTTTTAAAATTCGTGCTATGCTAAGAACTCACCTTATCGTGGAACAAACCAATAACAAGATAAAGTTCCTATATTACCATAATGTATAAATCTATACACTCTACAATCTATCCGGACTGCAGACAACAACAAAAGAAGCATGAATAGGAGCTGGGTGATTTGTAGTCAGTAAGAGACTGACACTCCCTCTCGCTTCACCTAAGGGGGCTGTCCATTAATCACGTGATGTTTTTTAACAAATTTTTAACCCCCTCCCCCCTTCTGGTGATATGTAGTGAGGTTTCAGACTATCCCCCCCCCCCCTAGCCAAAATCACGTGTATTTTTTCAGCATAAAGTATATTGATATTTTCAGAATCTTTAAATACAGGTATCATATGATTAAATTTTGGGAAATTTAATTGTGATAGAAACGTCTAGACAGACATTGAGGTTGCAGGTTGTTTTTGACTAGCATAAAAATCATATTCGCTACCGTTTTGTTTAACAATCGAGTTGTCAATGAAAAATAAATACTCGTGATATCCCAATTTAACCCTCCCTCCCCCCTTTCGGGCCTCACGTGATTAATGGACGACCCCAAGGCGGGAGAAGTGATTTTCTAATGACAGTTATAGCAGTAGGGAAAAGTGTTTCTTAATAATTTGCTTTATATTTTCAGATGAAGAAAAGAAGTTATGCAGAAACATACAACGCTTGCACCGTGTTTCGTTCAGTAAAATGAAACCATTCGGTCTCTTCTACGAAGACATGCGTCAAACATTATGTGTTCTAGAATTGCTAACTAACTATGTTGTTGTATTGTTGCAATTTGCATTACTTTAATTAAATTGTCAGCGTGCTTATGAAAAAACAGTATTATTGTGACCAAAATAAATAACCGATCTTCGGTGTAAAATCCCTCATCATTATCAACAGCCTGTTTACGTCCACTGATGGTCATAAGCCTCTCCAATGGCACGCCACTAGTTCGATATTCAGCTTTACGCATCCAATCACTACCACCCACATTGCGAATATCGCTACTCTACCTAGCTGGAGGACGCACTACACTACATTTGTCTAGACGCGGTCTCCACTCCAGAACACGTCTACCCTAACAGTCATCGGTTCTTCAACAAATGTGACCAGCCCACTGCCATTTCAATTTGCTAATTTACTTTGGGCTACGTCTGTAACTTTAATACTCTGTCATATCACCTCGTTACTATAGCCCTCTCCATAGCTCGCTGCGCCACCTTAAATTGGTGGACCAGTCGCACTGTTATTGTCCATGTCTCGGCTCCGTATGTCATTACTGGCAGGACGCACTCGTTGAGGACTTTTGGCTTCAAGTTTTGCGGTAGAGTTGACGAAATGTAAAATCCTTGGATCGATCCAATCATCGTCATTTTTAACTTTTTTTGAGTAAGATCTTGTTTAGTCTCATGTTCTGATGACATATCACAAGTACATTATACAAATGAAATTAAAAGCACTACAATAATGTTTATGATTTATTGCATTCGCTTTTAAAAATGACCATTTTTATAAAAATGATTATAGAACAAGTGTTATAATTATAACAAAAAGTAAAAGAAAATGTGAATGTATTACATGTGCATCCATTATGTAACCACAATGCAATATTCTGGTTACATAATGGATGTACTAATAGTATAATATGAAATAACTTGTTATCAAATTTATTATAGTAACTGTAAAAAACTGTCAACACTCTTTAAAACGAAAATAATCGACAACTTAGACTTACTTTTAAGTTAAAAATAAATAAGTTTTACATTATAGGAATTCAAATTGAAAGACCACAATAACGTAAGTGGTAAGGATACCAGCAAAGTGTAGGATTAACGCCGCATCAATGACAAACAGTCCACATGCATTAACTTTCGCAAAGGAAACTTCCTGATGACGTATGATATTCTTGCAAACTCGTCTTTGGGCTTCTGTAAGTAAAGTGATAAAGTAAAAGTCAAGATATTTATTTCAATTGATATTGGAACATCAAAAAGTGAATTTTCCATGCGTTTGTCAGTGAAACTAGGTGCCCGTTCCAAAGTGTAGTTTCAGATGGAGAAGAACGAGCAAGAAAATCAACTCAAGAAGATAAAATGAAAAATACTATCATAATCAGTGTGTTTCCGTACGTTGCAAAACATCGCTGCTTAGCAGGCATAGTGATTGTAGAGGTAGTTTTATTGGGAGGATGTGGCAGGCTTGTCCCATCAAAAAAATATCGTGCATAATTTGCTTCTTTTCCAAATTGGAAAAATCTTCTTTTTCCTGACCTAAGTCAGGAAAAGTCTAGTGTCACAGTCCTACAGTCATGTGTGTTAGTTACATACACAAAGTGTTGTTTCGATAGAATTACGATAACATACAAAATCAGTGTCTTATACTATAAACAATAGTTATAAAAATATTTGTACTTGAACATCTTTGCGAAGCTATCATTTGAACGCAGACGCCTTGAACTTCTTTTATCGTGAAATAAAACTTCTCGCACACAAAACTGAATGTAATCAACAGAAATATATCCTTGTACAGCCAGAATAGTGACATTAATGTTGTGAATAAAAGCTGAAAATTTAGTAAAAATAAACTTTTAATTTATAAAGCAATATAATCACATAAGTGTGGGATAGCCATGCTTTGGCACGAAAAGAACGGCTCGACCGGAGTGGTATACCACGGCCTCACAGAAAACTGACGTGGAACAACTTTTGCGTTGTGTTACGTCGTGTGAGAGATGTTACCGGAGGAGTTAATCCCCAAAAGGCCGGTAACGCACTTGTAATGCCTCTGGTGTTTCATGTGCTCATGGGCGCCGCAGATTGCATACCATCAGGTTTGCTTGTTTACCGGCTTATTCCATAAAACAAAATCAATATCCATAATACCTAATGTAGCAGGTATACTGCTCGCCAACTCTTCTTGATAAAACATCATCTAAAATATTATCTTCTAGAATGTTTTATTTACTGGGACCAATAAAATAACTGGTAAAGGGTTTGTTAGTAAATAGTAAAAACTTTGTAGACCAAAAATACCCCTAATTTGAAAACAGTTACTGAGTAAAGTTCAGTTGACTGCTGACTCACTCACCTTAAGAAATCCACCTTCGAACGTTTTTCCTATTTCTATACGTATGTATAAAGCAAATACTGTGTTGTCCAATGTTTTGATGTAGAAAAATAGGACCTGGAATCATCAAAGTCATTTTTATTTCTCAACAGAGCTAAAGAAAGCTCCATTATTCCATTAAAACATCTCTTCGTTCCCTGTGAAGATAAACTGAATTGACAAGTTAACTTACCAGTGGATGAATAGCATCTGCCACAATTTGGTAAGCTTCAAATATTTCCATATAAACTGTGAATAGCCGATCAAAGTATTCGTCTCTTTCTGAATCAGACACGAACTCTGAATTGCGAACATCGACAATCCAGATCTTGAGAGCTTCTCGTATAAGCGTAATGATTCTAGCTCCATAAAGAATATTGACATCATAAATGACATATAACAGATAGGTTAGAACTTGATCCATTTCATAAACGGTATAAAAAGTGTATTTAAAAAATATAATCCACATACTTTGACTAAGGATAGAATAGATCACATAAATCCAGTTGATAAAAGTGAATTTCTTAAAAACGTTTTTTCTTTCATGTAATCGAATAATTTCGCAGACATTCTGGATTATCGGTGGGAGCAGAACATTTGTGCGTCTCTTTACAACGTTCGTGATGAAGTTTATCAAGTTTCCTAAACATAATAGTAATACTTCTTGAAGATCACAGAAGAATTTCACAAAAGCCATGCCTTCTAGACATTTTGAGTAAGAAATTCGCAAATTCGCAATGACTACAATTGCTATCAGAGCCGCCGTGAAAATTCCAGAGAAGACATTGTAGAGAAGTGAATTTTGGACAGCGAAATTGTCTCGGATTTGGTACTTGGATAAAAAATGAATATATTGGATCATATGGAATGGTCTGAACATTCCCTGAACTTCTTTTAGAGACACAAGTCTTCGACGAGTATTAAGATTTTGCTCTTTATTTGGAATTATTGAAATTCTTTGTACTGCGTCCATGTTTATTATACTTGATCAATGTTTTACGTTGAAATGTTTGTTTCTGCGGTTACCATTACATTAAATGGATAACGCTTAAGAATTGTAATGGTCATCAATAAAAGTATAATGTTGATTACTGAGTGCCAAGCACGAATAACTATCGCATTCGTTACGTAATAGTATCAAGCGCGTTCGACGCTCTGATTGGCCGGCTCAAGTGAACCAACCAATGAGCACTAAACGCGCTCGATACTATTCGTGACGAATGCGACAGTTATTCGTGCTTGACACTCTGTATTCGTTTCTGTAGTATGTAATAATGTAAATGTTCTTGAACCTATCATTAAATAAACGACACGATTGTATCATAAGATAAATGAAATGTGCATTATACAGGATGTCCCTGAAGTCGACGATCAAATAGCAACGGGTGATCGGCAAGGTTCTTACGGGTATCAGATAAATACAGACGAAAAAATAAAGAACTGTAGCAACATGAGTCAAAAGACTTGAACAGGGTGTACTTTTTCGTGGATAACACATACCTAATTCATGGTAATTTAAAAACTGTAATACTTGGAATTTTTTTAATATTTTTCTGATAACTATCAGAACCTGGTGCAATTTGATCGTCCACTTCAGGGACAGCCTGTATATTCATGAGTATTTAAACATCAATTTATCAGAAGCGCGTTGTTGAGTGCAAGGTCATATTTACGTAATAGCACGTAATTTTTCTAGCTAGCTAGACTTTCACATATTGTGTTAAACACTTTACAATATGATATCTCTGGATTACAATATGGACAAGATGGACATATTACCTACGTAACATACTTCTTGCCTATCAGTGGTTGGGTAACCTATAAGTACGTATGACTAATAATAATAGTTATTTTTGCTTTTTAGTTTTGACATTTTGCTTATTTTGGTTTTCGAAGTCGGTTTTTTTTAAACGCAGTTTTTGTTTTTTATGCTTTTTAGTTTAATCAAGGCTACATGGACCCAGTATACTACCTATATCCCACATGGGTGTAAAGGTCTCAACAAAACAAATTATTCAAGCTCAAACACCAGGTAAACCCTAAACGGTTAATAGTAGCTTTTAATCATTTGTGAGTACCCTTATCTATCGTACTATTTAATAACTAATCCTTAATCACACCCCATTTAGGTGTAAAGTTCTCATCAAAACAAATTAATAAAACCCCAACACCAAGTAGCTACTGTCAGCCATTGAGGAGTTCCCTTAGCTATTATACTCTTTCATCATTAGGCCCCTAATGATAATCATACCCAATTTAAGTGTTAATTTCCATCAAAATCCGTCCACAAACGCCGGAGTAACCGAGTAACATAAACATAAAAAAAATTTACAGCCGAATTGATATCCTCCTTTTTGGGAAGTCGGTTAAAAAGAAAAAGAAAATAGGTCAAAGAGAAAAGCAGAAAAAAGGTCTTAAAAGAACATCAGACTTTATTTACAATATTTTGGTAATTGAATCGATTCTAGCGCTCTAAACTATACTAGATATTAGAGATAACAAGGATATAGAACAAAGAAAATCTTACAAAAACTCAAACTGGAATATAACAATTATGTACATAGTCATGAGGGAGCCAAATCTCATAAGGACGTGCGCATCGACGACAAATAATCGACTTATTTCCAATTTGTGAAAGGATGCTGCTTGAAGACGTATGATGTTTTTGCAAGCCTGTTTTTGAGTCTCTGTGAAGAATTCAAAATTTATGAAATTTTTGTATAAGAGAAATCTTATTCTATTTATTTACTTATTCATGTACACAACACAGACAATACACAAGCATACATACATACATATCTATACTATTATATAAAGCGGAAGAGTTTGTTTTTTTGTTTGTTTGTTTGAATGCGCTAATCTTCGTAACTACAAGTCTGATTTGAATAATTATTTTTATGTTGAATACCACATTTATCGAGGATGGCTATAGGCTATAAAACATCACGCTACGACTAATAGGAGCTGAGCGGAGCGTGTCAAACCGCAGGGAAGTAGCTAGTAAATAATAATCGGTCATAGCCTCTCGAGTGTAGGCCATTTATTTTCCCAAATGACGATAGCCAAATTATCGCAAATCATTCAAATTATCTTTTCTGTGTAGTCAAAATCAAAATCAAAATCATAGTCAAATTTATTTATTTCAATTAGACCATAACGGTGACGTCAGTAAAAAAACTAAAAGTGAAGCTATTAATTAGTTTAATATTTTTTGATGACGTTCAAAAGTGCCATTCTGGCCTAATTGAAATAAATGATTTTGACTTTGACTTTGACTATTAATTACAGCTTACCTGAACGTCTCTTAGATGCAATAAGTTGCATACAGACACTTCTCGCTTCTGCCATATTCGAATAAAATTTCTCACATTCCAAGCTCAACAGTATTAACAGAAACATATTCTTATAGAACCAACATTGAGAGACCAGAGATTTGACAACGAACTAAAAAAGAACACATTGAATTTTAAACCTTATACACAGGCAATCTTTGAGTTTTTAATAAAAATATTTTACTCACTTTTATGATACTATCTTCATACGTTTTACCCTCTTCTATTCGAACTATTACTGAATATAGAGCTCCGGTGAACGTCTCAATGTAATAATATAAGATCTGGAAATATTTCGGTACATTAGTGGATGTTATGTGTCAATGGGCGGCGCTGATCGCTTACTATCAGGTGACCCATCTGCTCTTTTGCCTCTAATTTCATGAATTAAGTGTTAGGATTACAATAATTCCCTCTGTTAAGCAAAAACGCGGGGTACTCACGTGAATATACTGAGAAAAGCTCACTGAGTGTGAGCTGCGCGACGTCGCCGCGACCGCGCACGCTACTCATGAGGAAGAACCCCTCTGTGGTTCGAAACTAGTAGAGCTTTTCTCAGTATATTCACGTGAGTAACCCGCGTTTTTGCTTAATTTATATGTCTCACGATAGTTATTATATAAACAATAATTCCTTTCTAAATTTTATTTCATTGTTTATATGAACACAATATGTTTACATGTTTTTGGTTTACTCATGTTACAGTAGCAGCGCGCCAGTCACCGCGTCGCGTGTCACGGAACACTGCTCATGAATATGAGCCTTTAACTTAGCCATGGCTTGGAACTAATCGAGGTCCTCGTCAGAAGTTAACTCCGTGAGTAAGTAAATATGAACCCTCCTTACCAGTGGTTGAAAAGTGATACGAAGAAGTCCATAAGCTTCCAAAATCTCTTCAAAAATTTTGTACATTTTAATACAATAAGTTTCACTTTCAAACTTTAACATAACCTTAGATGCTTCTTTGATCCATAATCTCAAAGCCATGGATATAAATTTTAGAAACCTCGTGATGAACACGATATTCATGTCAAAAATGATGTAGATCAAATTCCAGATAAGCTGACTGATTTCGGAGACAGACGCGAAAGCATAATTGAAGTAGATGATCCATATAAGTTGAAAACAGACCACACTGATGACATACACCCAATTAAAAATGTTGAAGATTTTGAAATTTATCTTATGAATTTTGAGGAATTTATAAAGATTCTGAATTTTGAAGGCAAGTAAAGCGTTACTGTGTCTATGGAACACGTTGGCGTAGAAGTTCGTGATACCACCCAAACATAAAACAGGAAAACAATGAAGAGTTAAGTAAAATTTAACGGAGTTCATGTCTTCAATTTTCATATCTAAATAGCCTCGGAAAATTGAATAAAATATAAAGGTAAAGATAGTTAAGGTAAAAATGCCAGATACCACATTATAGACAAAACTGTTAGAATTTATGAAATCATCTTTGATTCTGTACTTCGACATCATGAACGCAGATTGTACAATATGAAGGGGTTTGAAAATTAACTGCACTTCTTTAGCTACATTACTTTGAAAGGAGAATCCGTTATTATCAATAGTTGGAATAGTTCTAATTTCTACCATTTTGTTTTCACGCCTTTTCACGGAACGGTTTGATGTCTAAGAAATTATCAGACATAATAACAAAGGCAAAGGTTTTTTAAAAGCAAACAACTGTCAATGTTGTCTATGTTGACCAAAGTAAATGTAATAATGGTCTTTTTCAATCAGTTAATGAGTGACCTTCGGTAGTGGCTAAGGGGAAAGGGTCTAATTGAATATATATTTGTATAAACAACTTCTGTGCGTTTTCACCCGCTATTCAACACAAAAAAAAACAAATAGTACCAGTAGTTCTAGGATTAGCGCGTTCAAACTAACAAACAAACTCTTCAGTTTTACATTGTTATAATAAAATAAATAAAGTATAAGATTTAGTATGTCCTTGACCGTAGATAATACGCGCGACGTCGCCGCGACCGCGCATGCTACTCATGAAGAAGAATCCCTCTGTGGTTCGAAACTAGTAGAGCTTTTCTCAGTATATTCACGTGAGTAACCCGCGATTTTAGTTAATTTAGTATGTCTCACGATAGTTATTATAAAAACAAAACAAAATATATTGTGAACTCATCTAATTCTGTGACTCGCCTAATAATTCGGTTTAGTAAATTTGTGAGAACTCTTAGGTTTCTAGAAAAAAATCTGATTATTTGTGCTAATATTCCTCATAAAAGACTGATTAAAACTCATGCGGACTGAATTAAATTAATTAATAATAATAATAATAATAAACACTTTATTGTACACCACTTACAAAAGACACGAACAAGAAAATAGTAGGTAGGTAAAAAAAAAAAAATAGTTTTGGCATGTTGCACAATGGGCGGCCTTATCGCTTACAGCAATCTCTTCCAGGCAACCTTAGGATGGATAAATAACCGTGAGAGCAGATACCATGTGGGTAGTTCATAGTGTTGAATTAAATACAATGGATATGACAGAACAGTTTAGATACATACATACAATATGTACACACATACATACATGCCTACATACTCATATATACATATATATATACATACACATACATACACAAAATCAGATACATACATACATACATACGGATATGCGGTAGCAGTTACTCTATTGAATCTGTGTTAGATAATGATCTTTTACTTGTCTTTTAAACGAATCCAAAGATTGCGCCCGTCTTATTGATAATGGAAGTGCGTTCCACAGTCGAATGGCTCCTACAACAAAGGATTTGTCATAAAAGGCAGTCGTATGTGTTGGCATCTCCAATCTCAAATTCGCAGTAGACCTCAAGTGTCTTGAATGTGCGTCATGAAGGAACTTAAAACGTTCTTTGAGATAAGAGGGCGTAGCAGGATTGTACAGAATACTGTAAAGAAGTAATTAATAATTTATTGGTATTTTATTACTCAAATGCCTTTGTCACGAAGTTAGATGAGTTCACCGTATCACAAGTAGTACCTTTGATATATTTTTTTAAAGAAATTTTAAATTTTATTTCTACAACAACTTACTAACCTGACCACTATATGTCAGAAATGAATGAGTTGTATTGGTTTTTTGTTGTTTTACTATTATACATTAACTATACGAATAGATAGAAGGGAAACAATATGACTAGCTAATGCAAATTGTTTTAAAAAACATACGTAAACCAATTCATTTTTGAAAAATATGGGTATATAGAAATCTATGGGAGACTTATAATTTTACAATAATGTCTTTGTCAAATAGACTGATTTTACAATGGTATTAATTCATAACTGTATCTATAGTAAATAATGGCTTACTTCTATTATTGTAGAAAAGGAGAAAATTTGACTGGATAACAAAATGATATGGGAACATTTTTTTAATTCATCGTCGATTCGGAAAAGCTCCATTGAAATTTTGTATTTAGGGGATTTACAGGGTATAAAAGCATTATTTCATTAAATAAAATTGTTTCATCAACATTAATTTCCATATCATTGTTTGGTTTTAAACGGTTCTTGGAATCACGGAACTTTTCAGAACTATATGATAGACTCTTGCTATAAGGCCGTTTGAACTAACAATCGATAGTATCGGTTTATATTTTAATATTTTCATCTATCTGCGTGAAATTTCATCGTTATTATAATACTGTAATGGTTGTTTTATGTAATTTACTGGTTACTCAGAAGCATGACAAAGATGACAAGGGATTCCATTTCAAAGAAAAGGTCTTTAATGATTTTCTTTTTATAACGAATTTTACCCCCGAGAACGTACGAAGATATGCACAACAATGTACCACTTTTCACTAGTTGTGTTACGAGTCCCAAGTGATAGAGTATGAGTCTATTGCCATTTATTACATCGGGTATAATTTCATACTCCGATTAAACCAAATAGGTGAATTTTTTTTGGGATAGAAGGTAAAAGAGCAAACGGATCACCTGATGGTAAGCGATCAGCGCCGCCCATGGACACCTGCAACACCAGAGGAGTCACAAGAGTGTTGCCGGCCTTTTAAAAAGAAATACGCTCATTTCTTGAAGGTTTGAAGGTCGATTTTTTATAAATTACTGAACTGATCATGACTGCCTCGTTGTCCGAGTGGTCGCAAGTGCGACCGCCAGGCACGGGGTCTGGGGTTGGATTCCCGAGTCGGCCGAAATATACTGCAGTCTTAACATTACTTCTATAGTCCGAAGAATTCAAAACTGTCTTTTGGATAAAACATAAACTTTTAATTTAACAAGTACTCCCTTACCGATGGATGAAAGGCGTCAGCCACAGTTTTGTAAGCATCAAATATTTCCACATAAACAGCAAATAAATTATTCCAGTAATCTTCCTTTTCTGAATCCGACAAAAACTGTGATTGTCGAGCATCATTGATCCATATCTGAAGGGCTTGTCGCATAAGTTTGATGAGTCTTGCTCCATGCAAAGCGTAAATATCGTAAATGATATAAACGATGTAAGACACCAATGTCGTGGTGGCCCGGAGGTTTAAGACCCACTTCTCATGCATGAGGGTGCGGGTTCGAAACCTACCAACGGCAAGTACCAATGTGACTATTTCCGAGTTATATGTAGAGGTACTTTCTAAGATTATTTAGACACCACTGACAAACAGTGAAGGAAAAACATCGTGAGGAAACCTGGACTTATAATTTCTAATTATAAGTTTGAAATCGCCAACCCGCATTGAGCAAGCGTGGTGATTAATGCTCAAACCTTCTCCGTGTGAGAAGAGGCTTTGCTCAGCAGTGGGCATTTATAGGCTGTTGATGATGAAGACACCACTTGGTCTACTTCAAATATATTATTAAAAGCATATTTGAAAATTAACAACCAGATTACTCGGGCCAGTAAGAAGCAGACAACGTATAACCAATTGCCGATAACGAACTCATTAATGACGTGTCGTTGTCCATGTAAACAGAAGATTTCGCAAAGATTCTGGATAACCGATGGAAGCAAAACATTTGAAGGTGCTTTTATAACGTTTGTGACGAAGCTAATCAAGGTATCCACGGCTAACAACAGTACTTCTTGCACGTCACAGAAGAATTTTGCAAACTCGAAGCCTTGTAATACTTTTGTGTAGGAACTTCGTAAGTTTGCAAAGATTATGCCTGCTGTTAGTAATAGCGAGAAGATGCCAGAAAAGACGGTGTAGAGAAACGAATTTTGAGCGACCAAATTGCCCTTCATTTTATATAGAAAGAAAGAAAGAAAGAAAGAAAAACCATTTATTTTGCTACGACACACAACAAAAATTTAGAAACACCGAAAAAAAAGTAATATCTACATAACATAACATCACGCCTTTTTATCCCCGAAGGGGTAGGCAGAGGTGCACATATTTTATATCTAGATAAGACAAATATAGCCTCTACTATTACAAATGGTCGAAAATTTCCTAGAACGTCGTGTGAAGGAAGATATACTTTTCGTCCGCTTCTTTGACGTTTGCTTATAATTTTCCATCGTTGGAGATATTTCTACCACATCCATATTACGTGTCGTAATGTTTATTACTGCAGTAACTGTTACGATGTACGCAATATGTGAGAATAGTTCATTCGATCAATAAATGTTGATTACAGTTTTCATTTTTGTAATAATGTTGTTAGTGTGTCGTTTTTGACAGTTTGAAAAAAGTATTGAATTTGACTAGTTGACAAGTACCCAATTGATCGGTTTATAATAAATAATGGAAGATTAAATTTAATTTTAGTTAAAGCATGAAGCTGTTAACACTACGCCACTTTCCAATAATTGTATAAGAAACGAAGTTAAAAATGAAATAACACTATCTACAGATAATTTGAGAAAAGAAGTAAAAATTTCTGAATAACCTATTCCTAAACTCTACAACGATAGTCCAATAAAATATAAAAACTCCACATTTGATACCATCTCTAACTTTCCATCCTATTCAAATTTAAAACACAGTCTATACAATGCCAGGAACGAATCACTGGGTGTTACAAAAACGGCATTTACCAATATACAAGAAATAGAAATACCACTAAAATTCAAAGAACAAAAACAAACTGAAAAAACATTATAGTTCTTTTACCCGAGAAAAGTGAGCGGTTACAGTTATAATTAAAGTAATGACGTCATTTAACTATTTGTCAATTGGTACAACATATTTTTGACCTATACGTTAACAGAAATTGGCACTTTTGATATTGTTAAAGTAATTTGATGCAACCCAGCCTTACTGTATCAAACACAAATATTACCTACACAGAATTATTACACAGAATTATTAAACAGAATTGGGTAATTTCCAGGGTATCAAAATTAAAAATCTAATTAGTCCATCAGTTAAATAGTGAAAAAATATTAGACACGTATTTTTTTATTTCTCGTATTAAGTTGCAATACTTAGATAAAATGGTGCGTTTAGGAGTGGGAGATCGTTACGTCATAACGTGCTACAAAATGTGACACGCTGAGACGTCATACGATATTTTAAATTAATATATCGTCGAAAGTATTTAAAGTTTTAAATAAATGTACCAGACGGACATTAAAATAAAATTTAGGAAACTACCCTATTATAGAAACAAGGCCAATAATGATGTTTGTTTTAAAACTATTTGCTAACAAAAAATTTTCTTTAACACGGTACAAGGGACAACACAAGATATTTTGCATTAAGGTAAAAGTCAGAAGCATTTTCTGTATGTTTTTATAGTTCTGTAGTGGTTTCCATAAATTTTTATTAGGTACATTGACGCCTCATTTTCATGGAATTGGTCTTAGTAAAAAACATTTATATCAAACGTCGATAAACATCAGACTAATTTGAAAAATAAACAGGTGTGTATCGTACTGATATTTATTTTCTTCGTAGTACCTATTTGATATAATGATTATTATGATAATGTAAATAATTTGAAACTTGAGGTCTAGTTTAAAGGTTAAAAAAAACAGTATAACGTTACCTAAGCTACAGGTAAACTATATTAAATGTCAAATGACATGACATGGAGTCATTCTTTTACAGGATTTAGAAAAATTCAATGTTGTAGAAAAGCAAATTGTAGCAACACAATCGTGTAATGAGCAAACATCGCCACCAGTCGCATTGGATGACAGATGTCCATGTGGAACAAACCACACACAGTCATTTTACTGAACGATGCGCGATGGACTCGTAAGATGTTCTTGCATAGCGTCCTTTGACAGTCTGAAAAAAAGAAATAATTGAACAGCCTCATCATGATTTGTAGTGTTCCAACTATTAATAGATGTTTAACGATAAATTGAACAGATGGCGCGACGAGTCTATTATTGCACAGTTGCAATATAGAACTAAACTGATAGCTTGATACCATATTCGTAATGGTCACTCAAAGTTTCACAAAAATATGAAAAATTCCAGACGGTGCGAGTCAGGCCAAATCATGTTCCCACAATTTTAAAATTCGAAAAATGTAAGGGTACTAATTGGGATGATGACAGGATGAAAATTAAAAATTTAATTAGTCCGTCAGTTAGGTAAAGAAAAAATATTAGATACGTATTTTTTTATTTTGTCGTATAATAAAACAATACTTAGATAAAACGAATCAAAGTTTAAGAGTGGGGGCTTAAACGTCATTGCTACGTATAAAATGTACAAAGAAGTGACGTCACGCGACATTTCATATCAATATATCGTCGAAATATTAGTTTCTGTAAGAAATTAAAAAATACATGATTTATAATAATCTTCGAGACGGACATTAAAATAAAAATTTGGCATCTACCCTATTTACGTACTTGATTGTGCAACTGGACCTTAGATATAAAAGATATTTAATTTATAAATTGTGATACAACTCACCTGTGCTATCTCTGGCCATTATAAATGTACAAGAATACTGTGCAAATCTAACGGCTTCATAGAAATCATCGAGTTTTAGACTCAGTATTATTTGCATTACCATGTTTTTCAAAATCCAGAAGGATGGAAATATGGACGCAAAAGGATTTAGGTTCTGAAAAATAAAAAATAAACATTTTTAATAAGTGAAGATAGTTTATAATTGATGCGTTATTAACCAACTTCGAAAAAGAAGGAAGTTATGAGCTTGACCTGTATGTATGTATATATTATGTATGTATGTATGATTTATTCAGCGATTCTGATGCAGTTGTCAAAAAATGTTTGTTACATATAAGAGTTTGAAATATCAGGGCAAACTGACAGCCCATGTAAACACATTGGTACACGCTCTGGGTGAAGACACCCTTCGGCATAACAGGCTAAAAAGAAGTGACATACCGAGCCTACATAAAAGATTTACCACTTGACGACAAGAGAGTCGTGTGAAAGGAATTTTCATACAAATATGGCTCTTGAAGAAAACATAAACTGAGAAATCAGACAAAGAAGTGGCTTATTATTATAAAACAGATTGCCATGTAGCAGAACTCAACAAAAAAAAAAAAACATATAAGAGAAGGTTTTACTATAGGCACTAATTTGGGCACGCTGTCACAATATTTAAAGATGAACACATTCATAAAAAATATTTATACTCTATGGTCATCTCACTGGCATTAATTAACCGGCTTCAAAAAAGAAGGTTGATGTCGGTTTTTTTAAACGTATTTTATAAAAGAATCTCGAAAAGAATTATTTGTAAGTAACCTACTTAATTAACAGGGTCTTATACCTACTACATTAATGAGCAAGTATGTCAAGCTAGAGAATAGACCTAGTTCTGTATTTTGATATGCATTAAAAGAACCAAATAAATATTAATAGTGCGAGGAATTATCAACATTAGTATTAGTGTGAGGCAACATAAAAGGAAAAAATTGTTAAGATCTTAAGTAACATAACATCACGCCTTTTATCCGCGATGGGGTAGGCAGAGGTGCACATTACGGCACTTAATGAAACTGTACAACGTAACACCCACTTTTCACTATTTATGTTATGAGTCCCATGTAATAGAGGGTGAGTCTATTGCCATATACTGGGTACATTTCCAGACTCCGTGCTACTACTGAGTTTTCTTAAAAACTCTTAAAAAATTGCAGTAACTGTACATTATAATATTAAATACTAATTGAATTAAGAAACTTTTTTAATTTCATTTCGCACTTCAATTGTTTACGAATCTGTCTGACAAAAATTCATGCAATGTATAATATGGTCTATTTACCAGGAAGTCAATATATATTTTTCTTAAAATAATCTACCCTGTCAATTAACCACATTTGTCTAGGAAGTTTATTATAAATCCTTAAAGACATTCCGAAGAAACTTTTAGAAAGCAGAGCTGTTTTCGAGTGTAATTTCATGTTGAAATGTTACATATGTATGATAGGCTGATAAAACTGCTGCTTGATGTACTATCCTAGACAGTCTATGTAAAGCGTAGGAAATTTTTTATAAGCAAAGCAAAAGGAAATTTCATTTTAGATAGAATTTTTAGTGACAGCGCGATACTTAAGCGCGACTTAATATTGAATAGCCTTTCAACATTAAGACGTTGGAGAAAGAAATTTGTCGAAGAACCGATAACCGTTGGGGTAAACGTGTTCTAGAGTGGAGACCGCGTCTAAGCAAACGCAGTGTAGGGCGCCCTCCAGCTAGGTGGAGTGACGACATCTGCAAGGTGGCTGGCAGTGGTTGGATGAGAAGAGCTGAAGACCGAGCTCAGTGGTCAGCCATTAGAGAGGCCTATGTCCAGCAGTGAACGAATACAGGCTGATGACAATGATGAGAAAGAAATTTTAAGTAAAGAACTGTAACATTTTGGATTTAAAAAATAATATTTAAAAAATCGAATAGTCTTACCTCCACAGTTTTACTGTACAGTTTAAAAAATTCAATCACAATTTGAATGTCAATCAAACCTTGACAAAATGTTTCGATAGTTTTATAGAACACCTGGAACAGACGATAAATTAAATGTTAACACTTGAGAATTTATGTTATCCATTATGTCTTTCGCTGATCGTTGGGTTTCATTATTTATCACCAACTTCTGCCCACGACATCGTACGCACGTACTCTTTACAGCTCCATTTTTTTCCTGTTCCCGTAGTATTTTCGGTGAATTCTTAAATAAAAAATACCGTATGTTGGTCTTCTGGTTCTAAGCTACCTTGCTACCAGTTTTCAACCAAATCCATTACGCAGTTCTTAAGTTATCAATATCAATTAAGTTGTGTAACTGACACGACTTTTTTTGATGTGAAGAATGCAACCTACAGTGACAGATAAGGTGTGGAGTGACGTAGTTATTCATCACTATCCTTAACTATACAGGCAAAGAATAATTTTACTTACCGTTGGTTGAAAAATATGTATCATAATCTTGTAACATTTCATCGCATGGTCGTAAGCATGGAACAGTTTATTGTTATGCATCACACAACATTCGTTTTTATGTAACAGTAATAACTGTATGTTCCAAAGCACAATTTTATCTGTGAGTAATTTTATTAATCTTAACATGTAAATGATATTTATATCGAGTGTCACTCTAATTATTAGATAAATTAGAACGTTTATTGGAGGTCTGAGGTATAAGAAGTAAACGTAGGAGCACATAGAAAAGTAGAACCCGAAGATGAAGATAACACTCAACCAAGTTCTGAAGATAAACGTTTTGTCATTGGTCGTATCACTGACAAACCTATGCACTTCTTGAAAGTACAATATAAAAAGTACAACCTTATTGGTTTGTTGAATGTTAGTGTAACAAGTAATAATGATCCCTATACATCGTAAGCCAAAGTCGAAAATTGAAGCGAACCAGAGGAAATTTATTACACTGAATCGACGAAAATTGTCGTCAGCAAATATTTCCACTATTCGATGGATGTGAATCGTTAGATAAAACATTGCACCTCCCATTACTATGAACTTGTTCAATTTATTATTTGGATTGATTACACCATTTTTTATCGAAAATTTGGGATTCAAAATTAGTATTTGCATTGCATTCAAAGGCTTAAAAATTTGCTGAACTTCTTTGTCTATTGGGTTATTGAAAATAGTTTTAATATTTGATTTAATCTGATTTTCCATTGGAAAGTCCACTGAGGCCATTGTACTGAAGTGATATATAGGAATTAATACCTATCATATGAAACGCCTTAGACTTGAACAAACACAATTTATGTGGACAGTTAAGTAATTGATTTTAATAATAAATACAACACCAAACAGTCGTTAATGAATTGGAGAAGCAAAAATCCATATACGGAGCAACATTATAATTTGTTTGGTAACATTAAAAAAAAAATCAAGATTAGTTGACACAAGTGTGGGAGAGCCATGCTTCGGTAAGAATGGGCCGGCTCGACCGGAGTGATACCACGGCCTCACAGAAAACCGACGTGAAGCAACGCTTGCGTTGTGTTTCGTCGTGTGAGTGAGGTTACCGGAGGCCCAATTACCCTCCCCTTCCCTAATCTCCACAATCCCTGAATCCCCAACGATCCTCAAACTCCTAATCCGCAAAAGGCCGGTAACGCACTTGTAACGCCTCTGGTGTTCCAGGTGTCCATGGGCGACGCCGATTGCTTACCATCAGGTGATCCGTTTGCTCGTTTACCATCTTATGCCATAAAAACACAAATTGTTAGGGATTACGCAAAAATGAGAAATCCATCACGAAGGTAAGATGGTAAATTATCAAAATGAAACAGAACCCAACTGTTTTACACTTTAATGATGATGATGACGATATTGATTTTATTGCAAGAGCAATAGCTGTAATAACACTACTAGATATTGCAAACAGAGAGCACCAAACTCCTGAGGTAGACGTCCATCGATCGTGAAGAAATTACAAGCTGTCATCTTGTGGAGCGCTGCACGGTTCAACCGCCGCACATTCTTACAAAACCTTTTGATATCCTCTACACAAAAATTACATAAGATTTATTTGATTTTCACTGAAATCAAGATATTAATAAAGGGTGGGAGAACCATGCTTCAGAATGAACAGATCTGTTCGACCGGAGTTATACCACGGCTTTACAGAAAACCGACGTAAAGCAACCGAAGTATTGTCTTTCGTCGTGTGAGTGAGGACCAATTACCCCCGATCTCCTCAATCCCCGAATCCCACATAATCCTCAAAATTCCTAATCCCCAAAAGGCCAGTAACGCACTTGTCACCTCTGGTGTTTTGGGTGTCCATGGGCGGCGCCGATTGCTTAACATCAGGTGATACGTCTGCTCGTTTATCGGCTTATTACATAAAAAAATGTAATGTTGTAAAATTACTACTAAACTAGGTTGGATTTATTACTAATTTTCATGAGTGTGGGCCTTAATCTTATCTCTTAAGATTAAAACGTAACCTAATGAGTTTTATTGCTGTTTTCATCAACCACTACGCAAACATCGCTGAAATCCTAAACATATCCCTGAACCAACTAAAAGTGACTTAGTTTACACAATCAGCACAAGATCCTTTGAAAGCCTTGGTACGTGAATGAAATCAAAGTATCTAAGAGCGAGACAATTTATTTGTGTCTAAGCAAACAATCTAATGTTTTGCCGGTAACGATACCATACCTTGCTTTTTATGAGCCAACGCCATCTATCGAGCTATGGGACAACACAATAAATAGTGGTATGACGATGGCGTTGGCCGAGTGCATTTTTTAGAAAGATTATTTCTACACTGAACAGTTAGTGTGAGTTAACACCAAAACTAACCCCTTGCTTGTTAAATTAAAGGCGTATCACTGGTTTAATTACAATAAATCTTTATTATACCGGTACTTGTTACGATGTTGACAGACATTAGAACACAACAGACATTAGATTACAAGTAGCCAAACGTGAGTTGGCGTCATAAGGCGCGAAATTCAAATTAATTTTTTTTTTAATTTTAACATTGCTTGTACTTTTAGGTGTCACCTATAGAATGGTGAAAACTATACTATCGTTAAATTTCACCCACCTAAGCTAAGAGGTTCCTCAAAATTTTAGAAGTTGGTAGATACTGTAGCCATAGAAAATCACGTGTGACTGCCGGGCAAGGGGTTTCGGGTTCGATTCCTGGGTCGGTTAAAGTATCTATTACTGGGATTTTGAAAAAAATTTCAATAGCAGCACAAAGTCTGGAAATGTGCCCGGTATATGGCAATAGGCTCACCCCCTATTACATGGGACTCATAACATAATTAGTGAAAAGTGGTTGTTTCATTGTACAGTGGGATAAAGTGCCGTAATATGCACCTCTGCCAATCTCTTCGGAGATAATAAGCGTAATATTATATTATGTTGAAAACTATTTATAAAATGAACAGAATGTTTATCATATACCAATATTCTGAGTAGTCTCTAACAAACACCTACAAGCAGTATCAGTTTCAGATACAGCCAGAGCTTTTCATAGACTGAACTGAAGATAGTTATTAACGTTAATCTTTTGATAATAATAAACTCAAGGAGCGTTAAGTAATTGGATACACAAAACTGCAAAAACCAAAGCAAAAGATACTTTATTGTCAGCCAGTTAGATTTTAAAATTCAAGCCACTTCAATACAGCCAGTCGATTAGGTTTTTGAAATAGGCATGTTCGTCGGATGCTTTGTATCTTGAATAGAATTTATTTGCGATCTAATTGTACATATGGTGAAGGAAAACATCGTGAGGAAACCTGGGCTTATAATTTCTAATTATAAGTTCGTTATCGCCAACCCGCATTGAGCAAGCGTGGTGATTAATGCTCAAACCTTCTCCGTGTGAGAAGAGGCTTTGCTCAGCAGTGGGCATTTATAGGCTGTCGATGAATTGTACATAAGCGTAGCTACTTTTTTGGATTTATAATAATGAAGTGGGGGCCTGCTATATTTTTGCTCACCAAATGGTGCTAGTCCTGTCGTAAACCTGTCGTAATAGGGAATTAGCTAGTATCACACATTGGATGTGTCATATTTGACAGCTGCTGTCATTGGACAAAAAAGTCTCTTTTTATATTCGCGCCATCTGTTGAGCAAAAGGTTAGGCTAATATATTTGTAAACAAATGTTTTTACAGTTACTGTTTCCTTACTTCCACATTACCAGACACATCATGTTTTTTTGTTCAAATAACATCTTGATGTACATATTGTTAAACCAACGAAACGTACATCAAAAACTATAAATCTGTAAAATAACGATGATGTAAAATAAAGTTAACTAATGAGCAAAGAAACGGACTGACTGGCATTTTTTATTTTTCATTTCTTAATAAACATATTTTGATGTTTGTATTTTATTAATTGGTAACGAATTTCGTATAAAAGGCAATTTAGTTACCTTTGAAATGAAAGTAGGTTTTTTTTTGTAGAAGGAATATTTCTTCAAAAGTTAAAGAGAGTTCGATGAAAGACTTCGTTTATTTGCTCCCAAATGTACGTCAAAAAATATTTCGTTTTGTTTTTCTTATGTTTAACCAATTACAAAAATCAGTAAGTTGAGATCTACAAGGTGCATTAACAATCCGCGTAAAGCCGAAAATAGATACCTAACATAGTAAAAAATAAGACTTACTAACCGTAAATTGATACAGCCTCTTGACAGTATCAAACGCATCCATCAAATCCACATAAACTTGAAATAACACTCTCAAATCTTTAGGATCTTCTCGAACACCACAAGAAATTCCACAATGGAGCTTTATTTTACACACCCATAACGCAACTCCGGCTTACATTACATTAATTTCATTGGAAAATATAAATGAAAATTAGAATTGTTATTATATTAACGTCGTTGGAAACACCGAGCGTTCTTGATGATTCTTTTGACGTATAATTAAATTGTCGGGAAGCCATATCAAAGTACTCATTTTTTTATGACATAAGCCAGTAAACGAGATGTACTTGATTATTACCAATCAATTAGAGGATTGTTAGGGATTCAATGATAAAGGAAATTGGGAATGAGCCTCCTATTCGTAGTTTAGCATTTTATTTAAATTCAAGCCATTTTATTTCGTTGTAGGTACCAAACGTTGTAAATCCATGGAACCGCTTGAAGGATGTGATAACAGTAAGCTTCGGGTTAGCAATATGCGAAAATCTAGATTCAAGAGAAATACCAAAACCTCTGGTTGGAGATCAAGATTCATTTTAGTTCACTGAGTCAACAAAATAACAAATGTAAGTAAGGTACAAAATTAAACATTGCTACATTTTAATTCTTTATTTTCATATTTTATTTGTTGCACATATCAATCAGAATGTTTTAAAGCAATTTGAAGTAAAATAAATATGTATTCTACTTCCAAATTATTAAATGCTTGACCCAGACCAGCATCAACAGTGAAGATGCGACACGCTGTCATCTTGTGGAAGGCTGCACGATTTAGTCGCAAAACATTCTTGCAGAGCTTCTTAGCTTCCACTAGAACATTAAAGATTTTCTTTTTTATTGACAAAATTAGCAGTAAAGGCAGAATTTAAAAAAGTTTAAGGTATGATCTCGTCTTTATTTTTTTAAATAAAATCCTTACTAGTTAATGGCATTTAGATATTATGACGTCAGGCCTGTCCCGGAACAAAGGTTATGTTCTAATTTCTTGTTAAACGACTTATAATCTTTAAGGTAAACACAGTACTTCTAAATGAAGCTCACCTGACCTTCAATATTATAAATCGGAAAGTGAGTTTGTTTGTTTGTTTGTTCCCCTTTCACGCCGTAACTATTAAACCGATTGCTTTGAATTTTTGCACATGTGAAGTTAGAAGTCTGGATTAAATAATAGGGTACTTTTTATCCCGGAAAAATTTAATATTCTCGAGGGAAAACGAAATTATTGGTATAGAATAGATGGCGCGGTGTGTATTGGTATATGTCACATAGGCTACTTTTCATCCTTTTGTGATGCGAGCGAAGCCGCGGGTAAAAGCTAGTGAGAAATAAATGAAATATTACAGTCTGCTATACTATCCAATAAGGTTTCAAGGCCAAAGATGCTTCATAATTTGTTCACTCTTGCAATTAATTTTAACCATAAAGATAAAATTTTCACTAACAACATCACTGAATATTCTCAAAGAAATATAAAGTAACGAAACCTTACCAAAGTTTTGAACAACCATCGACCATCTGGTGCAGACACTGTTTATTTCACTGATAGATATATAGAAATACTCAGTGAACGCGCTAAATATACTGACAAGGGAAATATTCTTCATCAGCCAGAGCATAGTAATCAATTGTATTTCCCCAACGTTGTACTGAAAATTAAATTTTATCACAAATAGTAGGTAATAACAATGGAACAAAATTTGCCGTGTGGTACCGGCAGCGTATAATATCTACCCTTTGCTGTTTTTAACCGATTAAGGGACTATTGACTGAGATTTTTTCTTTTTTTAATCATCATCATCATCATCAGCCTGTATTCTTCCACTGCTGGACATAGGCCTCTCCTATGGCACGCCACTGAGCTCGGTCTTCAGCTCTTCTCATCCAACCACTGCCAGCCACCTTGCAGATGTCGTCACTCCACCTAGCTGGAGGGCGCCCTACACTGCGTTTGCCTAGACGCGGTCTCCACTCTAGAACACGTTTACCCAAACGGTTATCGGTTCTTCGACAAATGTGACCGGCCCACTGCCACTTCAGCTTACTGATCCTTTGGGCTATGTTAACTTTGGTTCTCTGTCGGATCACTTCGTTTCGGATTCGATCCTTCAAAGAGACTCCGAGCATAGCCCTCTCCATAGCTCGCTGCGCGACCTTAAATTGGTGGACCAGTCGCACTGTCAGTGTCCACGTCTCGGCTCCGTATGTCATTACTGGAAGGACGCACTCGTTGAAGACTTTTGTCTTCAGGCTTTGCGGTATCTGAGACGAGAAGACTTGATTAAGTTTTCTAATGGTTGATTATAATCTTTTTTTAATGGTTGATTATAATCATCAAATGACTTCAGGGAGTATCAGACTCTTACTGACTAAAATCTACCCTGTTACTACTCCTGCACTTTGACACGGAGCCCCGGTAACCTTATAAAGACTAAGATGCGGCAGCACTTTTAATAAAACTGAACCTTTGAAAATGGCGATCTCAATCCACACTGTCCTTGCTTAGCAAGCTTTTAAAACCTTCGCTTGGCATTGGATAATTCGTTTGGCATCTACCAAGGCTTAGTTGCGTTCAGACTTGAATGAGTGTACTCAAAATGTGCTAAAATGGTGGTTTTTATATAAAATATCCGTTTATATTTTTAGTATTAATTGATTTAACTCGTCGAGTACCGGTTTTATAGACACAATTAACTCGTCGAGTACCGGTTTTATAGACACAATTAAAGAACAATAGGTCGCGGTCACCGGTGACCGCTTGGTGTTTGACAGTTTAAAGAACAATAGGTCGCGGTCACCGGTGACCGCTTGGTGTTTGACAGTTTAAAGTTAAGTAACCTTACCCAACCAATATAAGTTGCGCCGGATTTAGATAATTCTATCATTCCTTTTACGAACACAAGGCTATGGAAAAATGCATCTAATGCCTGAAATAAAATCTGGAAATAAAAATTAAATTTATCACATTAAACTACAAAGAAATCATCTTGTAAAAAATATAGTTTTAGGTTATGCGCACCGTCGGTGAGCGTGCCGTCATCGTCAGACTAAAACTAGCCTTAAGAAGCAGAATTTCGCTATTTTCCTTTTTTTCTATAGGTATTTAAGTGTGGAAGAGCCGCCATGCTTCGGCACGAATGGGCCGGCTCGACCGGAGTGATACCACGGTCTCACAGAAAACCGACGTGAAGCAACGTTTGCGTTGTGTTTCATCGTGTGAGTGAGGTTACCGAAGACCCAATTACGGAGGGTAAAATTTCCCAATTTCCCCAATCCCTGAATCCCCAACGATCCTCAAACACCTAATTCCCAAAAGACCGGCAACCCACTTGTGACGCCTCTGGTGTTCCAGGTGTCCATGGGCGGCGCCGATTGCTTACCATCAGGTGATCCGTCTGCTCGTTCACCGGCTTATGCCCCATAAAAAAATTATTTCAAAAACATACTCACTGAATATTTAAATATTGTCTTGAACATGTCATACGCTTCCAAAAGATACTCATATGCTTGAAACAATTTCTTGAAATGTTCATTGTATTTTTCTTCACCCAATTCCAAATTAAATGTACAAAATCTTTCAACTTCAGACTTCCATGTTTCAATTCCTAGTTTCAACATTTTAATTATGGATATACCATAACCTATTTGCAAATCAAAATAAATCAAACTGCAAAGATGTAAGAATAGGCCAAAATCTGGAATAATTATCATGTTTAAAAAAAGAAAGGATATGGGACGAAATATGTCAATCCAATGCCAGAATACTAGACGTGTGTTATATTTAAAGTTGATAATCCTATACGCCTTTTGAATCTTTAAAAGCATTTCCACGTGGTTACTTCTTTGCATAAAATTTATGATGTAGAATAAAACGTAGGATGTAATCAGAACTGAGACATTTATCTTCAATATAATTTTCACAGTTTCGTTATGCATTTCTTTTGAGTGAACTGGGTTGAGCTTTTGCAAATGAAAAACGATGAAACCAATGATTCCTATAAGCGAGAATACATAGTAGGGAATGGTGTGAGGCCTTATACAATTGTATTCAATTGAGAATTTTGATGAACAAAGCAAATGATGCATGCATCTGTGAGGAAGTAGTAATTTTTGGAAATTTTTGTCCAGGAAATTGTCAGTGATTATAATTTTGGTAACTTTTTTCTTCATTGTCACTCACTTAACATAGCATTCTATCGAATGTAGTATCTAATACATTATTTTCAAAGTTTGCTTTGTTTTTAATGAAATGAATGTTATGATGTGTGTACTGTGTCGTAATAGGGAAGTGTATAATTATTGAAGACAATTACTATAATAATGATGAGTGATTATGTTAAAGGACCTTCATTATTTGCCCTCTGAATCAGTTTCATTATTTATGTTTTAAATGTATTTTAGTAACATTCATGCGCTCAAAAAAACTCTCATAGTAACAGCAAGGAAGCTAAATTTTACATAGCACTCACAACAATCAATATACTTAACATTGGTACCATTTTATATATTGTTATTACAAGTTTACATAATAATATACATTTTGTAATTGTCATCGAAATATCACGCAGCTTAAACATGACAATAAGGAATAATATATTACATTTTCTAATTTTACTAATGCATATATTAACTATAATAAATAGTTTTAACACACTTACAATAAAAATAGTGAAATAGCGCCCAAAATAGACATTGAAACTTGATTAAATAATCCAGTTGAATATTGACTGCTAGAAGCTACTTACTATTCACATAATGAAAGAAAAGTTATTTAGAAGTCTTCGTATCAAAAGATTTCCAAAATACGAAGTGGACAAGGATGTGCAAACATTGTTTCACCCACTAGACATTATGCAAACGATAACTTTATTCCCAAAGTATCAGATCAAAAAGAATTTAATTACACCAAACAGACCGATAGCGACGTTCATTATGTGTTGTTTCACAGCTGTATTCCTCATTCAACACTGGTACAATTACTTGATAGTACTATTTGATGAGAACATGAGACGGTATCAACCTATCAAATTCCTTTACTTTGCCTCCACTTTTGACATCCTATTTGCCACCATGGGCTTTACTATGATCAGCGTGTCCTGTTATGTTAAGAGTAAAAAGAACGTCAAATTTCTCCTGACCTTTCAAAATGTTCATAGATTTTTGAACAATGAACGATGTGAAAAGATTATGATCGTCAACAGTTGGATCTGTGTTAGTCTTGTGTTTGGATTCTATATTTCTACTACTCTTTACATGTATTTTCACTATTTGAATCCGCCATGGTATACCCTTTTCCATCTGTTTGCCTTAGTAATTATGGATACTGACTCCATTTATGCAATCAGAGTGATTCGTCTAATTATAAACAAGCTTGCATTGTGGAATAGAAGATTATTTGATGACCATGAAGATAATGCTGTGGATTGTAGTAGGATGTTCGAAGCTTACATCCAAATTCATGAATGTTATAACAGTTTTAAAAACATTTTTCAAGCAATAGTAAGTAAACTTCATTTTGTTAAATCATCATCATCATCATCACCAGCTGAAAGACACTCACTTCTCGACAAAGACCTCCCTGTTGATCCTCCATGTTGAATGCCAGCTCGTCATTTGCATCTTCTGGCTCCGTGACGATCTCATCGGTTTACTTAGGGAGAAGTCAATACGTCTTCCAGTCCACAGTCACCACTTGAGTACTTTCGTAGCCCATCGGCCGTCGTTCCTTCGAGCAATGTTGCCTGCTCATTGATAGTTCTGTAACTTTATTTCTTCGGTGAATTTCCACATTTCGGATTTTGTCGCGCAAATAAACTGAGAGTATAGCTTTCTACATCGTCATATAATGTTTAATATTATTTTTTGTTGTTTTTAGATATTCGTTAAGACTATAGAAAGCCTGTTCAGTGAGTTGGTTGACAATCAAATCTTAATTGACTTTTTCAAGTATTTATTTTCTATCAGAAACCCGGTAAGTCTGGTTTTATTATTTATCTCATGCTGATGAGATAGTAAAAAAACATTTCTCGTTCTTTTCCGTTCGATGCTACCTACATACACTTAGGAACGAGAGCCTAGCGTCACTGACAGACAGACGGGCGGACAATTCAATCAAGGATTAATTGAAATAAATGCTTTGACTTTGACTTAATCATAAAAACCTTGATTCAATCCACAGATATAAAATATGGTTGAGTTTATGAATATTTTTTTAAGTGCGATAATGTCTAATTCCTTTAATTTAAAATACGTAAGTATTTTTTGTTTTATATGTAATTTTGTTGCAGCATTTCATGCAAGCGTTATTAATTGTTTGGGTAATAAAAAACATGATTATTGTAACGACACTGAGCTTGTTTCTTCAACAGTATTATATTTTGGCCGAAAATGTAAAAGACTCATGTTTCGCTATACTGGGAACTGATTGTACAGGTACAGTATTTTTTTTTCATTTGTATTGCTGACGATGAAGAAAAAATGGAGTTGAACATCATTATAGTTATTCGCACTTCACCAACAATATTGTGGGTTCCATGTAAGAGACCCCTTGCTCAGCAGTCCCAATCTCATTTTGGGCTATGGACCATGATAAAAATCAATTATACGGCTTACTCACGTAACTGTTTGTTGACTCAACAAGTTTTAAGCGAAGCTGGAAGCAGGTAGCAGCGCGATAGTCGCAGCGTCGTTTGTCCCGGAATGCTGCTCATAAATATAAGCTTCAAGCATGGCCTGAAGCTTGTCGAGTTCCTCGTCAAACAAAACATAACATCACGCCTTTTATCCCCGAAGGGGTGCACATTACGGCACTTAATGCCACTGTACAATGTAACACCCACTTTTCACTATTTATGTTATGAGTTGGGACTCATAACATAAATAGTGAAAAGTGGGTGCCCATGTAATAGAGGGTGAGCCTATTGCCATATACCGGGCACATTTCCAGACTCCGTGCTACTACTAAGGTTTTTACAAACCCAGTAATACTTTGCCCGACACGGGAATCGAACCCGAGACCCCTTGCCCGGCAGTCGCACTTGCGACCACTTGGCCAATGAAGCAGTCAGACAGTTACGTATATAAGCCGGAAACCATAATAATTTACAATAAAAACCATTTATGATAAAGGCATGCACTGCTAAACTGTTGACGTACTGCCCTGAATAAATTTTTATCTTATGAATCATTGACTTGACTCAATAATTTATTTCCAGACGAAGAAAGGAAGATGTGCAAAAATATTCTCCGTCTGCATCGTGCGTCGTTCCACAAGATGTCTGTGTACCGCCTGTTCATCGTCGATATTTGCTACCCGTTGCGTTTGATAGCATTTCTCACAAATTACACTATTGTCTTGTTACAGCTAGCTTTTCTGTAGTTTTACAATAAAAGTTGATTTGCAGAGTTGTTTTTCTTTATACATAAAATTAATATTTCGTACAAAATATATGACAGAAAAAAAATCTACGTAATAAAAAGAATAACACGTAACGTGGCAATGCTGCCAGTCTTTTGGCCACCCGTCCTCATGACTGCGATGAGAATATTTTTTTTTGACGCCGTAAGTTAGATATCATTTTTTTTATATTCTTTCCTTTTCTTTTAGTTTTTAGTTACTTATACATATTTATAATATTAATATTTTATAATAACTATCGTGAGACATACTAAATTAAGTAAAAACGCGGGTTACTCACGTTAATATACTGAGAAAAGCTCTACTAGTTTCGAACTACAGAGGGGTTCTTCCTCATGAACAGAGTGCGCGGACGCGGCGACGTCGCGCGTCGGTCTGTGGTTCGAAACTAGTAGAGCTTTTCTCAGTATATTCACGTGAGTAACCCGCGTTTTTACTTAATATTAATATTTCTTGAAGTGTAACCATACAGGTACATTTATAATGTAAATACTTAAATTATGTAGTTTAACATCGTCATCATCATCATATCAGCCATAGGACATCCATTGCTACCCGAACGACTTCCAAATAGGCGGGTTGGAAGCGACCTACATCCAGCGGGTCACATGCGACCTTAATCAGGTCATCTGTCCACCGTGCCTCCGCTCGAGAACCTTTCTGCCCCAGGAGCCGTCTGTTCTCCGCGCTATGTGTTATGCCCACTGCCACTTTAACTTGCTAATCTGCTGGGCTATGTCGGCGACCTTTATTCGTTTGCGGATTTCCTCGTTTTTTTTCCGATCTCGCAAAGAAACTCCGAGGATAGCCCTTTCCATAGCGCGCCGAGCGACCTTGAGCTTCTTTAAAAGGCTCACAGTGAGAGACCATGTTTCAGTTTTATAGATCATCACTGGTAATACACATTGATTATAGAGTCGTCTTGAGGCACTGAGGTATGTTGGACAAGAAGATGTTGCGTAGTTTCCCGAACGCTGCCCACCCAAGTTGGATGTAATTTATAAGATGCCACTAAATTGTAAAATTATAGTTCATTATAATTATATTATGTATAGCTTTTCGCCCGTAGCTTCGCTCGCGTCACAAAAGGATAAAAAGTAGCCTATGTAACATATACGAATACACATAGCGCCATCTATACCAATTCTTTTGTTTTCCCTCGGGAATATCAAATTTTTCCGGGATAAAAGTACCCTATTATTTAATTCAGATTTCTAACTTTACGTCTGCAAAATTTTAAAGCAATCGGTTTAGTAGTTACGGCGTGAAACCGGAACAAACAAACAAACTCACTTTCCGATTTATAATATTAGTAAGGATTTCTATGATAATAAGAAGAAAAGGAAATATAATATTTAATAATTTCAAATTATATTCAGCTACTAAATTACTCTAGAGAAACGCAAATTGTAATATTACTAAAACATAAGTATTGGCAAAGCTTGAATACTCCACAGGTAGTGTAGCGTCCACAGGGAACAGGCCGCAAGCATTCATCTTTTGGAACGAAGTCTTCTGTAGCCGGAGGATGTTCTTGATTGCTTTTCTTTCTGTATGGAAACAACATTATAAGTACAAATTTAGGTAGATTACTGTTTCTTATTTTATGAACTTTAAATCAGCTTACCACTCAGACTTCTCAAGTACGAGAGTGCGGGTTCGAAACCTATCAACGGCAAGTATTCATGTGATTTTTTTCGAGTTATATGTACTTTCTAAAATTATCTAGACACTACTAAAAAACGATGAAGGAAAACTTCGTGGGGAAATCTCTTCGTGTATCCTCTCTATATGTTTGCGTTCATAGATTATGCTAATCACTTACCATCAAGTGATTCATCTGCTCGTTTACCCCCTTCATCATCGTCAACAGCCTATAAGTGTCTACTGCAAAGAAAATGTATTTTCTCACACGGAGAAGATTTGAGCACAAATCACTACGCTTGGTCAAGACAGATCAACAATTTCAAGCTTATAATTATACATTATTTATTAATTTATGTACCATACAACAGACAATACTAAAATACGTTAAAATCATGACCTACATAGGTACTGCATATTCCTAAAAGAATTTCTTCCGGCAGACCTGCGACAGGCAACGCAATATTGACAAGTACCATAAGACACAATGTACTATCAAAGGTCAAAAGTCCACTGCCACCGTAAGACTACTATCGGTTGCGCTACAGCGCTTATACACACATGCACACGCATATATTTATCCGTGTGCGTACGCTTGCGTGTGTTTATGCGTACGCACACGTTTTTATGCACATTAAACTGTCAAACACCAAGCGGTCACCGGTGACCGTAACCTATTGTTCTATAATTGTGTCTATAATGACGGTACTCGACGAGTTAATATGAAATTACTTACGCATTGCCGTGTGAACATTACTCACGGTGGACTTTTGACCTTTAACTATACATGCAAAACGATTATATGTCCAAATACCACTTCCAACTTCCTTAGAAATAAAAATACTTACTTATAGAAGTACTGAATGGCATGAGCATCGTGCAGATGTTCTCAACGTCTCTCATGGTTGAATAGAATCTCTCGCATTCCACGCTCAAGCAAATCAGCAGAACCAGGCTCTTCATGTCCCATACTTCGATAATTACCGTCAGCATTATCATCTAGTTAAGGAAATACAAAAATGTACATTTTTTCAAGCAAAACCTGCTAGAAAAGAAGAAGAAAGAAAATCCATTTATTTTTACGCAATAAAATAAAAGATAAAAAATTAAAAATGAATTCTTGTCCATGGTCCACAGACTTATTATTTAATATCTAATATTATCTGTGGACCATAGACAAGGAACACTCTACTTACTTCATTTCTACTATCATAGTTGCATTTCATAAAATTGGCTATAGGAGTATATTTATAAGTTTAACTATAATAAAACAATACGAAGCCATAATAGGTACTTGATATAAGTGTAACCCATTGCCCTAATATTGTGCGTCATGTATATTTTTTTTTTTAAGGGGGGAAAATCATCGAATGACTGCTCCCGCCTGGGTGAGGCGGAAGGGAGTGTCAGACTCTTACTGACTAAAAACCACCCCGTTCCTTCTCCTGCACGTCGAGCCGGAGCCCCGGTTACCCGTTAGGTTCTCCGCGACTTCGAATCGGCATCAGCCCTATTGGGCCCCATCTGTGGTGGTCTGATGGCTCTTTGACGCGCGCGCGGAACGCGACGCGCCGTACGCTCGGGTCTGTTTCTGGTCGGACGGGGAGCCACCCATGCTCGCCGTCCGCAGGCCCGCTCTTACGGTGGCCGGAGATCGTCCCGCGATCCCCGACGCCCGGTGTGTCCTTCGCGATGGCTGGGTTGCGAGGAGGCAGCGCTTCGCTGCCTCACGCGTCCCGTCTCCTCCTTAGCTAGCATGACTGCTTCGCAAAAGGAGGACATGGCATCCCAGTCCCCCTCGCTCCGTATCATGGCCTGCACAAGGCCCGGAGGCGAGAGGTCGCCATCGCCGATCACTTCCCTGAGGGCACGGCGGTGCTCAGCCCACACAGGGCATTCCGCTACGGTGTGTTCCACTGTGTCCTCAGGGCGGTCCTCACAGTGATGACACCCAGGCGTTTCCTCCCGCCCCATCAGACACAGGTACCTCCCGAAACTTCCATGTCCGGTGAGGACCTGCGTCAGGCGGTAGGTGAGGACGCCGTAGCGTCTCTCAAGCCACTCCTCAAAGAGGGGTCTTACCGCTGCAATGGCAGCGAGCCCAGTGCGTTATGTATGCGTGCGCAAAAACAGGATATGCTCAGCAATTTCTGCGACTTAAACCTCAAGAAGTTAGCGTCGCAGCGCTGACTTTTAGCACATCCTATATATATATACTAATATCTTTTTTATATTTTCAATGCATGTTTTATGGGTTAAGTTGATGAACGACCAGACGGATTACACCATGGTAAGCAATCGGCACCTGCCCCATGGCTAACAGCCAGCCAGCTTAGCTAAGATGGCCAGAGGCATTACATGTGCGACACCGGTCTTTTGGGGATTAGGAATTTGAGAATTGTTGCAGGCAGGCTGGCAGTAGACTGTATCTGGCTGGTGATGTACAAATTAAAAAGGCCGACCGCACGGTTGTCGCTGTGATTAGGTGACCAGCTGTTGTGTGCTATCGCGGGGCTCGATTTCAAAAGGTGATAGAGGCATTTTCTTAGTAAAATGATCATTATTAACCCGGAGTCAGGAAGTTCGGCGGTGTTTCACTCCCGTGCCTCGGAAACCACGTAATGCTGTTGGTACTGCGCCTGATCTCTCTCCGGTCGTGTTGGTCTGCTATCCATCGGGTTCAGAGAATTAGGGAACAGAGAGTGCACTTATGTTTGTGAATACACTTGTGCACTATAATACCTCAGGAGATAATGTTATGCGTAATGGGTTAGTCTAGTTCGACTGGCTACCATAACCGAAATCGATTGGGAGATATTATAATTAAAAAGGATTTTAATTTTGATTACATTTTTGCTAGTAGGTATTATGGATAATCTAATGAGTATAATAGGGTAGTTTCCTAAATTTTATTGTAATGCTCGTATGATACATTAATTTAAAACTTTAGACACGTATTTTTTCTTTTCTCATAAAATTAAATACTTTCGACGATAAATTAATTCGAAATATCGTGATACGTCACAGCGTGTCACAGTTTGTAGCACATTATGACGTAACTACTCGTAAACTTAGCGCCGTTTTATCTGAGTATTGCAATTTACTACGAGAAATAAAAAAAATACGTGTCTAACATTTTGATACCCTCAAAACTACCCAATTGTTTCTCTTTTTGTACTTACATAAATGTTGCCTTTGCTTAACTCGGCAATCGAGATTAATATTACTGTCAAATTCCTCAAAATTAGATACGCAGCCCATACAATATGAAAAAGTACCTTAAAACAAGTAACGATATGTTAATATATGTTCAAACTTAGAATAAGTAAGACTAAAAATAAAAGACACATTGTATGTATTAATATAGAAAAAAATAATGAAGGCACAAGAAACATTAATAAACTTACTATGTATCGAGATATCTTATTTAGAATCATAAATATCTCCTGTATCTTCAGATAGACATCAAATATTGCATCCCAATACCTTTTCTTATCATCACCAACATTCTTGGACTGCAAAACTTTTACAATCCAGATATGAAGTAATTTCCTCAATAATTTCAATATTAAAAAAGTATAAACAGTAGACACATCGAACATAAAGCAAACATAAGCCGTATTAACGGCTTCAAAGTTGTAGAAGATAAAAGAAATCCAAATTAAGGTACAGAAAACGAAAATGTTGAATATAATAACACTGATCCAGTATCGGATAATTAAGCTTCTAATTTGTTCACGACTTATCTGAAGAACTTGGAAAACGTAATGAATTTTGTAAAGCATTAAGACGTCATCATGGTTTTTTAGAAACACAGTACAGCTGCGGACGGTACCACATACGATGATCAGCAACTCAACCGTGTTGGTGAAACAATAGAACAAACCAAGGTAGGTTAATGGATAACTGAATATCTTCATAAATCTATAAACACATAAACTCAAAGTGATCAAAATCCAGACAGCACAAACAATTTTGTGAACAGTATAGGTACTGGTGACGATGTTATTGCGAATGGAATATTTAGTGGAAAAGTAAATAAAAAGCATAACGTTCAAAGGTTTCAAGGCTGATTGTAAAACTTTGTCAATGACTTTAGAATATGATATTTCTTTAAATGACACTGTCTGATCTATGCTGATGGCAACTACATCTTTATGTGGATTAAAATTGTTACGGTTATTGAAAATGAAGAACATGTCGGTTGTGTTCGATAGCTTAGGAGCAATTGAATAAAAATATAACTGGTAATCGATTATGTAATTATTTTAAGTATTCGTTAATTTTTTTATGGCATAAGCCGGTAAACGAGTAGACGGATCACCTAATGGTAAGCCATCGGCGTCGCCCATGGACACCTGGAACACCAGAGGCGTTACAAGTGCGTTACTGGCCTTTTGGGGATTAGAAGTTTGAGGATCGTTGGGGATTCAGGAATTGGGGAGATTGGGGAAAGGGGGGGTAATTGGGTATTGGGTAATAAATGATTTAAATGTGTTTTCGATTTTTCTGTAAGATATAATTTACATTAATGGCCATGTCACACGTCATGGTATAGTTGCATCCTTGCTTACCGCCAGGCGAGGTAGTCATATGTCGACCCATTAAATAGAGGTATAACATAAAAAAGAAGCAACTTTATTCACATTAATCATGTTAGTGGTCTACTCATTGAGTTGTTAGCGTTCCAAGTAGTAACAGACGGAACTATTACTATGAATTATTACGTTACTATTTCATATTTTTATGAGATGTCAAACTATAACAAAATATCCAAATGAATCTAATATTTCCTTAATGGTGTGTCGTTTAGTGCGACACGAAAGCCTTTGAATACATCTTGAATCTTGTATTGGTAAAGACATTATCTACATAGATAACTACTTGTATTTGTTTATTGGATTCTTAAATAATCCTTACATATTTTTGGTCTCCATATAAAGTATTTTCGTATTTAGGTTCATCAAGGTAATAATACACCGTGAAATCTATGTCATTTTCGTCCCGCCCACCAATGTGACTTTTTCCGAGTTATATGGATTTTGTAAGATTATTTAGACATCACTGCCTCGTTGGCCGAGTGGTCGCAAGTGCGAATGCCGGGCAATGGGTCTCGGGTTCGATTCCCGGGTCGGGCAAAGTATTACTGGGTTTTTAAAAATCTCAGTAGTAGCACGGAGTCTGGAATTGTGCCCGGTATATGGCAATAGGCTCACCGCCATGGGACTCATAACATAAATAGTGAAAAAGTGGATGTTACATTGTATAGTGGTATTAGGTGCCGTAATATGCGCCTCTGCCTACCCCTTTAGGGATAAAAGGCGTGATGTTATGTTATGTAGACATCACTGACAAACGGTTAAGGAAAACATCGTGAGGAAACCTGGATATATTATTTCCAATTATAATTTTGAAATCGCTAACCCATATTACGCAAGCGTGATGATTAATGCTTAAACCTTTCCGTACGGGAATCTTCCCTTTAGTCAGTAGTGGCCACTTATAGGCTGTTGATATAAAACAGAAAGAAAGAAACCAAACCAATATCAGAATGAAAAATTATAATGTAGAAACAATATCATAATAAGAAGATATTAATAAAGTCACAACTGCTTTGAATACAGAAATTACAAGTAAGCAAATTGTAAGCATACAATTGTATGAAAAGTTATAAAGCTTGATAACTGCAGAGGTAATACAGCGTCTATGGAGAGTAAGCCGTACATGGTCATCTTCTTGAATTGAGCTCTCTGGACGCGAAGTATGTTCTTGCAGAATCTCGTTTCTGCAACTGATTAAGGACAACATAAGAAGAATAGGGTAGATGACACATTTTTATTGTAATGTCCATCTGGTAGATTATTTAAAAACATTAGACACGTATTTTTTATTTTCTTAAGGAAACAATTAGTTTCAAAGATATATTGATTTGAAATATCGCATGACGCCACTTTTGAGTACGATTTATAAGTACTCTAAAATGACGTAGCTATCTCCCACTCCTAAACTTTGATTCGTTTTATATAAGTATTGTTTTTTATACGACAAAATAAAAAAATACGTGTCTAATATTTTTTCATTACTTAACTGACGGACTAATTAGATTTTTAATTTTCATACCCTGTCATCATCACTATTAATTACATTACCTCACAATGACAACAATTCAAAAGAATGTTTCTTGGCTTTATTGGATTGTTATAAAAATCTTTTTCTTTTTTTATAGGTAATAAAACATTCGTACAGAGACATACTGGATTAATTTTTATGTTTTCGGCTTACTCACGCTACTGTTTGAGAGCAGACTCGAGTAGCAGCGCGACAGTTGCCGCGTCAAGTGTCGCGGAAACACAGATGGGCCCAATAGGGCTGATGTCGATTCAGAGTCGCGGAGAACCTAACGGGTAACCGGGGCTCCGGCTCGACGTGCAGGAGAAGGAACGGGGTGGTTTTTAGTCAGTAAGAGTCTGACACCCCTCCCGCCTCACCCAGGCGGGAGCAGTCATTCGATGATTTTCCCCCGTTAAAAAAAAAAATGTGTCGCAGAATGCTGCTCATGAATATGAGCCTCTAGCATGGCTTGAAACTAGTCGAGTTCCTCGTTAAACAAAGTCCAAAACATAATAATCTAAGTGTTTTCTTTGTTTATTAAATACTGCTTTCGGGTTACGGTAGCAATATAACTTACTGGCAGTCTGATGTTTAACAAATTCTTACAACTGCAGTATTCTCGTTTTTCTTTCGTAGTTATAATAATTATTTTGAACGATTTTAGTAAAAAAGGAAAAACTTGAATAAGTTCAGTAAGAATAACGTCACTATCATTTCCAAAGTTTGTTTTTGTTAAATGATTGTTATAGAAAAATATAATAAATACCTACCAGAACAATTCTTAGATCGCATCAGCATATTGCAAGCACACTGAGCGTCTTTGATCGCAGAGTAAAATCTTTCACATTCCACACACAAACAGATAAGGAGAATCACATTCTTCCAATTCCATACAAGTGATGCCAACGGTAGAAGAACATACTGAAACTGATTTAAAACTTAAAATTGTTTTATCTTATTTCTGTTCCATGACTCTGTCTCGTTGGCTGAGTGATCGCAAGTGCGACTGCCGGGCAAGAGGTTTTGAGGTCGATACACGGGTCAGATAAGTATTACCGGGTTTAAAAAAAAAACACAGTACCTAGTAGCACGGAGCCGTGAATAGTGCCCGGTATATGGCAATAGGCTCACCCCCTATTACATGGGACTCATAACATAACAGTGAAAAGTGGGTGTTACATTGCACAATGGCGTAATGTAAACCTTTGCCTACACCTTCGGAGTTAAAGGCGTGATGTTATGTTGTTATGATAAGGAAAATAATAAGGATGCGTCCACATCTGGCGAATGTGCCGCCAATGTTTGCGGGTTGCCCGCGAGCTGTGCGCGTGCAGTCATAGCAATAGTTTGGTGCTCAACTCACACAAGGTTCGGAGCGGAGTTGTAGTGTGTAACTAGGTTCCCTCTTTACTTTATAGAAATTGACTAGATGTATCATAATAAAAAAAATGTATGACAAGGGCACGGACTTAGAGTCCGTGGAGAAGTAATCTATAATATTATAAAAAAAGCCCTTAACACTTCTTAAGATACTTAACCAAAGTTCATAGACCTTCGACAGAGGCGAATTACATCTACAGAGCGCCTTAAACAAGAACAGCGGAGCGGAGCATTCGCCAGATATTAACGCACCCTAACGATACTTACACCGATGTCACTTGGTATCATAGTTCTTAGACATAACACCATGATGACGTTTCTCAAACAAAGGTAAGCAGTGCATATGGTATAAAATGCAATCTGAAATAAAAGAAAAACCAATTTCAAATAGATCCCTAATAACCTTTGATGAGATGCCTATTATTTTTATCTAGGGACATATTTAAATCAAAATGTTATTTAAAATAAATTGTTGTTACATTATAACGAATATTAGTTAGTAGCTCCTTGATATAACTATAAAGGTACTGGTACTGGTTATAAACATGATACAAAATAGCATGCTGAAAGGTGTTCTACTTGGGATGCTCAAAAATATTCAATTTGCGAGACGCGAACGTGAAGTTTCGTTTGATTTGCGGCCGTAAACATAATTGTCGTAACCACACAAAACTTTGTGAACCAAACTGAACTAATGAAATGAAGCTAAATAAATAAATTTAGATTTAAAATAAAAAATAGAAAAGACATTTTGAGTAATTAGGTAGTACTCATATTAATAAATAAACAAACATAAATAAGCTTTTAAAATTGAAGTTTAAAAAAGAAAGCGTTCGAGATGATAAAAACAATTTTGAGCATGCTAATTATGAGTAACATTCCACTAAGTGAAAAGTGCTCAATTGAAGCATTTGTTTGTGCATGAAAGCAATGTAACACTACTGCTATGTCTAACTATTGTGTAACCACAGAACATATAAAGGAGGATGTGTAACGTATGAAACGACGTCTTTGAGAACTGAATGACCTTGAGTATTAAACTTACCAACTGGCGGAATGTTTTTTCAACAAGCTTGTAAGCCTCGTGGATATCCAAATAAACATCAAACAACGTTTTATAGTAATCATCGTGTTCTATGCTGTTATATAAATTTCTTGATTTTTCCACTCTCTTAATCCACAGCCTCAGGCATTTTGATATTAATTTTATCATGAACAAAGCATAAAAGATATTAAAGTCATAAGAGACAGTGGCATAAGCTGTTATAACTTCAATAATGCTTATTTCAACTGACGTCAAATAATAGAAGATAATAAAACTAATACTAGTCAAATTAATGATAACAACACAAATCCAATTCTGAACTGTATAAATTCTGAGTTTACTGCTATTTATTCTTAAGACTCTAAACATATGATTGACTTTCAATACTAATTGAATGTTGTAGAAACTCTGCAATATATGTGAGACGCAGTTTAGTATGTCACCACTCAAGAAGACAAAAAAGTCAAAAACACTAGCCAAGCTGAACACGAAGTTGTAAGATATTTCTCCTTTACGGATTTTAATGAAAAGTTCAATAAGACGTTGTAGACAAAGACTACGGAACAAGATTAAGCAAAAAACTCCAATGAAGTTATAGAAAGAGGTATTAGCACTGATGACATTGTTACAAATAGAATATTTTGCGTACATAAACACATTTTGCATGAAATTAAATGGACGAAGCACAGACTGTAAATCTTCTTCTACCACGTTTCTATCTAAAACTTTAGTTGATGATACTGCTGGTATATTTTCCACAACAGCTACTCTGTTTGTTTTGATATACGAACACATGTCTGTTACACAAGGTGGCTTCAAGTTGATTGTTACTTCACCTATGAAATGTAAATCAATTGATATCTATTAGGTTTATAACCCTTTGTACATTGTACATTCAAGGTTTGTTCATTTTATATGTCTGGTACAAATATTTTATTAATGATGGATGGTATAGTAACTGGAAACGTAGGTCATCAGAAAAATGGACTAGTAAATATAATTTCTTTTTCTATTTCTATTGAATTTAATAAAATAAAAAAAAATGGATGTTCTACTAAATTAAATAGATTAACAGACTACAGAACAATGTTTGTATGTATGGGTTTACATAAGGATGGAAAGGTGACAATTCAATAACATCAAAGATGAAAGTGCTATGACACTTGAAAATTATCATGTGTAGTATTAACATTAGCTTCCAAATTAATAATATCTCGAAGATGATGAAATTCTTACAGAAATTGAATCATTTCTGAAAATTTGTTTAGCTATGCAGTCATTGCTTCCTCATTTTTTGGATTAGCAACGACATCTTACTTTGTTTATTAATTCTTAGTTAGTTTTCGACTCTTTAATAAAATTGGAAATCTGCTGTATCGAGTCAGTAAGTCACACGTTAAATGTTAAAAATTTACACAGTTTAGAGGTAATCCTTTTTATTCAAATATTGTTTCTAAGAAAAGTAAACTGCAGTAGTGCGACGTAGTAAGGAGAGAGAAGTCCCAGTAGACGCAGGGGCAAACCGCCGTCAACATAGAACAGTCCGCACGCGGTCATCTTACTGAACGTTTTATTTCTGCGCAGGACGTTTTTGCAAAATTGTTTCTCAGCTTCTGAAACATGTAAAAAATAACAATTCAATATGTACGTACAAATAATAGTCACATTTTTATTCCTATGACTCCTAAATTCCATAACATTACGTCTTTAATCCCCGGAGGAATAGAAACTCAGTAGTAGCACGGAGTCTGGAATTGTGCCTGGTATATGGCAATAGGCTCACCCCCTATTACATGGGACTCATAACATAAATAGTGAAAAGTGAGTGTTACTTCTATGTGCACCTCTGCCTACCCCTTCGGGAAAATAGGCGTGATGTTGTGTTATTTATTGAAGACTAGATAAGGAACTTTTTTATTAACATATGTCAACTTACTTGAGCAGTTTGCATTTTTCAACCGCAGTATACAAGCCACCTTTTGGTCTCTACAGCGCATGTCTGGAGAGAGGCCAGTTCCCGCTTCTCTGGAAAGCGGGAAAACTGGTCCTCGTGCGGAAGACGGGGCGCCCTGCGGACTCTCCGTCCGCGTACCGGCCCATAGTGTTGCTCGACGAGGTGGGGAAAGTCTTCGAAAGAATCATTTCGAACCGCCTCGTCGCGCACCTGACGGACATTGGGCCGGACTTGTCGGACGGCCAGTTCGGCTTCCGCAGAGGGCGCTCCACGGTGGACGCCATCATGCGCGTTAGAGACCTCACGACGAGGACTGCAGTGTCCAGGGGTAAGGTCGTAGTGGCGGTGTCTCTGGACATCGCCAACGCCTTCAACTCCCTGCCCTGGAGCTGCATCTTGGAGGCACTCCGATATCATCGGGTGCCTACCTACCTCCGTCGTGTAATCGAGGCTTACCTGACGGACAGGTCCGTCAGCTACCCCGGTCACCGGGGCGAGTGGAACCGGCGAGAGATGTCACGCGGTGTTCCACAGGGTTCGGTTCTGGGGCCGCTCCTGTGGAACATCGGCTATGACTGGGTGCTGCGCACCGACCTCCCGAACGGCGTTAGCACTATATGCTACGCCGACGATACGCTGGTGCTGGCGCACGGGAGGTCACACCAGGCGGCGGCCGACTTAATGGCGACAGCGGTTGCGACAGTCGTTGAGAGAATCCGGCAGTTGGGACTCGAGGTGGCGCTCCACAAGTCCGAGGCCATGTGTTTTCATGGCCGCGGGAACGCGCCACCTCCGGGTGGGTCCCAAATAACGGCGGGAGGAGTTACCATCGGCGTCGAGACGACGATGAAGTACCTAGGACTCGTCCTCGACAGTCGGTGGAACTTCATAGAACACTTCCGACGTTTGGCTCCAAAGTTGGAGAGGACGGGGGCTGCGTTTAAACGCATCCTCCCCAACCTCGGGGGGCCAAACGCCTCCTGCCGGAGGTTATACGCCGGGGTCGTGCGGTCCATGGCCCTCTACGGCGCCCCTGTTTGGGCGCCTAACCTGTTGCGGCGTCCCGCTCGGACGCTGCTCATGGCACAGAGGGTCATGGCGATCCGAATGATCCGCGGATACCGCACGATCTCTGGGGAGTCGGCGAACCTCCTTGCCGGATTACCGCCGTGGGATCTGGAGGCGAAGGTGCTCGCGCGCGTGCACAGCATGCGCGCGGAGGCACGTCGCCGGGGCGAAACTCCGCTGCCGCGCCAGATAAGTGCGTGGCGGGATGAGCTCCGGCGCGATCTCATGGCGGAATGGCAGCAACGACTGTCGCAACCGAGGGCTGGGCTCGCTGCCATCGCAGCGGTAAGTCCCCTCTTTGAGGAGTGGCTTGAGAGACGCTACGGCGTCCTCACCTACCGCCTGACGCAGGTCCTCACCGGACATGGCAGTTTCGGGAGGTACCTGTGTCTGATGGGGCGGGAGGAAACGCCCGGGTGTCATCACTGCGAGGACCGCCCTGAGGACACGGTGGAACACACGGTGGGAGAATGCCCTTCGTGGGCTGAGCACCGCCGTGTCCTCAGGGAAGTGATCGGCGATGGCGACCTCTCGCGTCCGGGCCTAGTGCAGGCCATGATGCGGAGCGAGGGGGATTGGGATGCCGTCTCCTCCTTTTGCGAAGCAGTCATGCTAGCTAAGGAGGAGGCGGGACGCGTGAGGCAGCGAAGCGCTGCCTCCTCGCAACCCAGCCATCGCGAAGGACACACCGGGCGTCGGGGATCGCGGGACGATCTCCGGCCACCGTAAGCGCGGGCCTGCGGACGGCGAGCATGGGTGGCTCCCCGTCCGACCAGAAACAGACCCGAGCGTGCGGCGCGTCGCGTTCCGCGCGCGCCTCAAAGAGCCATCAGACCACCACAGATGGGGCCCAATAGGGCCGATGCCGATTCGAAGTCGCGGAGAACCTAACGGGTAACCGGGGCTCCGGCTCGACGTGCAGGAGAAGGAACGGGGTGGTTTTTAGTCAGTAAGAGTCTGACACTCCCTCCCGCCTCACCCAGGCGGGGGCAGTCATTCGATGATTTTCCCCCCTTAAAAAAAAAAAAAAAAAAAAAAAAAAAAGTATACAAGCCACCTTAGCATCTTCTACTGTCATATTAAACTTTTCACTATACCGACTGTGTATTATCACAATCAGTATCATCTTCACAATGACCGAAGAAACCACAAATAATGTCACTATGTCTGAATCAGATTCCTATAAAAATGTTATCGTTGTTATTATTATCTTCCTACTAATATTAAACAAGGTGTTGTTTTAAAGTCGCGTCAATTTCTAGGAAGTAACTCGGCTATCGATCCTGAGTCCGAATCAATAAAAAAAATTGTAGGTAAATATTTTACATTTTTCTGAAATTACGGATATCCGTAAGTGGGAAGTACACGCCGCCGTCTTGTAACTAGCTTTATAACGCGGCTTAACACACACAAACTCAAACACGTAATTGATATTATTCCTAATTCCATAAAACTCCAATAAGAAACATTACTGTCGCTTATTCTGAAATACTGTCGAACTTAAACGATTTATTATAGCCGTATTTTTAACTATTGCCCCGAAACTTTCTCTTACATTGAACCTTTATGACTTCTGTGACATGCCCCCGAGAAATAACACGGTTTTAAAACTTCACCTTGTAAATGTGAAAGTCTGTATGTTTGTTTTTACCCCAACATGTCTAAACAGTTGAAAGGATAGAGATGAATTTTGGAAACGGAGTAGGTTATGGTCAGAAATAGCTATGGGCTACTTTCTACCCTACGGACACGCGGGCGAAGCCACTGGCAGAAATTAGTTTTAATATAATTCTAGAGCTACTCATTAGAGCATTAATAATTTCAGATTTTAATGAAAACTTTAAACTACTGATAGATACTAAGTGAACAATCACTTAATGTTAAGTAGGATGTAAGCAGCGAGTTGTCGTTCGCCGTTGAGGGCTAAGGGGAGGCCTTTGCCCAGTGTAGTGCACGTCTTCTGGATGTTGATGATGATGGCGATGATAATGATGGTGATGAAGCAATCACAGTCCTTCGACATGGTATAAATATAATATTAAAATAAATCAGGTCATAAAACAATAATAACTAAAGATAAATAATACTGTGACTATATTTTAGTGTTACATTGTTCTCGCACAATCCAAACAACAAAACTATGTAACTAGAGAATTGTATAGTAAACCTGATTAAAAAAGAGTAGCCTATGGAGTTTCTTGCTCATTCTTCTCTATAGGAACAAGCAAATAGCTTCATTTTTTAATTTTTTTGTTGACGTTCAAAAGTGCCTTTCTGGTCTAATTGCAATAAATGATTTTGACTTTTACTTTGACTTTTAATACGTGTGATTTGTAAAGAAAAAACAAAAAAAGTATATTTTAATAATGATTTCTTACCACGTGGGTCCCCTTTTTTACAAGATATAAAATTAATTGGAAATCACCCAAATTTCGAAAAAATGCAATAGTTGTCCGAAACGTTATCTGGAAAATTTCAAGGGAAGAAATTCAAAACATTGGAATAATTTTTTTTATTTTTACTTTTCAAATTCAAGGACGTTGAAGATAAGGCAGACACTGTCTATTAAAACAACGACTGTGGCACTTGGCAACTACACGCTGAACTTACACACATTGACACGAAGGACACTTTGTCATTTTCTTAAATTCGGTTGCGTGGTGACTCAATACATATACCTCTAAATATCCCATTGACATTCTTTATGCTTCAGTTATTCCTTAGCGTTATTATGTCCATCTTCTTTCCAACGTCCTTGTTCAAATTGTTTATTTGAATTAAACTTACCAAAATTTTAGACACCGTCTTAAATACATCGTAAGCTTTAAAAATATTTGTATACGTTTCAAACATATTCTCGAAATTGTAAGAGTCTTCATTGTCTTCTTCAAAGTTCACTTGTTGTACTATGAGAATCCATTTTTCAAGATACTTAGTTAGCAACAATTGGAGTCGAATGGTATAGACGAAGTCAATATCAATAATAACGTAGTATAGTTCACTATAGACACCTAATATAGTCATGGCACCTAAATGTACACAATTTAAAACATAGATGGACACTTCCAGGCAAGTGACGACCACAAGCAATACCCAGTTCCATACAATAAAATCGCGAATTTCTTCAAAACCGACATTTGTATTAATATTCTGAATCATTTTGATAAGAAACACGTTCCTTTTACCATTTGTTGTATTGACAATGCAAATAATGATAAAACCAGTTAAATTGATACCAGGTAGGTATATTATTGTAAGAAAAATTAACAGGGAATCTTGAGAATCTTTAGAATTATAATAGTAAGCTATAATTATATATATGCGTAAACTAGTCACCAAAATTGCGGAGAGGAGTCCAAGGATTCTGACTATGCAATACTTGCCTCCCCTTGGAGTAATGGTATCATTATAAATACAGTATTTTGAGCAGAACATTAATGTTAGGACAGTGTTGAAAGGAAAAACTAATCTTTGGATATCTTTGTCTAAACGATTTGGATATGAAACCTTTCTATTAGTTATTGGTATAACTCTGGTTTGAGTCGACATTGTTGTATTCTTCCAATAAGATGATCGACTAAAGTTTATTTTGACACTAGGACAATTATTATATAAAACCTAATTTGATCGAAGATGTTAAAGATTAATATTTCAGTTTAATACCAATATGTTATAAACGTACCGTGACAGGGATAATTAATCACATATTTAAATGAAAACCCATTGTTTTATTAACTTTTATTTAATTTTCTTTTAAGTTTTTTCTCTTAAAAAAGCAAACTGCAGTAGTACGACGAAGTAATATGTGAGAAGTCCCAGTAGACTCAGTGGCAATCTACCGTCAATATAGAACAGTCCACACGCGGTCATCTTACTGAACGTTTTATGTTCTCGAAGAACATTCTTACACATTTTTTTCTCAGCTTCTGTTAAACATAAAAGAATACCATATAAGACTACCATATTTGGGGTAGACCTGGTCCAAAAAAATAGAGAACACGTCGAAGTAAACGTTGTGCAAGACGTCTTCCCGTTAGGAGGAATGACGACATACGTATAATCGTAAATTAAGGATGCTTAATTGCGACGGGTTGAAGGTCGATCTCACGGTCTTGTTATGGTAGAAACTCATATCTTGCAGTGAATTGAAATGAGTTCAAGATGATGACGATATTATAACATGCATTGAAGTTGACAAACTATTTTGATTAGAGTTAGTCGCAGGCCACTCTGGCTCGGTGCGTCTTGACTCTGCGATGATCAGGACAAATAGTAGGGATGTAACGATGTAATGTAAAATGTCGTGGTGGCCCGGAGGTTTAAGACGCCCACTTCTCATGCATGAGGGTGCGGGTTCGAAACCTACCAACGGCAAGTACCAATATGACTTTTTCCGAGTTATATGTACTTTCTAAGATTATTTAGACACCACTGACAAACGGTGAAGGAAAAAATCGTGAGGAAACCTGGACTTATAATTTCTAATTATAAGTTTGAAATCGCCAACCCGCATTGAGCAAGCGTGGTGATTAATGCTCTAACCTTCTCCGTGTGAGAAGAGGCTTTGCTCAGCAGTGGGCATTTATAGGCTATTGATGATGATGAACGAGGCTAGTCACGTTGGCGCGACTAGACGCGACGCGCCAGTGAGGTCTAGAACTTGTAGATAAATAATCCATTATGAGTCTCATGGTACAGCGAGTGACAGAAGTAGTTAATAACATACTTACTCGAACAGTTTTCATTTTTCATTCGAAGTATACATGCCATTTTTGCATCATCTACTATTATATGAAACTTCTCACTGTATCGGCAATGTATCGCAACAATCACTATCATCTTTGCCACTGCTAATACAGCTACTATTAGTGTTAATATATCCAAATAAGGGTTCTGTAAAAAGATGGTTAAGATTATAATCAAGTCCAACGCTCAAATTTCTATGAAGATATTTCTATGTAGTGTTAGACTTAAAATGAAGTCCCGTTTTTTCACTGCACACAATCATTAGGTACTGGATCTTTGCTACCGTCTAAAGTATAATATCATTTTCGAAAAGAATAACGCCTGTCTCAAAGAAAGTCTGTTGTATATATAGAACAAAGATATTACAAGCCATGCTTCGGCGCAAATGGGCCGACTTGATCAGAGTGAAACCACGCTTGCGTTGTGTTTCATCATATGAGAGAGGTTACAATTAGGCCCAATAATTCCTCCTCCCTCCTTCTCCTCTTCCGAATCCCTGACTCCCCAACAATCCTCAAATTCCTAATCCCCAAAAGGTCGATAATGTACTTGTAACGCCTCTGGTGTTTCGGGTGTCCATGGGCGGCGCCGATCGCTCACCATCAATTGGGTGATCAGTCTACTTGTCTATCGGCTTATCCTATATAGAAACTACTATCGAAGTTATAAGCATATATTTGTTTAAACTGTCAAACACCAAGCGGTCACCGGTGACCGCATCCTATTGTTCTTTAATTGTGTCTATAAATACGGTACTCGACGAGTTAAAGAAGAAATAGCAACGAACTTAGTAAAGCTTTCGATGACTTACCTCAACCGAGTTCGTATAAAAATGTTTCCACTTCTCTAAAATACACAGAGATAACTGCAATCTGCATACATTGCGAAAGAATGCTGTACTTGTACGAAACAACACCTGCAAAAAAAAAAATCTAAAAAATCTTTTTTTTAAATTTTACAAGTCAATAATAACTCATAGCTTACCAAATACCCAGATACGTCCTTTAACACATTATAACCATTCAAAATATTTCTATATGTATCAAGCATTTTCGTATAATATGAATCTTCATCATCCACAATGTTAATAGACCGTTCTTCGACAATCCATTCTTGAAGGTACTTCGTTAGCAACAATAGGAGACGAACAGTATACACGAAATCAATATCAATAATACAGAAAAATATTTCGCAGATACTATTTATCGTATCCAAGTAATTTGTTGTTGAAGCTCTTGAAATGTAAAAACTAAAGTCCACAACGATAACAATCACAAGTATGATCCAGTTGCATACGATGAAATTGTTAATGCTTTTAAAGGAGACATCGTTATGTATGGTCTGAATAATTTTTATAAGTAAAACATGATTTTGTCTGTGGACAAAATTTACTATAGAGGTGGTGACATAACTAGCGGCATCAAGAGCAGGTAAGCATATTGAAAGAAATAGTAAAATGCGATCATCGGAATGTTGAACACTAAAACTGTGGACCATGAGTGTATAGATGCGATAGCTAGTCACTGCAACAGCAAAGAAAATTCCCGTGAATGTGATGATACAATATCTGCTGCCTCTTGGAGTTATGTGATAATTTCGTATACTATATGTTGAGCAGAATACCAAAGTAAATACAGCGTTGAAAGGGTAAATGAATCTTTGGATATCTTTATCTATATGACTTTGATATAAAACCTTCATGTTATTAGTTCATTATCATCAACGGCCTTTAAATGCCCACTGCTGAGCCTCTTCTCACACGGAGAAGGTTAGAGCATTAATCACCACGCTTGCTCAATGCGGGTTGGCGATTTCAATCTTATAATTAGAAATTATAAGCCGAGGTTTCCTCACGATGTTTTTCCTTCACCGTTTGTCAGTGGTGTCTAAATAATCTTAGAAAGTACATATAACTCGGAAAAAGTCACAGTGGTACTTGCCGTTGGTAGGTTTCGAACCTGCACCCTCATGCGTGAGAAGCGGGCGTATTTAATTTAGTAATAGTTAGTTTTAATTTAATTTAAGTTTTTATTTGTGCATGTGAACCTGTATGTTTGTAAACGCACACACGACACAGGAGATAATCCTAGTGTGGGGTAACGTTTAAAAAATCCTTCCATAGAGTTAACAGTCAATTTATTATAGTTTTTTGAAAAAAAAAACACATCGTATTATGATGATGTAGAATATATGCTTAATCTTAAAAAATCTTATAGGTTTGAAAGGTTTGCATATAATTCTCGTAAATGTAATTCCTTACCTGAATTTTTCATCACTTTCATTACACCAAACAAACATAGACACAAAAATAAACAATTATCCCCGGACCCTGCTATACAAAATTGTGATATTCTGCAGGCTGCTGGCTCGTTTCGTTATGAATTTGCCCAAAACTGATAGCGTGTATGTATCTTCTTACTTATGGTCTAATGGTGCATGAATGATTCTTTTATACTCGATTAGTTGGCGGTAATATAGAATAAGGGTGTGCAATTTCCACGCACACTCACCGACATGTATCTGATAGAAGACCGAAAGGCTTGCGACTTTACGTCTGTGTTCGAGGCTTGGAGCTGAGCTGCCACAAGTGAATCGTCATTGCTGCGCTTCTTGGCGCACCATTCGATGGATTCAAGAGCTTCCAGCTCCTCGCAACCCTGCCATCGCGAAGGACACACCAAGCGTCGGGGATCGCGAGACGATCTCCGGCCACCGTAAGCGCGGGCCTGCGGACGGCGAGCATGGGTGGCTCCCCGTCCGACCAGAAACAGACCCGAGCGTACGGCGTCGCGTTTCGCGCGCGCCTCAAAGAGCCATCAGACCACCACAGATGGGGCCCAATAGGGCCGCACTAAGGCAGGAGCAGTTATTCGAGGATTTTCCGCCCTTAAAAAAAAGGGCTTCCAGCTGGTATTTAGCCGACCTATCCCAAACATGGGAGCAGTACTCCATACACGACCGAACTTGCGCTTGATAAAGAGTGAGCAACTGTTCCGGTGTGAGGTACATCTCACCCTCGACAAAAGCCCAAAAAAACTGTACAAAAAGCTTCTTCTCACACAATTTTAGCTTTAGCAAAGTCATGTTAAAGAAACACATAACATAACATAACATCACGCCTTTTTAACCCCGAAGGGGTAGGCAGAGATGCACATTTCGGCACTTAATGCCACTGTACAATGTAACACCCACTTTTCACTATTTATGTTATGAGTCCCATGTAATAGGGGGTGAGCCTATTGCCATATACCGGGCAAATTACCAGACTCCGTGCTACTACTGAGATTCTAAAAACCCCAGTAATATTTTGCCCGACCCGGGAATCGAACCCGAGACCCCTGCCCGGCAGTCGCACTTGGGACCACTCGGCCAACGAGGTATGTTAAAGAAAATACCCAGTAGAATGTACTTAAAGCCACGTCTTGTGTTTCTATATCCACGTTTAAATACATTTATTAGCTGCTGATGTCCACGTGAACATATTGTAATCGAATTTAATGACAAGTGTGCCTTCCAAGTACATTGATATAAACTTACCTTATTATAAATAAATATTACGTAATTGTAATTGCTCTCTGTAAATATTAACTTTAGTATTCTTTTATTTAATTTTCTCTATTAGTTTTGGTGTATCTTAAGTTGTACAGATTTATTTTTTACTCTTCTTTATATTATTTACGATATGAATGTGAATGAAATAATGAACATAACGTAGGTATATTATAGAAATTGTCATCGACAATTGTTTATAATAGAATCGATCGAGTGATACAGCTACTTATTATATCTTTGAGCCGTTTGGGGTTGAGACGCTAGGTCCGTGGGGTCCGAGTGCGCTTAAATTATTCAAAAACATTTCGAAACGCCTGGTCGACACATCTCGTGACCAGAGGGCTGGTCTTTTTCTCGGTCAGAGGTTAAGCATTGCCATACAAAGTGGCAATGCTGCCAGCCTTCTGGGTACTTTCCCCACTGACGTCGATGCGGACGAATTTTTCGATGCTTTATGTAAATAGTTGTTTTTGTTTTTCTTATAATTAATTTTAATCTTAAGTTGTATATATTTAATTTAGTAATAGTTAGTTTTAATGTTATTTAAGTTTTTTTTTGAATAAATGATAATGGCAGTCAAAATATTATAATTAAATAGATCGGACTAACTTACCTGTGACGTCCGATCCTCAATTGTGTAGGTAGCGTCATCCTCGCTAATTATACTAGTAGTAGGCACTAATCTGGGCACGCTGTCACAATATTTAAAGATGAACACATTCATAAAAAAAAATATTTATACTCTATGGTCATCTCACTGGCAACATCATTTACTTCAAAGCATACCTGCAACTGCAACACAACTCGACCAGGGTTAAAAATAAACATGTTTATTATCCAGGAAGGGTTGGGACCTAGCGAGGATGACGCTACCTACACAATTGAGGATCTGACGTCACAGGTAAGTTAGTCCGATCTATTTAATTGTATAGGTAGCGTCATCCTCGCTAATTATACTAGTAGACGTTCAAAGAAGGAGTTGTGTTGACAAACAACACTGTTTGATCCTTGAACATTGTTGCACTTAAACAAGACATATGACATTGTCATTAACATCAATATCTCACGAGTACTATATAGTACTTAGTAGTAAAAACTTAAGCAATAATCAAATTTCGTTTATAATTATTTCCCCAAGATGTAAGCCACTAAACCATTATTAGATATAATAGCTACTTATGGTTATGGTATTGTTTTCAATCATTTTTATTAAATAAAAATACTTCTAAAATTAAATACATTTTAAAAATTATATTAAAAATAAACAGGAGCCCAAAGCACGGGTTAGGTATCTTAGTTTGGGTTCCTGACTTTCATCATTGCATTGTCAGGTAAATTTTACATTTCTACCTTGATATCATCTAAGCGACATCTAAATCAACAAAAACAATTACTTATTTAAATTTAAAAATTAAAAAATCTACATATTATAAGAATATTGTTGTTTGTAAATATATATATGTATGTATCTGTTTAGTGTTGCATATAAGTAAATTTGTATAAAATTAAAATTTGCTATAGTAATTACATTTTGTTTAATTGTTGAATCCAGTACTAAATATATTAACATTTTTACCCTATTAATATTAAGGCAAAATTCTCATGCATGTGGTATATTTATATGGTACCAAGGCTTTGTCTACAAAGGTTACAGTTTGTACCTGCTTTGAAAACTTCTTTATCTGAAATGTTTAACTTATTTCAACAATCATAATTGTTTGGACTACTGCAAGTAGCTTATTCAAAGTCCCTTGTTAATAGTAATGGTGTTTTGTTTACTACGAGTGGATACTCAGTAGCCCAAATGTTTATTTCATTATACGCGACGCATTATAAGACATGCACGCCAGAAAAGACATCTAAATATAAAAAAAGTATAAAAACAGAAAAATTAAAAGATAAAAGTTAAATTATAAAACTAAAACCAGCCAATAATTCAGGTGCGCGGTGTTGGCGGACATGTCCAATCCGAACGGGTCACCAACTCAGTATAAAGCTGGGCGCAATGAGCACCCAACACTGATTTTCAGTTGGCAATGATCAAGCGCTTGCGCTTAGCAGTTGCGTCATAAGGGATTTCACGTGTTCGACTGAAAACATTTGCTTGTTGCATTGCATTGTCTGCATAAAAGTTTTTAAGTCGTAATCAACGAGCTCCATGACTATAAACACATGCTCGTTTCTGGAACTGACGCTAGTCCACGGACTGCGATGATGTTGGGATGCTGCATCTTCAGCAGTATGCCAATTGATTTGAATAGAAAGAGGCATAGAACTTGCCCAAACGATTAGAAATATTTGAAGGTTCTTAGTTCTTTTATTAATCAATAAGTAGCAGGCTGGCTTTTATTTTAACTTATAATGGCATTTGTGTAGTGTATTGCTGTATTATTGTGTTCACTACCACCAAATATACATTACTATCAATAATAATTATATCGTGGTTTCAAATAAACGAAAAACATAATTAAATTGTCACCTTATTTATTTCACAGTACATACATTAAACACAATTTAAAAATAAAGAACATTAAAAATAATAAAACAATAATGGAATTATATATTTCAACATGATTTCTATTCACCGGAACAAAAGCTCAATCGTAAATCCAGTCTTCTATCTCCAAACTCCCAGAAGTTCGCCAACGCGACTTGTAACGTCTGTGTTGTCGGGTCAGGTGATTCGTTGCTCGCAGCACATTTGCCGGCTTATTTGATGAAAACACTAGTGCTACTGCATCCAAGAGCCCCATCCTTGTCAAGGGCTGAGCTGCATCTGCGACTTGGCAGGCCACATCAGGAACCTGGCCGGTTCGATCGCCAACGGCTGTTCTTTGAAGTATGCATGATCCAAAGCGCCGTCTGCTGTCATCCTTCTCGCGGGATCATACAACAAAAAGTCTTGTAGTAGAGACAGCCCATCTTCAGAAAGTAGATTACTTTGTATTTTTTCTCGCAACCTACCTGTTGGATTCTTTTTGAAAATAATACTACCTACAGGTAAGTCACTGAATCCTGGCCAAGTTGCGTCTGTAGGTGTTCCCAAACCCTCGAAAATTCTTTTTATTTGATCCAATTCACATGTTCCGGGAAACAGTGGCCGCATAGTAATCAGTTCAGCAAATATACAACCAACACTCCACATGTCAATTGGAGTAGAATATTCATCAGAAGGCAGCAGCAGTTCAGGCGCGCGGTACCATATAGTAACAATGCCCGGCGTGTATTGGCCAGGTGGCAATTCATATTCTCGGGCCAATCCGAAATCGGCCAGCTTTAGCACACCTTTATACGACAGTAAAATGTTACTGAGCTTAAGATCTCGGTGGAGGATAGAATTTATGTGAAGATGTTGTACTGCGCACAGTAGTTGTGTCATTAAGCACTTCACGTGGTTCGGCGAAAATATTTGGCCTTCTTTGCGCATGGTATCCATGTAACTTCTCAAATCATGTGGGACGTAGTCCATGACTACATATACTTCCTCAATGTCGGTGCCTACCACTATCTCCCGCCCTGCGACAATGTTAGGATGTTGAATCTTTAGCAATATCTTTAGCTCTCTCATAGCTACGATATAAAGTCCTTCGTTGTAATTGTCTGTTAGAATTTGTTTCAGAGCAACTACTTCGTTTTTTTTCTCATCTCGAGCTCTGAACACAGCTCCGTAGGCCCCTTCTGCAATCTTGTTCAAATATTGGAACTCCTCAAGAGATCGTCTGCTCTGAACCGCCGGGAGGAAAGGAGGTGGAGGTGTAACAGTTTCATGTGTTTTTTGAAACGGATTGCAGTACTTGTCCTGATAATCCTTTTTAGCTCTTCTTATACCATTGTTTTTATATCTAAGTTTAGCGGCGACTTTCAGGCCACTTTTCTTCCGATGTGTGTTCCGAGGTACATCTTGAGGTGACGTGCCTAACGGGGACTCAGCACTGTCTCCAACTCCATTAGACGCGTTGCAAATATTAATAGAACTCATGATTTTAAAAATACTTAACAATCACTTCACAAATTGCGTAGTCACTGTATGCAGTCTAAACTGTAAATGTGCATGTTATTGAAGATCCTCCCTTATATAGTCCAGAGCCCTGAGCATTTCTTTTGTTCCCTTAGCTGGTTCCGACCAATATTAGCAGTACTTGTCAAAATATCAGATAAGGATAGTATAACAATAGGTCATTAACAAATACCAAGGACTCGTTCTTTAGAACGTGGTAATTATGACAATATGAACATGACCTATTCGCAAAAATAAATATCATTTTATTTCATAAGACACAAGAATATATTTTTTCCCACGCAACCGAAGAGACTTTGTCGCACTGTAAAATCTATTATTAATTTTCTTAGAATATAAGTTTTCTTGGAACTTTTGTTATCATTAAAATATTTTTTGTGTGTAAGTTCTTGAAGATCCACCAGTATTAAAACTTTACTAAATACTACCCTCATTATTGCATTCTTAAAAATCCTTCTGTTTCATTTGTTAATATGGTTTAAGTACCTAATCAGCTAATAAGTAAATTAATTAAAATAAATAATAATTATACCTGATTTGGTATAAAGTATCGCTAAGAAAACGAGTTTTAATTTTTTATCGTTACAATTACAAGATTTTTATTTATTATTTGAGAAATACCAGGTGTCCCTTATCGTGTGATTTTTCAGAAACAGCCAAGTGTCTATTTATAAAAATAAATGTAAGCTTCGTGGGTCTGTTTGTCGTCGTCTGAAGTCGGTGAATGAATCGAGCATCTCGCGAAAGTTTGAAGCTAGCATGGAGTTGAATGAAACGCTCAAAGATAGGTTTTAGTCTTCCAAAATACTATTACTAACTTCAAACCCACAGCGCATGTTTTGTGACAGCTTTCCTTCTTTTAAGCAAAACTCTCCATACCAAAGTTCATGATTCGATTCAGTGGTTCCACTAGAAATTTTGACTTCATCTTACATTACCTTGCGGACTTATAAGTCAATAATATAATCATCTTTAGGCATTAAGAAATAAGATCAGTTACTAAATTCCGCGGCTTGGCTTAGTTTATACAAGTTTAGATTCAAAGTGCGTCGAAGCGTAAATCCAAATTATTTACATATAAAGAGCCCGCAAACTAAAATCCCCAATATTTAAATTAGGACATTAATTACTTGTACGTAATTAGCAACTAGAATGAAACAACTGCATGGCATTTAGTTTGCGACATGTTAAAACTATATTTTCCGTATCGAAAATTTTGCTGTTCAGCCACGTTTCCGTTAAAACAATGACATCATAATTAGAACACAAGATACCACAAAGAAAATCATGGGTTTTGGTACGCAGACCTCTGACATTTTGATAATATACATTTAGCTTTATACTAAAGAATTCTGTAAAATGTGTATTCAGATAATGCGCCAGTACAATCAGCGATACGTAAGGATTCAAAGTGATTATTTCAGTTTGTTCAATGTCTCTTGGTCCCGTATGTAAATGGACTCATCTTCCTCAGTTTTCCTCATGAACACACGACCCTGTTTAATGCAGACGAATTTATAACCTTTTTCTTTGGCAATCTGTCGCGCGGCTGCGTGGAGCTTCTTATTGGCAGGTGATAAATGTTCAACTACGTAAATTGGTAATTTCTTCCCCCCCCCCATGCCAATGTGTGCAGTATTGAGCTTATCCTTAGGATGTACCTTATTGAAACTAATCGTCTTAGCCAGAAATGTATCTCGGAGTTTGGGGGTAGCCAACCTAACAATGATTGAGCGGGGCCTCTTATCACCCCCAATGATTTTTGCTACACGGGTACAATGGTGTATATCGGATTCTTTTAAGTCACAGGATACTGAGTTATCATAGTTGGAAGATTTTCCTGTTTGTGCTCGGGGACACACTGGATCTCGAGGTTGTTAGAACGGTTATGCTGCTCAGTAATCTGTAGCCTCATCTGTAGATCCCGCACTGTATTAGTCAGCAGGACCATCTCCCTCTTCAGCTCTCCCAATGATTTTTCGTATCCAGCGATGACAGACTTGGTGGCTTCGTAGCTTTCATTTAAAAACGTTAAACTATTCTCCAGAGCAGCTATCTCCTGTCTCGTTGATTGAAACTCTGCCTTCACCATTTGTTTGAGAGTTTGATTAAGTTCTTGTGTCAAAGCTATTTTCATGACCCTAAATTCTTCTCTAATCATTTCCCTCACATCTTCCTTCCTGAAGGGCAATTTTGAGCTTGAGGATGGCGAAAGGGAAGTTTGTTCCTTGTCCCCACTGTTTGCTCGTCTCCTTTTATTCCTCGAAGAAATCCTCGGCTCTGTCAGGCTAACCTCCGTATTTACTTTACTGCTTTGGTTTAGGTTTGATTCGAATGCATTTTCATTTATATAAACCGGTGTATCCGACGCCGGCTCCAACTGTGGTGACTGTGTTTGCTTTGCTAAAGGCATAGTGTCAATCCAAGCAACCAGATTCAGTGCAAAAGGTTGATTGTTATCGCAGCGTTGCGATCGCAAGTGTTTAAGTTAACTGGTAGGCTTTTCACCACATTAGTGCTATCTGTCCAACATAAAGAGCTCTGTGCTTGAAGGAGTGGGCCGACTCAAATACACGCAGATAGATTTTAATAACTTCAATAAAATGCGAATAAAATATGATTTAAACATTGAGTTCTCCGCCAGGGAAGGTTCATTGTTATATGATTATAGGGGACGTCATTAATTATAATTATCATATAACTAGCGCCTGCAGGCTTTGTCCAAGAACCCGTGAAGTGACGTAATAAGCCTATGTGCTATTCTAGCCAATAATCTCATCGTATCAGCCAAAGGACGTCTACTACTTAACATAGGCCTCCCCCAATGACTTGCAGATAGGTCGGTCGGAAGCGACCTGCATCCAGCGGCTCCCTTCGATCTTGATCAGGTCGTCTGTCCACCTTGTAGATGGACGTCCTACGCTCCGCTTGCTTCTACGTGGCCTTCACTCGAGAACCTTTCTGCCCTAGCGGCCGTCGATTCTCCAGGCTATGTGCCCTGCCCACTATCACTTCAACTCACTAACCTGCTGGACTATATCAGCGACTTTTGTTCGTTTGCGGATTATTCTAATTTTTATCCCAATTCAGCCGTTTTGACGTAAAGTACTAACAAACAAATATAAAAACTTTCGTATTTTTAATATTTGTGGTTATACTACATAACAATATAAATAACTTTGGTCTTGTTTGCCTTGTTGGTCAAGTGGTCGCACGTGCTTTTCGCATCAGGCAAAGTATTACAAAGAATACGATTAATTTATCAGTTTCTGGAATTTATTTCAGTAATATTAGTATTATTATTTTGTTACACTGTGATTTTTTTTGTTCTGATCTCTATTCTTTTAAGTTTATTATTAGTATTTTGTTTATATGTATATCTGTATTTTTATTTTTTTATAATTGTTGTTTTGTGTGCTAATTGTCAAATAAATGTTTTTTCTTTCTTTATTTCTTTCTAATAGCACAGAGTCTAGAACTGAAATCGTATAGTTACTAAATATTTTTTATATGTATTATAACTTTTGTGAGACGTACTAAATAAATTATTATGTTTTCGGCTTACTCACGTAATTTTTTGACGATGAACTCGACTAGTTTCAAGCCATGCTAGACGCTCATATTCACGAGCAGCATTTCGCGACCCGCGATGCGGCGACTGTCGCGCTGCTACTCTGAATATGAATATGACTTTTAATATTAAAACTCAAACCGGCTACAATCGCACAAAAATTAATTAAAAATATGATACATAATTTATTACCATTTGCATGAAATATAACCTTGAAAACTTAAATAAAAATACATCGTTGAAGTTACCACACGCTTACCTAAAAGAATTTTATTCAAAAATGGCGTGGGTGTCGTACTAGGCTATTTACTTAAAAGAGTGGATTATAAGGCTAAAATAACCGTCTAAAAGCCGCTTAAAATAATTTACTTCTTGAAATAGCCTCTTAGGTATTGTTAGTAAAAGTAAAGTAAAAAAAATCCATTTTTAGGAATTGTTTGATACGATACCCACGGCCACTTTCTATCATCGCACCGCTCGCCATCGACAGGGCGTTCACGCTCACACATTGGAGCCCAAATGGTCCCGTACAGTTCGGTCTCAGAGGAATTTTCTCCCACGGACCCTCCGATTGTGGAATGAACTCCCTGCTGTAGTTTTCCCAGTGGGCTACAACATGGGGTTCTGCAAAAGGGGAGTGAATAAGTTTCTTAAGGGTCAGCAAGACGCATGTAATGCCTCAAGTGTTGCAGGCCTACATAGGCCACGGTAACCGCTTACCATCAGGAGGGTCGTGTGCTTATTTGCCACAGTCGTAGTATAAAAAAAATCCACACTATACTTTCAATGAAGACACATGAAGTTATAAAAACCAATTTATCATGGTATAACTTTGTGTGATCTAACCGTACATTCAAAGGTCTGATTACACTGGATTTAATGTGTTACCGTGTGTACGTACATTAAAACGGCTTCCTGGTGGACACTTGCGAATATACTTATGAAACAATGTCTAGTATTAAATATTAAATCGCAAACCAATAAAACTTATTCTTTTTTATTTTCAGCAATATATATCAGTCACAATTTTACAAAAGGTTGCCTCCAAACTAAGATTTTCTCATGTGACGTGGATGCGTTACAAACATACAAGTACACATACACATGACACCCAGACCCAGAACAACAATTTGTGGATCACACATAGTATATACACGTCTCGCCAGCGACGTTAGGTGCAGTTGCGCGACGTTGCCAGACGTCGACATATCTGGCAACATCAACGTCGCTGTGGACATGAAGCGAGCGTTGTCGCCTTATATATAACTAGCTTTTACCCGTGGCTTCACTCGCGTTACAAAAGGATAGCCTATGTGACATATACCAATACACACAGCTCCATCTATACCAATACTTTTGTTTTCCCTCGGGAATATCAATTTTTCCGGGATAAAAAGTACTCTATTATTTAATCCGGACTTCTAACCTTACGTCTGCAAAAATTCAAACCAATCGGTTCAGTTGTTACGGCGTGAAAGTGGAACAAACAAACAAACAAACTCACTTTCCGATTTATAATATTAGTAAGGATAGGAAATCGGCAAGCTTCGATTGACATGTCACCAATACATGTGGTGGGATATTTAATTTGTCTTCTAGTGTATCCTTGGTTTTATCCAAAATTGATGTTTTGATAACTTTTCTTCATAAAATGACACATTTTATTAACAAAACCACTTAAACACATTTACAAGGACAGTTATGAAACAAACAAAACCAACGTAACTGCAATGCGAAACAAGGACAGCTCTATCTGTATTGTATATCTCCATCCGTCTCTGGCATTGAAATAAAGATCTAAATAAAACGTCACAATACGTCTGTAAACGGTAATGTTCTAAGAATACTCGTAGGGTAGCAAAATGCTGTACTGCTACGGACAGCGTAGCGCGTAGCAGTGACATCACTACGACGGCTACGACGTAGCAACAGGACGAAATTCTATATTTATTTTTGTTGATTTAATTCCCGTAATGGTGTAGGCCAGTGTTTGTTAAACTTTTTTATTATTTGTGAATTGCAAAATAGTTTGAAAGTGAAATGAAATGTTTATATTATATTGTTACTAATATCAATTTGAAAAACCGTCAACGTACCTTCATAACATAATATCACGCCTTTTATCCCCGAAGGGGTAGGCACAGTGCACATTATGCCACTGTACAATGTAACACCCACTTTTCACTATTTATGTTGTGAGTCCCATGTAATAGGGGGTGGCCTATTGCCATATACCGGGCACAATACCAGACTCCGTGCTACTGCTGAGATTTTTTTTAAAACCCAGTAATACTTGGCCCGACACGGGAATCGAACCTGAGACCCTTTGCCCGATAGTCGCACTTGCGACCACTCGGCCAACGAGGCAGTCCGTTCAACGTACCTTCAACATTTGCAATAACATTAAATTAAGTATGATTGCTGTGTTCTTTGAACTATTATTAATTGCTTTCAATAAAACAGTTATAAATAGAAATAACGTAATAATTTCACTAACATCAAACGAGTTAGCAAAACAACTTCACTATTGTTGAAACTTCGCGATCCTTCCTGGAAAGCTGGTTAACAATAAATTTGTAAGTTAAATAAATTTGAATTTGAAAAAGTTTGGAAACCACTGAACTAGCCAATCAATAAGTACAATTGTTTGTGTGTTTCATTTAAGTCAATGCGGTAGATGTTTTCATTATTGACAAAATTGTATTAGTAAATTGTTGCTACATTGAACAAAGGTCATTGGACCCTTGTTCATACACACATCCCACACATCAACAGCCTATAAGTTAATCATCAACAGCCTATAAATGCCCACTGCTGAGCAAAGCCTCTTCCCACACGAAAAAGGTCATCATCATAACATCACGCCTTTTATCCCCGGAGGGGTAGGCAGAGGTGCACACAGAAGTGACACCCAGTTTTCACTATTTATGTTATGAATCCCATGTAATAGGGGGTGATAGGCTCACCCCCTATTACATGTCCATATACCGGGCACATTTCCAGGCTCCGTGCTACTACTGAAATATTTTTAAAAAACCCAGTAATACTTTGCCCGAACCGGGAATCGAACCCGAGACCCCTTGCCCGGCAGTCGCAATTGCCACCACTCGGCCAACGAGGCAGTAAATTAATCACCACGCTTGCTCAATGCGGGTTGGCGATTACAAACTTATAATTAGAAATTATAAGCCCAGCAGCTGTAGCCAAATGCCATTTAGCGCTTGTCTACATGTAGAATAGAAAACCAAATTATATGGAATTGACGTAAATTTTGACACTTGTCAGTGTCATCCCCATACATTTTGATATCTACTCTCACTGTAGACAAGCGCTAAAGTGGCGTTTGGCTAGAGGCCCTGGTTTCCTAACGATGTTTTCCTTCGTCGTTTATCAGTGGTGTCTGAATAATCTTAGAAAGTACATATAACTCGGAAAAAGTCACGTTGGTACTCGCGGTTGGTAGAGAAAAGCTCTACTAGTTTCGAAGCACTATAGTGTATGGTATAGATATTAATTTTATGGATCTCTTAGATGTCTGAAATATTTATACTTAATTTTTTTTATTTCTTACTTACTAAATATACTGATAGATTGATATCTATCAGTATGTATAGTGTATAGTATATTTTTTTTTTTTTGGGACAAGCCCGCCACAACGTCCCAAAACCGCTGCAACTCATGTAAGCCAGGATCTACAGTAGATACAACCATGAAAACACCGGAACACTGAAGTCCGGCGCGTCCCAGGGACATGAGTAACTGTCTTGGTTCCCGCAACGACGTGAAGCAGAAGATATTGATAGCGTATAGTATATATATAGTATAGTATAGCGTTGTGAGTCCGTAGCATATAACCATGACCTTAACTTAATGTAATCTAAAGACAAAATTCTTTGGTCAACAGTCTCTATTAATATACAAACTTCTAATACAAAAAAGCCGCAATATAAAACTAGTTCTACAGCACTGATATATTCAGTTAGCGTTGCGTGCGACCTCTTAATTATTTAACACAATTTTTAGCACCTGAAATGGTAATTAAACTCATAATTATGTATGTAGTGTATCTACCATCGGTCTACTGCTTTACGCATGTGAAATCAGAAAAATAAATCTATTTAGGTTTTAATTTTGTTGTAATGTATATTTCTTTTTGGGTTTTATAATTTAGATATTAATTATTATGTTTTCGGCTTACTCACGTAACGGGGAACTCGACTATATATAAAGCTATATATGCTGGATATATGTAAAGTATAATATGAGCCTCGCATAGCTTGAAACTGGTCGAATTTCTCGTCAAATAGTTACGTGTGTAAGCCGAACACATAATAAATAATTTAGTATATTTCACGAAAGTTTAATATATACTTTAGATATGACTATGATGATTATTTAAAAATAAAGAAAGAAAAATATTTTATTCGTACAAAGCCTCTTCTCACGCGGAGAAGGTTTAAACATTAATCACCACGCTTGCGCAATGCGGGTTGGCGATTACAAACTTATAATTAGATATTATAAGCCTAGGTTTCCTTACGATGTTTTCTTTCACCGTTTGTCAGTGGTGTCTAGATAATCTTAGAAGGTACATATAGGTAACTCTGAAAAAGTCACATTGGTACTTGCCGTTGGTAGGTTTCGAACCCGCACCCTTGTGCATGAGAAGCTGGCGTCTTAAACCTCCGGGCCACCACGACCAATATAACACCTTTTGAATTAATAATAGACAGGTATTAGTAAGGATGTTGAAACCACATTTCACCAGTTATTTTATAAATCTCTCGTAATAGAGAATGATGTCATCGCTACACGTCTGGTAGAACTTCAGTTTTCATGTTTATTCTAAGGAATTTCGGTAAAACTGGAAAAACTTCGAATAACGCTTTGTCAGATGCAAAAATTACAACCATCATCCAGTTACTCGACAGTCTAAACACCACTTATCGTGGGACGATCTCCGGCCACCGTAAGCGCGGGCCTGCGGACGGTGAGCATGGGTGGCTTCCCGTCCGACCAGAAACAGACCCGAGCGTACGGCGCGCGTCTCAAAGAGCCATCAGACCACCACAGATGGGGCCCAACCGAGCCGATACCGATTCGGAGTCGCGGAGAATCTAACGGGTAACCGGGGCTCCGGCTCGACGTGCAGGAGAAGGAACGGGGTGGTTTTTAGTCAGTAAGAGTCTGACACTCCCTCCCGCCGCACCCAGGCGGGAGCAGTAATTCGATGATTTTCACCCCTTAAAAAAAACACCACTTATAATTAACCACAATGCTACATACTACATAAATTATATTAGACAGAATAATACGTGTTCCTTAAAGGGATATTGACTTGGTTATTTCGGTAGCCACATCAATCATGTAGGTTTAGGTTAATCCTTGCTTACCGAACGCATTAGTAATTGGAGTTAAACGCTAACCGAGACCGTATAACAAGCTTTATTGGTCGATGTTTAGTTAGTTGAATAGTTATACACTTATAACCACTCTCGTAAGCTTAAAAGGTGATCTCCAATAATTATCTAATGCCTGTTGTTATTGAAATAAACTTTTTTATATTTTTATACATTTATTTTAGCCTCTAATATTGTACCTAAAACTCGAGCATGGAGTTTTTGGTTCAGATTTATACAAAGAAGAATGCCTCATTCGCCAATTTAGCAAAGCCTCTTCTCACACGGATAAGGTTTGAGCATTAATCACCACGCTTGCTCAATGCGGGTTGATAAAATTTATATAGGTTTCCTCAAGATGTTTTCCTTCACCGTTTGTCAGTGGTGTCTGAATAACCTTAGTATGTACATAAAACTCGAAAAAGTTACATTGGTTCTTGCCGTTGGTAGATTTCAAACCCATGGGGGTGCCCTCATGCATGAGAAGTGGGCGTCTTAAACCTCCAGGCCATCACGACACCCCAATTTGGTCTTCTATTGCGTCTTATATTTTTATAAATTCGCGGCTTCAGCCATGCACCATAGATAAACTATCACCATAGACTATACTATGACCATAGACTATACCACAGATACACTACAGATAATAAAAATGTACGTTAACTGAAAATAAGTGAATTTATAAATTCAATAAAACAAAACTTCAGTCCCTGAAGACTTCGGCATTGAATGTCAACGTCAATTTTTTATTTTTCAAGTTTGATATTTTATGTAAATTATGCTAAAAGTTCCATCGGTCGTCAATCAAAGGTGACAAGCTGGAATAATGACGTCATGGGTATTTCTTAAAGAGGGAGGTAGATGAAGTTTAAAAAATGCTTTACTCCATACTAGTATTTTTTCTGAATTCGACTGCCCCGTTTTGGCTGAGTGGTCGACAGTGTGACTGCCAGGCAAGTAGTCTCGGGATCGATTGCCGGGTCGGGCAAAGTATTACAGGGTTATTTTAAAAAAAACTTAGTAGTAGCACGGAGTCTGGAACTGGTTCCGGTATATGGCATTAGGCTCACCCCCTATTACATGTGACTCATAACATAAATAGTGAAAAGTGGGTGTTATATTGTAGGTACAGTGGCATTAAGCGCCGTAATGTGCACCTCTACCTACCCCTTCGGGGATACAAGGCGTGATGGTATGTACATATGTATGATAATGCGAACAATATCAGGGTTGATCAGACCTAAACCTTAAAAAGTAAATATATTTATTCCCATGAAACACAATAAACCTCATTATAATTTCACAGCCAAAGATTATATGGAACACGGATCGTGGAATTTCACCCGGCTGTTGAAAATAGACTGATTATGTTCAAACAAGACTTACACGGTTATGTGGGTGTGTGAAATACCTACATTTTTGATTACCGAACAAGGATTACATTCTGATGTAATCATTTTCCGATACATGGTGAAGGATGAACATGGTTACACGTGTTGCTGGTTGAGAGGTAAATTCCAATTCTGTGTTATCAAAAAATGCGTTTTTTTTAAGGAGGGAAAATCATTCAATGACTTCTCCCGCCTGAGTGAGGCGGGAGGGGGTGTCAGACTCTTACTGACTAAAAACCACCCCGTTCCTACTCCTGCCCTTCGAGCCGGAGCCCCGGCAACGCGGTAAGTCCTCCGCGGCTCTGTATCGGCATCAGCCCTATTGGGCCTTAACCGTGGTGGTCTGATGGCGCTGTAAGGCACATACACGCTCGAGCCACTCATGCTCGCCGTCCGCAGGCTCATGATTTAGGTGGTATGGAGATCGTAAATAAAATGTGGTTGAGATGTTAATAAACTCGTTTTACAATAAATATAATCTGCCTATCTGCAAATCTATAAATAGAATTGAATATATATCCGTCAGTCGAGTGCGTTTCCACAAGAGCTGAGCTGTGCAGAGTTGAGCGGAGCAGAACCGTATAATAGATAGTTGTTTCTACTATAGCTGTGCAGAAATGAGCGGTGCAAGGCTGAGCTGTGTAGCTGGGTGAAGGGGAGCCGAGCAAAGCGGAGATGAGTTGAACAGGGTTATAAATACATTTTGTTTACTAGCACAAAACAGCTCCGCTCTACCCAGCACAGCTCCACTAAGCTCGATAACACATAGCCGGGGCTGTACACCGCGCACCATACATGATTCAGTGGAAACAGTGTTAACAGTGTTAACACTGTTTCCACTGAATCAGAGCGGAAATGAGACGTGAATTTTGAGCAACGTGATTGGTAATTTTTTATAAGGTTTATTAAGGATCGGCAAGGCGCTTGTAATGCCACAAGTGTTGCAAGCGTTCATAGCCACGGTAACCGCTTACCATCAGATGGGCCGTGTGCTATTTTTGCTATCATCCTGGTATAAAAAATAGTATGTGTTCAGTTTTGCGGTGCACAGGTTCTATGCAAACGCAGTCTAAGATACATATAAAAATATAGTACTCGTCATTTTAGATGTCGTTTAATAAATTTATTAATTAAGTATTCTCAGTTTTAATATGCGTCGTTGATCAAGTCATAAGTGCGCCAGTCGATATTTTTATTTTCTCGCAAATTAAATTGTGGCACACATTCTACAATATTTTTTTAAAATAATTTATTCAGCTATGGATACATGTTAATAATTACTTAATTGTTGTCAGTATACTTAAATAATTACAATCTACAATCTCTTTTATATAAGGACTCAAAATGACTCCTGAAAAGGGGGGACAAGAGTGATGGACTTGCACGTATGGCGACACATGACACGTCATGTCAATTGACAGCTCACGCACATAGACCATAGATTAAAAATAAATTAACGGATTACGTCACAAAATCCTTCATCGCGTATGAAGTTTATATGCGAATAACCACAGATAGAACATCCCAACGAACAACTGTTGGGCAGAAAGCCCGCCAGCCACGAACACCTCCTTATCCTCCTTACGATCAAAGGGAACTCTCCACACTGTTTCCTAAACATCTTTGCTTGCATCATCGACAAATAAAAGGTGTGAGTTTATATTAAACTAGCAGCCCGTCCCGGCTTCGCACGCGGTAGACAATTATTTATTTTTGGAAATTTGGATTGTTGTAGTGACATAACTACAATAGTTGGACATAATTATGCTACCGCGGAGTTTTTTGTAAACATTATGATGTTATTTAATGTTGTTGTACATTATTTTGTTCTATCGCTAATAGTTTCGGCAGCGCATTCGACGACAGACATTTTAAGACTCATTTTTCTACACCTTCGGTTACATTGTTCAAATTTTGCCAGGGATCCCCAATTTTTTCAAAATCAAATGTAGCCTATGTCAAATTGGAAGAATGTAGCATTTTATTAGTGAAAGAATTTTTTAAATCGGCCCAGTACTTTTTAATCCTATTCGTTACAAACATACAAAAATAGGTACAAATCTTTCCTCTTTATAATATTAATAATATAGATTGCATTCGTACGAAATATTTAAAAATAGCGGGTTACTCACGTCAATATACTGAGAAAAGCTCTACTAGTTTTGAGTCAGAGAGGGACTCTACCTCATGAGTAAGCGTACGCGGTCGCGGCAATATTGCCCAGCCTACTCTATTTAATTATGTGTTTTAGTAAAATATTTTTGTTCAACCACGTTCCAACGAATTTCATTCATCCGCGGTTTCTAGCACGCAGCGTCACAATTCCAAATGTATTGTTTGTTTTTCTATTGTTTTTAATCACCGTTTGTTTTTGTGTTGTATTATTGGTCAAAATCAACGCTTCATGCTAAAATAAAATAAACACGTAAAGAGATTTAGTACTTTATTGAGGGTATTTTTTGTGTATTGTATTCAAAATTTCAGTAATGTTTTTGTTGCTTTTATGAATTTTCTTTTTCGTTAAATAAACATATAGGTTGCTTTCGAAATGTGAGCTTTAAGTGGTACATTTTCTGGGGTCGAGTAAATTAAAAAATGAAATAGGTATGTGACGAATTAACAGCGAAGGTATAAACCATTCATATATTGTCTTCAAGTTGAATTAGTCCGACGCGTGGTCAAAGAGAAAAGTAACCAATATTACTCTCCTACCTTCTAAATATTACTGACTTATGTGTAAATGCTAAAATAATTACATAAACACGTTTCGTTGTGACGTATAATAAAAATGATTAGGATAGATTCTGAACTCCATTTTATCATTAAGTATTTCAAAATCCAATTATATATATACCTATTGACGAAGAATCTCAGACTTTGGTAGGAAAGCCATGCTACGGCACGGTTTTCGAATGGGCCGTCTCGACCGGAGTGATACCACGGCCTCACAGAAAACCGACGTGAAACAACACTTGCGTTGTGTTTCGTCGTGTGAATGAGGTTACCGGAGGCCCAATTACCCCCTTTCCAGTCTCTCCAATCCCTGAATCCCCAACAATCTTGAGGATTGATTGGATTCCCAATCCCTAAAAGGCCGATAACGCACTTGTAACGTCTCTGGTGTTCTGGGTGTTCGTAGGCGAAGCTGATTGCTTACCATCAGGTGATCCGTTTGATCGCATGAAAAAAAACTTTATAAAGACAGTCATGCTTTTAACCTATCAGTCGAAAAGCTAAAATTGTAACTTTTTTAATTTATCTAAACAACAAACTACAACAATTAATACCAACAGTTACAGTTTAAATCCAAAAAACAGCATTGAAATATATCAAATCAAAAAGTGAGAATTAACAATATGCAAAAAATCCAAACGTTTGCAGATTTTAGTTTCAAACAAATAAAAGGAAATTTGAACGTGTGGCATACTGCAATCACGATTCTACGCCTACGTGATCAAACGAGGCAAATGTTGGACAATCGTTTTGTGAGCAAATGTTGGTCTAAGCGTGATCGAGCCAATGTTGGCTGACAGTATAAAAAAATGATCGTTATTTCATTTTTTTTCGATTGAAATTAAGAAACAAAATTAAATGTATTGTTATATCTATACTAATATTATAAAGATCAGTTTGTTTTTTTTGTTTGTTTGTTTGCGCTAATCTCCGAAACTACTGGTCCGATTTGAAAAAATATTTTTGTGTTGGGTAGCCCATTTATCGAGAAAGGCTTTAGGCTAAAATATCACGCTACTATTAATAGGCGCCGAGCAGAGCGAGTGAAATCGCGCGGAAGCAGCTAGTTACATATATAAAAGCAGAACGAAAATATATAATTATGATATTTTGTCAGGTTCAGAAATCGAACCTAAAATACACACGCTCTACTATCACTCTTGTCTTAATTTAAGGTAAAAAAATTGTTCATAATAATACTAAACCGAAAAGCTTATTAAACTGTCAAACACCAAGCGGTCACCGGTGACCGCGACCTATTGTTCTTTAATTGTGTCTATAAAACCGGTACTCGACGAGTTAAATGTTCGACTATACACCCAAATTCAGACTACTACAACTACATTTACAAAATAAAATCGAAAAAGGCACTAAAATCCTAACGGGTTACCGGGGCTCCGGCTTTCGTGCAGGAGAATGAACGGGGTGGTTTTTAGTCAGTAAGAGTCTGACACTCCCTCCCGCCTCACCCAGGCGGGAGCAGACATGCGATGATATTCCCCCCTTAAAAAAATCTCCTGATAATTGATCTCAGAACCTCGCTATCCGTAGAGAACCAGGAGTCCAGGAGTAGGAACGGGGTGTTTTTTAGTTAGTAAGAGTCTGACACTCCCTCCGGCCTCACACAGACGGGAGAAGTAATTCGATGATTTTTGCCACTTAAAAAAAAAACAAAAATCCCCCAATAATTGTTCTCAGACCCTCGCGGTCTGCAATCACATTTAAAACTACTTAATAAACGATACAGCCTGTAGAAAAAACATCCATTACCAAGAATCTCCACAAAAAAATTGGAAATTAACATTAATACTGTATTCAAAATACGATACATCAAGCTATAAAAACCAATTTATCATGATCTCACTATATGTAATGTTTCCGCCCTTTCAACGGTCAATTTATGCTGGATTGTATAGCTTGAAGTTTAGTCGTGTATATACGAAAGTATTGGCAAAGGATTCCCAATATGGCGGATTAGAATTTATTATAAGAGTATTTTACTAGACTAACTCAATGGTAGTTAATCTTTTTAATATCTTTCTTTGTAGGAACTACATAATATTACTGTGTGGTGACGCCAGAATAGCAATCTCTTTGATAAACTTGAGCTGTAAATGCGATCTTCAACTTGAAACTATATCTAAGTGACATTATATCGGCCTTTTTTCACCATCCTTGAACTAAATAATATAAGACATTAATACTTTGTATATCTAATATTATATTTCCTCATATCACTATTTTAATAGGGATGATGACGGGGTATGCAAATTAAAAATCTAATTAGTCCGTAAGTTAGGTAATAAAAAATTATTAGACATCTTTTTTTTTATTTTGTCGTACAATAAAACAATACTTAGATAAAACAAATCAAAGTTTAGGAGTAGGGTCTAAAACGTCATTTCTATGTATAAAATGTACATAGAAGTGACGTCACGCGACATTTTAAATCAATATATCGTAGAAAGTATTCGTTTCTGTAAGAAAATAAAAAATACGTGTCTAATGATTTAAAATAATTTACAATTAAAATAAAAAGTAGGCATCTACCCAATTATCATCGATGTATGACAGACAATAGACTGACTCTCAACTAAGTAATAACTATAACATACCTGATGAAAAATAGTTGTGACTTAAGTGAAGATTTGTGACTAAGAACAAATAAATACCATAAGGACCATAAGTATATGTGCAATAAAATACAAAATCGTGCTTAAAATATACACCCGTATATTCAAGAAACGCTCGTTAAGGTAATACCCCAATACGAGCGGATTATCTATATATTATATCTCTTCCTTTTTTGAAGTCGGTTAAAAAATACGTGTCTAATGTTTTTAAATAATCTACCAGACGGACATTCATAACCATCACATTCACATCACAGAACGCCAAATCAAAATACCACAGACAAAAAAGCATAAAAAAGTATAGACAAAGTACCCCATCGATCAGTCACATGATAGCCCCCGATAGTCTGTGTGAAGTGACGGCTCTCGTCAAATCCGGGAAAAGAAAAAACTCAAACAATATTTGTCCAGACATAAAAGAGAAAAGGAAAAATGAGAAGCAATCAAATTCACTACTGTTTCCTATTTGTCTGGAACAATTTAGTAACGAAATTGAATGACATATTATATTATGACGATAGTGACGTCATTAGTTTTTGTAATTAAACGTTGAACATGGATTTTTGTAACGTTTCATTGTTACATATTCAACTTTTAAGTAAAAATTATTAGCAAATAAATATTTAACAAAAAGAGAAGAACAATAAAAACAGAATTAAATGATTTAAAAATCTACTGTGTATTGTATAAATTCTCAGTAGTAGCACGGAGTCTGGAATCGTGCCCGGTATATAGCAATAGGCTCACCCCGTATTACATGGGACTCATAACATAAATAGTGAAAAGTGGGTGTTACATTGTACAGTGGCATAATGTACACCTCTGCCTACCCCTTCGGGGATAAAAAGGCGTGATGTTATGTATGTATTTTTAAAAATAAAATATACATACTAAATTAATTATGGATGATTTCTTAAAAAAAAAAGATATATTTTAACAAATATTGCTGTGCCCTTACAGGGTCCATAAATGTACTTAGCTTTAAGCCTATTGTATCACCTTATTCACTTTATGGTACGCAAATAAATGAATATGAATAATAATATTATGATTTCCTTCGGCTTACCCACGTACGTATTTGAGCATGGTTAGAAACTAGTCGAGTTCCTCGTCAAATAATTATGCGAGTAAGCCGAAAAACATAATAATGAATTTAACAAGGAATTATTATGACACCGCATTTTTAAACCATATAAAAATGACAAATTCAAGAAAAATACAACTTAAGTATATTAATCTTTTACTAAAAATGCAATAAATGCCTTCATAAATACTAGATACTTTTATGCCGTGAAGGGAATTAATACGGTGCCTGCAGCGATCTGCAATCACGCCTACACAGTACTATGAACACGGAGTAGAACTCTCGACTCGACAGTCGTTCGTAGCGATCCAAACGCCGTGCATGCCTCGACGCGCTAGTCCACGAACTTTACACTCGCGAAACGCCGTATAAATAAATTACATAAAAAAAACATTTCATGTTATGCATAATTTTATTTAAAAAAAAGTGTGTGATTAATTTATTTTTTAAAAATCGATTACTTATTATTCGTGTAAGTTTTTATTATTTGAATTTCGAATTGCGAGTACAGAGTAGATACAGAGTGTGTTTAATTCCTGATTTGAGTGAATTTAAAAGTGAGTTTTTTAATAAAATAATAAAGTGATTTTTTTTTTAATTACAGAACTAGTGTCGATGTGAGTTTTTAAAGTTGACGAATTGTTTGTTTTTATAATTGAAGTGGGTGTGTTATAAAAGTTGGTTCATTAGGAAATCGTTGAATCGATGCCAGAACTCTTATGGTACGTAAGTAAATAATTGTTGGCATTGTATTGATGTATTTAATCGTTTTATGAAATATGTGCGCGTGTTCAGGTCGGTTTCAAACGCTGTATTTATAGGCGTTAGGAAACGTACGTGCTTTATCTTGTTCTAGTGACATATTCTTGCGATATGAGAATTGTGTTTAATTTTTTTCTTTGTTGTAATATTAATTATGGTTTAATAATACTTCATACGTAGGTACTAAAATTATTTGTTACAAAAAATATCAGTTAAATTATTTATTACAAAAAATATCAGTCAGAGAGAAATTAATATATGACGAGTAATTAAATTTTCCTAATATTTTTTTATCCTTTTTTTGTGGGTGGTGGATTGAATACAATATAGAGACATCCGGCGTCAAGGGTTTTGTATCAGCTCCCTGAGCACTAGTTTCCTGCATAGATAACTTAGTAGTTAAAATATGAAAATAAACTAAATAAGGACTACTTACCTTACTTACTTCAGTATACTTACAAATAAATTTTATTTTTTACAACCGTTTCGCATAACGTAATATTAATATTAAACCATTTCCAAATATAATTAAATAATTGAATTAAGCATAAATCATATAAGACTATTTTAAACGTAAACATTCTGATTCGTGAAAATAGAAACTACTTTCTATTTATTAAAAAAAAATGTTAATTAATTTATTTTAATGTTGTCAGCGTCTCTCTTCTAATTCTTCTGTTTTAATTTTTCAACTCAATGTTTTTTATTACTTCTACTGTTTTTTTGTTTTTTTACCTTGATTGTCTTTTTTATATTTTATTTATGCTGCATCGTGACTGGTGCTGAATAAATGTTTTTTCTTTCTTTCTTTAAATACATTTCTAGAATTCATGTATCTTACAACAATTTATTTTTATGAAAATTTAAATTTGATTATTTCTTTTGAAGTGAAGCATTTTATTGCCAGCCTATTAATTGGAGCTCATTTCGAGAATTGCCTTGTCTCATCTGTCTCAAGAATTTAAAATTAATGAGGTTTTAAAATTACGTAGTTACTGTAAAAGTTTTATCAAATTTACGAACTTTACCAGTTTAAAACCATTTTAAATTTACATTTTATAAATACCTAATACGTATTTAGCAAGAAATTTGAGATTTAATTAAATATGTGATTTAAATTATTTGATGTAAATTATTAAGTTCGTTTGATTTATTTTATTTCAATTTACTTATATGACGAACTTCGCACCGAACGGCACTATTTATTACTCAATTTAATCTAAAAGAAACGTAACGTACTCAGAAATACAGACAAAAATTACTCTTATTAAAATAGTTGTTTCAGTATTATATATTGGAAAATAGATTGATCAACAAGGTCTATTATGCCACAATCCACTGCTCTGTTAATTCCCTTCAATTCAATTCGCAACAATGCTTTCAGTTTCAAGTATGATTGTGTAATTACAGACAAATGAAACATGCTTTATATACAGTTTCTGCACTAATCTTTTTATCTGCATTGAGAACAAAGTTGTACTTATATCAACTCGTTAATTTTTTCTATGGGATAAGCTGGTATACGAGTAGAGGCGGATCACCTGCTTGTAAGCAATCGGCGTCATCCGTGGACACCTGGAACATCATAAGCGTTACAAGTGCGGTACCCGCCTTTCGCGGATTAGGAATTTGAGGATTGTTGGGGATTCAGGGATTAAGGAGATTGGGGGGTATGTAATTGAGTCATATCAATGAGGTTGTATTAATATACAATACATTTTTAGGTCCAAATTAACTAAATCAATTAATTCAGTAGAGTTAATAGTTATAAGTTCAATTTTTTTTTTAAATTCAAAGTGCAATCTTTTAATTCATTCACATTCAAAAGTTCAACATTAATTTATAGCAAAGTAACATAAAATATCTTTCAGGTGATCTTTTTAAAGTGCAGATAGATAGGTATTTTTTCTTTTTGTGATCCCGAGATGGAAAGTTACAATTAAGGTCATCTCACTTAAAAAAATGAAAGCGACTTACAGTAGTATTCATTATTCTTAAACTTATCACATTACCTATAATATAAAGAGCCTACCCCTTTCGATTAATTTTCTTGTCACGTCAAACACTGGACAATAAACTTCGAATAATCATTGAATTTTTTTATCACCTGATGGTAAGCAATCGGCGTCGCCCATGGACACCTGGTACACCAGAGACGTTACAATTGCGTTACCGGCCTTTTGGGGATTAGGAGTTTGAGGATCGTTGAGGATTCAGGGATTGGGGAGATTGGGGAAGGAGAGGGTAATTGGGCCTCCGGTAACCTCACTCACACGACGAAACACAACGTAAGCGTTGCTTCACGTCAGTTTTCTGTGAGGCCGTGGTATCACTCCGGTCGAGCCGGCCCATTCGTGCCGAAGCATGGCTCACTTAACACTTTTTTTTCACACTGATTTTCTTTAGTACCTTGCTATTAATTATATCTTTGAGCCGTTTGGGGTTGAGACGCTAGGTCCGTGGGGTCCGAGTGCTCATACATTATTTAAAAACATTTCGAAACGCCTGGTCGACACATCTCGTTACCAGGCTGGTCTATTTCTCGGTCAGAGGTTAAGCATTGCCATACAACGTGGAAATGCTGCCAGCCATCTGGGTACTTTCCCTATTGACGTCGATGCGGACGAAGTTTTGATTCTCTGTGTAAATAGATAGTTTTAGTTTTCTTTTATTACATTTTTTGTGTATATTAAGTAAGTTATAAATATGTAGTTTCTTATTTTTGTAAATAAAGTAAAAAAAAAATCGAAATTCGGAATCTGATAAACGAGGGAATTTTACCAACAATTTTATTTGGTACAACGATTCCACCAGCGAATTGAAACTAATCGAACAATTATTTATCACGAAAATAGCTGATCCGGCAGACCAGACTTCATAACACCTAAAAATTATTTTTTCACCTTTTGAACCTTCACTGGACTTCCACGAACATTTCAAGACCAAAATTAGCTATATCGGTACAACCGTTCTCAAGTTTTAGCGACACCAACAAACAAGTTTTAAGTGTGAAATAAAATCGCACATTCCCAATTCCTAAAAAGCCGGTAACGCATTTGTAACACCTCTAATGTTTCAGGTTCCGTGGTTTATCCCATAAAAAACATAAATTCATTTTTATTTATATGTATAGATAGATATCTATATATATAAAAGAAAGTTGTGTTAGTTACACTACTTATAACTCAAGAACGGCTACATTGATTTGGATGACAATTGGTGGGGAGATAGCTTAGAACCAGGAGACGGACATAGGATACTTTTTCATCGAATTTTTTATTTTTACTTTTCGCCGAAAAACACGAACGGGAAGTGGAAAGAACGGGATTGCGCGTACGAAGTCGCGGGCTGAAGCTAGTTTCTTGTAAAACAAAACATAAGGTCGAAAATCCCTCACCGTCTTCGTTCAATGAACTAATTGTAACTTCAGGAAACATACAATTATTATGAAACTTCATATCTCCGTCGAGTTTCCAACCGACTGTTGATAAGACCCGTATACCTTACCTATTCATTTTCATAGTAAGCTGCAACTTTACTTAATAGGACAACAAAATTGTGTAACAAGACACTGATGTATGATGGAGGTTAGAACTTTATAATGATGAGTTTATTATTAGAACTGCCTCGTTGGCCGAGTGGTCCCAAGAGCGATTGCCGGGCAAGGGGTCTCGGGTTAGATTCCCGGGTCGGGCGTAGCACGGAGTCTGGAAATGTGCCCGGTATAAGGCAATAGGCTCACCCCTATTACATGGGACTCATAACATAAATAGTGATAAGTGGGTGTTACTTCTGTGTGCACCTCTGCCTACCCCTTCGGGGATAAAAGTCGTGATGTTATGTTATTATTAGAAGTAATAATAGTGTTATAATGAGTTTTAACTTCTAAACTTCTCGACGAATTTCTACAAATTTTCTTTTGTATAATTTTGGTACACATACATAGATACCGAGCGTACGGCTCGTCGCGCGCTCTACAAAGAGCCATCAGACCACCACAGATGGGGCCCAATAGGGCCGATGCCGATAAGGAGTCGCGGAGAACGTAAACGGTTACCGGGGCTCCGGCTCGAAGTGCAGGAGTAGGAACGGGGTGGGTTTTAGTCAGTAAGAGTCTGACCCTCCCGCCTTATCTAAGCATTAGGCCATTGGATGATTTACCCCCTTAAAAAACACATACATAGGTACCTAAAATAATTATTACGTAAGTAGATACTTTCCTTAATAGAATTACCTAATTTCATTTATTAACATAATTAGTTTGTAACCCTCCACGTGTCCTGTATAATGTAATAAACTGATTGGAAATGCACGCACGAGGTCTTGGGTTCGTTTCTCGTGTTAGGTAGAGCATTGTTAATTTATTAGGTTTGTCGATTATCTTGTTGCCTTGTTGATGGAGTATCTTCAAAGTGGAGGGAAGGAAACGGGCTGATGACAATTACAGAGAGGCAAACTTCTAAATGTGACATGTTTGTATATCAGTTTACCTGCGTATCTGGCAACTGATACATTACAGAAGTGGTAGCGCAGAGAAGTTGTAAAGGCATCCACAGGGAGTCATCTTCCGGCTCAATTCCTCGGTGAAATCTGTCATTTCGGAGTATTTTCTGAAACACATAGGAAATAAACCAGTGTTGAAGAAGAATGACGGATTCGATTTCCCGGTTTGGGTATACAGGTTTAAACTGTCAAACACCGCGAGGACACCGGTGACCGCAACCTATTGTTATTTAATTGTGTCTATAATGACGGTACTCAAAGGTTTATTAATAAATTCTCGTAGTAATACGGAATATAAAATTGTGCCCTGTATGTGGCAATAACTCAGCATCCTACAATATTATGGGACTCTTAACATAAAGTCTCGAAAAAGGGTTGTTAAGATTAACACGAGGCGTAATGTCATAATATCGATTACATAAAGTTACTATAAAAGTTTGATGTACACAAATTGACCCCTTCACCACACATGCGACATGATTGAAAATTTAAAATCATACATATTGCCACACAACTCTCAGAAAAACGATTATCTCAAAATTTTTTGCCTTAATCGAGAATTGAAATCAACACTTTTTATCTCGTAGTCATCATCAACAGCCTATAAACGCCCACTACTGAGCAAAGCCTCTTCTCACACGGAGAAGGTTTGAGCATTAACCACCACGCTTGCTTTTTTTTTAAGGGGGGGAAATCATCGAATGACTGCTCCCTGGGTGAGGCGGAAGGAAGTGTCAGACTCTTACTGACTAAAACCCACCCCGTTCCTTCTCCTGCACGTCGAGCCGGAGCCCCGGTTACCCGTTAGATTCTCCGCGACACCACGCTTGCTTAATGCGGGTTGGCGATTACAAACTTATAATAAGAAATTATAAGCCTAGGTTTCTTTATGAGGTTTTCCTTCACCGTTTATCAGTGGTGTCTAGATAATCTTAGAAAGTACATATATTTCGGAAAAAGTCACATTGGTACTTGCCGTTGGTAGGTTTCGAACACGCACCCTCATGTATGAGAAGCGGGCGTCTTAAGCCTTTGGGCCACCCCTATATAACCGAGGTGACTAGCAATTAAGCCAACGATACATTAAGGGACAAATGACCCAATACATGTATCAGAGACATGTCGAGTGAAGCCGGCTGACGTCGCCTGACATATACGGTGACAACGCGGGACTTATGTCGTTATATTAGACGTATTATAACGTTTTATTTAGATCCATATTTCAATGCCTGAGAGGGATGGAGATATACAATACAGATAGAGCTGTCCTTGTTTCGCATTGCAGTTACGTTGGTTTTGTTTATTTTGCATAACTGTCCTTGTAAATATATTTAAGTGGTTTTGTTAATAAAATGTGTCATTTTGTGAGAAAAAGTTATCAACACATCAATTTTGAATAAAACCAAGGATACACTAGCAGACAAATTAAATATCCCACCACATGTATTGGTGACATGTCAATCGAAGCTTGCCGATTTCGCCCGACGTATTATAAGGCGACAACGCTCGTTTCATGTCCACAGCGACGTTGACATTGCCAGACATATTTCACCCAACGTCGCACTACTTCACCCAACGTCGCACTACTTCACCCAACGTCGCACTACTTCACCCAATGTCGCACTACTTCACCCAACGTCGCACTACTTCACCCAACGTCGCACTACTTCACCCAACGTCGCACTACTTCACCCAACGTCCCACTACTTCACCCAACGTCGCTGGCAACACGTGTCGTAGCACATTTTGTCCCCTAGTGTATTCTTGGCTTTAGGTAACAAACTAACAGGTTTAGAATATCTAAGTAAATTTAGGTAGTTTTAATGAAACACAGATTGTTCTAAGAGCTAGCTCACATTGGTTAAGTCAAACCAACATTTCTACTAGGTTCCAATTTTATACTACTAATAAATTGTAAATTAATCACAGAAGGCCGTCTTATCATTAATATTGTTGCTTCATATAAGTTGAATCGAAGCTGAAGCTGAACTTTTCGAGTGTGAGAGAGCTAAGTTTCGGCTCGATCGAAGTGATACCACGGCCTCACGGAAAACCGTCAAACAACTTGCGTTGTGTTTTGCCGTGTAAGTGACATTACAGGAAGCCAAATTACCCCCCCCCCCCCATCACTTTAATTTTTTTTAAAGGGGAAAAATAATCGAATTACTTCTCCCGGCTTGGTGAGGCGGGAGGGAGAGTCAGACTCTTACTGACTAAAAACTACCCCGTTCCCTTCTCCTGCGCTTCGAGCCGGAGCCCCAGTAACCCGTTAGGTTCTCCGCTACCCAATCCCTGAATCCCCAACAATCTTCAAATTCCTAATCCCTACAAGGCCGGTAACGCACTTATAACACCTCTGGTAGTACAAGTGTCCGTAGGCGACGCCAATTTCTTACCATCAGGTGATCCGACTGCTCGTTTACCGACTTATTCAATAAAAAAATATATTAAGCCGTTTGTAACAAAAATGTTGCTAATGTGAACTAGCTCTAAAGTTCAAAGTTATTAATGTCCTAACTATAGAGCGAAATAAACTTATTTGACAAACTGTTTTGTGTGGGAAGACCACTTTGAACGACTAATTCATTATTTAATGCTGTCAAACAGTTTCATTAATTTAGTACTTTAGTCCTGTTGACGACTATTGTAACTAAAGATAATTTTATTAGTTAGTATTCGTTTTAGTAATCAGTTTACAAAATCCTCACTAATATTATAAATCGGAAAGTGAGTTTGTTTGTTTGTTTGTTTGTTCCGACTTCACGCCGTAACTACTAAACCGATTGCATTGAATTTTTGCAGACGTAAAGTTAGTAGTCTGGATTAAATAATAGGGTACTTTTTATCCCGAAAAAATGTGATATTCCCGAGGGAAAACAAAAGTATTGGTATAGATGGCGCTGTATGTATTGGTAGGTATATGTCACATAGGCTACTTTTTATCCTTTTGTGACGCGAGTGAAGCCGCGGGTAAAAGCTATTGTTTAATACAATTAAACACCTCGTTTTGGTCTAGAAGTCGACTCGAACTCGATACCTTCGACAATCTGATCACATATACTCGTACGATACCTAAGCAGTCAGTTTTATTAAGGACTTTAAGTGTGAGATAGCGATGCTTTGGCACAAATATGGCTAGGCCGGAGTGATACCACGGCCTCGCAGAAAACCGACGTGAAACAACACTTGCGTTGTGATTCGTCGTGTGAGTGAGATTACCGTCTGCTCAGTTATGTACCTCCCTGCCTAATCTCCCCAGTCACCGAATCCCCAACAATCCTCAAATTTCTAATCCTCACAAGGCCGGTAACGCACTGGTGTTTCGGGTGTCCATAGGCGACGCCAATTGCGTACCATCAGGTGATCCGTCTACTCGTTTAATTGTTTATTCCATAAAAAACAAAAAAAAATGTAGAAGACAATATCAGCTATATGCTTCATATCAACAGCCTATAAGTGGCCACCGTTGACCAGAGACGGCATTTTTCACACGGAGAAGGTTTGAGCATTAATCACCACGCTTGCTCAATGCGAGTTGGTGAGTTCAAAATTATAATTAAAAATTATGAGCCCAGATTTCCTCACAATGTTTTCTTTCACCGTTTGTCAGTGGTGTCTAAATAATCTTAGAAAGTACATATAACTCGGAAAAATCTACGTATATACTCTTCCATTATTCATCAGAAAAAATAATCTAATATTAATAACATCAAATTTCGAATCTAACAAATTTCCAATGTAATGGTCAGAATTAGTCAGATAATGTAGTTTCAGAACCACGTTTTACACTAGAATGGCTCACTAATCAGGCTCAAAGTTCCACAAAAGGCAATGGACAGGCCGCCTGATTCCCAGTGGGTAATCGAATAATAAATGCTGACAGCTAACGTTGCTGACATATTGCGAATGGTTGCGGTGACTGACAATAGTGGAACTGACTTTCCTGATGTATCGTTGCGTTAAATAGTGTCTACTATTTAGAAGTCCCACGGAAACGGGAACTATGCGTCAAAGCCCCGGGAGTCTCTATCTCTTAATCACTGAACTTATTTTACAGAGATTCGGTACAACAATAGTCGATAGAATAGTTTTTATCACTCAAACCTTACGGGAACGGGTACTGTACTGGTAAAATCCCTGCGGGATTATTAATATTTTTTGAAATCACGATAAATTTATTTGACAAAATCGGTTCTGATGAATTCTGCCAGAAGTCATTATTCTACGCGGACAATATCGCGGGCAACAGCTAGTTAAGTATATATTTGTATAAACATTTTGTTGTATAAAGAGGTTTGTAGCAGTCACATTATTTTTTAAAGAATTTAATTTAATTCTAGACAAAAATTCGTGAATAAGGTTGTAGAGATATGAAAAAACTAAAGAATTGCGTAATTTCTTTTGTAATTTACGGCGCGGTTAGCGCGTGGCTGGGCAAATGGCTGTCGTGCATCGTATCGAAATTTCGATTTCAGATCGGAACAACTATTTGTTTGATACAGAAATTGTTGTTTTATGTGTAGGTATGTGAACCTATATGTTTGTAAACGCACCCACGACACAGGAGAAAATCCTAGTAAGGGGCAACGTTTTATTATAAAAAATGATATCGATTTTAAGATAAACAATAAATTAATCTCGATATATGAGCAAACTGCTTGTGTAACGAGTTAGGAAAAGCTTACTCTGTTGAATTTGTTTGAACTAATCCGTCCGGGTTCCATTCTATTTTGGGATTCATTATTTCTATAGCCATTTACACGTGACTAATGAACAAATACGTACGCACCTTAATAATAATTCGGCACTGCTTTTTCTCCTAAAGATTGGCAGATGTGAATTTTCAGGAAGATTTCTTTATCAACGTTTTTTATCAACATAACATAACATCACGCCTTTTATCCTCAAAGGGGTAGGCAGAGGTGCACATTATACCACTGTACAATGTAACACCCACTTTTCACTATTTATGTTATGAGTCCCATATAATAGGGGGTGAGCCTATTGCCATATACCGGGCACAGTTCCAGACTCCGTGCTACTACTGAGAATTTTTTAAAAACCCAGTAATATTTTGCCCGACCCGTGAATCGAACCCGAGACCCCTTGCTCGGCAGTCGCAATTGCGTTTTTTATCAAGTTTCTATTTTTCTTCATCATCATCATCAACAGCTTATAAATGCCCACTGCTGAGCAAAGTCTCTTCTCACATGAAGAAGGTTAGAGCATTAATCAAAACGCTTTCTCAATGCTGGTTGGCGATTTCAAACTTATAATTAGAAATTATAAGCTCAGGTTTCCTCACGATGTTTTCCTTCACCGTTTGTCAGTGGTGTCTAAATAATCTTAGAAAGTACATATAACTCGGAAAAAGTCACATTGGTACTTGCTGTTGGTAGGTTTCGAACCCGCACCCTCGTGCATGAGAATCAGGCGTCTTAAACCTCCGGGCCACGATTTTTCTTATTAATAGAAAACGTTGACCTATTCGTTGTTCCTGTGTCGTGGGTGCGTTTACAAACATACAAGTTCACATACACATCACACCCAGACCCGGAACAACAATCTGTGGGTTACACAAAGTGTTGTTGTTGGAAAAGAACCCACACATTTAAGTCAAACTTACATTCAATATTTGTATTGTAACTTTCGTGAGACATACTAAATAAATTATTATATTTTCGGCTTACTCACGTAATAATTTGACGAGGAACTACTCATGAGCAGCATTTCGCGAATGCTGCTCATGAATGAACGACTGTAGCCACAGTCGCCACGTCGCGGGTCGCGATATGCTGCTCATGAATATGAGCCTCTAGCATGGCTTGAAACTAGTCGAGTTCCTCGTCAAATTATTACGTGAGTAAACCGAAAACATAATAAAGCATTGTTAGATGTTTCGATTTCTCGCTGGGTAGTTGTACGAAACTGCAGTACAAAGGAGGTTGTGGTTGCACTGTTATTGATACTACGTGCCGCTGCGGTCTCTTTGTTCTAGGTCAAATGCAATTAGTTTTGAATGGTCAGAATATATTTATTTCCCTAAAATCAAGGTAAAGGTGTTCATTTGGTATTTTTTTTATCATCGACAGTCTATAATTGTGCAGGGCTTGTTTTTTGAGAGGGGAAAATCATCCAAATGAATGACTTCTCCCGCCCGGATGAGACGAGAGGGAGTGTCAGATTCAAACTGACTAAAAACTACGCCGTTCCTTCTACAGTACTTCGAGCCGGAGCCTCGGCAAGCTGGCATCAGCGCTATTAGGCCGCATCTGTGGTGGTCTGATGGCTGTTTGAGGCGCGCGCGGAACGCAACGCGCCGCACGTTTGGGTTCAGTCCGTCCGCAAGCCCGTGCTTATTTACTTATTACGTACTTGGCCGGAGATCATCGTGTCTCTCGCGAAATTGTGCAGGGCTAGACTATAGTATGGACTGAATATTCGATAGTATAGATTATTGTAATTTTCATATGGTTCCCTTTTTTTTCTTATATAAAATATATCATATTATTGTACGATTCCAACGGTAAAAGAATTTTTCAAATCGGTCCGGTAGTTTCGGAGCCAATTCAAATAAAATGAACGCACACACAAAAATATTTTTTTCCTCTTTATAATATTAGTGTACAAAATTAGTTTCTCTATAAAAAACCAAGATTCAAGTAACAATATGAAGTAAATAGTTTGTGATAAAGGTAAAGTATACAGTCAGCCATAAGATGAAGTCTCATCTTAAAATCTTGTAGATCACCTTTACATAACTTTTCATCATTAAATTTAAAAGTTAAAGTTTAACAAGGTAAACTACCTAAGTAATCAGGACCTAATTAGTTAAGTAGTACCTAACACTAGGTACTTCTTTTAAAGCGAATTTTGAGTTATATTATTATCTTTTTAAGTTCCACGAGTAGTTTTCAACTTGAGTGACTGAAAGACGGAAGTTTCAGTGTTTCAGTTTTAAGCCTTTTGTTCTCAAAGGGTGTTACCTAAAGTTAAGAGTCACTCTATATTTTAATGGTAAAATATATTGATTACCTTATTCTAACTTCTACCATACTAGCTTTTGACAGCAGCTTCGTTATAGTCTGTGTCTGTATTCAAATCCATAATCTACCCCTGTACAAAATTTCATCCTAATACTTTCAGTCGTTTTGCCGAACAAACAACCAAACATAATTATAGACTTCTGCATCACTACATAGTATAAAACAAAGTCGCCACCCAAAACCCAAAAACTAAAAACAAACAAAACGCAAAAAATAACTAATATTAATATTGATAGGTTACTTACCCACATATAAGTTAGAAGCCAGCACCATCTAGACAAAATTATACATTAAAACCTTAATATATACCTAATATTAAGCTGTTGACAATTTTATGACCATTAATTTATATCATTTTCATATGAGCTTATGGCACCGATTTATTACGAATTATTACTATTCGTAAATATTTTCTTGTGAGTAACCTGTGATTTTTAATTAATTAAGTATTATTAGGCTTTCAATTCTCAAAGATGACACGTGCGCTGATCTTAAAATTCAGGTGAATACTCACACCCAAACACCATAAAAGGAGGTACCATTCTAACCATCCCACTACTTTCCATCAATGATGTTATTAGTCCCATGTAATAGCGTGTGGGTCTATTGACATTGGTCGTCACAAACTACAAACTAAGAACTACTCAGTATACCGAAATTAGAAAACTTTCGGGATAATGTAGCCCGAAGCTGGAGCCCGCTACGTTTACTTTTTTATTTTTGTTTTTCTTTTTCATGTAAATATTATACTTTTATAAATTCTAATTAAAAAAAATTCTATTTTTTACAACACAACGTAACCCGTGTAGGACTAAAAACATGCTAACAAAGAATACTTAAGTTAATTTAATTCTACAGCGAATTAGTTTACCATGTTAGTGCCTGCTACATAAAGATAGGATCCCTAGAGGCCAGCACTAATCTAGACCACCTAGTGCTTGTAAATTTTGAAATGGAGAGCTTTAGTAAAACTTTGTTAGATAGATAAGGAACAAGCCTCTCTTTACATCTGTATGTATTTTAATCTTAGCAGGATTATAGTTATGTAAAGCGAGGGCAGAGTAAAATATATTTTGTTATCATCTCTACTACATTCTGACGTCACCCAGCGCTCCCCAATTCAATTCAAGTGTGGGAGAGCCATACTTCTGCATGAATGGGCCGGCTCGACCGGAGTCATACTACAGCCTCCCAGAAAACCGACGGGAAACAACGCTTGCGTTGTGATTCGTCGTTTGAGTGAGGTTACCGGGAGGCCCAATTACCCCACCCCCTCTCCAATCCCTGAATCCCCAACAATCCTCAAGTTCTTAATTCCAAAAGGTTGGTAACGCACTTGTAACGCCACCAGAGGCGTCCAGGTGTCCATGCATAGCGCCGATTGCTTACCATCAGGTGATCCGTCTCCTCGTTTACTGGCTTATACCACAATAAAATTCTTTAGGCGGGTTTCGCAAGAGCTGTCTAAGGTCTACTATCCATGATACGTCATTTGACAAATCGATCGGCGTATTTAATGTTGGCGTTTCGTGGAGTCATCGCTTTTTAAGCAAGATGCAAACATTCCTCATCTGTAGGCCGCCTGTTAGTGAAGGATACTTGCATTCTTCAAATTATGCAACGGGACTCTGGAAATGTGCCCGGTATATGGCAAAAGGCTCACCCCTATTACATGGGACTCATAACATACATAGTGAAAAGTTGGTGTTAATACTGTGTGCACCTCTGCCTACCCCTTCGGGGATAAATGGCGTGATGTTATGTTTTAAGAAAATATAACTTGTTTTTGCCATCATCTGTCGCCGCTTTTTGGGAGCGTTCCGGTTACACATTTTTTAATAATTACCTACTAGTTTTCAGTTTCAGCACCGGATATTTAATGATAAGCATTTATTACGCACGTTGCACCTACTTATCTGAAACAAATATGTTTCAGCTGAAACAATTTTCGGAAAATTTTGATACTTATCAAGTACATTAAATAGATAAAAATATTATTATTAAAATCATTGATTTTCTTTATCAAGTTTTGATAAAAACCACTTTTAAACTCAATGTAGTTAAAATAAGATTTATGAATCTGAATTAAATAGACTTTATTGTTGTATTATCTTACAATTTGGCACTTATGTGTAGACTAGGTTCTGCCAGCGGTTTCGCTCGTGGTCTCATAGAAGTCGCCTATATGCTTATTCCAGACCACAATGAATCTATCCCTGTTCCAAATTTTATCTCGAATATTTCAGCCGTTTTAACCTGAAAGAGCAATAAACAAACACAAAATGCAAGATTAATTGTAGGACAAGTATTTGATTATTAGATGGACATAAAATATTAATAATTATTAAGATACTAGCTTTAACCCGCGGCTTCGCTCGCGTCACAAAAGGATAAAAGTAGCCTATGTGACATATACCAATACACACAGCGCCATCTATACCAATAATTTCATTTTCCTTCGAAAATATCAATTTTTCCGGGATAAAAAGTACCCTATTATTTAATCCAGACTTCTAACTTTACGTCTGCAAAATTTCAAAGCAATCGGTTTAGTAGTTACGGCGTGAAGGCGGAACAAACAAACAAACAAACAAACTCACTTTCCGATTTATAATATTAGTAAGGATTAAAATATTAAGACTGCCTCGTTAGCCGAATGGTCGGTGCGACTCCCGGGCAAGGGGTCTCGGGTTCGATTCCCGGGTCGGGCAAAGTATTACTGGGTTTTAAAAATCTCAATAGTAGCACGGAGTCTAGAAATGTGCCCGGTATATGGCAATAGGCTCCCCCCTATTACATGGGACTCATAACATAAATAGTGAAAATTGGGTGTTACATTGTACAGTGGCCTTAACCCATAGATCCCCAAGCGGTCACCGGTGACCGCTCTCCACTAACTACATTATAGACCTTATTTCCAATGTTTAGAGACTACTTTTGTATGAACAAATTTAGGGGATGAATTTCAACGGGTGCCGAAATGTGCACCTGTATCTACCCCTTCGGGGATAAAAAGGCGTGGTGTTATGTTATGTTATGCAAAGACAATACAGGACCCTTGCACAACATCTGGTATCTCTCACTTCGTCAGGTATGCACCCGAACCTAACTACCAACCCTCGTGGTACACGTGTGATTTTTTCTTTTTACTATTGACCAGCGAATTCGCCCGCGTTTCCGGGGGTAAATGGCCTATATGTGTTACTAGCTACTTCCGCGCGGTTTCACTCGCTCTGCTTGGCGCCTATTAATCGTAGCGTGATATTTGAGCCTATAGCCTTCCTCGATAAATGGGCTATATAACACAGAAAGAATTTTTTAAATCGGACCATTAGTTTCGGAGATTAGCGCGTTCAAACAAACAAACATAGAAACAAACTCCTCAGCTTTATACCTAATATTAGTATAGATTAGCCTTCGGACCTCAATCTGCCTCTGTTACAAATTTTATCCCAACCCCTTCAGCCTGCAATTAAGTCAACATTCGACAAACTTACATTTGCGTTTGGTACAGTAACTATGTCTAGGGATTGTTCCACATAATTAAGTTTGTTTTTTTGTCTGTATACTTTTCCGCAATAAAAAATACCCAGTCTTGTCCCCAGTATATTAAAGTATAATCATACCAAGTTACATTGTAATCAGATCGGTACATTTTGCATTATGCGTGAACATACAGACAGACAGACAAACAAACATTTTTTTAAATACAGTTTTGGGTTCGGTATCTATCTAGTGACACACCCACCTTTTTTTTTTAAACGTTGCCCTACACTGGGTTTGTCTCCTATGTCGTGGGTGCGTTTACAAACATACAAGTTCACATACACATGACACCCATACCCGGAACAACAATTTGTGGATCACACAAAGTGTTATTCCGTGCGGGAATCTAACCCGCGACACGTTGCACGGCAGCCGGTTGCCCAGCCACCGCACCAACCGTGCAGTCAATATTACTTTTTTATTATTTTGAATGTACAGAATTAACATTTCTACAATTTTATAATATGTTTAGTTAGATTTAACATGTTCTGTTTATTTTTGACTTAGCTATGTGAATTGGAATTACATCAATTTCATAAAGTACCAAAATTCCTCTCATAAACAAAAATAATTACCTAATCAATGTTACTTTCATCTTGAGATTTTAACTGAATTTAAAATTACCCATTATGGGTTCATGAATAATTAATGAGCAGGCGAAATTGGCCATTATAGGCGTGGGAATATGGTGGAAATTGGTATCTAATTCCTTAGCTGTCGTCGAATTAAGCTAGACTTATGCCTATCTAAATCCCATCTGCTATTAGTTAGGTTTTCACGCCATTTATTGTGATCTTATCCTTGTTTATGTTCAGGAGATTACAGCGGTACCTATATATGAAAATACAAGAGTACTGAGGATAACATAGTTCACATTGATATGTGTTTTAATTTAGTCGTATATTTTATTTATCGCGATCAAAGTCAAAATCAAAGCATTTATTTCAATTAAACCATACTTTGGTACTTTTGAAACGTGAACAAATACAAAATAAATAATAGTCTGTCAGTCAGTCCGTCAGTGAAGCTAGGTGAAGCTAGGTGCTCATTCCAAAATGTAGATTCGAATGGAGAAGAACGAGCAAGAAACTCCATTCGTTACTCTTTTAAAAGAAGTATGTTCTACAATGTCTCTGATACATATTCCAATACTGTACGTAAGTATATGTGAGAACAATGCAAAGACACGCTTGACGCATTATATACGTAGGTACCTACTAATTATAAAACTTATTATGTTGTTGTATGATTTATTATGTGTGGCAGTTCTTTTATAGTTCTGTAAACGTCATTCGAAGACAAACATAGTAGAAACATAGCAGTTGTCGTAGCAGCGCAGTCAATGCTGTATTAAATTCTAATAATCGGGTGTGCCACACCCAGGGAATTAGTGGCGGTGGTGAAAGGAACAGAATAGCGTTGCTCGGTCAATGCTGTCAAAGATGTACGTCACGTAATCAGGGCGTACCTACCACACCCAGAGGAACAAGTGTTGGTTACTAATGTATTCTACACTAAACATTCTTTTATAACATGGACCTAATTACATAGATGAATATGCCTATTTTAAGTATCATCCTTGAAAATGTAAGCCACGTATTATTATGTAATTTGTAGATAATTTCGTGAATAGAACCCAGACCTTTTTATTAGTCACGTTTCCGACCTAACTTCTCAGGGCCTTATCTAGATTTTCTCTTAAAATAGAACTTACAAGCCTAAGTAAGATACAATAATTTTCAGATTTAATTTGAGCTCCGTGCTCTATGAAAGGTACATATACCTACCTAAGGTTATAAGAAATATAACCTTAGGTATAGACCTAAGGTTATATTTCTTTTGCTAAATGCATCATTATAATTTAGCTGATAAATATGTAGTTATTCTAGCATTTAAAAGCTAAATTACTACTGTAGATAGAAATAAAGCTACACCTACTTGAATTTGCCATAAAATAACATATCAAACATATCATCAACAGCCTATAAATGCCCACTGCTGAGCAAAGCCTCTTCTCACACGGAGAAGGTTAGAGCATTAATCACCACGCTTGCTCAATGCGGGTTGGCGATTTCAAACTTATAATTAGAAATTATAAGCCCAGGTTTCCTCACGATGTTTTCCTTCACTGTTTGTCAGTGGTGTCTGAATAATCTTAGAAAGTACATATAACTCGGAAAAAGTCACATTGGTACTTGCCGTTGGTAGGTTTCGAACCCGCACCCTCATGCATGAGAAGTGGGCGTCTTAAACCTCCGGGCCACCACGACATTTTTCACGACACCACAAACATATAAATTATTCAAAATTGCTTACCTTGACAAGTACGTGCAACGTAACGTAGGTACATACGTGTAAAATCCGCACCCAACTGACAGTTCGCGCTAGAATATCAAACCAACTCATTGCGTATGCGTCCTTTCGCGAGCCGCTTCGCACCGGTCCACATTCGCTTCTAGATCGTTCACGCAGGACGTAACGTAAGTATGTTGCCGGTCTTTTAGAAATTGTAAATCTATAGATACATATAGGTATATATAAAAATTAATCCCTTTTTCCCAAAATTTTCCTGATACTAATATTGTAAGATGTCCAAAACAAAATGTTCAGTCTTATCAACGACAATAGTTACATTTATTCAATTATTATTTATTTATTTCGCCGCGCACGCTGCTTATAAGGAGAACCCCACTGTGGTTCGAAACTAGTAGAGCTTTTCTCAGTATATTCACGTGAGTAACCCGCGATTTTTAGTAAATTTAATTATTTATTTATATATTTATACTTTATTGCACACACAGAAAAAACTGTTTACAATATAATAGTAATAGTATGATACCAATTAATTGCAGTCCCCTAATTTTAGGGTCCCAGGCAAGTTTTTTTTTAAATAAAACGTTGCCCTACTCTAGGATTTTCTCCTGTGTCGTGGGTGCGTTTACAAACATACAAGTTCACATACACATGACACCCAGACCCGAAACAACAATTTGTGGATCACACACAAAGTGTTGTTCCGTGTGGGAATCGAACCCGTGACACGTTGCACGGCAGCCGGTTGCTCAGCCACCGCCCTAACCGTGCAGATTAATGTTGTAAGCGTTAAATAACAGTCATAACATAGTGTATGACATAATCCCTGCATTCCACGAGATGATAAACTTCATTCTAGTTACATTCAAAGCATTTGCGACAAAGATCAAATTTCTAGACGGAGTACCTACTATTTCTAGGAATTTCTCTGAGAATTTGAACGGCAATTTAGTCTAAAATTATTTGTGTTAGGCGCCTAGTTAATATGAGTTGTAAAGTACAGTAAATAGATAACAAAATAAATTGAACTTTGACTGGCTACGTCTGATTCATGGGTCAGAATAAGACTTATACATTTTCGGTTTTACAAATCGAATCTGTTTCAGTAATAACACGAAATCTAGAATTGAGTATTTATTGTATTATTACATTAAACTAAAATTCATTACAATGTGATTTATAACATAAATAGGAATATGAGTGTTGCATTTGGTAGTGTATCTGCCTACTCCTTCGATAAATAAATAATGAGATATAAAACAATTTTTTTTTTTTTTTTTTTTTAATCTTTATTTAATAAGAAGGGCTTTTTTCCGTAGAGGAAAATGTCAGCCCTATTATAGGATACAAAATTAAATACAAAAAATAAAGCAGCTAAACCTTTTGTAGGTTTAACTATCCCTTAAGCTCAAACACAAATTAATTAAACTATACAATTTTTTAGCGTCGGATGACAATGGTGACGCTAAAACACTGTTATAAAAACCAATATTAAGGCACTTAAAACTAAAAACCTGATTCCTCTGAGACTCAATACGTCGACACTCATACAAAATGTGTTGCACATCCTCTACAACATCACATACAGCACAATTTGGTGATTCGACTTTACGCATCATGAATCCGAAACTATTAAGAGGCATGTGTCCAGATCGGAGCCTTAAAGCTGTGACGATATCTTGTCTACTCAACCCGCCTTCACCGAACCAGAGGGCACGAGGAAGCGTCGGTTGTATTGTTTTATACCAAATGCCTTTAGTAAGTGACCTTTTGTCAAAGTATTCTGACCATACTTTATAGCAACTTTCTCTTACTAAAGGCAGAAGTTCAGTATGCCACAGAGCACAAGTATAAACCTCCCCGTCAGATCCCGCTTCATTAGCCAACCGATCAGCTTCCTCATTACCCTCCAATCCAATGTGGGAAGGGATCCATTGTATCACAATACTTTTGCCTTTGGCCCTAAGTTCAAAAATAGATCTTAAAATACTGTACGCCAGTGGAAGCCCTCGTACAGATAAACTTGAATGAATTAGGTGAAAAAGAGCACTCTTTGAATCACAAAAGATAACAAACCGGTCACCGTCTAAGGATTGAATATACGACAAAGCTTCCGCAATGGCAATTAATTCTATGTGCATAATTGATAGCTTCGATAAAATGCGTAATTTGAAGCTTATACCTAATTGTGAATCAAAAAATGCTGCACCGTAAAAATTATCCCTTCTTGAACCGTCTGTATATACACAATGATATTCTGAATATAACGAAGTTAAAGACTTGCAACAGATTGATTTTAAGTTATAGCTATTATATGATTTTTTTGGTTTGTCTATATGTTCTAAAGTAGTTTTAATGTTCGATAAGTCCATATTGCTGCCCCATGTATCCATAGAGAATAAACCAACACTGTCACTTGTATACACGTGTTCTTGCTTTAAAGCATCATGTGTAGACACTAGAAGAGGTATTTTTTTATTCCTCCAGAAACGATTGCGACTATAAGTATGTAAATTGTCGATCGACTTAACTAACGGAGACTTAAAACTCTTACTTTTCAAATAAAATTTCCCTGCTAAAAAACGACGTCTAACAAATAAAGGGGATAAAAATAACTCGGCTTCCATCACATGAATTGGGGTGCTTTTGATGTACCCACCTATCAACCGTAAACAAATATTTTGCAACCTATCTAATTTAATTAGATGTGTGTTGGCGCTATTGTCGTATAAGAAGCTACCAAAGTCTATACGGCTACGAATCAGTGCTATATATAAGCGCCTTAGGTGCTTGGGGTGGATACCCCATGCCGATCCTACCAAGATCTTAAAGATGTTTATCAACTTGGTAACTCTTTCACACAATTCATTAATGTGTTTATTCCATCGCAGCCCCCTGTCTAGCCAGAGACCCAAGTATTTAACATTATCTACAAGTTGTAATTGAGTACCATTAAGAAGAACGTCGAACACTATCCTACGGAAACCTCTATTAAATAAGCAAATTTTGCTTTTTAAAGGAGAAACTTGCAAGCCAGAATGTGACAGCAATCTATCCATTAAATTAAGTGCACACTGCATTTTAGTTTGACCCTCACTAATCGATGAGCATTGCAAATATATCGCGAAGTCATCAGCATACTGTGTTATGCAAACGTCATCATTCTGAATTTGTGTACATATATTTAACGTTAAAATATTAAATAGTAGAGGCGATAAAGGATCTCCCTGTGACAAGCCTATACCAGCGCATCTATTAATATAAATATTCCCGGATTTAATTTTTAATACTCTTTGGTGTAAGAAATTCCATAAATAATTACAAATAAGTGGTCCTACTCGAAGATTGTTCAAAATATCAATTAAGGCTGTATGGTTTACATTATTGTAAGCATTATCGATATCTAAAAAACAACCCATCGTTAAATACCCCGCAGAAAAACCTGACTGAATGAAGGTTATTAAGTTACTTAAACCATCCAAACATGACTTACCTCTACGGAAGCCTACTGTGTTTGTAGAAAAAATATTTTGTTTTTCAACAAACCACTCCAAGCGACGTAATATAATATAATGAAATGTCTTGCAAATACACGATAAAAGGGAAATGGGACGCAATCCTGATGCACTATTAATGTCTCGACCTGGTTTCGGAATAGGTATGATACCAATGTCAAGCCACTGCGAAGGAACAAAACTATTCATTAAAAAAAAATTAAATAATTTAAGTAATACCTGCTTACCTGCATCAGGTAAATGTTTAACCATCGAATATGAAATATCATCACATCCAGGAGATGTATCCTTATTTTTAATACATTTATTTAGCTCCTGGATAGAGATTTCACATTCTATTATGGAATTACTTTGATAAAGAGTGGGACATAATGGGAACGCATAATCTGGTGTAAGAGAATTGAGTAAATTAGTTGCACCAATAACATCTACAAATTGTCTTTGCGAGCGATAACCTTTGATCCATTTCAATTTACGCCACATTTCACTGGAAGAAGTATTGTGATCGATCGAGGTGCAAAATTCCTGCCAATGTGACCTTTTAGCTATTCTTATAAGTCTTTGAGCAGAATGAATACGACTTTTAAGAATATCCATGTTCTGTACAGTAGGATTACGCCTGAACTTGGACAATGCCAGCCTACGTTGTGCTACAGCATGAGAAAGTTCTGATGTCCAGTACGCTTTGGAGATAAATTTAGAAGTAGGGTTTTGATTCAATTTAAAATATGGGATAAAAAGATCCGCGGCATCATTGATGGTATTAACAAATGAATCGTAACCTTTTTGTGGGTCACTTGGAAGGATAAAATCATGAAATTCTTTTTCTAAATGACTTTTATAAGCAACCCAATCAGCTTTTCGGAAATTCCTTTTAGATATAGGAGGGACGTGAGATGACAACTGGGATGATATTTTAATTATTAAATGGTCACTACCTAAATTTTCGTTTAAAACGGTCCAATTAACTCCCAATGCAATATCATTGGAAATCAATGATAAGTCAGGGGCCGATTGTTGCAAGTTGTTATCAACTAAACGAATACGTGTATGAGTTCCGTCGTTCAGCACGAAAAAGTTACTGTCCATTAGCGCGTCATAAATGAGATTACCTCTGTGATCATTTTTATATGACCAAGTGGTATGGTGTGCATTGAAGTCCCCTAGTATAATTGCATTATGTGACCATATAGACAATATACTATCCCAATCCTGACGATTTGTAACAATCCTGGATGGACAGTAAACAGCGATCACGTATTCGAAAGGTTTACAATTAAATAATTGAACGCATATAATCTCGATACCTGCATTGTTGAGTCGAACCTGTTTTTGTTGTGATTTGATACTATTATGTAAAAAAATAGCTACTCCACCGTATGAGTCATCTCGATCCGACCTATAAACATTGTAACCGCTGATATTAAAATTACTAACCGGTTCGAGCCATGTTTCACTTATCGCAGCAATATGTACTTTTTCTTGATTTAAAATCTCACAAAACGACAGTAACTTAGGTCTTATACTTTGGGCGTTCCACTGAAGTACATTATATGAAATCGTGTTAGCCATCACGCTGGATATTCATCAAGTTCCACAATACTTTCATCATCGGCCATTCGGATACAAAGTTAACTATTATCAATACCAACCATTCTAAGCACAATTGTATTATAGATTTCACTTTAGTTGTAAGGTTGGATTGCTTAAGGAAAATAATTTCCTTTATTCTAGCCAGTAATTCATTAAAAGAAGGGCCCTGATTGTTTTTATCATCCTCTTCGTTATTACCCGGGAGTGGACTAGAGTCATCTGGCTCAGAATTCCAGTACATCCAGTCTTCATTAACATCACGCTTTCTCTCTTTCGAGGATTGTTCTTTATTAAGTTTTAATTTATTATGGGATTTAACAGGTGAACTAAACAATTCTTTTGATGGGTGAACGGTAGCCTTAGATTGAACTACTTCGGCATACGTAGAACGAAACGCTGGTTCTGGGTTAATCTGCAATGACTTCTGGCTAAGGGAAGGGAAAAGGTCCATAGAGCTCATGGCTAAGGGTGGCTGCACTGGAGCGACAGAATCGAGTATCTTGACTTTTAGGAGAAGTATAGCATTCCAAGGCTTTCCTGTAAGTACAGCCAAACTCAGACATAATCTCTCTAATCCTTCGCTCTTTCTTATAGGCCGGGCAGGTTTTGCTCAACGAAATATGGTTGCCTTTACAATTCACACAAACAAATCGAACAGTCTCACAATTTTCATGAGGGCCCCCACATTTTGGACACACAACTTTCTTTGATTGACACATTTTTCGACTATGACCTAACTTCCAACACAAGGAGCATTGCGAAACTTGGTGAACATAGGGCAACACTTTTATATTAATATCACAAACACTAACGAATGCCGGTAAAAAGTCACCTTCAAAACAAAGTCGAAGTGTTTCACTGGGACACCACCCGCCATCCACATTCGTATTGCGGCGGTTTAATCTTCTGACCGATAACAATTTAGCAGGAGCAGGGCATGAAATGTTTTGCTGTATTTCTTCATCTGACAGGTCAAGATCAACATTTTTAATCAGCCCATAGCTTAGTGAAAGTTGCATAGCTTTCTGAATTCTCCAGCCTTTTTCTATAAGCTTTTCGCAAGTACATAAATTATTCATAGCTAACTCACATTCAAATTGCAATCTAATTTTATAAGGGCTTAAAAATATTTGACCTGACTTATCTTGACGATATTATTTTCTTTCAAAATACGTGCCAATGCGAATTGCTTAGGCAGAGGATCTTTGTGTGATATATACACTTCATAATTCTCATTGTGCAGTTTACTAAAATAGTCATGACGTGTCTTTTTCTTGCCTTTTATTTGGGTCCAACTATCTTCATCTCCAGTACTATCCTCTCTCTGTCTCTTTTCAGCTCTCGCCAATTCATCACGACACACTTTATCTACATCTTCATTCTCATCATTATCATTACGCGTGCATGGATTGTAAATCATTGATTCGCGCTCACCACATGACGATGCACTATCATTATCTTCCATTGTTTACTTATAATGCCGAGTGGCCGAATGAACCGGCGCACTCCTGCCGCACGTGTGATCAATAAAACTTAGTTTTAGAAATATTTATCAACACAATTCTACATAAGATATTTATTTTATGTTGAGAAAATTTAAAATATTTTTGAGACGTCCGATCAACAGATCTGTCAACGTGACACTGAAAACAATATTTTACAAAAACAATAAATTCATCCCGTTCATTTTAAACTGTCAAACACCGCGAGGATACCGGTGACCGCAACCTATTGTTCTTTAATTGTGTCTATAATGACGGTACTCAAAGAATTAATCACTGAAACAAATTTCAGTACCATTAACCATATTTTTAATTGAGTCGTTTTGCCTGAAAAACTATTTTTTAATTTATTTGCATAGGACATGTTACTGATCAGCTATCCAAAGATAGCTGATAAAATAAGTTAAGCTATGACAGTAACTATAGTTTTCTTAAGAATATTTTATTTGCCATATTATTATTATCTTCTTGTCTGACAGGTGACTTAAAGATTGCAGTTCATACGCTTCTGGTATACTACAAAGTACATACGTGCATACATAACTTCACGCCGCGTAAGGTTAAATTACACCGGGACACCATCCTTGTCGAATATTAAGATTCTCTCTAATAAGATAGATCTGCTTGAAAGGAAATGGTTGTAACATTATCGTCACTACGCGCTTCAACATAATAGTTGATCTTAACATCTGAATCAGTTAAAAATAATATATAACCAACACATTTTTCATCAAACATTTCTTAACATTTTACACTCTAACAAAGTCATATCTTAAATCATACTCCGAAAATGGCTACACCTTTACAAATAAACCAAAATGGCCGTCTATAAGGGTGCGTCTACATTTGGTTAATGTGCCGCGAATATTTCGCTTGCGAGCCGTTTGCAGTCACGGCAATGGTTTGCTGCTCAACTCATACAAGGTTCGTAAAAATAATAAATTTAAATGCACGTTCGCGGCTCTTGGGCGCCTTGCGAGCTGCGCATTCGCGAATAATTTGACAGATGTGGACGCACCCTAAGGGATCCCTAAACACCCAGGCTTCGAGTTTAAAGGAAGGAAGCCTAAGATACAAAAAGGCCGATAGCTTAAGTGACTATTGAAGATTTTTGGACGAGATAATCCGCTCGTATTGGGGTATTACCTTAACGAGCGTTTCTTGAATATACGGGTGTATATTTTAAGAGCGATTTTGTGTTTTATTGTACTTATGGTCCTTATGGTATTTATTTGTTCTTAGTCACAAATCTTCACTTAAGTCACAACTATTTTTCATCAGGTATGTTATAGTTATTACTTAGTTGAGAGTCAGTCTATTGTCTGTCATACATCGATGATAATAGGGTAGCTGCCTACTTTTTATTTTAATGTCCGTCTGGTAAATTATTTTAAATCATTAGACACGTATTTTTATTTTCTTACAGAAACAAATACTTTCGACGATATATTGATTTGAAATGTCGCGTTTAGCCCCCACTCCTAAACTTTGATGCGTTTTATCTAAGTATAGTTATATCTAAGTATATATATATATTTTATTTAAAACAGAATAAAAAAAATGTCTAATATTTTTTCATTACCTAACTTACGGACTAATTATATTCTTAATTTTCATACCCTGTCATCATCCCAATTCGTACAACGTATATAATAATGCAACGAAAAATCGTAATGAAACGATAAACCGACAAAATGACAATGGATGCTTGAACTGAGATCTGAGACCCCTTGCCGGGCGGTCATATCTGCAGTCACTTAGCAAAATAATTAATCAAAAAACCATTTCATTGCAAAAAACCCACAAAAATTATTTTCCGTGAACAGACAATAGGCATTTTCTTTCCTAAATATAAAAGTGCTGAATAAACACCACTGTAAGTTATTCGATAAAAAACTGCGTACTGAATAGAAACTACCTACTGACCAAGTATAAAGGAAAAAGGGGTAAAAGATTAAGTAGGTTAAACTAATTGTGCCAAAACTCACGCACTTAGGCCCATTTGTCGTGGTCCCGAGGGAGTCGTCGGTATGAAGGTAGTGCTACAGGGTGAATTCTTTTTAAATTGGATCATTAGTTCTTGAAAGGAAGCATCGACTTTATTTTGAGGTTACGGAATAAGCAATTTTTTTTTCTTTTTTGTTGTCTAATTAGCAAATGATGTTAACCCTTGAATCGAGCACTTTTTACACTGTAGTATTATTAAATTGTCAAACATTGCGAGGACACCGGTGTCCTATTGTTCTTTAATTGTGTCTATAATGACAGTACTTAAAGGGTTAAGCCCGGGATGGTCTTGTATATTATTATACCTACTATGTTTTTTATGATTAGAGCTGGCAGGTGAGCAATTGGCGCCTCCAATTCACGAGTGTATAGCCGGTTTTTTAAAAAAGAGGAAACATTTGAAATTCGTATATCTGTTACAAATACCATGTCGTGTCTCATGAACTTGAAGAAAACATTGGAATTGGAATGTTACGTAAGATACATTATAAATTAGGCACTATCTTTAGTTATAAAGTGTGCCGATAATGAGTACTAAAATTCCTGGCCTATACTAGAAATTCTACAAAAGTGTATTTAACTGGAGTCTCGTCTAGACACATTAGTTCTTTATTTATTTTCAGTGTGAAATGGCTGAGATAAAAAATTTATTGAATTTAGATATAGACCTTCATGCTCGTTAATCGCCAATAGAACGTAGGAGTATATGTGTCACTTGGATTAATTTATTTTTAACATACTTGACATCAAAAAAATCTAAGTTTAAGAACTTTGTGATAATTTAAAACATCAATGTCAAAGTCAAAATAATTTATTTAAATCAGACCAGAAAGGCAATTCTGAACGTCAAAAAAAAATTAAAAGTGAATCTATTTGCTCATTCCAAGGTGACTGACTTTTATTCCCATTTTCCAAATTCCAATGATTGAATAAATTAAATCGGGAACACATGCTTTGCTTACTCCCTTTTAGCTTCTAAGCCAATGATTTATAAATGTTTTCGGACTTAGAAAACGAACCTGCGAATATAAAATAACTGTAACTCTAAACTAAAGATAAGATACTCTGTAACTAAAGCACATTCATAACGTTGTAAAAAAAAATAACAAAAAAAATAATCACAATATGAAATATTTTTAGCAAGTCATTTACTAATTTCATACAAAATATAGCAATCGTGTATAAAAATTGGATTAACATCAAATACACACCCTGTGTACGTCTGACGGGCGACAGGTTAATTTCCTTCAAAGAGCTCTATCGTGGTATCAGCACAATATATCTTCAGGTAATTTACAAGCTTTATGAACAAAAAATTACATCAACAGGGTCCCGTCATGTCTTAAAAACGCTGAAAAATTTATAAATAGATTGACTGAATTAGAGCATTTCTTCAATTAGACCTTCTTTTTGTATATCAAAAAGAAAATCGTGTTAGTTACACTATTTATAACTCCAGAAAGGTAGCTTAGTACCAGGAGACGGAAATAGGGTACATTTTATCTAATACTTTTTTTTTCTTTCTACTGAAAATCGCGAAGAGGAACGGGTTAAAACGGGATTACAAATACGAAGTCGAGGGCAGAATCTAGGAAAAAGTATAGTAAAAATAATTACAGATAATATTTATTTATTTGTAATTATTTGAAAGCATGTAATTGCTAGTTATCAAAAATTTTGTTATGACTGGATCACATACAGACGCTTCTAAAATATGTAGTTAGTCAGTTTTGTACAGTTTGTACGCCCATGAAGATATATAGATTGCCATTCCAAAATCTAGAATCGCATGAAGAAGAAGAAGCAAGGAGCTTTGATTAATATTTTTATTGTACTCTTAGGGGAATTAATCGATTTTTACTTCAGGGAGAAAAAATGTACAATAAATTTATTATAATTAGAAACATATTGAATTAGGTAGCAACTACAAAATAATACCAAAATGGCTATCGGAACGTCTCAAGAGGTTCTTTGATAGGAGTCTCAAGATCGAAATGAAGGATTGTTCAAATATTTAGGCCTTGTGTCGTAAACGGTTCAATATAGCTTATAATGTTACATCGATACCGTGGGCGAGTCTAACAATTGGTCAAACAAACCGTACATAAGTCGACCCAGAGTCCGTATAAAAAAAGGTTTGAGGACCTCATTTCTTTAAGGTCAAGATTTTTTGAAAAGAGAAATGTAATTATATGGGTATAAAGTTCTAATTATAACTAACTAGCTTTTACCCGCGGCTTCGCTCGCGTCACAAAAGGATAAAAAGTAGCTTATGTGACATATACCGATATACACAGCGCCATCTATACCAATACTTTTGTTTTCCCTTGGGAATATCAAATTTATCCGGAATAAAAAGTACCCTATTATTTAATCCGGACTTCTAACTTTACGTCTGCAAAAATTCAAAGCAATCGGTTTAGTAGTTACGGTCTCAAAGCGGAACAAACAAACAAACAAACAAACTCACTTTCCGATTTATAATATTATAGTAAGGATACTTTATAATAATTTTCTGGAGTTCTGTTGGTGATAACAGTATGTTTTTTTAAACTAACAAAGAGGTACAACATGAAGTGTTGATTGTTAACATTGTCTATCATACTTACGTAACATTAAAAAAAATAGTCTCGATATTGCACCCTTCCTACTTCTACAATGTTAGCACAATACGACATTTTGTCCTTGTGCTCCAATGATATTATAAAGAAGATACGCTACGTTCATACTAAGCGGCGTCCAAAAATTGTTGCGTTCTTATTACAAATGTACTTAAATGTCATTTTCAACTACGTGCGACAGATAATACGGAAAGTATGGTACAGAAAGAGATAGCTATTTACAAATTACGACAATTGTCTGAATTCGTTCGCAACAATTTTTGCGTGCCAGTGCGATATCTACCTCTTTTTATTATTTATAATATCATTGTTGTGCTCCATACAACAGACAAGGCTATAACCATGTACCGGATACATCAACTTTACTAGCACAAAGTCTTATAAACTCAATTAGTCCAACATAAGGACCAAAATCTATAACATCCCCTTTATGACCATAACACAATCAAAACGAACCAAGGAACTCCTTAAAACAATATCACCTATTTCGGACACCCATTTTGGCATTTATAGTAAAACTTCACAAGAAATAACTATAAAAGTAACGCCCAAATACCGTCATACGATCCCATAAGAACAAACTGCTGGACATTGGGCATGTCCCAAATACCAAATGACCCAAAATCTGGAATATTGCCATAGAAGTTTCCAGATCATGTGCGGAAAGAATTGAATTCGTTGTATTGAATTGGTTTCGTATCAAATAATTAGATTTCGATTGTGAAGGGAGTTTTATGAATGGCGTAGATAATGTAAGGTTGGAGGAGTTTGTGATTGACAGACCACATAACGCAAATATCTTAGAGACTTACAGACGCATTGGTATAGTTAAATTAGGTTTTATAAATTAGCTTAATGCACAGGGAGTTATTTAAAAGGCTAGCGCAAGGCCCTGTACATGCTGAACTGGTCCCATTTCGCTGCAGCCTTGGAACATGAGAACCTAACGGGTTACCGGGGCTCCGGCTCGACGTGCAGGAGAAGGAACGGGGTGGTTTTTAGTCAGTAAGAGTCTGACACTCCCTCCCACCTCAGCCAGGCGGGAGAAGTCATTCGATGTTTTTTTCCCCTTAAACTGTCAAACACCACGAGGACACCGGTGACCGCAACCTATTGTTCTTTAATTGTGTCTATAATGACGGTACTCAAAGGGTTAAAAAAGAAAAGTCTTGGTACATGAACAATTCACCCACAATTACACACAATCTAACATGTTTAAACGTCTATATGTATTACTTGTTTTTAGAGTGTAAAATAAATGTTTTTATTTCTTTCTTTCTCTTAATTCTCTTTAACTCGTCGAGTACCGGTTTTATAGACACAATTAAAGAACAATAGGTCGCGGTCACCGGTGACCGCTTGGTGTTTGACAGTTTAACAAATATCTCTTATGTTTGGCGTTGTCCTTACAAGAATGATACAAAGAAAATGATTACTTCATTAGTGAATTCTTGCTAAATTGAAGTTTTAGTGTCTATACCGAATCCTCAACACCAATGTCATCATCACAATGTCGTGGTGGCCGGTCGGTGGAGGTTTAAGACGCCCGCTTCTCATACATGAGGATGCGGGTTCGAAACCTACCAACGGCAAGTACCAATGTGACTTTTTCCGAGTTATATGTACTTTCTAAGATTATTCAGACACCACTGACAAACAGTGAAGGAAAACATCGTGAGGAAATCTGGGCTTATAATTTCTAATTATAAGTTTGTAATCGCCAACCCGCATTGCGCAAGCGTGGTGATTTGACAAACCTTCTCCGTGTGAGAAGAGGCTTTGCTCAGCAGTGGGCATTTATAGGCTGTTGATGAATGTCCTTACTGACCTGTTTCTATTCTGTACTAAACATGTCTATGTTGATTAATGATCGCTTGGGTAGTTCTTGAGAAATATTATAAGGTTATTTTGTTCTTAAATTAGCAGCAACGACATTAATACTAGAAGTATACTTTAAGCCCCTCCCGTATTACATGATAACGCTCTCAGCTAAACTACAAAACTAGTTTGAAACCATAAAAAAACTAAACTTGTATCGTCAAAGCATAAGTTGGAAAACTAATTATTGGACGACAGGTCAACGATTAATCACGATAACTTTGTACGATGTAATCCATCATGGTGGTTACATAAAACTAGTGGAAGGTCTTGAAGTCACTGAACATTTATTACCTTTAATATTGGTTCAGGAATGCAATGAATTTTGAATTTTATAATTTTTGTGGTAAAGTTGAAAATGTATTAAAGATTGTCAGTTGTTAGTTGTGCCGGCATTAAAAGTCAAAGGTAATTATTTTTTTATACTGTGATTTTTTTTATTTTACCAGGCTCCTGATCGTTGGTGTTGTTGTGGAACCGACTACAATGAATTTTCGTTTTTATACTTTTTGTACTAAAGTTGAAAATAGGTTTTTTTTTTGATAGTTAGAGGTAGCATTAAATTTAGTAGGTCTTGTGTAGGTTTCTGGTATCCTTTAGTGTAATTTGGAAACACTGTAATGGAATTTCAGTCTTATTATTTTTTTACTTAAGTTGAGTATTGAGATTTGTTTTTAACTTTGCCTAGTTTGAGCCATTTCTTGGTATAGTCTACTGAGATTCTAGACTACTGTAGATCATAGTCAAATCAGTGGGTCGACAGGGTCGACACAGAATTACATAATGTTGGAAAATTTAAGTATTTTATAGAACTTGTTGACGATGGAAAATCAATTTGTCTGGTCCCTCTACCTCTGCATGATTCGTCACGTCATCATCTATCTTTATATACATATATAATTCTTCTGTGAGTGTGTATGTCACTGAACTTCTCTCAAACGACTGAACCGATTTTGATGAAATTTTTTGTGTGTGTTCAAAGGGATCTGGGAATGGTTTAGATTCACAAATCAGCCCGGCAGATGGCGCTGCAGTCGATGTTTAGGTTATTTATCCTAAACAGATGAACTAATTTGAATGAATTTTTGTTTATACATTCAAGTGGATATGCAGGACAACGTCTCTTGGGTCCGCTAGTCTACTTCTATATATATAAAAATGAAACCCGTTTCCCATTGTCACGCCATAACTTGAGAACGGCTAGACCGATTTGGCTGATCTTTTTTTCTGTTGTGTTTGTTATTGTCAGGAGAAGGTTTTTACGACAGAAAAATCCTGAAAATCCTACGGGAACTAATAATTTTTTTTTCTACTGAAAATTGCGAAGAGGAACGGGATAAAACGGGATTACAAATACGAAGTCGAGGGCAGAATCTAGTAAAAAGTATAGTAAAAATAATTACAGATAATATTTATTTATTTGAATGCTAGTTGTCACAGTATTTACTTTGACTGGATCACATACAGACGCTTTTAAAGTATGTAAAACCTTCAAGAAAAGGGCGTACTCCTTTTTAAAAGGCCGGCAACACACCTGTGACTCCCCTGGTGTTGCGGGTGTCCATGGGCGGCGCTGATCGCTTACCATCAGGTGATCCGTCTGCTGGTTTGCCTCCTTTTCCATAAAAAAAGAAGTCAGAAGCTAGTTCGGGAATAAAAAATGTGCCGGTAAATTTTTTGTATATATGTATTTACTAGTACCATTTATGTACTAAAGGTGATAATGTATGCGTGTACTAGAAAATGCTTGGAACTTCAGAAGTACAACATACTTCTGTCAAAATTCACCGAAAAAATGCGCCGTAATATTTTATTAGCATTACTAATTTCTATAACACGCAGTTGTTAATCACCGTTCATCTATTTAACTATCGGAGATTAGTTAGAAAATGACGTAAAGTACTTGACAATGTTATTTGTATAAACGATATAAAAGTTTAAATATGCCCACTGTTTTGTTTGAAAACAACGCCAAAAATTATTGTTAAACAAATAAGTAGACCTGTTCGGTCTTGTTGGGTCAACAGTGGCGTTTATTGACCTATTTAAAATTAAATGTTTATGTAAATGTACTTCGTGTTTTTTGTTCGTTCATTTGCGCTACTAAGTATTGCCTGCGACTTAGTTTATGATGTGAAATAAATATTAAAAATACTGTCTGGATGATAAGGCAAACTTTAATTATGGTATTTTTTTAAACATTGCCTCACTCTAGGATTTTCTCCTGTGTCATGGGTGCGTTTACAAACTTATAAGTTCACATACACATGACACTCAAACTCGGGACAACAATCTGTGGATCACACAAAGAGTTGTTTCGTGCGGGAATCGAATCCGCGACACGTTGCGCGGCAGCCAGTTGGTTAGCCACCGCACCATTCATGCAGTCGTAGCATTTCCTTATGGTATCGAGCATTTCTTTCTTTATTATTGGAACAAAGAGTTTCCTTTTCTTGTATAGAAGCACTATTTTTATGGAATGTCAGTATGCATATGTGAGCACCATGTTAGGCTGCATGGTTGGCGCAGTAGTTGGGCAACTGGCTGCCGCGCTACGTGTCGCGGATTCGGTTCCCGTACGGAATAATTCTTTGTGTGAGACACAGATTATTGTTCCGGGTCTGGGTTTCATGTGTATGTTATGTGTACTTGTATATTTGTAAACGCACTCACGACACGGGCGAAAATACAAGGGTAGGTAGACAACGATTTCAAAAAAAAAAAAACCAGCTTTTAATGAAATAAATGCTTTGACTTTGACTAATTTAATTAAAAAAATAGTACTACGTTTAAATGAAATAAATGCTTTAACTAATTTAATTCGTCAAATGTAATGAATAATTAAGTAAAAACGCGGGTTACTCACGTGAAATATACTGAGAAAAGCTCTACTAGTTTCGAACCACAGAGGGGTTCTTCCTCATGAGCAGCGTGCGCTGTCGCGGCGACGTCGCTTTTCTCAGTATATTCACGTGAGTAACCAGCGTTTTTACTTAATTTAGTATGTCTCACGATAGTTATTATAAAAAATGTAATGAATAATGTTTAACAGTTTTAAATTTTGCGTATATCGGGTCAATATGACCGATGCATCTAACAGTTGCTTATTCAGGTAAATCAAAGTTTAACTGACTGGGACTGGTCAGTTCAAGACTGTATGATTATATTGTCTTTAGGTTTATTTTCTGCTTCAATCTCGTTAAATGGATTTTGGTATTACATTGTTCTCAGATGATTGAACCTATGATAAATAAAACTATGTAACTAAATTGTATTGTGAATTTGGTTGAAAAAGTATAACCTATGGAGTTTCTTCCTTTTTCTTCTCCATATGAATCTACACTTTGGAATGAGCAAAATAACTGCACTTTTAAATTTTTTTGTTGACATTCAAAAGTGCCTTTCTGGTCTAATTGAAATTAAAGATTTTAAATTAAAATTGGCCTTAAGTGTATTAAAAAAAAAAATAAGAGAAGTAGAAGAAGAAGTGTTTTTTTCTTGCTAACTTCTTTGGGTTCGGTATAACGTTTCTTCTTTTATTTACCTATACTTATCAGTTTTCTTTCTTTCTTACATAGGTACATTTTTTTATGGCATAAGCCGGCAAACGAGCAAACGGATCACCTGATGGTAAGCAATCGACGTCGCCCACGGACATCTGGAACACCAGAGGCGTTACAAGTGCGTTACCGGCCTTTTGGGGATTAGTTGGGGAATCAGGAATTGGGGAGATTGGGGAAGGGGAGGGTAATTGGGCCTCCAGTAACCTCACTCACGCGATGAAACACATCACAAGCGTTACTTCACGTCGGTTTTCTGTGAGGCCGTGGAATCACTCCGGTCGAGCCGGCCCATTCGTGCCGAAGCATGGCTCTTCCACACTTAGCATGGCACTCCCACAATTAAATACATCAAATTTTAATAATTACTTACGTACATACAAAAATATCACGTACATTCTACAGAAAAACACGTCTAAGTCCTATTTTAGACCATAATTTATCCTTCTCTGTGCTAAAATTCATCCAAATCTATTTACCAATTTCGCAGTTACTAAACACAAAACATACATACATCTAAACTTACCCATTTTTAGCATATTTCTTTAATAATATTTATAGTAATACAGTTTTTATTTGTCCATGTCGTTCCTACCGCAGTTCAAGTGTGGAAGCTTACACGAAGTGGACACGAGTGTTTACTTAAAGAGCTACTTAAATGCGCAGACATAAAGGTCATTTTCGAATGCACTTGAGTAGCCAGTAGCCATTTGGAACGGGAAGTATGAAGTAGTATTTTAAAGTAAAACTATTTAATGTTTTTTTTGGAGATGGTTATTGAATTTGAGCAAGGTCTTTAGTTCTGTCTCTGGTCGGATAAAGTATTATAGGCTTTATATTTTACTCTTTAGAGGGGAAAAAACCATACAATAACTTCTCCCGCCTTGGGTTAGGTGAGAGGGAGTGTCAGACTCTTATTGACTGAAAACCACCCCGGTCCTGCTTCTGCTCTTCGAGCCGGGACCAACCCGTTAGTCCTTCCGCGGCTTCGAAAGTTTTATTAGCTACCTTGACAATTTTGTTACAAATCACTTTTGTTGTGCTTTGCCGTGCAAGTTAAGTTACTGAAGCCCCAGTCCTCCCCCAATTCCTATTCTCTAAATCCCCATATCCCCCAATCTTTCTTGTGAATCTTTTAGTGTTGTGGGGGCCATGGACGGGGAGCTGCTTGCTCACCACTAGGTGATCGATCTGCGCCTTTGCTGCGCTATACCATAAAAGACAAATAATAAATTATTACGTCAATCCTATTAACGTCATTGCTGACGAAAGCGCCATGACAATTAAGTCAGAAGTACAGTAATCGAGGCTAAACGTGTAATTATTAATTGCGTCATCATATTTTAATATAATAGATATAAAAAATGTTTCTTATGTATATTAGTACTACTTTATACTATTTTATTTCGTCATTTATATTTATCATATAACATAACATAACATCACGCCTTTTCTCGCACATTATGCCACTGTACAATGTAACACCCATTCTTCAATATTTATGTCATGAGTCCCATGTAATAGGGGGTGAGCCTATTGCTATATACCGGGCACAATTCCAGACCCCGTGCTAACAATGAGTTTTTAAAAAAGTAATACCCTACCCGAGAATCGAACTTAAAACCCCTTGCATGGTAGTCGCACTTCAGCCCACGAGGCAGTCGCAACAAACTTCACAAACCAAGCTAAAAAAACCTGTTTATCATGAACTCGCTTCGTATGATCAACCCGTTAATTCAACGGTCAGCTAATACTGGTTTTACATAGCTTAATGTGGTAGCTATGTATGTATTTCTATAATTAAATTGTATGGTCAGCATTTACCTACTTGGTAATGTGACATTGACATCGTTTCAGGGGCGGAGTTTGCAATATTTTTGAGGTTATAATATGCTAACTTTTTGTTAAGTAGGCATATTAAGTTTCATTGTGTAATAAGGTGGATAATTAACAATTATATTTATCTGGTAGATTATTTTTCATTTTATTTTTCATTTTCTTACAGAAACAAATACTTAAGATGATACATTGATTTCAATTATTGCGTGACGTCACTTCTAGGGAAGTTTTAGCTTCCACCTCTAAACTTTGATTTGTTTAATCTAAGTATTGTAACCTTATACGACAATAAACTAAAAATCGCGGGTTACTCACGTGAATATACTGACAAAAGCTCTACTAGTTTCGAATCACAGAGGGGTTCTTCCTCATGAGCAGCTTGCGCGATCGTGGCGATGTCGCGCTGCCTCGAAACTAGTAGAGATTTTCTCAGTATATTCACGTGAGTAACCCGCGATTTTAAGTTAATTTAGTATGTCTCACGATAGTTATAATAAAAACATGTAATGAATAATGTTTAACAGTTTTAAATTTTGCGTATATCGGGTCAATATGACCGATGCATCTAACAGTTGCTTATTCAGGTAAATCAAAGTTTAACTGACTGGGCCTGGTCAGTTCAAGACTGTATGATTATATTGTCCTTAGGTTTATTTTCTTTTTAAGTTTCTATAAAACTTATACGAAAATACGTGGCTAATAGTTTCTCATCGTATAAGTTTCTATAATAACTATCGTGAGACATACTTTATATAGTTTCTTATTATCTTTCTAACCGACGGACTAATTACATTTAAAATCTTCGTACCCTGTAATCAGAGATAGCACAATATTTGAGTACAACTGACAATTAAGTGGCCTTTCAGTATTCGGGCATAACTTTAACATATTTTTCTTTATACATATATTTATTTACTAGCTGTGCCTGCGACTTCGTTTTCGTGGAATAGTGATTTACTGCGCATACCTCGTAGGTGATAGCGTGATAATATGTAGCCTATATGTTGACCCGGCCTGTTTGTAATAATCGTACAAAATTTGAAGTAAATCCATGCAGTACTTTTTGAGATCATCCCGGATATACATACAGACAAATAGACAAAAATTTTTAAAACCATATTTTTTGCATCAGTATCGACTGTACCTGACCAAGTATTCTTTTAAAAAAGTATTCAGTGTACAGTTTTGACTTTTCTGCGATTTTATTATATGTATATAGCTATAGAAGAATACATTATTTTTACCAAGTCACCAACATAGTATACGTCACAATAACTCCAAGACATATTTCTCCAACGCACTGCTTTATTTAAACGATAAAAGTTATATCCATAAGCCATAAATGGAAGAGCAAAAGGTCATAAGTCCCCATTTATTGGTCAGCACATACGCCATTTTGTTTTATGTCATTTCTACTAGGACGCGATGGACCGTAGGTTATGTCCTAACATAATGTGAAACGACTATGTAGCTAGTACCTAACGTTTCTAAGTTCACCTCTTTTTTGAACTGCCTCGGTAGTGCGGCAACTGATTTGGTCTTGGATTTAATGCGCAAGTCGGACAAAGGAAGAATTTTTCCAGTTAATTAGTAGTACTAAGTCTATTGAATTGGTGCGGAGAACCTAACGGGTAACCGGGGCTCCGGCTCAACGTGCAGGAGAAGGAACGGGGTGGTTTTTAGTTAGTAAGAGTCTGACACTCCCTTCCGCCTCACCCAGGCGGTAGCAGTCATTCGATGATTTTCCCCCCATAAAAAAAGGGTTATGTATGTGACCTTTTGCGTCCGGCCGTTGCGACGATCTCCGGCCACCGTAAGCGCGGGCCTGCGTACGGCGAGCATGGGTGGCTTCCCGTCCGACCAGAAACAGACCCGAGCGTACGGCGCGTCGGGTTCCGCGCGCGCCTCAAAGAGCCATCAGACCACTATAGATGGGGCCCAACAGGGCCGATACCGATTCGGAGTCGCGGAGAACCTAACGGGTAACCGGGGCTCCGGCTCGACGTGCAGGAGAAGGAACGGGGTGGTTTTTAGTCAGTAAGAGTCTGACACTCCCTTCCGCCTCACCCAGGCGGGAGCAACAATTCGATGATTTGTAAGGACATAAGAACATCTTTGTAACTCAAGGTTGATTGAGAAACAATAAGGTACGTTGCGCTTAATCAGCGAATAGTTTTAAGTACTTTAGTGTTGTATGGTTATTGAATATAAGGAAATTTGGCAATAATAAATCAGACTTATTGGCAGCAACACGTCTTTGAATTTACCACCCCTATGGAGATATTGCATGGCGACCCTGCCACTGAACTCAGAAAATTATATTAGAAGAATGAAAATGAAGCCAAACTAAGAAGTTACTTTTCAAGATTGAAGTAAAAAAAAAAAAAAAAAAACCAAAGAAGATCTCGAAGACAGAAAATATACCAAGATCATAATATGGGAAAAACTTATTCAAAGGAGGAGGTTGTCGTCGCGCAAAACGCCAACGGTGAAGCGAATGCATCTGCTCATCAGTCAAGGGATGCTCTTACTGTCGCTGAAGTACTATTAATAGTAGTAGTGGTAATACTATCTACCGCTGGCATTTACTTCATCCTAAAGAAATGCCAAAATGCTGCTGTAAAAACATTGAGACGAGAACTCAACGCACACAATTTTAGTGCCGTCTCACGACACGAACCAGTATAATTCGAAGAGAAGGAGCGGAGTCCAGGGAAATCCCGGCCCAAGGAGTCCAGGGTATAGCCCGGCCCAACACACAGTTCCGGCATGCATGAGTCCCCACTTCGAGCTGCGTCATCGCGCTTCTTACTCCGTGACTCCATCGCGCTGGCTCGTCTTACTAAGGAATAACTAAGGCAATGTATCCTATAATATAATCTTTAACTGTTTAAATTTCACTATAAATTCTATAGGTTCTATAAATAAGCATGTATAAGCACTAAATTTTGTATAAATAACTAACTGGATATAATGTAAGGATATAATGTAATTCTTGATGTTATTATGCAGTTAACAGATATAACTTCAATTCGTAATAATTTAAGAGATATAAGAGACTATTTAGTTAAAATCGGTCCACTTCGGAGACAAAGTTCCGACACAGCCCAGTGTAAGATATCGTTAGCTCATGCTGAATATACTAGACTGGAGTGTATTTTGTCTGAAATTAATAAAAAATCTGAATGTTCAGAGCTAAGTCCAGAAACCTTAAAGACTATAAATTCTATAGTTACCGAAATACGTATATGTTATTCAAAAATTTTAAATCTAATTACTGTTAGTACAGAGTCGTCGTCGATAAAAATGGCAGACGAATCTTTTAACCTGAAAACAGCCATAGCTTTATTACCAGTTATGACGGGTAAAGAGCAAGTGACCTTGCAACTGATCGACGGCATACAATTGTATGCTTCGATGATAACTGATAACACAAAAAATCAATTAATTGAATTTGTTCTTAAAACTCGGTTATCGGAAGGAGCCAAATTACGTCTAAAATCTACGTACGGAAATGTTGAAAGTTTGGTTAGTGACATGCGTAAGCATCTTATTCAGAAAAAATCAGCAGTAGCTATACAATCGCAGCTTTCGACTACGAAACAGGGACATAGGTCAATAGAAAATTATGGTAACGTGCTCGAAACACTTTTCGTTGACTTGACAATTGCTCAAGCCGATGGGGACGATACTAAGTTTGGTGTATTGCGACCGATCAACGAAAAAATCGCAATAAAGCGTTTTTCAGATGGTCTAAGTGACCCCCGTCTAAGTACGATTGTGGCTTCTCGACAATTTGAGTCGTTGCCTGAGGCGATTAGGGCAGCAGTAGATGAACAAACGCTTTCTCCTGATAATAACCCAGTTATGAATGTTAGACGCTTCCAGAATGATCGTGGTAATAGACGTAGCTTTACAAACAAACATCGTGGGACTAGAAATTATTTTCAAAACCGGAATCAGCCTTCTCAATCTAATTTTAATTATAGGCATTTCAATAATACATTACCCGTGACTTATTACAAAAGTAATCGTAATATTCGCGGAACCTACCGAGGTACAGCACGGGGGCGCGGATTCTCGGTAACGCGCACACGTGTCAGCAACGCGCATCACTTTTCGGACGGACCACACAATGAACAAATTTCGCAATCAAATACCGGCAACTCATCGAACAATGAGTTTTTTCGTTCGACAAACTAATGAACAATATATTTTTAATTACAATAATAGTAGCGTAATACTAATTAACGTAAATTATGGAGGCTTAGCTCATTTATTAGTAGATACGGGAGCTAGTTTATGTATTTTAAAATATGAATGGTTGTCTAACTATACGGAACTATTAAATAAGCTTCAGTATGATAGGTTAACAATAAAAGGTGTAAGTGGAACATTAATTTCTGAAGGGTTTCTTTATTTAGATTTAGTTTGCGATGGTATAGTTTTTAATCAAAAATTTTATGTTTTTAAGAACTTGTGGTGTTCCGCTGATGGAATATTAGGTGATAATTTTTTTAAGCATTATAGAGGAATAATTAATTATAAAACAATGACTTTATGTTTAACTCATAATGACCAGAAGGTTAACTTGAGTATTGAACCTGACAATAGGTATACTCGCACAATCCCACCACGTTGTGAGGTAATTAGTTATATTCCTTGCGCTTATCGTGAGGATACAGTCGTATTGGCCAAGGAGATCCATGAAGGGGTCTTTGTTGCAGGTTTACTGGCAAAACCTAGCAATAATCATATCCCTGTTAGAATATTAAATACAAGGAATACGGAAATACAGATAGATGTATCTGACATAGGTGTTTATTCTCTGAACGATTATGACGTATGTGAGTTTACTTCGGAGAGTAAAAGTGTAGAACGTGTTAAAACACTATTTAATTTGCTCGATGTCAGTTATCTAAATAAGGAAGAGCAAATTAACATAGAAAACATATGTGCAAAATATGCAGATGTGTTTCATTTGCCAGGGGATAAATTATCAGTCACAAATTTAATGGAACATACTATTAAATTGAAGGATAATGTAGCCCCTATCTATCAGAAACCGTATAGAATTCCCCATGCTCTTAAGCACGAGGTAGAAAAGCAAATTCAAGATATGTTGGAAAACGATATTATTGAGGAAACAACATCGGAGTGGTCGAGTCCAATATTGTTGGTTCCAAAGAAAGCAGATAAATCTAATGAAAAGAAATGGAGGCTTGTCGTTGATTACCGACAGTTGAATAATAAAATACAGGATGACAAGTTTCCATTACCTAATATAACTGAAATTTTAGATTCACTTTCAGGGAGTATATATTTTTCAAAATTAGACCTTTCACAAAGTTATTACCAACTTTCTCTTAGTGATAATTCTCGAAAATATACTTCATTTAGTGTCAATAAAATGTATCAGCTTTCTCTGGACCAGGATTCACGTAAATGCACTGCTTTTTCAGCAGGAAAACAGTATCAAATGAAACGTTGTCCAATGGGACTCAAAACCAGTCCAAGCGTATTTTCAAGGCTCATGACAATTGCAATGGCGGGCCTTAACTATAAAAAATGTTTTATTTATCTGGATGACTGTATTGTGATAGGAAACTCGTTATCAAGTCACAACAAAAATCTCATAAGTGTATTGAATAGACTACGAGAAGTAAATCTTAAATTAAACCCTATTAAATGTGAATTTTTGAGACACGAAATTGTTTATTTGGGCCATAAAATAACATCGAGTGGAATTTTCCCCGATCCAGCAAAGATTGAAGTATTGCGAAATTTTCCAACACCTGTATGTGCTGAAGATGTGAAACGTTTTGTTGCGTTTGCAAATTATTACAGACGCTTCATATCAGGTTTTGCTTCCATTGTTTATCCATTAAATGTTTTATGTAAAAAAGGTGTAAAGTTTGATTGGACATCGGAATGTCAGTCAGCATTTGAGAGTTTAAAGAAAGCACTTATGAATCCACCAGTATTAGAATATCCAAATTTTTCAGAAAATAACATGTTTAAATTGCAAACCGATGCCTCAAAAATTGGTCTAGGAGCAATACTATCAAATGAAAATGGTAAAGTAGTTGCTTATGCAAGTCGAAATTTGAAACCAGCCGAGACTAGGTATCCTGTGATTGAATTGGAATTACTAGCCATTGTTTGGGCAATCAAACATTTTAGACCTTATTTATATGGTAGAAAATTTAAAATTTATACTGATCACAAACCACTCATTTATTTATTTAGTTTAAAGGATCCATCAAGTCGATTAACAAAATTCCGTTTATATTTAGAGGAGTATGACTTTGAGGTTGAGTATGTTCCGGGTCGAAGCAATGCGGCTGCAGACGCATTGAGTCGGATTCCTGTAACATGCAAAGATCTTAAAGATATGCAAGAACATGTTGTCAACGTCTTAACTAGACAACAAAAGAAAAATTTAGCGCTAAATAATGACAATGACCAGACTTATGAGAGCCCCGCGGTAAATAGGTCTGATCAACCTGTAGCGGTGGAGATTCTTAAGAAACCTGATGACGTAATCGAGCTCGTTTTATGCGATGAAATTAAGTTTCATAATATTTTAAATGATAAAGAGAATGTCGGTTCAAATAAAAAATATTGCATATTTGTTCTATCGCAATCTGCGATATATCTAAACTCCCGATCGTTATCGACCCCACAGGTGTTAGCGAGGGATTTAGGTGAATTATGTGAACAATTAAAAATAAAAGAATTAATAATTATAAAGAATAAAAAGACTGACAACTTTATTAAAGTCTTATTGAGTAAAACAAAGAACTTGCAAGTTAATTTACCTCGTTTTCTTGTAATAAAAGGTGTTACAAAAATATGTGATGATAACAAAAAGAAAGTTATTTTAAATGATTTTCATTTATTACCCAGCAGTGGCCATGCGGGTATGAATCGTATGCTCAGTAATATGAAAAGATACTATTTCTGGCCAGGTATGTGTAGTGACGTAATAAGGTATGTAAAAAAATGTAAAAGTTGTCAACTACAAAAGCATACTAATAAAAATGTTAAGGAACCAATGACTGTAACATCTACGCCTAGTTCAGCTTTTGAGAGGATAACTTTAGATTTAATGGGCCCCCTAGATGTAGATAATTATAATAATAAGTATATTTTGACCATTCAGTGTGATTTGTCTAAGTTTGTTGAAGCGTACCCTATTCAACATAAGGATACTGTTACAGTATCTAGGACGTTCGTAAATAATTTTATCCTACGATATGGTATACCACGAGAAATTTTAACAGACAACGGCAGTGAGTTTATGTCGTCAGTTTTAAAAGAATGTTGTCAAATATTAGGAATTCAAAAATTAAATTCAACACCATATCACCATGAAACTTTAGGATCCCTTGAAAACTCACATAAGCATTTAGGTGCTTTTCTTAGAATACAATGGAATAATAATAAAGGCGATTGGTCTGACTGGGTACACTTTTGGTGTTTTTCGTATAATACCACAGTACATTCAGCAACAAAGTACACTCCATATGAATTAGTATTCGGAAAATTATGTAATCTGCCAAGTAACTTACAAAGTAGTTTTGATCCATTGTATAATTTTGATAGCTATCCCTTAGAACTTAAATATAGGCTACAAAAAGCTCATTGTAATGCAAGGAATAATCTTTTACAATGTAAACTTTTAAGGAAAAATATTTACGATAAAAACTCGTCTCCTATCCATTATAAAAAAGGTGATCTTATTTTAATAAAAAATCAAACAGGTACAAAATTAGATAATATTTATATTGGACCGTATGAGGTTATAGAAGACATTTCACCTAATGTAAAAATAATAAAGAATAATAAAGAATATGTTATTCATAAGAACTTAACTAAGATGTTTTACGATTAAGTAAATTATTTGAATTATATGTTATAAAGGAAAGATAAAAAAAAAAATATATTTTACAAAGTAACTTATTGCAGTATCGATCAACATTTTTTTTTTCTCCCTGAGGGAAGGGGTGAAGCCCCACTTTTTCGAGGGACGTGTAAGGACATAAGAACATCTTTGTAACTCAAGGTTGATTGAGAAACAATAAGGTACGTTGCGCTTAATCAGCGAATAGTTTTAAGTACTTTAGTGTTGTATGGTTATTGAATATAAGGAAATTTGGCAATAATAAATCAGACTTATTGGCAGCAACACGTCTTTGAATTTACCACCGTCAAAGGCACGCGTCCCTTCCACTCGAGCACAGAATTAGCCCGCCTAAGAGCGAGAGAGAGAGAGTGAGAGAGATACACACCGGTTCATGTTTTGCGCTTCATTATTTCATCCTTCTTCCTACTATACGAATGAATATTCACATTAAAATTATTTTACCACTCAAAGTCGTTGTCACGTAAAACTTTCGCCCGTATACCAACTTTACAGGCAACCAATTTTTTTTTTCCACAAACGGTGAAGGAAAACATCGTAAAGAAATATGGCGAATCGCAATCGAGTTCACTTCTATCTTTCGAATTGAAAGTAACCGTTGATGATGATGGCCTAGGTTGCATCAACAATCTGTGGATAACATAGTTAGGGACAGTAGTCAATGGAATAATATTAGGCAGTTTGCTACATTATTCATGACAATAACATGTCTTGACCCGTTCAATAACGGTGACAAGTGTAAACTATACTAACTGCTCAGATGATGTTACGTCACCATCATAACACCCCGTTAGATAGAGATGCACATATGAAATGTAACACTCTCTTTTCACCGTTTAAGTTATGAGTCTCATTTTCTTTTTTATGGACAGGCCGGCAAACATGCAGCTAGATCACCTGATGGTAAGCAATCGGGTATCTAAAGGAATTACAATTGCGTTTCTGGCCTTTTAGAGATTAGGAATTTGAGAATTGGGTACTTATTCATACCAAATTACGGCTCTCCTACTCTCCCAAGCCATGGCCTTCCCAGGATAAAAGGCAAAGTTCATTGCCAAAAAAAAAATTGGCAAACTAGCTTATTACCTGCGACTTTGCTCGCATATTCCTGTTGTATTTCATCTGAGCATTTAATCGGTATAAAAAGTCCTATCACCTAAGCCAGCCCGTACACTGTCTGTTTACCAAATTTTTTTTATATACCTTTTACTTTTTTTTTTTAGATTTCCGTGTCGGGCTAAGATTTACTGGGTTTTAAAAAAAATTCTCAGTAGTAGTACGGAGTCTGGAATTGTGCCCGGTATATGGCAATAGGCTCACCTCCTATTACATGGGACTCATAACATAAATAGTGAAAAGTGGATGTTACATTGTAGGTACAGTGCCATAATGTGCACCTCTGCCTACCCCATCGGGGATAAAGGGTGATGTTATGTTATTTTTTTTGTACACCCAATTTTTCAGCGCGATTGACGAACAAACGAACAAACATTCAAACAAACATTCAAACAAACAAACATCTAAACAAAGAAACTTTCAAATTTATAAATGTGATTAACAATCCAATATTAATTTACTCAACTGGGAACTTGCGACCACTCAAGCAATAAACCAATAGAGAAATAGAAAGGTCACCTTATCACTTCAACTCATCAAATGATCGGACCAAAGCCCACTTTGAATGATTGGCTTGAACACTATTCAAAAATAAGGGCGTAGGGTACAAGTTGAAAAAGTGGTATATTTTTAACATAAATGATATTCATCAATCTACGGTGTACCAGTGATGGATTACCATCCATATCTTCTTAGGGAATAAGGGCTCGGAATGGTAAAAGGATTTTTATTCTACTACCGGGTATAGAACGGGTTTTTTTTTAAAAGTAAATACTTTTGGCTTCGTGGGTAAGGAATGATTTTAGTTTCATTTTATTTACGACTAGCAGCCTGTCCCGGCTTCGCACACGGTAGACAATAATTTATTTTATTTTTGGAAATTTGGATTGTTGTAGTGACATAACTATAATAGTTGGACATATGCTATCGCGGAGTTTTTTGTAGACATTATGATGTTATTCAATATTGTTGTACATTATTTTGTTCTATCGCTAATAGTTTCGGCAGCGCATTCGACGAAAGACATTTTAAGGCTCATTTTTCTACACCTTCGGTTACATTGTTCAAATTTTACCAAGGATCCCTAATTTTTTTCAAAATGAAATTTAGCCTATGTCAAATTGGAAGAATGTAGCATTCCATTTGTGAAAGAATTTTTTAAATCGGCCCAGTACTTTTTGAGCCTATTCATTACAAACATACAAAAATAGGTACAAATCTTCCCTCTTTATATTATTAGTATAGACTAGCTGTTGCCCACCACTTCGACCGCGAAGGATTTGAATTTTAGAACATAAATTATTATTGTTTTAATTTTTTAGAATAAAAGCAGTTTACGTTACTCTTTGGTACATCAGCTAGACAGCTACCTGCCGATAAAAGTCTTGCAAAATCGGTCCAGCCATTGCAGAGACAAATCAAAAATAAAATAGCTCGTACAAACAGACAGGCATTAATTGTGGAAAATGTTATTTTGGTATGTGTCGTATGTATATTCATGTGCATGTAGTAAAAAGCGGTTATTTTAGAGGTAAGAAGTAATATTACAAACTGATACTCCAATTTTATTTACCTTTATATAAGATTTTAATTCAAATTATTAAATAAAGATTAAAATTAGTAGTAAACTAACTATATTATAACTATTTTCTTCTAAATCTGACAAAATAACCCCTAACCAGGTCAAACTCACGAAATGTATGTACAGTGGACATCTTATCAATCGACACCAATCTGTCAAATTAATTCGACCTTATGTCAATACAATAAAGTTGAAAATGTAATAGAGAAAGGATAGATAGACCAAAGTATTACTGGGATTTAAAAAAAAATCTCAGCTGCAGCACGGAGTCTGGAATTGTGCCCGGTATATGGCAATAGACTCACCCCCTATTACATGGGACTCATAACATAAATAGTGAAAAGTGGGTGTTACTTGTCCTGTGGCATAATGTACATCTCTCCCTACCCTTTCGGGGATAAAAAGCGTGATGTTACGTTAGGTCGACCAGCTGGCCACCGTATTTATGACATATCAGTATACCCCTTTAGCAAATAACGAACGTGATACTATGTCTCATTCACAGGAGGCTATAAAAAACACTTCACAATGGCCTTGCTTCATAATACGAATTATGACGCATTGAATCATACTGTACAGTGTAAGTTTTGTTGATATGTGCTTGCGTTTGTATGTAGGTATGTGTGTGTGTGTGTGCGTACAAACGTGCCTATTGATGATTTGTAAGTATATGTACACGTTTCTAATTTTAATTATTATTGTTGATTAAATATCGAGTGTAGGTATATGATTATTAAACTGCCTCGTTGGCCGAATGGTCGCAATTACGGCTTTTCACTATTTATGTTATGAGTCCCATGTAATAGGGGGTGGGCCTATTACTACATACCGGGCACATTTCCAGACCCCGTGCTACTACTGAGAATTTTTTTTTAAAACCCAGTAATACTTTGCCCGACCCGGGAATCAAACTCGACACCCGTTGCCCGGCAGTCGCACATGCGACAACTCGGCCAACAAGACAGTCATAACATAGCTGATGAAAAGTGGGTATTACATTGATAATGATGCCAATCTCATCGGAGATTAAATAAATTAACGGTTTGATATGTACATAATAATTATGTGAATGTCATACATTACATCAACAGCCTATAGTGGCCACTGCTGAGCAAAATCCTCTTCTCGCTCGCATAGGCTTTGAGCATTTATCACCACGTTTGCTCAATGCGGGTTAGCGATTTCAAACTCATAATTAGAAATTATGTACCAAGGCTTCCTCATGATGTTTTCCGTCACTGTTTGTTAATGACTGCACGGTTGGTGCAGTGGCTGGGCAACCGGCTGTCGTGCAACGTGTAGTGGGTTCGATTCCCGCACGGAACAACACTTTGTGTGATCCACAAATTGTTGTTTCGGGTCTGGGTGTCATTGTGTATGTAAATTTGTATGTTTGTAAACGCACCCACGACACAGGAGAAAATCCTAATGTGGGGCAACGTTATTAAAACAACAGGTGTCTAAACAATCTTAGCAAGTGCATATAGCAAATAAATAGATTTTCTTTCTTTCTGTGTGTCTAGTGTCTGAGTGATATTGGTATTTGCTGAGTTGATGGGCTTCGAAACTGCACCTTCACTCATGAGTAACGGGCGTCTTAAACCTCGGGGCCACCACGTTACTGATGAATGTCATACATGTACAATACATAATTACATTACGACGTGTATCTAAAAATAGACCGTGCATTAGAAACTATGTATTCATTGGAAATTGGTAAACTGGGAACGTCACAATCAAATTAATTTCCCGATGTTAGGAATGTTCAGTTCCCGTATACAGGGAATTATTTATAGAACATTACAATTTGTCTATCATCATGAACGCAGTGCCTTTTTAAGGGGGGAAAATCATTCATTGACTTCTCCTGCCCGGGTGAGGCGAGAGGAAGTGGCAGACTCTTACTGAATAAAAACCACCCCATTCCTACTCCTGAACTTCGAGCCGGAGCCCCGGCAACCCGTGAAGTCTTCCGCGGCTCCGTATCGGCATCAGCCCTGTTGAGCCCCATCTGTGGTGGTCTGATGGCTCCTTGAGGCGCGCGCGGAACGCGACGCGCCGTACGCTCGGGCCTGGTTCTGATCGGGCGGCGAGTCACTCGTGCTCGCCATCCGCAGGCCCGTGCCACTAGTTAAGGGGCATTGTTTTATTATTTAAGGAAATTGTCTCGTTCAGGATTAAACTTATAATCAGAAGGGATGAATTTCATGTAAACCGTGAGTGTGGGACAGCCGAAGTGATACCATGACCTCACAGTAAACCAATGTGAAGTAGCGTTGTGTTTTGTCGTTTGAGTGAGGTTGCCGGAGACCCAATCACCCCCCTGCCCTAATCTCCCCAATCTCCGAATCCGAACAATCGTTAAATTCTAAGTCAAAGCATTTATTTCAATTAAACCACAATTTGGTACTTAAAATTACCTTTAAATCCTAACTAATATTATAAATGCGAAAGTAACTCTGTCTGTCTGTCTGTCTGCTACTCTTTCACGCCAAAACTACTGAACGGATTTGAATGAAATTTGGTATACAGATATTCTAGACCCCGAGATAAAACATAGACTACTTTTTATCGTCAGGGATCAGGGATTTTAAAGACAAAATACGAATTCAATTGACTGAATACAATTTAATCATAGACTAGCCTCTGTCTGCGGCTTCTCTCGCGTTCTTTTAATGGGGTGAGGGAAGGATTTTCAATAAAAAAATGAAATGATGCACGATTCTATGCTGGTCACAAATAACCCGCATACCAATTGTTAGCTTTCCACATTGAAAATTGCAAAATACCCCATACAAAATTTCACCTCTGTTTCACGGAAGTGGAAGGGGGTTAGAAAAAGACAAAAAGTAGCCTATGATACTCTCCATCTTTTCAACTATCTCAAATCAAAAACCTTCCTGACTCCGTTCTGTCGTGAAATACGGACAAACAAACAAACAAGCACATACAAATTTAAATTATTAGTATACATTTTTTAAGTCATCTGACATTTGTGTGACAAGTGAGTTTACAAAGTCAATGTGTCATAGATTTTTTTTATACTATGGTATTAATATTAAGGTATGCAAAGAGGTTGACAGCAGTCTAAGGAGATAAAACAACGAATAAAATATTTACAGTTTACTTGAATTCGTATTTTTTATATGTATATCAAAAAAACTAGCTAAATGAACATAGCTAAAAAATAATATTAGTCCTTTTCATTTTAGACCGTCAAGGCCAAATTCACTATGATAGTTTGCTGTTTGTTTATGGCATAAGCCAGTAAACGAGCAGATGGATCACCTGATGGTAAGCAATCTGCGCCGCCCATGGACACCTGTAACACCAGAAGTGCTAGAAGTGCGTTAAAGGTCTTTTGAGAATTGGTAATTTGAGGATTGTCAGGGATTGGGGGGGCTGGGGGAGGGGTAATTGGGCCTCCGGTAACCTCACTTACACAGCGAAACACTCCTTTAGGTAACCGAGGGCTGGGCTCGCTGTCATTGCAGCGGAAAGTCCCCTCTTTAAAAGTGGCTTAAGAGAGGCCATCAATGCAAGGACCGCCCGGAGAACACGGTGGAGCATACCGTGGCGGTGTACCTTGCATGGGCTGAGCACCGCCGTGTTCTCAGGGATGTAGGAAACGGTGACCTCTCGCGTTCGGCTCTGGTTCAGGCCATGGAGCGAAGGGGATTGGGATGCAGTCGCATCCTTCTGCGAAGCAGTTATGCTTGCCAAGGAGAAAGCGGAGCGCGTGAGGGAATGAACTTCCTCACGCCCCAGCCGTCGCGGGAGACACTCTGGGCGTCGGAGATCGGCCGGCCACCGTAAGTGCGGGTCTGTAGACGAAGAGCAAGGGTAGCTCGCCACCCGACCAGAACCAGTCCCGTGTATACGGCGCGCGCCTTACAGAGCCATGACACCATCATAGATGGAGCCCAGTAGGGCTGATGCTCGATACGGTGCCGCGGGAGGCCTAACGAGTTGACGGGGCTCCGGCTCGACGAGCAGGAGTAGGAACGGAGTGGATTTTAGTCAGTAAGAATCTGTCACTCCCTCTCACCTAACCCAAGGCGGGAGAAGTGATTGGATGATTTTCCGACCTCAAAAAAAATCTCCTTTAGGTAATGACAACCCGATGTGTGAAAAACTACCAAAAAAACTCCTTATATTATTGGTATTGATTACGCTGTGGAAATTATGGACAATAGAGCCAAGGGATGTATTAAGTCTTATAGAGGACATTAATATCAACATTAAAGTACATGTGTCATATGTAACTAACCTAATATCAGAATACCTATTTTTTCATTTAAATGTTTGCGATAGTAACGCACGTCGCACCGGTACATATCAGGTCACTTAGGAGAGAGGAAATCCCAAAATGACGGAAACTATGCGCTAAAAAACCAGGACCAAGGACGTTGAAATAAAGAGGGGCTCTTACCTTTTAAACCATTGAACCTATTTGGTGAAATTCGGTACAGCGATAGTTTGAAACCCGGGAAAGGACATCTAAAAGTTTTTAACCCGAAAAACCCACGAAACCGGGAACTGTGCTGTTAAAATCACTATATCTATTTGATTGAAATGCGATACAACATTGATTTGCAAACATAGAATAGTGAAACCTCACGAGACGGGCACTGTACGGATAAAACCTCTATGGGATTGTTTATTTTAGAAACCACGAAAATAAATTCATTTCTCAATAAATATCAGTTCCAGTTGTACAGCCGTAGAATATACCTTGACAAAGACTAATTTAAAAAACCCAATTTATACAGAAGTCGTTATTTCACGCGGACGAAGTCGCGGGTAACAGCTAGTAAATATATATTTTCTATCATGCATACTCAATAACTTGGTTGGCTAAACATAAATATAGAAAAAACTTGTCTTTAACTCGTTCATATATTCATGCATAGCGTGCATACACCTAATTCTATTTCATCGTTCAAAGAAAAGAGGTCAGATGCAAATAAGTTTTCATTTCAGAGTAAGGTGACGCGTCCATGAACGATGGAGCACGTGACTTCTAGTTAGGGTGACTACACATTCAATGCAACGTTTAATACCTAATTTTATTTGCTATGAATTTAATAACTGTGTGAGAGCCATGCTTCAACTTAACAGCCATTGGACCAAAGTCCGTACAATAAAGTAGCCTAATAATTAGATTCGTTGCGAGTGAATTGTGATCGGGAAAAGAATAAGAAAGATATAAAAAGAAAAGTTAGGGGAGAAAAAGGGACTTTCTTTTTTAATTATTCAATTTCCTTTTTAATTTCGAAATCCCTTGTCGAGTTTGCTTCTGTAAAAACTGAGATAATAATTCGCTTATAAGATTATAATTCTGAAGTTTCTCATATTGTGCTATGTTTCTGTGAATCCATTGTGAATTAATGACAAAATTTTATAATTATAAATATAACTCGTTGCCTCGTTGGCCGAGTGGTCGCAAGTGCGACTGCCGGGCAAGGGGTCTCGGGTTCGATTCCCGGGTCGGGCAAAGTATTACTGAGTTTTTAAAAAATTCTCAGTAGTAGCACGGAGTCTGGAATTGTGCCCGGTATATGGCAATAGGCTCACCCCCTATTACATGGGACTCATAACATAAATAGTGAAAAGTGGGTGTTACATTGTACAATGGCATAATGTGCACCTCTGCCTACCCCTTCGGGGATAAAAGGCGTGATGTTATGTTATGTTATAAATATAACACCAAATAAAAAATATCGTCTGTATTGTTCTTTATAGGTAAAACCAAGGAATAGACAATTTGTAAACGATAAAAGTATTAAAAAAATATATAAAAAAATCTATGAGAGAAACACATTGCTTGATAATAATCGGTCTAGCAACTAGCTGTTTTATAAAAATCAAACATTTTTACTGACATTATCATGAAAATATATTTACAGCCTCATCTACTATGATCATTTTCAACAACTATAATATGAAAACTAATATAAAATGAAGTATTACAGACACACATTTATTTATTTTATTTATTAACACTTCTGTATAATAAATATACGATGGCGGACTTTATGCCGGGTGGCATTATCTAACAGTCAACCATGGGGTGATGCAGAGATGTGCAAAAGTAGGTGTAATAGGTATAATGGTTTAATTTATGTGACACAAAAAATCTATATAAATAAATTTATGATTATGTATAACTGTAAATACATACATATATCCGTATATATAGGTATAATATAAATCACATAAGATACATTATCAATATTACTAAATAACAATACTATAAAAGTAAATAAATAAATTGAGGATAAAACTACATATATATTAAATCGAATCGCCAAAATGATAAATTAAGTACGTGATGCGTCTGTCTGTTCCTTTTGCAATAGTTCACATGTGTGATGAAAGGACTGATATAATAAATGGACACATCAACATCAAGAGCCGTCATGAAATCTACTTATAGTTTATAACCAACATAAGGATACCTTACATTTTTATGGGTGCCAATTGCAAAATATTCCCCATTTGCGTTAGTATACCGAGTATTTTTAGCTCGGAATTTAGTCATAAATGGTTGGCAGTCAACAGAAATGGCTCTGCACTATGTAGCTACGTATTTCAGCCATCTTAATAGTCGACGAAATAAGGATGATGACATGGTATGAAAATTAAAAATCTAATTAGTCCATCAGTTAGGTAATGAAAAAAATATTAGACACGTATTTTTTTATTTTGTCGTATAAGAAAACAATACTTAGATAAAACGAATCAAAGTTTTGGAGTGGGAGGTAGGTACGTCATTTTTGGAGTACAAATAAATCGTACTCAAAAGTGACGTCATGCGAAATATAAATAAATAAATAGATTATTAAAAATCGTGATCATCATTGTTAAAGTACTCAATACTGCTTAATATTAGGAACTCGACCTCTCAATTAGCCATTCGATCAGAAATTTTAATATCCCTATATATCGTTTTGTTCAAGGAGGTTTAAGCACTTACACACGGCTACACACATCAAGTGACATCAATCCAGTTTATCATGAACTCGCTTTGTATAATCGTTCCGTATATTCAACGGCCAGGTAATACTGGTTTTGTCTAATTTCATTTGTAGCTTTGTAAACGGAGATGAATACAAAGTATGTAAAATTAAATGATACAATTTTGTTTTCACGGGTCATGTAACATTTAAGATTTTTGTTTGCACTCATAACTGGATTAAGGGAGAAAAAGTCCTTTTTTATGGGATAAGCCGATAAACTAGCAGACAAATCAACTGATGGTAAGCAATCGGTGTCGCCCATGAACATCTGAAACATCAGAGGCGTTACAAGTACGTTTACTGCTTTCTGGATTAGGAATTTGAGTAACCTACCTCACACGACGAAACACAACACAACGTTGTTTCACGTCAGTCTTCTGCTCGGCCGTGGTATCACTCCAGTCGAGTCGGCCCATTCATGTCGAAGCATGGCTGTCCCACACTTAAAAAGTCCTTGTTCAAATAATAAGAATTATTTTCCCGATCGATGCCTCGGGCAACACCACCAAACTGTCCACCAAATCGTTTTTTTACTCACAAAATGTCATTATTACTTTTTGACAGGCGCGGGAATCTAAGCCTATACGTCGCACAGTAGCCGGTCACCCAACCACTGCGCTAACCGTGCAGTCAATGTCAAACTTGTCCGAACATAGACTCTGTAACTATTGAACTGATTTAGAAAATTCTTTTAAGCTTTCTTTTCAGAAATATAGTCTATGGTACCTCCATAGACTATATTTTTCCAATATTCCTAATGTACAAATCTTTGCAGCCGGCAGGCAAGATGACGACAAAGAGAATTTAATACTATCCCTACGTTTCCCAGTTTTAAAAGTCTAAGAAATATTATTATCAATTTATTTAAAACAATGTCACTAATTGAGATAATCTAACCTCTAATACCTAACAGTTGATCTTCAAACTTGACCTCTATTGTTATGCGCATTCAATACATAATAGGTTTAGTTGAACACTGAGATAGAGTCTAGATTACAATCACCAGTTAATGTATGGCTTATAACGTCATACAATAACTGTATAATGATGAATGGGTATTAGGCATGAAGTTTAGATAAGGTTTTAAATAGGTACTGTTTTGGAAATAAACCGTCTATTCTTAGATTTGTTTTTGTTTTGTTTATTATTTTCCTCTAGCAGTTTATGGAACCGCATATTTGACAGAGACCCGGTAGTAATCATCAACAAAAGCGTATAAGTGGACACTTCTGACCGATAGTCTCTTCTCCCACGGAGAAGGTTTGAGCATTAATCACCACGTTTGCCCAGTTTAATAAGCCCAGGTTTCCTCGCGTTGTTTTCCATTCACCTTTTGTCTGTGGTGTCCAGATAATCTTAGAAAGAAAATATAACTTGGAAAACGTCACATTAGTACTTGCCTTTGGTGGGTTTCCAATCCGCACGGTGATGTATGAGAAGCAGGTGTCTTAAACCTGAGTCCATCACGACATTCACCACGGACTGTGTAACTATTTAATATTAATTTCAGTTTCTAATCTGCAAGCCAAGCGTGGAGACTATGACAAACAAGAAAAGATCCAACAATGCACTATCGCGGACTAGACTATTGATAAAGAACTGTACTATTTTATTTATTTATTTACACTTCTTGCACAATGGGTATACAATGGCGGACTCAATGTCTAGTAGCATTTTCTAACAGTCAACCGTTTTTATTAGGGGGGGGGGGGAGGGGAATCTTCGAATGACTGCTCCCGCTTGGGTGAGGCGGGAGGGAGTGTCAGACTCTTACTGACTAAAACCACCCCGTTCCTTCTCCTGCACGTCGAGCCGGAGCCCCGGTAACCCGTTAGGTTCTCCGCGACACAGTCAACCTTAGGGTGATGCAGAGAGACATAATAGTAGGTGTAAAAGTTTAACACTGTTATGAGTTTTGGAACATAAATTGACATGTAGATATAATTATATGTAAAATGTAACACCCACTTTTCACTATATATTATAAGATTTGAGACCAATCGGCCAATGAGGCAGCCATGAGAAAATCTCAGTAGTAGCACGAAGTCTGGAAATGTGTCCGGTATATGGCAATAGGGTCACCCCCTATTACATGGGACACATAACATAAATAGTGAAAAGCGAGTGTTAAGTTGTACAGTGGCATTAAGTGCCGTAATGTACACCTCTACCTGCCCCTTCAGGGATAAAAAGCGGGAAGTTATGTATGATCCAACTTCAAACAAAACTATGAACGCTTTGACAAAATTCTTTAGAGAGATTACTATAGAATTAAGGTAATTTCGCGCATAACTAACTTAAAGCTTTAAAGACTCACCTCAGTTAACTATCGCTATGTTTTGAATTTTACTTCAAAGACGTATGTACTTCCATACAAAAACGTACAAACGTATTAAAAGTTGGCAATCCCACTAGTGATGTCTAAGTACTCAAGTTTTTGCCGATACGGAGCCGCAGAGGACTTAACGGGTTGCCGGGGCTCCGGCTCGAAAGGCAGGAGTAGGAACGGAGTAGTTTTTAGTCAGTAAGAGTCTGAAACTCCTTCTCGCCACACCCAGAAGGGAGAAGTCATTCGATGATTTTCCCCCCTTAAAAAAGGGGACTCATGTCGACCTATATAAAATTGCGCGTTAACAATAGACGTAGGTAAATTACTATGCCTACTAAAAAAAGATATAACACTACCATTTTCTTTAAAAACTGCTACCACATTACTCGCGTAACAATACTAAAAAAAAAACTAAAAATAAAACTAAAATATACCAAAATGAACGCAAAAATGTTTTATACGCCATTTCATTCCATTTTGCTTTTTGGTCTTAATTTACTCATAAATAAAGATTATTACAAAAGATTTATATCAGGGCTGCTTTATTAGAGCCGGCACGGTTTTTAAATGAAATATTCGCAATCTACGGTGACAACATGGCGCGAACCGCCATCTTGGCATATGATTTGTAGGAGTTTTAGAAATAGAACACCCAATTTTCCCGCTTAAAGATTCGTTCCTTTTTTAATGCTGGCCGCTTTTTAATTGGACATGGCATTTAAATGTGGAATGTGTTTTGTTTTTAAATTATTTGTTTTTCTCTTTTTACAATGATTCTACGTAATAATTTAGGGGACTTAATTTCAAGCACATTTAACAATGTTTTTTTATAAATTACAGTTTTATTTAAAATGCAATAATTTTAGCATGATAATCGGAAACATACAAACATACATTCAAGATTTGATGAAAAGGAATAACTTGATTGAATGTGGAATATTTCAATCATTTCTTACACGTGAATGAAATTAATTTAATTATAATATTTTTGTACAAATTCTAGATGTAAAATCACAATTTTACTTAAGTGAAACTTGAAGTGACAATTGAACTTCGTGGTGGCTGGAGGTATGACGCCCGCTTCTCATGCATGAGGGTGCAGGTTTGAAACCTACCGACGTCACGTACCTATGTGACTTTTTCCGAGTTATATGTACTTTCTAAGATTTTTTAGACACCACTGACAAACGGTGAAGGAAAACATCGTGAGGAAACCTGGGCTTATAATAGCTAATTATAAGTTTGTAATAACCAACTCGCATTGAGCAAGCGTGGTTATTAATGCTCTAACCTTCTCCGTGTGAGAAGAGGCATTGCTCAGCAGTGGGCATTTATAGGCTGTTAATTATGATGATGATGATAATGAAACATGAAGAGCCAAGAGCCCTTTTGGAATTAGCACGCGCAAATTAAAATTAATATTATTATTTTGTTTATTAGATTTTTTTTTTTATTGTCTATTCAAAATTCGGTTATTATCATATTATTATTTTGTTATATTGTGATGTTTTGATATATTGTCTGTTCTGATCTCTATTCTTGTAAGTTTATTATTAGTATTTTGTTTATATAGATGTATTTTTATTTTTTTATATTCTTTGTTTTCTGTGCGTGTAATTGCCAAATAAATGATTTTTCTTTCTTTTCTTCTTTCTTTCTTTCTTTCTTTCACATAGGTATTATTAAGAAATCGTTACTTGAATAGGTACATAGACCATTTCAAATTCCAACGAAAACAAACAAAAATGTCACATAGTAATATCCCGCCTTTCAATAACTGAAGAGGTCAGCAGATGCGCACATTTACAATATAACCCCGTATTTTCACCAGCTTGCTATGAGTTCCTTATAAAAGAGGTTAAAGGTGGGAATTTTCATAAACCGGAAACAATTTCAGACTTTGTACAAACCAAATGATGTCAGTAACGCTTTACACGGCCCGCCTGTTAGACTCGTCCCTAGCTTAGCAGTCTCACTCGCGACGCGAACTAATAAGGCATTGAAATAAAAATATTTGCAGAACAAAATCAAATGATTATAAGAAAGATGTTCGTTCGTTCATTGGTCGAGTAGTCGCAAGCGCAGCTGCCGATTACCGGGTCGGGCAAAATATTACTGGGATTAAAAAAAAATATTCTCATTAGTAGCACACAGTGTAGAATTGGGCCGGTTTTATTTCAGTTATAACATGGAGTCTGTAATTGTGTCCGGTATATGACAATAAGCTCGCTCCCTATTACATGAGACTCATAACATAAATAGTAAAAAGCAGGTATTACATTGTACAGTGGCACTAAGCACCGTAATGTGCATCAACATCAACATCAACCGTAACCTACCCCATCGGAGATAAAAGGCGTGACGTTATGTTATGTAAGACAGATATTATCCGACCGATACGACATCTATCAGATTAACCATAGAGCATTATAAAAGACCTAATTTATTTTTCCATAAAAGCAATGAAGTATACCTATGAAACTTGTTAGATAGTATCGCATAAATATAACTCTTATTGGTTTGGAAATAAGGACTACTTCAATGTCACGTGTTTGTGACTATGAACTCCGTATCGAAGGAGTGGAATGTACAGTGTTCAGACGTCTGCATTTAAGTAATATATCTTTATTAGATTTTCAACCTTAACGTTTTGTTATAAGATTAGAAATGTTCTGAACCCCTCTGCAAGTATACCTACTGGCATATGTTTCTTTACGTATTATGCCCCACAAGCGTGAAGATAAGGTTGTTTACTGTACTTGAGTACTTTAGTAGGAAATAAAATTACCTAGTGGCATAATGTACACCTCTGCCTACCCCTTCGGGGGTAAAAGGCGTGATGTTATGTATATGTGGAATTACCTATGTCTTTCATTTCCTGAAAAGAAAGTTTCCTATGGTTATGAGCCCCATGTAAAAATAGGCAATTATAAAAATCCTTACTAATATTATAAATCGGAAAGTGAGTTTGTTTGTTTGTTTGTTGCGCTTTCACGCCGTAACTACTAAACCGATTACTCTGAATTTTTGCAGATGTATAGTTAGAAGTCCGGATTAAATAATAGGGTACTTTTTCTCCCGGAAAAATGTGTTATTCCCGAGGGAAAACAAAAGTATTGGTATATATGGCGCTGTGTGTATTGGTATATGTCACATTGGCTTTTTATCCTTTTGTGACGCGAGCGAAGCCGCGGGTAAAAGCTAGTCGGGAATAATTTCAACTTGACTATCACAATCATCAATACTAGACAAAGATTCCCTTGGAATCAAAACTGAGATATTATCCTTGGGAACCTTTCGCAAAAGTAATTTCTGTAGTTCACAATTTCTGAACGTCGACCAGTACCCTAAAAAATTTAAAATCTTACTAACATAACATAACATCACGCCTTTTATCCCCGAAGCGGTAGGTAGAGGTGTACATTGCGGCACTTAATGCCTAATGGTACAATGTACCCAACACCTTCTTCTTTTCCTATCTAAAAAATCCTACTAACTTTTGATTAATACAGGTATTAAAAAATATTATATTTAAATATTTGCATCGCAGTCATAATTAATGCAATTCACAGAAACAGTAGTATTCACAGTTGCAAAATTGCAAGCAACACCTTCACAGTATTGAGAGTTTTTACCTAAACATTCAAAGATAAGTCAACTTAAATCACAAAGTCAAAGTCAAAATCATTTATTTCAACTAGACCAGAAAATCTTGAACATCAACAGATAATTAAAAGTGAAGCTTATTTGCTTATTTTGTTTATTTTAAGGTGTATATTCCTATGGGGAAGAACGAGCAAGAAACTCTATAGGTTACTCATTCTCAATCAGGTTTACAGTACAATAGGGAAGATACCTAATTTTTATTTTAATGTCCGTCTAGTAGATTATTTTAAATCATTAGACACGTTTTTTTTAATTTCTTACAGAAATCAATACTTTCGAGGAGATATTGATTTGAAATGTCGCGTGACGTCACTTCTATGTATATTTTATATGTAGAAATGACGTTTCAACCACTACTCCTAAACTTTGATTCGTTATCTAAATATTGTTTTATTATACGACATAAATAAAAAAATACGTATCTAATATTTTATTACCTAAATTACAGACTAATTAGATTTTTAATTTTCACACCCTGTTATCATCCCAATTCTCTAGTAACACAGTTTTGTTAGTTCGATTGTGCAAGAACAATGTAACACCAAAACCAGTCAAAGAGATCGATCGTAACCACAAACCACCATAACAAGACCTAACTCGACTTAAAACCTTTGTACATTTATGATACAGTACTACAACTATCGATTGTTATCAAAGATCTGATCATCTCATCTCACTGACTGTCGTCGACCAACTTATTTCATCTCCTGTTTCATAAGTTAGCAAGTGATAAACTCTAGCGAGTCGCTTCGACAGTTCTGGCGACCGACTTGAAGATAGACTCGGGTGAATTTTGGACGACTTGACTGGGTGAAGTTGTGTCTGGTGCTCCGATTCGGAAATGGAACTTGTGAAGCGGGAAATGCAAGTGATGGTGTGCAAAGTCGTAACTGAATATCTTTAGTCGACGATCAAATGGAATGTAACTCTGCAACAACGATATAACCTTTATTGTTATAGAAGGGAATCAATCAATCAAATGAACTCAATGCTCAATAATTACACATTAATAAAATTTTCTAAACTGTATTTTAAGGGACAAGATCCGAATCAGGTAGGTGTGTCATAATTGTGTATTATGTAAGTTTTATATTTAAGCATCTGCGCTTATGACCCCCTCTGGGCTCGTACACAAAACTGTGATGCGATGCGATGCGAATTCATGCGACAAAGCGTCTCCCACCGTGACCATTCCTTCGAGGACCGTCAACCGTACTAAATGTATTTTATATTGAAAACTAGGTCGTGACATGGATCGTAAAAAGAAGTGTGCACTTTTGGTATTGCTTAGAAGATAAAAGAAAAATAATCATAAAAGATTTTGGAAGATAAGATTTTGATGCGCGATTCGAATCTATTTGCAAATTCTTGCGATGCGTAGAGGGAGCTCGCACATTTTTGCGATGCGACGTCGCATCGCAATTTTGTGTACGAGCCCTTTGGGGGGCGTAAGACACTATAATTTATACTTTTCCTTATTTAATACATTTTATTAAACGTATGTCTCTCCTAAATTACGCCATACACAAAATGCAAACAGCTCTATCGACGTGGATAAGTGTGGCACCAGAGACGATCGTCAAAGACCCCTAATGGCAGTATATTGAGTAAGTTTATCCGGTGGAACCGCTCAACGTTACAATACACTTTTATTTAACCTGTCGTCCAAACTTTAATAGGGTTTTTAAGAATCGGATATTATTCGCGGAATGAAAGCGAAATTTTTAGTGGTTCTAGTGATTTTTAGAGGTTAGATCTGGGATGTATGAAGATTTATTATCTTTCTTCTTTCATGTATTTTTTAATCCTGCGTAAATGCATGTTCTGTTAAATTAAATGTAACATACAATAGTGTGTTAGCTAGCTACTAAGCTGATAAGACATAAACTACTACAATTTTTTTTTATCTTTTGTTCACAGTAAACCAAATCACACGTACCCTTATTACTGAGGGTAACTAGAGAAGTTAGTACAAAGTAATGTTCTAAGAAAATGTATGTGATTCTTTCAAAAATACACAGGTATTTTGCGGTAGGTTACATTGATATATGGTTAACAATACTCAAGTATTCTCGCAACTCTAGAAGAATTACACGTCTCATGCTGGATTGGACTACTTACTTACTCTGTAACCACAATTTATTGTGACCACTTGACTGAATTGGTCAAAGTACCTGTAGGTTTATTTCTTTGAATGACATAGTCAATATTCGAGCTATTTTTCGTACTTCATGCAAGTAACTAAAGATTTCGAAAGGGCCAAATAGAGTGATCATAAAACGGGAACTGCACAAATCTACCACGCATATAATACAAGGTGTAGTTTTGAAACCGTGACATTTCTCGGGGGCATGTCATAGAAGTCATAAAGGTTCAATGTAAGAGAAAGTTTCGGGAAAATAGTTAAAAATACGACTATAATAAATCGTTTAAGTTTGACAGTATTTCAGAATAAGCGACAGCAATTTTTTTTTTGTTGGAGTTTTATGGAATTAGGAATAATATCAATTACGTGTTTGAGTTTGTGTGTGTTAAGTCGCGTTATAAAGCTATTTACAAGACGGCGGTGTGTAGTTCGCACTTACGGATTTACGTAATTTACAGAAAAATTAAAAATATTTACCTACAATTTACTTCCTAGAAAATGACGCGGCTTTAAAACAACACCTTGTATATAAGTCTAAATTCAGATTTTTATTTTATCAAAATATTGGATCAAACATTGGGTGTAACGACCTTTGAACTCGTAGTACGTTAGCAATTCAGTTGGAATATTATGAGAAAAAAATCCAATATAGGTCCTACCCATATCACGATTCTTGACAAGCGATTGACAACAATACACTATCTAAAGTAACATTACATTTTTCTCCAATACTGTTCATAGGCGAAGCCACGAGTGTGACTGGATTGTTGATAGAAATTCTGGAGATTTTTTAATTTAAAAAGTCAGTGATATGGATACATAAAGTTGAATATTGGGACCGGTGGTTGATATTAAGTTATTTTCTAATTCAGTGTGTTTGTTTGGTTTTATTTTTTTTTAAAATTTTGTGTGATGTGACGGGCATGGTGGCTAACATTCTGTGACATTTAATTTTTGTTGTCTTTCTATCTCTTTCTAATGAGTTTATTAATCTGACTACACTGGTTAGCGCGGTGGTTGGGCAACTGACTGCCGCGCAATGTGTCGCGCGTTCGATTCCCGCACGGAACACCTCTTTGTGTGATCCACATATTGTTGTTCCGGGTCTGGGTGTAATGTGTATGGGAACTTGTAGGTGATGAACTAAGGCTACTTTTATTTTGAACAATTTAACCAAAAAAAAAATTATGTTCAAATTCATACTCCATACAGGGTGTAAACAGAACGCTTCCCAAAAACGCTAATAATAAAAATAGTTTTTACAATTTTAATCCTTTTTATGAAGGTACGTCTTATTCATGCAACGTCATCGTGGAGCGGTTGATTACAACTATTATTCCATAAAATAGACATTTATTTTTTTACTTTTCTATAGATATAAAAATGAAACCCGTTTCCCTTTGTCACGCCATAACTTGAGAATGGCTGGACGATTTGGCTGATTTTTTTTTTTGTTGTGTTTGTTATCGTCAATAGAAGGTTCTTATAACAGAATATCTTCAAGAAAAGATCGTATTCCTTTTAAAAAGGCTGGCAACGCACCTGTGACTCCTCTGGTGTTACGGGTGTCCATGGGCGGCGCTGATCGCTTACCATCAGGTGATCCATCTGCTCGTTTGACTCCTATTTCATAAACTTAAAAATCCTGGAAATCCAACGGGAACGATATTCTCCATATGGGATTGTGCTTAAGAAGCCGCGGGCTGAAGCTAGTATAAAAATAAAAATTGATTGTTCCATTTACACCCATTTTATATAGATAGTATTTACATCGTGATTTAATTATGGAGAATGACATAAGCTTTTTCAGACTCGAATCATATATTTACTATAATATTATGAGTTACGTTGATCGTTTACCATTTGTCTCTATCCCATAAAAAAAAACCAACGGACTTTTTAAACAACCACGGTCAGTTTTAGGAGCAATCGGAAATGTATTTTCCCACCAGTACATTCAAAGTACGGGTCCCGGGTCCAAACGCTCCATAAACAATTGGCTACCCACACAAAAGCGGCAATGGATACAATGGTTACATTTTGAACGTAATGACTGGCTACCGTCGACGATAAAGTTGATTTTACGAGGATGACTGTAGTGATTGGACGTTTTTAGTGAGTGATAGAACTATGCTGGTGAACTTCTTGGTGACTTAAATACTGGTGCAAGTTTGTTAGAACAGAATGGTGATTATTAAGGGGAATTTCGAAATGTCTCTTTAATGCATCATATAGTTTTCAGTGAGGCATAAATGTTAAATGTGGGGAAAATGCAATTACTTGTGTATATGTTACCGGCCAAACCCGATTTCAGGACGAAACTAGTTTTGCCTGGGCATAACTAGTTCTTCCTATACGCGATAGGATTAACTAGTATGGCCTAGTTCGAACTAATTTATTCTAAGCCCGATAACCAGTTTAGGATAGGCCAAACTAGTTGAGACAAATTTAGTTTGTCGTGAAATCTGGGATGGCCGGTAACATTATGTATATTTCGATTTTGAATTTAAACACTGTTTTTGTTTAAGATAGCTAATCCCAAAGGCCCCAAAAATCTCAAAATAAAGATCCATAATGCATTTGTTATACCTTTGGTGTTTCGGGTGTCTATGGGCGGCGCCGATTAAAAAGAATTCAAAGAAAATATCATAAATTATCCATTCGAACTTCTCTATATTAGTTCAGAATTGAATTATATCCCTACTACTTCCGCGCGGTTTCACTCGCTCTGCTCGGCGCCTATTAATCGTAGAGTGATGTTTTATAGCCTATAGCCTTCCTCGATAATTGAGCTATCCAACACAGAAAGAATTTTTCAAATCGGACCCGTAGTTTCGGAGATTAGCGCGTTCAAACAAACAAACTCTTCCGCTTTATATAAAAAGATATCAATATATATCATATATAATATATAAGATTAAAACAATTGTATTGTGACAACTATATTAATGCAGCCCTCAACCGTATTAAGTCATAATAAATTTTAAAGATTGAAACTGACTTATTCAAATGTTCTCACAGTTTGGTTTCGAGCCAAATACGAGGCTTTGAGACAAATACTACATTTACATTGAAAAAAGATCTTAACATCTGTCTAGCCCAGTAAGACTTTTGTTATTTAATACTAAGATTATTTAATTTAATACTTCGTTGGCCGAGTGGTCGCAAGTGCGACTGCCGGGCTGAAATTGGAGTGTCAGTTTGTACTATTAAAATAACCACTTTTTACATGCATATGAATATACATACGATTTTTTTTTGTTTTTTAAGGGGGGAAAATCATCAAATGACTGCTCCCGTCTGGGTGAGGCGGGAGGAAGTGTCAGACTCTTTTTGACTAAAAACCACCCTGTTAGGTTCTCCGCGACTCCGAATCGGCATCAGCCCTGTTGGGCCCCATCCTTGGTGGTCTGATGGCTCTTTCAGGCGCGCGCGTAACGCGACACGCCGTACGCTCGGGTCTGGTTCTGGTCGGACGGTGAGTCACCCATGCTCGCCATCCGCAGGCCTGCGGATATACATATGATATACAGCAAAATAATATTTTTTACAATTTTTGTTTGTCTTTCTGTCTGTTTGTTTAGATTAGCCAGTATTTCTGGATTACTAATATACTAAGGATTAACATAGGCTACTTTGATTTTGGAAAATTGAAACAAAAAGAAAGTTATGTTCTAAAATTCATATACTAGAGGTACATAGACGAAGTCGCAGACCAGTTAATTAACCAAAAATTGATCGAATTAGATGATTTTTTAGCATTCAAATCTTAGATAAAAACTCTAGCATAGACTAAATAATTTACACTTAAATTTATACCATTTTTCATTTTTGTTACAGGTATTCATGGCATTCAGGATATTTTCATGAGGTTCGTAAAATGTATAATAAGTTCTATTTATTTATCGGTCAAAATAATAAAAAATAAAATTATAGAAGTCAACACATAATTATTTAAAAGAAAAAAGGAGACATACTGAGACCACGTAAATTTTCTTACAATATTTTAGTAACAAAACATTTTATAAATGAAATTATCAATCATGTCTTATAATATCTTCTGATTCACTTCATTGCGGGAACCAAAACAATTATTCATGTCCCTGGGACGCGTTGTACTTCAGTGTTCCGGTGTTTTCATGGTTGTATCTACTGTAGACACTGGCTTACAGGAATTGCAGCGGTTTAGGGAGGTTGTGGCGGGCTTGTCCCTTATAAAAAAAGTTTTATCAAACCTAAAAAAATATGTTACAAAAACCAACTCAGGGATTTTTATACTGCTTAAGTTTCTACATAATTTTATGATATCTGTGCATGCTTCCCTGGAGCGTTATTACACGCCATTTTGAGGGCAACTGGACACTTACCACAGAGATAGTATTATGGAAATGCAATGTGACGTTACAGTTAGGTATTATTCCCTGAAGAGGCCATGTTATAAATACGTGTGCACGGTTAGCGCGGTGGCTGGGCAACTGACTGCCGCGCAACGTGTCGCGGGTTCGATTCCCGCACGGAACAACTCTTTGTGTGATCCACAGGTTGTTGTTCCGGGTCTGGGTGTCATGTGTATGTGAACTTGTATGTTTGTAACCGCACCCACGACCCAGGAGAAAATCGGTTTATTAAAAAAGAAAAATTAAAAAAAATAGATGTCTATGAATTTTGTCAATGCGTTGTAAGTGCATGAACCCTGGCAAAGAAAAGTCGCTTTGTTTTAGGCCCCTTTTCTCTCCATAGAACTTAAATGCATAATATTCTATATCATCACGCATGTTACACTGAAAGGTTGAGCAAGTTATTTTGCTTAACCCAATACTACATAACACTAATTTTGCCCCTATTCTCCCCATAGAATTTAAATGCGGAACACTTGTATAATATTCTATATCATCACGCATGTTACACTGAAAGGTTGAGCAAGTTCTTTTGCTTAACCCAGTACTTTATAACACAAATTTTTCCCCAATTACTTTCGTTATGGGACCCATGTAATAAACTGAGCTTCTTACCATATATATGTGCTGTGAAAAATTTATTTCGGAGTAAATGTTTTAATCGAAATTTTAAAGCCTTTTTTTACTCTTTTATAAACTACGTTACAAAAAATACTAACTTTAACCTCCTCTTTTTATGAAATTGGTTAATTAAATATACCAAAATCTTCTCCTAAGTGTAACAAACACTTTTCTGAAAACCGCATTCAAATCGGTTCAGCCAAACGAGAGATAATCGAACAGAAACATACATACGTAATACCTTCTTCCTTTATTGAAGTCGATTAAAAACCCCTTGTTCCATAGTCATACCCACGACCATACAACCGACAAGCGCGTTGCTGTTTATATTTTTCTCATCATCATCAACAGCCTATAAATGCCCACTGCTGAGCAAAGCCTCTTCTTACACGGAAAAGGTTTGAGCATTTATCACCACGCTTGCTCAATGCGGGTTGGCGATTTTAAACTTATAATTAGAAATTATAAGCCCAGATTTCTTCACGACGTTTTCCTTTACCGTTTGTCAGTGGTGTCTGAATAACCTTAGAAAGTTCATATTATTATAACTCGGAAAAATTCACATTGGTACTTGCCGTTGCTTGGTAGGTTTCGAACCCGCACGCACCCTCATGCATGATAAGTGGGCGTCTTAAACCTCCGGGCCACCACGATACCTTATATTTTTCTATTACAAATAAACTTTTCCAATACTATTACATTTAATCCTATCATATAAACGTTCTAAATCAAAATTGCAAAAGTACTGAAGCAGGAAATCTATCTCTTATCAAACTGTAGCCAATCTAGTCTGGACGGAAGACAGTAATCTGGACTTCCAAGAGCTGTATCTAATCTAAATTGCACTGTATTGTTGAAATTGTAGAGTCTATTTTTGCACTGAATAAACATCGGATCGTGTATGATTGCTCGAATCTCACCAAAATGGGTTAGAAGTTGTTTTGGAATTGTTCTAGTTTTTTTAATTTCATTTCGGTTGCGATTTTTTTTATTTGGTTGATATCACAGTTTTAAACTTAGTTTTATACTAGCTGTATTTTATCATAGTCGTTAACGTTTAAATCCTTACTTAATAATATTATAAATTGGAAAGTGAGTTTGTTTGTTTGTTCCGCTTTCACGCCGTAACTACTAAACCGCTTGCTTTGAATTTTTGCAGACGTAAAATTAGAAGTCTGGATTAAATAACAGGGCACTTTTTATCCCGGAAAAATGTCATATTCTCGAGGAAAAACGAAATTATTGGTATAGATGGCGCTGTGTGTATTGGCATATGTCACACGGACTACTTTTTATCCTTTTGTGACGCAAGCGAAGCCGCGGGTAAAAGCTAGTTATCAATAAAAGCTTTGCAGACTTCGTTTTCCCCAAACACAGGGGCCCCAAAGGGATTTTCCATTTTGGGGGTCAAAATGTCGATAGAAATATAATAAGCAGAATTGAAACTTGGGCGGGTTGTTGATACTGAATAAATAAGTAAGCTTAGCTTGTAATGCTATATCTTAGTTAAATGTATTCATTAAGAAGTTTGGTCAAAGATATACATACACAGAAGAGAACTTCAAGACTAGTTAGGGATAACGGAAAATTTATAAATTTAGTTAACCACTGTTAATTACTTATCTATCAACTGGGTATTAGACCAAGACCCAAACCCAACTTTAAAGAGAGAACGAAAAACCATTTAATACTCTACGACACACATGCAGACAACAATACAAGAGACATAAAAAGTGGTTTAAAAACTTGTTAAAAAAAATTGGTTGCCTGTAAAGTCGGTATACGGGCGAAAGTTTTACGTGACAACGACTTTGAGTGGTAAAATATTATGTCTGTTTTTCTCGCTCTTAGGCGGGCTAACCATGCCCGAGTGGAAGGGACGCGTGCCTCTCACTCGCTGTCATTGTGAGCGCATAATGTGAGCGGAGCGTAACGCAGTTTCTTGAAGTGTCACCCGGCAAACCAATTTATAAGACATTGTCACGTCAAAACACTGTTAGGAAATGCCACTAGGCATTAAGTCCACCATTGTATACTAATTGCGCTAGAAGTGTAAATAAATAAAAAATTTAAAATAAAATCTTTGTCGTCGTAGCGCATAAGGCTGGAAGCTCAGCTTGTTGCTGTGGTCCGGGCACGAAGGCTCGAGACCATAGCGCTGATTTTCAGCACCAGCCTATTTTTTATGGCATAAGCCTGTAAACGAGCAGCCAGATCACCTGATGGTAAACAATCGGCGACGCCCATGGATACTTGGAACACCAGAGGCGTTACAAGTGCGTCACCGGCTTTTTGGGGATTAGGAGTTTGAGGATCGTTGGGGATTCAGGGGGGAGATTGGGGAAGGGGAAGGTAATTGGGCCTCCGGTAACCTCACTCACACGACGAAACACAACGCAAGCTTCTTTTCACGTCGGTTTTCTGTGTGGCCGTGGTATTAATCCGGTCGAGCCGGCCCATTTGTGCCGAAGCATGGCTCTCCCACACTTAAATAAGCATTTAATTAAACATTCTACTCACATTTCGACATGTATGAATAATACAAAAAATACCAAAAACTTATACCGCTACGGCCATAGGCATTTCATATTTACAAAATAATAACCCGATCTCAAGCAAAGAATTCTTTTCCTTTGAAAGTGTTCATTTCTTAAAACATTTCCTAACAAAAGGTCCCAAATATTGGACCCCAAAAAGATTTAGCTGAACAAAACCTTTCATTTCTTGGCCCTATGAGACATTTAGGGCCAAAATAAGGGCAATAAGCAGCGGATTCTCCATTGTACCTCCATTTTGGATTTAATCATGTTGCCATAGGTATTATTCTAATACACATGAGGTTGAGGTCTTACTATCATTTTGTGATGAAATAGTCAATGGCTTTCTGTATGGCAAAATAGTAAAAAATTACGCTATGTTATGCTTATTACCAAAAATATGGCGGGCAAATACTTAACAGGAGTCAATAGTCCAGGTCGATTCGCAGGTCAACCGAAATATTTTCAATATTGTTATTAACCTGTGGTATGTCGGAGCGTAACGCGAGACACAATGCGTTTTCTATTGTGTCTTAAATACCAACATAATCTTGTATGTGGATCAAACACAATGCTTGTACATTGTGTTTGATCAAGTTAAATGACGATAAAATTTCGCCCCATTTCATGATACTTACCTCTATAATCTATATTTGTATTGTAACTTTCGTGAGACATACTAAATAAATTATTATGTTTTCGGCTTACTCACGTAATAATTTGACGAGGAACTCGACTAGTTTCAAGCCATGCTAGAGGCTCATTCATGAGCAGCATTTCGCGACCCGTGACGCGGCGACTGTCTACTGTTCCTCGTCAAATTATTACGTGAGTAAGCCGAAAACATAATAATTTAATTATAATCTATTTAAAAAAAACAGGAATTACAACTTTGATATGCGCACTCATATATAATTGTATACTCCTTTTTTACATATTACTTTTCAGAAAAATAAAAGCTTCTATCGATAAAATAAACATTAGAATTAATAGCCTATTTATAAACATTTTCACACAAGCAATGTTAATAATATCTTCCAAATATATAAAAGAATATTACTTAATATATATTGTGTAAAATGTTTATACAACGAATGGAGTGCTGGTTCAACAATATCTTGTTTGGCAATCATCCAAAATACGAACACAGAGCATTTATTTTTCCGAAACTCGTTCCATCAATTAATTAAATTGTTGAGAGTCTTCACTATTTAAATGAATATTGAATAATTAATACACTATACATTTACACTATATTTTTGATGTTAAAGCCTTTGCCTCGTCGGCCGAAGAATTACAACGAATGATCACTGTTATGAATGATGCATTTGAAAGGAAAGGTATGAAAGTAAATGTGAACAAGACGAAAGTGTTGGTGATAGAAACAAATGAGGTGATGACAGAATGTCAGGTAATGAAAAATTGGAACAAACGAATGAGTTTCTTTATCTGGGATCACTATTTACGAGAGATGGAAAGTGTGACGGGGATATTGAAAGTAGAGTGAAATCGGGAAATAGTGCAATGTGTAATGGTGCTTTACACTTTGTAATGTCGAGTAAAATAATATCCAGCAAAGCTCGACTTGCTGTAATGCAGTGTGTATTGACACCAACGCTTATGTATGGTCGTGAATCATGGGTATGGCAAGACGCATGAAAGTAGGATTAATGCGGTGGAAATGAGAGCCCTGAGAAGTAAGTGTGGGCTAAAATTTAGTAATCTAGTGATCGAGTGAAAAATAGTATTATTGGAGAAAAGTGTGGATTGAAAGATGATGTAGTGACAAGGATTGAAAATGGAATGTTACGCTGGTTTGGACATGTAGAAAGGATGGATGAAAGTAGAGTAATGAAAGAAGTATACAGAGCGGATATGAATGGGGACGTCAGTAGAGGGCGCCCTAGACGGACATACATACCTCCAGATTGGCGATGTAATAAAGAAGGGCCAAATTAAAGGTACCCTTAACCGACGAGCATGCATGAAAAGATTGATGACTGTTGATGAAGCGAAAGAGGTAGGAATTGTAGTAATTGGCGTTCCATAGTCTCTGCCTAACCCCATGGGAGACAGGCGTGAAGTTATGTATGTATGTATTTTGACGTTAAAGCATTTTTGGAACAAACGATTAAATAAAACCGCTGAATGCAAGTTACTTCTATCCGACCTATCTGGAAGTTGATTTCTGCCTCGCACAGCAAAACTGTGGAATGATCTGTCGGCCGCGGTCTTTCCGAACCGATACGACCTTCAAACGTCCAAGAAAAGACCATATTCCTTTTTTAAAGGCCGTCAACGCACCTGTGGCTCTGGTGTTGTGGGTGTCCATGGGCGGCGCTGATCGCTTACCATCAGGTGATCTGTCTGCTCGTTTGTCTCCTATTCCATAAAAAAAGTAAAATTCATTATGTTATCAGCTTACTCACGTTACTGATTGGCGAGGAACTCGATTAGTTTCAATCTATACTAGAGGCTCATATTCATGAGCCGCATTCCAGGACACACGACGCGGTAACTGTCGCTCTGCTACTGGCTACTCAAGTATGCAGCACGGTTCTAACAGTTGCGTGAGTAAGCCAAAAACATAATTATGGTTCAAATACTAGAATATCACTCAATTTTAAAAGGCTCCAACAATAGTTCTGTCACAACAAACTCTTTGTAAAATGACAGAAATAGTACGATATTTAAGTAAAAATTAAAATTTAGTAGCGTTTTAGTATTCGGATATTAGTCTCACGAAAGTTATAATATTTATATCTGGAAGACGTTTAGCAGTGCATGATTGGCGCGGTGGTTGGCCAATTAACTGCCGCGCAACGTGTCGCGGGTTCTATTCCCGCCCGGAACAACGTTTTGTATGTTCCACAGATTATTGTTTCCGGTCTGTCATGTGTATGTGAACTTGTATGTTTGTAAACGCACCCACGACACAAGAGAAAATGCCAGTGTGGGGCAACGTTTAAAAAAAACATTGCTAAACTCTTTTTATTAGACCTGAATTAAATTTTTCCACTGGAACCGCTATCTAATGTGTATATCCAATGTACTCTACAATAATTCAATACTTCTTTAAGCAAATACAATAAATTTTCCTGAAAATCTAAATTTATATAACCAAAGCGGACTACCTTATTTATACAATCTAACAATAACTGGTAAATTGTACCTTGTTTAAATAGCCCTAATGTTCGAAATCCTTTCCAAATATAATTTAGGTATGACCCTTTAAAATTATCTAAATATACAATCCTAAGTTCTGATTGTCGGTTTACCACTGAAGTGGTTCAATTTGAACGTTCTATTGTAACAGTTTGGGTCGAATCTATCTTGGTTTGATTTTAATGGATTTTTGTTTAAAATTAGCTCTGTAAATAAGTTGAGCTAAAGATCGAGTTCAGTGGCGTGCTATTGGAGTAGGAGAGGTATCTTTGTCTAATCTAGGTCTAGTGGAAATAAAATTCTGGAATAAATTGTTTTTAGTATTTTTTTGAACGTACCTAATATGCCTTTTATATTATACTAGCAGCCCGTCCCGGCTTCGCACGGGCTAGACAATTATTTATTTTTGGAAATTTGGATTGTTGTAGTGACATAACTACAATAGTTGGACATATGCTACCGCGGAGTTTTTTGTAGACATTATGATGTTCAATATTTTGTTTGTACATTATTTTGTTCTATCGCTAATAGTTTCGGCAGCGCATTCGACGAAAGACATTATAAGACTCATTTTTCTACACATTCGGTTACATTGTTCAAATTTTTCCAAGGAACCCTAATTTTTTTCAAAACGAAATGTAGCCTTTGTCAAATTGGAAGAATGTAGCATTCTATTGGTGCAAGAATTTTTTCAATCGGCCTAGTACTTTTTGAGCCTATTCATTACAAACATACAAATATACAAAAATAGGTACAAATCTTTCCTCTTTATAATATTAGTATAGACAAGTTTTCGAGTTAAGTACATCTGAAAACTGTACCATCTGCTAAGTGTTACAATCGAATTCTTTAACATGTTTGTCTAATAACTTTTATAATAACTATCGTGAGAGACATACTAAATTAACCAAAAGTCGTGGGTCACGTGAAAACACTGAGAAACGTAGGCTGCGCGACATCGCAACGACCGCGAATTTTAACTCGATCTTTTCAGCAGTATTGTCGTGAAGGAAACATTATGTGTGCTTCCAAGTAGAAGTACAAGGATAAATATGTACTACAATTGCAAGCAACAACGCATACGGTTCACGCTGCTAATGAGGAAAAACCCCTCTGTGGTTCGAAACTAGAAGAGCGTTACAACTATTAATGTTTGTCTAGCGCTGTATTTGACGTTCTTCCACGAGATGAACCAACAACCTGATACAGGTCACAAGGCGCCATATTGTTTCCAATTGACCGGTTTGGAACTAATTAGGAAAGCCAATGTTCAGTAGTAGACGTCTTGAAGATGATATGACTATAGTTATGATGTATCATTATCCTCAGACCAACTGATGTCTAGCAGCTAGAGGTACTATTCATCCACCAAATTGGAAGACTACATACATCTTACTGACTGCACGGTTAGCGCGGTGGTTGGGCAACTGACTGCCGCGCAACGTGTCGCGGGTTCGATTCCCGCAACAACTCTTTGTGTAATCCACAGATTGTTGTTCCGGGTCTGGGTGTCATGTGTATGTGAACTTGTATGTTTGTAAACGCACCCACGACACAGGAGAAAATCCTGGTATAGGGCAATGTTTTTTTTAAAAAGAAAAAAATTCTTTGAGTCGCATTTTGTTCTATAAAATCTGTCTTTTACATCACAAATGGATTTCCAGGCAGGTTTCAACTTGCTAAAAGACGTTGTCTTAAAGGGAACTAGATAAAAATATAACACGTCCATTTTGTTATACAAATTCAATCTAGAATTTATTTTATTTGCTTGAAACCAGGTAGGAGATTAGCGAAAATGGGCTGAAGATAAAATTAAGAGATTTTGGTCGCATTTCGGTATTTCTAGGGAGTTATCTGCTTTTAATGGTAATTAAATGGCTTCTTTAAGTAAAAAGTCTGAAGGACTATTGAAATAAGGGTCCCAAGGTCAAGCAAAATGTTATAAGTATTTTTTTTAAGGAGGAAAATCATATAATGACTGCTCCTGCCTGGGTGAGACTGGAGGGAGTGGAGGAATCATTCGATGATTTCTCCATTTAAAAAGACGTACTCGTCTCTATCCATCCTCATTTCCAAATTCGCAGACATATATATATAACGGTATATATAACGGATAAGTATATATGTATATATCATCTTGTTTTAATATAAGTTACATTTTGTTTAGCTCAAATGAACTCTTCAGTTGTACGATGTGGTTTCCTTGTAAGGATTTTCCTTTTCCTTGTGTTCACTTTGAAACAAATCGCACAAAGTAAGTGTCTGTTAAGAATCTGATATGTTTACCTTTATATATGTGTTGGTAACAGTGATGCGAGAGTGTTTTTATGTTATTCGATTCCCAGGTACCTATGACAAAATTAATGAAACGAATTTTTGCATTCACATTTTCACAGAATCTTAATTGCCTTCAAACAGTTTATGCGTATGCTTGCTGATCTATTATATCTATAAGAAGCATCCAAGAATACTGTTCCTATATACTTTCAGACTCCATAATTATGGTATAACTGAAGCTAGAAAACAAAATAAAATACTTTCACTTTATTAATAAACTAGCTGCGCCCGCGATTTCGTCCACGTGGAATAGTGTTTACAGTTCCTTCCCGTAGATGATAATATAGCCTTTATGTTGACCCGACCTGTTAGTAATATTCATGCAAAATTTGAAGTAAATCCATGCACCACTTTTTGAGATCATTCGGGATATACTTACAGACAAACAGAGAAAAATTCCAAAAAAGTATATTTTTGGTTTCGGTATCGACTGTAGATCACGCCTCAAGTATTCTTTAAAAAAAATAATCGATGTATAATTTTCACTTTCCTACAATTTTATTATATGTACAGATCGAACCCTTTACTCTACTATACAGCTCTACTTATAGCCACTCAATCAAAGACCCAGTGAATAGTAACAAAATAAGATTACTAAAATCCAATAAGTTATCCAAATCCGATGAAGCTGTTTCAATATCTCAGTTACAATAGGATTATAGGAATATATACTCTAAGCCGCTAACATAGAAGCTATTGTTGGGTTTATCGAATTAATCGACGTAAGTCTTAGTCACGTAAGTTATAAGTAATTCGCAATATGTTTTCGTGAAAGGTTGAAATATTGTCCAAATTGTATTAAAACTATATCACTAGTGACGACAGAGTTACATACATTCATGAAAGTCAAAGTCATTTATTTCAATTAGATCAGGAAGTCACTTTTGAACGTCAAAAGTGAAGCTATTTTGTTTAGTTTAAGGTAAATATTCCTATGGAGAAGAACGAGCAAGAAACTCTATAGGTAACTTTTTTTCAATCAGGTTTACAATACAATTCTTTAGTAACATAATTTCGTTGGTTTAATTGTATGAGAACAATGAATTACCAAAATCCAGTCAATGAGATCGTAAAAGAAAATAACTCTAAGGACAATAGAATATCACTACCCCTATTCTTCCCATGGATATCAAAAGAGCTGATTAAGAGACTGTACTCTGTGATTTCCAAACCTCCTGCTGAGCGTGGCAGCTATGGGGACTCCTTATTTGTGTTGCGTGTGTCCATGGGTGGCGATGATTGCTTACCATCAGGTGATCCATCTGCTCGTTTGCCTCCTATTCGATAAAAAAGTTTCGTATTGTGTATGAAATGTAAATATATACTAGCGGACCCGACAGACGTTGTCCTGCATATCCACTTGAATGTATAAACAAAAATTCATTCAAATTAGTTCAGCTGTTTAGGATAAATAACCTAAACATCGCCTGCAGCGCCATCTGCCGGGCTGATTTGTGAATCTAAACCATTCCCAGATCCCCTTGAATACACACAAAAAATTTCGTCAAAATCGGTCCAGTCGTTTGAGAGAAGTTTAGTGACATACACACCCACAGAAGAGTTATATATACGAAAGATGTGTATCTAAAATAACATCACGCCATAAGAACCCCTTACTGAGATAAAGGTTATATAATTATTGCACAATTAGGTTCTAGGACGTCTTGTTTAAAGTTTTGACTGCCAATACCTCTACAAAACTGTTGAACGTGAATCCTCTGGTAACGTCGGTCCACGGTGACAGCGAGGCGCTTAATGTGTAAATAATCTCTTGTTTAAGTGTAGAAGAGTCATGCTTCGGCACGAATGGGCCGGCTCGTAAAACAAGCATGCGTTATTTTTAGAGGTAAAATTATGCATTTTAAACAATTACAGTTAGACTTTAATTTATTATGTTTTGATAGACCTAGTATATAGTAGGCCATGAGTAAGAGATCATAACTACGCTCTAGTTTTTACAATTCCATAATTCCAGACGAGCCAGCAGCCTGCAGAATATAACAATTATGTATGTATAGCAGGGCGCTAGAAAAATTGTCTTTGTTTGTTTCTATATTTGTTACTAATAAAAGTGATAAAACACACACACACAAACACACATACACACACACGTAACGATATGTATAACGATAAGTTTCAACGCCTGTAAAACATTTAAATATAAGTACATTTAATTGTAATGCCTAGTGACTCGAACCCACAGTCAAACCATTGCAACAGTTTTGTGGGGCTTAAATTATAAATTACTTACCTGTGTGATATAAAAATAAAGAAATAAAAAATAATAATGTAGTTATTAAATTTCACTTTTAATTATTAAAATTTTTTAAATAGTGAAAAGTGGGTGTTACATTGTACATTGGCTTAAGCGCCGCAATGTGCACCTGCCTACCCCTTCGGGAATAAAAGGCGTGATGTTATGTTATGTGTAGTACATTTCAAGAAAGATATAACTACACATACTGATCATTATGTATAAACATAAAATAAATCGAAGATCGTAAATTATATGCCATTCAGCGTTAAGACGCCAAGAATTATGAGCTCTATATATTAAGATATTGGGATGACTCATACCAAAACCAGAACATTATTATATTTATTACTTGCCAAATAAATTAGAAATGAATCCTTTTAATTTTATGGGTATCATAATTTGGAACATATTGATCCGATCGTGACGTCTCAACTAGTCTAGCCAACTACGCAGAAATTATAGTAAACAATATAAGCCTTTGCTCAGATTCGTATCGTTCAATGTAGAAGGAATAAATTGGGGCATTTTCTGGGGCCCAGAAGGGCTGATGCGCGATACGGAGCCGTGGAAGACTAAACGGGTTGGTTTTTAGTCAGTAAGAGTTTAACACTCCTTCTCGCCTCAACCAAGACGGGAGAAGTCATTGGACGATTTTCGTGATATGACGATAATGATGAAGATATAATGGAAGCGAACTCCAACTTTTCATCATTTTGGCAACTAACCAAAGCGTTGAAATTACGGCAAACTCTTGTCCTTTAGAAACAGCTGTTGAGTTATTCACTTATATCGACTGAATATAATATTGAATACAACAAAAGTGGGTGTTTTTTTCTTCAGTCTTATGATTCGATGAGACGGTACATCCGAAGAAAGATTCTATACCACGAGGACTTGGTAAAAAAACATGGCCCACCTGAAGATAAGTGGTTACTGTGGCTTATAAATGCTTGCAATACTTGGGGTATTACATGCACCTTGCCGACTCTTAAGAAACTTATTTAATCTCCTTTTGAAGACCTTTACATTGTAGCCCTTTGGAAAACCCTTGGCCTGGGAGTTCATTCCAAAATTGCAGAAACAATCGCTTTAAGCATCATCAGAATTCTCAATTTGTCAGTTTTCTAATATGCATAAAAAATCTATTACAAATAGCAGTTAACACTTTTTGCTTGACCTAGAAATCGAACCAACAGTCGTGAATACAAACCACGAGTAAAATTAAACAGTCAATCATATGAAGCAATATCTTTAACCTATCGTTCTTAGAAATAATATTTCTTTAACAAAGATGTAATAACGTCTTATCTACATTGGTATATCAAACAAATCTCAACTCTGTCACAAAAAGATTAAACCCAATTTCAAACACTATATTTTTGCAACTCACAATCATTTTACTTATCACTGTGTCACACTTTGTCAAAGAGAATTTTGTACTTTACCTTTCCAAGCTATGGTTCAGTTTACAGTGTTCAAAGAACGGGAACATAGGACATTATTCGCGGGAATACAAAAAAAACCATTGAGTTTCACTTCTCTAATACATTATTGTTGTGAATGTATTTTCGAATACAATCACCGTTACCAATCGCTTATCTCGAAACAGCCTGTCCAACTGACTATTTCTCAGTATTCTATTTCATTGAATAATTTTACGTATTTTGTTCTTCGGAAAAATCTCGATTTTCCAGTCCCTTGTGCCGTTAGATGGAAGATTTTCGAAATTATTGACGCGATAGAGGCGTAGGAAATGTTATAAAATTCTGATTCTTCGAATATTTCAAAGGGTATTATTGGGTATCTTATTTATTTATTGAATACGGATCTCCAACAAGGAACTACACTTAGAACACACGAATAACATACAATAAAGTTATAACTATGTACAGCTCTAATTATAGGAGGTCAAATCATGCAAAAAATCATAAAAATATACCTAAATCAAACTTAAATGAAAAGTGGATGTGACATTTTATTATTATATAAAGTGGGAGAGTTTGTTTTTTTATCTGTTTTAACATTATCGGTTTGTTTGAACGCGCTAATCTCCGTAACTACAAGTGATATTTCAAGTATTAATACTGAGATTGTTAAGTGATATTTGTGGTAAACATCTAAGTATTAAATAGGTCTGTTTTGATTCTAAAAATTAATCATCATCATCATCATCATATCAGCCACAGGACGTCCACTGCTGAACATAGGCCTCCCCCAATGACTTCCAGATAGGCTGGTTGGAAGCGACCTGTATCCAGCGGTACCCTGCGACCTTGATCTGGGGGCTTACTCTTGAATCCAATTCCGATCGATCGACATTGGTATTGTGAAATTTCGTACTCTTGAGTTGCAATACTAGAGCCCATTGCATCCGTATTGCGTAGATATTGAATGAACTAAATGGTATTGAGTTTGTCTTTATATTCCGTACTCTGAATGCTATTGTAACAGCTAAGATTGTGGTTGTATAGTGTTGACATTTAATAATTATTGAGATCATATTGGATTGAAATTGCATTGACATTGAGATTGGTTTCAAGAGTAAGCGCCCAGGTCGTCTGTCCACCTTGCGAAAAGAGTCGCCGATATAGTCCAGCAGATTAGCAGGTTGAAGTGGCAGTGGGCAGGGCACATATCGCGGAGAATCGACGGCCGTTGGGACAGAAAAATTAATAAGGAGTTAAATTTTAAATTTAATGAATTAAATTGTGCCAAACGTTGTTTTGCAAATTGTGACAACCCCAGTGCATAACGACAGATTTGCTTCATTGAAACTAAGGATAACTTTTCACCGTCATTTGATGAATGCATATATCCATTACAAACATTAAGCGGCCTACAAATGACAAATGCTTGTATCTTGCTAAGAAACAATGTAAACTGTGCACTAAGTGGCAACTTTGCCGCGGAGAACTTAAAGGGTAACCGGGGCTCCGGCTCGACGTGCAGGAGAAGGAACGGGGTGGTTTTTAGTCAGTAAGAGTCTGACACTCCCTTTCGCCTCACCCAGGCGGGAGCAGTCATTCGATGATTTTCCCACAGTAAAAAAATCCCTATCCCTCGTTTCATATTCATATTCATATTCATTTATTTGCGTTTATCAAAGACGCGTCGTGGATAGTAAGTTTAACCAGCAACTGGCAAAAACAACTTTTACTCGTATACGTTAAAATAAATGGTTGAGGATGATTACCATTTGGCGCCTGTACTTACACAGCTCGAGTGCGGCCCGGTGTGGGCTCGATACAGTTCGGGCACCTTACGGAGGCTTCGGGCTTCTTCGGGCAGCTTCGGACGGCTTTGGGCAACTCAGAGCTGCGTCGGCAGCTCTTGGGCACACCTAAGGACGCAGTAGGTGATTTTGAGTAATAAATCAACAAATGCAAAATTAGTTTTAGTATTTATTTCTGTACAAGTGATTTGTAATATTTTAGAAATAAATGAATTCACACCGTATAGTCGTAACGTTACGTGAAAACAGTTGTGCGTATGTATTTATTGGAACCTAGTTCTCATTGTACATCTTACTAAAGAATGCCTTCCAAGCTACCTAAAGAGTTTAGCCATGCTTGCGGCTGCCGGAGCAGCCCGAAGTCGCCTAATGCTGCTCTCAGGCGCCCAAAGCCGCTCGAAGCCGACGTAAAGAACTTGAGCTGTATCGACTCGCACCAATGCTCACCAATAGCGGGCGCCGGTCCTTCAAGTAGGCATCATTACTATCAAGTCTTACTGATACCATGGTGTTCGAATTCCCCAAGTATGTGATCATAAAATAAAATGTATTTACATAAAAGTAACTCCATAAGTACTGATCCTCTTTCAAAATAAGTGTAAGCAGGTTTTTATCTACTTCATTATCACCAGTTACGATATAGTATGTCTATAACCATGACTTCTATAGCTTCTACCCCTTCATGGAATACTAATATCATATCAAGATACTTCCACGTTCTGTTTACCACAAAACACCGTCTTAGTATTCGTTCATAATAAAATCTCGAACGCGCAGATGTATAGAAGTGCTTAAATGTAATATTTACTTTTTGCTAGTAAACAATGAGACTGCTGCCATACACGGCACAGCTCAATAGTTTTATAACTGAAAATTTCTTTTAACCAAGCTATTTGATCCCATCATTGACTCTCGTTGGCCGATTAGTCGCAAGTGCGACTGCTGGGAAAGGGGTCTCCGGTTCGATTCCCGGGTCGGGCAATGTATTACTGGGTTTTGAAAAGAATTCTCAATAGTAGCACGGAGTCTGGAATTGTGCCCGGTATATGGCAAAAGGCTCACCCCCTATTACATGGGACTCATAACAATAGTGGGTGTTATATTGTACAGTGGTATAATGTGCACCTCTGGCTACCTCTTTTGGGATAAAAGGCGTGATGTTATGTTATGTTTGATCACATCCAGTGGGTTAATGCCCTCAAGATTTGTGTTAGATAATGACTTCGCACAATGTAGATACTAAGCGCCTGATCGCCACCAGCTAATGAATTGTTTAAAGTTATATCATAATAATACTTCGTCACTTCCGAAAATCTAATCATTTCCTTATCTATCTTTTATCTTTGAAATACAAACGAGATCCCATGTCATATAATTTAACGTACAAACAAAATATCACAGCATTTTCCATTTTCTTGAAAATCAAAGGAAATGTTTGAAGCATTGCATGGCTTACTCATACGATTCCGATCACGTGGCCTAACGTAATAATATTAAAACAGTGAAAGAAATGTAATCAGTAGGTGTGTGGGGCAAGTCGTAGCGATAAGCGGAGCAGGTTTTCAAGGCTAGGTAACTAACTTTTTATCATGTACTGACAGCTGATTAGTAATATACATTTGTCAGAGTTCAATAGTCTTGCTGCAAATTTCGTTCGAGTTGACTTAAGGATTTGTTTATAGGATAACCGGTAAACGATCATGCGGATCACCTGATGGTAAGCAATCGACGCCGCCCATGGACACTTGAAACACCAGAGGCGTTACAAGTGCGTTACCGGCCTTTTGGGAATTGGGAATTTGAGGAATGTGGGAGATTCGACGATTGGAGTGACTGGGGCGGAGGGAGGGGAGGGGTAATTGGGCCTCCAGGAACCTCACTCTTATGACGAAACACAACGCAAGCCTGGTTTCACGTCGTTTTTCTGTGAAGCCGTGGTATCGCTCCGGTCGAGCTGGCCCATTTGTGCCGAAGCATGACGCTCCCACACTTTATATTAATTATACATACATGTACCTGAGATAGGGCAGAAGCACTCCCTGACACAAATTAACTTATTAAATACGTTAATAATAATAATGAAATACACGTAGTGCATTGTCGACAGTAAAAACATTGGTTTGTACGATGCCTTATTGTCTTTTGCGTATACTTAATAACGTAACGTAACCTATCCTTACAATACAAGCAATAAAATCGCTGCAAAGCATGGTTTAGGCCTTCGTCGATATATATTTATGTATGTATTTATACCTATATATTTTATGCATATGACTGTATATATTATTTAGTATTGTGTAATATATATGTTTAGCTATATTATTTAATTATTTCTTTTTTTTTCACTCTCTCTCTCTTTGCGGTTAGTTTATTCTCCGTACCTTATTTTTCGCTGATTTTCTACTTAAACCCGAAGATTGACTGGTAGAGAATGCCATATGGCATTAAGTTCGCCTTATGTGCCAAAATAAAATTGTGTACATAAAAGAATAAATAAATAAATAAAATACATACATACTATACAACCAGATTATATCGTTCCACTGCACTCCGCTCAAGCAACCACGCTGTAACTCAACCCATACCCTAATGTAACCACGTGTTAAAACGCACGTGCGATATTCGCTCCACCGACTTTCTTATTTCACACGAGACGTGACGTTCTATAACGTGAACTGAAACATAGAGTGAGTTATTAAAAACATATTTATTATTATTATGTTTGTGATGTAGTCGTGATGTGATGGTGTCTTTGCATATTACGTAACATAACATCATGCTTTTTATAGGCAGAGGTGTACATTACGGCTCTTAATACCACTGTAAGGGTAGACGACTAATTTTTATTTTAATGTCCGTCTGATAGATTATTTAAAAACATTAGACACGTATTTTTTATTTTCTCACAGAAACGAATAGTTTCGAAGATATATTGATTTGAAATGTCGCGTGACGTCACTTTTCAGTACATTTTATACTAAGAAATGACGTTTTAGCCCCCACTCCTAAACTTTGATTCGTTTTATCTAAGTATTGTTTTATTATACGACAAAATAAAAAAATACGTGTCTAATATTTTTTCATTACGTAACTTACGGACTAATTATATTTTTAATTTTCATACCCTGTCATCATCCCCATTCGCATGTTACCAATGTAATAAGGGTTGAGCCACACTACCCAATCCCTCTAACCCCTGAATTCAACAATTCTCAAATTCCTAATCCCCAAAAGGGAGGAGTCCATGGGCGACGCAGATTGCTTACCATCAGGTGATCCATCTTTCGTTTACCGGAATATCAAATAAAAAATAGTTAAATTGTCCGTCATCCTACTATAAGGTACAAAATAATAATAAAAGACATTTATAAAAATTATGTTTCTGTTTTTCTTAATAGTTTGTGTATGCTATTGACAATACTATTACGACTGACACAAGTAAGCAAAGAGCTTGTCATTCTCTAAGGACCAATTTTACCAAATTGGAATAAGTCCTGTTCGGGAACATATTTCCAGTTACCTGTTCTTGGAATAACAAATATTTATTTATGTCTCATCACGATACAATATTAAAAGAGTTGTATGGTTGATGACTGATCAGAAACATAATTCTTTTATACCTTAAGCCCCGATCTTTTTCGGAGTTGAAAAAAGAAATTGTTATTACAATGACTGCATCGTTGGCCGAGTGGTCGCAATTGCGACTGCCGGGCAAGGGGTCTCGGGTTAGATTCCCGGGCCGGGCAAAGTAGGTACTACTGGTTTTTTTTTTAATTCTCAGTAGTAGCACGGAGTCTGGAAATGTGGTCGGTATATGGCTATAGGCTCACCCCCTATTACATGGGACTCATAACATAATTATAGTGAAAAGTGGGTGTTAGGTACATTGTACAGTGGTATTAAGAGCCGTAATGTGCACCTCTGCCTATAAAAGGCATGATGTTATGTTACGTAATATGCAAAGACACCGTCTCATCACGCATACATCACAAACATAATAATAATAAATAATATGTTTTTAATAACTCACATTCTATATATTAAAACCTTTTCCTAAGTGTAACAAACACATTTTTGAAAACCGTATCAAAATCGGTTTTGCCCATTACAACATAATCGCGAATATACATAATTATGTACATACAAACAGGCCAATCTAAGAACCTCCATTTTTAATCTACTATATAAAAATAAATCAGCTTTTCCTTCCTGACGCTATAACTCCAGAACGCACGAACCGATATCTACGGTTTTGCATTCGTTGGAAAGGTGTCGGGCTCCATGAGGTTTACAAAACATTAAAAAAAAAATCCTCATATTTTTATCACCAAACGAAATGTTAAAATGTGAAACTCGACGAATGTGAAAATCAATTCTATTACCTATTGCCAAAACATGACTGTGTGTTTATGTTTTGTTTTCACCAACGAAGCCATCTGGTGGCGAAACGGAGTTCGCCGGGTTTGCTAGTTCGGTTATAAAAATTACATCTAATTCATACAATACATAACTTCTCTCAATATTTTCAAAAAATTAACACAGTAACAGTAAGTCAATACAAAATATTAAAGTATGGGAGAGCCATGCTTCGGCACGAATAGGCCGGCTCGCCCGGAGTGATACCACGGCCTCACAGTAAACCGACGTGAAGCAACACTTGCGTTGTGTATCGTCGTGTGAGTGAGGTTACCGGAGGCCCAATTACCTTCCCTTTCCCCAATCCCTGAATCCCCAACGATCCTCAAACTCCTAATCCCCAAAAAGCCGGTGACGCACTTGCAACGCCTCTGGTGTTCCAGGTGTCCAAGGGCGACGCCGATTGCTTACCATCGGGTGATCCGTCTGCTCGTTTACCGGCTTATGCCATAAAAAAAAATACATAACTTCTCTCTACATTTTCAAGAAATAAACACAGTAACAGTAAATCAATACAAAATATTATATTTATCAACGATAGTAATTCGGTCTTATTACAAAAAAAAAACGCAGATACCATTCAATAGCTGTATTTTTCAGCCTCTAATAAGAATGTTTAACGACATAATAAGGAAAACCTTTGAAATGACAAAGAAATCAAATGTCTGGCCAAAATTAATTTCGAAATAATATTAAAAAGTCGGTCGTATTAAGGAGTCGCTTTCTTAACTAATTGTGTAGAAAAATAATTGTTTTTTTTATATGTATATGGTTTCTTTAATTTGAACCTGATATGGGACAATTAAATTGGAGTCAATCTCATGTAAATATACTTCGCAGTTTTACTTACAAGCACTGTAGGTAATAATTTTATTATTAACTATTTAAAAAAACCGACTTTAACACCCACTTTTTTTGAAGTCGGTGAATTAACACGTTAAACGCCATGGGGGTCATCGGTGACCGGCGTTAGCGGAGGATTTACCTTCAACAGTTTTTTATTGGCAGTCAAAGTCTTAATATACTTAAACCTTCTTCTAAGTATAATAACAGTTTTATGGAAACTGCACATCAAAATCTGAATGCCTCGTCAGCTGAGTGGTCGCAAGTCGCAAGGTCGATTGCCGAGCAAGAGGTCTTGGGTTCAATTCCCGGGTCGGACAAAATATTACTGGGTTTTTAAAAACTCTCAGTAGTAGCACGGAGTCTGGAATTGTGCCCGGTATATGGCAATAGGCTCACCACCCATTACATGGGACTCATTAAATAAATAGTAAAAACTGTGTGTTTCAACAATGTAACATCCAGGATGGCTCTCCCACATTTAAAGCCACATTAACAACCTCAAATCCAATCTAGTAAGAAAAGAAATACGTAAGTGACAAAACAAGAAGTGAATTAATTTCCAAAGTGACAACGCCTGGGCGGGACTAAACTAAGTCATTTGAATAAACTTGTATGCAGAGTAAATCGCAAAAGTTGGGGTCCCATTATTAGCGGGACCTTAAAAGGGATGGCCTATTGTGTGAAGGCGATCAAGTGAATTAATTCGAAAACTTTGTCTTAATAAAGCTGTTTTAGCTAAAGTATTGGGATGTAGTTGTGATGATAGACCTTAAAGCTATTTGCATATGGTAAAGTTTTAGTTGTTTATAAGTGTCAAACAGAGATATAAAACAGTTTTTAACATATACCATTCTTTTTTTACCATAAATTGGAAAATCCTCACGGAATCCCCTCGCCTGGTCGCGGAGAACCTAAAAGTCGCGGAGAACCTAACGGGTAACCGGGGCTCCGGCACGACGTGCAGGAGAAGGAACGGGGTGGTTTTTAGTCAGTAAGAGTCTGACACTCCCTTCCGCTTCACCCAGGCGGGAGCAGTCATTCGATGATTTTCCCTAAAAAAAAACAAAAATCCCCTCGCCTGGGGAGGACGAAAGGGACTGTCTCTTACTGACTAAACCCACCCCGGTATCCAGTCTATCTCACGTGGATACAAGGGTGTGGAAAACGAAATTCCTCCGCAGCCTCCGAAATCGTGGTGGCCTGCCTTGCCAGGCTGCACCTCAAGATGTATAGAGGAGTGAGGTATTGGTCTCCTCCGTGCAACATCTTGGAGGCGTGCGTGGACAGAACGCGCGCCACCACATTTGAAATGCTTCTGGTGTTAAAGCTGTATCGCGGCTACGATGTCCGTTCATCACCAGGTAGATCGCAAACTTTGTTAATCAAGTCAAATGAAGTCAAGTAGAGACGAACAATGTTAAATAAATACTTGCTAGTATAAAAAAATACATTCATTAAATTATTTACACCTTAAGTATATGTAAATACGTGTTATGAATTATGTATTTTGTATTTTTTAACCAAATATTTATAACAGGAGGTTCTGAAAACAATTGCTGATAATATGCGTTTGTTTCACTTCATCATTAAAAAAAAAAACAAAATAATGTAGAAAAATAATGAACAACATAAATGGAAGAAACAGTCGGACCGAGATTTAACTCGAATGTTTTGCGCTGGAAGCGTCCACTATCTGTCTTAAGCTATTTTAACTTAAGTATTGGGGAAATCTGACTTCGAAGTCCAATAAGAATTCTTATTCGATGAAAACACGGACAAAACGATATTTTCTGAAAACGAAACCTAGCTAGATTAATTTATCGCCCCGATACATTCCAAATAAAAATTTCTGTAAAATCCATAAAGCCGTTTCCGAGATCATTGATATAATATATGTGTTACAAGAATTGCACGTTTAAAAGGTTTTATTAGATAGATACAATTAGGTAATAAGGTCAAGGACATACAGAAGAAAATTATATCCGCCATTACCTGCAGGCTTCTTTCCAAAGCCACTTAGATTTTCCATTAAACTAACTTATTGAACTAATCAATAAACATTAAACATCCAACTTTAATAGGCCGATGAAACGCTAAGTAAACAAGTTATTTAAGTTTCCACTTATCGGTACTTAAGTTAAGGTATTATTTAGCAAATCACATTTGCCATTTTAAGTTAACAAACTTTTATACTATAAATAAAATTAACGTTATTTTTTTATGATTTCGGCTTATGCGGTGACTGTCGTGCTGTTACTGCTGACAGTCGTTGTTTGTCGTGGAATGCTGCACATGAATATGAGCCTCTAGAATGGCTTGAAACTGGTCGGGGGTCCTCGTCAAACAGTTACGCGAGTAACCTGAAAACAAAATTTAGTATGTTTGACTAAAGTTAAAATATGAACAGGATGAATGAACAGTTTTAGTAACGACTGTGGGATTGTTTTATTTACTTCTATCACTAAATATCCGATTAGCACAATATATTTATTTATTTATTTATTATCTTCTTCACAAAATACAGTGAATGGCGGACTTAATGCCTTAAGGCATTCTCTTACAGTCAACCATAGGGAAGTGCAGAGAAATGAAGTGGTGGATGCGATATATCTCGTTCTGCATTTCAAAATGCCTGACCAGGCCTACTTTAAAATTTGTACAATCTGATTTAATTTTGCTCCATTAATTGAAAAACTAAAATTGTAATTGATAACCAAACAAAAATCAGGTTGGATTTTGAGAATTTGATTTTAGAGACTGATAACAGCACTTTGAAATCGCCATTTTACCTTGAGCAAGTGTGGTGATCAATGCTCAAACCTTATCCGTATGAGAAGAGTCCCTTTGCTCACCAGTGGGCACTTATAGACTATTGATGATAATGATGATGATGATGATTAACAACACTTTGAAGGTCAGAAACCACTGAACCAACAGAATAGGACCGTAATGACCGGTGGAGGAGCGGTGACTTGTGTCACAAGTCACCACTATAATTAGGACCACACCCTAATCTTCCCAAAATTATGCACAATGCATACAGTGCCCGACTAGATTAGTCTCTGTCCTTACAATTAGTAATATAATTACATGGTAAGTTTGTACAGAACTCATTAATTAGTGCAACATTATATAAATGGTAACGGAAATATATTGAATTCGTCAATGTATACAATTTCTAGGAAATGTAAGTAATTACATTCCTAAAAACCAAATCATTGGGAATTCCTAAATTTCGGTATGTGGGTTCACGTTTCCAAGGAAATATTATTATGTATTTTCTGAATAGTAAATGGAAATCTAGAATAATGATGAATACAATCAAATAAGTATTAAAAACAAAACGTTATTTATATTTAAACAGAAAAAACAAAATTCGGCATGTTTTTGAGGTTCGGCGTTGTTAAAATAACAATACCTGTTTTTTTTTTATTTTGATTGCACAGACAACACATTTATACAATATTATTGCAATATGTACAGATTTCCTGAAACGTTCCGGAATTGTATACATTTTCCAGGAATTATATACTATTTCTAGGTTTTATACATTTCCAGTAACATGTATATTAATGCCTTTGTGTTTAAAACAAAGGGAACTGTTAATTAAAGATCTCTTTGTGGATTATATCATTCAGAAACAGTATTACAATATACAAACTAAGGTTTGTTTATTTGCTTGTCTGACAGTTTGTTTTCTTAGTTGAGTGAATAGGTAATGTGGTTGAAGATTTTGTTGATTTGAAATCAGTAGTCACAGTTTAGGAATATGATTAGGTTTCCCATTTTGACTTTCGTACATAATAAATTATCATCATCATCAACCCGTTTTTTATACTTAATAGTATTGCGTTTGGCAATAGGCTCACCCACTATAACATGAAACTCATAACATAAATAGTGAAAAGTGGGTGTTACATTGTACAGTGGCATAATGTGCACCTCTGCCTACCCCTTCGGGTATAAAAGGCGTGATGTTATGTTATGTTATTGCGTTTGGCCACTATATCGCATGGTGGTCGCTGATAATGTGGCCGACGATGGAACACGCTTACTACATATGAGCAACTTGTTCACTCGGGACTTAAAGACCCCCAAGTTGTATTCTTCAGAAAGTACAAATTCCAGCAAGGAATTCTGTTAATTACTGGCCATTGATCTCTCCAGTAATGTCCTGGAACTCGATCTTTTTCATGACACCCAGACCCAGAACAACAATCTGTGGATCCCACCAAGAGTTGTTCCGTGCGGGAATCGAAACCGCGACATTAAGCGCGGCAGCCAGTTGCCCAGCCACCGCGCCAACCGTGCAGTCAAGATCTTTATCCAGTCATTGTCACTATGTGCCAAACTTGAGGATACTATCATTCCACTTAGCTGATGGGCTACCCGTACCGTGTTATGGATTTTGCAGTAACATTTGAAATATTGGAATCGTTCTTCGTTCGTACAGTTGCCGTAAGTAGTCCCACTATTACACAAGTTTGAGCATCTTTCTAGGGACTTAATACGAGTTTATTTTGCGTTAAAAGCTCTTAGCCCTCTGATTGGTTGGTGCATTGGAGCAGGCCAATCAGAGCGCCGAAAGCTGTAGCATTTCGATCTTATTAAACATACAACAATCTTGTACCTATTTCTCTGGAGGCCGCCGCCCATTTCTCAGTGTCTAGTCGCAGTTTTAAGACATATTAATTAATACTTGGGTCAAAATGATTTATACGTATGAAACGTAACCTTTGCATTTCCACCTAACCATTGAGAAATGAGGAACAACAGTGTGATGCTAATGTGATGTTTATACAGGTTGCTGTTTTAATTGAAGGGTCCATATGGGTTCCAATTATACCTACAGGCGTCTGACAAATTTCGGCCTAAGCTTTGTACAAGCAGTACACCTGTGTCTCTTTATGCGATACTAGCTTCTATTAGTGGTTTTGCTCGCGTTCCCGTGGGATAAAAGTAGCCTATGTGTTATGACAGACCATAATCTACCTCTGACCAAAATTTCATCCTGATACCTTTAGTCGTTTTGACGTGAAAGTGTAAAAACAAACAAACATACACATAACATAGCATCACGCCTTTTATCCCCGATGGGGTAGGCAGAGGTGCACGTCACGACACTTAATGCCACTGTACGTACAATGTAACACCCACTTTTCACTATTTATGTTATGAGTCCCATGTAATAGGGGGTGAGCCTATTGCCATATACCGGGCACAATTCCAGACTCCGTGCTACTACTGAGATTTTTAAAAACCCAGTAATACTTTGCCCGACCCGGGAATCGAACCCGAGACCTCTTGCCCGGCAGTCACACTTGCGACCACTCAGCCAACGAGGCAGACAAACATACACAAATTATTGCATTTACAATATCGGTAGGATACTAACAAAATATGTAAGTAGCTGTACTTCTCCACGTTAACTACAAGTTCCGTTATGGTATTGAAATGTAAAATCATCGTCATAAAGGAAAAATTGAACAGACCTATTAGATTTTTTTTCAGTTTCTTGGCTATTTATTATACTGAACTCATAATACGTACAACAGGTAGAAATTGAGTATTACATTGCATACTACACCTTCGAAGATCTAGGGTGCGTCTACATCTGGTGAATGTGTCGCGTCCCTAACACTACGTCCACACCACACCCTACTGCTAGGTCCTGTAAGCGAATGCGATTATTAAGTGGTAACACGCGAATTCAATGCGATGCGGTGCGATGACCTACGAATCATTTCACTTCATTTCTGTTTTCTATATTATAACCAAATAAAAACATGACACTACCACATCTAAATATGGTAGTTTGTGCGAAAATATCAAACCGACTGATTGCGTCCACGTCAGTCTCTGTGTCCCACGGGCGGATTGTCGCGTAGGATACTTCAATAGATTTCGACAGTTTGTTGTTTTCGTGCCGCGATGCAATGCTTCGCGTTTGCTTCTAGATCGCTCACGCAGGACGTAGTGTCAGGGCGTAACGTCATGTACCTATGTATGTTTATGTGACATACAATTCAGAACCACGTGACTAGCCGATTCATTAAGAAAAAAGTTTGCTATACACAAAGAAAACACCGCACAATAAATTTTCCTCAAATAAGTAAACAAAAGATATTGTAATAAAATATTTAGACCTCACTTCAACCCACTCAAACCCCGCTGTTTGGTTAAAGGGTTCAATTAACCCTTTACCCGACGGATTTAATCTGACAAACTGACAAGTTCGTTTTTTTTTTAATCTCACCAAACATCAGTACTTTCGTGGCTTAATTAACATCGCGCCAAAACGATTGCCAATAAAATTTACCGACAAATTAATTGAATTTTTGTAGAAAAATTTCGGATTCGTATTTTTATTTTGGTGTTTTTTTATGGGCCGACGTTTGATTGACTACTGTCTCGCCTGGTGGTAAGCTATGATGCGGTCTACGATAGAGCACGTCGTGCCATGCAACCTATTCACTTGAGTCTTAAAGACACCCAGGTTGATGTTTCCCTTCATCGTACGGTTTTAAATCATTTCGAATTAGAATAACTCAAATCAATCAAAGCATCGATCATCGCCTATTTATCGACACATTAAACAAGTGGAATCCTTTTGTCAGAGTCTGTATTTCCTGAAGGGTATATAACCTGGGGGTATTCAAGGCCTGAGTGAATAAATTGCTTATTGGATCTGTGCTCCATCATAGACCCCATCACTGCTTACCACCTGGAACACATAACATAAATAGTGAAAAGTCAGTGCTACATTGTACAGTGACAATAAGTATCGTAATGTACCTACCCCTTTTGGGATAATAGGCGTGATCTTATGTTATGTGTTCAAAAAGAAACCAGTAACAAACTCACAAACATACGCCAAAACATATCATCTAACGGCAAATCTAAATATTTGCTTCAATCGAACGTTGAACCTGTATTACATAATACAGAAGTCAATCAATCAGTGAATACCCACCTTTACCATCCATGTTGTAATTATAAACATGGTTACTGTTAATTGACTGACAACTAAAGTACAGACGCCAGCAAATCAACCCACTCCTTTCCAGCCAATTCCTTTATTCAATTTTCAACTTTATTATATCGATTAAAAGTCCAAAATTCAATGAGAATAGGTTAACCTGCAGACGTCTGTACAAATGATTGATACCTAACCAATGATCTCAATGATTGACAAGCAAACTAATCAGTTGATTGAAAATATCCGACACGGACTTTTAATCGAATGCACTGATATTTATGTAAGAAATGTACAGTACCTAAGGTAGAATATTAATTTATTTAATACACACATCATATTGATTTTTGCGATTCAGCAGTCCTCTTAATTAGACGTATCTAACAGTTCTATGATGTTACTCAACTAGTTTCAAGCCACGCTAAGGGCCCATAATCAAATAAATACATACTAATCTAAACTGTACGATTAAGATGGACAGTACTTTTTGTGATACATTGTGATAAATCGTTGTTCCGGGTCTGTGTGTGATGTGTTTGAGAAATTATGTATTTACTAGCTTATGCCAGCGGCCACCTTTATTTATTTATTTTAGACCATAATCTAAATTTCATCCCGATCCTTTCAGTCGTATTGGTGTGACAGTAACAGACAAACAAACTTTTGTGTTTATAATATTAAGTAGGATAAATGCTAACATAAGTGTTTTATCTGGCCAATATTTTTTTTAATAAGGAAGGGCATTGTTTTGTTTTTATCATATGCTGTAATTGACATAACATCGACTGAAACAAATCAATACATAATAGGGTAGATGACTAATTTTTATTTTAATGTCCGTCTGGTAGATTATTTTAAAATATTACACACGTTTTTTAAATTTTTTACAGAAACGAATACTTTCGACGATATATTGATTTGAAATGTCGCGTGACGTCACTTCTATGTACATTTTATAGGTAGAAATGACGTTTTAGCCCCCACTCCTAAACTTTGATTCGTTTTATCTAAGTGTTGTTTTATAATACGACAAAATGAAAAAAATACGTGTCTAATATTTTTTCATTACCTAACTGACGTACTAAAAGATTTATATATTTTCATACCCTGTCATCATCTTTATTGAAAGTCGATATGTTTATATTTTTGTAAAAAAAATGTGCTAAAATATAACGAATGAAGGTTTTTCAGACAAACTCAAAATCAATTAACTTATTTCGATAGATGAAAATTTAATGCCTCGTTGGCCGAGTGATCGCAAGTTCGACTGCCGGGCAAGAGGTGTCGGATTTGATTTCCGGGTCAGGCAAAGTATAACTGGGTATACAAAAAATTCTCAGTACTAGCACAGAGACTGGAATTGTGCCTCGTATATGGTAATAGGCTCACCCTATATATATTTTCTACTAATGAAGTTTTCGGCGAAACGTGCATTCTGAGAATAGAAATTTCTATGATCCATGGTTTCTGAATCCAGTAGAGTCGTACAAACGTGATTCTATATTACATTCCACACTCATATTACATGGCACTCATAAAATAAATAGTGAAAAGTGGGTGTTACATTGTACTGTGGCATTAAGAACCATAATACCCCTTCGGAGATAAAAGGCGTAATGTTATTTTACGTTGTGTTATGAAAATGAAATAAGTTAGATTTTAAGCATCAAAATCTAAATGAGAAATTATGTCTGCGAGTTTTATTCATCTTAGAGATAAACAAAGATGTATAAATTTACATATGTAAACATAATGTTATTATAAACTTAATGCTTACTCCTTCGAGGATATAAGGCGTGATGTTATGTTATGTTATTTATTTACATAATAGTTACATACATATTTTAATTAAATAAAGAGTCTAATTTAATAATACATTGGCACAGTTATACAACCCATGCCAAGTGCATATTATAACCAATAAAAAACCTAGTACGTACAACGAAAAATTCTAATAACATTTACGCAAAAATAGAAATGATCGAAAGGCCCTTTTTACTCGGCAATAACTATGTGGCCCCGAAAACAACTGTAGCATTAATTTCAAACTACATCACCTAGTTCGACACAGTGATCCGTACCGTAGAAGATGAAATTGACCCATTTTTGCTCACAATAAAACTCCTTGAAAAACAATAACACGTTAAGTAAGTTTATCGCTTTTCTAATGGCTCCAATGGTGACAGCACATGGGATGTTTACAGCTAATAAAGGATATGACGAAACGACACGCGGAAGCTGGGAGACGTTTTATTTGAGGAAACCGTCTTGTGACGACATCTGACGTTTTATGTATGTAACATTATGGATTGTTACGATTTATGCGGTCCTGGTACTTGTGTCTAGCTTGCTTACTGGTTTAGTTAAAATTTTAGTGAGATTTTTGAAAAGAATGGTAATAAATTCTATGCAATATTTTAATATGAGATAACTTCACATCAAAAGCCTATAAAGTGGCCACTACTGACCAAAGGCCTCTTCTCACACGGAGAAGGTTTGAGCATTAATCACCACGCTTCCTCAATGCAGGTTGGTGATTTCAAACTTATAATTAGAAATCATAAGTCCAGGTGTCCTCACGATGTTTTCCTTCACCGTTTGACAGTGATGTCTTAATAATCTTAGAAAGATATAAGTCGGAAAAAGTCACATTGCTTCTTGCTATTGGTAGGCTTCGGACCCGCACCCTCATGCATGGTGCGGGCGCGCGTCTTATACCTCCAAACCATAACAACATTTTTACGATAAGTTCCTGCAATTGTTTCCTAACGACATTTTAAGATAGGTAACTTATTATCCGGCATTTAGGTATATCCCGTAAATTTAAAGAGAGTCATCGTCTCAATTATACTAATTAATTCTTCAATTCCATACACTGTGTTATTTGTCTAGAAATCTGCTCGTAAATTACCTCTATATGTCCAACGAAGTTATCAGATAGGAGATCTTTCTTTAAAGTCATATTTGGAGCATTCATCTACCGAAACGTCAGTTGATACGAAAATGAAATATGTTCTCTGATTTCATTATAATTTGAAATATTTTGACCACCAGTTCTATAGTTTGAACATTATAAGCAAATGTTGTATGAAAAACATGTCACTAACTTCACATATACATTTACATCTATCCGAAAAAAAAAATTCAGAAAAACATGCTTATACATACGTCATACGACACATCCTGTTGTATTCAGCCAAGTCAATGATTTCATAGTTCAAAAAGAAAAACAATCGAATTCGAATTACGTATCTTTCATCTATGTTTTTTTATGGCATAAGCCGGTAAACGAGCGTATGGATGCTAAGCCCATGGTGTCGCCCATGGACATCTGGAACACCAAAGGCATTACACGTGCGTTACCGGCCTTTTGGGGATTAGGAGTTTGAGGATTGTTGGGGATTTATTGGGGAGATTAAGGGTAATTGAGCCTGTAACTAATATTACAGATAGTTCGACTGCTTATTGGCATTATAGTTAGATGAGTGAGCTATTGAGCAAGAAACTCTGAGTCAATTCGTATAGCATCGACAGTATAGGAACTGTTTCAAAAGTAATTACATTTTTCGTTTAAAAAATATGTTGTTCCACACTACGATTTTCTCCTGTGTAGTGAGTGCGTTTACAAATATAGAATATCATAATAGACATGACACCTAGACCTGAAACAACAATTTATAGATCACACCAGATTTATAGAACAGTCGAATTGGATCGACATACTATTTTTATTATTATAATTGAATTACTATTAATTAAGATGATTGATTAATTTATCAACAGTTTGTAAAATTCCACGATATACGTATAAGATAAAAATTCCATGCTTCGGCACGAATGGGCCGGCTCGACCGGAGTGATACCACGGCCTCACAGGAAACCGACGTGAAGTCACGGTTGCGTTGTGTTTCGTCGTGTGAGTGATGTTACCGGAGGCCTAATTACCCTCCCCTTCCCCAATCTCCCCAATTTCTGAAACCCCAACGATCCTCAAACTCCTAATCGCAAAAGGCCAGCAACGCACTTGTAACGCCTCTGGTGTTCCAGGTGTCCATGGGCGACGCCGATTGCTTACTATCAGGTGATCCATCTGCTCGTTTACCGACTTATGCTATAAAAAAATTGGTAAAAGCACGAAAAAAAAAATTCTTTGAAGTGGCCTTGACGCTCCTTCTTTAGGGAATTTTTTGCTCAGTAAATATAGCCAGATTTTTAGGCTCCCTTTAGGGATTTGTACAGAGCAGATGATAGTTGAATACTACTATTTATCAAAATTCTCTTTATATAGAAAAACACTTTATGTCGATATAATTACATACCTAGTAGAAATTTTTGCAAAGGGAAAGAAAATGAGAATAAATTATTTGTTTTATTTTAAACCAACGGAACTGAGATCAATCTCCGGTGTACATCAGAAAAATATGCTGTAAATAATCTTTGAACAGTTTTTTCAAAGTCACAAAAATGTTTGTTTTTGCTCAACGCTTGTTATTGATTGACATTTCCCATTAACACAGCATTGTTTAAATGTTCGAGCCAACATACCAATGCATATGAGAAGATCGCGGATGAAATATACGGAACGAATTTCGGACGCAAACGCTGCGATTTATAATAATTCAATATTAAATAGTTGGTATGAGCTTAGGAAGAGCTCTTGAAGTCATGTAGGTTTTGATTTCAGTAGAATTCATTTTTTTCTTGATGATATTCCTGATTTTTTTTTAATTTTTAACCTTATTCCGCGGCAAACTTAGTAGAAAAAATTAGTAAAAAAAGTGTTTTACACCTGATCTTATTTAAATTTTATTCGAATGACTTCCCATCTCTTCATGAGAAACAGAGAATGTAATTATAATAACGGATAGTTATTAGGTGTAGCCCGATCAAATCAATTTAATAAATAAATTGTAATATTTTAATGGACTGCCTCGTTGGGCGAGTGGTCGCAAGTGCGACTGGCCGGGCAAGGGGTCTCTGGTTCGATTCCCGAGTCGGGCAAAGTATTACTGGGTTTTTATAAATTCTCAGTCGTAGCACGGAGTCTGGAATTGTGCCCGGTATATGGCAATTGGCTCACCCCCTATTACATGGGACTCATAACATTAATAGTGAAAAGTGGGTGCTACATTGTACAGTGGCATAATGTGCACCTCTGCCTACCCCTGCGGGAATAAAAGGCGTGATGTTATGTTATGTTATATTTTAATGATTTGACTTACGGATCAATTAAATCTTTTTGGTCATTTTTGACAATTACTGTGACATATATGATAATATTAGGTGTGACATTTATGACAATATGTGTGACATTCATGTAAAATTGACATTTATAGAATATTGTGTGTGACTATGATATTGCTGGTTGATTTTGTAACATTATTCTCTTTTACACAATTTTCTTTTAATCTTAATTTTAATTTTCTTGGAGATTGGAGACAAAAAAAATGTGACAAATGTGTAAAGTACCTACCTATATTCTTTTTGCACGCCGATATTGAAGGCAAAATAAGAGGACCTAAGTTAGTATATAATGACAACTACCTGTACCTTATTTACGCAAATAAATTTAAATAATTTTTAACGACAAGCCTAATAATTCTAAAAATACTAATGCATAATTATAATGCATTAGTATTTTTAGACATGCAAACTAAACGGTCGTGCAAACTAAATCTTCAAAATTTAGTCGCAAGATTCCACTTCACTCACGCAAAGGTTGTAAAATCAGTACAACTAAACGCAGTGGTACCGTACCAAATGTAGTCCCCTAAATTTTGACCATGAGTATGTAGATTACAACAGTGTGCGTAGGAACGCATGTAATAGGATTTCCTATTAAATCTTTGATAATAAACGTCGAGTCAAAATTGACTTGGGAAGTGTAAAACGCGCCTCAAGAATTTGCTTTGCTCGATAAGATATTTTGAAACGCTTATCTAATATCCTCATTTTAGTGAGTATTTGTCTTTGGTAAGAAAATTGGTGGGGATTTCGGTTTTCAAAGCTTAATTAATTTATTTATTATTTATGTAGACACATTCAACACAGATGACAATACCTACATATATAAAAACAGAGTACATTAGGCCCCACATATTCTAACTGGAATTTCTTCCTGTGGGCCTGTGGCAGGAAAAGAAATAACGACACCGAGACACATAGTGTGTTACACAAATAAGATAAAAATCAATTAAAAAAAACAAAAATACCGAAGAAACCAGAAATAACAATAATAAACAATAAAACAAATTAATATAATACAATTATGACAAATAACCAACAAATAAATGTACCTACATATATGTATATAAATATAAATGTCAAGGTTGGAAAATAAGGTTTTGTTTGGAACTGAAACCAGGTTGATACACTATTAGCCTCGATAGTCGGATTTGAAAAGGAGATCTGACGTTAAAACCTGGGTCAGGTTAATACTATTCGGTGTCTCTGCTACCAAAATAATGTCGAGATAGCTATTAATCGGTTTAGCTCACTCTCTATTCTCTATTATATCTTCAGATTACAGATGAAAATGATTTTGAGTAGAAAACATTTTGACTGCCTCGTTGGCCGAGTGGTTGTAAGTGCGACTGCCGGGCAAAGGTCTCGGGACCGGCAAAGTATTACTGGGTTTTTAAAATATCTCAGTAGTAGCACGGAGTCTGAAACTGTGCCCAGTATATGGCAATAGGCTCACCCCCTATTACATGGGACTCATAACATAAATGGTGAAAAGTGGGTGTTATATTGTACAGTGGCATTAATTGTCGTAATGTGCACCCCCGCCTACGTCTTCTGGGATAAAAGGTTTGATGTTATGTGAAAAGTTTTTATACTCATCCAAACAATTTTTTTTCCAAATTGAACTCCTCTCATGGTGTCGCTTACCATCAGGTGATCCAAATGCTCGTTTGCTACCTATTCCATAAAAAATCGTGTACTTACACAAAATTTCAAATCAATCGGTTAAATACATCTGCTTAATAATGTAGTTGCAAGACACCACTTCAAATACATACATTCATAAACACTAATTATATACATACATTGCAAATGAATTTGTAATAATTACTGGAAATTGCCGCTTTGTTGTAAAATTCCTTTTTTTATCACAATATCAGTTTAGGCCTAAGATTATATGTTTCTGTGAACTTACAAATACTTCTAGATAAATATCTAGTAGGTAGCAATCAGTCGCTTTCATCCTCAACTAATGAACATTACGTTTCCATAGGAACTGAAACTATAGTCCCGAGAGCTTCTAATATTAGACATAAAAGCCGACCAATGAAAGGCATTGTCTGAAAGGATCTTAAGGCTTTGCGGCCAAGGTTGATTGACCTTGTGATATTTTATATCTATCTACATTATTTTATCGAAATATTTATCTGTTTCGCTGAATGGTCGAAAGTGTGAAAGCTAAGTAAGGGATTTTGGGAGGGTGTACTAGGTTAGAAAAGTATTTTTATTAAGTAAAAGTTAAAGTATATTCATTATGTTTTTTGTAAAAGTTTCGTAGTTGCATGCAGTTTGGAATTTTGCTTCTTCTGTGCCAAGAAGTGGATGGCCGGGTAGTATCCATTTACCTATCATTTCTCTAACTCTAGTAGCAGATATCTTCAGAGCCGACTAGAAAGCTATGAAGCATTATGTCAAATATGTATTTGACAGAGATTGGGTAACAGCCGCCTCAGACAAAGAGCTTGTTATGTGCGAACTTTGATCTTATTTTTTTTAAGGGGGGGAAATCATTGAATGACTTCACCCGCCTTGGGTGAGGCGTAAGGGAGTGTTCTGACATTCCACGGCTCTGCATTGGTATCAGCCTTACTGAGTCTTATATGAGGTTGGCTCTTTGAGGCACGCGTGGAACGCGAACTGGTTCTGATCGGGCGGCGAGCTAACCTTGTTTGCCGTTTACAGGCCAGACCTAAGACCAGTTTGCCGATCGTCAAGATTATGGCAAGCTTCTTTTATGCAGAGGAGATCCAGATGAGACCAGCAGTCGATTGCCTCGGATTTTTAAGATGTGGCCTCTCACGTCGGCACTTCTTTGAGAATAAAACCCTTTGTTCATTTTCTCTTAAAAGGCACCCGAGACACGGCGCATCGCGCAAGCGAAATCTGCCACACACGAAACAAATACTCTATATGTTTGAACGTGTCCGAACTGCTAGCGGGCGCGCACACGATCCGGCGAGTGTTTGTTTCATCCGCGGCGGCGAGGACTTAGGAGTCTTTATCAAATTTCGTTCAGGTGAATATGTTTTACTTATTTATAAGCATGAACAATCATGCTTCTGATTACGTTCTCCGTTGAACCTAATACTGATATATCTAAACAAACAACCGAACTATGTGATCTGGAAAATTAGGTGTATCTACTAAAACATAATTTATTTTAGGCTTACATTGTGTGAAAGATTACGGTAATGGATCTAACATATGTTTCGACATAAACCAGATAATGTGTAGGTCTAGACGGCGCTAGTAAAGATGTTTTTTTGATGAGAAAATATGTTCTTTTTCGGGGTTAAATCTTTATTTGTGTGTGTGTGAGGTTTTTGATTGATTGCGTTCGTGGCTTAGTTGATGAGTTTTTTTCCAATTTAGAGATTGTGTAATTCTTTGTTATTATTTCCCAACGGATGATGTAAAAATGCAGATTGTGGATGTTTTAACTTACCTTTTAACTAGTTATTAATCCCATGATATAGACACGGGAATCTATACTAATATTATAAAGCTGAAGAGTTTGTTTTTTTGTTTGAACGCGCTAATCTCCGAAAGTACTGGCCCGATTTGAAAAATTCTTTCTGTGTTGGAAATGCCCATTGCTAATACCCAATCAAAATGCCCATTTATCGAGGAAGGCTATAGGCTATAAAATACCAAAGAAATAGCTCAAAACTCAAGATCATTGATATTGCGGAAACTAAAGAAGATGTAGAAACACGCAGTAATCGCCGGGATTTCCGAGTTTTCATAAATAATGTAATTGAAACGGAACAGCTAAAAGCATCTAATTTGGTTGCTGTGTAAAATATGCGAGAAAATAAGACGTTTTCTTTTACTGAATTATTTTTGGTGTTGATATTGCGTAATACAGTATTTGTGGAGTTTCATAATATATGTACGTACTAATAATTTTGTATGATGCAATCTAAAAGTCTGTGTAATAAGTTTATGAACAACAGAAGAATTAATGAATATTGGCTATAGAGCTTTTTGATTTATCTATTCCAGCAGTTGTAGCCAAATGCCATTTAGCGCTTGTCTACATGTAAAATAGAAAACCAAATTATTGAATTGACGTAAATTTTGACACTTGTCAGTGTCATCCCCATACATTTAGTTTTCTACTCTTTCTGTAGACAAGCGCTAAAGTGGCGTTTGGCTAAAGGCACAGGCTACACAAGAATAGTTCAATAGCATAGAATTTTTTTTTTTGTGGCAAACGAGAAAACTGCCAATCACAACACATTCTCAATTATAATACTCAAGCTTAGGAAGTGTTTGTGACATGTTTTAAAAAAATAGTGACAGTTGACATGTCATGAATGTCCGACATGTTTTGAATTCTAATAAAAGCATGGATGGAATGTAATTTTAATATGAAATTTAAAATTTTTGGTGGTTGACTGGATGACATGATACTTCTTATACATAGTTTTGAAGAGGTGAACAGTATTAAGGCGCATTCTATTGTATTATAAAAACATAAATAAATTTAGTTTCTAAAGGAGATATAACTACATAAATATATACATATATATACAGTGGTAAGTGTCTTTATCAACAAAATATTCGATTCTCACTTGTGAAACCATTTTCTTTGAATGGGGATCAAAATGTGCAGACGGGACACCTAACGATAAGCGATTAGCAACACACATAAACACCCACAACGAACGATGAGATGAGGTACGTTACTGGTCTTTAATTTGTTGCAAAAATTCTTCTATTACCAGACACCAGACATTGTTCTTTTATGGTATAAGCCGGTAAACAATCAATCGGCGTCGCCCATGGACACCTGAAACACCAGAGGCGTTACAAGTCCGTTACCGGCCTTCTGGATTAGGAATTTGAGGATTTTTGGGGATTCAGGGATTGGTGAAAGAGAGGGGGGGGGGGGTAATGGGCCTCCGCTACCCTCATTCACACAATGAAACACAAAACAACGTTGTTTCACGTCGGTCTTCTCTAAGGCCGTGGTATCACTCCGGCCGAGCCGGCCCATTCATGGCACACACACACAGACATATATATGCGAAAAAAATGCACTTCAAACAATACACAAGGTACAAGTGAATTCATTTCTGCAAATAGGCTACAAGGCAGCACTTTTAAACGTCAATTTTATCAAGCGAACGATGATGCTGACATTTCCTAACTGACTACTCTGAGAAGAAATGCCGAAACAAACTCAGACAGACTCTATTAAATGTGTGAAAACCGTGCAAGTGCATTCTCTAGTGGCTTTTTGAGGAAAGAACCACAACGGTTTCAGCAGACCCGTTATGAAGGCAGTACGAATATATTATGTCGATTTATAATCAGCTCAATTAACAGGCGACGCTGGCTGATCCGACGAACAAAACCAACCAAATACCTCTATAAAAAGAAAAAACAAAATTACTCACCTCTTTTCCATTCATTCTTATTAGCGTTTTCTTACTATTACCAAAAACTATTTCTACACGATATACTATAACAACAACTGGCTCTAATGTAGCGTGAAAGAAAGAAAAACTGACAACAAACACACACACACACACACTTGTATTCTTGCGTAGTATATAAGTACAGTTGGCAAATATGTTGGATGACCAATACTCTTGATTTGTTTTTTTATTTTTTGTGTACAATTTATATGACAAAATTTTAACGTCTCAAAGTAACATAACTTAACATCACGCCTTTTTATCCCCGAAGGGGTAGGCAGAGGTGCACACAGAAGTAACACCCACTTTTCACTATTTATGTTATGAGTCGCATGTAATAGGGGGTGAGCTATTGTAGTTAAAAACTTTGAAATCTCATAACAATAATTAAAGATAGCCGATGTTATGTATATTGTGGTTGTAATTAATGAAAATAACATCCCAAGTAGCTATGCCGATAACTAAGACCTAAACTGTCTAAATTGTAACATTGAATTATAGCATTTTCCGCTTTGCTGTCGCTTCTACAAAATAACTTAATTTCAAGTTTCAACTAACCTAAACCACACCCATTTTGAAATGAAATAAACTTTATTTACACATACATAACATCACGATAATATAAGGTACATACATATCATCATATATAACACCTACTTTTCACTATTTATGTTATAAGTCCCATGTAATAGGGGGTGAGCCTATTGTCATATACCGGGCACATTTCCAGACTCCGTGCTACCACTGAGATTTTTAAAAACCCAGTAATACTTTGCTCGACCCAGGAATCGAACCCGAGACCCTTTGCCCGGCAGTCGCACTTGCGACCACTCGGCCAACGAGGCAAACTTTATTTTGTAACTAAAATCAATATTAAACTAAATAACAACTCGAAAAGTTGGCAATAATAATTGATTTCCTCAAGATACTATTGCATAAATATGTATACTCGATATACAAAAATTCACAGACTGCCTGACTACTACAAACTTCGTTGATTGTACATTTTACAATACAACCATTATTTAAAAACAAAAAAAAAACTTGTTTGTATGATCCAAAACGCCTTCTTAATCCGTCGCTACGATGATTTTCGAACAACAAAAATAGCTCAATCGACGGAAGGAGATTAAATAAACAAGATTAAAGTGGCTATCTATTCTGTAATCGTCTATTTATGTTAAACTGAGTACACGATTGAATGAGCGAAACTTCTAAAGTCTTGTTTTATGTAGGAGTAGAAACAAACAATAGGAAATATATATCTACTAGCTGTTACCCGCGGCTTCGCTCGCGTCACAAAAGAATAAAAAGTAGCCTATATGACATATACCAATACATACAGCGCCATCTATACCAATACTTTTGTTTTCTCTCGGGGAATATAAATTTTTGCCGGTATAAAAAGTAGGCTTTTTATACCGGCAAAAACCTTCCTACCTATACCTTATTATTTAATCCAGACTTCTAACTTTACGTCTGCAAAAATTCAATGTAATCGGTTTAGAAGTTACGGCGTGAAATCGAAACAAACAAACAAACTCACTTTCCGATTTATAATAAAAGTAAAGATTATTTTACTCATTTTAGTACAGATTAACTATGTAGCTTAAAGAAATTACTTATAAATAGATTTTTTTTATGGAGAGACGGGTCACCTGATGGTTAGCAATCGGCGTCCCCCATGGACATCTTGAACACCAGACGCATTACGAGTGCGTTAACGACCTTTTGGGGATTAGGAGTTTGAGGATTGTTAGGGATTCGGGGATTGGGGACATTGGGGAAGGGGGGAGGGAGCTGGGCCTCCGGTAACCTCACTCACACGAAGAAACACAACGCAAGCGTTGCTTCACGTCGGTTTTCTGTGAGGCCGTGGTACCACTCCGGTCGAGCCAGCCCATTCATACCGAAGTATGGCTCTCCCACACTTAATACTTTTATTAGTATTTTTATTAATTGTTAGGAAGATTGAAGAAGATGTAAGTTGTGCCACTGCTGAGCACATCGTCTATATAAATCGCTTGTGGTGTGGAAATCTCAGTCAGTATTAGGTTTAAAATGATAATAAGGACTGGTTTAAACCAGTCCAAAGCTGTTGACAGCTTTACTTTTTTAAATTTCGTAACCATACACATAGCATTGATCAATTGAAAAATAAGGTTTTTTTATTCTTACTATTCTGTCGTCAAACCAATACATATACTAGTTATTTGTGTTATACGCAAATATCATAAAATAAAGCGTATAATGTAATGTAACAGAATACGCGCACACGCGTGTGTTGGCGTGTATATGTGTGTGTGTGTTTGCATACACACGTACACACACCCTTCTATCTGTTTATTTTCCTTAGGAGCTTATAACGAATAAAATCTAGGGATCGATAACAATTCTTATAGAATCGATTCCAAGTATCGATTATAAACAAATATTATATAAATCGAATTCGACATTCGAGAGTCGTCTTCAACGTTTTATGTTACGTGGTGGCAAACATAATTGTAGAGGTAGTATCGATGAAAGATTTACAGCATTTAGTATGAGAACACAATGTGAATGGCCAAGCGGCTTATATGAGCTGCCTCTATAATCTCAGCATAATTATTTAAACTGCCTCGTTGGCCGAGTGGTCGCAAGTGCGACTACCGGGCACCCCTTGCCCGGGTTCCATTCCCGGGTCGTGCAAAGTATTAGTGGTTTTTAAAAAAAATCTCAGTAGTAGTACGGAGTCTGGAATTGTGCCCAGTATATGGCAATAGGCTCACCCTCTATTACATGGGACTCATAAATAGTGAAAAGTGTTACTTCTGTGTGCGCCTCTGCCCACCCCTCGGGGATAAAAGGCGTGATGTTATGTTATGTTATGTTATTTAGTACTAGAGACATCACCGAATTGTTAGTTCATAAGGTTTTTCATGTACCTTACTTATTGTTTTTTTATGTCTGTTTAATAGGTATACAAGGTGTTGTTTTATAACCGCGTCATTTTCTAGGAGGTAACTCGGCTATCGATTCTGAGTCCAAATCAATAAAAACAATGTTAGGTAATTTTTTTAATTTTTCTGTAAATTACGCAAATCCGTAAGTGTGAACTATACGTCGCCGTCTTGTAACTAGCTATAACGCGGCATAACACACACAAACTCAATTACGTAATTAATATTATTCCTAATTCCATAAAACTCCAATAAGAAGCATTGCCGTCGCTTTTTCTGAAATACTGTCCAACTTAAACGATTTATTATTTTTAACTATTGACCCAAAATTTTCTCTTACATTGAACCCATATGACTTCTGTGACATGCCCCGAGAAATGACACGGCTTCAAAACTACACCTTGGTTAAGCAGCGCTTACCAATAAACGATGAAGAACATTATCAGACGTCTTATTCACAATACGCATACTCTAAATTATAATACTTATAAAACACGACAGCATAATGCAGGCAACAAAAATTATTGGCAATTGTCCCACAAAAGTCGATCTATATGGATCTAATAAGTAAACAGAACTTATAATAATATTGTCTGTCAATACACCTACAAAAGAAAATGGAGGAATAGAAAAAAAGGAACACGTTGATCATAATTGTTGTGTAAACAACTTGATCGATTTCTAATTAGGCCGATTGAATGGATCGGACGATAACCATAGGCTGACCTTTATTTGGGCATCGTTAAGACATTCGTACACTAGGTGTGGGCTTTGAATCGAACATGGAGTAAAGAATACGATTATTAGTTTTTCTGCTACGGTATAATACATTTTTGTTATCCTTTTTTCAGATTACATAAACATGTAATATTGGATAAGAACTTATGGGATTAATAAGGTTTTTTTTAACACGTTAAACGCCATGGGGTCATCGGTGACCGGCGTTAGCGGAGGATTTACCTTCAACAGTTTTTTATTGGAAGTCAAAGTCTTAAATATGATACGTTGCCCATCACTAGGATTTTCTCCTACGTCGTGGGTGCGTTTACAAATATACAAGTTCATATATACATAACACCCAGACCCGAATTAACTATTTGAGGATTACACAAAGATTTGCTCCGTAAATCAAACCTTTTACACGATGCACGCCCACCATGTAGATCTTTTACTATGGACAGAATCAGCTCATTAGATTCAACTGCTGGCCTCATCTACATAAAATAGTATGCTGTAATTAACTAGGTACCCAATTGATTGAAAGTAACGATTAGCAAAGTATCCAATTAAATTAATAATGTCTGATCTGTCAACGTTTTTTGATGGAAATTCGATATAACTAAAGCAAGAATCCATCATAATCCGAAGATTTTCGGTTGAGAATGAGATGAGACTTCATCAATCATCAACAGCCTATAAACGCCCACTGCTGAGCAAAACCTCTTCTCACACGGAAAAGGTGTGAGCATTAATCACCACGCTTGCGGGTTGGCGATTACAAATATATAATTAGTAATTATAAGTCCAGGTTTCCTCACGATGTTTTCCTTCACCGTTTGTCAGTGGTATCTAAATAATCTTAGAAAGTAAAAAGTCAACTCGGAAAAAGTCACATTGGTACTTGCCGTTGGTAGGTTTTGAACCCACATTCTCATGCATGAGAAGCCAGCGTCTTAAACCTCCGGGCCACCACGATATGAAACTTAACCGACTTTAAATAAATAGGTGTTTAAAGTCGGTTGTTTTAAACGTAGTTTAGAAAATAATTGTTTAAGTCCAAGATTATGTTGTGATAGTTCAATGTGTTGACACCTTAATAATTCTTAATTGATTATTGTTGTTCTACCAAAGAGCTTTTATGATTGTAAGTGGTCATTGTTGTCTTTGGGTGTCGACCAAAATATTATAACTGAACAAAACTATAGTGAAGCCGCGGAAGACTTAACGGGTTGCCGGGGCTCTGGCTCGAAGTGCAGGAGTAGGAACGGGGTGGTTTTTAGTCAGTAAGAGTCTGACACTCGCTCTCGCCTCACCCGGGCGGGAGAAGTCATTGGATGATTTTACCGCCTCAATAAAAAGTGATTGCCTAAAGTGTCCTGATAGACTTTCCTTGGGCGAAGTCTAGGATGCTTGCTAAAGAAAATGTTGTTGAGGCTGCTTCGATTGTCGTTTGTTCGCAAGTGTGACTGCAGAGCAAGAGGTCCCGGGCCGGGTAAAGTATTAAGTATTTAGGTCGTTTTCTTTTTTTTGGAATTTTTTCTATACTTTTGACTTTGAAATTGTACATGTCTTTTTACAAGTGGTCACTCTCAGGCAAAAACGCTACGGCTCTTTGACAATAAAAAATAACGTTATTGATTTATAATTAACTTCTCTTTTTAATCGACTGCCTTCTCCCGCCTGGGTGAGGCGGGAGGAAGTGTCAGACTCTTACTGACTAAAAACCACCCCATTCCTGCTCCTGCACTTCGAGCCGGAGCCCCGATGATCTTTTACGTTCTCTGCAGCTCCGTATCAGCATTAGCCCTTATAACCTTGTATTTAGTAGACAAGTTAACCAAAAATAGGAGAATTTATTATAGCTTTAAGCCTAATGTTGTTGAATTCATAATTTTAACGAGAAATCCTTACAAACGACTCTATAATTAATTTAATTAAGTAATTTAAAAAACCACCGTACCATTGCCAAAAATTCCACCTTCATTCCTCGTAAAAAATACACTTAGAGGAAAACGCCAATTAGACCTTTATCTCTTGGTTGATATAGTTCAAAATCCATTGTTTCACTCTCTCGTTACTAGATACGTGTGGCAAAAGGATAATCCTCTCATTTTCTTTTGATTAGGCCTATTAAACACGTTGAGTGTTGCGGTACAATGACCCTGCTGTTTCTAGTGAATAGGGCGAAAATGTAATTACTGTTTTATTGTCTGGGTAATAAGAGTGGGTTTTAAATGAAGTGTATTTGGTGTATGCGAATAAAAACTCTTATTACGTATTGTTTAGGTAATCTTTGGGTAAGAAGGAAGTATTGAACAATCTAAAAAAGTACTGTAATGAAATATTCCTGTCAGACAAAAATCCTAAGTTTATGCTTCATAGTCAGTTCTTGTATGGTTTATTATTTTGTGTCAAATAATAGGTATACAAAATTGTCATTTCGAAATAATGTTATATTTTATACTAACTATTATATAAAGTGGAAGAGTTTGTTTTTTGTTTGTTTGTTTGAACGCGCTAATCTCCGTAACTACAAGTCTGATTTGAATAATTCTATTTGTGTTGGATAGCGCATTTATCGCGAATGCTTATAGGCTATAAAACATCACGCTACGACCAATAGGAGCTGAGCAGAGCGAGTTAAAACCGCGCGGAAGTAGCTACTCAATAATAATTACGATGTAAAATTATTTATCAAAACTGACAACATTAAAAACTTGATTACTTTATATGTTTAATGGCTTACTCACGTAATTGTTTGACGAAGAACTCGACTAGTTTCAAACCCTGCTAAGGGCTCATATGTCAAAAAACATTTTCTTAAACTTCAGGTTCTCGACGTAACATGTAAACAGTCTAATAAGTTACTTCAAGAACATGACGTTCAACTTTCCTGTAGGTGCTGATATTATGGTGAAAGTAAAATTTTCGTGAACTCATAACTTTATTGAGTCATTTCCTCGTAGACCAATAAAGCAACATGTTCTTAAGATTTCTTCTTAAAGTTATTTCAGGGTACCGTAGCAAAAGGTTTAGGTACTTTTTTTTAACATAACATATCCCTGAAGGGGTAGGCAGAGGTGCACACAGAAGTAACACCCACTTTTCACTATTTATGTTATGAGTCCCATGTAATCGGGGGTCAGTCTATTGCCATATACCGGGCACAATTCCAGACTCCGTACTACTAGTGAGATTTTTTGAAAACCCAGTAATACTTTGCCCGACTCGGGAATCGAACCCGAGACCCGGCAGTCGCACTTGCGACCACTCGGCCAATGAGGCAGTCTTTTTTTAACCCACTTCAAAAACAGTAGGTATGTATGTTTGTACGCGATTACCTCACTATTGGCTGAACCGATTTAGTTGTGGTTTTTAAATGCCCACTGCTGAGCATAGCCTCTTCTAACACGAAGAAGATTTGAGTGTTAATCACCAAAATAGGCGATTTCAAAATTATAATTAGATATTATAAGCCCAGGTTTCTTCACGATGTTTTGTTTCTCTGTTTTATCAGTGGTGTCTAAATAATTTTAGAAAGTACATATAACTCGGAAAAATCACATTGGTACTTGGTAGGTGACGAATCCTCACCCTCATAAATGAGAAACGAGCGTCTTAACCCTCGGGCCTCAACGATTCAAATTATTAGGATTATCATCATCATTCATACCCATCATGCCCGGTCCTGGGCTCGCTGCCATTGCAGCGGTAAGTCACCTCTTTGAGGAGTGGCTTGAGAGACGCTACGGCATCCTCAACTAACGCCTGACGCAGATCCTCACTAGACATGGAAGTTTCGGGAGGTACCTGGGATGCCGTCTCCTCCTTTTACGAAGCAGTCATGCTAGCTAAGGAGGAGGCGGGACGCGTGAGGCAGCGAAGCACTGCCTCCTCGCAACCCAGCCATCGCGAAGGACACTCCGGGCGTCGGGGATCGCGGGACGATCTCCGGCCACCGTAACCACGGGCCAGCGGACGGCGAGCATGGGTGGCTCACCGTCTGACCAGAACCAGACCTGAGCGTACGGCGCGTCGCGTTCCGCCATTAGACCACCGCGGATGGGGCCCAATAGGGCCGATGCCGATTTGGAGTAACTTCCTCCCGCCTCACCCAAGCGGGAGCAGTCATTCGATGATTTTCCTCTCATAAAAAAAACGTCGTGCCCGGTCCACGGTATTACGCTGAGCTCCAGCCTTTTGCACTGCGACGCACCATGGGCTTATTTGTGTGTACCTAAATTCTTGTTGTGTGTCGTGGTGAAATAAATGGTTTTTCTTTCTTTCTTTCATTCTCATCGGTGGGAATACATCCAATGTGAAAACCTCTCATCTTTATGCTTGGCGAGCAATTTGAGGATAACAATTAGGTCATCGAAAAATTAGAAGACCCTGATTTGACCTTAGTTGTTTGACTTTTCGAAACATCCATTTAACCAAAGAAACTTCTATTGGGGTATTTAGCTGAAAAATCTCAGTAAAAGCGTGTTATCTGTTGTTGTGGCCGGTGTATAATAGGTTCATCCCTAACAACAAAGACTATCATTATCTCATCATTCTATTAACTACGGAACGCTGAAATTACGACGCTTCCTAAAAGCGATGACTGGACAAAATAACGGTTAAAAGGGTCGTATTGATTAGCCGTATACTATCTGGAAATAAAATTTGTGTGAAGTAAGTAGGTGATTTCGAAATATTATGACGAGGTAAAATTTGGATTAATGCTGAAGGATATGTAGACTCAAACATAAAACACCTGTTTATATTCGAAAGTAGTACATAAGATTATATCACGCCTTTTATCCCGAAGGGGTGGGCAGAGGTGCACATTATGCCACTGTACAATGTAACACCCACTTTTCACTATTTATGTTATGAGTCCCATGTAATAGGGGGTGAGCCTATTGCCATATACCGGACACAATTCCAGACTCCGTGCTACTACTGAGAATATGAAAAACCCAGTAATACTTTGCCCGACCCGGGAATCGAACCCGAGACCCCTTGCCCGGCAGTCGCACTTGCGACCACTCAGCCAAAGAGGCAGTCAACGAGGAGTTAGTTATGTACCCTCTCATTGCAATTCCCTGTACTAGGCAAGCATAAAAAATTTAAAGGTCACGTTTTACTGTTATGTTCAACCCTCAGAAAGGTTGCGCAGTTTTGGCACTTAAAACCATAATACAAAAGGTTTATTGTTGCATGAATGACCTTGAAAATCTCTATGGGTTCAGTTATGTAAATAATATTATTATTTACTTTCGTTTGTTGGGCTTTTATATGTATTGAGGAAAATTGTGTCTAGTTTTGATACCCACTATTATAACAATCACTTTTACTTAAAAGGTGGTTGTGAATAACAAAAGAATAAAATTTTCAAAATGAATCTAGATTATAATAGCACTTGGAAACCAACTCGAAACAGGGGTTTGAGGTGAGGAAGGGTCCTCAGCTACCGCATTTGGACCATTCAATCAACCAGGCAGTTGCTTTAATATCTGCTGTTTATATTGTGACACTTCTGCATACAACTGTCCTTTGGCACTGACGTCAATAAGGCAGTAAACACAACATTTGTTTTAAACTTCCATTACCGTGATGTCGTAAACGTTTGTGTGTAAGCGCCCTTACATATTTGATGTACCTTTTATCAATAGAATGTAAAGAGCATTTTTGTCGTTTTAACCTGATTAAGCTTGAATTTATATACATTTGCGAAGTATTTGAGGAATTACTTTATGCATTTTTTTAAGGGGGGAAAATCATCGAATGACTGCTCCCGCCTGGGTGAGGCGGGAGGGAGTGTCAGACTCTTACTGACCAAAAACCACCCCGTTCCTTCTCCTGCACGTCGAGCCGGAGCCCCGGTTACCCGTTAGGTTCTCATAAGTGAATGTGCTTAAATCCAACAACAAAAGATGTAGCTCATCAATAATTTAAGATAGAGAGAATACAATTTGATAAAAATTAAGGCTTGATTAAAGTTACATTTTTATCGAATAAGCCGGTAAACGAGCAGACGGATCAATGGGGGTAATTGGGCTTCCAGTAACCTCACTCACACGACGAAACACACCTCAAGCGTAGTTTCACGTCGGTTTTCTGTGAGGCAGTGGTATCAATCCGGTCGAGCCGGCCCAATCGTGCCGAAGCATGGCTCTCCTATACTTAAATCACATAATGGTAAGCAATCGGCGCCGACAATGGAGACCCCGAACACAAAAGGCGTTACAAGTGCGTTACCGGGGACTAGGAATTTTAGGATTGTTAGGGATTTAGAAATTAGGGAGATTGCAGAGGGGGGTAATTGGGCCTCCAGTAATCTCACTCACACGACGAAACACAACGCATCTAAATACAAGAAAAATTAGTTATATACGAAACAAATACCATTGTTGTAGATGTTACGTAGACTTCGTTTAATAAACAGATAAAATAATAAAAATAGGTCACATGATAAACATAACTCAACAAGTACTGAAATAAATAAATACAAACTGTAACTGCTTTCCGTCAGAGAGATCGTAAACTTATTTGTACCTCCATGATATAAAAATAATACAAACAGTCTTAAAATTCAATATACCTTCAGTTACACGTATATTTTGTCACATCTAGAGAAATTGAAAACAAAGAAACGTTGTCCCACACTAGGATTTTTGCCTGTGTCGTGGGTGCGTTTACAAACATACAAGTTTACATACACATCACACACAGACCCGAAACAACAATTTGTAGAACACACAAAGAGTTTCTCCGTGTGGGATTCGAACACACTACACGTTGTGCGGCAGCCGGTTACCCAGCCACCGCACCAACCGTGCAGTGTTATTAGATTTAGACATCAGTTCGCGCTGGTATTCTTTGAAACGATGTTAATAATGTTATTGACTACCATACATAATAAAGCATGTATGTACCAACAGTTTTAAACGAATTATTGAAAATGTATTTTTGTTTATATTATATATATTATAAAATGAAACAATAAATGTTCATTTTCTACTAACCCAAATTAAACCTAAGAAAACCTTCAGTCGTGTATACTAACCACGAATTCAACCAACAATTGCAACTATTAAACCGAGCCCGGCCTAATAAAAGGACTGTAGAGCCCGTATACAATTGACAATGAATCGCTAATCCCGGTTCATTGTGCTAAATCTGAGCCCATCATGCCACTAAGAGAGCGAGGGACGCATAAGGCTGGGACGGGAGTATAAAAATTCGGAATACCTACCATTTATTTACTACAGTAAAATTCTTATAATAAAAATTTGGGTCTTTGCTTAAATTTGTCGTGTTTCGTGACTTTTTGAATTACATAACATAACATCACGCCTTTTATCCCCGAAAGGGTAGGCAGAGGTGCACATTATACCACTGTACAATGTAACACCCACTTTTCACTATTTATGTTATGAGTCCAATGTAATCGGGGGTGCGCCTATTGCCATATATGTATATCGGGCACAATTCCAGACTCCGTGCTACTACTGAGAATATTTGAAAACCCAGTAATACTTTGCCCGACCCGGGAATCGAACCCGAGACCCTTTGCCCGGCAGTCGCACTTACGACCACTCGGCCAAAGAGGCAGTCGCTTTTTGAATGCTTTCACTAATATTGCATTCGGATACGATGCATATTGCATTCGATTGTGATATTAAATCGACGAAATGAAACAGAAATTACTGAGATTTTTTTAAAATTTTTAACTCCATTAACGTATTGGCAAAAAATATGTACGACCAAGAAATAGTAGTAAATTGATAATTTCTTTTAACTTACCCTCTTACTGTTAATCTTCTCTTGATTAGCCAACAATTTGCTATATGTAGGTATAGAATGACAGTACTCCATATTTTTATACTCTATGACCGGAAAAAAGCGCGTGACTTGTCACGCAGACATATGTAGCGTGACATACCGACGAACTGTCACATCAAAAACTGTGACGTCATTATTTAGTACCTACATGTTTCAGAAATAAATACAAATTTTTTTTTAGACATACCTTCACTCCGCGAATAGTTTACTTTTATATTTTAAATAGTTGATTGCCTCGTTGGCCGAGTGTGCGCAATCACGACTGCCGGTCAATGTGTCTCAGGTTCAATCGGGTCGGGCAAAGTAATACTGGGTTTTTAGAAGAATCTCAGTAGTAGAACAGAGTTTGGAATGTGCCCGGTATATGGCAATAGGCTCATCCTTTATTACATGGGACTCAGAAAATAAATAGAGAAAAGTGGATGTTTTATTTAATTATTATACAGTAACATTAAGTGCCATAACGTGCACCACTGCCTACCTCTTCGGACAGAAAAGGCGTGATGTCATGTTTAAAAAATCTCATTTACAATTATTACGTAACACATAAATCAGTATGTAAAATTTCATTTAGTTGCTAATTTCAGTGTAATTGGATTTTTTATTAGATTTGGAATTAAAAAGATTTTCACACTATGATATATAAAAGAGAACATCAAAAAAGGAATATGTCGACAGAAAAAACAACTTTCGTGAGACATACTAAAATTAATTATATAATTATGTTTTCGGCTTACTCACGTAATTATTTGACAAGGAACTCAACTAGTTTCAAGCCATACTAGAGGCTCATATTCATGAGCAGCATTTCGCGACCCGCGACGCGGCGACTGTCGCGCTGCTACTGGTAGCATTAATATAGAATAAACAACTTCTGTTCTGTTGTAGAAAAGGTAGAATTGTTCCCAAATGCATTAGAGAAGTTAAAACACAAATGAATTTTGTCTAATAAACCGGACCGGCTGTGTCTACAGAATTGTGTTACGTAGTTACATGGCCCGCTCGTGGCAAGGGTAAAACAAAAATACGTTGCGTCACTACGAGATGAAGTATAAAACTTGTCCTGTGGACATGAATATTAAGTAACTGAACATGAAAAAGTCAATTAGTCTTTACTAGTTTGCAAGGGTATGACATAAATACATTTATAAGTAATGCCACGCTTTTCAACCCATAAAAGAGCAGGCAATAGTGTCTTATATAATAAAAGGAGTGACTCTATTGCAATGTATACCGGACATAATGCCCCAAACTCCGTACTAATTCTAAGAATTTTTTAACTAACCCAAATGCAAAATTACGTAACCCAACCCGGAAATCGAAATCAGAATCCCTAGTTCGGCGACTCAACTGACGACAATATTAATAATTTTGTAAACTACGTTTGAAAAAACCGACTTTAACCGCCATTTTTTAAGGTCAGTTTATTTATACAAACCCTTTTCTGAAAACCCCATCAAAATCGGTTCAGCTAATAGCGATATAATCGTGGACAAACATACATACAATTCAAAATGAGAACGGTCTTTTTTAAAAAAGTATCTACGTCTATCCTTAAGAACCTTGATACAAAAATTCTAAGGCAACGTAAGCTCAGTATGTTCCATTTTAATAGTAGGCAGCGGCAAGTCTTTGCTCACTTTTTTACATTTCTTTTGAAAGTGTAATATTTTTGATTTAATTATACGATTCAGACGAATAAATCTTTTTATTTTAGAATTCTGTTCTTTTTCAGTATCAAAAGCCTAGTAACCTAAAGATATTGATATTAAATTTTATTAAAGACTCGTACTCACTAGGTAATAATTGACGCTCAATATTGAACATCAAAAGGCCGACATCGCACTTGTAACTCTTCAGGTGTTACAGGTCTCGATAGATAGCACCAGTTGATTAACATAACAGGTGATTCGCCTGCTCGTTTAAACAAGTGAATTTATTTGTTCAAATAGACTACAAGGCAGCATTTTTACGCGTCAATTTTCAAGCGACCGATGAAGTCGATATTTCCTAACTGACTACTCTGAGAAGAAATGCTAAAACAAAATCAGAGGTTCGTCTCTTTTAAAGTCCAGTCAGTAAGAGTCTGACACTCCCTTCGCATCACCCAGGCGGGAGAAGTCATTCGATAATTTTCCCCCCTTAAAAAGACAAATATGTATAAAAAATTATGTGTGAGAAACGTGCAAATTCATTTTGTAGAGGCCTTTTGAAAGAATCACAACAGTTTGAGCGGACCCGTTCTAACGGCAGTACGCATGTGTCGGTTTACAATCAGTTCAATTAACAGGTGATGCTGACTGATTCATAGAACAATACCAACCAAAAGAACATTTGAGTGGGTCGCACAAATACTCAAAATGTCATAACATGGATAATTAGAAAAGAAATGGTAAGACAAAGTCTTGCACGGTCCTCACATTAAAACAATACATGTTTGTCGCCCTATTCCATGAAAAATATCTCAAATAAAGTTGCAGAACATCGCGTAACGTTACCAGCTGAAGCGCAATACAACACGCAGCATATTGTTTGTTTCGGTGGAACATCTCAACATCAAACATTGCGATACAAGACAAGCAATTATTGAGTATCGCTCAAAGCAACTCAACTTCTTTAAACGCCATGTTGTCGACAAAAGTTGCGAGTAAAATCAAAAAGATAACACTGCCAAACAAAACAATAGTTAGGAATTTCAACACGTAGAAGAATTTGTGTCTAATTTGTCGGGCGATAAGAGTTACCTAGTGGATACGAGGCTTAAACATCAGTAGTGTTTCTAGAAATTTCTCAGAATGAAAGTTAATTTGTATTCGCGGATTTTCCTTTGTGAATATCAAGGACCTGGATTGGTCTTTTTATTAGACGTACTTTGATTTTGATGAAGCCTTATTGAATATCGGGGTGTAGATTTTATTCACTAGCCAGTCGCGATGTTAAATTATGATTCTGAAGTCCCTTGATAGTCTGCTAATATGAGAATTTATTAAATCTTCGCACTTTGTAGTTTATAGTCTTCACATAAAAACGTTATTGTTATTACACCAGGCCAGCGTTTGACCACCTTAACTTAGTTGATTGTCGATATAAAAGACTCAATGGTGGATGTCTAGTAATAATGGATAACCTTGAAATGTCTTGTACTACAACTTATAGCCGTCCTGAAAAAAATACGAAACAAAATATATCTTAACACTTTAACCGCCGCGTAGGTCACCGGTGAGTGATAGAGTTACGTTAGCAGAGGATTTGCCTTCAGCAGTTTTCTGTCGGCAGTCAAAGGCTTAATTTCTTAAAAAATCAAATTTCTTTAAAGATATCAAAGACGTAGTGTCTTAAAGAAATGTCTAATTTTTTTACAACTACTTACTATCCTCATAACTATGACTAAAATTTATGAATTATATTGGTTTTTTGTTGTTTTAATATTATACACTAACTGTGCTGATAGATAGAAAGTAAATAGGAAGTATGACTAGCCAATGTAGTTATATTTACAAAACCATACGCAAACTAATTTATTTTTGTAAAATTGCAATAAAATATTAAAATAAATAAATATTTTTTTAGTTAAGTTCAAACATCTTGCGAATAAAAGCAATAAAATCAAAATAATCTATACTTATAATAAATCTGTAGAGAGGTCAATTCTGTACATAAAATATATTTAAAAAATAACTATCAAGGGGTGGTTAGGGATCGCTACTGATGCCAAAAATGCAATCAGTAAAATTTTTGTCTGTCTGTCTGTCTGTCTGTATGTTCGTTATGGAAACAAAAACTACTCGATGGATTTTAACGAAATTTGGCTCAATTATTTTTCATACTCTTGGGCAGGTTATAGTATACTTTTCATTACGCTACAATCAATAGGAGCAGAGCAGTGAAGGGAAATATTGGGAAAACGGGAGAAGTTACTCCATTTTTTAAGCTTCCGTCGCGTGTGCAGGCTTATAGGTTAAAGCTGCATAGAAATCATGTATGACGGAAATATTCTCCTTAAAATTATATAAAAAATATTCCTCGACAGTATATGTCTATCTTTTATGGTTGACTCACAATAACACGTGAAACTCCCGATAGCTTAGCAATTCGGTGATTTCTGATTGTATTTGTCTACTCTAACGTTTACAATACTGATTCATAGACTTTACGCTGTAACTGAAAGGCCAATGATTGAAATTAGCTTGACTCGATATTATAAATGAAAATATGTGAGTTTATGTGTATGTTTGTTACTCAGTCATATTAAAACGACTGAAGGGACCGGAATGAAATTCGGAACAGAGGTAGATTATGGTCTGAAGTGATACATAGGCATTTTACCCCTGGGATCGCGGGCGAAGCCGCTGGCAGAAACTAGTATATAAGTAATAAAATCAAAAACCTAATAACAAACAAAAAGTCTAAACTAAAAAGAAAAAAAACTATCATTAGTACTGATAGATTACCCACCCACTGAGGTTAGAAGTCGGCGCCATAAGTTCTTTACAAAATTATTCATTAAAACCCTAATTTACAATTTTGTGGCCATTAAGTTATATCATTATGATATGAGCTTGAGCTGAGAGAATCAGCCGAACATAGTACCTCCTCCTTTTTTGAAGGCGGTAAACACGTACGGATACATGAGTGACCAACATTGTACAATAATATCTGTTTCAAGTAGATTTTATAATGTTACAATTCATAACTATATCTGTCATACGTACACAAGACTGCTAAAAAAGCATTTAGCTGTTCTGAGCATTGTTGTGTACCGTTGCTTTTTTCGATGCGGCTACTCTGATACGACTGCGTAATTCGCCCAAAGATCATTTAAGTGTGGGAGAGCCATGCTTCGGCACGAAGGGGCTGGCTCGACCGGAGTGATTTATTTATTTTTAACAGTCACAACGGCATAAAATCCAATTACAGTAACTGATACCACGGCCTCACAGAAAACCGACGTGAAACAACGCTTGCGTTGGGTTTCGTCGTGTGAGTGAGGTTACCGGAGGTCCAATTACCCTTCCCTTCCCCAATCTTCCCAATCCCTCAATCCCCAACGATCCTCAAACTGCTAATCTCCAAAAGGCCGATAACGCACTTGTAACGCCTCTGGTGTTCCAGGTGTCCATGGGCGATGCCGATTGCTTACCATCAGGTGATCCGTCTGCTCATTTACCGGTTTATGCCATTAAAAAAAAATAAAAAAGGCTTACGGTCCAACTCCTCTTTATAGCCTGAAACCGTGAATAATTCTGAAAAAACAGGTTCACAAGCTACTAGCACTATATGTGAACATTCTATTAAATAATAAACTGTTTTTGGCCAGCTCTAGGGTATAAAATCATGATGCCAAAGAAAACATAGCTTGCATGTCTCGCCACAGTAAATAATTTAGACGCCAGTAGTACAAGTTCATGTCACTTTGCCCCCGGTATGTAAAACGCTGTACAACTGTTTGTCAAAAAAGATAACTATTTTATTATTTTTGTCACGCTTTTCATTTTGTTGTGACATGACAGTAATGTTCGTTGTAAATTAGTAGCGTGATGTCTTTGAAGTTGTTCTTCGAGTATTTATTTATAAAAATAAAGATAAAGATATATTTATTTCTAAGTAGGTACATGGTACACTGAGATCTTACATTAAATATAGAAACACATATACTATTTATTAAATGTAATTGTAATTGAATTTTAGAACAAATAAAAATATTTTTGTTTCCAAAATATAAGTAGCCTATGTTACTTCTTAGTAAAGCTACCTGTGAATAAAATCAAGTCTTGCAAAATCGGTCTAGGCATTCCAGAGATCTGCCATACAGACAGACATACAATGCTACAATTCCTGAAAGTTCCTCTCGGTGCCCTAGGATTCCATCATCAGATCCTAACCTTATGAAAATGGGACCCTCTCGGGAGTACCTTCAATTTTGGTTCTTACTTATTAATATTATAAATCTGAAAGTGAGTTTGTTTCTTTGTTTGTTTGTTCCACCTTCACGCCGTAACTACTCAACCGATTGCTTTGAATTTTTGCAGATGTAAAGTTAGAAGTCCGGATTAAATAATAGGGTACTTTTTAACCCGGAAAAAATTGATATTCCCGAGGAAAAACAAAAGTATTGGTATAGATGGCGCTGTGTGTATTGGTATATGTCACATAGACTACTTTTTATTCTTTTGTAACGCGAGCGAAGCCGCGGGTAAAAGCTAGTAGGTTCATAAATGTCGGAGTAATCGGCCACTGCTGACCAGAGGCCTCTTCTTGTACGGAAAAGGTTTGAGCAAATAAAATAAAAAGTCTATATAAATACTACCCTGTCTATACAAATAATTTTCCTTTTAGTTACAAAACTTAAACAAAGAACAAGGCCAATACAGATAATACCAAATTAACACATAACATAACATCACGCCTTTTATCCCCGAAGGGGTAGGCAGAGGTGCACATTACAATGTAACACCCAATTTTCACTATTTATGTTATGTGTCCCATATAATAGGGGGTGAGCCTATTGCCATATACCGGGCACATTTCGAGACTCCGTGCTACCACTAAAAACTTAAAAAAACCCAGTAATACTATGTCCGACCCGGGAATCGAACCCGAGACCCCATGCCCGGTAGTCGCACTTGCGACCACTCGGCCATCAAGGCAATACCAAATTAATTCCTGAACAAATGGGCCTTATTGGGATATTAACATTAATTAATCAGTTAGCAACTGAACCCGTTCTGTGGGTTAATTACAAGTAAATACATCCCCCTTTCATCCCTTAATGAATAAGATTGTGTTAGGAAAATAGTAATTATAGACTGTTTAAAGTTGCTATTGGGGGCTTTTGATCTTTCGCCTTTAATTTTGGAGTATTGTGATTTTAGAACGGGTGTATAGATTTAATTGCTTAAAATAACGTTGTCTTTTAGCGTAGTATGAATTCTATTTTTTTTATTTGAGGGGGGATAAGCATCCAATGACTGCTCCCCCTGGGTGAGGTGAGAGGGAGTGTCAGACTCTTACTGACTAACAACCACCCCGTTCTTTCTCCTGCACATCGAGCCGGAGCCACGGTAACCCGTTAGGTTCTCCGCGACAATTCTATTAATATACATGTTGGTACAATTTAGTTTTTAGAGTTATTAGTCAATTGTCATATAACTTCACGCCTGTTATCCCCGAAGGGGTACGCAGAGAGGTACATTACGGCACTTAATGCAACTGTACCTACAATGTAACAAACACATCACTATTTTATGTTATGAGTCCCATGTAATAAGAGGTGAGCCTATTGTTATATACTGCACCCACGACATAGGACGAAATCCTAAGATTTCGGTCTGTGTCGTGGGTGCGTTTTATTAAAAGAAAGTCGAAACTATCACATACGCATTTTTTAGCCGTTTCATCATCATCAACAGCCTATAAATGCCCACTGCTGAACAAAGCCTCTTCTCACACGGAGAAGGTTAGAGCATTAATCACCACGCTTGCTCAATGCGGGTTGGCGATTTCAAACTTATAATTAGAAATTATAAGTCCAGGTTTCCTCACGATGTTTTTCCTTCACCGTTTGTCAGTGGTGTCTAAATAATCTTAGAAAGTACATATAACTCGGAAAAAGTCACATTGGTACTTGCCGTTGGTAGGTTTCGAACCCGCACCCTCATGCATGAGAAGTGGGCGTCTTAAACCTCCGGGCCACCACGACAGTTTTAGCCGTTTACTTGTCTATAATATTCTTAGTATACCTATTTTGTAAGTACTTAACGCGTTTAGTCGTAATTTAGTTATAGACTAAGACTCGTTTAGAATTCTGTTCGCTTCATAAAGATAAATAGCGTGAAACTATAAAATGTGGTAGTGTATTGTAGTTCCTTGGTTGCAATATTGCTTTTGCTTTATTTATTTAGACTGCCTCGTTTGCCGAGTAGTCGCAAGTGCGACTGCCGGGCAAGGGGTCTCGGGTTTGATTCCCGGGTCGGGCAAAGTATTAGTAGCACAGAGTCTGGGATTGTACCCGGTATATGGCAATAGGCTCACCCCCTATTACATGGGACTCATAACATAAATAGTGAAAAATGGGTGTTACATAATTGTACAGTGGCATAATGTGCACCTCTGCCTACCCCTTCGGGGATAAAAGGCGTGATGTTATATTATGTTATATTTATTTATTCATTCATTTACAGTCACAACGATCGAAAAAAATACAATTAGAGTAACTTACTGGACACAATCTTTACTAATATTATAAAGCTGAAGAGTTTGTTGTTTTGTTTGTTTGTTTGAACGGGCTAATCTCCGAAACTACTAAGCCGAATTAAAAAATTCTTTCTGTTTTGGATAGCAAATTTATTGAGAAAGGCTATAGGCTACAAAACATCACACTACGACCAATAGGAACTGAGCAGAGCGTGTGAAACGGCACGGAAGTAGCTAGTAATAAAATAAACGATGAAATAATAAAACTAGAACAAAACATACACCACAAACAAGAAGAGTGAAACTTATTTAAAAAATGGTAGCATTAGTAAGTGGCAATGGTAGCTGTTGTTTTATGATCATGAATAGAAAACTAATTGATTAATGAACTCATAAAAATACTTAGGTTTACATATCATTGTTAGACATGTTATACATATCATATGGTAGATGTTCCGCCCACACGCACGAAGCGCTTCGCTTCAAGCTTCCTTGTGCGTACTGCTAAAGACTGGAATTCTTTGCCAGAGTCTGTATGTCCTGAAGGGTATGACCTGGGAGTCTTCAAGGCCCGAGTGAATAGGTTGCTTATGGGACGACGTGCTCCATCGTAGACCGCATCATCGCTTACCATCAGGTGAGATAGTGGTCAAACGTCGACCCATCAAATATAAAAAAAAAAACGCTGTTACATATGTGTTGTTATACGCTGTTGTTTCTTTGTGTTTTTTTCTATATCTGTATAAATAAGTGTATTTATTTGTTCTTTTTTTTTTAATTTTGTATTTTTTTGTATCTGTGTGCGTGCCTACTGTCGAATAAATGATTTTTCTTTCTTTCTTTCTTTCTATATCAATCTCACTACACGAAAATATAACATTACACACGCTTTGAATAAGCCAGTACATGTAATTGTCGGGTAAAGTTAATTAACATAACCATTCGTTGTTAGGCATTAAATAAATAGATGTATACATATATATGCGAATAGATAACTGTACAATACGTTCTGCGCGATACGTTCATTTGTTTTAATTGTCTCGACAGAGATGTAGACTACTAGATGTAACATAACATTACATCACGCCATTTATCCCCGAAGGGGTAGGCAGAGATTTACGTTACGGCATTTAATACCACTATGCAATGTAACACCTACTTTTCACTATTTATGTTATGAGTCCCATGTAATAGGGGGTGAGCCTATTGCTATTTACCGGACACAATTCCAGACTCCGTGGTACAACTGAGATTTTTTTTTAAATCCAGTAATACTTTGCCCGACCAGGGAATCGAACCCGAGACCCCTTAGGCCAACGAGGCAGTCTACTAAATGTGTTATGTTAAAATCATATTTGGCTCGTTTCACAACCTCTGGATAACCAATATCCTAATTTGTATAAAATATCTGACACATAAGTGATCAACTTATATAAAGATATGTTTATAATTGAGTAGTTGTACTGTTTTAAGTAAAATCGCGGGTTACTCACGTGAGCTACGCGACGTCGCCGCGACCGCGCACACTGCTCATGAGGAAGAACCCCTCTGTGGTTCGAAACTAGTAGAGCTTTTCTCAGTATATTCACCCGCGATTTTACTTAATTTAATATGTCTCACGATAGTTATTATAAAAAACAGTTGTACTGTTATTAGTAGTTTATAAAATTTATTACTGGCCCTTGTAATACAGTGTAAACTAGTTCAAGAGTCAGGGAATTCTAATCGGTGTTAATTATTTGTCAATAAAGAATTATTTATTATTAGTGTAGGTATGTAAAGCAATGCGGCTCACGACGCACAGTCAAACCGCTAAACCGGTCTACTAATTAAAACTAAAATATCTGTACATTGAATTTTTTTTTTTTTTTTTTTTTTTAAGGGGGGAAAATCATCGAATGACTGCTCCCGCCTGGGTGAGGCGGAAGGGAGTGTCAGACTCTTACTGACTAAAAACCACCCCGTTCCTTCTCCTGCACGTCGAGCCGGAGCCCCGGTTACCCGTTAGGTTCTCCGCGACTCCGAATCGGCATCGGCCCTATTGGGCCCCATCTGTGGTGGTCTGATGGCTCTTTGAGGCGCGCGCGGAACGCGACGCGCCGTACGCTCGGGTCTGTTTCTGGTCGGACGGGGAGCCACCCATGCTCGCCGTCCGCAGGCCCGCGCTTACGGTGGCCGGAGATCGTCCCGCGATCCCCGACGCCCGGTGTGTCCTTCGCGATGGCTGGGTTGCGAGGAGGCAGCGCTTCGCTGCCTCACGCGTCCCGCCTCCTCCTTAGCTAGCATGACTGCTTCGCAAAAGGAGGAGACGGCATCCCAGTCCCCCTCGCTCCGCATCATGGCCTGCACTAGGCCCGGACGCGAGAGGTCGCCATCGCCGATCACTTCCCTGAGGGCACGGCGGTGCTCAGCCCACGCAGGGCATTCCGCTACGGTGTGTTCCACCGTGTCCTCAAGGCGGTCCTCGCAGTGATGACACCCGGGCGTTTCCTCCCGCCCCATCAGACACAGGTACCTCCCGAAACTTCCATGTCCGGTGAGGACCTGCGTCAGGCGGTAGGTGAGGACGCCGTAGCGTCTCTCAAGCCACTCCTCAAAGAGGGGACTTACCGCTGCAATGGCAGCGAGCCCAGCCCTCGGTTGCGACAGTCGTTGCTGCCATTCCGCCATGAGATCGCGCCGGAGCTCATCCCGCCACGCACTTATCTGGCGCGGCAGCGGAGTTTCGCCCCGGCGACGTGCCTCCGCGCGCATGTTATACACGCGCGCGAGCACCTTCGCCTCCAGATCCCACGGCGGTAATCCGGCAAGGAGGTTCGCCGACTCCCCAGCGATCGTGCGGTATCCGCGGATCATTCGGATCGCCATGACCCTCTGTGACTTGAGCAGCGTCCGAGCAGGACGCCGCAACAAGTTCGGCGCCCAAACAGGGGCGCCGTAGAGGGCCATGGACCGCTGTACATTGAATTTAAATCGTATTTCCACAACACAATTTACAATGTTGTGATTATAAATATAAAAATAAATAAAAAATAAATAATTCGATGGTAAAGAGATCGATGCGACTGCTGAACAAACTGAATCCTCAGTTTCCTTCTCGGTCGAGTAAAATATTAATGCTTTTTTTGGATTTTCCGGACGTTTCTTAGAATAAAAATACAATCCCGCACAAAAAAACTTAACTTGATTTTAAAACCTGCACCTATATTATCTATACACAAATTATTATTAGTTATATCCTTAAGTAAAAATGTACATAGAAATACTGCTATTCTTGATAGCATTGGGTAACAGAAAGACACTGCTCATTCCAGTCTTGTTACATCAATGGCACCTAAATTCTACAATATTCGTTTAAATCGGTTGCCATTTTTTATCCACACGTTTGTTCGAATATGTTACAGTGAGGATCGTAATTGGTCGTTATTCTAGGTACATTATTTTAATCGAACCATTTTTTAGTTCCATATATAACCTTAAAAGATAGATAGAATATACTGATCAAAGATAGAGAACAACCACAAAAGTTTTTGCATTGCAAGTAAAAACAAATTGCAAACCAAAAATTGCATATCAAATTTTGAGATATCTAACGTTAAGGCTGACCTTTAATCAATAAATTTCTTTGTTACTACAAAAAAAAATAGTTCAAACTTTTTACAATTTGTTATATTATAAATAATAAGGTTAAAAATAAGATTTGACGTGTTTTTCAAGTGAATCATTCGTGAAGAGATGATAAATTAATCATCAAATTGAATTTTAAAACTGTTATCATCACGTTTCCGTACCTAATAACTAAGCAAAGAAAATTGCGATGTAATGAGTTATCCATAAACAGACTAATACTATAAACATGACTATTCTTTTTTTGGTGCTGTTATGGCCAATATTATTCAATATCTTGGTCTTGAAATTAAAATTCGCCCGCTTCTCATGCATTCGAAACCTACCAACGGCAAATACCCATGTGACTTTTTCCGTACTTTCTAAGATTATTTATACACCACTGATAAACGATCAACGAAAACATAGAGAGAAAACCCGGTTTCATAATTTCTAATTATTAGTTTAAAATCGCCAATCCGCAATGAGTAAGACTGGTGATTATTACTCAAACTTCTTCTCCGTGCGAAGAGGCATTTGGTCAGCAGTGGTCACTTGATTTTGTGCATAAGACAATCTCGTTGGTTGATTAGCTACAACAGCTCTTTGGTTGAATGGGGATCAGTTCTTTTCGAAAATTATTCGTAATGGAAGTCTGCTGAAATTATTACCCGTAAATGGAGTTATCATTGGCTTATGACATCACGCCTTTTATCCCCGAAGAGGTTGCAGAGGTGCACATTATGCCACTGTACAATGTAGCACCTACTTTTCACTATTTAAATTATGAGTCCCATGTAATAGGGGTGAGCCTATTGCCATATACCAGACACAATTCCAGACTCCGTGCGACAACTGAGAATTTTTTAAAAATCCAGTACTACTTTTCCCGACCCGGGAATCGAACCCGACCCCTTGCCCGGCAGTCGCACTTGCGACCACTCGTTGAACGAAGCAGTATCATTGGCTCACTCCCAATTTATTCATAAGTGGCTTATTCATAAGTTGTGAAAAATGGGTAAAGATCTCGGTTTTTTGGGGGAATTCAATAAAAGTGATGTTGTGTTATAATCATTGTAATCCAAAAACTATAAAACTTATGAAATGGATGTACTTAAATTTTAAACTGGCGTCTAAAAGTTAGTCTTTATTTGACTGTTATATCGAACTTACAATAACATACACAACATAGAATATAACTTAAACAACAGTCTTAAGAGACGTTTTAAAAGAAAACTTATAAATACTTTTTATACTGACTTCGGGTATCTCTTGAGAATACTCGAATCACTTATCTACTTAAAATGGCACTTAAACCAAATAAGCACTCTACTAACGGGTTCAAAATAAATTTCCTTACACCAAAAGTTTTTTATATTCTATCCATTCATATCTATTCTACAAAACGAACACGGACGAGAACTATTAATTAACTACGAACCGTCCCAAAGATGGCAAAAATTAAATTCGAACATTTTTGCAAGCGCCGCGTCACCGCCCTCTCTCGCTGCAAATGTCCCATCCATTACTGCCGAATCAAAATTACCCAATTTAAATAAAGATCTTTCCTTTTCAGATGGCGCAAAAATTGAAAATTCAGCGAATAAAATGATCAATGAATTAAACGAAATGAGCACATGAAACAAAGAAGATGTATTCAAAAACATTACTTTCATCGTTTACGATGCTCATCATGTGCAAAATATGCTTCTCAACCATAGACGTGTATGGTAACATGTCTAATTCAAACTTAGATAGCATATCAATAAATGGAAACAAACCAAAAAGATCTGGAAACAGAACTAATGATGACAGCACATTTGAAATAGATGAATATATAAACGCTACTTCAAATAGTAGTTACGATAAATTAGAAGGCATCACCACAGATTACGATGATCAGACGAACTTGTCGATTTACGATGATGATTACATTGAAAAACCGTGTGTTGGACAGCCAGATTATTGCAATATGACAAGAAGAGAATATTTGGATATGTTAAACGAATATATTTTTCCTCAACCTTACGAATGGGTGTTGATAGCGACGCACGCTATTGTGTTCGTGATCGGTTTGATAGGAAACGCGTTAGTGTGCATAGCTGTGTATAGAAATCATTCTATGAGGACTGTGACGAACTATTTCATCGTAAACCTGGCCATGGCTGATTTTATGGTGATTCTTATTTGTTTGCCGCCTACCGTGCTTTGGGATGTGACGGAGACGTGGTTCTTTGGGACGGCGATGTGCAGAATTGTGCTGTATTTTCAGGTGAGTGGGTATAATTTTGTTTGATTTGATAAGTATAGAATAAGACTTATCTTTACATGAACTAACTCTTTTAATAACGACTTACTTACGCGTGTTAGTTTTTATTTGTTGATAAGTGAAGAATCAAATCTTTATTTTGAATGCCATTTTCAACTTTTACAGTCCCAATTTTTTATTCACTCTTCATTGAAACGAATATTATTATAATCTGAATCTATTCAGAGTACTTTGGAACTGGACTTTTTAAATGGCAGAATTCCTAAGCCTTTGGTGTGCCTATTGTGGATAGATTCTTTGAATTTGGCAATACAACGGCAACGTTTCCTTCACAGCAATCTCTTTTGTTACCCTTACAATAGCTTGCCTACCTTGAATATGATATTAAACATCGATTTTTCATACTCCGGTACACAAAATTGAGTATTTTGCTTCCGTAGTCTATTTGTGTTTTAGTGTGAGGTTTCTTCGATGTGTGTCTTTTGAAAATGATGTGCTTTAGCGATCTAGAGATGAAAGTATATAGATATGTAAGCAAATTTTGATAATAATAATAATAATAATATTCTTTATTGTACACCACATAAACACATAGGACAAACAACAATTAATATAGTGCACAATGGGCGGTCTTATCGCACAAGGCGATCTCTTACAGACAACCTTTGGATGGAGCTGTAATAGGAGTTAGATATGGGTCGTCAAGTGTACAAGTTAAAGACTTTAAAAGAAAATAATAATAATAATAATACAGTGTAAACCATAATATGTATAAATAAAATATATATATATATATAAATAAATATATGTATGTATATGCCTACATAAAAGTTATAATAAATAACTAAATAAATAAGAATAAAATAGAACATAATACATAATGGTGTGTAAGTGTGCGTGTGTGCGTTTATGCATGTATGTGTACGTGTGTTACCATGTTAAGTAGGAGACAAGAAAAAACTATAAAGTTAGATAAAATTCTTTAACTAGTTTTTTAAATTGTGAAATGGTTTGAGCTCGCCTCACTGCAATCGGTAGAGCATTCCACAACCGTGCTGCTTGTATTGTATAGGACTTGTCGAAAAAGGTAGTGGAATGCAAACAGACGTTTAATTTCAAGCTCTCCGATGATCTCAAAAACTTCGTATGTGAGTTGCCAAGGTACGTAAAACGCTCTTTTAGATAAAAAGGGGTAGTGGGATTAAAGAGTACATTGTATAGAAGTGAAAGAATGTGAGTATTCCGGCGAAGGCGAATAGGCAGCCATTTGAGCTTATTGCGGAACTCGGAGACATGGTCATATTTGCGCAATCCAAATATAAACCTGATAGAAAGATTTTGAAGGCGCTCAAGCTTGTCTAATTGTTCTTGGGTGAGATCAAGATAGCTGGCATCAGCATAGTCGAGGATTGGTAGAAGTAGGGATTGTGCTAATGCAATTTTAGTAGTAGTGGGCAAGAAATTTCGAAGACGCCTCAAGGATCCCGCCGAGGCAAACATTCTGCGACTGACCTCCTGCATCTGTTTAGACCAGGAGAGAGTACTGTCAATATAAATCCCCAAGTTCTTGACTTCGTAGGAAAAAGGAATTTTTGTGTTAAGCAGAGATACTTGGGGAAGAGTAGACCAGTCAATTCTGGAGACAGCCCTTGAACTGCCGACAACCGTCACCTGTGTTTTGGATGGGTTAATACGCAGGCCATATTTCATGCTCCAATCGCTAATTCGTGCCATGTCGCGGTTAATTAGAGCAACAGCATCTGGTAATTCATGAAGTGAAGCTTGTGTGTAGATCTGCAGATCATCGGCATAGAGGTGGAAGGAAGAAGAGAGTTCTTTAGAGATAGAGTTGATAAATAGGGCGAAGAGTAAAGGGGATAGAACACCACCCTGTGGCACACCAGCAGCAGTACAACACCAAGAAGAATAACGATCGTCAAAGTGAATACGCTGCCGGCGACCAAATAGGTAACTACGAAACCAGTCAATAGCCGATGCTGATACGTTAAGAGAGCTGAGCACGCCAAGCAAAACGTCGAAGTCAACTGTATTAAAAGCGTTACTGAAATCGAGTAGGACAAGTACCGTCAACTTTCCCGACTCCATGCCCGACCTAATGTCATCAGTAATATTTACGAGCGCCGTGGTAGTGCTGTGCCCCGGGCGAAAACCAGATTGGTAGGGACTAAGGAGGCTGTGCCTGGTAAGAAAAGAACTGAATTGATGATGGACAAGTTTTTCTAGGATTTTAGACAGGAATGGAAGAATGGAAATAGGACGAAAATCGGAAAAAGAAGCAGGATTTGGTTTCTTGGGAAGAGGTATTACATGAGCTTCTTTCCAAATTTGAGGGAAGGCTCTGTTGGAGACCGAGGAATTTAGGACAAAAAGGATGACAGGGGTAATTTGATCGAGGATAGGAATAATCATTTTGCGGCTAACACAGTCACCACCAACGGCATTCGATGTCGTCGACAGAATGCTCCTCCTAACGTCACATGCGGCAAATTGACAGAAGTCGAAAGGAGAAAAATTTGGTAACGGAAGTAGAGAGGAGAGTTTAAAGTAGCAGTTTTAGTGGCCATATCTAAAGTGGGTGTGGAGGAGAAGTGAGAATTAAGAAAATTTAAATCTAGATCTTTAGGAAAAGAGTTTTGGGTATGTTTTCCAATACCTAATGATTTAAGGAACTTCCATACTTTAGCCGGATCACTATTTTCAACAGATTTATGAATGTGTTGGCGTTTGGCATTCCTGCACACCTTGTTGCACTGGTTTCTAATTGTAATATATTTTACCCTGGCTGTCACTAGGCTGGATTTTAAATTTAAATTTTGCAGCAGCTTTTTTAGCCATCAAGTTTTTTATCTCCTCAGTCAACCAAGGTGCTGGGAGATGCTTAACCCTGACGGCCCTGACCGGTGCGTGCTTGTCATACAGATTTATAAGGGTAGCAGTCAAGATTTCAGCCTGATCGTCAACCGACGCTGATTCAACCAAAGGCGTCCAATCAATGTTAGCAGCATCTTCCCGAAGGCGCTCGATATTCATGCCCTCAAAATTGCGAAGAAAGAGAATTTTCGACTCATGCTTGGGTGGACGAATCTTAAAGGAAGTATAGATGAGGTCGTGGTATGAGAAGGCATCAGCTGGACACTGTCCATGTTTGACAACGTGGTTCGGAGAAGAAACTAAGATTAGGTCAAGAAGAGAAGGAACTGAATTAGGAAAGTGGTGAGTAGCATTGAGGTCAAGGATAGAAAGATTAGTAGACTTAATTAACCTGGAAAAGGAAGCGGAACGAGTGTCATTTTTCAACAAACATGTATTGAAATCCCCCATAATGATACAGTGATCATATGAGGGTACGAATGTTTCTAGGAGCAGTTCGAAAGAGGAGAAGAAATTGATACGGAGAGAAGGACAGTAATACACGCCAAGAAGAATTTTAGAGCAGTGCAACTCGACCTCCAGAAAGAGGTGTTCACCAGCACTCTGAGGAGGAGGCTGCGGGGACATATTCAGGACAGTAAAGGAAATATTGCTGCGGAGATATATGGCCACACCACCCCCACCCCCAACCGCACGGTCATTCCTTATCAAATTAAACCCTGGAAGAGAGTAAGAGGAAGAAGGGAGACAAGGTTTCAGCCACGATTCTGACACCAGAATAGCATGAATATACGCACAATCGAAAATAGCCAGCATATCAGTGTAATGAGCCGGAATGCTCTGGGCGTTAATGTGGACCACATTGAAGTTCCGAGATGCATCAGAAAACACAGACGCGAGTGTTTCATTTAAGGGCGGCAAACTACAGATACTTTCATCGTCTGAAGTTAATGATAAATACGCATCTGATTCATCGCTGATACTAGAGTTAAACATGGCTGTGTAATTTATGTATGTACCTAATAATGTATTATGAAGTAATATATGTATATTATATATATAGATATGTAAATATATATAAGTAATAATGATAATAGAATAAAACAAGTTCAAAATATAAAATAATAAATATGTCTAAGGTTGGTGTTCAATTTCTGCACTCCACCTGCCAGTTAGCCTGAGAGAAAAAAAAAAAAAAACAAACAACAAAAACAAAAATGTCACGTCATCACAGCATTTCGACATCACAAAAATTAGGTAACAAAACTGTAGAAAAGCAAAATAAAATAAAAAATAAAAATATAAATAAATGAATATAAACAAAACAATATGAAATGTAAAGACTAATAAAAATAAGTACATAATATAATGAGTTACAAAAGAAATTATTAACACAACATGTTGCGAGCGCATGCAGTACGTGAAACGAAACGCTCCTAAGTACCAATAACAGTTGTATGAAAATCTTTATAAACATCTATGAAATCTATGGACTACAATGAAAAAGAGAAAAAAAAAAAAAAAAAAAAATTTGACCAAAAATAAGTTTTCTGCATGACAGTGACGGATGACATGAGTGACAATGACAGTAGTATGAGTTACGAAAACGAAAATATACATGTAAATAAATAAAATAATACTACTACCGCATCTGAGTACAAGTTAGAAAAATAGATAAAGTTAAAGTGAAGGTGATACGATAATAAATACCATTTAATAAAAGCAACTAATTTACCCAGACTACCTACAGAAAATCAAGAAAATGTAAATAAAGAAAAATACTTATTTTCGAGATGCTGCACGCCTTGCCTTGGGCACCACCTTTCCAGTAGCTGGAACGACAGGTTCAGCAGCACCTTGCTCAGGTTGTTGGAGAACGATAGTATCGAGGTCGTTCCTGGAAGTCAATCGATGTCGAACACCTTTTGAGTCAAGGACAAAGATAATGCCCTCCCTCGTCCAGCACTGACTGACGCCGAACTTCTCCCGAGCCTCCATAAAGACGCTGTGTCGGGTCTTTGTCAAGAACTCCGAGATTGTAACACCCGAGCCCTTGCACTTTGTTTTGTCACGCCAGATGTTATCGCGGAGAGCCACATCATGCAGCTTGAGCAAGATGGGTCGAGCCTTTTGTGAGGTTCGCCCCATACGGTGGCACCGCTTGACGTCTGTTGGTTTTATATCAAGCTTAAGGCGGTCCTTGACAACTTTTACCACCACTTGCTTAGTATCTTCCTCCTTTGCATCTGACTCTGGCACACCATGCAGAAGAAGTATTTTACGCCGGCTGCGCATCTGCATATCGTCCATACTCTGCACCATGAAGCTCACTTGCTGTTGGAATACACAGAGAAACTGCATAATAAAGCTCCGGAACGCTGTGAACTCTGCTGAGAGCACTGGTGTGGCTTCATTTGCTGCGCCTGCGTTATCTCTCTGCTGCCGCTCGAAGTCAGCCATGCGTTGTTTAAACATGCTGGTCATCTCAGACACTAGACGTGGGACCTCTTCCATGATATCACCAAGTGCAAGTTATGTATAGGGTTAAATGACATATAATGCTTCTGTAACTGGTTGAAAACACTTGGCAGGCAGGTAGCACTGATTACTATTTAATTCAACACATTAAAACAATACAAATATAAGTGTAATTATTTTAAAATGATTTATAAATCAGAGCTTCGCAATTTTAATGTTTACTTGTTGACTACCCGAAGTTTTTTTTGATATTGTAACCGTAAAGTTTTCAGGCAACATGTTAAGTTTAATCAAACGCCTTGTACGAAACTAAGATATTTTTCCATTTTTAGAGTTGTCAAAGTATTTCAAATTCTAGATACACCGATTACAAAATCATACTCAGTACTCAACCCAAACATCAAACAAGATCCTCCATGTTTCAATATTTAAATACGTTCACTATTCACTATTAGGTACCAAAATTGTCACATAAGGCTATAGGGTCCCGTTTGTAGTTTCTGTCCTAAGGATGGGACCATATTTGTTACATTTCATTGGCCATACTGATCGTGAGCACACGCCTCACAAAACTTAACCTTTGACACGTAAACAACTGGTTGATCTTGAATTATTTATTGAATATCAGTTTTCTATACAATTTGCAGTTTTCTTTACGCAAAAATAAAATGCATTCATGCAAATTGTTAGTACTTTTTAAGTATTCAAAAATATATTTTCAGTAATAGCTAAAAGTATTTTTTTATGGTATAAGCTGGTAAACAAGACGACGGATCATCTGATGATAAGCAATCGGCAGCACTCATGGACACATGAAATACCAGAGGCGTTACAAGTGCGTTACCGGCCTTTTGAGGATTGTGTGGGATTTGGGGAATGGTAATTGTTGGGAAAACGTTTAAAATTACACTCCATATAGAGGTAGAATTAGGCTCACACCCTCAGTCTTTCTATTCCTCTCACAAGAGGAAAATAAAATGCGTTGAGCAATTACATTCAAATGTGGAGAAACGACCTTTAAAATGCCACACCAATAGTTATTTTTACGCCAATTTCCGTTGGCGCTAGTGTGTATTTCGGGACAAAACTAAATGGTTCAAAAGGATGCAGTGAAGTAAAGACTTGGGTTATTTGCCCCCAAGAGGATATTGAAATGTGAAGTGAACTGAATGGAAAGGAAGTCCTATGAAAGCAAGAACGGAAACAACCTACACGCCGAAGCAATTTTCGTTTCATTCAAAATAAAATTTAATGCTGTTGTTTTGTGTTTCGACTGCCTCGTTAGCCGAGTGGTCGCAAGTGCGAGTGCCGGGCAAAGGTTAACGGGTTCGATTCCCGGGTCAGGCAAAGAATTACTGGGTTTTTTTAAATTCTCAGTAATAGCACGGGGCCTGGAATCGTGCCCGGTATATGGCAATATGCTCACCCCCTTTTACATGAGACTCATAACATAAATAGTGAAAAGTGGGTGTTACATTGTACAGTGGCGTAAGGTGCACCTTTGCCTACCCCCTCGGGGATAAAAGGCGTGATGATGATAATCTGGTGTTTTGTGTTTCAAATCTATTTGAATTTGTAGTCGAAAAAATAAGTATTTGGTTTTCTAAATAATTTTCGAAGTGTAGTTTCCCTACATAGATGTTCCTTACTTAACAATGGGCTTTAGAATCTCTTTCCCTTTTTTTTAATTTATCTATCAGATACAAGTCACAATTTTTAAATTCTTGTACTTACAACACAAAAATTATTAAAAAGTTATCCTTCTGTTCTAGTTTCGATTTCACTATCGTTGATATTTTCAGAATTTTTTTTTCATATCATACTATTTGCACCGACTCGTATCATCAAAAAGTAAGCTTACGTACCCTTTGGGAAAATACAGATATGAAAATACGGAGTTTTCATCGCATTTCGAACTGATTCCCAAACGATCAGTTAAACATCAAGCTATACAAACCAGTTAATCGTGGTCTGTTTTTGTATGATCTTTCCATATACGTAACGGTCAGTTTATACTGGTTTATCGTAGCTTGATTTGTTGCCGTGGGTACATATCGATAGCATATGTCACTGAGCTATATATCACGAGGTTGCAAAACTAATGGCTTCCTGCGGAACGAGGGACATGAAATTCAACTAACGTGAAACATTTTTATGGTTGAAATATGCAGGGTATGGTCTAAATTGCATTTTGAAAGTTTTATGAAATTTTTAAAAATGTAATGTGTCTGTGGTCATTTGGCTGGGCTGGTGATGCAGAAATTTTATAGCAAGTTAGTATGCAGGAAGTTTAGGTATACTTTTACAATTGGGATGATGACAGGGTATGAAAATAAAAAATCTAATTAGTCCGTAAGTTAGGTAATGAAAAAAATATAAGACACGTATAGTTTTATTTTGTCATATAATAAAACAATACTTGGATAAAATGAATCAAAGTTTAGGAGTGGGGGCTAAAACGTCATTTCTACGTATAAAATGTATGTACATAGTAGTAACATCACGCAACATTTTAAATCAATATATCGTCGAAAGTATTCGTTTCTGTAAGAAAATAAAAAATACGTATGTATCTAATGATTTAAAATAATCTACTAAACGGACATTAAAATAAAAATTAGGCATAAACATAACATAACATCACAGCTTTTATCCCCGAAGGGGTAGGCAGAGGTGCACATTATACCACTGTACAATGTAACACCCACTTTTCACTATTTATGTTATGAGTCCCATGTAATAGGGGGTGAGCCTATTGCCATATACCGGGCACAATTCCAGACTCCGTGCTACTACTGAGAATATTTAAAAACCCAGTAATACTTTGCCCGACCCGGGAATCGAACCCGAGACCCCTTGCCCGGCAGTCGCACTTACGACCACTCGGCCAACGAGGCAGTCATATTAAATAATAATTCTTATTTATCAGCAACTGCTGCTGTAATAAATGTGTAGTCTCTTAATCAATTTCCACTACAGTTTACATAACAATATACCTAGAAAAACTACTAACAGCCTAGTCCAACGTAAAATATAATTTACTGGACCATTAATTTAACAAATTCTGTACCATCTTTTGGCCTCCTTATGTAGCCCGATCATATAAACCAGACACTTTACTAAATAAATTGTGTGGTGTCGAATAGGATGCGACTATTTATCAAAAACATCCATCATTGTAGTCAACCATTAATTTTCTTAGCTTCTGAAGGTCGATTTTCTAAACTATGTATGTTGAGATTGGGGTAAATGGGTTCTTCTTGATTAAGTGGTTGTCTTAAATTATGGGTCTGGTAGGGTTAGTATGACAGTGTTGCTTAGATTAAAGCTTTTGTGACTGTGTTGATGGTTTAGGAAACAGAGTGTAAAGTTCCCTAAGATCGGAAAAGGGGGATCCTCCGACCAGGCGAGGTGATCGTGTCTGGCGAGCTTTCTGCCCAAAAGTTGTTCGTTGGGATATTCTATCTGTGTTAATTTGCATGTAAACTTTGTATGTGCAATGTAGGATTTTTGTGACGTCATCCGTTGATATGTACCATGTGTCGCCACAATGGTAGATGAAGTTCTGTGAGTATTTTGTTTTTTTTTATTGACTTTAAAAATATTGGTAAAAGTAACTTTTGTGTGGAAGAGCCATGCTTCGCCACGAATGGGACGGCTTCACCGGAGTGATACCACGGCCTCACAAAAAACTGACGTGAAACAATGCTTGCATTATGTTTCGTCGTGTGAATGAGGTTACCGGATGCCCAATAACCCCTTCCCCTTCCCCAAACCCCAACAATTCTCAAACTTCTTTTACCCAAAACGCCGGTAACGCACTTGTAACGCCTCTGGTGTTCCAGGTGTCCATGGGCGACGCCTATTGCTTACCATCAGGTGATCCGTCAGTTCGTTTACCGACTTATCCCATAAACAAAAAAGATGAGACCCATAATTTAGCAGCGACAGTAACTAAAACTGCTCAATTATATATGTCAATGATTCTCTATCCATAACTCTTTGCTAACTTCATATGCAGATCTAGAACTACAAGAGTGATGCATTTGTGTTTTGGAGGCATTAAATTCGAAAGAGTGGTTTGACCTAGGTCATCGGATGTGCCGGTCGTGGTTTTGAGGTTTGACAAATAATTTCTGTTTGCATTTTGTTCCTTTTGTTATATAGTGTCTCGTTTTTTGTTCCTCGTTGCTTCATTTCTGTGTTGACTGACTCATTGACCGAGTGATTGCATGTTCGACTGCCGGGCAAGGTGTTTCGGGTTGGACTTCCGAGTCTCTCAGACCGAACCGATACGACTTTTAAACCTTCAAGAAAAGAGTAGATTCCTTTTTTAAAAGGCCGGCAACCCACCTGTGACTCCTCTGGTGTTGCAGGTGTCCATGGGCGGCGCTGATCGCTTACCATCAGGTGATCCGTCTACTCATTGCCTCCTATTCCATAAAAAAATAGCACGGGGGTCTGGAAATGTGTCCAGTATATAGCAATAGGCTCATCCCCTATTACATGGGAATCATAAATAGTGGAAAGTGGGTGTTACATTGTACAGTGGCATTAAGTGCCGTAATGTGCACCTCTGCCAACCCCTTCGGAGGTAAAAGGCGTGATACTGTAATGTAATGTAATGATTTTTGTGGGGAAAATCATCTTATTACTTCTCCCGCCTGGGTGAGGCGGGAGGGAGTGTCAGACTCCCACTCACCAACAACCATCCCGTTCCCACTCCTGCACTTCGTGCCGGAGCCCCGATAACCCGTTAAGATTTCCGCGGCTCCGAATCATCAGCCCTACTGGGCCCCATCCGTGGTAGTCTGATGGCGCCATGAGGCGCGCGCCAGGGCTTGGGGAGGAGATTGGGGAAGGGGGGAGGATTAATTAAGCCTCCAGTAACCTCACTCACACGATAAAACACAGCACAAGCGTTGTTTCACGTCAGTTTTCTGTGAGGCGTCCACTTAAGATAGGTTAGCATATTCTCCACGCCTGACAGACAGACAAAAAATTGCAGTTTAAGAAATTCAGGTTTATTAAATAGCGCTGCTACCCGGTCTCAGTCAACGTGTTGCCCTTTCTCACAATATCACATCACATCCTAGCCTATAAAATGCCCCCTGCTGACCAAAGGCCACTTCTCACACGGAGAAGGTTTGAGCATTAATCACCACGCTTGCTCAATGCGGGTTGGCGATTTCAAACTTATAATTATTATTATGTCTCGGAAAAAGTCACATTGGTACTTGATGTTGGTAGGTTTCGAACTCACATCCTCATGCATGAGGAGCAGGCGTCTTAGATCTCCGAGCCAGTAAGTAACGACACACACGACAAAATTAACCTTGTGATAAATGTATTCTACTGTGTCATCGCCACATGACACAAATTAAAATACAAGACAACAACAATTTTAGCTACACATTACCAATCAAATCTGACCTCCATGTACCCAAATATTTGGTGAATTGAGAGATCAAATTATATGGGAATCAACCTGATCTCAATTTCCCCAAAGATTCCTTATACTGAGAGGTCAACTTACACTAGAAGTTACATTTTATCGTGCGGCTGGTATGCATGCGTTTACCAATATGTGGCGGGTAATGAAATACGAAGGAGACAGCTCGCGTGGGTAATGTGTTACGAATTTAATTTAACGTTGTATGGAAAGGGTAATGGATTTCATGTCTGCATTTGTAGATGTTCAATGGATTATTGTGTTGCGTTTTCTGTGGTTAATTTTTGTAAAGCCGTTTTCACCGTTTTCACCGTTGTTCTTGGAACAAAACAGATAAAAACCACGTAGACTATTTTATATAAACAATCAATAAAAACTCCCGCTAGGTACGCAAATATCGTATTCTATAAAAATATTAAACAAACATAAATTAAAAAGCCTCTTCTTGCACAGAAAAGGTTTGAGCATTATTCACCACACTCGCTCATTACGGGTGGGCGATTTGAAACTTATAACTAGAAATAATAAGCCCAGGTTGTCTCACGATGTTTTCCTTCACCGTTTGTCAGTCGTATCTAAATAATCCTAGAAAGTACATTGGTACTTGCCGTTGGTAGGTTTGGAACACACATCCGCATATATGAGAAGTTTCAAACCTCTGGGCCAACATGATACACTAGAGATGAATATTAAATCTGTCATACGTAGCTCTCATAAGATCACTAGAAAAAAATAATTATCACATCATGGTCAACCCGTCCCTTTTATAAGACAAACATTCAACATCTATTCTTAATATTATAAAGCTGAAGAGTTTGTTTGTTTGTTTGTTTGTTTGAATGCGCTAATCTCCGAAACTACTGGTTCGAATTGAATAATTATTTTTGTGTTGGATAGTCCAGTTATCGAGGAAGGCTATAGGCTATATAACATCACGCTATGACCAATAAGAGCAAAGATATAGTGATAAATGTGTAAAAAACGGGGGAAATTATTGCATCTCTGCCGGAAGTCACTATTCCACGCGGACGAAGTCGCGGGCAAAAGCTAGTGTTACGATATAACGTAACAAAGCCTTGCTTTATAACAGGGTAATCAGAAAGCACTAACGGCAATGTTTACCACTAAGTGCAATAGTGACGCATACGATCGTATTTTATTATGCTTCGAAAGGTTTCTTTAGTAATAGATAGTAGATGATGGCGTCTGATTGTGTTGACATTGACTTTAGTATGGTGATTCTCGTAGCGTTTTTTCTTTTTTAGGAGGAAAAATTATCGAATGACTTCTCTCGCCCGGGTAAGGAGAGGAAGTGTCAGACTCTTACTGATTGAAAACAACCCCGTTCCTACTCCTGCACTTCGAATTGGAGCTCCGGTGATCTTTTACTTTAAAAGTGCACATTACGGCACTTAATGCCACTGTACAATACTTTTCACTATTTATGTTATGAGTCCCATGTAATGCCTTGCCAGGGGATGAGCTTATTGCCATATACCGGGCAGATTTCCAGACTCCGTGTTACTGCTGAGGTTTTTACAAACTCAACAATACTTAGGCCGATCCGGGAATCGAACCCGAGACCACTTGGCCAATGAGGCAGTCGGAGCAATGATACATATTAATATGTGTACTCTATGTACCTTTAATTAATTAGAACAATATATGTATGTGACAGACAGATGGAAGGGCAAATAGATAGTTCTAATGGTTTTCACTTCTTGTCTGCAAAAAAGCTTCATTGATCTTATTGTTTATCAAAATAGGGTAGTTCCCTAAATTTTATTTTAATGTCCGTCTGGTACATTAATTTAAAACATTAGACACGTACTTTTTCTTTTCTCACAAACCTAAATACTTTCGACGATATATTAATTTGAAATACCCTGTGACGTCACAGCGTGTCACATTTTGTAGTACGTTTTGACGTAACGACCTCCCACTCCTAAACTTAGCGCCATTTCATTTAAGTATTAAACTGTCAAACACCAAGCGGTCACCGGTGACCGCGACCTATTGTTCTTTAATTGTGTCTATAAAACCGGTACTCGACGAGTTAACTCAATACGAGAAAATAAAAATATAAGTGTCTAAGATTTTGTCTTTATCTAACTGACGGACTAATTAGATTTTTAATTTTGATACCCTGGAAACTACCCAATTATTTCTAGCCTATGTGCTTGGCAATTTGTATTTTTACATCACCACTCAACTAGTACGTAGCTATTAACTCTAATATTCATTATGAACATCCTAAAAGCTCAATTAGGTATTTTCTTAGCAGGTATGTGCGGTTGATGTCGGCATGTCCACTTGAGTTTAGTTGCATTGCACACCTTAATAAACCTCATAAGAAAACAAAAATTATATACTACATTATAAACACGATTATCGGGTATGCGTGTCACAATAGTGACTATCGAACAAAGGATCTCGAGTTGGATTGGCGAGTGTAGCAAAAATTTTTGTCACCTATTTTTCGAAGACCTTAGTTTTTACCCTGAAGTAAGGGTACCTTGGCATTATTACTCAAGAATTAAACTAAAAATAATAATATGTATGAGCAAAAATAATAAAGTTCTTATCGCAGATAAAATCGGGGTCTTTACTAGTCTTAGTATAGGATAAAATTCTTACCACCCACGTACGGGACCTTTCCAAGTTATTCCAGAATCTAAATATTTGCGTAATATTATTAGATTAGCCAAAGAAATCTATTTTTAAATAGTTATTCAAGGTTTCTGCATTTAAAAATAAAGGATGGTGGGCAAAAATGTATGGGCGACGCATCCAGCTCCACCACAGTTCTGATTAATTCTGGTTGAAACGTATCACAGCCATGGCTCACTGTGCTAAAGCTCCTATTATTAGCCAATTAAACCCCTCCCTAATCTCCCCAATCGTCGAATCCCCAACAATCCTTAAATTCATAATGGCCAAAAGGCCGGTAACACACTTGTAACGCCTCTGGTGTTTCATGTGTCTATGGGCGGTGCCGATTACTTACCATCAGGTGTACGTCGTCTCGTTTGCAGGCCTATTCCATAAAGAATACACAATCACATACAATACATATGTGTTCCCCTTCTACGGAATAACAAGTCTTCCGAAACAAAGTTGAATCTAAATACCTATAAAGTAGTGATGTGATACAGCCAAGCAAGCAAATCGCTTATCGAGGCGAATATGTCGCAAATAGCATTCAAGACATTCATTGCTAACTACGTATCGATGTTACTGATTATGATTCGGATCCAAATTTGAACACGGATATGGTTATAGGGTTATTTATTATTATATCCGATTAGTTTTTTGCATAGACTTTAGTACGACTGTACGAGCAGGACTCGGATTCGATTCAGAGGCCGGGTAAAGTAATATTAGGATTGTTTTATTTTTTTATTTTTATTAATAGCAAGGATACCAGACTATGTTGTATCTGTATACAATACAATTATATATAGGTCTGTACCTATCATTATGGAACTTGTTTTTTATTTTGATCAAAATACTAACATGCCATCTTTCTATTACTTATTTATTCTCAAACAAATTATCCAAAACTTTTATCTCGGATCTAGTTATGGTTAACCTCAGTTTTATTTCTTTCGGACACAGTTACGGAACTTCATAACATCCTTACTATGTATTTAATTGTTATGTAAATGAGTTTCGCACATATGTATTAGATGTGCGCGAGCCTTTGTACATGTGCACTGAAATTATTGCTGAAATAGGCAGAAAATTACACTGAGACATCGTTTAGGTATAGTGGCTCCTTTACTGAGTCGTGACGTCACTCTAGTATATTATTAGTCATCACCCCGATTCTTCCCGTGGGTACGTACAAGATACGTAAGAGACTAAGGACTACAAACGTTTAATTTTAACAGAAATCTGGTAGTAGAACCTTTTCACACTATTTGTAGGCGCAACATAATGGACATCGATCGTCTATAGAGGCGGCAAAACCACGGCCTCGCGATCGCCGTACTTCTTTTTTAGACTCGGCTCATCAATGCGATAGCTTTCGGCCAATTGTTATTTCGTACATGATATCCGTACTTATACCCTGGGCCTAAGCCTGATACAAACGGCAACGTCAAATTAAACGTTTCTAGCATCCATTTACATGCATCAATCAAATAACCAAACTGCTAGTCTAGAACAACTTAGGGCCAGTCATCATCATAATGATCATAGATTCATATTTATAATCTGTCTGTACCTTTTGTTCCACCTTTTTTATGACTGGAAAAATCATCCAATGACTTCTCCCGCCGTGTGTGAGGCGAGAGGGAGTATTAGAATCTTACTAACTAAATACTATCGCTTTCCAATACTTGCTTCAAGCCGGAGCTCCGGTATCCAAAAAATATATTTTAATTAATTATTTAAATGCTCTCTTATAGCTTTCTATGGCCAGTTCTACCTTGACATTTACTTTTTATTTTTACAATTGCTGGTGCTAGTACCGTGCGCGACTTTGCCTCGCCAATTCTTTTCTAATTACCCATATTCTGACAGTTTGAGTATTTGTGCGACCCACACAAATGTTCTTTAGGTTAGTATTGTTCGTCGAATCAGTCAGCCTCACCTGTTAATTGAGCTGACTGTAAACCGACACATGCGTACTGCCTTCAGAAGGGGTCCGCTCAAACTGTTGTGGTTCTTTCCTCAAAAAGCTACTACAGACGGTTGCACGGTTCTCACAAACAATTTTTATACATATTTGTCTGGACTTTAAAACAGACGGATATCTGAGTTTGTTTCGGCATTTCTTCTCAGAGTAGTCAGTTAGGAAATGTCGACCTCATCGTTCGCTTGATAAAATTGACGTGTAAAAGTGCTGCATTGTAGCCTATTTGCAGAAATAAATTCACTTGTTTCACTTGTTTCACAATCCTTTTCATAGGCGTCAAATTCATCCCACCATCTCCTTCTGGGCCTATACGGCCTTGGCGACGTCTATTGACGTATTGAAGGAGATTAGGGAGGCCTTTGTTCTTCAGTGGGACGACCATGGCTAAAAATAAAAGAAATAAACACATTTAAATGTTGGATGGCTATAAAAATCTCGAGCGAATAAATTGTTTATAGGCAGGTTTGCTCCATCGTAGCCCGCATCATCACTTATCACCCGGTGAAAGAGTGGACAAATGCCGACCAATTTCCAATAAAAAAAATAAGTCAGAAAGCATTGCATAATAGTCGACATCTTAATAACAAATACACAAACGTCTTCATTTACGCGGCACTGTTTTTAAAACGAATTTAGTCAGTACCGAACCAGCATAGCCTTGCGTCGATTTGCAGCCGTCAGTGAAGTTATTGCCCATTTCCTATGCAGTAACAACTTTAATGTCCAGTCTAGTCGACTGTCCAATTTACATTGAAATAGTCCGTCTGTCACTTCGGAACACATTTAGGTCTGTTCTTTATCTGTGCTAGCTTCAATTTGCAGTTGTGGATGGTGTTTAGTTATGGGCTCGCCCTATATTAGACTACTAGCTAATGACATACAGTTTCTCTTCCAGCTTGGCTCCTATTGAGCGTACTGTGATGTTTTGTGACCTTGCTTGGTAAATTGTTTATTTTACGTAAAAGTGTGTCGTGGTGGCCCGGAGGTTGAAGACACCTGCCTCTCGTGCAGGTTCAAAACCTACTAACGGCAAGTACCAATGTGATTAATGCTCTAACCTTCTCCATGTGAGAAGAGGCTATGCTCAGCAGGGGGCATTTATAAGCTGTCGATGACGTAAAAGTGGTATTTCAGTTCAAAACGGTAGTTTTAAAAGGCTATCCTTTTAAAATATAGTATATCTTCTGGAATGTAAAAAATTCTATATTTAAAAATCAAGTACAAAACAACATAATTTCACGCTTTTTATCCCCGAAGGGGTAGGCAGAGGTGCACATTACGGCACTTAATGCCACTGTAATGTAACACCCACTTTTCACTATTTATGTCATGGACTCCATGCAATAGGGGGTGAGCCTATTGCCAGACTCCTTGCTACTACTGAGATTTTTTGAAAAACCTTTGCCCGACTCGGGAATCGAACCCAGCAAGGGGTCTCCCCTTGCGCGGCAGTCACTCCCCTTGCGCGGCAGTCACTCTTGCGACCACTCGGCCAACGAGGCAATCAAGTACAAACACCCATGGTAATATGGGAAAAAGTAAACAAACTAAATCTAATGATTATTTACATGGGCACCATGAAGGTTCAATAAATTTGTTGACACAGGTCCTCTTAGTTTTGGTAAGCGGAAATCTTTTAACAAAACAACCTTTTTTTGTATATTTTATTAGTCACTATTATGTGCTATTCATGTCCTTTATTGTTAACTGCTTTTCTGGTTATCATCATCATAATCAGTGTTTACTGCTGAGCAAAGACACGCCGAGACGGAATGAGCATTAATCACCATATTTAATTAAGTTTACCCGTGTATAACCGCGTATAACCCGCGATTTTAGTAAATTAACTATATTGTATATAATATAGTGAATATGTGAGTAGAACAGTGAGAACGAGAGGAAGAACCCCTCTGTGGTTCGAAACTAGTAAAGCTTTTCTCAGTATATTCACGTGAGTAGCCCGCGATTTTAGTTAATTTAGTATGTCTCACGATAGCTATTATAAAAACAAATTGGATTGGGATTGTTAAACTTATAATTAAAAATTATAAGTCGAGGTTTCCTCACAATATCTTCTTTTGTCGTTTTACTTGTCAATTTTAAATGTCAATAAAAGTAAACACAAGCTAGCTAATTTTTTGGAGTCGGGTCTCAGTGTGATGTGTTAAAAGAAAATTACATTTACTACAAATTCACGGCTTATAAGTTTTGGAATAACAAATGTGCATGACTGCACGGTTGGTGCGGTGGCTGGGCAACCGGCTGCCGTGCAACGTGTCGCGGGTTCGATTCCCGCACGGAACAACACTTTGTGTGATCCACAAATTGTTGTTTCGGGTCTGGGTGTCATTTGTATGTGAACTTGTATGTTTGTAAACGCACCCACGACACAGGAGAAAATCCTAATGTGGTGCAACGTTTATTTATGAACAATAACAAATATCATAGTCATGTTTTTATTACTGCAGTTGACGTAATGAAGAATAGTGTTGTAGGCAGTTGTAATTGTACTACAGTACTAAACATTGTTTGTCAATTTCTGTTAGATACAAATATTCGTTTGACTTGATCGTTATTTGAAAATCTAGTGTGGGATAAAGCGTGTTTCATAATATTCTTTCTTCCTTGTTGCTGACGGTGTGAGTCGCTGTGAATTCAAAGTCTCAAGTTTCCATGTTACACAAGGCATTGTTTGGAATTTTTGCTTTTTGAAGTTTCATTCCCAAAGGACTGTGACTTGTAATTTTATACTAGCTGTACATTTGGGTAATGGGCTATAGATTCCTGCATTGAACAACTTTGTGTGATCCACAAATTGTTGTCAGGCATGTCGTGTGATTGTGTGTGTGCACATGATAACACATAAGTACGAGGCCACGTCATTAAAATATTAGAATCTGTTTATATCACTGTCAGTCCACCCTTTTGAATTCTTAGACCCTGTAAGCCAATTATTGTTTTAATATATTAAACCTCTTTCTGTTTTGTTACAGTCAGTATCAGTGACGGTGTCAGTGCTGACGTTGACCTTCATCTCCGTGGACCGCTGGTACGCCATCTGCTTCCCGCTCAAGTTCAAATCCACCACGGGACGCGCCAAGACCGCCATACTTATCATATGGCTCCTGTCTTTGTTATTCAGTGAGTATTTTTTTATTTATATCTCATCTAATATTTTAGACCTTATTTTGACCTGATTTTAGACCTAATCTTGGTTTGATTTGATTTGATAAGTCGTTTTTGAGCTTTGACTAAATTATGAATGTCAATTTTTTTTCCGTGCAACGTGTCGTCAATTCAAAATTGACTGCACGGTTGGTGCGGTGCCTGGGCAACCGACTGCCATGCAACGTGTCGTGGGTTTGATTCCCGCACGGAACAATACTTTGTGTGATCCACAAATTGTTGTTTCGGGTCTGGGTGTCATTGTGTATGTGAACTTGTATGTTTGTAAACGCACCCACGACACAGGTGAAAATCCTAGTGTGGGGCAACGATTTTTTTAAAAGAAGAGAAAAAAAATTGTTTTAAATTACTGCTATCCATTATAGCCTAAACAAATATGAGAATATTATCATCATCGTCATCTACTTGTCTTGAACCAAGTTACCTAAGTACCAGCATAATTATAAGAATGCGTGCTTCTAGTCTCACTTATTATTTATATTTTATTTTTAGCCATGGTCGTCCCACTGCAGGGCAAAAGCCTCCCTACCCACCTTCGACTAATGTTATTTGGGTAGGGGTTTAGATAGTTAACCTACCACGCCTGTCTAATGCGGGTAGGTAGGTGTCTACTTTTCCTTAACAGATGTTAGACTTGATAGTCTCACTTAGTTCTCTTTACTTTTTTGTCAAAAGTCTGTTGGTTGTTTGTTTAGCTTATTCACAAGTTCGTCGTACTCGACAGCTTGTGACAATCGGCTGCTAGATTATGAGCCTCCACTACTTAAAGGGGTTTGCTATACCTAATTTGTTTCGTACTATAGTCAAATATTTAATCAGATTTTGACATAAGGACTTTCCTTTTTCTGTTAGCAATGATTGACAATATTAATTACAAGGATCAACTGTCCATTCCTATCCTAAAACAAGGCAGTCACCTAATCCACGGTATTCTTCATTCAGTTCATCATTAATCAAATTCCAGCTTTATTAAAACTGCACTGAGCCGGCACAGCTTTTATAAATGAACGTAATCCAACATCGTCCATCAAATATTTTGAATGAATACCGATCGCTTGTTTACTCTGCAAAGTTCGCGAAGGTTTTTTGAGTTTAATTGTTACATTGATTTTTTTATTTCGGTAGAACGATTTTAAATCACTTTGATTCGAGTTAGGTGATAGTTTATGTCTGTGGTTGGTCATTTTTGAAACTTTTACGCCTCATTATAGAGTACACAGATAACATAGACAATGTTTGAATCAGCTTATAGGCATAATAACTGATGGCATGCTAAGTGGATTTATAATATAATAACTGATGAGCATGCATGAAAAGATTGATGACTGTTGATGAAGCGAGAGAAGTATGGTGTTCCCTAGTCTCTGCCTACCCCCATGGGAGATAGGCGTAAAGTTATGTATGTATGTAATATGAAGTTCCGATTAAACTATCAGTCTTTAGTCTCCTCTAATAATATCTTCTGATTTTTTTCGTTACGGGGTTCAAGAGAGTTATTTATATCCCAGTTTATTTATGTGCCGGACTGCAGTGGTCCAGTGCGTTCGTGGTATCAACTGTAAATCCTGATTAACAGGAGTTGCAGCGGTTTTGGCAGGTTATGGTGCCTAGTCACCAGACCTTCGGACCATTCGTCTACTTTCTCTTAACACCTAAAAAAACTATATTATTTTTTTTATTTATTTATTTGTCTCAGGCATCTTGGCCCATAGTGAATTTATATCGACTAATCTCTTTGCAAACATACCAGCTCGGTATTAATGTGTCGTATATTGCATTATATTACCAAACAGCTTTATTATACTTCCCTAACATACTCAAGGGACTTAGTCTAATGTTTTAGCCGTTCAAGACTCCCAAAGGAATTTGGAGATTATCTAACATGAGATAAATTTATGCTTGAGCATATTATAATGTAAATATTTAATCACTTTGTACATGAAACCTTTTCGAGTTCAAACGTTGCGGTTTTTTGATTAATTATCTTTTAATATAGAGGTATCTTTAAAGATGTATATACAGTAGGTAGCTATTATTCTACATAGTTGTTATAGAGGATGACTGGTCAAAATTTTATTTTGCGACTGATTTTGTGCATACTGTAAACCTTTTTTGGTATCTATCATTATTCATATCTATGGTAATTCAAATACAGTGTTAGTTAACCAAGTTTACCTGCCTTAACCATCGACTTCAGCGCCTCACAGTTTGTCAAAGCTTGTTTCTAAACTTCCAAAATATTTACTTGCATAGTTTAGTACATAACAGTGTTGTTAAAGTATGTAGTTTAGTTTAAAGTACCTTCTTCACTTGTGTTGCTCAGAATAATTACTGAAAATAAGTGTGAGAGAGCTATGCTTCAGCACGAATGAGCTGACTCGACCGAAGTGATGCCACGTCCTTACAGAAAACCGACGTGAAACACCTCTTGCCTTGTGTTTCGTCGTGTGAGTGCGGAGAGTGGTTTCCGGAGGCCCAGTTACGCTTCCACCTCGTTCCTAATCTCCCCAATCTCTGAATTCTCAACAATACATTCCTAATCCCGAAAAGGTCGGTAACGTGCTGGTAACGCCTCTGGTGTTTCGGGTGGCCATAAGCGGCGCCGTTTGCTTTCTATCACACGTCGCCTCATTTACTGGTTTATTAAAAAAAATCGTCTTACTACGCGAATTTCTTAGTTCGATTCGTGGGTGAGCTTCTATTACATATTATATTTTTTCACCAGATGTACCAGAATTCGTGGTGCTACAAGTTCAGAGGAAGATGCAACTTCGATACAAGGCGGAGTACTTCATGCAGTGCACTTCCACGTGGTCGGACGAAAGTGACCTTAAATGGCATATCATTAAGGCTCTGTTTCTATATACGTGAGTAATGTGAATTGATTTTTAAACAAAAGTAACTAATGTTCTTTTACTATTGGTATATCTTGTAGGCATACAATTTTTTGGGTATAATTCCAAATTATGTCTTCCAAACTCTGTGCTAATCATACATTATTAGAACTTGAAGTTGTGATAAATTTTATCACAACATAACAAAATCTTTCTCCTGTGTATTCCCCAAGTGCTAAAAATTTTATATTTAAGCTACACAGAATCTAGAACTTAATTTGGACTCCATTATCCAATTATATGCTTTATTAGTGTGCTAATCCTATCGTTCATATTATTATATATTTATTGCAATAAACGAGATACTGTTTGTTTGTCCTCAGATTTCCACTGTTCCTGATGATGATAGCATACTGTCAGATCGTGAGGGTTCTCTGGAGATCAGACAACATACCTGGACACACAGAGTCACACACGCTGTGCTCCACGCCACAAGGTCACAACAACTGCAAGAATTGTAAGGATCTTTCTTTATTTTGAACCTAATTCATAATTAATGACTATTTTACATTGCATAGGGAGAGAGATTTTTTTTAATATAATTATTTTTTTATGTGACAAAATATTTTTTTTTGTGTGACAAATTGTTCTTGGGGGTTTGGGTGTGATGTGTATGGGGTTTTATTTAAGTAATTCACCCAATGCAATCGGTGATCTAAATTGATTGGCCGTATTTTTACTTATTCGTATCTACATAAGATAAAGTAAATTTATTTGTAGGCAACGAATTTTTGGAATTTTATTATGACTTTCATCAACAGTTAAATAAACATCTTGTTGCTAATATGATGGTGATTATGACTTATTATTCTTCTCTACAGCCGAGTGGTCGCAAGTGAGACTGCCGGGCAAGGTGTTACGGGTTCGATTCCCGGTTACGGCAAAGTGTTACTAGGTTTAAAAATAATATCAGTAGTAGCACTGAGTCTGAAATTATGTCCGGTATATGATAATAAGGGGGTGACCCCTATTAAATGGGTGTCATAACATAAATAGTGAAAAGTGGATGTTACATTGTAGAGTGCCATTAAGTGCGATAATGTGCACCTTTGCGATAGGCAAACTTATCTTCGGCGTAATATCATATATATTATGAGCTATTTTTCCTAGGGTTAGCAGCAAACAGACGCACCACGCCGTCTATCCACACTAACGCATCCACGGAAGGTCAGCTTCGCTCCAGGAGGAAAGCTGCCAAGATGCTGGTGGCAGTAGTCGTCATGTTCGCTGTCTGCTATTTTCCTGTACACCTGCTCTCTGTTCTGAGGTAAGAGAAACAAGACAAACCTTAATAGTAGAAAGAATTGATAAATCAGATTTGCGAGAGACGTGTATAGATCAGAAATGAATTGGACCATCGGTAGAAGACGTCCAAGACTACACGGATGGGGCCCAACAGGGCTGATACCGACTCAGAGTCGCGGAGAACCTAACGGGTTACCGGAGCTCCGGCTTGAAGCGCAGAAACGGGAACGGGGTACTTTTTAGTCAGTTAGAGTCTGGCACTCCCTCCCGCCTCCTCGCCCTGGCGGGAGCAATCATTCGATGATTTTACCCCCTTAAAGAAAAAAGACTAGACGGACATATAATTTCGACTAGATTGGCGATATATTACAGTAGGGCCAAATTAAAAGTACCTTTAACCGACGAGCATGCCATGGTCATTGGATGACTTCCAAAAAAAAAATAGTAAAGTATATTAACTGAAGGAGCAAGTTCATCCACCTGCGAATGTCGTGAAATCATTGAGAGAAAGAGACAGAGCAACAATATATTTAAAGCACTCTTCTAACTTGAAACAACGCCGCTGATTTTTCCACCTATTTTGACTTGTGAATCGGACCCTCTTGAACAGTATTGATCAACGGAGCAATCATCTAGATTACTCCAACTTTAAATACATTTAATAGAGTCCTTTTCGAAAAGGGGTCTTTAAAATAGCTCCAATAAATGAGTAACATTTAATTTCTCTCGTTTCTTAAGTACCTGACTAGAATATTAATTGCACCGTTAAAACCCTTTCCTTGTTTCCTCCCACTTATTGATCTGAGTCGATGGATAATCTTTAGAAAATTTTCTAGAACATTCCGAAGTTTAGATATAAATACGTACTTTGGGTTTTATTCTGTCTCCTTTTTGTATATGGTGAATAAAAGAGAGGAGTGAATAGTTTGTTGATGACTTCTTTCTGATAGTATGAATGTCTGCCTAGTTGGTGGATTGGTTGCGATTACTCAGCATGAAATCCTAGTATTTTCCCTTTGCCCATAGGAGAACTTAACTCCATAGTAGTGAAAATGTCGCGGAGAATCTAACGGGTTACCGGGGCTCCGGCTCGACGTGCAGGAGAAGGAACGGGGTGGTTTTTAGTCGGTAAGAGTCTGACACTTCCTCCCGCCTCACCCAGGCGGGAGCAGCCATTCGATGATTTTCCCCCCTTAAAAAAATACTAGTGAAAATATGTAATTAAGGAAAACGTCGTGGCTGCGCAATATTCCGGAATTGACTGGAACAGCTCAGTGGAACAACTTTTCCGCCTGGCCGATGACAAGGACCAATCTAAAAAGCTGACGGTCAACCTTCAGGAATGAAGTGGCACCATAAGAAGAACTACAGACTCCTTGGTCGATAGTCGCGAGGCAAAGAGTAATTAAAATTAAAACCATCTAATATGCTAAATTCAAGAATTATAATATCTTGTAGGTAATATTTTTAGTCCAAGTGGCTGATAACTTATCTATAAAACGCAAAACATATCCTTAAAATTCCTTCTAAACTACGTTTGATAATAACAATACACCGTCTACAAAGTTTTAAAGGCCTACTTAAAATAATAGTACTAACTTTTCATATGTGTAGGTTTCAAAAATTCTAGGTTTATTAGGTTAATTTGACTAAGTTTGAAGTTCATACATACTTAGGTATATTTTTGGATTATGAAGAACTAGCTTTTACCTGCGGCTTCGCTCGCGTCACAAAAGGGTAAAAGTAGCCTATGTGACATATACCAATACACACAGCGCCATCTGTACCAATTCTTTTGTTTTCCCTCGGAAATATTAAAATTTTCCGGGATAAAAAGTACCATATTATTTAATCCGGACTTCTAACTTTACGTCTGCAAAAATTCAAAGCAATCGGTGTAGAAGTTACGGCGTGAAAGCGGAACAAACAAACAAACTCACTTTCTCATTTATAATAGTAAGGAAGGATAACTGCGACTGCCAGGAAAGGGGTGTCCATCACCATCATCATATTAGCCACACAACGTCCACCGCGGAACATAGGCCTCCCCCAATGACTTCCTGATAGGCCGGTTGGAAGCGACCTGCATTCAGCGTCTTCCTTGCGACCTTGATCAGGTCATCTGTCCTCCTTGCGGACAAAGTATTACTGGGTTTAAAAAAAATCTCCGGGCCACCACGACATATAGGTGTGTTGTAAACAAAACAAATTAATAAAATACACAATGTTTCCAAATTTTCATTACGCTCACTTCTTAAAGAATACAATTATATTTTTAGCTGTTATTCTGTTATTTTTTCCACAATTATAATTAGCTACATTGCCTCCTTCCTGTTGTGAGGGAATTGTAATTAATTAGCAGCACTTTCATCGTTTTAAGGTTTCTTTCCCTAAAGAATAAACTGTAGGTAAGCAATGGTAGGAGAATTTTTGAATAAACAAAATAATAATTTAACTCGACAGCCGACTGCACAGTTGGCGTGGTGGCTGGGCCGGCTGCCATGCAGCGTGCCGCAGGTTTGATTCTCGCACGGAACAACACTTTGTGTGATATACAAATTATTGCTTCGGGTCTATATAGGTGTCATGTGTATATGGTTTTCTCCTGTGTCGTGGGTGCATTTACAAACATACAAGTTCACATACACATGACACCCCGACCCGAAACAACAACCTCGTGGATCACACAAAAAGTTGTTCCGTGCGGGAATCGAACCCGCGACACGTTGCACGGCAGCCAGTGCAGTCATAGAAATACTGATTCAAATTGAAAATGATTATTTGTGTTGGATAGCACATTTATTGAGGAAGACTATGAGCTATAAAACATCTCGCTATGATCAATAGGAGCCAAGCAGAGTGAGTAAAACCGCGCAAGAGTAACGAGTCTTCAATATTTTTCTTATCCCCATATTTTTCCGCAGGGTGGCATACGACGTTCAGCAGACTGATGTGATGACCTGCATAGCACTGATCAGCCACGTCATGTGCTACGCCAACTCCGCCGTGAACCCGCTGATATACAACTTTATGAGCGGTATGTATTGTTTATTATATAATTTGTTTATTTATTTATTGGTGTACTATTTTGTGATATCACGTCTTCCCTCAAAAAGAGAAAAAGTTACGATTTTATTTCATTTTCCAGTGATTCATAAATAATTAGCTGTTCGATTAATTGCTTAGCCTGTTTATCAATAGGCGTATTAGTATAATCTTAGCAACAGTTTATTTTTCGTGCAAAATTATAAGTACCTGGATGACTTTTCTAAGTACCTGGGTGTTAAAGTATTTTTTTTATATAAAAAATAGAAACGTCGGTAAATAAACAAAAATTAAATAGAATGTAACGCAAAACAGAAAATAGAAAAAATAAAAGACACATACGCGCAAAGGACTGAACCAGAATGTCCTGCATGGAAGGCATCTGATTTCCCTATTTTAACTGTTCGAATTTTTTGAGTTTTCGATGTCGTTGATAATATACTTTTACAAGAAATGTTCGTTTAAAAATTGTTACTGTTTGCCAACATTTTTAAAATTACACTTAAACAAATTCACATTGGAAATACTTTTCTTATCTACTCTTCAACAAAGAAACAATGATACAGTAGGTAACCAACAGTATGTATGTACAAACAAAAGTAGCCGTTATTTACTACCGCAAAACATAGCTAAAAATATAACAATCCCTTGAACGTCAGTCCAATAAATCCGGCAGAACATCGCGCTGGGATTTACATTCACGATCTGCGTAAATAAACAATAGCTTCATGTAATCCTGTCAATTATTCTTGTAATTGGACATGGAAATCCAGGAAAATATGACTTAATGCAAGTCACCTGGATAATGAGCTTATCCACAATTGATAATTTCTTTTCTTTTCTTTTAAATAAAACGTTGCCCCACACTAGGATTTTCTCCTGTGTCGTGGGTATAAACAAACATACAAGTTGACATACACATCACACCCAGACCCGAAACAACAATTTGTGGATCACACGAAGTGTTGCTCCGTGCGGGAATCGAACCCGCGACACGTTGCACGGCAGCCAGTTGCCCAGCCACCGCACTAACCGTGCAGTCAATTTGTATACAATGCAGTCAGTTGTAAAACATTGGACGGAGTGATGTAATTGTAAAGAACTTACGGAAAATTTTACGCGTTTTTAATCCCTAATGCCGGGGCCACACTAGACGTTCACCATAGATGTAGCCACAACTTAACGCGATAATTTTACAATGGCATTAACAATACCGAGTAGCGTTAGGCGATAGCTCTGGTGGCGGTACATCAAAGAAATGAACGCTATAATTGACGCGATGAAGTAGCCACACATACGTATTGCCAGTTTGCGTCGAGAGCGTATCGGGAGTGGACGTGTTTTTGTACGACAGATTTGCAAATAAGTATATACAATGACGACGGAGTGGAGTAATGAAAAAGTAATCACTTTTATCGTGATTCTGCAATTCTGCAGCATATTTGTGGGATACAAAATTAAATATCTGCCTGCCTCGTTGGCTGAGTGGTCGTTTCATAAAGATCGGAATTTTCTGCTCGCTTCATAAAGATAAATAGCGTGAAACTATAAAATGTGGTAGTGTATTGTAGTTCCTTGGTGCAACCAATATTGCTTTTGCTTTATTTATTTAGACTTCCTTGTTTGCCGAGTAGTCGCAAGTGCGACTGCCGGGCAAGGGGTCTCGGGTTCGATTCCCGGGTCGGGCAAAGTATTACTGGATTTAAAAAAATCTAAGTGTTACTGGGTTTTTAAAAAATTCTCAGTAGTAGCACGGAGTCTGGAACTGTGCCCGGTATATGGCAATAAGCTCACTCCCTATTACATGGGACTCATAACATGAATAATGAAAAGTAGGGATGTTTCATTGTACAGTGGTATAATGTGCACCTCTGCCTACCCCTTCGAGGGTAAAAGGCGTGATGTTATGTGTAAAGTTAAATATAAAATTTATATTTAATTTTAACACTCATAATATAAAGAGCTCTTTCGTCGTCCATTTTGATTGAATTAATTTCAACGCCGTTTGTATCGCCAATAATGAGCATTCACGTTGATCGTTGAAGTGTAGCAACCCACTTCGGCGCCGTTAAAATTATTGCAATAATTATCGCGATAATGAACATTCACTTTCAACGTCAGTGTGGCCCCAGCATAAAAAAAGGTGAAGATACACAATATTGAAGACTGCGCATATTATAAAATATAATGCATGAAATTGTATGTGTATGAAGGCATAACTTTATTTTTTATTGTGTTATAAATGAGTCTGTTGTATATTTTGGTCATTGATTTTTTTTCTTCTTATGTGATAAGCCGGTAAACGGGCAGACGGATCACCTGATAGTAAGCAATCGGCGTCGCCCATGGACACCTGAAACACCAGAGGTGTTACAAGTGCGTTACCGGAATTAGGAATTTGAGGATTATGGGAGATTTGGGGATTGGGGAGACTGGGGAAGGGGGTAATTGGGCCTCTGGTAACTTCACTCACACGACGAAACACAACGCAAGCATTGTTTCACGTCTGTTTTCTGTGAGGCCGTGGTATCACTCCGGTCGAGCCGGCCAATTCGTCCCGTAGCATGGCTCTCCCACACTTAAAACAATGTTAGTTTAAAACAATGTAAGGTTTTTCTATTCTTACTTTTTTATATTCTTTCTCCGTTTTTTATTTATAATTTTTGTAATGCGCCTTTCTTTAATGACTGTAATGTTGTACTATTTTAATTGAAATAAATAAATTATTACAACGTATAAAGTTCACTATACACAAGTTTTAAATAAAATTAGATGTCATAGTGCTATGCCATACGCATAATTTCAGACATTCATCAACAGCCTATAAATACCCACTGCTGAGCAAAGCTTCTTCTCACACGGAGAAGGTTTTGAGCATTAATCACCACGCTTGCTCAATGCGGGTTGGCGAATTCAAATTTATAATTAGAAATTATAAGCCCAGGTTTCCTCACGATGTTTTCCTTCATCGTTTGTCTGTGGTGTCAATATAATCTTAGAAAGTACATATAACTCGGGAAAAGCCACATTGGTACTTGCCGTTGGTAGGTTTCGAATCCGCATGCATGAGAAGCATCTTAAACCTCCGGGCCACCACGATATTTCGGACATAATTTCAGACGCCTTATTGAAATAGAGAAATCGCCAGAATAGTAGCAAACTCCAATAAATCTTTGTCTGACCCGGAAATACAACCTGCACCCATTGAGACCCCATTGAGATACGACAGTTTTACAGAGTACTTACCTATAAATCTTTCATAATGTAAGTGGCGCACTGTAGTAGCTCCTTCTAGTTAAAAATTTTCATATGTACCAATTACAGATATATAATATTTAATTTTTCTGTGGTACGTACCAAAGCTGAAAGGTTGCCAATCAGCGGCACAGTGCGGTGGTTGGGCAACCGGCTGCGGTGGTTGGTGGGTGTCTTTCACGCCAAAACGGCTGAAGAGATCAAGATAAAATTGAAACAGTGTAAGATTGTGGTCTGGTATAACATAAAGGCCATTTTTTATTCTATGGCACACGCTAGCAAAATCCATGAATAAACTGCATTCTAACATGACCTCATTTGCAAGAGATGTAAGATAAACTTTGGAAATACATATCCTTGAACTAAATTTGAATTTATTGAAATGCTGTCCCAATTTTATAAAAATTGAAGAGTTGGGTACACTATTGTTCTACTAAAATGCTTTGAAGCTTTAATGTGCGGTGTGGTGGTTAAACAGCGGCGTCCCTGCATTTTGTGATTGCACTTTATTTCATAAACACATGTTAACTTCGTAAAGGACATTGCTCTGCTTCCATACATTGTTAGCCCTGGAGCCAAGAGTATCGGATAATTATGTATTGCATTCTCTATCATTTGTAGACTCCTAGGAACTTGATTTATAGTGGACTAGCTGCAGAAAAGATATGTTTGGTTGGATATCCCTATTTCACTCTCGACATGACGTTACATTGGACTTGCTGATTTATGTATTTATTACATTAGCCGAAGGCATTTGATATTAGGCGAAGATGGCGATCTTATTCATTTAATAATGGCATTAAATTCTATTAACATTGTAGATATAATACAGCTGTCTGAATTGATAACTTATCTGTATGGAACTGTTGCAATCGATTTAAGTACAATAATATTATAGTTTTTGATGACACTGATTTTTAAAAACCAATTTCAGCGATAATTTTATAAATAAAATTTGATTTCTCCAACAATTTTTTTACCCATTCAAAATCTATGAACTACTAGCTTCTATTAGCGACTTGGAACGCGTTCCCTAGGGTAAAAGTAGCTTATTTTTTATTTCCCTAAACTACCGCTGTTCCATATTTCATCACGATGCCTTCATCTGTTTTGACATGAAAGAGTAACAAAACAGACAAACTTGAGCATTTATACACATAACATCACGCCTTTTATCCCCGAAAGGGTAGGCAGAGGTGCACACAGAAGTATAACACCCACTTTTCACTATTTATGTTATGAGTCCCATGTAATAGGGGGTGAGCCTATTGAGGATTTATATCTTATCATATTAGTATCTAATAATATTTTTCCACATATTTACATTCATATTTTATCTTAATCTAACAGGTTGATTTTTATACAGGGTAGTGAGTTTAGCTTTTAAATAACAATATGGCTTTCTGCAAAGTTCCTGTTTCGTCCATTTACTGTTAGGAAACCTCACTAATTGATATAAAGTTTCATAGAATTCGATGAAAATTACATAAAACTGATGAAATGACAAATATTTAGAGTGAAATATTGTCAATTTCCATCGCAATGATGTTCATGTCAAACAATATTTCTGAACACGACTGCCCCTCTCTTAAAGGGAGATACGAATTGACACATTCGATAATAACTTCTCAAGTTTTATAAATTGAGTACAAATTCTATTGGCAGGAAATATTGCTGTGATGACAGGTACTTGAGCAGTTTGAGTTGTTTAGTTTGGACAATCAATTTTATTGCTGTTTTATTAACATCTTGTAACATATTCTTCAGTAGTTACCTCATTGATAAAAGGTCAGTGGGGTTCGGGCCAGGTTAATTATAATAAAGATGTAGTACCCTTAACCAACGAGCATGCATGAAAAGATTGAATGATTGTTGATGAAGCGAAAGAGGCATGTAGGAATCTTAGTAATTGACGTTTCATAGTCTCTGCCTACCCCCATAGGAGGCAGGCGTGAAGTTATGTTTGTATGTATGTATGTATGAGGTTCTAAATCAGAAATAATATATTACATTATTTTCAAAGTCTTGAGAGAAAAAGCGTTAGGATTTTCTTATGTGTCGTCGATGCAATTATAGAGGTAAACATAAAAATTCATATACACATGGCACCTAGACGCTAAAAAACAGTTTATAAATCATACAAAGAGTTGTTAATCTGCGACTAATTAAGAATTAAATCTGTCAAACGTTGCACAGCTGCCAGGTACCCAGTCACGGCACTAACCATGCATCAATTTTGTGAAGAATTATTATTCTCATTTTAAACAATACTCAAGCCTGTATTTATTGCGATATTGTATTATATTGCTAATATATATAATCTATATATATAAAAGAAAGTCGTGTTAGTTACACCACCTATAACTCAAGAACGGCTGAATAGATTTGGCTGAAAATTGGTAGGGAGGTAGCTTAGAGCCAGGAGACCGACATAGGATACTTTTTAAACAATACTTTTTTTTTACTTTTTACCGACAATTACGAACGGGGATGGGAAAAAATGGGATTACGCGAACGAAGTCGCGGACAGAAGCTAGTTGTATATACATCTTGAAATCTATTTTATTCCGTTCAGCGGCATAACAACTGTTTTTTTAAGGGGGGAAAATCATCGAATGACTGCTCCCCCCTGGGTGAGGCGGGAGGGAGTGTCAGACTCTTACTGACTAAAAACCACCCCGTTCCTTCTCCTGCACGTAGAGCCGGAGCCCCAGTTACCTGTTAGGTTCTCCGCGACTCCGAATCGGCATCGGCTCTGTGGGGCCCCATCTGTGGTGGTCTGATGGTTCTTCGAGGCGCGCGCGGAACGCGACGCGCGGCAAAAACGCTGGCACCGTCTGGTGAGTGGAGGTGCGGTAGACCCCAACGGTATTGAACAGGCTGGTGCTGAAAATCAGCGCTCGACTCGAGCCTTCGTGCCCAGGCCACAGCACTAAGCTGAGCTCTAGCCTTTTGAGCTGTGACGCACCATAATATTATTTTTATGTTTATTGTATTGTTGGCTGCGTGTGCGTCGTGGCGTAATAAACAATGTTTCTTCCTACATTCTTCTTTCAAAAAAAATGACGTCATTTTTTTTTTTATTTACAAAGAAATGCATGGTAATACACACATGAAATACTAATTTGTAAACATTATTCACATCGTACGTGCCACCCGACGAGAAATACCTCTTCGAGAATTATATGGAGTGATGTTTTGATAATGTACTATAACTTCGTATGCGCTTTCTAAGTTTGCTTTTTGCAATGGTTCACCAATTATTTTTTGTTGTAAACATTTCATTTCTCTGTAAAACTATTGTATTACTAAGATACAAACATTTTAATTCGGGACTAAAACGAAATAAATATCGCGGTGTATTTTGAAATGTAACTTCAATATTTTTATCTTAAAGTTATTCTTCAAGTAAACTTTGACTGGATACTTATCGCAGTTTAGAAGTTAAACAAACTTTATATAAGTTCTATAAGACTCGTGGGAAACTCGAAAAGTTAAACATTTCACTGTATTGAAATGAAATCAGTTTTCGAATGTTTCTATACGTACGTATATTTTATCCTCAACTTTCTATAAAGGGTTGAATCAAGACAAATATAAATGATATTAATACGATTGTTATTTGGAACGAGACTATTATCAAAAACCTTTACCCAGTCTTTCTCACTTTTTTATCTTATCTTTTATTTTTTTAAAAACACTAGGATTTTCTCCTATGTCATGGTTGCATTTACAAACGTACAAGTTTACAATAACACCCAGACCAGATCCCAATTTGTGGATCACACAAAGTGTTGTTCCGTGCGGGAATCGAACCCGCGACACGTTGCAAGGCAGCCGGTTGCCCAGCCACCGCACCAACCGTGCAGTCCAGATTCCCGGTAAGGTTAAAGTATTACTGGGTTTTACACAGGGCGCACCCTGTTGTGCAGAGAATGTCTATAGTCCAGTAATGCCTGGATTATAGTTATAGGCGTCACAAAGATCTGATCAAAATCCATTGGCATTCTGACGGTAAATGTGATGTCATCATCACCTTCATGATTCATAACATTTTTAAAAGTGCGACTGGCCGGGCAGGTGTACCTGGTTCGATTCCCGGTTGGTCAAAGTATTACTGGGTTTTTTCAAAAAATCTCAGTAGTAGCACGGAGTCTGGAATTGTGCCCGGTATATGGCAATAGTCTCACCCCCTATTACATGGAACTCATAACATAAATAGTGAAAAGTGGGTGTTACATTGTTACAATGTACACCTCTGCCTTCCCCTTCGGGGATAAAAGGCGTGACGTTATGTATGTATGTTATGTTAAAAATATTTTTCTTTGACGTTCAGAAGTGTCGTCTTGGTCTAATTAAAATAAATGATTTTGACTTTTGACTTTGAAATTGAGAATGCCAACAATACTTGTGGTGGTGTTGGTGGTGGACCACCACCACCGAGTACCAACTTGAGGTGGTTTTTAGCCTGAGAGATTGAACTTGAAACATTCTTTTAAGAAAACAGCACTTATAACCAATTGACTAACAAAGCAGTCTAGATAGTAAAGATATATTTCCGAAATATATACTACGCAACCAAAACTCCGAAGCTATAGAGACATTAAATAAAGTACTATATTTACTTTGTCATAAAGCTGAAAAGCTATCACAGAAGTATGAGATTAAGAATAGCTTGACATACTGAAGTCCAACCAACGTGAAACAACGCAGTGAGGTTACCGGAGGCCCAAATACCCCCCTCCCTAGTCCCCGTCTACCGAATCCCCGAATCCTCCATAATCCTCAAATTTCCAATCCCCAAAAGGCCGGTAACGCACTTGTAACGCCTTGGTGTTTCGAATGTCCGTGGGCGGCGCACATTGCTTACCATCAGGTGATCCGTCTGCTCGTTTACCGGCTTATGTTATACTAGCTTTTACCCGCGGCTTCGCTCGCGTCACAAAAGGATAAAAAGTAGCCTATGTGACATATACCAACACATTGCGCCATCTATACCAATACATTTGTTTTCCCTCGGGAATATCACATTTTTCCGGGATAAAAAGTATCCTATTATTTAATCCGGACTTCTAACTTTACGTCTGCAAAAATTCAAAGCAATCGGTTTAGTAGTTACGGCGTGAAAGTGGAACAAACAAATAAACAAACAAACAAACTCACTTTCCGATTTATAATATTAGTAAGGATAAAAAAACCATACGCCAATGTCCTAAGTCTTAATATCTAACAAATATTGACTAACGAACGCCCACTACTTTTATGATTCAGATTAATGAACCCTTTACAGCAAGCCGTTATAATGACAATGATCTGATCCTATTTCACGGATATTTTCGTATATCATACTATGACTTATTATGTCTATATTTAACCTCTGTTCTGGTTTAGAGGTCATCAATTTTTCTGTATTTATCAGGTCATAAGAAAATGGAGTAAATGTCTGACATCTTCAGAGACATTTTTAACAAATTATAAGTAATAGCACACAAATCTAAGCCTATAATTGTGGGCAAAACATATTTCGGAACACCGGCTACAATTTCCGAATCGATCTGTACAAGTTGGCAACAAATTCCTCTGGGATAATAGCTGTTATAAATAATGTAAGCAATTACCTAGCCATGTACTATTCTGGACACGTTTGATAACAAATGCCTGTAATATATTTCATTATATTAATTTGTTTTTGTTTTGTTCTTGTTGAAGAGGTTGGTTATGTGTCTACTGAAGTACTGATCAAGAGGTATTGGGTTAAAAAAAATATGGGTTAAAAATATTTTTTATTAATAAAATGGCTGACTTCACAGTGATTCAGAACGGAATGGTGTTGCGTTTCGCAGAAGTTTTATTTTATGCAATAAAATGAAAAACATAATTGTTGAAATGAAAAAATATAGACTCATTTAATAATTTCGACTGCACGGTTGGTGCGGTGGCTGGGCAACCGGCTGCCGTGCAACGTGTCGCGGGTTCGATTCCCGCACGGGACAACACTTTGTGTGATCCACAAATTGTTGTTTCGGGTCTGGGTGTCATTGTGTATGTGAACTTGTATGTTTGTAAACGCACCCACGATACAGGAGAAAATCCTAGTGTGGGGCAACGTTTAAAAAAAAAAATTAATAGGGATGATGACAGGGTACGAAAATTAAATATTTCATTAGTCCGTCAGTTAGGTAATGAAAAAATATTAGACACGTATTTGTTTATGTTGTTAATAAAACAATACTTAGATAAAACTAATCAAAGTTTAGGAGTGGGAGGTAGTTACGTCATTTTAGAGCATAAATCGTACTCTTAAGTGACGTAATGCAAGATTTCAAAAACAATATATCTTCAAAACATTTTTTTTATTTTAAGGGGGGAAAATCATAATTAGAATGTAACATGCACTTTATTCTTTTTATGTTACGAGTCCCATGTAATAGGGGGTGAGCCTATTGCTTTATACCGGCACAATTTTAGACTTCGTGCTACTACTGTGATTGTTTTCAAAACCTACTTTGCCCGACCCGGGAATCGAACCCTGCTCATCGCACTTGCGACCACTCGACCAACGAGGCATTCACAAATTAGTCACAGTAACAAATTACACTCTTTTATACGATGATTATATTATATTGCATTACCAGACCCGACAGACGTTGTCCTGCATATAATATAATAATATTAGGTATAGATAAATAACCTAGAAACCGACTGCAGCGCCATCTGCCGGGCTGATTAGTGAATCTAAACCATCCAGAGCGCCATTCAAACGCATACAGAAAAAATCATTTAAATCGGTCAAGCCGTTAAGGAGGAGTTCAATGACATACACACGTACAGCAGAATTATATATACAACATGTAACTTAAATAACGCACATCCTGATAAAGAAGTTTGTTCAGAATCGTTAACTGAATCGATTTATATAATTTTTATTCTAGGTAATTTTTTATCCCAAAAATAATTAAAACTACGGAAATTATTCCGACCGTAAGTCAAAGCAATAAGACTTTTAAAATCGCAGTTTTATTTATATTAATACAAATTCTATCATTCAATACAAAATAAAGAAAAATAAACCTTATGACAAGACCAGTAAGGGTGCATAATACATGTTAAATTAAAAATTTAGTGTATGTATTACAATTATAACATAGTATTCTAATTGGGGTATTTGAAGGTGTATAAAGATAATATATGATCATCGTAGTCGTACATAGGCAGAGTCTCCTAATATTTTACGCCTCACTGCTCCACTATAACTCAGTCGACTGGCCACTTGCAATCAACTGAGATATGGAGATAAATGATTATTGAAGCATACCAAGATCCTCTAATATACTATGTAGATTGTAGAAGCTGTATCCTGTACTAAGATTAATTTGGCTAAGCTAGATGTAGTTTGACGTGGTGATTTATTACCACGCCCTCTCTTCTTACGAGTATCATGAACGTAAATGTATCGATTAAGGAACTGCTAGGCTCTTCTGTTATCGTGGTGGCCCAAAGCTGGGACGAAGGTTTAAGATGCCCACTGCTCATGCATGCCTACAACAATAAGTATCAGTGTGACTGTTTCCGAGTAATATGTACTTTCTAAGATTATTTAGACACCACTGACAAACGGTGAAGGAAAACATCGTGAGGAAACCTGGACTTATAATTTCTAATTATAAGTTTAAAATTGCCAACCCGCATTGAGCAAGCGTGGTGATTCATGCTCAAACCTGCATCGTGTGAGAAGTGGCTTTGCTCAACAATGGGTATTTATAGGCTGCTGTTAATATATGTAGGCTATTCTGTAACATTCAATTGGAAAGATTGAAGTGAACTCGATCGTGGGCAGCCATGTCATTGGTTGTGAGAAAAATCTCGACCAATGAACGGTGAGAATGCGATAGAGTTCACTTTTAAAAGTTTTAATTTACAGTTATAAAAAATAATCTAGATGTGTATTTGGCAGTTGCGCTCCTCTACGGCAGGATCCTCCGACCAGGGCCTTTAGCCAAACGCCACTTTAGAGCTTATCTACAGAGAAAGTAGAAATCAAAATGTATGGGAATGTCACTGACAAGTGTCAAAATTTACATCAAATATATAATTTGGTTTTCTATTCTACATGTACACAAGCGCTATGGCATTTGGCTACAGCTGCAGGCGAGGTGATTGTGCCTGGCGGGCTTTCTGCCCAACAGTTGTTCGTTGGGATTTCCTGTCCGTGTTAATTTACAAGTAAACTTCACATGTGCGATGTAGGGTTTTGTGACGTCATCCGTTGATTTGTTTCACTAATAGTCTATGTACGTGAACTGTCATTTGATATGTGACATGTGTCGCAACAGTGATAATATTGTAATGTCATTCTTTAGTTCATAAGATACCTGCTATAGCGGTAGAAGTCGTGACAAAATAACACTTTTGACGTCATTATACTCAATCTAAAGTTAACAATTCTGCTGATTAAGCCCTTGACTGCCGGCAGAAAACTGTTGAAGGCAAATCCTCCGCTAACGTAGGTCACCGGTGACCTACGCGGCGGTTAACGTGTTAAAATACAAAATGTGAATTCGAACATTTTAATGGGTAATTGGACCTCCGATAACCTCACTCACACGACGAAACACATCGCAAGCGTTGTTTTACATCAGATTTCAGTGAGGCCGTGGTATCACTCCGGTCGAGCCGGCCCATATGTGCCGAAACACGGCTCTGCCACGTTTGTTTTAGACAATTACTAAATTACTTAACAACGCACGAGAATATGACCCCACTACTTGACTAACAATCATAATTTTTATGCCGATTTGATCATCTCATGCTCAAAAACTACTTCACATTATACCCTCAAATAATATTTTACCAAACTCCAAAGCATCTACTGCCGAAGCTAAATACAAAACTATTTGATAGAAACTGCACCGCGCTATCTAGAAGTTCTCAAAGTAAATAATAACCGCAGAGACCAATTTCGATTTAAACTTGAACTGAACCGTATAACGTACATATAAACGTTGCCTTTGTTCTATTACTGTTGTAGAAACTGGTTTTGGGATTTAGATTTTAGATATTTTTTTATGAGATAAGCCGGTACACGAGCATACGGGTCACCTGATGGCACCTAAGCAATCGGCGCTGCCCATGGACACCTGAACACCAGATTGTGGGGATTCGGGAATTGGGGAGGGTGGTAATTGGGCCTCCGGTAACCTCACTCACACGACGAACCACAGCGCAAGCGTTGTTTCACGTCGGTTTTCTGTAAGGCCGTGGTATCACTCCGGTCGAGCCGGCCCATTCGTGCCTAAGTATGGCTCTCCCACACATAAAGTCATGATGATATCATATTATTACATCATAATGGAGACATTTAATCTTATCCTGGCCGGCAACGTACTTATAACGCCTCTAGTGTTCCAGTTGTCCACGGGCGACGCCCCGCTTGCTTACCATCAGGTAATCCGCCTGCTCGTTTACCGGCTATAAAAATGTTTCTGTGATGATGACTTCGATTTTTCGGTGTTATAGTGGTTGTTGATCCTGTAGATCCTGGCTTACAGGAGTTGCAGTGGTTTTGGGAGGTTGTGTCCTAATACTTAAAACCTTAGATAACATCGAGAGTGTCTATGTATGTATGTCATCAGGCTAAAATAGGGTAGTTTACTCCTAAACTTAGCGCCACTTTATCTAAGTATTGCAACTTAATACGAGAAAATAAAAAATACGTGTCTAATATGTATGTTTTCATTATCTAACTGACGGACTAATTATATTTTTAATTTTGATACCCTGGAAACTACACAATTACTAAGTTCAAATACATAGACATATTCAATATTGTAATAAAGTTAATATCCATTATAATGATAAAACACAAATGAACTATGCGTCCAAAACATGCCTCTGATTACTCTTTTTGAGGAAAAAAGACGTAATATCACATTTCTATTTTGTTACATAATTTCATTACTTATTTTCCTAGCTAGATGGCGCTGACGATGAGACATGGCCATAAGGGCCCGCAATCTACATTACAATATTCAACCAAAAATGTACAAATTGTATCTCATACATAAGAACCGTTGTCGTAATTTAATAACGTCATGTAACATCCAAAACATTCACTTAAACATATTCATCCGAATTCATAACATGTCCACTATGTCCAGTGTCATAATGTATGTCATAAGTCATAATTCTTCTAAACTCTTGCTTTATTTCTTGAAAAATACGTCACGTAACATTTTGCTTTCAGGCTTTCCAGGCTTTTCAGGTCAGTACACAGAACCTTACGATCCTGAACTACAGCACTTCATGTACGGTGATGCGATATTACTTTTGAAAAATGACTTTAGTACTTGCGATTTAAAATTCTTTATCCATTGACATGGCTTCATGAGTGTTCTATACTAAATGATGTTTATACAGAAATGTACTTTAATTGTAATTTGATAGAGTTGTTGTTTGTTTGTATTTCGATATGTGAGAGAAGACGAAATAAATCTCTCTTTGTTTTATTTGTTTGTTGACAAGAAATTCAAGGACAGGGAATTACTTGGATTATTTACTTAGCATATATCGCCTTTCATTGCCCGAAGGGGTAAGCAAAGGTGATTGTTATTTTGTTGTAGTAAGGTTCTGTTTTGGTTAAACATTTAATTATAATGGTAACCAATACATGTAAATAAGCGTTTGTTAACATTTTTAACAGCGGTTCATTAAAAGACAATGTTTCCATTAGACCATAAAGGAACTTCAACTAAAAGGCGAAAAGTGTCAGTCTTTTGGTCAGTCCTGCAGTGAAGCTGTAACAATTTGATGAGTGTATATATTTGTCAAGAACGATAGTCGGATAAAACGTCGTTGCTTCGTAGACAGTTTCCATTGTTTCTATGCAAGATGCAAGCATTTGTCATTTGCAGGTATTCCACGAAGCACACCCAAACGAATAATAAATATATTCTTCTATCGATATTTTTAGTCTCCGCACTATGCAAGTAATTTTTTTTTGACCATGGTTGGCGCGGTGGTTGGGCAACTGACTGCCGCGCAACGTGTCGCGGGTTCGATTCCCGCACGGAACAACTCTTTGTTTAATCCATAGATCGTTGTTCCGGGTCTGGGTGTCATGTGTATGTGAACTTGTATATTTGTAGACGCACCCACCACACAGGAGAAAATCCTAGTGTCAACGTTTTATTAAACAAAAAAAATTAATTTAATTTTTTTATTTGAAGCCCACCTACGGGTGTGCTTCCCCGAGCGTACGGCGCGTAGCGTTCCGCGCGCGCCTCAAAGAGCCATCAGACCACCACAGATGGGGCCCAATAGGGCCGATGCCGACTCGGAGTCGCGGAGAACCTAACGGGTAACCGGGGCTCCGGCTCGACGTGCAGGAGAAGGAACGGGGTGGTTTTTAGTCAGTAAGAGTCTGACACTCCCTTCCGCTTCACCCAGGCGGGAGCAGTCATTCGATGATTTTCCCCCCTTAAAAAAAAAAAAAACGGGTATGCTTCGTTTAGGTGTGCTTCTTGGAATACCTCGTCATTTGTAGAACGCCTATTGTCTGTGAAGGCATGCATATATTCGTCAAATGAAGCATCGTGGATACTTACGCTAACTCATTTGCGAAGCCGCGGAAGACCTATAAAAGGTTGCCGGGGTTCCGGCTCGAAGTGCAAGAGTACAAACGGGGTGGAATGGATGATTTACACCCCTCAAAAAGAACTCAAAATAATTTTACGTCAATGTTCTAAAAATAGTCTAAAGTCGAAAACAAAAGACAGCCATCAAGTTTCAAGTAAAAAGTCATGTCGCATCGCCATCTTGTCAAATATTCATTGTTTTTCCGTTGAACCGTGTCAAGGTAAGATTCGAAACTTTTATGAATATCTTACACGCTGTTGTTTTGTAGGAAAAAGTTAAATTACCAACTACGAATATGTATTATGTAGGATTTTTGTTGGTTCCTAAAGCCAAGGATACATTAGGGGACAAATATCCTGCGACACAAGCCGCCAGTGACGTTATCAGACTATGGTCGACATGTCTGACAACATCAACGTCACTGTGGAGGTGCGCGTTGTCACCTTATAATATGGCGGGCTTTGCTTGACATGCATATATATGTTGTGGGCTAGTTGTCCCCTAGTGTGTCCATGGCTTTATGTTTATTATATTTTATTTCGTTCAAAAATCTATCAACGTCTTTGACTGCCGACAAAAAGCTGTAGAAAGTAAATCCGTCACTAAAGTTAAACGCGGCGTTTAAGATGTTAAAAGAAAACATACTATAAGAAAAACAGATGAAAATGAAAGTACTGCAAAGACCACCTCTACATTTTATCGTTCATTAAAATTCAGACGAACTTCTTTTTTTGTCGACTTCTGCTCTGCAGTAAGATTGTCTATTAAAACATGGGAGTGCTAACAAAACCTCACCTTCTTTATACTTCGACCAAGAACAACAATTTGTGAATTAAATTCCCTAACAGGCTTTGACTCACCCGTTGCGCTATCTATGCAATTATAATGTTTGCAATTTCACTGCAAATTCTACCTTATGCAAATAACATTATTTGCTGACCTTTCTCCGCATTATGTAACATACTGGGTGTGATATTGAGATCCCACGTCTTGTTGTCGAATAAAACGCTAGAAATGTTAATTAAAAACCACAATATTTCAGATTTTTTTAATATCTTCACCAAAAACACGATATAGTTAATTTCAGAAATTTATCGCACACCTTTTTTCATAGCAAAATCATTTTTAAACCGAATTTTAAAGCAACTATCATATGCCTAGTAGATTTCCAGAGTAATTTTATAATTCCTATACAATATAATTGGTTTTCCGTGATAAAATGGAAATCTACCTGCTGCCGTAAAAGCTTTTAAAAGTTCACCCAAAACTTCGTGTACAAAAGTAAATAACGCTTCAATGAAGAAATTTTATTAAAATTTATTTTGTTGCGGTAAAAATCAAGCTTCGATTTTCTTCACACAGTCATTTAGTTAATTTTATTTTCCTTTATAGCAACAGCACTGACACGGAGAAACATGATTTAATTTACTTTTTCCTCAATACACCCAACACTAGTAATCACACTTTCCATTATCGCACCAAGCACCACCCCACAATAAAATATTCCAATAAATTCCAAACTATCCATTGTTCCAGGTAAATTCCGGCGAGAATTCCACAGATCGTACTTCAAATGTTTCTGCTGTTGCCATTCTGCGGCTTCACCTGAACAGAATGGAACATCGTTCGCGCCGATTGGAAGCTCTAGAGCGGGGACAACTAGAACTGTCGTACGCCGAAATGATTCGTACGTCAGCTACCGTCTCACGCACTTATCACCCTCAAACCACAACATTCATCGAGACTACATCAGAAACACCAATACTTCTTTCATTGATCAAATGAATGGAAATCGTCGGCCGAAAATCCGTGACGATTCGATCAGCGAGTCAGCAACGAGATTCACTCTAGCAACAGATGTGTGCCGAGATTGACAACTGGGCAAAGATCTTCTAACAGATATACGTAATAGGGATGGCATTGAAACTTATATCGCTAGGAGTACGAACAGTATTGATTGTAAACCTTATTATGATTGTTTTAAGGATGGAAAAATTGAGGAGAGACATAGCGATAATGCAGACTACAGACATGTAGATGAATCCAAAGATTTGTACGACGATGATCTTAAAAACGGGTTTAAATTCAAATTTAATAGGAGTTTGAATAGTTGTCAGATAAAGAATAAAAGGAAAGTAAATATTTATTAAGTTGTGTTCTTTCTTCGAATGATGTAAGTATTTTTTACATCGAGTAAGCAGTTCTTGACGTAGTGTACATAATATTATAAACCGTAACAGCCAATAAAAAAATGTCTAATATAGAATTATCGGGTGTGCATTGGAGATCAGTTAATTATATTCTTGCTATCTCTTTCCCTGTCCGATACTAAAATAGATTATAAAACTACTTTAATAATCTAAACAGGTCAAGGTTAAACATTGATTCCTAAATCAATGTTTAACCTTGACCTGTCCTACGAACATTATCTTACACAAAATATTTAATTTCATTCACTCACACAAAGTTATACATACATTCACACAAATCTCCATCTACATCTTCACTTACAATATCAGTGACGTCACTATATATTTCTTAGTAACCTTCAAGTTGAAGATCTTCATTGACCCCATTCATATCTCCTTGTGACGTCACAACCTCTGCTTATCTTAATATTGGAATACCTTTTATGAGAACATTTGCTACGAAAATGAAGCACAGAGCAATTTGAGATGTGTTTTCATATCTTTAAAGCAGAGGTTTGTCTAAATTGCATTGTTATTTGAAAATCGGTAAGTTTGTTAATTTCTTGGGAAAAGGCAAAAGTTGAGCTCGATTCTTTTTGAGTGGTGTGTGTATTATATAGAGACTAGCTACTCTTCTGCGATTTCACCCGCTCTGTTCGACTTCTATTGATCATAGCGCGATGTTTTATGGCCTATACCCTTCTTTAATAATTCCGCTATCCAAATTATGTTTATAATTATTATCTGTGGCAAGTTGGGCTCTTTCAAGAGTGGAAATCTATTTATATTCTTCTTTTGTTTTTATGAATAGACAGTATGCTTCTGACTTTGTTTAATTCAAATTTAAAATTATTATTGCACCAACATCATCAGCCTACAAGTGGCCACCGCTGACCTCTTCTCACACGAAGAAGGTTTGAGCATTAATCACCACGCTTGCTCAATGCGGGTTGGTGACTTCACATTTATTATAATTAGAAATTATCAGTCCAGGTTTCCTCACGATGTTTTCCTTCACTGTCTGTCAGTGGTGTCTAAATATCTGCCTACTTTCCGTGGAATAACAAGCACAATGCTACCAACCTAATTATTCAAAGCCCTGCGAAAATGAATAGTAATAACATTAAAAGAGCACGGTGTTTATTTTCCAAAAATTAATTAAAACGCTCGAACATACCGCCGTAAAAGTTTTTATTGCACGATCTACAGTAAAATTAAAAAATTGAGATGAAACAGAACATTAAAACCTCAACATTGTCGGTTGTTATTTTTTAATCTGTACTTATTTATTTAGAATATTCAAAAGAAAGATTTAATTATTCATTTTGTTATTCATTCTTATTTTTTTATAATTATTTTCGAACATTAAATTTGTGAATTATAAAAGTTGTATAAAAAGAGGTGCTTCAATGTTTCAATTTTGTATAAATTACAGATGGACAAAACAAATTAGCTTTCGAGGACACGTAATTTATTTGCGCGTCCGCCATATTGAATTTCTAAGGCACATCCGATATCAACATGTAATTCGATATTTTATGTTATAATTACATTGTTTGTAAACAGTATATTTAAATAGCGGAAATGGTGTTTATACAATACTGATCTTACGTGTACACCCGCAGTCATGTTTCATAAATAAATTTTATTTTTAGTTTTGAATTTAAATGTGTTTCGAGTTTTGTTGTTTCTGAATTCATTTTTAATTTTTAATGGCTGTTTTCAACATTTTCAGTAATTTTTAATCTTGGAATGATATATCTAATAAATTAGTCTGGGATTGGGATGCTTTGAGCTTATATGTATGTATTCTTATATTTTATTCACCATTTTGAATTAAAACTCAAATATTTTTAATATTACTCCATGGCTGACTACAGTCATATTGGTTTCATCACATCATTTCACATCACATGAACAGCCTATAAATGCCCACTGCTGAGCAAAGCCTCTTCTCACACAGAGAAGGTTTTGAGCATTAATCACCACGCTTGCTCAATGCGAGTTGGCGATTTCAAACTTATAATTAGAAAATATAAGCCCAGATTTCCTCACAATGTTTTCCTTTACCGTTTGTCAGTGGTGTCTGAATAATCTTAGAAAGTACATATAACTCGGAAAAAATCATATTGGTACTTGCCGTTGGTAGGTTTCAAACCCGCACTCGCATGCATGAGATTATTAGATTAGAATACCAATTTTAACTCGTCGAGTACCGGTTTTATAGACACAATTAAAGAACAATAGGTCGCGGTCACCGGTGACCGCTTGGTATTTGACAGTTTAATATGATTGAAAAAATATTTAAATATATTATAAATTAAATTGTATTACTTACATCACGTAAACGTTTATCAGGCGCTGTCAATAAATATATTATCATTGATCTATATTAATAAATTCTAGTTAATTAAATGTGTATAAATGTGACCAAAGTTAAATAAAAGATATCATAGGAAAGATACTGCATTTCTACAATATTGTAAATAATTTAAAAATACTATGTTTACTCTAAAATAACTATAATTATAATGAATTGTAGTATTTATTATAAGCTCTAGTTTTATAGATTAAGATAAAATGTTAATTCAATTTTTGTAATAACAATTACTTTTTATAATAATCCTAAATTGTCAACGTGAATGAAATCTTTTCAATTATGTACCATTTTTCTTTGAAATGGTATTTTGGAGGTTGGTCTAAAATTAATATTATACTTATTTTTTTGTTAAACATTGTATTGAAGCAGCATTGCGTGTGCAGTTTTAATTTAACTTTTATTAAAAGCTTATAACGTTTTAATTTATGAATGTGAATTCATTGTCTCTTTTTATTAAATATTTATTAGAATTTTCTTTTAATTCCATCTTCATTTATTACAATCTGTCTCCTTCGTGGGACATTCAGAAGTACATATGTCGGTTTGTGCTAACGCAGACTCGCTCAGTATGTGGCCTGTGCCACATCCTTATTATTTAAACAGTAGTTATATTTACTGTGATTGCATTAGGTCTTAGAAAAATAAATGAATCATGTTTAATTTATACACGGATTATTGTTGCTGTAATTGAAATTAATATAAGTGAATGAACAATCATATTTTTCACGTGAATAATTATTATTATTTCATAAAAATGTTCTAAGAATAACACTGTAATTTAAGAATTGTAATTTAAACATTTGTAAAATATTTTTCTATATCTAATTTTAAAAATTAGTGTAGTTCATCTCAAAAAAAGTATTAGTATGTAAAAAATGTATCAATTCGGTTATATATCCAGAAATAAATAAAATTAATATAGTATAATTTAACAATGACAATATTCTGTTGAAAGTAATTTTAATATTTTTTTGTTATTTAATCAATACACGTATTGTATTATAATATAATGTAATCCTTTATCTGTGTCTCTAAAATTCGAAAAAAGAATACAAACGTATCACTATAATGTAAATACCGTTTACACAGAATTATGACGAAGCTTTACATATTTTTCAGTTTGTACCAAAATTAATATTCCACTAAAAATGTAGTGACTTGTAAATATTGTTTATTTGACTGTGTTTACATTTATTTGAGTTGGAAACCAACAAAGACGACTGAAAAACGAATAAATATTTATTTTAACAAAAAACATCTACAACATTGTATCGTGGAGTTTCATGAAACTGTTACAACATTAAAAAGAAATGCCTACCATTTAAATGTATTATTTAAATGTATATTTCGTTATTTATACAATTCAAGAATATTTCTGTTTAGTTTATAGTTTAGTAAAATAAAGGGATATGAATTTTAAAATTATAAAACTTACTGTTAATAATAATACTGTACAGTTCTATGTAAATTTTTAAATGGATCAATGTTTAAAATTAAATTTTAAATTTGTAAATAAAAGAAAAAAAAATTCGAGCTTTTTTTACTAAATAATATTTTTAGTCTTATTTGATAAACAGAAATGGTAAAAGGCGTAAAAAAGTGTTATGAAAAAAATTAAAATGATTTTTATAGCGTCTATTTTAATACATAATTACAAATTAATAGAAACATACTACTTACGCACTATCGAGAAAAGGCTCTACTAGTTTCATGTAACACTGGAACTCATACTTATGTATCACTCGAAACTAGTAGAGCTGTTCTCAAAGCCAATTTTACAAATTAATGTATTTTTATCTAGACATTTGTGTGATCCTTTTTATTCAGTTTTCTAGGAGCAATATTAGTTTGCTCTTTAATGAATCTTCTAAACTCTTTGCAATAAAACTGCTATCAACGCCGGCGGCCATATTGTCGGGAATCTGAGCTCGCTCACTTAATGAGCTGTTTATGTGACCATCAACAAAACTGAGCACAATATTAGCACCATAGCATCGTTAGGTATTATGAAACTAGAAAATCAAAGTAAAATCTCCTAGAAAACTTTCTATTCATATAGAAGAAGGAGTTTCAGTTTTTAGTTTCATTTTTGTTCTGCATTTTAATTTACTTTTATTAATTTTTATTACTTTGAGAAGTAGACTATCTCGGTGGTCGGTAAAGTATGGCAAATTCGTGTTCGTTTCTGAGGGTCAAGCAAAATTTTATAGAATTTTTGCGTTTTCATAATCATATTTCTTTTCTCTATTTTATCGTTATAGCCTCGAATAATACCCGATGTATACAATCTTCCCGCAACTTAAATTCTACATTTTTATAATACTTCAAAATAAACTCAGACAACATAATCTCGTGCCGTCATCTCATAAAACCCATAGCCGCTAATTATGCCGTCGGTTATAACGGTGAATATCCTATTTCTTACAGAATGTAGTGCGGCAAATGTCTGCAACTAACTCTATCTATAATACACTTACCTATACGATATAATAGTGGCCCCTGTCTCTTGGGAGCGGGCAAAAACTATAGAGTGCCACCTACTATGTATGTTTCTTCTATTACGTTCATGCTTCTGATCATATACTTTTTTGCTAGCAACCTACGTCCCATGTCATAAGGAGCAATTCACCATAATCGTTCTGTATTCGCAACTTAAAGAATTTTCTCAACGTCAAACATCTCAATAATGCCTTATCCGACATGTAATAACTTTCAACAACAGAAAAATTTCACTCAATGCCACATAACGCCCGCGCATAAAAACTTGAATCCTCCTGTGAATAATTTAAAGTTAACTTTTGCACCGCGATCCCGGTTTTAAGTAAGAACGTGTGTATCACTTAAGCCTCTTACACATGCTCCGGATGCCGCCTATCCGGTTCCGGCAATCCGGCGACAAATTTATGTCAAAAACGTAGAAGAATTATGCGTCGGCATGAATTAGCTGGTTTGACTGGAGTGATACCACGGCCTTGCAGATAACTAGCGTGACAATACGCTTGCTTTGTCATTCATCGCTTAATTGACGTACCTAGAGGCCCACGTGTACTCTCTACGTCCCCAAATATCTAAATTCTTAACTTCAAAATATTCAATTAAAACTTCTCTTGTGATTTCGGTCGATAGGCGGCACCGATTTTAAATTATCAAAAGTGGATTCTTATGTTAGTTTTCCAAGCTATTACATTAAAAAACTGTACCGAAACGTGTGAAAGCTTACGTGTATAATTATTCTCTTTACTCCCGGTTCCCAGCACCGGTTATTTGGATAATCAGATGGGAGTGTGTAAAAAAGGCCTAAGGGTGATGTCGCGTCACTAAGGGCGAAAGAGACGTCACAGAGTAATGCACTACTTTCAAATAGAATTTCTGCGGTGCGAGTTCGCTCGAGGTCTGTGCTCTTATAAGCAGATTTTGATAGGACATGGGTAGGTTCAGGGTATTGTGTGAAATCGATGTAAGACCTTCTTCTTTTATAATCTTTCTTTTTTTTGACACGTTGTCCCACACTAGGATTTTCTCCTGCGTCATGGGTGCGTTTACAAACATTGAAATTTACGGAACACACATAGCGGAATCGAACCAGCTACACGTTGCACGGCAGCTAGCTGGCCAGCCACCGCACCAAACCGTCTATCTATATATAGACTTGAACTTTATTATTTTGCAATAAAGTAAAAAAAAAAATGTGTCAAGACAGCCCGAGTATAATGACATTTCATGCATTATTCTTATGTTAATTAGAATTTTATTTAGATATCAGACCACCTCAAAATTGCAAAAAGGGGGGGAAGGACTCTTACCGGCTAAAACTACAGCGGTGGTCCTTCACTACCTATGACCGTGACCCGGGTTGCCCGTACGGAATCACCACACCCGGCACGCCTAGACTACCGCTATGTTTGCGGTAGGTCCCACCACCTTAGCGGCCCTACCATTCTGCCTGCCTTCTACCATTTCTCTTTATACCTTAATCGTTTGTATGCGGCTAGGTACGCTAAGTGTCTAGTTATGTATTGATAATATTGTAAATAATAAACTGAATACGATGGAATTGTCATGTGATTTTATTTTCTTACTCCATAAATACTTCTTTTTTAGCTAAATGCTGAATACCGAAGGGGATTTGCATGTAGTAATTACGGCTAGAGAATTTAATAGAGAAAAATTAGCACCAGTGCAACGAAATCTTTGCAGATAAATAAAATTGAAGTGTCTGTTTGTAATATTGAACATAATAACATACGTAACATCACGCCTATTATCCCCGAAGGGATAGGCAGATGTGTACTTTATGTCTCTGTACAATATAACACCCATTTTTCACTATTTATGTTATGAGTCCCAGGTAATAGTGGGTGAACCTATTGCCATATACCGGGCACAATTCCAGACTCCTTGCTACTGAGAGTTTTTTTAAACCCCCCTTGCCCGGCAGTCGCACTTGCGACCACTCGGCCATCGAGGCAGTATAATATTGAAATAACTATTTTTACTACATATATGAATATACAGACGAAACATATACTATAAAGTTTTTACCAGCTTATTTCTGAAACGGCTGGTTCAATTTTGACGGGACTTCTACTGGCAAGTAAAAAAGTTAGCTATGTCTTATATATGTTATGCTAAAACTCATATTCATACATAATTTAAAAAAGAAAAGAACAAATAAATACACATATTTATATAGATATAGAAAAAAAAACACAAAGAAACGACAGAGTATAACAACACAGTGACAATAGAATAATAACACAGTAATTAAAAATGAATAAAAAAAAGATATAAATAACATTTAACAGCTAGTTTTATATGTAAAATTGCAAAAACTGATGTGATGTTTTACACCACATGATAATTATTATGTTGATGCAAGAGTTTTAAATCAGGGGAATTAAATTCAAAATTAAAGGGAATAAAAATCCTTCTGATTCAACCGTTCTTTAATTAACCACATGGCTATTTTTTATAACAATACGTTGTTTTGCCATATAAATAATTTATTATAATAAAATTGAGTATTATATGTTTTTTTGTATGTAGTATCATAAAAAAATAGAAATTAAAAAAATTGTCTAAAAAATTAAAAAAAAATTGTAGGGTTGGACTACCCCTAACATTTAGGGGGATAAAAAATAGATGTTGGCCGATTCTCATAGATACCGAATAAACACAATTTTTTTTATCAAAACCGTTTCGGAGGAGTATGGCAACAAAAACTATATACCAATACACACAGCGCCATCTATATTTTTATTTTCCCTCGGGAATATCAATTTTTCGGGATAAAAATTACCCTATTATTTAATGTGGACTTCTAAATTTACGTCTGCAAAAATTCAAAGCAATCGGTTTAGTAGTTACTGCGCGAAAGCGGAACAAACAAACAAACAAACAAACTTAATTTCCTTGATAGTAATAATAAATCATTTCAATAAAACATGTTAATATTTATTAACCTAAATCCCCGACAATCCATAATCCATTCAACGATCGACCAAATCAAGTTTAACTATAGACAAACAGACAAACATACTCTACAGCACTCCAGTTAACGTAATTTTTATCCGAGACGTCGTCGTCGAGTCTTGTTGGTACATCGTTAGCGTTGCAATGCTCCCTTTTGGCTTTCAAAGCTTAAGCCTTGTTTACAATGCACTAGTAGTAGAGTTGCAAGTATTTAGTAACACTCTCTTCCGTCCGAATATCAAAGCGAGATCGAGCTACTAAATACTCGCTACTCGACGAAGTTACTAGCGTAGTTCTAACAAGGCATTAGAGTTCTATATCTCAGAGTGCGAACTAAATCCTATTGTTACGGCTTTTGTCGTCTATAAGGTCGATTTTCCGTTGTATTTCATGTTGCTAGAGAATCATTTATTCAATTACACCAATAAGGTACTTTGAACGTCGAACTGAATCACTCTGTCGGTCACTCCTCTAATGAAGATTAGTTTGAGTTACAAGATGTACAGGTTCCTATGGAGAAGAACAAGCAAGAGCACTAGCATGGTTGTTCAAAGTAACTACATATTTTAAAATTAACAATACTCAAATATGAAGACTGCCTCGTTGGCCGAGTGGTCGCAAGTGCGACTGCCGGGCAAGGGATTGCGCATATGATTGTACTATCACAATTTAATTTGCTATAGTATAATATATGTATGGACAAGGGGTCTTAGGTTCGATTCCCGGGTCGGGCAAAGTATTACTGGGTTTTAAAAAACATCTCAGTAGCAGCACGGAGTCTGGAATTGTGCCCGGTATATGGCAATAGGCTCATATTACATGGGACTCATAACATAAATAGTGAAAAGTGGGTGTTGCATTGTACAGCGGCATAATGTATACCTCTGCCTACCCCTCCGGGGATAAAAGGCGTGATGTTATGTTATGTTATGTTATGTTATGTTATGTTATGTTATGTTATGTCATTTTTTGTAACGGATTTACGGAACATGTGAACACACACGGAATGAAAAACATAACAGAATTTTCTAAAAGTACGTTAACATTTAAAATGTTTTAAAAGACTGCACGGTTAGTGCGGTGGCTGGGCAACCGGCTGCCATGCAACGTGTCGCGGGTTCGATTCCCGCACGGAACAACACTTTGTGTGATCCACAAATTGTTGTTTTGAGTCTGGGTGTCATGTGTTTGTGAACTTGTATGTTTGTAAACGCACCCACGACACTGGAGACATTGCTAGTGTGGAGCAACGTTTAAAAAAAAATCTTAATGCGATGCCAGCGCTACGTCTTTGTATTTGAATGAACTAAAAAGATATTTATTAAAAATGCAATCAAAGTTAAACATAATCCGGTAAAAAAGGTTGATAATGAAAGAACCGTAACAAAGACGCAGGTAAAAAATAGAATTAAATATAACCTTAAAAGTCTTTGTTTCTTTATTATACATAGTCTTTCGTTGTACGTCGTACATATTTTTGTGCTTAGAGATCACCAGACCTGAGACCTGGAAAGAGACCTGGAAAGTGTTATATATTTTTTCTATGACATTTTTCTTTTGACCACACGCGGGTAAAAGTTTGCATTTTAACCCTTTGAGTACCGTCATTATAAACACAGTTAAAGAACAATAGGCTGCGGTCACCGGTTTCCTCGTGGTATTTGACAGTTTAATGATTACCAAATTCGTAAAATATATGAATTTCAGACTACATTATATACCATCAACAATATTAATGTCAACCATAATTTATGTGGATCGTAATATGACAAATGCTTAGGGAAAAACAAGGTAATATAATTTCTAAGAATTCTGGCTATTTATTACTATATTTTTCAGCTTACTCACGTCATTATTTGATAATGAACTCGACAACTGACAGCCTAGCAGCGTGACAATTAGCCTTTTTCCTGGGAAGATTAAAAAAAAATCCGCTAGGGGCAGCACCGGTGGGGGGGTACATATGTTTTGAATTCTTTATTGACAACAACGTCAAACGTACGTCTTATTATTATCAGAATAAATAAATATTGTGATAAAAAAAATTTTTAATACACGTTTGACGTTGTTGTCAATAGAGAATTCAAAACATATGTACCCCCCCACCGGTACTGCCCCTAGCGGATTTTTTTTTTAATCTTCCCAGGAAAAAGGCTAATAGCCGCGTCGTGGATTGCGGAATTCACAAATATGAGCCCCTAGCAGGGCTTGAAACTAGTCGAGTTTCTCCTCAATTAATATAATAATTAATTTAGTATGTCTCACAAAAATTAAAATATAAATAAATCTAGCCATTGCCAAGTTCTAACCTAGGTCAAAATCGCCACCTATTTCGTAAAACTTTAATACCGGCGCCACACATGTGCACTTATTTATTCACCCTGTGTGACGCTGACTTTTGATGCTAATTTGTCTGTGTCACACAATGTGAACACTTACGTAAAGAAAAAATACGCACATGTGTGGCGCCGGCATTCGTTTGATGGGTATTTTTCCATCATCGATAGATATACTAATGAAAAACCCTTTCAATGACATTACATAGAATTATACGTACAGAGGAATATAAATTAATTATCGTCATAACAACAACAACAGTAGTCGTTTACACGTGGACAAAAATGTTGAAACCTCGCGACAAAAGTCCGTATAATAAGAATTTCTTGGACCGAAATTTCCAAAAACTATTGTTCCCATTCCAAATAATTCAGCATATTTGGTTTATATCAAGTTTTTCTATCAAAAACAATTGTATCCAGCCTCAATCACTTTTGTACAAAATTGTGGTATTCCTATTTCATATGGTACTTATAGTTTTTCATATAATCTTTGTACATAAAGTTATAAAGCTTTTTGTCAGTGACATGTTACGGCTATACAGTACGATGCATTTCTATGCTTATATATTTTTTTATTGTTGTGTGTTATTTTACATTTATATAAAACTACAAAAACTGAACGTGCAAATGATTATAAACATCCAAGCTGCATTAAAGATAGTAAATTATAAGTACGACAAAATATTTACAATTTGGAGTTGGATTAACATCATTATATATTTCTTTTTATATATAGCAGTAGTTTTTTTAATGCGTGATTACAAATTAGGTATTTTCTTGTACACTTTACTCTATTTTGATGTCGGCAATGTGTATGGGATGAGAATAATAGCTTTGATTAGGAGTGGACTAATAACCTGGATTTCTGAAGTAAAATATTATAGTACATTAATATCGGAACTTACTGAAGAAGAGTATGGAGAAACATTTATGAAACTATTTGACGCCTACATGAATTTGCAGAAAGCGTTTGATAAGTCAAAGACAATTTTTCAACTATCGGTATGGGGCATTCATAAAACTGTGTGTTTATACACACATTGAAGTGTTTTTTATATATATTTGATGGGCCGACGTTTGACCAATCTCGCCTGGTGGTAAGATGATGCGGTCTAAGATGGAGCACGTCGTCCCATAAGCAACCTATTCACTCGGGTCTTACTGGCACTCATATTATACTTGAATGTTGTACATGTTTAATTGATGTACACTAGTCTGTATCTCTCTCATTTTTTTTTACTTCCAGTGTTTGTTTTTTTATGTGAGATGGTCACCTGAAGTAAATACATTTATCATGCGCACATATTACTATGTCACTAAATTAGAGACAGACCTAACTACATACCGAACACTTAAGAGGCAAACCAGCAGACGGATCATTGATGGTAAGCGATCAGCGCCGCCCATGCCTATTGCCAGCTTTTTATAAAAGAATACGATTTTTTTTTGTATGTTTGAAGGCTGTATCGGTTCGGAGATACCGTTTGTGTATTAAAATAAAAATAAATTGTTTCAGATTTTATTTCAATTATTCGAAACATTCAATACGTCTATACAAGTTCTTCAATTAATTACAGAGATCCAAAAACGACGCAATGCTGAAGGAGGCTCGGTAGGTAACACTTTTACGTCATGTGTTTGTTTTGTATAAAACATTCTTAAGTTTTTTTTTCTTTTGAGGGGAGAAAATCGTTCAATTTCTTCTCCCGCCTTGAGTGAGGCGAGAGCAAGTGTGTGAGTGTCAGACTCTTACTGATTAAATACCACCCCGTTCCTACTTCTGCTCTTCGAGCCAGAGCCCCGGTAATCCGTTAACTCCTCCGCGGCTCCGTATCGGCATTCGCCCTACTGCACCCCGTCTGTGTTGGTCTAATGGCCACATCCTAGCTATCATGACTGCTTCGCAAAAGGATGAGATAGCATCTCAGTTCCCTTCACTCAGCACCATGGTCGGAACTAAAGCCGGACGCGAGAGGTCACTGTCGCCGATCACATCGCTGAGTGTCATTACAAAACATTCTTAAAACTTATCACGTATAATGTATAGATACCTTTCAAGCGATTTTGGCTGAAGCCTATTTTCCACAGAGGACGTCTTATGGCTTTTATGATAATGATATAAACTACTATCAGAGGGGTTCCTCGAATTGCTTCTCATCGAGTTTTATTTGTAACGAAATTCTTCCTGCTCATAACATAAATAGTGAAATGTGGGTGTTACATTGTACATTGGCATTAAGTGCCGAAATGTGCACCTCTGCCTACCTCTTCGGGGATAAAAAGGCGTGATGTTATGTTATGTTATGTGAAATTCTTCCAATTACTGCTAATTCTGAAAAACATCAGATAACATCACGCCTTTTATCCCCGAAAGAGTAGGCAGAGGTGCACATTGTACCACTGTACAATGTAACACCCACTTTTCACTATTTATGTTATGAGACCCATGTAATAGAGGGTGAGCCTATTACCATATACCGGGCACAATGCCAGACTCGGTGCTACCACTGAGAATATTAAAAAACCCAGTAATACTTTGCCCGACCCGGGAATCGAACCCGAGACCCCTTGCCCGGCAGTCGCACTTACGACCACTCGGCCAAAGACAATATGAATACTTATTTTTTTAAAAATGCAGTCGACAAGTGAAATTTTATGCACGTTTATATTTTCTATGAGTATTTTTTAACAATTGCAGTTTTTCTTTGGACCACTGGAAATGGCCGGTCTTTTATGGATTTTAAAGAACATAATCATTATCATAGTATTCAGTGCAAGCTGTGAGAAGTTTTACATGTCAATAAATGAGGTCAATGCACTTTGTTGCCGGCTGCTTAAGTCCACTCAATACACAGGTAAGAAATATTATGGATACGATACTTATATTTAGATTTTTATTACAATTGTTCTTCGTAAATGTAAAAAAATAAAACTTAGTACCTAGGTGAATTTATAAATAAGGAAAAAAAAATACAAATATGTCCATAATAAAAATATGATACGATACTTAAATTATTTATTCTTCTAATATTATTCACTCTCTCTCTCTACCTCTCTGTGCAAATTATTTTTCCATATAAACTAAGTATCCTGAAATCCTATAAATGTAACTTAATCATTTTAAGCGTATATGATACATTATTTTAGGTTACACTTGATTTTTTTATGGCATAAGCTGGTAAACTAGCAAACGGATCACCTGATGGTAAGCAATCGGCGTCGCCCATGGACACCTGGAACACTAGAGGCATTACAAGTGCGTTACCCGCCTTTTGGGGATTAGGAGTTTGAGGATCGTTGGGGATTCAGGAATTGGGGAGATTGGGGAAGGGGAGAGTAATTGGTCCTCCGGTAACCTCAGTCACACGACGAAACACAACGCAAGCGTTGCTTCACGTCTGTTTTCTGTGAGGCCGTGGTATCACTCCAGTCGAGCCGGCCTATTCGTGCCGAAGCATGGCTCTCGCACACTTGATCCCGTAACGTTAATTTTTTTTTGTTATATTTGATGGGCTGTCGTTTGACCACTATCTCGTCTGGTGGTAAGCGATGATTTGGTCAGCGACGGAGCACGTCGTCCCATAAGCAACCTATTCACTCGGGCCTTGAAGACGACAGCCAGGTTACGTATATCAGGAAATATAGATTCTGGCAAAGAATTCCACTCCTTAGCAGTACTCAGAAGGAAGCTTGATGCGAAGCGCTTCGTGCGTATGGATGGGCCATCTACCATGAATCGTTATGTTATGTTACGTTAAGTCATGTTATTTTATCTAAAACTAGCTTCTGACCGCGACTTCGTACGCGCAATCCCGTTTTCCCCGTTCCCGTTCCTGATTTTCAGTAAAAAGTAAATATAAGAAATTGGATATAAAGTATCTTATGTCAGTCTCCTGCTTTTAAGCTACCTTTCCACGTCGCGGAGAACCTAACGGGTAACCGGGGCTCCGGCTCGACGTGCAGGAGAAGGAACGGGGTGGTTTTTAGTCAGTAAGAGTCTGACACTCCCTTCCGCCTCACCCAGGCGGGAGCAGTCATTCGATGATTTTCCCCCCTTAAAAAAAAAAAAAGCTACCTTTCCACCAATTATTAATCAAATCGATTTAGCTGTTTTTGAGTTATAAATAGTGCAACTAACACGACTTTCCTATTTGTAAACCTGCCCTCAATACTTTAAAAGAACGCGAGCGAAACCGGGGGCAGAAGCTAGGCCATGAATAAAATGTATTTGGTTAATTGAATTCGTATTTTTTATTTAAATCTCTGATTCCGATGCACTTAAATACTATTATTAGTCCTTGAAAACAGTTTTCTATTGGCTGTCGAAGGCTTAAGCAATATAAGGAGTTTTTTGGTAGTATTTTTACACATCGGGTTACATTGTCTAAATTTTCAAACGCTGTTGAACGGGATAAAAAGTATCTTATGTCCGTCTCCTGGCTCTAGGCTACCTCCCTACCAATTTTCATCCAAATCGATTTAGTCGTTCTTGAGTTATAAATAGTGTAACTAACACGACTTTCTTTTATATATATACTAGCTTCTGCCCGCGACTTCGTACGCGCAATCCCATTTTCCCCCCGTTCCCGTTCGTGATTTTCGGTAAAAAGTTAAAAAAAAGTATTGTTTAAAAAGTATCCTATGTTCGTCTCCTGGTTCTAAGCTACCTCCCTGCCAATTTTCATCTAAATCGATTGAGGCGTTCTTGAGTTATAAATAGTGTAACTAACACGACTTTCTTTTATATATATAGATAGATATATATAGATATATAGATATTTTATATATATATAGATATAGATAGCGACTCCAAATCGGCATCGGCCCTATTGGGCCCCATCTGTGGTAGTCTGATGGGTCTTTGAGGCGCGCGGGGAACGCGACGCGCCGTACATGTTAAAAAAATAAAAATAGGTTGGACACTCAGAAATATATAAGGTATCAAAAGATTTTTCAGAATTCAGATTCAATCCCGATCAAATGAAATATTATAATCATTTTTCTCTTGGTAAACATTAACTAACCTAAACTAAAAATTTTATCAAAATTCGATAAACCCACTTTATCATATTCAAAATAGAATCTAAAATTGTCTATATGTATATATATAGATATAGATATACATTTTAATTAAGTGTCTTTGTTGTAGTTAAAGCTAAGAGGTTTTACAAGAACGTGCAGCGGTTGAACCGTGCAGCCTTCCACAAGATGAGAGCTTGTCACATCTTCACGGTCGATGGATGTCTACCTCAACAGTTCTTTTATTTCGTTTTGGCGCATATGATTGTAGTATCACAATTTAATTTGCTATAGTATAATATATGTATGGGCAAGGGATCTCGGGTTCGATTCCCGGGTCAGGCAAAGTAATACTGGGTTTTTTAAAAATCTCAGTAGTAGCACGGAGGTTGGAATTGGAATTGAACGACTGCACGGTTGGTGCGGTGGCTGGGCAACCGGCTGCCGTGCAACGTGTCGCGGGTTCGATTCCCGCACGGAACAACACTTTGTGTGATCCACAAATTGTTGTTTAGGGTCTGGGTGTTATGTGTATGTGAACTTGTATGTTTGTAAACGCACCCACAACACAGGAGACAATCCTAGTGTGGGGCAAAGTTTAAAAAAAAAAATTGTGCCCGTTATATGGCAATAGACTCATCCCCTATTACATGGGACTCATAACGTAAATAGTGAAAAGTGGGTGTAACATTATACAGTGGCATTAAGTGCCGTAATGTGCATCTCTGCCTACCCCTTCGGGGATTAAAGGCGTTATGTTATGTTATAATTTATTAAATTAATTTTAAATTCATAACATAAATAGTGAAAAGTGGGTGTTACATTGTACAGTGGCATAATGTGCACTTCTGTCTACCCCTTCGGGGATAAAAGGCGTGATGTTATGTTAATATTAAATTGTAACTGAATGTCTTTTATTTTGTAAGAACATTGATGTAACCTATGTACCTCATGCTTGTAATGTGTTGTCCTTTGTAATATTGTCTATTGTGTGGTGTAGGTACATAAAATGATAAATAAATAAATGTTATACAAAAGTAGAATACATTTTATCACAAATTATCTCGCTCTGTAGGTCGCTTTATTCAATTTCAATTATGTAACCTAAAATATTATCAGACCCAAAATCTTATTCGAAGTTTAGAAAATTGTAGGTACTATATCGATAATTTAACATAATTGTTTAAAATTGATATTAATACGTACCACTCTCTGCAACTTTTTTTATGGCATAAGCCGTTAAACGAGCAGATGGACCTCCTGATGGAAAGAAATCGGCGTCGCTTATGGATACTCGAATCACTAGAGACGTCACAACTGCGTTACCGGCCTTTTGAGTTAATTTGAGGATTGTTGGGGATTCACAAATTGGGCCTCCGGTTACCTTATTTACAAGACAAAATACAACGCAAGTGTAGTTTTACATCAGATTTTTGTGAGGCCGTGATATGATTCCAGTCGAGCCGACTAATTTGTATCAAAGCGTGACTATCCCACCCATCTTTAGCTAAACTTAAATTATAAAAACGACTGCTTCGTTGGCCGAGTGGTAGCAATTGCGACTGCCGGGCAAGGGGTCTCGGGTTCGATTCCCGGGTTGGGCAAAGTATTGCTGGGTTTTAAAAAATGTTTAGTAGTAGCACGGAGTCTGGAACTGTGCCCAGTATATGGCAATAGGCTCACCCCCTATTACATAGGACTCATAACATAAATTAAATAGTGAAAAGTGGGTGTCACATTGTACAGTGGTATAATGTGCACCTCTGCCTACCCCTTCGAGGATAAAAGGCGTGATGGTATGTTAAATTATAAAAAATCCAGTATACTTTTACAGCAAAAATGAACTTAAAATATCCGAACATTTTCTTCACCTTGTAAGTCAACTGAAACGGCTTGTCGTGGGCGTTATTGTATGCTTTAAAAGCCTGCAGTGTTTCCATATTTCAACAATATCTTTTATGGGACCTTCACATCTTTTCTGAAACGATACTGAATTTTAAGTCACCGTTAAGTGCGGGAAAACAAAGATATAGTAATAACAATTCCTTGGTATTTTTGTAAACAAGACCAACTTGAGTAAGCCGAAAAATATAATAATTAATTTACTATGACTCACGAAAGTTATAAAATTCTTGTAGCCACTTGAACGTGTTTTAGTTTATGCTACTGTCGATATCAATAAAATTTACGAGCACCCGAAGATCAATGGATACTACAGCATACACCTGCGACACAGGACCATCTCAAGTGCCTTGCAAACCATGTTAAAAAATAGGTGTTTTTTAAGGGGGGAAAATCATCTAATGGCTGCTCCCACCTCGGTGAGGCGGGAGAGAGTGTTAGACTCTTACTGACTAAAAACCACCCTGTTCTTTCTCCACGTCGAGCCGGAGCCCCGGTAACCCGTTAGGTTCTGCGACTCCGAATCGGCATCGGCCCTATTGGGCCCCACCTGTGGTAGTCTGATGAGTCTTTGAGGCGCGCGGAGAACGCGACGCGCCGTACATGTTAAAAAAATAAAAATAGGTTGGACACCCAGAAATATATAAGGTATCAAAAGATTTTTCAGAATTCAGATTCAATCCCGATCAAATGAAATATTATAATCATTTTGCTCTTGGTAAACATTAACTAACCTAAACTAAAAATTTTATCAAAATTCGATAAATCCACTTTATCCTATTCAAAATAGTATTTAAAATTGTGTACTGCGTAGTCGCACTTAAATGTTACTTGTTATTTTATTCAAGGTCAATAACAATGTTACTTGTTATTTCATTCAAGGTCAATAACAATGACACCTTGTTAAAATAAAACACGGGGTAGCAATATTTCAGTTCTTTTGTGAATGCTTTTATAAAACCGTGTGGTTCTGCCGAAGAGAACAATGACGAGACTAACTTTTGTATACCGCCGGTTTCATAAAGGGAGCATAGAGTTAGGGACTGTGAGACAGGGATTATGGTCTATCCGAAAACGGGTAGGTTTTAACTAAGGAAAATGTAAAAATAATGCCTTATTGGCCCAGCGGTTGTAAGTGCGACTGCCGGGCAAGGGGTCTCGGATGAAATTCCCAGGTTAGGCAAAGTATTACTGGGTTTTTAAATAATTCTCAGTAGCGGTGTCTGGAAATACCTTAAAATTTTCTTGACACTATGTCTGATTATAACCATATACCGTGAAAGTTTACATCACAAGAATGCAACCCTAACACCTATGTAACAAAGGTCATTATATAACTATGATTTATTAATGGTATAATACCCTATAATGAAAGCCAGGCAAACAGTTGGATATGGGTAAGACATGGGTACTTTGTTTAATTTGCTTCCGTATTACTTATTCATTAGAGTTGCAATTTGTTTATACTGTTGATATGCATTTTAAATAAAATAATAACATAACATCACGCCTTTTTATCCCCGAAGGGCTAGGCAGATGTGCACACAGAAGTAACACCCACTTTTTACTATTTATGTTATAAGTCCCATGTGTGTGGGGTGAGCCTATTGCCATATAACGGGCACATTTCCAGACTCTACAGAGTGCTACTACTGAGGTTTTTACAAACCCAGTAATACTTTTGCCCGACCCGGGAATCGAACCCGGGACCCCTTGCCCGTCAGTCGTACTTGCGAGCACTTGGCCATCGAGGCAGGCAATGAAACAATATTACAATAGAGTTTTCTTACAACGGGAACAAAATAGTTTTTGTATGTATTTCAACTATTTGAACCCAAAAAGACGATTATGATAGTGTATACCACGTGTATACCGTAGGTTATCAAAAAACTGAATCTTACAAAAAAAATATGACATACATTGTGTCTATATCCATTAACACAATGTGTTATTAATTAGATTGTACGTCGTACTCAGGACAGTTGGCTGTGCGATGCGACACTCGCCGCGTCGTCGGTTATCGTGTTTCTTGATCCTGATGGTGGGCCCTTGGCCGTACCTGTAATAAGTCGCGTTATCTCGTCGTACAGTTACGGGAGTAAATCTGGGTGGTACGCACTCCTATCAACTGGTGTGTTAAGAGCAATAGGAACTATTATTATTATTATTACCATTTATTTCAATCAATTACATAGATCATTAATTACACATTACAAACCATAATACAATATAAAAGTCACAGTCACATATCAAAAATCACAATCACAAGTCAGTCATCACTAAAATAATCTCCCAACTCAAAACAATAATTTCACATTAGCCAGTACATGAACCATACAACAGTGGTTCATGTACTGACAGTCAAAACGTTCAGCAAAGGCGCTCAGGATACTATTGCGGCTGCCCCGCACCCTGTTCACTAATGACGTGCACCGCTTGCGCATGATTGTGTTGAAGCAGTCTACCCGTGCGCTGGCAAACATACCCGATGCGCTACAAAAGCGAGGCAGCCCCAAGAGCATCCTGAACGCGTTATTGTATTGAACACGCAGAGCGCTGTACTGTTTCTGCGTATAACTCAACCACAAAGCCCCCGTATAGAAAGACGTACAAAATGCTCTAAACAAGGTTATCTTGACATTCTCCGAACATCTTGCAAATCTACGGGCTATCATATTCGCACGAACAGACAGCGCCCTACGCTCCCGCTCAATATCAGCATCATCTTCCAGGTCTGAGGTCAGAATATGTCCAAGATATTTAAAAGTATCTACTCTCTTGAGAGGGTGTCCATTTAGAATTATTTTTGGTATCGGAGCCGGACATCTCTTCTTGGCCCGAAAGACCATGCACTCGCTTTTCTTCGTGTTGTAAACTAAACCATGCTTTTCAGCATACTGCTGACAAATGCCAATCATCCTCGACAACCCGCAAACAGAGGCGCTCAGCAGCACCATATCGTCAGCATAGCTGATATTGTTTATGCACACCCCTCCGACATGACAACCTACATGCGTTCTGCTGAGCTCCTCTATCAGCGCATTCACATACAGGTTAAAGAGCCTCGGAGAGGTCAGTCCTCCCTGCCTAACGCCACACTCCAACCTGTACGGAGCCGAGTACGCCCCCGACCACCGAACAACATTAACTTGGTTGTTATACCAGTACCGAAAAATCCGAATAATTCCTTCCGGCACTGAAACCTGCTGCATTTTATGCCACAGCAGATCATATGATACCAGATCGAATGCCTTCGATAGATCCAGAAAGCAGGCAAAGACAGGCGTACTTCTATCAGTATAATACTTCACAGTTTGCTTTAGACACAGTATCGCAGCCTCCGTGGACAGACCGGACTTGAAACCAAACTGATTGTCGTGTAAATGGATGAAATTGTCCAGCTGAGTGTCAAGCAAACCGTCAAGCACCTTCGAGATAACAGTAGCCAATGAAACCGGTCTGTAATTATTCTTATCACTAAATGTCTCCCACTATGTCACCTATCAAAACCTCACACCGACTGATTCTCTGGATTTTATTAAGTAGTTTCTCGGTTGCGGAAGTTTTTCAAAATTGGAACCAACACGCAACCAAAAAAAAGCATAAAAATCTACATAACATAACATCACGCCTTTAATCCCCGAAGGGGTAGGCAGAGAGGTGCACATTATGCCACTGTACAATGTAACATCCACTTTTCACTATTTATGCTATGAGCCCCATGTAATAGGGGGTGAGCCTATTGCCATATATCGGGCACAATTCCAGACTCCGTGCTACTACTGAGAATTTTTTTAAAACCCAGTAATACTTTGCCCGACCCGAGAATCGAACCCGAGACCCCTTGCCCGGCAGACGCACTTGCGACCACTCGGCCAACGAGGCATAAAAATTTATCCTACGCTATTACTTGGGTTTCCTAAATCATAATCCCTTTGTTGTTGTTTGTTGACTGCACGGTTGGTGCGGTGGCTGGGCAACCGGCTGCCGTGCAACGTGTCACGGGTTCGATTCCCGCACGGAACAACACTTGTGTGATCCACAAATTGTTGTTTCGGGTCTGGTTGTCATTTGTATGTGAACTTGTATGTTTGTAAACGCACCCACGACACAGGAGAAAATCCTAGTGTGGGGCAATGTCTTTAAAAAAAAATCCTACTGTCCAGTGTCCACATTAGCAAACTGGTTTTACTCGAAATAGAACCACTATGACGACGACTACTCCTTACTTTGGATGACCAATCAATGGTAAGTCAGAGATACGAGTCTGATTCTTCATCATTATTTAGCTCCAACTCCAGTCAGCCCACTAAGACAAGTTGGAGATGAGGAACTTCTTTTTAAGACTGACTTTTATGTTCTTTATTATTTTTTTAAGTGTAGGATTGCCATGCATTAACTCGTCGAGTACCGTATAGACACAATTAAAGAACAATAGGTTGCGGTCACCGGTGACCGCTTGGTGTTTGACAGTTTAATGGCCTACGTCAAAAACACACGTGAAACAATGCTTGCGTTATGTTTCGTTGTGTGAATAATGAGGCATAGTTACTCCTCTCCCCAATCTCCCCAATCCCCGAATTCCCAGTAATCCTCAAATTTCCAACCCCTATTAGGCTGGTAACTCCCTTGTAATGCCTCTGGTGTTTCGAATGTCCATAGGTGGCGCTGATTGTTTACCATCAGGTGATCCATCTGCTCGTTTACCGAGCTATCCCCATAAAAATTGACAATCTACAGAACTTATCAGTTAGATACTTCCCGAGACCCTACCCAAGGTTAAGGTGCCCTATATATATTATAGGTTATGAAAATGATATTTACCTCACTAAGTAGATTAAAATGAAAGTAATAAGGAAATGAATAAAATTGTCAATACACTATTATTAATAACTTATTTAATATCGTTTCTCCTACGTGTCCTGTCTAAGGAAGTAGTAACTGTAATTTAATAGAAGTCTGTCGAAACAGATGTATATTTTGAAATGGATTTGAATTTAGAAACTGATTTGAAGAAACAAATTGATAAAGATGTGCAGTCCATATTTTGGCCAATGAATTTATTGCAAAATATTCTTCTCAACCCAAAATATCATGTCAAAAATAACATAATTAGTCCAAATAACTCTATTAACAACGCGATCTCGATCAGTGGTTTCATCATATTCATAGTGACGGACATCTACCGTATCGTTGAAATACTATTTGATGAAAATTTGATTCGCTACTCCGATAGCAACTTATATTTTTATACGTCTGCGTCCATTTTTGATTTTGGTGTACGGTTTTCGGGACTCGTCATAAATTTCATCCTTAATTTTGGGAAAACTAAACAACACGTCTTAATCGCACTTTACTATCAAGAAGTAAATAGATGCATTAAAATTAAGAACAATAATAAACGTTTAATCTTAAAATCTTGGTTAGCCGTCGCAGGAATTATTGGATATTACATCTTTCTTATGGTCTACCTATATTTCTTTCTATTCCGACCTCCTCTGAGTGGTTTATTTTATGTATTTTGTATAATAGTTCTTGATTCAAGTACACTTTATTTCTTGAGTTTAATAACATTGCTTACTGATAAAATTCTGATTTGGAATCTGGCATTGTTGCTGACGCAGGGGCATGGGTGTAGGATGTTTAGCAAAAAAATGTTTTTAACTTATGACAAAATTTTGAAGTGCTATGCCATTGTAAAGGAAATTTATCAACAGATGGTAAGAAATAATTGAATTAAGCTAATATGCTATATTAAGAATAATGGCATTAACTATTGCGTGGTACAAAGAGTGGAGGAAAAAAATAATAAAGACGTTGACACATTGTGTAAAATATTTGACAAAATCTGTACAGCAAAAGAAGAAGCAGTAGGCTATGATGACGTAAAATTATATCTTTTCTATTCCAGGTATTATTCCATATTCTAGAAACCTTTTTACAAAGCTTAGGCAACATCAAACTGCTAATAGAGTTTTTCAAGTTTTACTTCAGACAATCCGTGGTGAGTTGCTTTTAATAAATTCATTTTTACATTCACTTCTGGTGTACCGTTCGTTTTCCCATTCTTAACATATCTAACTCTTTATGAGTATACTTTGTTGCTCCTCATTCCATCATCAGCGCATTCCTCTTTATTCGGTACCATGCAACTTTGAAGAAACTTCTGTAAACCTTGTTTTTATTCACGTGATATTTTATAAATCAATTTATTAATAGAATGATGGAAAGACTGCTTCGTTGGCCGAGTGGTCACAAACGCGACCAGCGGGCAAGGGTCTCTGGTTCGATTCCCGGGTCGACCAAAAGTATTACTGGGTTTAAAAAAAATCAAGCCCACTATATGACAATAGGCTCATCCCCTATTACATGGGACTTACAACATAAGTAGTTAAAATTGGGTGTTACATTGTACAGTGGCCGTAATGTGTAAACCTACTCCTTCGAAGATAAAGGGCGTGATGTTATGTTATGTTACGAAAAGATTTGAAATAATAATTTTCCTTTTCCTTACTTTTCCAGGGCATTAAATTATCAATACCGTTAGTCGTTACGTTTTGGGTCATCAAAAGAATTGTGACACAAATCGTTTTCAGCCTAGTCCTCGATTCCTTCTACGAAGCCGTGAAGACTGCTCATAACTCCTGCATCATTGTTTTGGCTTCAAATTGTTCAGGTAAATATTTATAGAATTAAACAGAATGTAGTATCCTATCTAGAATATTTTATTCTTTACTTTTAGTTCGTTATCTAACCTCGATTGATAGTTAATGACATTTTTCCTTTTACAGTTTTGGTTTCTTGTAAGTGTTTTTAATTCTAGTATCACTAAAATTAGGATAAAGACTCACGGGGCTATTTTCTCTCACAAACGATACAGATATGTATGCAAAAAGTCAAATTTTCACGGCGGTTTTTACGCCACGGTTGCGATAGTTTGCGGCTCCCGCTGCACCAGCGAGCGCGGCCGTGGTCCTGGAGTCGCGACGCGTTACACCCGCGCGCTTTGCGATTGGCTGGTGTGGTCGCAATGGGATGGCCGGTTTGGAACTCAACTGATATTTCATTTTCATTTCATTTATTCAATAAACAATTTACATTGTATCTGAATGTCTCCATACATTTTCATAAATCATAATCATAAATTACATTGCAGTTTAATCCATACAGCATGGATCAGTCATATTACTCAAAAACAAAAAATAAAATCAACAGAACAATTTAAATAATAATAAAATGCGAAATAATCAAATATAACATGAAAAATCCAATTTAGAAAGAAGTTACATATTGGGTACTTTTCAAGATAAGACTAGATCAATTTTAAATTTTTCCGCAATTAAATGATTGAATTAAAATAAATGTCAACAAAACACTGCAATACTACATTAAATCATTGAATTAAAACACATGTCAAGAAAACACTTCGATAACACATTAAATTATTGAATTATAACACATGTGAAACACTTTACTAATAATTAAATAATTGAATTAAAATACATGTCAACAGTACAACACTAATACATTAAACATTGAATTAAAATACATGTCAACAGTAACACTACACTAATACATTAAACAATTGAATTAAACTACATGTCAACAGTAAACAACACTAATACATTAACAATTGAATTAAAATACATGTCAACAGTAACACTACACTAATACATTAAATAATTGAATTAAAATACATGTCAACAGTAACACTACACTAATACATTAAACAATTGAATTAAAATACATGTCAACAGTAACACTACACTAATACATTAAACAATTGAATTAAAATACATGTCAACAACAACACTGCAATAACACTATTACAGTTCGTCAATTGAGTACAGACACTTGTCCAACAGGAAATGCTTTAGTTGGGATTTAAAGGAACTCGTGTAAATGGCGCTCTTTAAATTTTCTGGTAGCTTATTGAACAGTTTTACTGCTTGGTACCGCAAACCGTGCCTAACCACATTTAACCGAGGACATACTGCTTGAGCGAGATCTTTTCTACGAGTGCCCTCCCTGATAACTCTATCTTCTGCATTTTCAAATTCGTGAATATGTTTGGCTAGCGTAGTTAAAGCTACCAAAACATAAATAGCGGGGACCGTCAGGATCTCCAGCTTCGTAAAATATTGTCTGCAGCTCTCTGTTTGAGGTATACGTACTATTGTTCTTATGGCCCGCTTCTGTAGGGTGAATGCTCTGCAAATGTTGTACTGAAAACTGTTTCCCCAATGTTGTATGCTGTATCGAAGTCGAGATTCGACCAACGCCAGATACACCATTTTAAGTTGTTCGATGCCAATTTCGCTTCTAAGCGCTCTCAAGGCGTAGCATGCGGATGATATTGCTGCGTCCATTGCTTTCAGTTCAGGTTTCCAGTTTAGATGCTCATCAATGTGTATACCTAATATTTTCGCTTCTTTGGCTAGTTCTAACTTTTCGTTATTTAGAGTGATTGCCAAACAGTCATTGTCGCGGGCAGTTGTTCTAAACAACATCAGTTTTGTTTTTGCAGAGTTGATCATCAATTTGTTTGCCGCAAACCACGCATCAAAAGATACCAGTGCTTCCTTAACTATGTCAGAAAGAGACTCCAAGTCGCTTGCACCCACCACAGCATTAGTATCATCAGCGAAAACCACTATACTTAGTATTGGCAATAAGGTATTTATATAACTGATTAGGTCGTTTGTAAACAGAATAAAAAGGATCGGACCCAGAATGGATCCCTGCGGTACACCTGTCTTTACAGAGGTCAGTCCCGATCTATATACAGTGAATTTACCTAAATCATCAATACTGCTTACTTCAACAAAGCTTTTCCTGTTTTTTAGGTATGATGACATCAGTTTTAGCGTTTTTCCTCTTATTCCGTAGTGATGCATCTTAGTCAAAAGCAGGTCGTGGTCAATTGTGTCGAAAGCAGAAGACAAATCCAGAAACAAACCTGCCACCTTCATTTTGCTGTTTAATCTGTGTAGAATATCATCTACAAATGTATATATCGCATCTGAAGTACCGACACCCTTTTGATATCCAAATTGTCTTCGATTAATTATCTTATTTCTGTTCAAGTGAAGAAGTAGTCGTGTTTTTATAATTTTTTCAAATATTTTTGAAATAGCTGGTAACAGAGAAATAGGCCTATAATTTTTTGGATCAGTTTTACATCCTTTCTTGTATATAGGTATAATTTTAGCGATCTTCAATTGTTCCGGGAAAACAGAAGCTTCTATACACCTATTGAAGAAGTCTGATAGTGGTCCAGCCAGTATCCTGATGTGTTCCTTTAAGACTAATGTTGGCATCTCATCATATCCACACGACATTTTACATTCTATCTCTTTAACGCAATCGAATACTTCCTTTGGTGTAACAGGAGACATCGTCATATCACTATTTACTCTCTCGGTGAATTCCTTTAAGTATCTTATTGCATGAGACGCTTCGTACCTCTCTGAACAATGTATATGATCGAATTGTTTGGCTAGGATATTGCAAATTTCCGTATAGTCGTTCGTTATTTTACCATCTACTTTCAGTTTCAACTGTGATGAAGACGTCTTCACCTTACTAGTACAATCTTTGACAATCTTCCATATTTCTTTACTTTTGTTTCTAGCATTATTTATTTTGGTACTGACCGCAAGTCTTTTAGCCTTAGTAATTACTTGTTTGTAAATTCGAACATAATTCTGTTTGTAGTTACAAATACTTCGATCTAGGTCATTACGACTTCCAGAGCACAAGAAACGCTTCATTTTACTTGACACTCTAAGACCTCTTGTAATCCATTGTATTCCAGTATTTTTCTTTGCTGCGATTTTACACTTTGTTTTCTTGTAACACTTTCGGAATGCTTTTGTAAAAGTTTTTAAGAACGAGTTTATTCCCATATTACTCCAATCTGTCAACAAAATATGATCCTGGAATTGCCTAGAGTTTCTGGAGTTGAATTTTCTTTTATTACTTACAATGTAATTTTCTTTCTTGTGCGAAGGAGTGTTAATTTTCTCGAGGCAAATATCACAAAACAATCCGCCATGGCCATCAGCTAAGCCATTATGATCCACCTCACAACTCAGTACGTTATCCTCATAGATAGTTTGACCGCCCGCCCTTCTTGCGATAATCAACCGCAAAGTTTGCAGACAATAACCGCAACAGTTTAATCTACTCCAATCTGTCAAATTTATTTATTAGATTTTCGCCTTTATGTCAATTTAATAAAGTTGAAGATGGAATAGAGAAATTTGGTAGAAATGACTGGCCTGCTGGCCACTGTACATGTAAAGCCCAATAAGGCAGTTAAACTAAAAATTACAGCCATGTTGTTTCATCTTTCAGATGACCGTAAGAAACTATGCAAGAATGTGTTGCGTCTGCACCGCGCATCGTTCAGTAAGCTGCACGTGTGTCGCATGTTCTACGTGGACATCTGTCATCTACTGCGTCTAATTGAGCTCTTAACTAACTACACTATTGTATTGTTGCAGTTTGCTTTGTTGTAGATAGAAGCATTAACTATAGTCATTACTATACAACATTATTCATTCACTTAAGTAGTCTTGTTATTTTTACCTAGTTTTTTGATATTGGCAAAATGAGCAGAAGTGTCACCTAGTAATAAGCAATCAACGCTGTCCATGGACATCCGAAACACCAGAGGCGTCACAACTGCGTCCCGGGCTTTGATAGTTAGGGGTTTAAAGATAAAGGTTATCCCTTTATCTTCAAGGAGGGGGAAATTAGGCCTCCAGGAACCTCATTCACACGACGAAACCCAATGCAAGTGTTGTATCATGCCCGTTTGCTGTGATGCTGTGCCATAATTCCGGTCGAGCTGGGTCGTTTGTGGATGGCTCTCTCATGCAACAATAAAAAAAGTTGTCTTAAAAAAATTTCCTCATCTCCATGGCTGGAGTTGGACCTAAATAATGATGAAGAATTTGCGAGGGAACCTATGGTACTAAGCCTAAAACTCTTATAAGATCTAGTGAAATGCAGCAGCGCGTGCGTGGAGTCCACAAGACACAAATCAGCACTGAGTCGAAACAGGATGCTGAAAAAGTGAAGCTAGCAGTTGACCTATCGTTATCCGGGTTTCTCGCAGACAAACGACGAACAACGAGCGCAAACCACAAATCGCAGTTATAGGAGTGCCGTCATCAATGACTGATGCTGATGTCTTTAGGTATTTATGAGCAGAACGTGTCTGACAAGCTCCCGGAGATGACAATGGAATCTTTTTTAACATCAGTCAAGTTAAGTCACAAATCGGGAAGAAAAGATGCGCCGACTTCATCATCGAAGATCCAGGCAAGATACGTAAGATACTTACGTATCTCAAGAGAGAATTTATATCAATTGGACATCTTGCCCCGTCAGAGACTTTACGCTTGTAACGCGATGCTACAATTGCCAACTATATGGACACGCAGCAAAAACATGCAAAGAGATCAACTTATCGTGTGGCCACTGCGGAGAAGAAGGACATGTTCAATTCTCGTGAACTAAAAAGTCGGAATCCCCTAAATGTGCTACATGCTCTCGTTACAACAAGCCCAATAAACATAAAACCGGAGACGCTGACTGCCCGGCTAGGAAAATAGCTGAATATAGGTATATCAACTCTATCGATTATGAGGACGCGTAAAGTGTCATACTCTCAGATTACAGAGTTGATTAAGCTTTCTTTGTACCTTAATTAACATCGTACCATGTTGGCGTACTCAATATTTAACATATTTTATTGTAACACCAAGTGAATAGCCGGAATTTGGACTGTAACCTCGATTATGTTTCTGTTGATGTATCAAATTCTTTAGTACTATAGTTCCTACAATATTTTATATGTATGTATATCTATCTATGTTTTGTATTTAAGCTAATATAATTACTTGTTTAATAAATGTACTTATACGATAATATTAATATTTAGTTACCTATCATGTTATGTTGTCATGTACGTGTGTATTTATGAATGTATATTAAACAATCAACTTTACTTTTGATCGATTACTTATGTTAAGGAATTTGTTTATATAAATAACTTGTCCTAGAATTAGTAATATTGTGAGTGCTCCTATCGCCTGTGATACAGGATATTCTTCCTAGTACAGGCCTTCAAACTTAGTGAGATTTATCTGTACTATGGCCAATTTATTATAATAAATAAAGATTTATTATTATTTATATTATAGTTCCTATCTTATTAACACACCAGTTGCTCGAGCCGGCCAATTCTTATCGAAGCATGGCTCTTCCACACTTAAACTCCTGAGAGACAGAGGTATGATAACCTGATAAGATATAGTACTGAGGTAATCGTTAATGTATTGTAAAAGTCCTATTGCCTTATCAAATAGATTAAAGTAATAGAGAACATTAATTATATTGGAATATTTTATAATAGCTTTCTCTATTGTCATTTATTTTCTTCCATATGTGTCACTAGTCTGAGTGCAGCTAGCGTATGCCTAACTAGTATTAAATGGATACAAATTTCAATACCGTTTTCAATAATCAACTAGACAAAGATGTGCAGTCAATATTTTGGCCTCTGGATTTGATGCAACTTATTCTTGTTAACCCAAAATATCATATCAAAAATAACATAATTAGTCCAAATAATTGTATTAACAAAGTGATCTTGATTAGTAGTTTCATCATATTTTCAATAACTTATGTGTACCGTATCGTGGAAATAATATTCGATAATCATTTACTACAGTTTTTTAAATTGTCACGTAGCTTTTTTACGTTTGCCGCAACATTTGACTGCGTTATGCATTTCGTTGAATTCATCATGAACTTTAAACTTAATTTCTATAAAACGAATCAACATGTATTATTTATTCTATACTTTCAAAAAGTGCATAGATTTATTAAAAATGACGATGATATCAAACGCTTTGCTTCTAGATCTTGGTTAGTGTTAGCCGGCATTATTGGATATTATGTCTTTCTGACAGTGAACATATTCTTCATGGTTAGGACTCCCCTTCATACTTTATTTTACTTATTTTGGGTGCTAACTCTTGATGCTAGTACAATTTATTTCTTGAGATTAATTAAGTTGCTTACTGATAAACTTTTGCTATGGAATCTGGCTTTGTTGCTCACGCATAATAATGGTTGTAGTAGAGTGTATACTAAGCAAATGTTATTTAGTTTTGAAACAATTTTAAAGTGCTACACCCTTGTTAAGGATAGTTATCAACAGCTGGTAAGTTTTGCTAACATTTTTATTCAATGAAAATTCTTAATGACCTTTTTCATTACCATCATATCATATCAGCAGCCTATAAGTGGCCACTGCTGAATAACGGCCTCTTCTCATAAAGATAATGTTTGAGCATTAATTACCATGTTTTTTCAATGCGGGTTGCCGATTTCCAACTTATAATTAGAAATTATAAACCCAGGTTTCTTCACAATGTTTTCCTTCGCCGTTTCTCAGAGGCCTGACTCGTTGGTCGAGTGGTCGTAAGTGCGACGGGCAAAGGGTCTCGGGTTCGATTCCCGGATCGGGCAAAGTAATACTGGGTTTTTAAAAAACTTAGTTTTAGCAATTTATGGCAATAGACCCACCCCTATTACATGGTTCTCGTAACATAAATAGTGAAAAGTGGGTGTTACATTGTAGAGTGGCATAATGTGCACCTCTGCCTACCCATTCGGGGATAAAAGGCATTATGATATTATGTTTCTCAGAGGTGTCTAAATAATTTTAAAAGTACCTATATCTCGGGAATCTTCACAATGGTACGCCGCTGATAGGTTTTGAGAAGCGGGCGTATTAAACCCTCAGGCCACCACGACCCCCTCGTACAATTTTCCAATTAGATGTGGTATATAGTTCAGACAAATCACGTTAATTTGATTTTATGTGGTAGATGGTGGCTATCCATAATTATAATAATTATAAAACAGGTCCTAAGTCTTGTAGATAAAAAAGATACGGTTACATATAACACTAACAGCCCTTTGATAGTTATTTGGTGTCTTATTATAATCTCTTCGCTTTTTTTTATGGAATTGGAGGCAAACGAGCAGACGGATCACCTGATGGTAAGCGATCAGCGCCGCCCATGGACACCCGCAACACCAGAAGAGTCACAGGTGCGTTGCCGGCCTTTTAAAAAGGAGTACGCTCTTTTCTTGAAGGTTTGAAGGTCGTATCGGTTCGGAAATACCGCCGACGACAGATTTGCTTTGAACATCAATATACTTACATTTCATTTTATTTTATTTCAGGTATTTTGCCAAATTCTAGAAGCATTTTTCCAAACTTTGGGCAACATCAAATTGTTAATAGACTATTCAAATTACTGCTATAAAACTGAGGTAGTTAGTTTAGAAATAAAATCGACCATTTAAATTTAGTTTTTATTTTATTATGATTTTGAGGCCGTTTTTAGTACAGAAGATTTTTTTATGGCATAAGCCGGTAGACGAACAGACGGATCACCTGATGGTAAGCAATCGGCGTCGCCTATGGACACCTGGAACACCAGAGTCGTTACAAGTGCGTTACCGGCCTTTTGGGGGATTAGGAGTTTGAGGATCGTTGGGGATTCAGGAATTGGGGAGATTAGGGAAGGGGAGGGTAATTGGGCCTCTGGTAACCTCACTCACACGATAAAACAAAACAAACAGAATTGTCAAATATTTGAAGTTATTCCTTAGATAAAATTTATTTAGCATTGCAAAAATCGGCCCTAAGTTTAAAAGATGAACATGATTTTCTTTGCAAGTTGGGAAACTCGAATAAATATAATAAAATATTATTTTATTTTATAATTTTTTTATATTATTATTTTTTTTTGGTTGACGTTCAAAAGTGCCATTCTGGCCTAATTGAAATAAATGATTTTGACTTTGACTTTGTAATTCAAAATTTGAATTCTTCTTTAGTTCTAAATCGTTTTCTTCTTGACTTTTACAGGTTACTGAAGTATCATTACCTGTAATTGTCTCTGCCTGGGTAATTAAAAGAATTGGGATACAAATCTTTCTCTGCCTAGTTCTCGACGCTTTCTACGAAGCCGTGAAGCTTGCTCACGACTCCTGCATCATTGTTTTATCTTCAAATTGTTCAGGTAAAAGAGTTTTTACCCACTTAAAAAAAGGAGGCTTCCAGTTTGACCTCCATGCATACACATGTATGTATGTGTCTGCGCGAATATCTCACGATTAGTTGAACCGATTTTGATGCAATTTTCAGAAAAGTGTTTGTTACACTTTAGTTGCTTATTGGCCGACATGCTCCATCGCAGGCCGCATTATCACTTACCATCAGGAAAGATAGTAGTAAACGTCAACCAGTCGTAATAAAAAAATCTAATGAAATTGTTAATTTAGTTATTTGATAATTACATTTGTTCTTATAACACGTTTTTCTCTTAGTAGTGGTAATTACTGTACCAATCCTTTTCCAGATGATCAAAGGAAGTTATGCAAGAATGTATTGCGTCTGCACCGCGCATCGTTCAGTAAGCTGCGCGTGTGTGGCATGTTCTACGTGGACATCTGTCATCTGCTGCGTCTAATGGAGCTCTTAACTATTTACACTATTGTCTTTTTGCAGTTCACCTTTTTATAGGCTTGTTTAATAAAAGCACTGATCAGCAATAACTGTGGTTTTGTCTATCTTTACTTTTTAATCGGTTTCAAAAATAGGACGGTCTCAGTTTGACCTATATGTATGTCTGTGCGCGATTACCTCGCGATGGCTTGAACCGATTTAGATGCGGCAGTCAGAAAAGTATTTCTTACACTTTAGAGAAGGTTTTTTAAAATATTAAATAAAGGACTCCAAAAGAGGGGGTTGAAGTCGATTTTCTCAAACTTTGTTTATAAAAGTAGTGTAATACTGGGTTTCAAAAAAAAAATCTCAGTAGTAGCACGGAGTCTGGAACTATGCCCGGTATATGGCAATAGGCTCACCCCCTATTACATAGGACTCATAACATAAATAGTGAAAAGTGTGTCTTACTTCTGTGTGCACCTCTGCCTACCCCTTCGGGGATAAAAAGGCGTGATGTTATAGTAGTTTATAAAAGAATTATTTATGTTTTCGTATTAAATATATTGCTCACTACTATAAAGGGTACGCCATGTTTATAGGGGGTAAGCAGATCACCACGGGTAGGTACATATACTAGGATCTTTAAAACAAACACTCTTTCCAAGATCATATTCGCAGCACTTGTATCGTCGTCACATGGTTAACAGTGTTAAGCGAAATATACTTGAAATTTCTTTTAGTACCTTTTATCGTCGATAGATTAATCTGTCAAACACCGAGCGGTCAACGATGACCGCGACCTAATAGTTCTTTAATTGTGTCTATAAAACCGGTACTCGACGAGTTAAAAATATATGGTGGTATTTTTGTACTCGTCTTCTCCTTCGCTTCCTCAGTCTGTGGCACTTAGATTAGTACCGCGCTCCACATCCAGAGTACGCCGAGCCAGATATTTGTGATGCTGCAATCGCCAATCATTTGTCGACGGGAGAAAAACTGTACATATACATTATATGACATTTATAACATTATCGTTTTATTTTTTTATAGAAATCAATTTTATCGATGACTAACTGTTGCCCGCGACTTCGTCCGCGCAGAATAACTTCTGGCAGAATTTAGGTTTTTTAATTAGACTGCCTCGTTGGCCTAGTGGTCGCTAGTGTGACTGCCGGGCAAAGGGTCTCGGGTTCGATTCCCGGATCGGGCAAAGAATTACTGGGTTTTTAAATATTTTCAGTAGTAACACGGAGTCTGGAAATGTGCCCAGTATATGGCAATAGGATCACCCCCTATTACATGTGACTCATAACATAAATAGTGAAAAGTGGGTGTTACATTGTACAGTGGCATAATGTACACCTCTGCCTACCCCTTCAGGGATAAAAGGCGTGATGTTTTGTTATGTAAATGACGTTTAGCCCCACTGTTTAACTTTGATTCGTTTTATCTAAATATTATTTTAATAAACAACAAAATAAAAAAAACGTGATTAATATTTTTTCATTACCTAACTGACGGACTACATAGATTTTTAGTTTTCATACCCCGTCATCTTCCCTATTATTCAATAAATATCGAACAACATAAACTCAACAGTATTGCCTGTATATGTAAGTCTATGTTTGCATCGTACGTATATATTTTCGATGTGACCTTGAACCTTAATGAAACGTTTGTGTCTAAATAATACCTACCTTTTTAATTTATTCCATCAGGACTTCTTCAGGGATTTGAGTTACACCACAAATCTTATTATTTTAGACATTCAATTTAATAAAAGATGAAGCAATTATCATTTATAGGTTACAATCAACCCTTTTAAACGAGAAATTTATAACAGAAAAACCCAATCACAGTTTGTATTCTCTAGGGAAGACCCTATCCTTATTTTGGGTCCGATTACTAGGAAGCTTTTATACATACATAAATACATTTGTCTGTTATCGGAACAAGCCTGTCCATCAGTTCCCCACACAGTAAAACTAATGAAATAGGCTTTAGTGGGTACAGGCCAAACAAAAAACTAATGACGAAAAGAAGTTTTGCGTTTCATGAATTTATGAAGACTTGCTTTAAAATGCATAATAATTAAAAAGGTTTATGCGTTTTTATAAATGTTTCCCCAAGCTAGGATTTTCTGATGTGTCGTGGGTGCGTACTTATACAAACATACAAGTTCACATGGGGCCTAATAGGCCTGATGCCGATACGGAACCGCGGAGGACTTAACAGGTTGCCGGGGCTCCGGCTCGAAGGGCAGGAATAGGAACGGGGTGGTATTTAGTCAGTAAGAATCTGACACTCCTTCCCGCCTCACCCAGGTGGGAGAAGTCATTCGATGATTTTCCCCCTTAAAAAAATACCCGAAACCACAATCTCTGGATCACACAAAGCGTTGCTCCATGCCGGAATCGGACCCGCGATACGTTGCGAGGCAGCCAGTTGCCCAACCACCTCGCCAACCGTGCTGTCATACATTGCCAGAAAATAACTATAAAGACTATAAAACTATTTAGCAGCTGTAGCCAAATGCCATTTAGCGCTTGTCTACATGAAGAATAAAAAACGAATTGACGTATATTTTGACAATTGTCAGTGTCCTCCCCATACATTTAGTTTTCTACTCTTTCTATAGACAAGCGCTAAAGTGGCGTTTGGCTAAAGGCACTGGTTATAGATGAATATAGAAATAAACTAACATTTGAATTATAACCGTTACAATCTTCGAAAGCAAGTAATGTGAATTTTATTACGCTAACTAAATCACGGGCAAATTATAAAACTTCTGTAAACATTCGGGTTGAACTACTGACAGACGATGTTCAGCTGAAATTATAAGTTACACATAACCATGTATCTTATTAATAGATGCTTTATAAGAAAATTGGAGAACTACTAAAAAAAACACACACACATAAACAGCCTATAAGTAGCTACTACCAAAGGCCTCTTCTCACATGGAGAATATTTGAGCGGTAACCACCACGTGTGCTCAATGTAGGTTGGCGATTTCAAACTTATACTATACATAACATAACATCACGCCTTTTATCCTCAAAGGGGCTTTCTTTTTTTAAGCGGAGAAAATCATCAAATGACTTCTCCTGTCTGGGTGAGGCGGGAGGGAGTGTCAGACTCTTACTGACTAAAAACCACCCCGTTCCTTCTCCTGCACGTCGAGCCGGACCCCCAATAACCTGTTGGGTTCTCCGTGACTCCGAATCGGCATCGGCCCTGATGGGCCCCATCTGTGGTGGTCTGATGCCTCTTTGAGGCGCGCGCGGAATGCGACGCGCCGTACGCTCCGGTCTGTTTCTGGTCGGACGGGGAGCCACCCATGCTCGCCGTCCGCAGGCCCGCGCATTAACTCAATAAGTTTCTTTCGCAAAATAATTGGCTAAGATTAGATCCATAACATCATCACACCTTTTATCCCCGAAGGGGTAGGCAGAGGAGTACATTATACTACTGTACAATGTAACACGCACTTTTCAATATTTATGTTATGAGTCCCATGTAATAGGGGGTGAGCCTATTGCCATATACCGGGCACAATTCAAGACTCCGTGCTACAACTGTGAATTTTTAAAAAAAATCCAGTAATACTTTGACTGACCCGAAGAACCCGAGACCCCTTGCCCGGCAGTCGCACTTGCGACCACTCAGCCAATGAGGCAGTCAAAACTTCAAACTTAAAATTAGAAATTATAAGCCCAGGGTTCCTCCCGATCTTTCCTCCACCACCAGGTTTGTCAGTGGTGTCTAAATAATCTTAGAATCTACTGACATTTAAAAAACCCAAAATTCGTAAACGTAGACAAAGATATATAATTTCGAATTTTTTTTATGTAATACGAGGCAAAAGAGCAGACGGATCACTTGATGGTAAGCGATCAGCGCCGCCCATGGACACCCGCAACACCATAGGAGTCACAGGCGCGTTGCCGGCCTTTTAAAAAGGAGTACGCTTTTTTCTTGAAGCTTTGAAGGTGTACTTTTATTCGCGTACCAAGACACAAAACAAATTCTCGTCTTTAATGTGAAAAGTATGCCTATTTCTAGATCTTAATATAAAACTCATGTCCAATACATCAGACGTTTCTTACAAAGTTTTGACATAAAAATTAGTAATTACACGACCGAAATCTTCAAGTATTTTTTTTTCATAGAGCAAACATAAAACTTATATACAAATTATGTCGGGATAAATGTCAAACTATGATAAGTACTTATTCTAGTTTTGCTGTTAAAGTTATAACTTTGGAAAAGTCTCACAAAAAAGACGGTGGCAATTATCAAGTTGACTGAGATGAGAGACGTTATCTGATTCTTGATGGCTTATAGTCATATTTTTAGAGATATCGTGTTTTTTAATTTTTATTGTAGTTTTGATATACATTATTTTTTATCCACTACATCTACTCTCATCGAAACCTGGACTTATTTGAAACCTGAATTTCTAATTATAAGTTTGAAATCGCCAACCCGCATTGAGCAAGCGTGGTGATTAATGCTCTAACCTTCTCCGTGTGAGAAGAGGCTTTGCTCAGCAGTGGGCATTTATAGGCTGTTGATGATGACATATACTCTTGCCGCGGATGTCATAGGGGCCAACTTAAGGGACCAAAGCTCGCGAGACAATATCCGGCCACTGTAAGCACCGGGTGACTCGCCGCCCGACCAGAACCAGACCCGAGCGTACGACGCGACGCGTTCCGCGCGCGCCTCAAAGAGCCATCAGACCACCACGGATGGGGCCCAACAGGGCAGGATGCGGAGCCGCGGAGGACTTTGGGTTGCCGGGGATACGGTTTAAAGTGCAGGAATAGGAACGGGGTGGTTTTTAGTCAGTAAGAGTCCGAAACTCCCTCTCGCCTCACCTGGGCGGGAGAAGTCATTAGATAATTTTCCCTTCTCAAAAAAAGGGACCAAAGCGGTACACGTTTAACATAGATCAGGGATCTTTTTGCGATCTCCAACTCCAACCGACTTGGTAAGCCTTGAGATTATGACAAAGTCCTCCATCCTATCCTTGTGTAGATGAAGCCTATAGGTTAGCTATAGTTTTAGTAGTTTTAGTTTGATACAAAATTATAATAAAACGACCAGGGTGCTTACTCTTGAAACCAATCTGAATAATTTCAATCCAATAAAATCTCAAGACTGCCTTGTTGGCCGAGTGGTCGCTAGTGCGACTCGGCAGTCGCACTCGACCCCTTGCCCGGCGGCAAGGGGTCGATTCCCGGGTCGGGCAAAGTATTACTGGATTTTAATAAAAATTCTCAGTAGTAGCACGGAGTCTGGAATTGTGCCCGGTATATAGCAATAGGCTCACCCCCTATTACATGGGACTCATAACATAAATAGTGAAAAGTGGGTGTTACATTGTACAGTGGTATAATGTGCACCTCTGCCTACCCCTTCGGGGATAAAAGGCGCGATGTTCGGGGCGGTAGCGGGATCATAGCGCTATCAACATTTTATATTAAAATAATTCATTAATTAACACGAGTTGTCCCAGCGCTCGATAGATGGCGTTGGGATCGAGTTAGATGGCGCTATGGTTTCGTTACCGGCATTTATATAGGGTACGGACAAATGTTATCCACGATGTGAGCAGCAAGCATAGTAATTGAGATAATATACGCGATTGTTATTTCAGTACAGTGAGTATTAATTTAACCACCCTCTCCAAGTCGACCTTCGTTCAAATATGTTATTATTTATGTTTAAATCTCAAAAAATATTCAATGTCAAACTATACAACCCCAATGGTAACTGTTATTCAATTATTTAGTTTATAGCCATTTAGTTCATTAAATATTCATAGCAGTCGCACTCGGCCAACGAGGCAGTCGGATCACTTGATGGTAAGCAATCGGCGCCGCCTATAGATACCCGAAACACTAGAGGCGTTACAAGTACGTTACCGGCCTTTTATGGATTAGGAATTTGAGGATTGTTGAGGATTCAGGGATTGGAGAGATTGGGGAGGGGAGTAATTTGACCTCCGGTAACCTTACTCTCACGACGAAATACAACGCAAGGGTTGTTTCACGTCGGTTTTCTGTAAGGCCGTGGCCGTATCATTGCGGTCGTTCCAGCCTATTCGTGCCGAAGCATGGCTCTCCCACGCTCACAGTCATCGCCTCTGAATTAAAAAGTATGGTAACAAAATGTTGTCGCGATGCAATTTTTATAAAGAATAATGCTATCTTTATATATATAATTCTTCTGTGAGTGTGTATGTCACTGAACTTCTCCCAAACGACTGAACCGATTTTGATGAAATTTTTTGTGTGTGTTCAAGGGGATCTGGGAATGGTTTATGTTCACAAATCAGCCCGAAAGATGGCGCTGCAGTCGATGTTTAGGTTATTTATCCTAAACAGCTGAACTAATTTGAATGAATTTTTGTTTATACATTCAAGTGGATAGACAACGCCTGTTGGGTCCGCTAGTATATATTATAATTTTTTACAAACAAAAACGGAACTATATTTTCACCTACAAAGCAATTTCGACCATAACTCAGCAGCAAAAGGTATTTATGTATAAAATGATAAAACTTTTACTCTACTTTCAACATGATGGTGGAACAAAAGTAGTTTCATTTTATGATATAAAACCTCTTTCGTTAAGAGCCTGCGAGTGTCGTTAAAACCAACCGGTACGGTGTTGTGAATACTTTTTTAAATAAGTGGAATTCTTTTTAGTGTAAAAATACTCCTTTTAATCCTCAAAGGGTAAGCAGAGGTGCACATACTTAATGTAACATCCAATTTTGTTCAGTTTTTTAGATTTTAACCTCTCGCGCGCCTCTCGTACACACGGGTAAATATTTTAATAGAAAAGCGAATTAACTATTCTGTTCAATCAAATAAAGAACGGGTCGCAAACTTGAAAATATACATCACAGGAAATATATCCAATCGGTGCGCTTTTCTCGTACACCGGTGTGTACAATTGCGCTATGGGCACTCAACTCTCTCGTACACCCGTGTGTACGAAAAACACGCGAGAGATTAAACTCACAACACTTTTAAGGAAAACTGATCCATTGCGAGTCGCATTAACATGGCTAATTATTGAGCGACCAAATTACAGGAAGACATATAATAGCTGCATAAACTAGGAACGTTGGTAGGCAGAGGTATATCCTCTGCCTGCATTCGTTTACCTGTTATCGTCTGTCTATCGTCGTCTGCCCGTCGTCGTTTGCCTACCTTCGTCTGCCTGTCTCTGTCTGTTTTCCGTGCCCGTTTCTACCTATCTTCGTCCGTTTTCCGTGGCCGGTAATACAGGCAAAGCCGCTAGCAGAAACAAGAGAACTATAAATCTTTTGCTCTTAAACGAAAAACAAAATAAAGTCATTAAAACAAAGAAAACTCAAAAACTTCTTTTTGTTTTTAACGTTGTGTAAAAACTTAATTAACGCCCTTGACATTTTGAACTTTTAAAAAAGTATTTAAAAAACTGTTTCCTAACTGTTCCAGTATTCCATTAAGTCTGAAAACTTAGTGTCAACGTTGTAATAAAATTTAATTTTATGACCCATTAATGGTATTTTAGAGAGGAATTTGTATAATCAAGAACAAGTTAATGTTTTTTGAAGAAACTACCTTACAATTGAAGGTTAATTGTTCGTTTTTGTTTATGGGATAAGCGGGTATACGAGCAGACGGATCATCTGATGGTAAGCAATCGGCGTCGCCCATGGATACCTGGAACACCAGAGGGTTACAAGTGCATTACCGGCATGTTAGGTATTAAAAATTTGAGGATTTTTGGTTATTCAGGTATTGGGGAGATTAGGAAGTGGGAGAGGGTATAATTGGGGGATAAATCGTAAACATGAAGAAATCTGTTTCGTCTAAAATATCAATTTAAGACGAAATTCCGATAATTGTCTATCATCATCATATTTTTGGTTATAAAGTGTTTACTTGCGATATCCAGCTCGCCTGTTAACCACAAGTAGTGATTAAATGACAGTGATTGCAGATGACAGTCATGTTGTGATATTAAATTTATTCTCAAAACAAAATAGTATCAGTATTCCCCTAATCAAAAAACCTAACTTCTTTATTAATAAAAAAAGTTAAACAATCAATTTAAGACTTTATTTAACCTTAAAAGGTCTTCAACTGAACCTTTTTAAAGAAGAGCGAAAAAAAAGCAAAACAAAAAAGAATCGCGCTCCCAACATTCGCCAAACCCCAATTAAGACCGATAAATTTCATTATCATTTCCAAACTGGGATCAAAAGTATCGTTAACTCTTAAGTACCAAGAAATAAGGTTGAATTTTCTTTCACAAATTGCTCAAGAGGCCTACTTGTAGCGTAAATTTTCTCGCCCCAGTAAAAGCACTTTGAAAATCTATAAGATTCAATAATAAAAATAAAATAACAGCATGATCGGCTGCGTTTTGAGCGGAAAGCGGATTAAGCGCTTGTCCACGATTAAATAAAGCGATTTTGTGATCGTTTGTTTTTAAATTTCTTTGTAAATAAAGCGGCTTTTGCGCTTTTTTGTGTTTTACGTAAATTAAATTGTTAGGCCCACTGTTTGTGTCATCGAATACTTAACGTTATGGGGCAAAATTAGATAATGTGATGGCTTTTCGTAGCTGATGCTCTAAAGAATAAGGTAGTGTTACTAGTTTTAACGCTTATTGCTAAGTGCTTCATGCAATATCAACATAATAGTCAAACTACTAAGATCTATTTTAGGTCTGTCGTCCTATCGTGTTTAGAAAGTGAAGGAACAGAGAGTGCACTTGTGTTTGTGCACACACTTGTGCACTTTAATATCTCCATAATAAAAAAACATCGAGAGATTTATTACTAAGACCTAAGATCTCTATACCAATCTCTATATCTCCAGAAACAAAAATATACATAAGTGAAATACACTGGACACTTTCAAATTTCGTGTTCAACTTTTGCTATATAAAATGCTATATAAAAAAAAAAAAAAAAAATGGCGGTTAAAAGCCAACGAAACCAAATCAGTCAATATTACTTTTACTTTGAGAAGAGGATCCTGACCCCCAGTCACACTAAACAACATTGAAATCCCACAAGCAGAGCATGTGAGATATCTTGGATTGCATCTGGACAAAAGACTTACCTGGCAAAAACATATTTTCACTAAGAGAAAGTCAAAGTCAAAGTCAAAGTCAAAGTCAAAGTCAAAGCGTTTATTGCAACTAAGTGTACAGATGATGGTTATAAAAATATTTACAGTGCTTAATACTTAGCGGCCTCTTACAGACATTGCAACATTTTTAGTTATGTAGGTATACATTCATTGTTATTAACATTGTAGGTAGATATTACAAATCATAAAGAAAAGAAAAAATAATAATAATTGTCAGGTAGGTATATGTCACATCATAGTAATAATCAATTCAATAGGTATAATTGCTGTCGAGTTTAGAATGTCAATAATAAAATTATACAATGTCAAAGTATTACAATGTTATATTATGTCCAGTAGGTATAATGAATCCAAACACGAAAACTTTACTGGCTCATAGGGCAAAAGTCTCAGCTGTCTCTCGACAACAAAATACTGTTGTACAAGGCAATATTAAAGCCCATCTGGACATACGGGATCCAATTGTGGGGCACCGCATCTCACTCAAATATAGAGATTATACAGAGGTTTCAAAATAAAGCTCTGCGTATGATAACCAACGCACCCTGGTTTGTACCCAATGAGCTGCTTCACCATGACCTACGAATGCCCACTGTAAAGCAGGAAATCATACACCATACCAAGTGCTATAATGAAAGAATCCAACAACACCCAAATACTCTGGCTCGGTCACTAATGGACAATCACAACAAAGCGCGACGATTAAAGCGCAAAATACCTCAAGACCTAATCCAACCACAGTAATTATAACTACTGTTTAAATAATGAAGATGTGGCACAGGCCACATACTGAGCGAGTCTGCGTTAGCACAAACCGATATACTTCTGAATGTCCCACGAAGGAGACAGATTGTAGTATTTAATAATATTAAAAAAAAAAAAAAAAAACTTTTGCTATAGCTAACGACAAAAAGAATAATATTTAAACTTTTCATCGAAATAACCAACGAGGCAATTAAAATAAATAAAGTAAAATTATTTTATCCAGAAATAGCCATAACGTCTGATGGACAATTTTAAAGCCCATACATGTCACAGTTTTCATTTTAATGCATGCAGCGAATGGTAATTAAATTAATAAATGATTTTTATTTACGTTTCAGAGAACACTGCCTCGTTGGCCGAATGGTCGCAATTACGACTTACGGCAAGGGGTCTCGGGTTCAATTCCCGGGTCGGGCAAAGTATTACTGGGCATTATCAAAAAATCTCAGTAGTAGCACGGAGTCTGTAATTGTGCCCGGTATATGGCAATAGGCTCAACTCCTATTACATGGGACTCATAACATAAATAGTGAAAAGAGTTATATTAATTTGAAGGTAAATCAAATAAATTTAATATGTTTAGGTATTTTGTTAAATACTTTGATTATACTTATATGAATTTTTTTGGCATTTTTTTGCTTCTACATCTTATTACAGCAAGTCGCGTTGGATCTCTGGGGGTTTTTTTCTTATAACGTAATAAGCCCTCAGAGCACTTCAAACTTTTATTTGAACCAAAATTTCAATCAATCAAAAGAGGTCATATCCTTACCTATTTCTTATACTATTAAAGCGGAAGAGTTTGTTTTTTTGTTTGAACGCGCTAGTCTCCGTAACTACAAGTCTGATTTGAATAATTATTTTTGTGTTGGATAGCGCATTTATCGAGGATGGCTATAGGCTATAGAACATTACGCTACGACCAATAGGAGCTGAACAGACCGTGTGAAACCGCGAGGATGTAGCTAGTTATATTATATGTTCCTTCTATAACAGGTGACGTATGTAGTCAATTTACAAATTATCTGAATCGGACAGAATGCTTTGTAAATCATTTTCTACTATTCCTACTACAAAAGTGAATTCTTTTCAGTATTCAAAAGTACTAATTAGTCGTTAATTGTTCACTGAAAAGTATAATACTGGTGCAATTATAACCTAATTATTCGTCTTAAGAAACGGTTTTCATTGAATGCAGTAACTGCATTGAATTAAAATGGAATTCTTTTTATATTCTCTTGTAAGTATAGCAATAAAGTCAAGGATACAGGAAAAAAATATGTGCTATGCCATGTATCGCCGACATATCGTGCGACTCCGCGAAACTTCGCTAAACATATTAAATTAGACTAGTAGAATGCATTTGTGTCAGCTTGGAGTTGTCATGCTCATTGGCGGATCTCATTGGCGGTGGCACGTGCATTGGATCGCTCGATTCCCTACAATATGGTTGAGTTAGGCGGTGCTGGTGTATGTACGTGTCATGTTCGTGAACGGGCGCCGTCAACTGGGACTGGTCGGCTCCAGACTGTATTATTTATTGTCCTTAAGGTTATTTTCTTTTTCGATCACTGACTGGATTTTGATGTATGTGTCGTAGGATAATTTGATACTTCGAATCTTCGCGGAAATCCTAGGGGTTTTGCGAAAACGCGGATAATTAGACATAGGCGAAAAATTATCAAATCTTACTGGACAAATTCAGGATTTTTGCGAAAATACATTGGTCTATAGTACGAATTTTAATTAGATTCCAGATTTGACAATAGCTACTGTCATTTTGTGAAATAATGATACCACATATAATAGTGTAGTGATGCACACAAAAATCGATAAACAATCAGTGTGTGTGTTTTATAATAAATGTTACAGAAAGTGACAGGATAGCGATAGCGATGACGGCGACAATTTATAAAATAACTTATTACCATAATACATCTATCTGTTTTATTTGTCATGTTCCTTCATGATTACATTTTTTTATTTATTTCACACACAATTATAAAAGAAACGTCTCAGATCGTTAATTAATCGTCAAAACTAAATTATCGGTTCAGATATATTTAATTTCCTGATAAACTTAGTTCACGAGAGTAAAATTATAATTATTATAAACGAGAAGAATCGATCCAGAAATATTTCATTTCCATATCGAATAATTTCGTAACCTCACTATTTAGTACTTGTCATAACGTTGCTACACTGAAATTGTCAAATCTGGAATCGAATTAAAATTCCGAGTATAGTTGAAATAATTGACTTTGACTTTGACATATCGTGCGACTTATGTCCGCAAAATCTTGCGACTTCGCGAAACTTCACCGGCTATATTTGGCGACATCATGTACTTTTGTTTCACAAGGCAATCGCATGTCACGGGATGTTGCCCGACATGTCGTGCAAAGTTCGGCAACGTCACGATACTTTACCCAACATCGCTGGCGACACGTGTTGCCCGACATCTGTCTCCTAATGTATCCTTGGTTTAAAATTGAATAAATAAGTGACTGTGGACCAATGAACCACCTTAAATAGCCCGTCGCAGTTCATTACTGGACTATAGGTCTTCTATACATAAGATTGTTTCCCATCATTTTAACGTTTGGCAGGCAGGTTAAAGATTTGAAAGATTCAGTTCAATCAGTACGCAGCTATTTGAGAAAGATCAGATGTCTTTCTCAAAACAGTCAGTACTGCATCACTACTGACAGTCGCCGCGTTGCTCATGAATATGAGCCGCTAGTATCGCTTGAAAATAGTTGAGTTCCTCATCAAATAATTACGTGAGTAAGCCGAAGAATTTACATTTTTTTATGGCATAAGCCGGTAAACGAGCAGACGGATCACCTGATGGTAAGCAATCGGCGTCGCCCATGGCACCTGGAACACCAGAGGCGTTACAAGTGCGTCACCGGCTTTTTAGGTATTAGGAGTTTGAGGATCGTTGGCGATTCAGGGATTGGGGAGATTAGGGAAGGGGAAGGTAATTGGGCCTCCGGCAACCTCACTCACACGACGAAACACAACGTAAGTGTTGCTTCACGTCGGTTTTCTGTGAGGCCTCCGAGGCCGTGGTATCACTCCGGTCGAGCCGGCCCATGGCCCATGCCGAAGCATGGCTCTCCCACACTTAAATATATATTTTTATACACTTAAATAATAATTAATATGCAGTCACTTAGCCGTCACATACTATATGGACGAGTAAAAGTTACATAATAAGAAGGTCTTTGGTTAGCAGTGGGCACTTATAGATGATGATGTTGTTATAAAAGTATTCTATTCTGCTGTCACAACGCGGTTTGGTTATTATTTCAGCATTTTCAGCAAACCAAGTATTTACTTGTTTTACGATTCTCGCGACTGTGTTGTGATTTAATTCTTTTAACATTTTGTTTTAACGTAGGTACTGAGCGAATGAGAGCGTTGAAAATAAATATTTATTATCTGCATTTTCACGGTTCAAAAATGAAGTGTGGATACCGACAAAAGCTCGAAATTTCAAATATATCAGACCTACTTTTTCTTGACTACTTGCTTTTTGTTATACAACTATTTTTTTATAGCCGGTAAACGAGTTGACGGATCACCTGATGGTAAGCAATCAGCATCCAATCGTACCGAAGCATGGCTCTCCCACACTTGAGATTAGAAGATTTTGATTGATTTTGATTGCACGGTTGGTGCGATGTCTGGGCAACCGGCTGCCGTACAACGTATCGCGGCTTCGATTCCCGCACGGAACAACATTTTGTGTGATCCACAAATTGTTATTTCGGGTCTGGGTTTCATTGTGTATGTGAACTTGTATGTTTGCAAACGCACCTACGATACAGGAGAAAATCCTAATGTAAGACATTAAAAAAAAAACCTGACCTGATGGTAAGCAGTATTCCCTGCCTCAATATACTTGAAATAGCAGAGGTATCACAAGCATTATGAAGGAAACTGTATTGCGTCATCATTTTGTCGTCGTCGGAATGATAAGGTAATAAATTGCAAGTCAGACGTCGGAAACTATTTTTTTAAACGTTATGCTACACTACGATTTTCTCCTGTGTCGTGGGTGCGTTTGCAAACATACAATATCACATACACATCACACACAGAACAACAATTTGTGGATAACACTAAGAATGGTTCCGTGCGGGAATCGAAGACTCGCTCAGCCAACGCGCCAACCGTGTATTCGATACTCTTATTTACCAGACGAAACGCAGCAACATTATGTCACCACGACGGCCCAGTGGGTTACTGAGCTCCGGCTCGAATCAGAAGTCGGAACGGAATGCTGTATTTAATCACTATGAGTCTAACACGTTCTCTCGCCTCATCTACGGCTGGAGAAAGATATTAGATGATTATTTCCCCCTCAAACAAAAAACGCTGATTCTGTAACAAGGTGGGTATTTCTACTTTATAAAGCATTAAGCTAACATTATGCAGACAAAGCCGCGAGCAAAATCTAAGTAACTATGTAAACAAACCTCTCTTCTATTGCAAGTCTCAGAAACAAATGAATAATCTAATTGTAGAGAAACTAAGCTGACATGTAAAATACTTGTTTAGTTTCGTTAAGATGCCAGCAGAATAAGCTACTATAAACACTGAACTTTCTTTAACCGAATTTCAACTCAATACTTCCATTATAAAGTTGAAAATCCATTGGCATAGTAATATAACTTGATCTGCGGTTGTATACAAGAGTAGCGTTGCTGCAATCTTCTAATGTAGCTATGAAGCGAACAGTGACTAGTGATGGGAAGTTACGGAAACTTTGCCGGGATTATTATTAACTCCCGGCATTTTGAATCGGATAAACGTTGCTCTAGTTAGGATGGCGGCGAAGCCTGATACTGAGACCAAATTGGGTCTAACTCATTTCCACTTAGCCTTTCATGAAGGCTTTACTGATTTTGTATTTTGTCTAGCTTATTAGTAGAATTGGAAGTGTTACCGGGCTTGTTGATTTGGGTGCGTTTCTTGGGTCGATAATTTTATTATATTAACAATAGCATTTGTTAGGTTTTAAAATTATATTAGTATTATTTTAGTCGATTATCGATTATTTGATAAGTTGAATTGTGACTTGGTCATCACTATTTCCAAACGAAAGTTACTTGGGGGTATTTCGGGGAAGGATTCGGCCTATTTGCTCGGGCTCAGCATCGAGGACGGACGCACAGTACGGTGTACCAAGGTAATTAATATTATATTCTACAACAATCAATATGAGTTTTATTATACATTCAATGCTGTAATGTGCACCTCTGCCTTCCCCTTCGGGGATAAAAGGCGTGGTGCTATGTTATATATATTATCTTTTACCGGGCTGCTTCGTTGGTTGACTAATAACTGTCGCTTTAGTCAAGTAGTTGCAAATACAATTACTTATTCTAATTCATTTTGTTGCGGGACCCAAGTCATCTAAGACAGTTATTCATGTCTCTGGGCCGCAACGGAGTTGTGTGTTCCGGTGTTTTCATGGTTGTATCTATTATAAGATACTGGTTTACAAAGGTTGCAGCGATTTTGAGAGGTTGTTGCGGGTTACCGACAAAGCTTCAGATTTGATTCACACACACTTCAGATCGAACAGAGTATAGTTAAAGTAAGTTTTAGATTATCGCTAATTCTAAGTAGCGGCATGAAGACTGAAATACTATTCTACCGCAATAAATTTATTACATGGGAATGACGGTGGTGTTCCATTTATTTTTATCATCTATTTATATAAAAGAAAGTCGTGTTAGTTACACTATTTATACCTCAAGAACGACTAAATCGATTTGGATGAAAATTGATGGGGAGGTAGCTTAGAACCAGGAGACGGACATAGGATACTTTTTATCTAATTTTTTTTTTACTTTTACCAAAAATCACGAACGGGAACGGGGGGAAAATGGAATTGCGTGTACGAAGTCGCGGGCAGAAGCTAGTATTTTTTAATACTCCATGTAATTTCAAATAATGGAACGCCTACCAAATGTGTACTTTCCTTAATCGAAAATAAATTATTTGAACTGTTAAATACAATAACATAACACATAACATCACGCCTTTTATCCCCGAAGGGGTAGGCAAATGTGCACATTACGGCACTAAATGCCACTGTACAATGTAACAGCTACTTTCCACTATTTGTGTTATGAGTCCCATGTAATAGGGGGGTGAGCCTATTGCCATATACCGGGCACATTTCCAAACTCCGTGCTACTACTGAGGTTTTTACAATCCCAGTAATACTTTGCGCGACCCCGGCAGTCGCACTTGCGACCACGCGGCCAATGAGGCGGTAAATACAATAATATATTACAAACATTAGTTTTTTCCAGGAAATTTTGAAGAAAACAGTATGCTGCTTTACGCTAAAAAAAACGTGACGTCACAATACACAATCTCATACAAAATTCATAGAAAACTGTCGGATTTGACAGTTCGTAAAAATTATTGAATTTGACTAGTTGGCAAGTACCCAATTGTTTTGGAAAAAATTGGTATCGCAATTAATATTATACGCATTTCTATATTATAATACAATACGTGATAAAACTGTAATTGTAACAAAAAAAATTACGTGAAGTTATATTTTATTTTTATACACTCGTAGTAGCCCTACTTTTCCATACATTGTGCAGACACCCCTATCAATCATCCCGTCAGCATAAACAATAATATTTGAACGCTATATGTTCTCACTTGTTCGTCCATCCATCAAGCATTTGATTCTCGATGGACGTTAAACAGCTATTTTGTGGAAAATAATAATTGCTATGATGATGGAAATATTGCAGAATGTTCATGTTAACGTTATGATTATGACTGAATATAATGACTGAGAAGAAATAAATTTGTTTTTCATTATGTTTTTGTAAAACTGTAGGCTCAAAATGAATTTATAGATCGATTCAGAAATGAAAACATAAGTTAAAATATAAATTCAAATTAATAAATATCGTGATACATACTAAATTAACTAAAATCGCGGGAATATACTGAGAAAACGCGCGCGCGGTCGCTGATCATGAGGAAGAACCCCTCTGTGGTCGAAACTAGTAGAGCTTTTCTCAGTATATTCACGTGAGTAACCCGTGATTTTAATTAAACTCAAATTATTGAGTGATGCGCAGCTATAAAATGTTTCTGTGACGTTATTAAAAATATATCCACAAAATATATTTTGTTACATTATTATATAAATTGATGGGATCCTCGACCGAAAATATATGTTATTATAATAGTCAGCTCCCGTTTATAGTAGCGAGCTACACGATAATAATATACCTCGGTATATATATTAAATATACAATAACTAGGTCTGTGACAATCTTCAAAATCATGATGGTAATTGAATAGACATTTGATACCACCTTATTTCTACTCTTGGTTCTCATAGAGACTGGGCAATAGTACTGATAAACCTGAACAATTATGGGTCTAGGACAGGTCTAGGTGTCATTGTATGTGAAATTGTTATGTTTGTAAACGCACACGCAATATAGGAGATAATCCTAATGTGGGGCAAAATTAAAAAAAATGCATTTTAAAACCGAACTAAAAGAAGAGCTGCATAAAGTTTAATAAAAACCATTGCACGCTTACAATTTATTGGGGTGATGACAGGGTATGAAAATTAAAAATATTATTAGTCCGTAAGTTACGTAATGAAAAAATATTAGACACGTATTTTTTTATTTTGTCGTTTAATAAAACAATACTTAGATGAAACGTCATTTCAACGTATAAAATGTATGTACATAGAAGTGACGTCACGCGACATTTCAAATCAATATATCGTCGAAAGTATTCGTTATTGTAAGAAAATAAAAAATACGTGTCTAATGATTTAAAACAATCTACCAGCCGGACATTAGAATAAAAATTTGTTGTATCATTCCACAGCTAAACTGTAGAATGATCTGTTATCGGTGGTATTTCCGAACCGTTCAATCTATTCAGTTATATTCAATCTATTAAGACAAGAGCGTATTCCTTTTTAACCCATTTGGGACCAAATGCAAACTAAACATAATTTAATAAAAAAAACTTTATTAACTCAATGATATGACGCCCACAAACTAATATCAGCAAAAAAAATTCAAAAAATATATTTAGAAGTATTAAAAAAAATGCCGTCCTTGATTGGGGACAACGGTCTCATGTGTAGTACTTTTCGAAGTAGTAACTGTTTTCGACACATAAGGTTCTAACGCATTATTTGCATTGATATCACAGTTTTTTTATGATGAACTGCGTGTCGTAACAGATATTAACTAAATCTCTGCGGAAAATGTCTAAATCAATTTGATGTGACGAGCCAATGTTTGTTTTGAGGGTAAAAATCATGCATTGCGTTTTCCACCTGGGGGACTCTCACTGGCTAAAAACCAACACGTTCCTAATTCTGCTTCAAGCCGAAGCCCCGGTGACCCACCAGGTTATTCATAGTATCGGGCATCTGTCCCGCTGAGCCATCTCGATCTAAGGCGGTCTGACCTGCACTTTGAAGCACGCGTGTAACGCCACGCACCTTACAGGTACAGGTCTGGTTCTGGGCAGCGATCTGTTCTTGCTACTATGACTGCTTCGCAGAAAGAGATGTTTTCCAGTTCCCCTCGCTCCGCACCACAGCCAGAACCTAAGCTGAGCGTGGAAGATTATCGTCGTCGATCACTTCCCTGAAGACACGGCGGTGGTCAACGTATACAGGGCATAATGCTTCTCTATCCTCTGCGTGGACTTCGCTGTGACGACACCAGAATACAGCTGAAGGAAATGCCCCCTACTGCTGAATTCTGATATCGGATGCGACGCCTGGTACTGTAGGTGGACTTTTGCATCTTCGGTCTTGATGCCCATCAGATTTTAGAATATGAACGCGTAAAGATATGGCGGACTTGGTGATGCTCTTCATGAATTAGCGTCTGTTGTCACCAAGTATTAGCTATAACTAAGTTTAGCCTATAGGTGACCTTTATAAATTGGAAAACAAAATACAAATCAGGTATAAATGTTTTAAAAATATACTACAGATGTGCCCATTGTCCCCATACGGGGACACCATCATTTTTTCTAACTTTCCCCTAAGCGGAATTAAAAGTATAAGGATATTCTTCAATATTGTTTTAATTGACACTATAAGCAAGCAATAATCACAAAAAAGTTTTATAAATCTTCATAATTACGTACTACAAAACGCCTCTGCTTTCGATAATAATTCCCATTTCACTTCCTCTTGATAAAATTGACAATATGACCCCTTTTTTGTAGCAATTTGTCAAAAGTTCTAATAATTTTGGGAAAGTACACTACTCCTCATTATAAATACCCATGAAATGTGAAGATAGCTAAAATAATTAATAACCAGCGGGTAAAAGAAAACCTGTCCCCATATGGGGACGGCGGATCCAAATGGGTTAAAAGGCCGGCAACGCACCTGTAGCACTTCTGGTGTTGCGTGTGTCCATAGGCGGCGCTGATCATTTATCAAGTGATCCATGTGCTCGTTTGCCTTTTATTTATCAAAAACTTGAATGAAAATTATTCTCTGTAAATCAAATAACTGGAATGAGTTTACACTTATGTGCTATCATTTTGATTGAAATGCAGTGTAACACTGGAACTTGCCATGTTGTCTTCCGTTAATGACAAGTAAACAATAAGCTTTACCCTTCCTTCCTAGTGTGATGTGTAATGAGTTATCACAGTAAATAAACAAGATACCATCAGTGTAATGAAAGGTTATTTATCTATCTGGTTTCCAACCACAAATAAAAATTAAACAACGTGTTTTTAAACTGACCACTGTGTTGGTGGAGATACCGCAATAGGGTAGATGCCTAATTTTTATTTTAATGTCCGTCTGGTACATTATTTTAAATTATTAGACACGTATTTTTATTTTCTTACAGAAACGAATACTTTCGACGATATAATTATATTGATTTGAAATGTCGCGTGCCGACACTTCTATGTATATTTTATACGTAGAAATGACGTTTTAGCCCCCACTTGTAAACTTTGATTCGTTTTATCTAAGTATTATTTTATTATACGACTAAATAAAAAAAATACGTGTCTAATACTTTTTCATTACCTTACGTACGGACTAATTATATTTTTAATTTTCATACCCTGTCATCATCCCATAACATAATACGACAAATAACCAAAGTTTTTCATGAAAGGTAAATGTCATTACTTGCATATATGTGTGCTACGCGAAGGGTCAAAGGACAAAATGCCATAATCAACGCCCTTTGTGTGCGCCATTATACCATAAAACGTCGTTTCGTAGTAATAACTATAATATATATACGGGTATACATTATTCCACGTCATTTGGAGCGATGCACGGATTAAATGAAATACTCAAATTTCAGTGCTATCGTGAGTAATAGAGGCAAAGCATATATCAAGTAGTGAACCCCGGCACTTGAGCCTTTCGATCAAGGAGTCTTGGTTTCGGATCCTGGGTCGGGTAAAGTATTACTTAGGGATTAATAATCAGGCGCTTTTAAACGTGAAATAAAATAAGTCAATAAGCTCGTCACATTTTGCTCGTAACAATTGGGTACTTGCCAATTAGTCAAATACTTAAATACTTTTTCGAACTGTTAACAACGACAACGACTGCCTCGTTGGCCGAGTGGTCGCAAGTGCGACTGCCGGGCAAGGGGTCTCGGGTTCGATTCCCGGGTCGGGCAAAGTATAACTGGGTTTTAAAAAAAATCTTAGTAATAGCACGGAGTCTGGAATTGTGCCTGGTATATGGCAATAGGCTCACCCCCTATTACATGGGACTCATAACATAAATAGTGAAAAGTGGGTGTTACATTGTACAGTGGCATTAAGTGCCGTAATGTGCACCTCTGCCTACCCCTTCGGGGATAAAAGGCGTGATGTTATGTTATGTAAAAACGACAGTTTTCTATAAATTTTGTACGAGATTGTGTATTGTGACGTCACATTTTTTTACTGTCAAACAGCATAGTTATTTCTTATAAATTTGCTGAAAAATAAAAAAATTAAGTTGGTCATAAAATCGATTAGTGGAAATGTGATATTGTATTGAACAGTCGAAACAATTTATTTTGTTTAAATAAAGTACCCAATTGTAATTTAAATAACTATATACTTACTAATTATATTTATTGCATTATCGTAAACTGGTTTTTTGAAAAAACAAAATGCTTTTGTTTCATTAAGGGATAAGCAGTCGTGCAAATATATATTTAAAGTCTGCTTTTTACTACATAGTTTTGTTCCAAGTCTTATGTAATATAGGGACAAGTCTATTACCACACCTTTGGCACTTCTCACACAACTTCATACGATAACTAATACTTTTTTGAAAATACAAAATAAAAATTCCAGCAATATTTTGACCAACCCAGTAATCGAAACCAAGACCTCTTGCTGGCAGTCAGAAATGCAATCACTTAACCAACAAACCAAGATACCTAATAATTAAAAAAGTCAATCAAATAAAAATATTTACCTAAATTGATGATTCAAAACAATTATTTTCAACTAAGGAAATAATTAATTCAAAATATAATTCTAATAACAACCTATTTATTAAATATCACTTCAACTTGTCAAAATCATAAATTCAGTTATGCAATCACTTTCACAAGTAACAAGCTGAAATACATCCAATTTTAAACGTAATAAAGTTGACATTACAGTAAAAAGCCGGTTGGCGTGACAACGTCATTCTCGTTGAGTTACGGCGGCCATCTTGTTTCGTTAATTTAAATTGCAAATGGCGTGAGTAAGTGACAGTTGGAGGTTATAATTAAATTGTTACTTTTTTTGTGAATGATTGATGATTTGGGAATGTAGTTTTCGTTTAGTAATGTCATTTTTCAATGAAATATTTGGGCAAAGCAATATTTTTGACTTTAATGACTGTACATGTTTGTCCACTTTATTAGTCAAAACGGGTTATATGACGGTACTTTGTGACATATTGCGTGAAGTTTTTATTTTTTAGTAAGAAAGCTTCACTTGATATTTTAAAACTGTCTAATATGATATCTTCTATCTTCTATATATATAAAAATGAAACCCGTTTCCCGTTGTCACGCCATAACTTAAGAACGGCTAGACCGATTCGGTTGATTTCTTTTTGTTGTGTTTGTTATTGTCAGAAGAAGGTTCTTATGACAGAAAAAAATCTGAAAATCCTACGGGAACGGGAGAAAACGGGATTGCGCGTACGAAGTCGCGGGCTGAACCTGGTTATCGATAAAAACTTAGTTATTGTAGCGGTTGATTCTACAATAATACGGCTTAAATCATCTACCATTTCTTGTTAATATCAACATGTCATATTAGACACAACACCACCGATAAATATCTGAAATATTATTAAAACAGCAAGATTCACAAGAAAGGTTTAATAAAACACATCTAAGTTACATTACGCTAGTGCAAATTGCAACAATATAAAAATATGGTACGTAATCAAACTCATAAGACTCAGTTGTAGCGCAGCGTCCACGTAGAACAGACCGTACACACGGATCTTGTGGAATGAGGCGCGGTGCAGGCGTAACACGTTCTTGTACAGCTTCTTCTCGTATTCTAGGAAAATAAAGTTAAAAAATTGGTTATTTTTTGTTAAAAATATAATTATTAGGGAGTGCCTCCGCTGCCGGCGCCGGTTGCCAGACTGGCTGCCGGCGCCGGTTGCCGGACTAGCTGCCGGCGCCGGTAGCCTATTCGGTAACCGGCTCTAACCTAACCTAACCTTTTTTTTTAAAAAAAACCTAACATAAACTTTCATTTTTCCAAACCGTAACGATAAACCTTTAAAAAAAACTAACCTAACCTATATTCGTTTACCGGCACTGGAACCCAGCCTTTTGCGCATTGTCACCGGCTGCCATTCTAAGTGCCGGCGCCGGCAGCCGTTGTTTTAAATCTCGGCTGCCGGCAGTATACTTACCGCCAGTTTCCAATAGTGATATTTTTGGCAACCGGCGCCGGCAGCGGAGGCACTCTCTAATTATTATCTAGCCTACTTGGAGCGAATCTCAAGTTAAGAATGTATTACACAAATTAACCAGGTTTATCAAGAGACGAACTTCATACTGATAGCTAAGGATATAGCTAACTCAATTGAATTAGACATACATATTACACAGTGAGTGTTGATCCGAAAACTCGATTTTGGTGATTCATAAAGTTATATAATTTCACTACCAAAAACTTATAATAACATAACATAACATCATGCCTTTTATCCTCGAAGGGGTAGGCAGAGGTGTACATTACGGCACTTAATGCCATTGTACAATGTAACACCCACTTTTCACTATTTATGTTATACTTAATAAATACTAATACTTTGCCCGACCCGCGAATCGAAACCGAGACCCTCGGACTGCGAACACTCGGCCAACGAGACAGTCACTAAATTATTTCGTAAATCTCTATTTGTCTATTCGGAAAATAGCAGACATGACGTCATCAAATGACGATCCCATATCATCAAAATTGTTGCAATAGTTACAAAAAGAGAATTGGGTAAAAAGTATCATAAGTCCGTCTCCTGGCTCTAAGCTACCTCCCTACCAATTTTCAGCCAAATCTATTATGCCGTTCTTGAGTTATAAATAGTGTAACTAACACGACTTTCTTTTATATATATAGATTATAGTTGTGTGTGTGTGTGGTCATTCAATAATTTGGGTGTAAAATACCAATGTGTGTATTTACCTTGCTATAATGATTTATTATTTTAGCTAGGTCAGTGACGGCATTCATAATTGTAAGAAAATATAAATGAATGGTCTAACCTGAACAATTTGTCTTAAGCAAAACTGAGCAAGTATCCTTTATATTGTTAAGAGCACTGTAAAATATTTCACATTCGTATGTTAATATAGTTAGAAGTATAAAAGTTTTTGAAAACCAGTAAAATGTTATTATTGCCGGAATCAATGATTTGTCCTGAAAGTAAAAAAATAAATATTTAAAACTGTTACTAGTAAAGATGATCTATTATCCTTTTTTAGGGGATAACGCACAGACGGATGGTATCATCAGGTGGATGGTAAGCAATCAGTGCCAATTATGGACACCTGAAACACTTTTCAGTTTACACACAGGATTTTGGGGATTAAATATTTAGGATTATTGCGGATTTGAGGATTTGGGGAGAGAGGTAAATGGGCTTCGGTAACCTCACTCACACGACGATATACAACGCACAAGTCGGTTTTTTGTAAGGCCGTGGTATCACTCCGGTCGAGCCGGCACATTCTTGCCGAAGCATGGCTCTCCCACACTTAAATGAAACTAGTTAAGACATTCAAAAAGCAAACATGCAGATTGTTTGTGGAAATTATAATGAACAGCTGTTACTTAAAATCAATATTACATAACATAATATCACGCCTTTTTATCCCCGAAGGAGTAGGCAGAGATGCACACTACGGCACTGAATGCCGCTGAACATTATAACACCCACTTTTCACTATTTATAATATGAGTCCCATGTGAGGGGGTGAACCTATTGCCATATACCGGGCACAATTCCAGACTCCGTGCTACTATTGGGAATTATAAAAAAAACCTAATAAATCTTTGCCCGACCCGGAAATCGAACCCATCCAACCATCGAACCAGTCACAAAATCAATATTAGAAGAACAATTTACTATTTTTAACATACAATAATATAATATGTATAAAAACTTACAACACCATGAACTACTAGGCCTCTTTGCAACATTGTAATTGTGAACTGAATATAAAATAATGAATGCATCACCGATTCTATGGCGTAGAAAAGTATCTGAAAAAAAAAATAGGTCAAAACAAAATATGACCTTTTTATTCTTTTTATAAATCCGAAAGTTTGTATGTATGATTGTTCGCAACTCCTTCACGACAAAACTATTGAAGTGATCGGAATGGTATTTAGAGCAGGCGTAGATTATAATCTAGAATAATACATGGGCTACGATACAGGCTACAGAGCGCAAGACGTACGCGGTGAGGATGCAAAGCGCGGGCAGGGCGAGCGCAGGGTTAGCGCGAGGTAGGCGCGCGCAGGGCATGCGCTTGGCGTCTTATCTTTTTTTTATACGTTACCCCACACTAGGATTGTCTCCTGTGTCGTGGATGCGTTTACAAACATACAAGTTCTTGACATGACACCCAGATTCGAAAAAACAATTTGTGGATCACGCAAAGAGTTGCTCCGTGCGAGAATCGGACCCGCGGATTCACACGTCACATTGCGCGGCAGCAGCTTGTCCAGCCACCGCATCAACCGTGCCTTCAAACCTTGCGTGTAAACTAATAAATATAATTTGAGATCTATTAATAGGACATAAGATTTAAATTCTTATTTAATAAATTTCAATGCGAGTTGGACGTAGGGGGCATGCGCTGACCGTGCGCGTATCGTGTTAACATGCCCGACATTTATAAATGCGGTATAACCATTTTGTATTTATTGTTTCTACTACATTAATATATTTATCTAGATACTCACACATTCTTGAACGCAATCTGCATGGATATCATAACACTTTAATATTAAATGATATGCCTGAAACATTTTCTTGCATAAAAGTTTCGTGGACACATTGTCGCTAGCATCAGGATTCAGAATTTTCGTATTCCATAAATTTGCTTTAGTTGCTAATAACTTTACGATACGCAATGTATAAAATATTTTCAAATCAAAAATAATTACGAAGTGCTGAATAACTTGTTCTAAATAAAATAAATGCATATTGATAGTTAAAAATGCAAAATGGAAGATATAAAAAATCCAGAAAAAAGCAAAAGTAATCCAATTCCAAAGGATGAAGCGGTTGAAATCAACACTATTATTAAGTAATTTGTGAAGGTTTTGAAAGTATAAAACAAACATAATGGTTTTATTGCTTAAGATAACACAAATAAAGAAATTTATAATGAAACCGATATTGTAAAAACTGCAGTCTATAATCATAACAAAGACTTCGAACCAGTGAGACTTATTTTGAATGTTAATATGAGATAACAGTATGACAATGTCAATAGAAATAAGTAATACTGTAGCAATTAACGATATGACATTAGAAAGATGGCTGTTTGGTTTTATAACATTGTTTTTGATTGAAAATTTTGGGCATAACAAAATCTTTGTCATTACATTTAAAGAGCAAAGCATTGATTGCACATCTTTGTCTATTAAACCACTTCCACTCAACATGGGATCAATAGTAATCCTTAGTTCAATATCCTGCACCGCTTGCATTTTTGAAAATACGTCTACTTCAGCTACTTTGTTAGGAACTATTAGGAAAACGTAATACGGTAATTGATGTAGAGGTAAAATGTTTATTCATAATATGTTCCTTATCAATCGATTATAATCATAATAATTTATCTAATGTGCTAATGTGTATTTATTGTCATTTGAAATATTAATCTTCCTCAACTGCCTCGGCCGAGTGGTCGCAAGTGCGATTGCAGGGCAAGGGGTCTCGGGTTCGATTCCCGGGTCGGGCAAAGTAATACAGGGTTTTTTTTAAATTCTCAGTAGTAGCACGGAATCTGGAATTGTGCCCGTTATATGGCAATAGGGTCACCCCCTATTACATGTACATACATGCGGTGTTACATAGTACAGTGGCATAATGTGCACCTCAGGCCTATTCCTTTCGCGGAGAACCTAACGGGTAACCGGGGCTCCGGCTCGACGTGCAGGAGAAGGAACGGGGTGGATTTTAGTCAGTAAGAGTCTGACACTCCCTTCCGCCTCACCCAGGCGGGAGCAGTCATTCGATGATTTTCCCCCCTTAAAAAAAAAAAAAGGCCTATTCCTTCGGGGACAAAAGGCATGATGATGTTATGGATCTAATCTTAGCCAATTATTTTGCGAAAGAAACTTTTTGGGTTAACCTGAATTAAAGTAAAGACTTGGACTTATTTTACAAGGAAATACATAACTTTACGCCTGCCTCCCATGGGGTAGGCAGAGACTGTGGAATGGTAATTGCTTCGATTCTTCCATACGTCTTACATTTGGGCATATCTATATTGACGAAAAAATTAACATCATAACTAATTAATTTGGTCTATAAAATATTTTAAATAAGGTGTACTGAACATGTTAAATGCAATATGAACGAAGGAACTTCACTTGTTTTAATTAAAACATTCCCTAATTCATTACTTTTGCTCGAAATAGAATTAATTGTCCAACAACTGCTATAAATGAATGAGCATAATACACAACACCAACGCAGTCACATAAAAATATTACTTGGACACGACGCGTGTTGATTAAAATGAAGACGTTATTTGGTTTCAAGGACAATTATAATAGCAATAAAATTTCTGATGATATTGTCGACAAAGATATCCAGACAATGTTTTCGCCTCTGAACAAGATGCAACTAATGTTCAGTCCAAAGTATCATTTTAGAAACAGTGCCATCGTTCCTAATAGTTTTGTCCACAATACTATTTCTTTTGTCGGTGTCCTAATCGCGTGTTTTTGCAGTTTCTACTGCGTCTATGAAGAAAATGTCTTCAAAGGTGATTTGGAAAACCATTTTTCATTTTTGTCCTTCACCGTCTATTACGACTGCGTCTACTACTGTATTGGCTTTTCCTTATTCTTCATTGTCGAAGTAATTTGCACCAAAAAGACATTGAGATTTATCCTTATTTTCCAAAAAGTTCATAGATTTATTAACAACAAAATTGTCTTTAAGCAATCTAAAATTTGGATGTGGATATCATGGATCCTGATTTTGATCTACTACTCTTTATTCTTTTTCACTTTTTGTTTTACAATGAATTTGCCGTTCACTTATATCTATAGTAGTCATACTTTGGCATTATTTGATTTAAAAGTGTTATATGAGATTCGAATAATTAAATTGTTAGAACAAAAACTTGCTTTATGGAATGTTAAAGCATTACATTTGGATGAATTGGAAGATGGACAAAGAAGAAGTGTTAGCAAACAATTATTTCAAGCATATAATGATATACTGACTTGCTATAATATTTTTAAGGATACTCACCAGCTATTTGTAAGTATTAGATAATTTAATCATATGTCTTGCTTTTCGCTCCAGTAGGTATAAGTAAATATTGTGAGATGATGAAACATTGTGAAGTGCATTTTGATAGTGTCTAAAACTTAAATTTTGAATTCTTCTTTTCAGATCTTTTATTATATTGTGGAAGTTTTCATACATTCATTGATTTACGTCCAGTATACAATAATTATTATGAAGAAGGGAGTATTTTTTCATAATACAGTAAGTTACATATACATAATGTGAATCCTTAATTATTGCATGGGAAGGCTAGAAGATGTGCACAAAGTCATTAAAAATTCCAAGGGTCAAAAAATCAACGTGATATCATCTGTGGTCGACGATGATAAGTTTACTTACATTAATACAATTATAAAAGTCATCGGAAACAACTGGATGTGTGTAGATCTCTTGTAACCAGCCTATAATTATCTACAATTCATCAGAATTAGCTGTCGATGATGATCATAGCAATCAGTCGTGATCTTCGTGTTACATGTGTCCAAAGGAACAAAGTCAGTTTTGTTTGTTTTATTTGGTTATGGAATGTATTTTTTGTTTCAGGACAAAACAACTTTTCTAGCATGTTCCGTGCCCTGTTGGCTACTCAAAAATTTTATACTTCAAACAAAGTTGGTTCAAGAATGCCAAAAATTCTATACCACTATTCAAAAGGTTCAAGACACTTGTGCCCTTATTTTGAAGACATCACGTATTGGTAATTTAATAAATTGACTTTAAATTAGAGTCCTCCAATAGGTCTGTTAATTATCATTGCATCTTGTGGGATCTGGAAGATTATGCCCCAACCGGCCAGACTTCCAAATCGACCAGTTGGAATTTACCAGCAACCAACGGCTTGTCACAATGTACCTAACCTAAAGATGGAATAAAAACAATTATTAATTCCGTCAAATTAATGGCATGGTGCTTGCATGGAATTAAAATAGCCAAACGTAGTCCTGGTTTTATATTTTTAAACCGCCATAGTAGTAATGAAAATACAGGAAACAAAAAACGCTGTACCTATCAGACTATTACGATGTTATTTCTAAAACACCTGATTCCCATGTTTCCAGAGTATGAGAGAAGGCTGTACAAGAACGTGTTACGCCTGCACCGCGCCTCATTCCACAAGATCCGTGTGTGCGGTCTGTTCTATGTGGACGCCGCGCTACAACTCAGTCTAACAAGCTTGCTAACTTGTTACATTGTAGTGTTATTACAGTTTGCTATTTTGTGATAATTTTCTTTATTGTATTAAATTATTATTTTCATGGTGACAGAATAAATCATTCATTTAACTGTGAAAAAATAACTTTCTAATTGTTTTTATAATAGTTATCGTGAGACATACAAAATTAACTACAAATCACTGGTTACTCAACTGTATATAATAGGTAGGCTGCGCGACGTCGCCGTGACCGCACACGCTGTTCATGAGGAGGAACTCCTCTGTGGTTCGAAACTAGTACAACTTTTCTCAATACATTCACGGGAGTGGTCCGCGATTTATAGTTAACTTTCAAATTCTTTAGTCGTTCTTCTATTTGTTAATCAAAACTCTAAATCAATATCTTGTCAGCCAAAAACTAGAGACATACAAGATAATATTATTCCTGCATTTATCAGTTCCGTATAATTAAAATTACTTTTCCGGAAACATTATAAATGACATTGGAACTACTTTAACAAAAAAGTAATGTAACGTTTTTAATATTTCAAAAAAGTCATTGGCGCTTTACAATAGATACATCATCACTTATCTATATTAATTATTAATATGATGGATCATAATGTTATACGCAATAAAACATCAATTCGATTAGACGTTCTACCACTTAGGTATAAATTGACGACATGAGTTGCCGTTCTGAAGAAAAAAAATGAAATTAATTCAATACTTAAAGAAGAAATACCCCGTAGACAAAAAATCGAGAAAATTCATCGACAGAGATGTACAATCAGTGTTTTTACCGTTGAACGTGATGCAATTCACAACACTGTGCCCAAAATATCGCATCAAAAATAATGTCATATCTCACAATAGTATTATTTCTACCTTAATTTCTTTTATTGGTACCATTATTGTAATGATTGTGTTTACCTATAGCACCCTCAACGGCGTATCCTACAAGAATGAGATAGAATTAGAATTTCAAAATTTCACCACTTATTACGACATCGCATTCTATTGTATCGGTTTTGTTATAAACTTCTACATTGCACTCGTCCAGAGCAAAAATGCTATCGACTTTGTCCCAACTTTTCAAGATGTCCACAGATTTCTTGGCGGCAATAGTAGATATATTATCATTTGGAATTGGGCTATTGTCATCTCAGTCATGGGATTCTATATCATTTTTTTCTTTATCTTCAATTTCTACATCACCTTTTCTTTTCAGTACATCTTTGCTAGCAGTTTTTTAGCTTTTTTTGACTTTAATATAGTCTATGCAATCAAATCATTACAAATTTTGAAACATGGATTGCGATTATGGAATATACGTGTCTTATGTTATCATGGTTTAGGAAACAGAGAGTCCGATTGTTGGAAATTATTTGAAGTTTACGTCAAAATACTAAATTGTTATAATATGTATCAAGCTAGTTTTCAAATGTATGTAAGTATTTTTTTATGCATTTATTTTGCCTGTGAATTATAAACGATTAAAATGCCATATCTTTTTCATAATTGTGACAGAATCAAGAAGGTTTTTATCGTACCACTCTGCTATTTAATTTTAGGTTTTTTTTATTGACTTTTGATTAATGATCACCAAATTAACCCACCCCCCTCCCCAATCTCCACAATTTCTGGTTTTCCAACAAACCTCAAAAAGCCGGTAACGCTCTTGTAACGCCTCTGGTGCTCTAGGTGCCCATGGACGATGCCGATTGCTTACTATCAGGTGATGTGAATGAACATTAACCGGCTTATCCTCTTAAAAAATCAGTGAAGTATTGTTGTCTGTCTTTTTTATGTAAGTTTTTAAATAAACGTATTTTGTTCTTTTTTTGCTAACTATCCATCAGCTTCTGTCAGCGGCTTCAAGTTTTCATTGGTTAAAAAGCCTATGTGTAATTTCAGCCTATAATCTACCCTTGTTCCAAATTTTATTCCGATCCCTTTAGCTGTTATCACGTTATTGAGTAACAAACATACACATAAACTCACAAACTTTAGCATTTATAATTAATTACCTATTTTCAGATCTTGTATTACATCATCGAAGTATTCGTGCATTCCCTCATCTACATACAACTGGCAATTTTTGTTTTAAAAAAAGATTTTTATAATGACACTGTAAGTATGAATGCGTGATTGGTCGGGTATTGGACAGCATTTTTTTTTCTAATTTATTATTTTTATAACAGATATCGAAAGATCAACTTGTAATACATTTTTTTACAGTCCAGTGCAACTGCAATTTCTTTGTTCGTGTTTTGCTGGCTACTCAAGAACTATGTGTGGCAGACCAAACTGATTTACGAACATGAACAGTTTTACCTAGTTGTACAAAGTGTGCGAGATACTTGTACTAACTTGTTAAAGAGGACATTTTTTGGTAATTCATTGTCTTTATTATTTTTGCCGTGGGTCGTGTTGACGGAGGTTTGTGACGCCGCTTCTCATGCATGATCTTCATTCAAGTCGTTGTAGCACACATCAGCATAATCGATAATAGGGAAAACCAAAGCCTGCACCAACATAGCCTTCGTAGCAGGAGGAAGTAAGTTATTTGCGCGATACAAAGCCCGCAAAGATCCAGTTACCTTTTTGCACACGCTGGTAATCTGAGCATGCCACTTCAAACTGTTATCCGTATTTAGGCCCAAGTTTTTCACCTCACTAATAAATGGGATTACTGCACCATCGAAGATCCACCACCTATAAGAATCGCCTGACATTTTACAGAATTTACTCCTATGCCGAATCTATCGGCCCAGTTCTTAATGGCTGCCAGGTCACCGTTCATCTCCAAGATCGCATCAGACAGCCCATCAACACCAGTTTGACGATATAGCTGCAAGTTATATTATCAGTATTATCTCATTTATTTTTTATGGATTAATGTTAAGTTTTAGTGACAAAGTAGGAGAACGTAAAAGATATTTTTTTATTTTATTTTATGTATTTTTTTTTTGTTTTAGTTAATAGTTAAGTTTGTGTATGCTCTCTTTTTGATTTTGTTTTGTCTGGTTTTAAATTAGTAATTAGGTACATAGATTTAGTTTTAGACCTAAGCTATCGCAATAGAGAAAACTGTAATGATAGCTTTAGGTAAGGTTTTAAATAAATAAATGTTATCAGCGTACAGATGGTACGCACACTGAAGTTAATAAAATTAATGATGATAGAAAATAAAAGAGGAGATAGTACACCGCCTTGAGGAATGCCAGCCCTTAATTCACGATAATTAGATGAACAATCATCAACCTTGACCGACTGCGGACGCTCCTGAAGATAAGAAGAGAACCAGTTCAGTGATTTATCAGAGATCACAAGATGCGATAGGATGGCTAGAAGAATGTCGTAACTGAACATATTAAAGGCATTCGAGAAACCAACTAAAACCAGAATTGTAACAGAAGATTTGCTTTCAACAGTTTTCTATTGGCAGTCAAAGCATTAAATATCATTGACATACCAAATGAATTACGTTCCGCATATAACCTAAACAAGTAATACTGACATTTAACGATCTAAATCTTGACTGTTGAGGTAGTCATTGCTTAAAAACTGATCGAAATTACTTTCTGTTTACATAAAAAAGTAACATTTTATTCTGGTGCAATGTCATTGTTCTTTTTTTATAGCATAATCCGGTAAACGAGCAGACGGATCACCTGATGGTAAGCAATCGGCGTTGCCCATTGACACCAGGAACAATAGAGACGTTTCAGGTGCGTTACCGGCCTTTTGGGGATTCGGAGTTTGAGGATCGTTAAGGCTTCAGGAATTGGGGAGATTGGGGAAGGGGAGGGTAATTGGTCCTCCGGTAACCTCACTCACACGACAAAACACAACGCAAGCGTTGCCTCACGTCGGTTTTCTCTGAGGCCGTGGTATCACTCCGGTTGAGCCGGCCCATTCGTGCCGAAGCATGGCTCTTCCACACTTATTTTCTATCAATCAACATTAAAAATTCATACTCGCTTTTTGATTTTGATATGTGAATTTTCATTTGTTCTCATCGTATATTCAAGAAAACAGATTGTCTCACAATTTTTAGCCTTATACATTATATTATAATTAATAATGTTCAACATTCTACTTTTGCAGAACACGAGAAGAAGCTGTACAAGAACGTGTTACGCCTGCACCGCGCCTCATTCCACAAGATCCGTGTGTGTGGCCTGTTCTACGTGGACGCCGCGCTACAACTCAGTCTGACGAGCTTGCTAACTAGTTACACTATCATTTTGTTACAGTTCGCTATTTTATAAAAAAATCTGTAGTTAATTAAACAAATTCAAGTTTAATGTTATTTGTAATAAGGTTAGGTAACGATGGAACTAGCGTATAACGTAACATTTTCTAAAAAAGTTCTAAAAGAAAAGTGTTCTTGAAGTTTTCTTGAAGAATTAAAAAGAAACGTTTAATAAAAACAATAAAAATATTAATATCTTTTTCTTTTTTCGTTAGTAAAGGCTGCATAATAATTCATCATCATCAACAGCCTATAAGTGTCCACTGCTGAGCAAAGCCTCTTTTCGAGCAGGTTTGAGCATTCATCACTACGCTTGCTCAATGCGGGTTGGCGATTTCAAACTTATAATTAGAAATTATAAGTCCAGGTTTCCTCACCGTTTGTCAGTGGTGTCTAAATAATCTTAGAAAGTACATACATATAACTCGGAAAAAGTCACATTGGTACTTGCTGTTGGTAGGTTTCGAACCCGCACCCTCATGCATGAGAAGCAGGCGTCTTAAACCTTCGGGCCACCACGACTATGCATAATAATTATCGTACACAAAGTTGTTTGTTTGTTAGCCATATTCTTGTGTGTGAAACCGCTATTGCCTCGTGGGTCACTTTTTACGGAACAAGGATTATCATGTTGAATACCAAAAAATAGTAAAGAGTTGTGTTTTGTCGTGGGTGTGAGGTTACCGGAGGCCCAATTACCATAGCCTTCCCAATCTCCCCAGTCCCTGAATCACTAAGAATCCTCAAATTCCTAATCTTTAAAAGGCTGGTAACTCACTTGTAACCCCTTTCATGTTCCAGGTGTCCATGGGTGACGCTGATTACTTAACATCGGGTGATCCGTCTACTCGTCATACAGTTTATCCCATAAAAGAAAAAAAAACACTTTTGAATAGCCAATAGACTCGCCTTCTATAATATGGAGGTATCAAGGCTTCTTTTATAAACTACGTTTAACCCGTCGTGGGTCTAAAAGGGGATCCACGCGAGACACAATGTATTTTCTATATATACGGGCATTTAAGCGGTTAAAAAACCGAATTCAAGCCCCTCTTTTTAAGCGCAACTAACACTTTTCTGAGAACCGCATCTAAATCGGTTTAGCTAATCACGAGATAATTGTGAACGAATATACATAGGTACTGGTTAAACTGAAAACCTCCTTTTTTTGGTTTTTGAAGTCGGTTAAACAAGTCAATAAAAAAAATTACATCAAATTACAACTACAAAATTAAGGTAATATGTATAGCGAGTAAAAGTAATTAAACGTGATAAAGTATTAATATTATTGGACCGACCATTACTAAATAAGTTTTTATCGGTAATATCATATTAGACAGTTATAAACCAACAAGTGAAGCTGTCGCACTAAAAAAAATGACACGCAATATGGCTCAAAATACCGTCATATATCCCGTTTTGACTAATATAGTAGACAAAGATGTGCAGTCAATGTTTTTCTCTTTAAACCCGATGTCAAAAATATTGCTTTGTCCAAATTATTCAATCAAAAATGACGTCATTAAACCAAATAGTCTTCTTGTTAATGTGTTGTCAATGATTTCCAGTGTGACAATGCCTGTCTTATTCATATTTTCCACCTATGTAGGCTATTTCGGCAAGTACAAAAGCCTGCATAGTTTCTATGATTTCCTTTTGGTATACGAGTGTATCATATACAGTTTTGGTTTTACAATTAATCGTATTCTCGAAATAGCTAGAACAAATATGAGCATCGATATTGTCTTAACTTTTCAAAATTTGAAAGACTTCATAAACGATAGAGAGCATTTTAAACGCTTTAAAGTTACAAACTGGATACTCTTCTTCGTGATCCACTTGATTTACATAATGTACTTCTGTTTGATTTGCATTAAGTTTGATCTGCCTTATACCATAGCGATCCGTGGTCATATTTTGGTCATAATTGATTTGAAATTATGTCACATAATACGTTTATCAAAATTGTTGAAAAATAAGGTCGTATTATGGATTGTGAAACTTGTGCGGTCTAAAGAATTTAATGATGAATACAGAAAACATGTTTATAAGAAAATCTTTCAAGTATACTGTGATCTATTAAGGTGTTATAATAATTATAAACATTGTTCTCAAGAAATAGTAAGTAGCTATTTATAGTATAATAATTATTATTTATTTTTTATGGAATAAGCCGGTAACCGAGCGGACGGATCTCCTGATGGTAAACAATCGGCGTTGCCCATGGACATCCGAAATTCTAGAGGTGTTACAAGTGCGTTACCGGCTTTTGGAGATTAGGAATTTACGTATTGTCTAGGATTAAGGGATTGAGGAGGTTAGGAAGGAGGGGACGGCTACCTAACGCTTGCATACTCAAGTGTTGTTGGAGGCTTTTAGCAATGAGGCCATTGGTAGATACGACTATCGGCACAATGACTGCTGAATCCACATCCCACATATCAACAATCTCATGAGCTAAATCAAGATATTTACTTGATTTATCTTTCAAGATTTTCGTCATGTGGGATTGTTATATCAATTATCAATATGCGACGGTTTAATCGATCTATCACCACAATGTCAGGTTTGTTTGCATCAATGGTCCTGTCTGTGATGATAGTTCGATCCCAATACAGTGTGAAATCTCCATTTTCAAGAACTGGATCAGGTAGATATTTATAATACGGCACTTCAGATTCTACAAGTTTGTATTTCAAAGCAAATTGCTGATTTATAATTCTGACTAGAAAATTACGTCCATGCAAGTATTCTCCATTAGCTAGGTGAGAACAACCCGAAATTATATGCCGGATGGATTCCCCGTGACGATGACATGCCCGAACAATGTCGAACAGTTTTTTTTATAATAAGATATTATTATCTATATATAACGACTGCCTCGTTGGCCGAGTGGTCGCAAGTGCGACTGCCGGGCGAGGGGTCTCGGTTTTGATTCCCGGATCGGGTAAAGTATTACTGGGTTTTAAAAAAATCTCAGTTGTATCACGGAGTCTGGAAATGTGGCCGGTATACGGCAATAGTCTCACCCACTATTACATGGGACTCCATGAAAAGTGAAAAGTGGGTATTACATTGTGCAGAGGCATTAAGTGCCGTATGGTGCACCTTTGCTTATCCCTTCGGGGATAAAAAGACGTGATGTTATGATTTTATGATGATGTTATTATTTTTATTTCTCCCATTTATTAACATAGGTACTTATTAAAACTGTATATTATGCAAGAAGTTGAATACATTGTGCAGGTATTACAGCAGGTACCTTTTACCTGTCGATATATAAGACACAATAGAGAACATATTGTATCTCGAGTAGATCTGCGTCCCGACAGACAAAAGGTTAATAAATAATTATACATAATTTGTTATTTACAGATACTCTTTTCGATAATGGAAGTATTTTTGCATTATCTCATTTATGTCCAACAGACAATCATCCAGATGAAAGATAGTGTAGTAATAGATGATCAAGTAAGTATTACATTATTTTTACAATCTAAAACAATTTGGCGGTACATAAGTTAGTACAGGGAACCAGATCACGAGGCAGATCACCTATGCGCTGGACTGATCTAGTCAAATCGGCTACGGGAAACCCAGTGTCAGGCTGCGCCAGACAATCCACAAACAGAGAAAGATGGCGGGAGATCGTGAGGAAACCTGTATTGGCCACCAACACAAATGCGTCCGCCTCAACGTGACCACAACCGCTCTGCCAAGAGCGAAACGACAAAGAAGAAGAGAGAAGTTATTAGCCGTAGGTCTCTTATTACTGATTCGAACCTGGGTTGAGTTTTTAAATTCTAAGTCATTCCTGTTTTGAATCAACACAGAGTTACTGAAATTTGTTTCCTGTAAGTATGGGGGTCCTAACGTGGGAATTATCAATTTCGTCTTAGGAAGTAGGTTTTTTAATGCCGAAAAAAGGGCTTCTTGTACACAAAGCACCGCTAATTAGTTGCAGCGCTACACATCGACACAACTGTCATTTACACAGTGTACATGTGTGCGTAATTTCATATAACTGTATATAAAAATATTCGTCCACCACGTTCACATTGGTATTTTCATTCTTGTGTCGGTATACGTATTTTTATAATTTAATGCATAGGTAAGGTTAAAACTATTTACAATCATTGATATGACCCGACATTTTCACTGTCATTATCGTAGTGCTCGTGGTCGATTGGTTAATGAGCACGCTTTTATCGTCTTTGAAGGATCAATGATGTGGGTTCTATTCCAACTAAAAGTTAATTTTATTTTACCTTGTTATTTTTCTTATTTTTTTTTTGTTTTTTGTCATAAAATATAAATATCAGGCTATAAAAGAAGCAAATGAGTTGGTAAATAAAACAATACTATTTTTTATTACAATTAATTTATTTATTATACAAATATGTTGTTTTATATTCAATATTTATATCTAATAATTAATTATATACCACATGTTAAGTTTAAAGTTCTTTAAATCATAATTAATAGATATGACAATAAACCTCATAGTCGAATCGGGAAATATTATGCGGTACAGCGGTAATACGATGGCAGCAACGTTTTTTATTAAGTAGGTAATAAACAAATATACAACATTCTTGTTTTGTAATTTAATAATATAATGTATTATTAAATTACAGTTTTACAGTAATAAACAAGTAAAACATGTAAAAAATTACACTGTCAACATAATATTTCTTGAAATGGGCGACTTTTTGTCGTTTGAACTTCCATTAATTATCTATTTTACGACGGTTGTTATAAGGTTCAATATTCAGTGGGCTGTATGATAGTAAAAAGAATGTGACGAATGCTATGGAACGATTTTAACTTTCATGACCTTTAGAATCAGGGAAACTTTAAATTAATTGAAGATGGGCGTAAATATAATATGTCAATCAAGTTCGAAAGCAGTTAAATAAATTTGTTAATGAAAAATTAAAGTGAAGTGAATAAACATGTTGAATAGAAAGAAATTATGACAATTTCTAACCACAAAACAATAACATCACTTCACCGTATGTTCTAGACAGCATTTTAATATTCTTAAAAAAATTAAACATTATTTTATGTTAATTTTAATAAAGGCAGAGTTTGACAGGCTCAATAATGATTCCGAAATCAATACAATCACTGATCCTACAAGGCAGAAGGTTGCAATTCGTATACCTTTCTCCATCTTTTCTTCACAATATTTTACGCCCATCCTTATCCGACTTGAAAGTCTTTTCGTCGCTCAATATGATTACACTGTTCGCCCAATCAAAGTAATAAAGTCCTTAGCAAATTCTTAGCGCTTTTGCTGGTGAACCACAGATAACAATATTTTCTTCTCTGGCTTCCTGCACCTTAAACCAGAATGCAGGTGTCTCCGTACAGTTTGTATTAAAACATTCAGTGCTGTCGCTGTAGTGCGGGTTGGCAGGAACGGATCAGCCATGTGCCTGGCTACGATGTCGTAGTGCCGAGCCGATGAATTTGCCTTTGGTTTAGGCCCACGTCGACGATGTTTAACGTCACCGGTCTCCGCATATCTGTGCACCCATAACTGCATGGATCTCCTCTGTTGATACCAAACAAATAAGTATTTAAAATACCAGGAAATACTTTACAGGAATTAAAGTTATTTAAAAATAATAATAAATATAAGTAAACACAATGTTAGAATAATAATTTATAATTAAGTAGTGGCGTAAGGAATAAAAATCCCTAACCAGATATGTTTTAAAGAAACACTCCTAACAAAAACAAGTCAAGTTACAATACAATTAATAATAAATTATTAATATATCTTTATAATATTGAACTTCATAATAAGTTGCAATAATTATTTTATTCTAGTGCAAAAATTGATAGGTGTGTCGAGTTACAAAATGAAATAAATATTATTTAGAATATCAACGTAGTATCTTATTTACTCACCGATATCATTAAACGCCTTGCTATTTCAGTTATTGTTAGTTATGTTTTGCTCATGCAAAACAATGGTTCAGCCTTTTTAAATGTTGATAGGTGTTGGAACATCTTGTAAAAATAAAAATAACTTTGCACACGAATATAAGTAGTGTAGCAATAAACTATGAAATCCTCATAAATTGACAACTAAGAACGCAATTATTTTGTAAGTCGGGTGATTTGAAAAACATGTTTTAAATAGTCGGTAGTTACTTCATAAGCGTGTAAAATAAAATGACTCGAGATTTCTATGGTCGCCACAAACATTGCAAATATACTCAGGTATCGAACCATTAAGAAATCACAGTTAATTACTTTTTTACTGTTTTTATCTTATTTAAGTTGGTTGAAATGCATGAAGCAAATGAGATTATTCTAAATAATAAATAACTAGAACTAAAATATAAATAAAAGATATTATAGGTATAAATAAATCTAAAGTATTTACTATTAAAATTAACATAAGATTTAGAACAATAGGAAAGGAAAAAAAAGAAAAGATTTAATTGTTTCTAATTTCAAATTTCAAATATTTGATAAATTAATTCTAAAACAACATGTGAATGTTGGAATCGATCCGGCGGCACTTTACTTGACAATTGGAGGCGATAACCATTGCGCCAAGCGCGCTGTAGATGAGATCATCGAAATATTTTATATCATTCAGTAACATAAAATTACAATGAGAAAGCACTATATTTATATGGGTATTGTATAGCTCGATCGTTCATTATTTTTGATTTCGATTTATTCAAAGTTTGTTATGAGTAATTTTATCTTTACCCTCGTTTTTATTTAAACTTATTTACTAAATTATTGCGTATACCGACACAAAAATGATTTTTAAATACCAAGATGTGTGTGATAGACGAATGTTTCTATACATATCTATTGATATGAAATTACCCACACATGTATATTGTGTAAATGAAAGTTGTGTCGATGTGTAGCGCCGCTAACTAATTAGCGGTGCTTTGTGTACATACACGGTTTATCGCCGTGAAAATCTGCGGTTAATCGAACTCAAAAGCATTTATTTCGATTAAATTGTCAAACACCAAGCGGTCACCGGTGACCGCAACCTATTGTTCTTTAATTGTGTCTATAAATACGGTACTCGACGAGTTAAACCATAATTTGGTACTTTTGAAACGTCAAAAAAATAATAGTATGTCTGTCCGTCAATGAAACTAGGTTATCACCTGGCTATGATAGGAGAAGAATAAGTGAGAATTTCTAATCATTACTCTTTTCAAAAAAAGTATGTTTTACAATTCCAATTTGGTGTGTAGCCACGGTCGTTAGCGTTTTATGGATCCCTATGAAAGCTTGTGACACGGCTGTGCTGTGGCGCCGGCGCTTGTACCGTGTCTGCCCTAATGATAAGCAATCAGTGCCGCCAACAGATATTTGTATCACTCCGGTAGCCCCGCCTCTTCATATCGAAGCATAGCTCTTATATAACTATTGTGATTTAATATTCTTAATCATTTTCTTACAGGATGAAACAATGTTTCTCTTTTGCGTTGCAATTATTTGGCTATCAAAGAACTTCATTTTTCTAGCAACACTGATTTTGGAAAGTGAAAGATTTTACATAACTACTGAATGTATTCAAGATACTTGTAGGTCACTATTGAAGGGTCCATGTGATGGTATGTATTAAATAAATAATAAACTGTTTTTTATCAATAATTAAGTACCAAATGCATATACATATTATATTAGTGGCTCTTGGTGGCTCGGAGGTTTAATACGCCCGCTTTTCATGCATGAGGTGCGGGTCCAAAACCTACCAACGGCAAGGACCAATGTGACTTTTTCCGAGTTGTATGTACTTCCTAAGATTATTTAGACGCCACTGACAAAAAGAAAAAAAACATCGGGAGGAAACCTGGACTCATAATTATAATTATAAGTTTGAAATTGCCAACCCGCATTGACCAAGCGTGGTGAATAATGCTCAAACTTTCTCCATGTCAGAGGAGACCACTTATAGGCTGTTGATGTTATTGTTGATAAAATATATTAGAAGTAATAACAATTTATTAACTGTTTTTATCTTACAAACTGCGAATCTTCGACCCATTTGCCAAAAATTGAAACTTGGGCACTCCATCCTATGTAGAAGAGGCTTGTATCCCTTTCTAGTTAAAGTATCTCTTTATGAAAAAAGTATTGTGTTATAGGTAAATAGGGTAGATGACTAATTCTTTTTAATATTCGTCTGGTAGATTATTTAAAAATATTAGACATGTATTCATAATTTTTTTACGGAAACGAATAGTTTCGAAGATATATTGATTTAAAATGTCGCGTGACTTCACTTGTATGTACATTTTATACATAGAAATGATGTTTTAGCCCCTACTCCTAAACTTTGATTCGTTATATCTAAGTATCATTTTAGTATACAACAAAGTAAAAAAATACGTGTCTAATATTTTTTCATTACCTAACTGACGGACTAGTTAGATTTTAAATTTTCATACCCTATCATAATCCCTATTATACATTGTTACTAATCAGCCCTTACCATCGGCTTTGCTTGCGTATTTCTGTTGTATCTCATGGGACCATTTAATTGGGATAAAAAGTCTCTTATCACCTGTCAGCTCATACGCTGCCTGTACCAAATTGACGGACATACAAATACACTTTCACATTTATAATAGATATTAGTGCCATAATATTTAATGTTGTGTCATATACATGTACGTTTATATAGGGATCTATTTTATGAAAGTCTATACTATTCTTTTTTAATGTATTTCTCTTGGTTATATAGATCTTTAATACGCTTGCTTCTTGCATCGACCATAGTTTTAGTCTATGCATCACCCAAAGGTCTGGCTGGAGGAGAATGCCCATAGCATAAAGCCCACCTTGTACAATTAGGGTGTGCGTAAAGCCTTTTAAAATAAATTAAATATGAATGTTTGGATGAAAACTAAATCTTTCGATCGCTACTTTATTTACAGAGTATGAGAGAAGGCTGTACAAGAACGTGTTACGCCTTCACCGCGCCTCATTCCACAAGATCCGTGTGTGCGGTCTGTTCTACGTGGACGCCGCGCTACAACTGAGTCTGACAAGCTTGCTAACTAGTTACACTATCATTTTGTTACAGTTCGCAATTTTATAAAATAAAACTTCATGCAAATTTATCATTATTAAAGAAATTTATACTCATTTATATCATTTTCATAAACGTATTTTCAAAGTGCATCATTTGCATTGTAAAAGCATATTTAACGGGCAATCTCCGGAACTGCTGGTTCCAAGTAAATAATTATTTTTGCTTTGGATAGGTTAATTATTGAGGAAAGCAACAACTTAATCATCATGCTACGATCAATACGAACCAAGCAGATAGGTTGCGCAGATAGTGCGCGATAGGAGCTAGTCCTTGGCGACGAACAAAGCCGCCAGACTCTGGATACCTCCGATAAACATTTCGGACCGCAGATCGACTTAAATTAAGTTGCGCACTCACGTTTCTTTGGCTGTGTCCGGCCTGAATAAGTGCCACAGCTTGGGCGGCGACTTCAGGTGAAGTACCCATAGATGATTGATAGAACCTCACATTAATGTTAAGAATAGTCGCGGAGAACCTAACGGGTAACCAGGGCTCCGGCTCGACGTGCAGGAGAAGGAACGGGGTGGTTTTTAGTCAGTAAGAGTCTGCAACTCCCTCCCGCCTCACGGGCGGGCGGGAGCAGTGATTCGATGATTTTCATGTTTTCAAAAAAAAAATGTTAAAAATAAGTAATGTTTGTTGCAAAACCAAAGATATCAATCACTTTTTCAAGAAATAAATCCTAGTAAACTAATAACCAAGTTTTTTTAGTATAGTATTCGATTGTTTGATATCAACAAAAAGACTCCAAATTGTTTTTTATTTTTAAAAATTCTGTGTTCGAAATTAAAAAAAAACCTTTGAATGACATTGTGAATGTGACCTAAAATAAAATTTTAGCTAATAGGACCAAACGAAACTGAAAATACAAGGTGGACCAATAGATGTGTCCAGAAGTGTATACCTTTATCATTGTAAAAAGTGTTGTTTTATTTTATTTTAGTTATAGTTAAAAGAATAATTTAACATGTTAGCTTTAATGTTGTTGTTTGTAAGTATGTAAATATACATATCTCTCTAGTGTAACATGTGTGTTAAATCTTTGTGAATGTAAAATTTGTATAAAATTAAAATTTGCTGTAGTAATTACTCTTTGTTTAATTGTTCCTCACTGTGAAAACTAATAATAGTAGAAGTTTTTTCAAATAAGAAAGGTAAACACAATGTATATTTATAATAAACTTTTATACAGGCTGTCCCTGAAGTCGACCATCAAATGGCACCAGGTGATCGGCAAAGTTCCTTCAGGTATCAAAAAAATAAATAAATAAATCCAAATATTTTCTAATAACAATGATTAATGTATTATCTACGAAAAACTAGTTGGAGCATTTAATAAATATTCTAAAATGATATGTTACTTCCTACATTATTCCTTAAATTAGATGCTAAAAATATTTTTCAACGAAACTCCGTGTCGAACATTTTATTAGGACTTAGTAAAATATCCAAGGCGCACTTACGAATCTCGTATCATGCATCATATTCCGTTCGTTAAAATTTTCGGTAGTAGGAACCCGCCAGTCATGATCACGTAGTTTGATTAGAGGATCCTCCGAACTCAATTTTTTTTTGATGAAATAAGTTGTTTAAACGTGCAAAGGACTTGTGCACACTGGGACACAACCGTGTCACCTCCCCACTGCCATGCTGTGCACACGATGCCGCCGCGCCGACATCGTGCCGCTCGCTGCTACGTCTGCCTGATTTGACGACACATTACCATGCATTATGGTGTTAAACATCAAATGTTCTTTAGTGAAATGTGATCTACAGCATAATATATGATCCTCTAGCAACAATATTGCCGATGAATGCTGCGAGTGAATCATAAGTAGACAAAGAATGTTCTTTTATAGACCTTTGCTGATTTCTAACATGTTTAGCAGTATACTGATGACGTCATGTCGCATGCAAAGGGTTACCTAGTGCATCTGAGGTTTTTAGGTACGCTTTGGTAATACTAGAATACATTTTACTAAGTCTAAATAAATTGTTTTAAACGGGGTTTTCGTTGAAAAGTATTTTTTGTGTCAAATTTAACTCGTCGAGTACCGGTTTTATAGACACAGTTAAAGAACAATAGGTCGCGGTCACCGGTGACCGCTTGGTGTTTGACAGTTTAAGAAACAATGTAGGGAGTGGGCCAGGAGTAAAGGCGCCAACTTTGGTGAAATTTGCCACTACTACCGCAGTACATTTATTTTTAGTACAGTCACTTAAATTAACGCGAAAAAATTATTGACCGTACTCAAGCAGTTGGCTCAGAATTTATGATTTCATAATACTGAAGCACAATTCAGAATAATGTGAGCAAAAATACAGACAAAAAAGCAAAGAACAGTAGCAACAAGAATCGAAAGACTGGCTCAGGGTTTACTTTTATTATAAAATGAAACTCGTATGAATTCTCGCAACAGACTAAAACCCACTTTTTATTTCACTTTTTATATAGGCAATTACAGGTACAATAAAACACTTCATGTTGACACAAACATTCTCATAGATGGCGATGATATATATTTTGTTACATAGTTCTATTACATTTTAACAACTTTTTCGCAGATAACACATTTAAGTCTTTGTCATTTAAAAACTATCGGACTTGGATTTTTTAAAATATTTTTCTGATAACTGTTGGAACCTTGCCGATTACCGTGTCATTTGATCGACGATTTCAGGTACACCCTGTATATCAATAATGAAAAATAGTATGACGTACCTTTTTGTTTACTTTTACTTATCAATTTAGCAAAAAGATCGCGTATAATGGAATAAAGATTTGAATATAATGAATATCATGGAATAAACAAACACCATTACTATTAACAAAGAACTTTAAATAAGCTACTTGCAGTACTCCAAACAATTGTAATTGTTGAAAGAAAGTTAAGCATTTCAGATAAAGAAGTTTTCTAAGCAGGTAAAACAGTAACCCAGACAAAGCCTTGGTACCATATAAATATACCACATGCATGGGAACTTTGAACCACAATACGGATTCATTTTATTGTCTATATAGCAATCAGGTAAAAGTGTTACTTAGTTCTGGCTACAAAAGAATATAATTTAACACGAGGTCAAGCTTTTTTATGGAACCACTGAATCGAATCATGAACTTTGGTAGGGACAAGGTATGCTTTTAGAGAAGATCGTATCATATAGATGTGGAATTAACATTCCAGATTAATTTTTACTCAAAATGGAGGAAAAGATACATTAGTAGATATTTGAAGCCGTAAGTTAAGTTGAATATTAAGATGAGATATTATTTATTATTAATTACATAAGTGAAGACTTCCATGCTCAACTGTAATCCCGTAATCTGTTAAATTGCATTCCCTAACTTTTAACTTTAACGTAGTTTAGTTATTCATTTTTATTTTTAGTAAGTAGGTACGAGTCTGTACACAACTTATCTTATTATTGAACAAAAAAAATGTATGTAAACTATTGTGTCAACCAAAGTCGTTATCTAGTCAAAATGAACAAAGTAATAATAATAATTTTAAGTATAGCAAAACTATTGTATCGATTGAAACTAATTGTTAACTACCCTATTGTGTTACTATGAATAACCCCATTCATTGTTTCGTTATCTCTCAGGATGCGTGGTATTTTTAGGGCCTATATAAGGGCAGGACCTTAACGAACGTGCGCATTTACAGTTTAGACTGCAAACGTCAACTCTCAACACATTGTGAAGTGAAGTGATCGTATACTTTCAAACCGACAATGAGTTCTCCAAACCTAATCGACAATGCTGATACCTTGCTACGCACAACACCTAAAGCTGTACTTCCAAAAACTCACCAAGAGATACATGGTCTGAAAAAAATAATAATGTACAGATACAAAAACGATGCACGAAGAGAAAAAAAGAGCTGCAATGGCTTGAAATGGAAGAAGATTAAAGAAGAACAAAAACAGCCTGCTGAAGTTGAACCATCCTTCCACACAGCGTTAAACGACAGTCGGTTCATTGAAGAGTTTGAATATCTAAATAAAATTGACGAAGGATCATACGGCGTTGTATACAGAGCTCGTGATAAGTCAACAGATGATATAGTTGCTCTGAAAGGACTTAAACATATAAATGAAAAAGAAGGATTCTCCATGGCTGCTCAGAGGGAACTAAACACCCTACTGAAAATAAAACATCCAAACATTGTCGCAGGGCAGGGTATAGCGGTGGGCTCTAGTAATGACGAAAAGTTTATAATAATGGAATACGTGCCGCACCAGTTAAAATGTTTCTTGGAGACAATGCAGCTAAATCTTCGAATATTCTCCCCAGGACACGTCAAATGCTTGATGACGCAACTTTTAGGGGCAATACAACATCTTCATGACAATAACATTATACATAGAGATCTTAAAACCGACAACATACTTTTGTCTCAAGATGGTGTTTTAAAGGTGGCAGATTTTGGATTGGCCCGAGAATATGGATTCCTTCTTCAGCAATATACCCCGCGCGTGGGCACACGGTGGTACCGTGCGCCTGAACTTTTGCTACTTAGCCCAGAATACGCAACTCCTATAGACATGTGGAGCGTTGGGTGTATATTTGCTGAATTAATTATCTTGTCACCACTGTTCCCTGGCAAATCTGAGTTAAATCAGTTGAATAAAATCTTCATGGATTTGGGTACGCCGTCTGACGCAATTTGGCCGGGCTTCAACTCGTTACCGCTGGTAAGAAAAATCATGTTTAAAAACCATTTACCGGGCGGGTTGCGTAAAAAGATAACCCACGAATATCTTTCTGATAGTGGTTTATCCTTACTGGAAGGATTATTAACTTACTGTCCTGCAAGACGAATAACAGCATCCGCTGCTTTAGAGCACGAATACTTCAAGGAGCAGCCGGTGGCAGTCGAGCCGGACAAGTTCCCGATGTGGATGAACTCTGTGGACAGCGGTAACTATTCCGACCTGGAATTAGAAATAGATCGCGGCTCTTACCACAAAACTCGATTAAGTTCACTAGACACCGGCGTACTTATTATGGACGTTTGATAATATAATATTAAATTTAATGTTATTGTTTGTAAATATGTATATGTAGGTATGTGTATATCTTTATTGTAGCAATTTTATTGTGTTAAATCCTTGTGAATATGAAATTTGTATACAAATAAAATTAGTTATAGTAATTTTATTTTGTTTAATTGTTCCTCGCTGTGAATGCTACTAATAGAGAAAGTTTTACTAAATAAAAAAATCTTTTAAAAACCGACTTATAAACTTTTTGTTGTAAAACACGATTTATTTTATCGATAATGAAAAATAGTTTGCCCTACCTATAGTATAACAACTGTTTGTTCTAAATTATTGTAATAACACCTTTATAAAAGGAAATTTATGTGAAATAATAAATAACCAGCAATAATTTAACCATTTTTTATTATTTGTTTCGTTTCTTAAATATAAAAGAAATAATTATTAAAAAAATATTTATCTTGATGTTAAAATATACTTTCATTTTGTATGTGGTTTCTTTTGTTTAATTAAACTTTTTAATCATTTACCTAATGAAAATATTTGTGTCTGTACATAATTTATCTCATGTCATCTACGTTTACATGGAAATAATATTATTTGTAACAAAATTGAAATCTATATAATTGTATTCTATTTTTAAGCCATTGTTATTTGTAAGCCAGTGCTTTCGCCTGTGATACAGGATATTCTTCCTAGTACAGGCATTCAAACTTAGTGAGATCTCTGATTTTCAAAAAAGATGTTTATCTGTACTTTGACCGATTTATTATAATGAATAAATAACGATTTATATTGTTAAGCCGATTCGATCAATTTATAATCTTAGTCCGAGGTACTCTCTCAGGGAACTATTTAAAGAAATTAATGTAATGACTGTTGCCTCTCAATACATTTATGAAAATGTAGTATATGCTCATAAAAACAAAAGTTTATTTAAAAATCATAGTGATATACATAATATCAACACGAGAAATAAAGACAAATATGTTGTTCCCACTACTAGACTAAAGAAAATAAGTGGTTCGTTTAGATGTCAGAGTATACGCTTTTACAATAAAATTCCCAGCCATATCCAAAATTTGAGTCTAAATAAATTTAAAAATGTCATTAAAGATAAACTTTTTAGTAAAGCTTTTTATAAAATAAAAGACTACCTAGATGATAGTCTGGCTTGGGAATAAGCCGCTGTAACGTCCACACAGGTCATGTTGACATGTTTGTAACATATAGTTACATTTCTTTTTATATGCAATTTGACGTTATTAGCATAATGTGATATTGTTTGTCATTTGAAAAATTTATATTTTTTTAAACTTGACATTTACCTCTATTTTTTACAATTGATAGTGCTAGGACCGTGCGAGACTTTGCCTCGCCATTTCTTTTCTTATTTCTTACTCATACTCTGACAGTTTGAGTATTTGTGCGACCCACGCAAATATTCTTTAGGTTGGTATTGTTCGTCGAATCACTCAGCCTCATCTGTTAATTGAGCTGACTGTAAACCGACACATGCGTACTGCTTTCAGAGCGGGTCCGCTCAAACTGTTGTGGTTCTTTCCTCAAAAGGCCACTTCAGAAAGAACTTGCACGGTTCTCACACTTAATCTTTTTATACATATTTGTCTGGACTTTAAAAGAGACAGACCTCTGAGTTTGTTTCGGCATTTCTTCTCAGAGTAGTCAGTTAGGAAATGTCGACCTCATCGTTCGCTTGATAAAATTGACGTGTAAAAGTGCTGCCTTGTAGCCTATTTGCAGAAATAAATTCCCTTGTTTCACTTGTTTCACTTGTTTCACTTGTTTCACTTGTTTCACTTGATGAATTGCCAATGCTACGTATGCCATAATTGTCACAGGCATCGGACCATAATTTTGTTACTTTTGTGTATTTTAAATGTTATGTTTGTGATGTGGCAGTACGCTTTTGAATAAATAAATAAAATACATGATGTTACTTCGTTAAAAATTCTAAGGAAAAAGTATCGATTTTAACAAATTGCTGAATACTAATTAAAATTTCTCAATCACCAGTTATTATGAGTAGTAATTCATTCATAATGTCATTAAAAGCTCTTTAACATTGTTAAAAATATAGTTTTAACATGTCGCAAACTAAATGCCATGCAGTTGTTTCATTCTAGTTGCTAATTACGTACAAGTAATTAATGTCCTAATTTAAATATTGGGGATTTTAGTTTGCGGGCTTTTTATATGTAAATAATTTGGATTTACGCTTCGACGCACTTTGAATCTGAACTTGTATAAATTAAGCCAAGCCGCAGAATTTAGTAACTGATCTTATTTCTTAATGCCTAAAGATGATTATTGACTTATAAGTCCGCAAGGTACTGTAAGATGGAGTTAAGATTGCTAGTGGAACCACTGAATCGAATCATGAACTTTGGTATGGAGAGTTTTGCTTAAAAGAAGGAAAGCTGTCACAAGACATGTGCTATACGTATGGGTTTGAAGTTAGTAATAGTATTTTGGAAGACTAAAACCTATTTTTGAGCGTTTCATTCAACTCCATGCTAGCTTCAAACTTTCGCGAGATGCTCGATTCATTCACCGACTTCAGACGACGACAAACAGACCCACGAAGCTTACATTTATTTTTATACATATACACTTGGCTGTTTCTGAAAAATCACATGATAAGGCACACCGGGTATTTTTCAAATAATAAATAAAAATCTTGTAATTGTAACGATAAAAAATTAAAACTCGCTTTCTTAGCGATACTTTATACCAAATCAGGTATAATTATTTTTTATTTTAATTAATTTACTTATTAGCTGATTAGGTACTTAAACCATATTAACTAATGAAACAGAAGGATTTTTAAGAATGCAACAATGAGGGTAGTAATTAGTAAGGTTTTAATACTGGTGGATCTTCAAGAACATACACACAAAAAATATTTTAATGATAACAAAAGTTCCAAGAAAACTTATATTCTAAGAAAATTAATAATAGATTTTACAGTGCGACAAAGTCTCTTCGGTTGCGTGGGAAAAAATATATTCTTGTGTCTTATGAAATGAAATGATATTCATTTCTGCGAATAGGTCATGTTCATATTGTCATAATTACCACGTTCTAAAGAACGAGTCCTTGGTATTTGTTAATGACCTATTGTTATACTATCCTTATCTGATATTTTGACAAGTACTGCTAATATTGGTCGGAACCAGCTAAGGGAACAAAAGAAATGCTCAGGGCTCTGGACTATATAAGGGAGGATCTTCAATAACATGCACATTTACAGTTTAGACTGCATACAGTGACTACGCAATTTGTGAAGTGATTGTTAAGTATTTTTAAAATCATGAGTTCTGTAAATATTTGCAACGCGTCTAATGGAGTTGGAGACAGTGCTGAGTCCCCGTTAGGCACGTCACCTCAAGATGTACCTCGGAACACACATCGGAAGAAAAGTGGCCTGAAAGTCGCCGCTAAACTTAGATATAAAAACAACGGTATAAGAAGAGCTAAAAAGGATCATCAGGACAAGTACTGCAATCCGTTTCAAGAAACACATGAAACTGTTACACCTCCACCTCCTTTCCTCCCGGCGGTTCAGAGCAGACGATCTCTTGAGGAGTTCCAATATTTGAACAAGATTGCAGAAGGGGCCTACGGAGCTGTGTTCAGAGCTCGAGATAAGAAAAAAAATGAAGTAGTTGCTCTCAAACAAATTCTAACAGACAATTACAACGAAGGACTTTATATCGCAGCTATGAGAGAGCTAAAGATATTGCTAAAGATTCAACATCCTAACATTGTCGCAGGGCGGGAGGTAGTGGTAGGCACCGACATTGAGGAAGTATATGTAGTCATGGAGTACGTCCCACATGATTTGAGAAGTTACATGGATACCATGCGCAAAGAAGGCCAAATATTTTCGCCGAACCACGTAAAGTGCTTAATGACACAACTACTGTGCGCAGTACAACATCTTCACATAAATTCTATCCTCCACCGAGATCTTAAGCTCAGTAACATTTTACTGTCGTATAAAGGTGTGCTAAAGCTGGCCGATTTCGGATTGGCCCGAGAATATGAATTGCCACCTGGCCAATACACGCCGGGCATTGTTACTATATGGTACCGCGCGCCTGAACTGCTGCTGCCTTCTGATGAATATTCTACTCCAATTGACATGTGGAGTGTTGGTTGTATATTTGCTGAACTGATTACTATGCGGCCACTGTTTCCCGGAACATGTGAATTGGACCAAATAAAAAAAATTTTTGAGGGTTTGGGAACACCTACAGACGCAACTTGGCCAGGATTCAGTGACTTACCTGTAGGTAGTATTATTTTCAAAAAGCATCCAACAGGTAGGTTACGAGAAAAAATACAAAGTAATCTACTTTCTGAAGATGGGCTGTCTCTACTACAAGACTTTTTGTTGTATGATCCCGCGAGAAGGATGACAGCAGACGCCGCTTTGGATCATGCATACTTCAAAGAACAGCCGTTGGCGATCGAACCGGCCAGGTTCCCGATGTGGCCTGCCAAGTCGCAGATGCAGCTCAGCCCTTGACACGGATGGGGCTCTCGGATGCAGTAGCATTAGGTTTTCATCAAATAAGCCGGCAAATGAGCTGCGAGGAACGAATCACCTGACCCGACAACACAGGCGTTACAAGTCGCGTTGCCGAACTTCTGGGAGTTTGAAGATAGAAGACTGGATTTACGATTGAGCTTTTGTTCCGGTGAATAGAAATCATGTTGAAATATATAAATCCATAGTATTATTATTCTTAATGTTTTTTAAGTTTAAATTGTGTTTACTGTATGTACTATATAACTGTGAAATAAATAAGGTGACAATTTGATTATATTTTTCGTTTATTTGAAACCACGATATAATTATTATTGATAGTAATTTATATTTAATTTAAAAACAAATGTAGTGAACACAATATACAGCAAATCACTACAAAAATGCAATACAAGTTAAAATAAAAGCCAGCCTGCTATTTATTGATTGATAAAAGAATTAAGAACCTTCAATGATTTCTAATCGTTTGGGCAAGTTCTATGCCTCCTTCTTTTCAATTCAATTGAAATACTGCTGAAGATGCAGCATCCCAACATCGTCCCAGGCCGAGGACCAGCGTCGAGTTCCAGACACAAGCAGCCGGTGGCGATGGAGCCGGCCATGTTTTTGACGTTGCCCGCCCGCTAAGCTGTCACGTACGAGTTAGGTTCCAGGTTTTGGGTTCACCTTCTTGCATCAGCGCATCGGACAACGCTCAAGTAGTAAATAAATAATGTATTACTTCTATACTATATACCTTATGAAATATTGCGAATTCGCCAATCTAACTATATAAATGTAGTTGCGGAGAACCTAACGGGTAACCGGGGCTCCGGCTCGGCGTGCAGGAGAAGGAACGGGATGGTTTTTAGTCAGTGAGAGTCTGACACTCTCTCCCGCCTCACCCAGGCAATAGCAGTCATTCGATGATTTTCCCCCCTTAAAAAAATGTAATGTCTTATATTAAAATGTAAATAACCGTTTTTGAAGCGTAAATGGATTGTGTAGTTAAGTTTGTAAATTGTAATATGTCTTTCTTGCAATGTATGTGTTTGTAGTATTTAACTGTATTCCTTGTAAATTAACTCTGTTTACAGTAAAAAAATAAAAACACGTGTCAGATTTTTTTTGATTAAATTAAAGTATGGTGTGTAGCTTGTGATGCACTCGGATTAACTCTGTTTAGTTAAGCACCTAGTGGTAAACGACATTCTTTGTTATTTTGTCAGGCGCAAGAACAAATACCTAAAGCTAATGGTTTACCGACACGTGAACATGCCACGTACAATTGACCATGAGAAAACATGCATTTTCTTAATTGAGGCCACAAATAGTCAATGCTTGGCCCTGTAACTTGTTAATCGTCATGGCGAAGGCAAGACGAATCATGAATTGAATTCGTTTAAATTCAAAGGGCATAGCCGTTGGGACCATCGAAATATTTGGAATAAGAACTTCCTCATCTTTTAAAACTAAGAAATTTATTCTTTGCAAACAAATTTAAAAAGTACCTGAACTTTTGAGACATAGACAATAGTTTAGGTCATAGACTTCTACTTTGACTAGTTTATTACATTTCTGGTCAGGCTGTATATTAGTTTGGATCATAGACTATTACTTTGGATAGTGCAATTTTTAAACTTTAATTGTTTGTGCAATTAATTAATCTATAAAATATTATAATAATTAATTAATTAAAATATTATACAATTTTCAAACTATAAAATATTAATTGATCCTCCTGAAGGAGGAAGGAACATTGGATGAATCCAATGTTCTGATAAACAAATTATGTCAAACTTAGATTTTTCTAAAAACATTTCTATTTCAAACAAATTCCTGAATGTTAACATGAAATAATTTTGCATTGTGCTGCCCCTGACTCTGTGTATGTTTATTAAGAGTGGGTTTTTTCTTGCCCGAACATACCGCCCTGTCAACATTATTTATGAGGATAGACTCTGTTGTCTTATGATCTAGTTTAAATTGCTATTATTGGTTAAACTTACATTATTATTAAAGTTAAAATATAGCAGTGTTAATTTGAAATGCTATCAGCAAAGCAATAGTTTGTCTGTATTTTTTTGAAAGAACCAACCAAGGTAGATTAGTGCAACTATTTTTAACTAGCTTTTACCCGCGACTTCGCACGCATCACAAAAAGATAAAAAGCCTATGTGACATATGCTAATACACACAGCGCCATCTTTACCAATAATTTCGTTTTCCCTCGAGAATACCAAATTTTTCCGAGATAAAAAGTACCCTATTATTTAATGCAGGCTTCTAACTTTACATCTGCAAAATTTCAAAGCAATCGGTCTGGTAGTTACGGCGTGAAGGCGGAACAACCAAACAAACAAACAAACTGACTTTCCGATTTATAATAAAAGTAAGGATAACGATAAGGATTATTGATGCATAAAAGTTTCTGGAAAATTAAATTGTGTTTACCTTACTTATTTAGAAAAACATTATTATTATTAGTTTTCACAATGAGGAACAAACAAACAAAAAGTATTTAATATAGCAAATTTTATTTTTTATAAACACATCTTTTACATTTACAAAGATTTAACACACATGGTACACTAAAGAGATACATACATTTACATATTTACAAACAACAACATTAAAACTCAAATCTCAGATTTTTCTTATTTGAATATAAATGCAACTAAGAATACAAGAACTCTGCTTAAAAATAAACTATCACTATAATCAAAATTAGCACTATTTACACTGACGAAGTTGTAATATTATACTATGAAACTTCAATAATAAGTTCGTCATTTTCCAGTGCACTAAACCGAGTATAATAGTAAGAGCCGCGATCTACTCCCATTTCCGTATCGGAGTACTGACCGCTGTCCGCAGACTCCGTCGACATCGGGAAGCAGTCCGGCTCGATTGCCACCGGCTGCACCTTGAAGAATGCGTGCTCTAACGCAGCGGCTGCTGTTACTCGTCTTGTAGGACAGTAAGTTAGTAATCCTTCCAGTAAGGATAAACCGCTATCAGAAAGAAGCTCGCGGTTTATCTTTTTGCGCAACCCGCCCGGTGGATAGTCCTCAAAAATTGTGTTTCTTACCGTTGGTAACGAGCTGTAGCCGGGCCAAATTGCGTCAGACGGCGTACCCAAATCCATAAAAATTTTCTTCAACTGATCTAACTCAGATTTGCCACGAAACAGAGCCTTCAAGTTAATTAATTCAGCAAATATACACCCAACGCTCCACATGTCTATAGGAGTTGAGTATTCTGGGCTAAGTAACAGTAGTTCAGGCGCATTGTACCACAGTGTGCCCACGCCCGGTGTATATTGTTGAAGAGGGGATCCATATCCTCGAGCCAATCCAAAATCTGCCACCTTTAGAACACCATCTTGAGACAAAAGTATGTTGTCGGTCTTGAGATCTCTATGTATAATGTCATTGTCATGAAGATGTTGTACTCCTTGGAGAAGCTGTATCATTAGGCTTTTGACGTGTACTGGGAAGAATGTTATATCATTTTGCCGCATCGAGCGCAAAAAGCTTTTCAACTGCTGCGGCACGTATTCCATGACCAGGAACACTTCTGTTTTCCTAGAGCCCACCACTATCTCCCACCCTGCGACAATGTTAGGATGTCGTAATTTGAGCAGGGTGTTCAGCTCCCTCTGAGCAGCCATGGACAATTCTTTCCTTTCGTTCAGACCTTTAAATCGTTTTAGAGCAACTATATCATCTGTTGACTTATCGCGAGCCCTATAAACAACGCCGAATGCTCCTTCGTCAATTTTATTCAGGTATTCGAACTCGTCAATGAGCCGACTGTTTTGTAATGCTGGATGGATGGAAGGTTCAGCATCGGTAGTTTGTCTTTGGTCTTCTTTAATCTTCTTCCATTTCTTGTCGTTGTAGCTCTTTTTTTCTCTTCGTATATAGTTTTTGTACCTAGCAATTGCTGCTTGTTTCAAACCACTTGTCCCTTGATGAGTTTCCTGTAGCGGAGCTTTCGGTGGTGTGCGTAGCGAAGAATCAGCATTGTCGATTACATTTATAGAAGTCATTGTCAGTATGAAAAAATTACGATCACTTCACTTCACTTCAAAATATGTACTCAACGTTTGCAGTCTAAACTGTAAATGCGCAAGTTCTTTAAGGTCGCTCCCTTATATAGGCCCTAAAAAATACCACGCATCCTGAGAGATAACGAAACACTGAATGGGATGATTCATTGTAACACAATAGGGTACAAGACAATTAGTTAAAATAGATACCTTTTTGCAATGCTTAAAACTGTAATTATTATTTGTTTTCATTTTGACGAGTTAACAATTTTTTTATAATCATATTTTTTTGCTACAAATTAATGTTATTTCCTTCTTTCTCTTCACTCGCATCATATAAATTGTTTTGTTAATATAGATAGCGTTGATATACGAAAAGTTGTGTACAGACTCGTACTAACTTATTAAAAAATTAAAGTAAATAAATAAATTGAGTTAATCAAGAATCAATTGTGTACCGAAACTGCTGACTTCATCGTTCACATAAATTATTAATTGAATTTATTGAATATAAATTCGCGGCAGATCGCGGGTCTTACTATAGTACTCTCTCAAGTTCACTAGATACTGATGTATTGTTGACGATTAGTAATATAATATTATACAACTTTATCACTGTAAAAAGTGTTCAGTTTTATTTTATATTAGTGATAGTTTATTTTTAAGCAGCGTTCATGTATTATTAATTGAATTTATATTCAAATAAGAATAACTTGAGTTTTAGTTGTAATGCTGTTGTTTGTGAATATGTATATGTATGTATCTCTTCATTGTAGCAAGTGTATTAAATCTTAGCTAATGTAAAATTTGTATAAAAATAAAATTAGTTATAGTAATTACATTTTGGTTAATTGTTCCTCGCTGTAAAAGCTACTAATAGTAAACGTTTTTGTAAGTTATAAATTCTTTTAAAACCAACTAAAAAATATATCCTTTTTTTTTGTAGAACACAATTTATTTTTTTCCATAACAATTTATTCAGCAACAATGAAAAATAATTTGACGTACCTATTTGTTTACTTTTACTAATCAATATTGTAAAAAGATGGCGTATGCGAATGAAGATTTCGACTACTGGATGGCCACTCGTAGTAAACAATACACCATTACTATTAACAAATAACTTTAAATAAACTACTTACAATCAATTATAATTGTTGAAAGAAAGTTGAGCATTTTAGATAAAGAAGTTTTCAAAGCTGGTAAAAACAGTAATCCAGATAAAGCCTTGGTACCGTATAAATATACCACATGCATGGGAACCTTGAAACACAATAATAATTCATCTTATTTTCTATATAGCAGTCAGGTAAAAGTGTTACTTAGTTCTGACTTCAAAAGAAGGTGGTTATAACACGAGGTCGAGATATATTATGGAACCACTGAATCGAATCATGAACTTTGGTAAGGACAAGGTTTGCTTTTAGATATCAGAAGCCGGCACAAGACATGTGCTAAAATTATTTGTGTCCAAAAGTACCTATTCATTACGGCCTACCGTCTATAACGCATTCAACTAGGATGTCATAATATTAGATTGCTGGGGCGTGCTTTAATGATTTGAGAAATTGTTTTGGGCTGGAATGCCAAAACATCTCGTCCTTAATTTAGGTCATTGGGCCTTACGAGGATATTAATGAATACTTACTTGGCAGGAATTTTGCATAAATAACAAGAAGGACATAAAGCAAACCGAATATATCTCTTACAATAATAGTTGCAGATTGTAACCGTTACATTTCTATAACATTTCCGGGCACAATAGCCCTTAGTTATTTTTTGCTAACTTAGTTTCAACCTCTATATGTATGTATGTCAGACTGGTGTTTATCATCATCATACAAATACGACATTAACACGCCAGATTATTTTTTACACAACGTTGAGAACAGATAAGTACATCTTCACCAATATTACAATGAGGAAAGATTTTTACTTATTTTTGTATATTTGTATGTTTGTAATGAATAGGCTCAAAAAGTACGGGGCCGATTTAAAAAAATCTTTCACCAATAGAAGGCTACATTCTTCCAATTTGACATAGGCTACATTTCAGTTTGAAATTGGGTTCCTTGGAAAAATTTGAACAATGTAACCGAATGTGTAGAAAAATGAGTCTTATAATGTCTTTCGTCGAATGCGCTGCCAAAACTATTAGCGATAGAACAAAATAATGTATGTACAACAATATTGAAGAACATCATAATGTCTACAAAAAAATCTGAACTGAACCTCTCAAATTATGGGACACTTTCAAAGATAGTGTGAGGACATCAGACTTGCAGCTCAACAACAAGATCAGGGTTGTGACATACACAACGAAGGCTTGATACAAATAGAAAACAAGCTTTTGGAACTGAACGACAAGCATTTAGCAGATTTTGGATTGCCTTCCCCTACCGTGCCGTCCGCATGATATTAACGAGTTGTCTGTATTTGTTAACACGCATGTACCCAAGTTAGTGGCAGATCAAAAAATAGCATTCGATGCTATAGTACAGAGTGTTGAAATTCACAGCGGTAAACTGTTTTCTTTGGACGTGCCCGGTGGAATAGGCAAAACCTTCCTTGCCAGTTTAGTGTTGGCAAAAGTACGTCAATGTGGAAAAAAGCTGTTGCAGTGGCATCGTCCGGAATTGCTGCAACCCTATTAAATGATGGAAAGACTGCTCATTCTACATTTAAATTACCATTGGCTGTGTCTTTGGAACAACAATCTGTGTGCTCGATCCGCGAAAACGGTCCGCTGGGGCAGCTCTTACAAGACACTTCGCTGGTCATCTGGGACGAGTGCACCATGAGCCACAGGGTGCATGTGGAAGCCGTGGACCGCACGCTGAGAGACATCCGAAGCTCAGACCGTATAATGGAGGCATGACGTTTATTTTAGCTGGAGACTTTCGTCAAACATTACCAGTTATAACAAAAGTTACTCGAGCTGACGTAATTGGAGCATGCCTTAAATCATCAACTTTATGGCAACCGATTGAAACTTTTAATCTGCAATACATAAGGATCTCAAAACCGATAACATACTGATATCTCACGATGGTGTTCTGAAGGTGGCAGATTTTGGATTGGATTAGTTATAATGGTGTTGTTTGTGAACATGTATAATTGTATATGTATGTATCTCTTCATTGCCACTACTACCCCAATACATTTTTTTTTCAGTACAGTTACTTAAACTAACGCGAAAAATTAATTGACCGTAATAAAGCAGTTGGCTCAGAATTTATGATTTCATAATACTGAAGCACAATTCAGAATAATGTAAGCAAAAATACAGACAAAAAAACAAAGAATAGTAGCAACAAGAATCGAAAGACTGGCTCAGGGTGTACTTTTTCGTAGATAACACATTTAAGTCTTTGTAATATAAAAACTATCGGACTTGGATTTTTTTAAATATTTTTCTGGTAACTGTTGGAACCTTCCCGATTATGGTGTCATTTGATCGACGATTTCAGGTAAACCCTGTATATCAAGAATGCAAAATAGTATGACGTACCTATTTGTTTACTTTTACTTATCAATTTAGCAAAAAGATCGCGTATAATGGAATAAAGATTTAGATATAATGAATATAATGGAATAAAGAAACACCATTACTATTAACATAGAACTTTAACTCGTCGAGCACCGTATTCACAGACACAATCAAAGAACAATAGGTTGCGGTCACCGGTGACCGCTTGGTGTTTGACAGTTTAAATAAGCTACTTACAGTAGTCCAAACAATTGTAATTGTTGATAGAAAGTTAAGCATTTCAGATAAAGAAGTTTTCTAAGCAGGTAAAACAGTAACCCAGACAAAGCCTTGGTACCGTATAAATATACCACATGCATGGGAACTTTGAACCACAATACTGATTCGTTTTACTGTCTGTATAGCAGTCAGGTAAAAGTGTTACTTAGTTCTGGCTTCAAAAGAATATAATATAACACGAGGTCAAGCTTTTTTATGGAACCACTGAATCGAATCATGAACTTTGGTAGGGACAAGGTATGCTTTAAGAGAAGATCGTATCATATAGATGTGAAATTAACACTCCAGATTAATTTTTTACTCAAAATGGAGGAAAAGACACGTTAGTACATATTTGAAGCCGTGAGTTGAGTTGAATATTAAGATGAGATATTATTTATTATTAATTACATAAGTGAAGAGTTTCATGCTCAATTGTAATCCCGTAGTCTGTTAAATTGCATTCCCTAGTTTTTATTAACGTAAATTTTTAGGCATCTATAATGAAAAATAGTTTGCCCTACCTATAGTATAACTGATTTTCGTAAATTATTGTAATAACACCTTTATAAAAGTACCAGTAATAATTTCAACCATTTTCTTTAATTCTTAATGTTCATATAATATACTTTCATTTTGTATGCAAGATATTTATTTATCTGTACTATGACCAATTTATTATAATGAATAAAGAATAAAAAATTATATTGTTAAGCCGATGAATTGCCAATGTAGCATTGTACGCCATAATTGTCACAGGCATCGAACCATAATTTTGTTACTTTTGTGTATTTTAAATGATATGTTTGTGATGTGGCAGTACGCTTTCGAATAAATAAATAAATAAAATACAAGATGTTACTTCGTTAAAAATTCTAAGAAAAAAGTATCGATTTTAACAAATTGCTGAATACTAATTAAAATTTCTCAATCACCAGTTATTATGAGTAGTAATTCATTCATAATGTCATTAAAAGCTCTTTAACATTGTTAAAAATATAGTTTTAACATATCGCAAACTAAATGCCATGCAGTTCTTTCATTCTAGTTACTAATTACGTACTAGTAATTAATGTCCTAATTTAAATATTGGGGATTTTAGTTTGCGGGCTCTTTATATGTAAATAATTTGGATTTACGCTTCGACGCACTTTGAATCTGAACTTGTATAAACTAAGCCAAGCCGCGGAATTTAGTAACTGATCTTATTTCTTAATGCCTAAAGATGATAATTGACTTATAAGTCCGCAAGGTAATGTAAGATGAAGTCAAAATTTCTAGTGGAACCACTGAATCGAATCATGAACTTTGGTAGGGAGAGGGTTGCTTAAAAGAAGGCAAGCTGTCACAAAACATGTGCTATACGTATGGGTTTGAAGTTAGTAATAGTATTTTGGAAGATTAAAACCTATCTTTGAGCGTTTTATTCAACTCCATGCTAGCTTCAAACTTTCGCGAGATGCTCGATTCATTCACCGACTTCAGACGACGACAAACAGACCCACGAAGCTTACATTTATTTTTATAAATAGACACTTGGCTGTTTCTGAAAAATCACACGATAAGGCACACCTGGTATTTTTCAAATAATAAATAAAAAAGACTGCCTCTTTGGCCGAGTGGTCGCAAGTGCGACTGCCGGGCAAGGGGTCTCGGGTTCGATTCCCGGGTCGGGCAAAGTATTACTGGGTTTTTAAAAATCTCAGTAGTAGGTATATGGCAATAGGCTCACCCCCTATTACATGGGACTCATAACATAAATAGTGAAAAGTGGGTGTTACATTGTACAGTGGCATTAAGTGCCGAAATGTGCACCTCTGCCTACCCCTTCGGGGATAAAAAGGCGTGATGTTATGTTATGTTAAATAAAAATCTTGTAATTGTAACGATTAAAAATCAAAACTCGTTTAATTAGCGATACTTCATACCAAATCAGGTATAATTATTATTTATTTTAATTAATTTACTTATTAGCTGATTAGGTACTAATGAAACCATATTAACTAATGAAACAGAAGTATTTTTAAGAATGCAACAATGAGGGTAGTAATTAGTAAGGTTTTAATACTGGTGGATCTTCAAGAACTTACACACAAAAAATATTTTAATGATAACAAAAGTTCCAAGAAAACTTATATTCTAAGAAAATTAATAACAGTTTTTACAGTGCGACAAAGTCTCTTCGGTTGCGTGGGAAAAAATATATTCTTGTGTCTTATGAAATAAAATGATATTTATTTTTGCAAATAGGTCATGTTCATATTGTCATAATTACCACGTTCTAAAGAACGAGTCCTTGGTATTTGTTAATGACCTATTGTTATACTATCCTTATCTGATATTTTGACAAGTACAGCTAATATTGGTCGGAACCAGCTAAGGGAACAAAAGAAATGCTCAGGGCTCTGGACTATATAAGGGAGGATCTTCAATAACATGCACATTTACAGTTTAGACTGCATACAGTGACTACGCAATTTGTGAAGTGATTGTTAAGTATTTTTAAAATCATGAGTTCTGTAAATATTTGCAACGCGTCTAATGGAGTTGGAGACAGTGCTGAGTCCCCGTTAGGCACGTCACCTCAAGATGTACCTCGGAACACACATCGGAAGAAAAGTGGCCTGAAAGTCGCCGCTAAACTTAGATATAAAAACAACGGTATAAGAAGAGCTAAAAAGGATCATCAGGACAAGTACTGCAATCCGTTTCAAGAAACACATGAAACTGGTACACTTCCGGCGGTTCAGAGCAGACGATCACTTGAGGAGTTCCAATATTTGAACAAGATTGCAGAAGGGGCCTACGGAGCTGTATTCAGAGCTCGAGATGAGAAAAAAAACGAAGTAGTTGCTCTCAAACAAATTCTAACAGACAATTACAACGAAGGACTTTATATCGCAGCTATGAGAGAGCTAAAGATATTGCTAAAGATTCAACATCCTAACATTGTCGCAGGGCGGGAGATAGTGGTAGGCACCGACATTGAGGAAGTATATGTAGTCATGGAGTACGTCCCACATGATTTGAGAAGTTACATGGATACCATGCGCAAAGAAGGCCAAATATTTTCGCCGAACCACGTGAAGTGCTTAATGACACAACTACTGTGCGCAGTACAACATCTTCACATAAATTCTATCCTCCACCGAGATCTTAAGCTCAGTAACATTTTACTGTCGTATAAAGGTGTGCTAAAGCTGGCCGATTTCGGATTGGCCCGAGAATATGAATTGCCACCTGGCCAATACACGCCGGGCATTGTTACTATATGGTACCGCGCGCCTGAACTGCTGCTGCCTTCTGATGAATATTCTACTCCAATTGACATGTGGAGTGTCGGTTGTATATTTGCTGAATTGATTACTATGCGGCCACTGTTTCCCGGATCATGTGAATTGGATCAGATAAAAAGAATTTTCGAGGGTTTGGGAACACCTACAGACGCAACTTGGCCAGGATTCAGTGACTTACCTGTAGGTAGTATTATTTTCAAAAAGCATCCAACAGGTAGGTTGCGAGAAAAAATACAAAGTAATCTACTTTCTGAAGATGGGCTGTCTCTACTACAAGACTTTTTGTTGTATGATCCCGCGAGAAGGATGACAGCAGGCGCCGCTTTGGATCATGCATACTTCAAAGAGCAGCCGTTGGCGATCGAACCGGCCAGGTTCCCGATGTGGCCTGCCAAGTCGCAGATGCAGCTCAGCCCTTGACAAGGATGGGGCTCTTGGATGCAGTAGCCCTAGTGTTTTCATCAAATAAGCCGGCAAATGTGCTGCGAGCAACGAATCACCTGACCCGACAACACAGACGTTACAAGTTGCGTTGCCGAACTTCTGGGAGTTTGGAGATAGAAGACTGGATTTACGATTGAGCGTTTGTTCCGGTGAATAGAAATCATGTTGAAATATATAATTCCATTATTGTTTTATTATTTTTAATGTTCTTTATTTTTAAATTGTGTTTAATGTATGTACTGTGAATTAAATAAGGTGACAATTTAATTATGTTTTTCGTTTATTTGAAACCACGATATAATTATTATTGATAGTAATGTATATTTAATTTAGAAACAAATGTAGTGAACACAATAATACAGCAATACACAACACAAATGCCATATAAGTTAAAATAAAAGCCAGCCTGCTATTTAGTGATTAATAAAAGAACTAAGAACCTTCAAATATTTCTAATCGTTTGGGCAAGTTCTATGCCTCCTTCTTTTCAATTCAATTGGAATACTGCTGAAGATGCAGCATCCCAACATCAACGCAGGCCGAGGACTAGCGTCAGTACCTGAAACGAGTATGTGAAACGAGTATGTGTGAAAAGCCTTGGTACCATATAAATATACCACATGCATGGGAATTTTGCCTTAATATTAATCGGGTAAAAATGTTAATATCTTTAGTTCTGGTTTCAACAATTAAACAAAATGTAATTAGTATACCAAATTTTAATTTTATACAAATTTACTTACATGCAACACTAAACAGATACATACATATACATATTTACAAACAACAACATTAAAACTAAAATCTCAGGTTTTTCTTAATAGAATATAAATGCAACCAATAATACATAAACGCTGCTTAAAAGTAACCTAACACTAAAATCAAATTTAACACTATTTACAATGACGAAGTTGTAATATCAAATTGTCAAACTTCAATAATAAATACGTCATTTTCGAGTTCACTAAAGGGAGTATTTTAGTAAGAGCCGCATCCTATTTCCGCGCCGGAGTACTGACCGCTGTCCTCAGACTCGATCGACATCGGGAAGCAGTCCGGCTGGATTGCCACCGGCCGCTCCTTGAAGTATGCGTGCTCCAAAGCAGCGGCTGCTGTTACTCGTCTTGTAGGACAGTAAGTTAGTAATCCTTCCAGTAAGGATAAACCGCTATCAGAAAAATAATGGCGGCTTATCTTTTTGCGCAACCCACCCGGTGGATAGTCCTCAAAAATTATGTTTCTTACCGTTGGTAACGAGCTATAGCCGGGCCAAATTGCGTCAGATGGCGTACCCAAAACCATGAAGATTTTATTCAACTGATCTACTTCAGATTTACCACGAAACAGAGCCTTCAAGTTAATTAATTCAGCAAATATACACCCAACGCTCCACATGTCTACAGGAGTTGAGTATTCAGGGCTAAGTAGCAGAAGTTCAGGCGCACGGTACCACCGTGTGCCCACGGCCGGGGTATATTGCTGAAGAGGGAATCCATATTCTCGAGCCAATCCAAAATCTGCCAGCTTTAAAACACCATCTTGAGTCAAAAGTATGTTGTCGGTCTTGAGATCTCTATGTATAATGTTATTGTCATGAAGATGTTGTACTCCTTGGAGAAGCTGTGTCATTAGGCATTTGACTTGTTCTGGGAAGAACATTCGATCATTTTGCCGCATCGAGCGCAAAAAGCTTTTCAACTGCTGCGGCACGTATTCCATGAGCAGGAACACTTCTGCTTTTCTAGAGCCCACCACTATCTCCCGCCCTGCGACAATGTTAGGATGTCGTAATTTGAGTAGAGTGTTCAGCTCCCTCTGAGCAGCGATGGAGAATCCTTCCCTTTCGTTCAGATCTTTAAGTCGTTTTAGAGCGACTATATCATCTGTTGACTTATCGCGCGCTCTGTATACTACGCCATATGATCCTTCGTCAATTTTGTTTAGGAATTGAAACTCTGTAATGGACCGACTGTCGTTTAACGCGGGTTGAAAGGATGGTTCAGCATCAGTGGGTTGTCTTTGTTGTTCTTTAATCTTCTTCCATTTCTTGTCGTTGTAGCTCCTTTTTTCTCTTCGTATATAGGTTTTGTACCTATCAATTGTTGCTTGTTTCAGACCACTTGTCCCTTGATGAGTTTTCTGTAGCGGAGCTTTAGGTGGTGTGCGTAGCGAGGAATCAGCATTGTCGATTACGTTTACAGGAGTCATTGTCAGAATGAAAAAATTACGATCACTTCACTTCACTTCAGATTATGTACTCAACGTTTGCAGTCTAAACTGTAAATGCGCAAGATCTTTAAGGTCGCTCCCTTATATAGGCCCTAAAAAATACCACGCATCCTGAGAGATAACGAAACACTGAATGGGTTGATTCATAGTAACACAATAGGGTACAAGACAATTAGTTAAAATAGATACCTTTTTGCAATGCTTAAAACTGTAATTATTATTTGTTTTAATTTTGACGAGTTAACAATTTTTATACTATAACAATATTTTTTTGCTACAAATAAATGGTATTTCCTTCTTTCTCTTCACTCGCATCATATAAATTGTTTAGTTAATATAGATAGCGTTGACATACGAAAAGTTGTATACAGACTCGTACCAACTTATTAAAAAATTAAAGTAAATAAATAAATTGAGTTAATCAAGAATCAATTGTGTACCGAAACTGTTGACTTCATCGTTCACATAAATTGTTAATTGAATTTATTGAATATAAATTCGCGGCAGATCGCGGCTCTTACTATAGTACTCTCTCAAGTTCACTAGATACTGATGTAATTATTAATGCCGATTAGTAATATAATATTATACAACTTTATCACTGTAAAAAGTGTTCAGTTTTATTTTATATTAGTGATAGTTTATTTTTAAGCAGCGTTCATGTATTATTAATTGAATTTATATTCAAATAAGAATTACTTGAGATTTTAGTTGTAATGCAGTTGTTTGTAAATATATATATATATATGTATGTATCTCTTCATTGAAGCAAGTGTATTAAATCTTAGCTAATGAAAAATTTGTATAAAAATAAAATTAGTTATAGTAATTACATTTTGGTTAATTGTTCCTCGCTGTAAAAGCTACTAATAGTAAACGTTTTTGTAAGTTAGAAATTCTTTTAAAAAATATATCCTTTTTTTGTAGAACACGATTTATTTTCTTTCATAACTATTTATTCAGCAACAATGAAAAATATTTTGACGTACCTATTTGTTTACTTTTACTAATCAATATAGTAAAAAGATCGCGTATGCGAATGAAGATTTCGACTACTGGGTGGCCACTCGTAGTAAACAATACATCATTACTATTAACAAATAACTTTAAATAAACTACTTACAATCAATTACAATTGTTGAAAGAAAGTTGAGCATTTTAGATAAAGAAGTTTTCAAAGCAGGTAAAAACAGTAATCCAGACAAAGCCTTGGTACCGTATAAATATACCACATGCATGGGAACCTTGAAACACAATAATAATTCATCTTCATTATTGTCTATATAGCAGTCAGGTAAAAGTGTTACTAAGTTCTCAGAACTCCTCCTTTCAAGTCAACAAGTTTGAAGCTGACTTCAAAAGAAGGTGGCATAACACGAGGTCGAGATATTTTATGGAACCATTGAATCGAAGAAAGGACAAGGTTTGGTTTTTAGATATGAGAAGCTGGCACAAGACATGTGCTAAAAATATTTGTGTCCAAAGGTACCTATTCATTACGGCCTACTGTCTATAACGCATTCAACTAGGATGTCATAATATTAGATTGCTGGGGCGTGCTTTAATGATTTGAGAAATTGTTTTGGGCTGGGATGCTAAAACATCTTGTCCCTAACTTAGGTCATTGGGCCTTACAACGATATTAATGAATACTTACTTGGCAGGAATTTTGCATAATTAACAAGGACATAACGCAAACCGAATATTATATCTCTTACAATAACAGTTGCAGTTTGTAACCGTTACATTTCTATAACATTTCCGGGCACAATAGCCCTTAGTTATTTTTTGCTAACTTAGTTTCAACCTCTATATGTATGTATGTCAGACTGGTGTTTATCATCATCATACAAATACGACATTAATACGCCAGATTATTTTTTTACACAAAGTTGAGAATAGATAAGTACATCTACACCAATATTACAAAGAGGAAAGATTTTTACCTATTTTTGTATATTTGTATGTTTGTAATGAATAGGCTCAAAAAGTACTGGGCCGATTTAAAAAATTCTTTCACCAATAGAAGGCCAAGACAATCGCTGGTCATCTAGGACGAGTGCACCATGAGCCACAGGACGCATGTGGAAGCCGTGGACCGCATGCTGAGAAACATTCAAAGCTCAGACCATGACGTTTATTTTAGCTGGAGACTTTCGTCAAACATTACCAGTTATAACAAAAGGTACTCGAGCTGACGTAATTGGATCTTGCCTTAGATCATCAACTTTATGGCAATCGATTGAAACTCTTAATCTGCAATACATAGGGATCTCAAAACCGATAACATACTGATATTTCACGATGGTGTTCTGAAGGTGGCAGATTTTGGATTGGATTAGTTGTAATGCTGTTGTTTGTGAATATGTATATGTATCTCTTCATAGTAGCAAGTGTATAAAATCTTAATTAATGTAAAATTTGTATAAAAATAAAATTAGTTACAATAATTACTTTTTGGTTAAATGTTCCTCACTATGAATGTTACTAATAGTAAACTTGATCTTAATTAGAAAATGCTTGATGACGCAACTTTTGAAGGCTGTACAACATCTTCACGACCATCACATTATACATAGAGATCTCAAGACCGATAACATACTGTTGTCTCAGAATGGTGTTCTGAAGGTGGCAGATTTTGGATTGGCTCGAGAATATGGATTCCCTCATCAGCAATATACCCCGGCCGTGGGCACACGGTGGTACCGTGCGTCTGAACTTCTGCTACTTAGCCCAGAATACGCAACTCCTATAGACATGTGGAGTGTTGGGTGTATATTTGCTGAGTTAGTTAACTTGCGGCCACTGTTTTCCGGCACATCTGAGCTGGATCAAGTGCACAGAATTTTTTGGGTTTGGGTACACCGTCTGACGCAATTTGGCCTGGCTACAGCACATTGCTACCGGTAGGAAACATAATTTTTGACGACTATCCACCGAGCGGGTTGCGCAATAATCGACTGAAGACGGGCTATGTTAACTACAAGGTCTTTTAACCAACGATCCTGCAAGAAGAACAACAGCAGCGCTGCTTTAGAGCACGCATACTTCAAGGAGCAGCCGGTGGCAATCGAGCCGGCCATGTTCCCGATGTCGATAGATTCTGTGGACAGCGGTCAGTATTCCGGCGTGGAAATGGGTGAAGATCGCGGCTCTCACTATATTACCTGTTTGGATTCCCTAGAAAACGACGTACTTATTATTGACGTTTAATATTATAATATTACAACTTTGTGATTGTAAAAAGTGTTGTTTTATTATATTTTAGTGATAGTTATAAGGATAGTTTGAGATTTTAATTTTAATGTTTTTGTTTGTAAGTATGTACATATATCTCTCTAGTGTAGCATTTTTGTTAAAACTTGGTGAATTACTCTTTATTTAATTGTTCCTCACTGTGAATTTGTACTGCGGTAGTCGTGGCAAATTTCACGATAGTTGGAGCATTAAATAAGGATTCGAAAATTATATATCACTTCCTACATCATTCCTAAAATTCGGCGCAAAAAATATTTTTCTACGAAACTCCGTGTCGAACAATTTATTTGGACTTAGTAAATTTTTTTCTAGAGCACCTAAGAATCTCGTATCCTCTAGCTATTGCTAAACATGTTGGAAATCGGCGAGGACCTCTTATTAAACCACATCATCGGTAGTATTCGTCGGCAAAATTGTCGCTAAAGGAACAAGTTTGTGCATCACGTCCATCTGAATAATATTTGATGCTCAACTCCATTTGTATGGAAAGAAGTAACATACCATGCATCATATTCCGTTCGTTAAAATTTTCGGTAGTAGGAACCCGCCAGTCATGATCACGTAGTTTGATTAGAGGATCCTCCCGACTCAATTTTTTTTTAAATTAAATTAGTTGTTTAATCGTGCAAAGGACTTGTGCACACCGGGCCACCACCGCGTCACCTTCGCACCGCCATGCTGTGCACACGATGCCGCCGCGCCGACATCGCGTCGCTCGCTGCTACGTCTGCCTGATTTGACGACACATTACCATGCGTTATGGTGTTAAGCATCAAATGTTCTTCAGTGAAATGTGATCTACAGCATGTGTTCCTCTAGCAACAATATTGCAGACGAATGCTGCGAGTGAATCATGAGTAGACAAAGAATGTTCTTTTATAGACATTTGCTGATTTCTAACATGTTTAGCAGTATACTGATGACGTCATGTCGCATGCAAAGTGTTACCTAGTGCATCTGAGGTTTTTAGGTACGCTTTGGTAATACTAGAATACATTTTACTAAGTCTAAATAAATTGTTTTAAACGGGGTTTTCGTTGAAAAGTATTTTTTGTGTCAAATTTAACTCGTCGAGTACCGGTTTTATAGACACAGTTAAAGAACAATAGGTCGCGGTCACCGGTGACCGCTTGGTGTTTGACAGTTTAAGAAACAATGTAGGGAGTGGGCCAGGAGTAAAGGCGCCAACTTTGGTGAAATTTGCCACTACTACCGCAGTACATTTATTTTTAGTACAGTCACTTAAATTAACGCGAAAAAATTATTGACCGTACTCATGCAGTTGGCTCAGAATTTATGATTTCATAATACTAAAGCACAATTCAGAATAATGTGAGCAAAAATACAGACAAAAAAGCAAAGAACAGTAGCAACAAGAATCGAAAGACTGGCTCAGGGTTTACTTTTATTATAAAATGAAACTCGTATGAATTCTCGCAACAGACTAAAACCCACTTTTTATTTCACTTTTTATATAGGCAATTACAGGTACAATAAAACACTTCATGTTGACACAAACATTCTCATAGATGGCGATGATATATATTTTGTTACATAGTTCTATTACATTTTAACAACTTTTTCGCAGATAACACATTTAAGTCTTTGTCATTTAAAAACTATCGGACTTGGATTTTTTAAAATATTTTTCTGATAACTGTTGGAACCTTGCCGATTACCGTGTCATTTGATTGACGATTTCAGGTACACCCTGTATATCAATAATGAAAAATAGTATGACGTACCTTTTTGTTTACTTTTACTTATCAATTTAGCAAAAAGATCGCGTATAATGGAATAAAGATTTGAATATAATGAATATCATGGAATAAACAAACACCATTATTATTAACAAAGAACTTTAAATAAGCTACTTACAGTAGTCCAAACAATTGTAATTGTTGAAAGAAAGTTAAGCATTTCAGATAAAGAAGTTTTCTAAGCAGGTAAAACAGTTACCCAGACAAAGCCTTGGTACCATATAAATATACCACATGCATGGGAACTTTGAACCACAATACTAATTCATTTTATTGTCTATATAGCAGACAGCTAAATGTGTTACTTAGTTCTGGCTTATATAATATAATATACTATGTTCAAAAGAATATAATATATTATATTCTTTAATATATTATATTGTGTTATAACACGAGGTCAAACTTTCTTATGGAACCACTGAATCGAATCATAAACTTTGGTAGGGACAAGGTTTGTTTTTAGAGAAGATCGTATCGTATGTATCATAATATAGATATGAAATTAACACACCAGATTAATTTTTACTCAAAATGGAGGAAAAGATACATTAGTAGATATTTGAAGCCGTAAGTTAAGTTTAATATTAAGATGAGATATTATTTATTATTAATTACATAAGTGAAGACTTCCATGCTCAACTGTAACCCCGTAATCTGTTAAATTGCATTCCCTAACTTTTAACTTTAACGTAGTTTAGTTATTCATTTTTATTTTTAGTAAGTAGGTACGAGTCTGTACACAACTTATCTTATTATAAAACAAAAAAATGTATGTAAACTATTGTGTCAACCAAAGTCGTTATCTTGTCAAAATGAACAAAGTAATAATAATAATTTTAAGTATAGCAAAACTATTGTATCGATTGAAACTAATTGTTAACTACCCTATTGTGTTACTATGAATAAACCCATTCAGTGTTTCATTATCTCTCAGGATGCGTGGTATTTTTAGGGCCTATATAAGGGTAGGACCTTAACGAACGTGCGCATTTACAGTTTAGACTGCAAACGTCAACTCTTAACACATTGTGAAGTGAAGTGATCGTATACTTTCAAACCGACAATGAGTTCTCCAAACGTAATCGACAATGCTGATACCTTGCTACGCACAACACCCAAAGCTGTACTTCCAAAAACTTACCAAGAGATACATGGTCTGAAAAAAATAATAATGTACCGATACAAAAACGATGCACGGAGAGAAAAAAAGAACTGCAATGGCTTGAAATGGAAGAAGATTAAAGAAGAACAAAAACAGCCTGCTGAAGTTGAACCATCCTTCCACACAGCGATAAACGACAGTCGGTTAATTGAAGAGTTTGAATATCTAAATAAAATTGACGAAGGATCATACGGCGTTGTATACAGAGCTCGTGATAAGTCAACAGATGATATAGTTGCTCTGAAACGACTTAAACATACGAATGAAAAAGAAAGATTCTCCATGGCTGCTCAGAGGGAACTAAACACCCTACTGAAAATAAAACATCCAAACATTGTCGCAGGGCAGGGTATAGCGGTGGGCTCTAGTAATGACGAAAAGTTTATAATAATGGAATACGTGCCGCACCAGTTAAAATGTTTCTTGGAGACAATGCAGCTAAATCTTCGAATATTCTCCCCAGGACACGTCAAATGCTTGATGACGCAACTTTTAGGGGCAATACAACATCTTCATGACAATAACTTTATACATAGAGATCTTAAAACCGACAACATACTTTTGTCTCAAGATGGTGTTTTAAAGGTGGCAGATTTTGGATTGGCCCGAGAATATGGATTCCTTCTTCAGCAATATACCCCGCGCGTGGGCACACGGTGGTACCGTGCGCCTGAACTTCTCCTACTTAGCCCAGAATACGCAACTCCTATAGACATGTGGAGCGTTGGGTGTATATTTGCTGAATTAATTATCTTGTCACCACTGTTCCCTGGCAAATCTGAGTTAAATCAGTTGAATAAAATCTTCATGGATTTGGGTACGCCGTCTGACGCAATTTGGCCGGGCTTCAACTCGTTACCGCTGGTAAAAAAAATCATGTTTAAAAACCATTTACCGGGCGGGTTGCGTAAAAAGATAACCCACGAATATCTTTCTGATAGTGGTTTATCCTTACTAGAAGGATTATTAACTTACTGTCCTGCAAGACGAATAACAGCAGCCGCTGCTTTAGAGCACGAATACTTCAAGGAGCAGCCGGTGGCGGTCGAGCCGGACAGGTTCCCGATGTGGATGAACTCTGTGGACAGCGGTAACTATTCTGACCTGGAATTAGGAATGGATCGTGGCTCTAGTTCACTAGGCACCGGCGTACTTATTATGGACGTTTGATAATATAATATTAAAATGTTATTGTTTGTAAATATGTATATGTAGGTATGTGTATATCTTTTATTGTAGCAATTTGTGTTAAATGTTTGTGAATATGAAATTTGTATACAAATAAAATTAGTTATAGTAATTTTATTTTGTTTAATTGTTCCTTGCTGTGAATGCTACTAATAGAGAATGTTTTTCTAAATAAAAAAAACCGACTTATAATCTTTTTGTTGTAAAACACGATTTATTTTATCGATAATGAAAAATAGTTTGCCCTACCTATAGTATAACAACTGTTTGTTCTAAATTATTGTAATAACACCTTTATAAAAGGAAATTTATGTGAAATAATAAATAACCAGCAATAATTTAACCATTTTTTATTATTTGTTTCGTTTCTTAAATATAAAAGAAATAATGATTAAAAAAAAATGCTTATCTTGATGTTAAAATATACTTTCATTTTATATGTGGTTTCTTTTGTTTAATTAAACTTTTTAATCATTTACCTAATGAAAATATTTGTGTCTGTACATAATTTATTTCATGTCATCTACGTTTACATGGAAATAATATTATTTGTAACAAAATTGAAATCTATATAATTGTATTCTATTTTTAAGCCATTGTTATTTGTAAGTCAGTGCTCCTTTCGCCTGTGATACAGGATATTCTTCCTAGTACAGGTTTCAAACTTAGTGAGATCTCTGATTTTCAATAAAGATGTTTATCTGTACTATGACCAATTTATTATAATGAATAAAGAATAACGATTTATATTGTTAAGCCGATGAGTTGCCAACAATGCTACGTACGCCATAATTGTCACAGGCATCGGACCATAATTTTGTTACTTTTGTGTATTTTAAATGATATGTTTGTGATGTGGCAGTACGCTTTCGTTTAAATTCTAAGAAAAAAGTATCGATTTTAACAAATTGCTGAATACTAATTAAAATTTCTCAATCACCAGTTATTATGAGTAATAATTCATTCATAATGTCATTAAAAGCTCTTTAACATTGTTAAAAATATAGTTTTAACATGTCGCAAACTAAATGCCATGCAGTTGTTTCATTCTAGTTGCTAATTACGTACAAGTAATTAATGTCCTAATTTAAATATTGGGGATTTTAGTTTGCGGGCTTTTTATATGTAAATAATTTGGATTTACGCTTCGACGCACTTTGAATCTGAACTTGGATAAATTAAGCCAAGCCGCAGAATTTAGTAACTGATCTTATTTCTTAATGCCTAAAGATGATTATTGACTTATAAGTCCGCAAGGTACTGTAAGATGGAGTTAAGATTGCTAGTGGAACCACTGAATCGAATCATGAACTTTGGTATGGAGAGTTTTGCTTAAAAGAAGGAAAGGTGTCACAAGACATGCGCTCTACGTATGGGTTTGAAGTTAGTAATAGTATTTTGGAAGATTAAAACCTATTTTTGAGCGTTTCATTCAACTCCATGCTAGCTTCAAACTTTCGCGAGATGCTCGATTCATTCACCGACTTCAGACGACGACAAACAGACCCACGAAGCTTACATTTGTTTTTATAAATAGACACTTGGCTGTTTCTGAAAAATCACACGATAAGGGACACCTGGTATTTCTCAAATAATAAATAAAAATCTTGTAATTGTAACGATAAAAAATTAAAACTCGCTTTCTTAGCGATACTTTATACCAAATCAGGTATAATTATTTTTTATTTTAATTAATTTACTTATTAGCTGATTAGGTACTTAAACCATATTAACTAATGAAACAGAAGGATTTTTAAGAATGCAACAATGAGGGTAGTAATTAGTAAGGTTTTAATACTGGTGGATCTTCAAGAACATACACACAAAAAATATTTTAATGATAACAAAAGTTCCAAGAAAACTTATACTCTAAGAAAATTAATAATAGATTTTACAGTGCAACAAAGTCTCTTCGGTTGCGTGGGAAAAAATATATTCTTGTGTCTTATGAAATGAAATGATATTCATTTCTGCGAATAGATCATGTTCATATTATCATAATTACCACGGTCTAAAGAACGAGTCCTTGGTATTTGTTAATGACCTATTGTTATACTATCCTTATCTGATATTTTGACAAGTACTGCTAATATTGGTCGGAACCAGCTAAGGGAACAAAAGAAATGCTCAGGGCTCTGGACTATATAAGGGAGGATCTTCAATAACATGCACATTTACAGTTTAGACTGCATACAGTGACTACACAATTTGTGAAGTGATTGTTAAGTATTTTTAAAATCATGAGTTCTATAAATATTTGCAACGCGTCTAATGGAGTTGGAGACAGTGCTGAGTCCCCGTTAGGCACGTCACCTCAAGATGTACCTCGGAACTCACATCGGAAGAAAAGTGGCCTGAAAGTCGCCGCTAAACTTAGATATAAAAACAATGGTATAAGAAGAGCTAAAAAGGATCATCAGGACAAGTACTGCAATCCGTTTCAAGAAACACATGAAACTGTTACACCTCCACCTCCTTTCCTCCCGGCGGTTCAGAGCAGTCGATCTCTTGAGGAGTTCCAATATTTGAACAAGATTGCAGAAGGGGCCTACGGAGCTGTGTTCAGAGCTCGAGATGAGAAAAAAAACGAAGTAGTTGCTCTCAAACAAATTCTAACAGACAATTACAACGAAGGACTTTATATCGCAGCTATGAGAGAGCTAAAGATATTGCTAAAGATTCAACATCCTAACATTGTCGCAGGGCGGGAGGTAGTGGTAGGCACCGACATTGAGGAAGTATATGTAGTCATGGAGTACGTCCCACATGATTTGAGAAGTTACATGGATACCATGCGCAAAGAAGGCCAAATATTTTCGCCGAACCACGTGAAGTGCTTAATGACACAACTACTGTGCGCAGTACAACATCTTCACATAAATTCTATCCTCCACCGAGATCTTAAGCTCAGTAACATTTTACTGTCGTATGAAGGTGTGCTAAAGCTGGCCGATTTCGGATTGGCCCGAGAATATGAATTGCCACCTGGCCAATACACGCCGGGCATTGTTACTATATGGTACCGCGCGCCTGAACTGCTGCTGCCTTCTGATGAATATTCTACTCCAATTGACATGTGGAGTGTTGGTTGTATATTTGCTGAACTGATTACTATGCGGCCACTGTTTCCCGGAACATGTGAATTGGATCAAATAAAAAGAATTTTCGAGGGTTTGGGAACACCTACAGACGCAACTTGGCCAGGATTCAGTGACTTACCTGTAGGTAGTATTATTTTCAAAAAGCATCCAACAGGTAGGTTGCGAGAAAAAATACAAAGTAATCTACTTTCTGAAGATGGGCTGTCTCTACTACAAGACTTTTTGTTGTATGATCCCGCGAGAAGGATGACAGCAGACGCCGCTTTGGATCATGCATACTTCAAAGAACAGCCGTTGGCGATCGAACCGGCCAGGTTCCCGATGTGGCCTGCCAAGTCGCAGATGCAGCTCAGCCCTTGACAAGGATGGGGCTCTTGGATGCAGTAGCACTAGTGTTTTCATCAAATAAGCCGGCAAATGTGCTGCGAGCAACGAATCACCTGACCCGACAACACAGACGTTACAAGTTGCGTTGGCGAACTTCTGGGAGTTTGGAGATAGAAGACTGGATTTACGATTGAGCTTTTATTCCGGTGAATAGAAATCATGTTGAAATATATAATTCCATTATTGTTTTATTATTTTTAATGTTCTTTATTTTTAAATTGTGTTTAATGTATGTACTGTGAAATAAATAATATGACAATTTAATTATGTTTTTCGTTTATTTGAAACCACGATATAATTAGTAAATGTAGTGAACATGATATACAGCAATACATTACACAAATGCCATTATAAGTTAAAATAAAAGCCAACCTGCTATTTATTGAATAATAAAAGAACTAAGAACCTTCAAGTATTTCTAATCGTTTGGGCAAGTTCTATGCCTCCTTCTTTTCAATTCAATTGGAATACTGCTGAAGATGCAGCATCCCAACATCATCGCAGGCCGAGGACTAGCGTCAGTTCCAGAAACGAGCATGTGTTTAGAGTCATGGAGCTCGTTGATTACGACTTAAAAACTTTTATGCAGACAATGCAAAGCAACAAGCAAATGTTTTCAGTCGAACACGTGAAATGCCTAATGACGCAACTGCTAAGCGCAAGCGCTTGATCATTGCCAACTGAAAATCAGTGTTGGGTGCTCATTGTGCCCAGCTTTATAGGTACTGAGTTGGTAACCCGTTCGGATTGGATATGTCCGCCAACACCGCGCACCTGAATTATTGGCTTGTTTTAGTTTTAGTTTTATAATTTAACTTTTATCTTTAAATTTTTCTGTTTTTATACTTTTTTTATATTTAGATGTCTTTTCTGGCGTGCATGTCTTATAATGCGTCGCGTATAATGAAATAAACATTTGGGCTACTGAGTATCCACTCGTAGTAAACAAAACACCATTACTATTAACAAGGGACTTTGAATAAGCTACTTGCAGTAGTCCAAACAATTATTATTGTTGAAATAAGTTAAGCATTTCAGATAAAGAAGTTTTCAAAGCAGGTACAAACTGTAACCTTTGTAGACAAAGCCTTGGTACCATATAAATATACCACATGCATGGGAATTTTGCCTTAATATTAATCGGGTAAAAATGTTAATATCTTTAGTTCTGGTTTCAACAATTAAACAAAATGTAATTACTATAGCAAATTTTAATTTTATACAAATTTACTTACATGCAACACTAAACAGATACATACATATACATATTTACAAACAACAACATTAAAACTAAAATCTCAGGTTTTTCTTAATAGAATATAAATGCAACCAATAATACATAAACGCTGCTTAAAAGTAACCTAACACTAAAATCAAATTTAACACTATTTACAATGACGAAGTTGTAATATTAAATTGTCAAACTTCAATAATAAATACGTCATTTTCGAGTGCACTAAAGGGAGTATTTTAGTAAGAGCCGCATCCTATTTCCGCGCCGGAGTACTGACCGCTGTCCTCAGACTCGATCGACATCGGGAAGCAGTCCGGCTCGATTGCCACCGGCCGCTCCTTAAAGTATGCGTGCTCTAAAGCAGCGGCTGCTGTTACTCGTCTTGTAGGACAGTAAGTTAGTAATCCTTCCAGTAAGGATAAACCGCTATCAGAAAAATAATGGCGGCTTATCTTTTTGCGCAACCCGCCCGGTGGATAGTCCTCAAAAATTATGTTTCTTACCGTTGGTAACGAGCTATAGCCGGGCCAAATTGCGTCAGATGGCGTACCCAAAACCATGAAGATTTTATTCAACTGATCTACTTCAGATTTACCACGAAACAGAGCCTTCAAGTTAATTAATTCAGCAAATATACACCCAACGCTCCACATGTCTACAGGAGTGGAGTATTCTGGGCTAAGTAGCAGAAGTTCAGGCGCACGGTACCACCGTGTGCCCACGGCCGGGGTATATTGCTGAAGAGGGAATCCATATTCTCGAGCCAATCCAAAATCTGCCAGCTTTAAAACACCATCTTGAGTCAAAAGTATGTTGTCGGTCTTGAGATCTCTATGTATAATGTTATTGTCATGAAGATGTTGTACTCCTTGGAGAAGCTGTGTCATTAGGCATTTGACTTGTTCTGGGAAGAACATTCGATCATTTTGCCGCATCGAGCGCAAAAAGCTTTTCAACTGCTGCGGCACGTATTCCATGAGCAGGAACACTTCTGTTTTTCTAGAGCCCACCACTATCTCCCGCCCTGCGACAATGTTAGGATGTCGTAATTTGAGTAGAGTGTTCAGCTCCCTCTGAGCAGCGATGGAGAATCCTTCCCTTTCGTTCAGATCTTTAAGTCGTTTCAGAGCAACTATATTATCTGTTGACTTATCGAGCGCTCTGTATACAACGCCATATGATCCTTCATCAATTTTGTTTAGGAATTGGAACTCTGTAATGGACCGGCTGTCATTTAACGCGGGTTGGAAGGATGGTTCAGCATCAGTGGGTTGTCTTTGTTGTTCTTTAATCTTCTTCCATTTCTTGTCGTTGTAGCTCCTTTTTTCTCTTCGTATATAGGTTTTGTACCTATCAATTGTTGCTTGTTTCAGACCACTTGTCCCTTGATGAGTTTTCTGTAGCGGAGCTTTAGGTGGTGTGCGTAGCGAGGAATCAGCATTGTCGATTACGTTTACAGGAGTCATTGTCAGAATGAAAAAATTACGATCACTTCACTTCACTTCAGATTATGTACTCAACGTTTGCAGTCTAAACTGTAAATGCGCAAGATCTTTAAGGTCGCTCCCTTATATAGGCCCTAAAAAATACCACGCATCCTGAGAGATAACGAAACACTGAATGGGTTGATTCATAGTAACACAATAGGGTACAAGACAATTAGTTAAAATAGATACCTTTTTGCAATGCTTAAAACTGTAATTATTATTTGTTTTAATTTTGACGAGTTAACAATTTTTATACTATAACAATATTTTTTTGCTACAAATAAATGGTATTTCCTTCTTTCTCTTCACTCGCATCATATAAATTGTTTAGTTAATATAGATAGCGTTGACATACGAAAAGTTGTATACAGACTCGTACCAACTTATTAAAAAATTAAAGTAAATAAATAAATTGAGTTAATCAAGAATCAATTGTGTACCGAAACTGTTGACTTCATCGTTCACATAAATTGTTAATTGAATTTATTGAATATAAATTCGCGGCAGATCGCGGCTCTTACTATAGTACTCTCTCAAGTTCACTAGATACTGATGTATTGTTGACGATTAGTAATATAATATTATACAACTTTATCACTGTAAAAAGTGTTCAGTTTTATTTTATATTAGTGATAGTTTATTTTTAAGCAGCGTTCATGTATTATTAATTGAATTTATATTCAAATAAGAATTACTTGAGATTTTAGTTGTAATGCTGTTGTTTGTAAATATATATATATATATATATATGTATCTCTTCATTGAAGCAAGTGTATTAAATCTTAGCTAATGAAAAATTTGTATAAAAATAAAATTAGTTATAGTAATTACATTTTGGTTAATTGTTCCTCGCTGTAAAAGCTACTAATAGTAAACGTTTTTGTTAGTTAGAAATTCTTTTAAAAAATATATCCTTTTTTTGTAGAACACGATTTATTTTCTTTCATAACTATTTATTCAGCAACAATGAAAAATATTTTGACGTACCTATTTGTTTACTTTTACTAATCAATATAGTAAAAAGATCGCGTATGCGAATGAAGATTTCGACTACTGAGTGGCCACTCGTAGTAAACAATACACCATTACTATTAACAAATAATTTTAAATAAACTACTTACAATCAATTACAATTGTTGAAAGAAAGTTGAGCATTTTAGATAAAGAAGTTTTCAAAGTAGGTAAAAACAGTAATCCAGACAAAGCCTTGGTACCGTATAAATATACCACGTGCATGGGAACCTTGAAACACAATAATAATTCATTTTCATTATTGTCTATATAGCAGTCAGGTAAAAGTGTTACTAAGTTCTCAGAACTCCTCCTTTCAAGTCAACAAGTTTGAAGCTGACTTCAAAAGAAGGTGGTATAACACGAGGTCGAGATATTTTATGGAACCACTGAATCATTCAAAGTTCATGATTCGAACTTTGGTAAGGACAAGGTTTGCTTTTAGATATGAGAAGCCGGCACAAGACATGTGCTAAAAATATTTGTGTCCAAAAGTACCTATTCATTACGGCCTACCGTCTATAACGCATTCAACTAGGATGTCATAATATTAGATTGCTGGGCCGTGCTTAAATGATTTGAGAAATTGTTTTGGGCTGAAATGCCAAAACATCTTGTCCTTAACTTAGGTCATTGGCCTTACGACGATATTAATTAATACTTGCTTGACAGGATTTTTGCGTAAATAACAATGAGGACATAACGCAAACCGAACATAATATCTCTTACAATAACAGTTGCAGATTGTAACCGTTACATTTCTATACCTAACATTTTTGGGTACAAAAGCCCTTAGTTATTTTTTACTAACCTAATTCCATCCTCTATATGTATGTATTTCAGACTGGTGTTTATCATCATCATACAAATATGAAATTAACACTCCAGATTATTTTTATTACACGAAGTTGAGAACAGATTCATTAGTACTTAGATATATTTGAAGCTGTGAGTTAAGTTGACTTTTGATAAGTGACGAGTTTCATGGTCGACAGTAAACCCGTAATCTATTAAAATTGCAATTCCTATTATTTCTTAACTTAGTTTATTCATTCATTTTCATTTTTTTAGTAAGTAGGTACGAGTCTGTGCACAACTTACCTTATGTCAACGCTATCTACATTAACCCGGCGTTATTGAGGCAGGGTCAATATGACCCTGCACGTTTTGCATACGAAAAATTTCTTAGAAATAATTGCCGCACACAACCGTCTGTCTCAGTAGCTGCAGCTAAGTATCACCCCCATCCTTCGTGTACCTCACTTTAGTCGTCCATCGCTCGAGCAAGGAGCAACACGTGTGTGAACCTGCGACCGGGTAATTATGACCCAGCTCAACGGCGACGTTGCTGCTTTGTGCCATATATTTTTTTAATATTTTATTTAGTTTTGCTTATTTACGCTACTTTATTTTTAGATAACTATCTAATATGGACCCGGAAGAACGTGAGCGTCGTCGAATCGTAGCGATACTTGAAGAATCTTCAGATAGTGACAATGAACCTTGTGCATCTGATTCGGAAAACGAAGATCATGTTAGTGTTCGTAGTCAGGAAAGTAATACTGATCAAGAAATTAGTGACAGTGAAGAAAACATTCCACTGCAACAATTACGTCAATTCAATTCAAGTGATGACATAGTAGAATTGTCAGACCAACAGGTACGAAATTATTTTTATAGTGGGAAAGATGGTACTAAATGGTACAAAACTCCTTTCCGGCAAAATGTCCGCACTCGAAGCGAGAATATTACACAGCAGCCTGGAGTAGCTCAAGAAGCAAAGACGGCTAAATCGGAATTAGAATGTTGGCAATTTTTATACCGGATAATTTGCTGTATAAGAAATAGCAACAATGAGACAAACATGAAACGACGTCAGTTTATAAAAAAGTTGGGTTTAGCTCTCGTGAACCACCATATTTCTTTACGCAATGATTCAGTAAATCTTCCTAGGAAAATGCGCAAAAGAATGATAGAATTTACTGGAGAAACATCTGGAGAACCTCCTGCAAAGCTCACTGGTGTTCGAAGAAGGTGTCAAGATTGTCCCTACAAAAAAGATAGAAAGACAAATCACATATGTAATACTTGCCATAAGTTTATATGCCCTCAACACGTAGTCTTTTATTGTAAAAACTGCAGTGAAAGTCTAATTAAAAAAGACTGATTATTCGAAAGTTCCTGATATTTTTGTGATTAATATTCCAAAGATAGAGAGATTAGGTAGTATAAATTTGATTTAAGTATATTTTTGTAAGAAACGATATTGTTTTTTGTTGATAAAAAAACCCTTAGAAGAGAGTTAAATTTTTATTGTATAATTAACAGTCTTATTGAAAGTTAAAAATAAAAATTACTTCATTTATTACCAAGGTGTTTTATTGTTGCTACTGATTATATATACACTTATATATTATTAAAATCGAATAAAAAAAATTACAAATCATTTTATACTACGTAAAATAGTAACAATTGCAACAGGGTCATAATGACCCACTTCAACGTTAGTGTAACTTTTTTCCGCCACAATGACGCCGGGTTAACAAAACAATTTGCATGATGGGACAGAAGCGAAAGAAGAAAATAAAATATTTTATTTAAGCTAAAATATTATTACAAAAAAGTCTTTAATTGACAAAAATAGTCTTACTCGTTTCAAATCTTTGAGTACCGTCATTAAAGACACAAAACCGGTACTCGACGAGTTAAGCATAGCAAAATGTACCGATTCAAACTAATTGTGACTACCCTATTGTGTTACTATGAATAAACTCATTCAGTGGTTATTATCTCTCACGATGCGTGGTATTTTTAGGGCCTATATAAGGGCAGAACCTTAAAGGACGAGCGCAAACTTTGACCGAATTAAGACTACAAACTTTGACCACGTATTTTGAAGTGAAGTGAAGTGATCGTATACTATCAAACTGACAATGAGTTCTCTAAACGTAATCGACAATGCTGATACGTTGCTACGCACATCACCTAAAGCTGTACTTCCAAGAACTCATCATGAGATACATGGTCTGAAAAAAAGAATAATGTACTGATACAAAAACGATGCACGGAGAGAAAAAAAGAGCTGCAATGGCTTGAAATGGAAGAAGATTAAAGAAGAACAAAACAAACCTACTGCTGCTGAACCATTCTTTCAACCAACGTTAAACGACAGTCGGTCCATTGAAGAGTTCGAATACCTAAATAAAATTGACGAAGGATCATACGGCGTTGTATACAGAGCTCGTGATAAGACAACAGATGATATAGTTGATCTAAAACGACTTAAAGATCTGAACGAAAGCGAAGGATTCTCCATCGCTGCTCAGAGGGAGCTGAACACCCTGCTCAAGTTACGACATCCTAACATTGTCATAGGGCGGGAGATAGCGGTGGGCTCTAGAAGCAACGAGATATATCTATTTTTGTAGTACGTGCCGCACCAGTTAAAAAGTATAATACGCTCGGTGTGGGAAAATCATCTAATGTTCTCCCTAGGGTACGTCAAATGCCTTATGACGCAACTACTGAAGGCTGTACAACATCTTCATGACAATCACATTAAACATAGAGATCTCAAGACCGACAACATACTCTTGTCTCAAGATGGTGTTCTAAAGGTTGCAGATTTTGGATTGGCCCGAGAATATGGATTCCCTCTTCAACAATATACTCCGGGCGTGGTAACACTGTGGTACCGTGCGCCTGAACTACTGTTACTTAGCCCAGAATACTCAAGGCTTATAGACATGCGGAGTGTTGGGTGTATAGTTGCTGAGTTAGTTAACTTGCTGCCTCTGTTTCCCGGCACATCTGAGCTGGATCAAGTGCACAGAATTTTTTTGAGTTTGGGTACACCGTCTGACGCAATTTGGCCAGGCTACAGCACATTGCTGCCGGTAGGAAACATAATGTTTGAGGACTACCCACCGAGCGGGTTGCGTAAAAAAATAAGTCAGAAATCGTTGTCTGAAGACGGGCTATATTTTAACCTACGATCCTGCAAGAAGAACAACAGCAGCCGCAGCTTTAGAGCACGCATACTTCAAGGAGCAGCCGGTGGCAATCGAGCCGGCCATGTTCCCGATGTCGCAGCGGTCAGTATTCCGGCGCGGAAATGGGTGAAGATCGCGGCTCTTACCTACTATAGTACTTGCTTAGATTCCCTAGAAAATGACGTACTTATTAATGACGTTTGATATTATAATATTACAACTTTGTTATTATAAAAAGTGTTCAGTTTTATTGTATTTTAGTTTTTATTCTAGTGTTGATGTATTATTAAATAAAAGTATATTCAAATAAGAATAGTTAGACATTATAGCTTTAATGTTGTTGTTTGTAAGTATGTACATATGTGTATCTTTCTACTGTAGCATGTGTGTAAATCTTTGTGAATTTTAAAATTTGTATAAAATAAAATTTGCTGTAATAATTACTCTTTGTTTAATTGTTTCTCACTGTGAATACTAATAATAGCGAAACTTTTTCCAAATAAGAATGGTGAACACGATTTATTTTTTCCATAAAGATTTATACAGAGTGTCCCTGATTTCGATGATCAAGTGGCACAAGGTGATTAGCAAGATTCCTTCAGTTATCCAAAAAATATAAAAACACTCAAATTAGATACTTTTTTGATTATTATGATTTATGTATTATCCACGAAAAAGTACAACCTGTGCCAGTCTTTTGACTCTTGTTGCTACAATTCTTTATTTTTTTGCCAATATTTTTACCGACATTATCCTGAATAGGCTTCAGTATACTGGAATAATAAATTCTGAGCCTTTTCAACTCATGTTAAGTGACTGTACTGAAAAAAATTGTACTGCGGTAGTGATGGCAAATTTCACCAAAGTTGCAGCATGTAATAAAAATTCTTAAATGATAGTATGTCACTCCCTACATTATTTCTTAAGTTCGACGCAAAAAAATAATTTTCAACGAAACTTCGTGTCCAACTACGTATTTGGACTTACTATTTTTTTTCTACTGGTACCCAAAGCGCACTTAAAGATCTCGTATCCACTAGCTATTGTTAAACATGTTGGAAATCGGCGAGGACCTCTTATTAAACCACATCATCGGTCTACTCATGATTTCTTTCGCTGTATTCTTCGGCGAAATTGTAATTGCCATGCATCATATTCCGTTCTTTAAAATTTTCGGTAGTAGTAACCCGCCAGTCCAGATCACGGATCTTGATTAGAGGATCCTCCCAAATCAATTTTTTTTTTGATGGAATAAGTTGTTTAAACATGCAAAGGACTTGTGCACACTGGGACACAACCGCGTCACCTTCGCACCGTCATGCTGTGCACACGATGCCGCCGCGCCGACATTGCACCGCTCGCTGCTACGTCTGCCTGATTTGACGACACATTACCATGCATTATGGTATTAAACATCAAATGTTCTTTAGTGAAATGTGATCCACAGCATGTGTTCCTCTAGCAACAATATTGCCGACGAATGCTGCGAGTGGATCATGAGGAGACAAACAGTGTTATTTTTGAGACTTTGTTGATTTCTTACATGTTTAGCAATAATTATAATCATGACTTCATGTCGCATGCAAAGTGGTTTTTAGGTACGCTTTGGTAATCCAAAGCGTACCTAAAAACCTAGTATTAACTAGAATACATTTTAGTAAGTTTAAATAAATTGTTCTAAACGGGGTTTTCGTTAAAAATATTTTTGTGTCAAATTTATGAAACAATGTAGAAAGTGGTATTTTTTTTAAGGGGGAAAATCATCGAATGATTGCTCCTGCCTGGGTGAGGCGAAAGGGAGTGTCAGACTCTTCCTGACTAAAAACCACCCCGTTCCTTCTCCTGCACGTCGAGCCGGAGCCCTGGTTACCCGTTAGGTTCTCCGCGACTCCGAATCGGCATCGGCCCTATTGGGCCCCATCCGTGGTGGTCTGATGGCACTTTGAGGCGCGCGCGGAACGCGACGCGCCGTACGCTCGGGTCTGTTTCTGGTCGGACCGGGAGCCACCCATGCTCGCCGTCCGCAGGCCCGCGCTTACGGTGGCCGGAGATCGTCCCGCGATCCCCGACGCCCGGTGTGTCCTTCGCGATGGCTGGGTTGCGAGGAGGCAGCGCTTCGCTGCCTCACGCGTCCCGCCACCTCCTTAGCTAGCATGACTGCTTCGCAAAAGGAGGAGACGGCATCCCAGTCCCCCTCGCTCCGCATCATGGCCTGCACTAGGCCCGGACGCGAGAGGTCGCCATCGCCGATCACTTCCCTGAGGGCACGGCGGTGCTCAGCCCACGCAGGGCATTCCGCTACGGTGTGTTCCACCGTGTCCTCATAGAGAGTGGTATGCCATTTCAGAATCCATATCAAATGCCCCAACTTTGGTGAAATTTGCCACTACTACCGCAGTACTTTTTTTTTTCAGTACAGTCACTTAAACTAATGCGAAAATTTTATTGAGTACTAAAGCAGTGGGCTCAGAGTTTATGATTCATCTACTTTTACTTATCAATCTAGCAAAAAGATCCCGTATAATAGAACAATGATTTCTACTACTGGGAGTCCACTCGTAGTAAACAAAACACCATTATTATTAACAAAGAACTTTAAATAAGCTACTTACAGCAGTTCAAACAATTAAACTTGTTGAAAGAAAGTTAAGAATTTCAGATAAAGAAGTTTTCAAAGCAGGTAAAACAGTAACCCAGACAAAGCCTTGGCACCATATAAATATACCAATTGCGTGGGAACTTTGAACCACAATAATAATTCATCATATTGTCTATATAGCAGTCAGGTAAAAGTGTGACTTTGTTCTGGTTTCAAAAGAAGGTAATATACTGAAAGTTTACTTTTAGAGATCACATCATATAGATATGAAACTAACACTTCAGATTATTTTTTATTTCAAATGGAAGCAAAGATATATTAGTAGATATTTGAAGCTGTGAGTTAAGATGAATATTAAGATGAGATATTATTTATTATTAATTACACAAGTGAAGAGTTTCATGCTTAACTGTAATCCCGTAATCTGTTAAATTGCATTCCCAATTTTTTTATAACGTAGTTTATTTATTCATTTTAATTTTAGTAAGTAGGTACGAGTCTGTACAACTTATCTTATTACTAGCTTTTACCCGCGGCTTCGCTCGCGTCACAAAAGGATAAAAAATAGCCTATGTGACATATACCAATACACACAGCGCCATCTATACCAATACTTTGGTTTTCCCTTTTTATTCGGGAATATCAAATTTAAAAAGATTAAAAAGTACCCTATTATTTAATCCGGACTTTTAACTTTACGACTGCAAAAATTCAAAGCAATCGGTTTAGTAGTTACGGCGTGATAGTGGAACAAACAAACAAACTCACTTTCCGATTTATAATATTAGTAAGGATAAGGATTAAACAAAAAAAAATGTATCAAAACTATTAGGTATGTCAACCAAAGTCGTTATCTCGTCAAAATGAACAAAGTAAGAATAATAGTTTTAAGCACAGCAAAACTATTGTATTGATTTAAACTAATTGTTAACTACCCTATTGTGTTACTATGAATAACCCCATTCATTGTTTCGTTATCTCTCAGGATGCGTGGTATTTTTAGGGCCTATATAAGGGCAGGACCTTAACGAACGTGCGCATTTACAGTTTAGACTGCAAACGTTGACTACTCAACAGATTGTGAAGTGAAGTGATCGTATACTTTCAAACCGACAATGAGTTCTCCAAACGTAATCGACAATGCTGATACCTTGCTACGCACAACACCTAAAGCTGTACTTCCAAAAACTCAACAAGAGATACATGGTCTGAAAAAAATAATAATGTACAGATACAAAAACGATGCACGGAGAGAAAAAAAGAACTGCAATGGCTTGAAATGGAAGAAGATTAAAGAAGAACAAAAACAGCCTGCTGAAGTTGAACCATCCTTCCACACAGCGTTAAACGACAGTCGGTTCATTGAAGAGTTTGAATATCTAAATAAAATTGACGAAGGATCATACGGCGTTGTATACAGAGCTCGGGATAAGTCAACAGATGATATAGTTGCTCTGAAACGACTTAAACATATGAATGGAAAAGAAAGATTCTCCATGGCTGCTCAGAGGGAACTAAACACCCTACTGAAAATAAAACATCCAAACATTGTCGCAGGGCAGGGTATAGCGGTGGGCTCTAGTAATGACGAAAAGTTTATAATAATGGAATACGTGCCGCACCAGTTAAAATGTTTCTTGGAGACAATGCGGCTAAATCTTCGAATATTCTCCCCAGGACACGTCAAATGCTTGATGACGCAACTTTTAGGGGCAATACAACATCTTCATGACAATCACATTATACATAGAGATCTCAAACCCGGTAACATACTGTTGTCTGAAGATGGTGTTCTGAAGGTGGCAGATTTTGGATTGGCCCGAGAATATGGATTCCCTCTTCAGCAATATACCCCGCGCGTGGGCACACGGTGGTACCGTGCGCCTGAACTTTTGCTACTTAGCCCAGAATACGCAACTCCTATAGACATGTGGAGCGTTGGGTGTATATTTGCTGAATTAATTATCTTGTCACCACTGTTCCCTGGCAAATCTGAGTTAGATCAGTTGAATAAAATCTTCATGGATTTGGGTACGCCGTCTGACGCAATTTGGCCCGGCTACAGCTCGTTACCAATGGTAAGAGACATAATTTTTGATAACTATTTACCGGGCGGGTTGCGCAAAAAGATAAGCAGCAAAGATCTTTCCGATAGCGGTTTATCCTTACTGGAAGGATTATTAACTTACTGTCCTGCACGACGAATAACAGCATCCGCTGCTTTAGAGCACGAATACTTCAAGGAGCAGCCGGTGGCGGTCGAGCCGGACAGGTTCCCGATGTGGATGAACTCTGTGGACAGCGGTAACTATTCTGACCTGGAATTAGGAAAGGATCGTGGCTCTAGTTCACTAGACACCGGCGTACTTATTATGGACGTTTGATAATATAATATTATATTTAATGTTGTTTTTTGTAAATATGTACATATGTGTATCACTTTATTGTAGCAATTTGTGTTAAATGTTTGTGAATATGAAATTTGTATGAAAATAAAATTAGTTATAGTAATTACATTTTGTTTAATTGTTCCTCACTGTGAATGCTACTAACAGAAAAGGTTTTTCTAACTAAAAAAATCTTTTAAAAAACGACTTATAGACTTTTTTTTGTAAAAGGCGATTTATTTTTTTCTGTATATTTTAAGGCATCGATACTGTTTGTTGTAAATATTTTTAATAACATCTTTAGTTTACACAAAAGTAAATTTAATATGAAATAATAAATATTCAGTAATAATTTTAACCATTTTTTATTATTTGTTGCGTTTCTTAAAAATAAAAGAAACGATTAATCTAAAAATATACTTATATTGATTTTAAAATATACTTTCATTTTGTATGTAAGATGTTTACCTGTTACAGTACTATGACGAATATATTATAATGAATAACGAATAAAAAATTATATTGTTAAGCCGATGAATTACCAATGCTACGGTCACAGGCATCGGACCATAATTGTGTTACTTTTGTGTATTTTGTGATGTGGCAGTACGCTTTCGAATAAATAAATAAATAAAATACATGATGTTACTTCGTTAAAAATTCTAAGGAAAAAGTATCGATTTTAACAAATTGCTGAATACTAATTAAAATTTCTCAATCACCAGTTATTATGAGTAGTAATTCATTCATAATGTCATTAAAAGCTCTTTAACATTGTTAAAAATATAGTTTTAACATGTCGCAAACTAAATGCCATGCAGTTGTTTCATTCTAGTTGCTAATTACGTACAAGTAATTAATGTCCTAATTTAAATATTGGGGATTTTAGTTTGCGGGCTTTTTATATGTAAACCAGCTTTTACCCGCGGCTTCGTTCGCGTCACAAAAGGATAAAAAGTAGCCTATGTGACATATACCGATACACACAGCGCCATCTATACCAATACTTTTGTTTTTCCTCGGGAATATCAAATTTTTCCATGATAAAAAATACCCTATTATTTAATCCGGATTTATACATAACTTTACGTTTGCAAAAATTCAAATCAATCGGTTTAGTAGTTACGACGTGAAAGCGGAATAAACAAACAAACAAACAAAGTCACTTTCCGATTTATAATATTAGTAAGGATAATTTGGATTTACGCTTCGATGCACTTTGAATCTGAACTTGTATAAACTAAGCCAAGCCGCGGAATTTAGTAACTGATCTTATTTCTTAATGCCTAAAGATGATAATTGACTTATAAGTCCGCAAGGTAATGTAAGATGAAGTCAAAATTTGTAGTGGAACCACTGAATCGAATCATGACCTTTGGTAGGGAGAGGTTTGCTTAAAAGAAGGAAAGCTGTCACAAGACATGTGCTATACGTATATGTTTGATGTTAGTAATAGTATTTTGGAAGACTAAAACCTATTTTTGAGCGTTTCATTCAACTCCATGTTAGCTTCAAACTTTCGCGAGATGCTCGATTCATTCACCGACTTCAGCCGACGACAAACAGACCCACGAAGCTTACATTTATTTTTATAAATAGACACTTGGCTGTTTCTGGAAAATCACTCGATAAAGGACACCTGGTATTTTTCAAATAATAAATAAAAATCTTGTAATTGTAACGATAAAAAATTAAAACTCGTTTTCATACCAAATCAGGTATAGTTATTATTTATTTTAATTAATTAATTTTAATTAATTTACTTAATAGCTAATTAGGTACTTAAACCATATTAACTAATGAAACAGAAGGATTTTTAAGAATGCAACAATGAGGGTAGTAATTAGTAAGGTTTTAATACTGGTGGATCTTCAAGAACATACACACAAAAATATTTTAATGATAACAAAAGTTCCAAGAAAACTTATATTCTAAGAAAATTAATAATAGCTTTTACAGTGCGACAAAGTCTCTTCGGTTGCGTGGGAAAAAATATATTCTTGTGTCTTATGAAATAAAATGATATTTATTTTTGCAAATAGGTCATGTTCATATTGTCATAATTACCACGTTCAAAAGAACGAGTCCTTGGTATTTGTTAATGACCTATTGTTATACTATCCTTATCTGATATTTTGACAAGTACTGCTAATATTGGTCGGAACCAGCTAAGGGAACAAAAGAAAGGCTCTGGACTATATAAGGGAGGATCTTCAATAACATGCACATTTACAGTTTAGACTGCTTACAGTGACTACGCAATTTGTGAAGTGATTGTTAAGTATTTTTAAAATCATGAGTTCTGTAAATATTTGCAACGCGTCTAATGGAGTTGGAGACAGTGCTGAGTCCCCGTTAGGCACGTCACCTCAAGATGTATCTCGGAACACACATCGGAAGAAAAGTGGCCTGAAAGTCGCCGCTAAACTTAGATATAAAAACAATGGTATAAGAAGAGCTAAAAAGGATCATCAGGACAAGTACTGCAATCCGTTTCAAGAAACACATGAAACTGTTACACCTCCACCTCCTTTCCTCCCGGCGGTTCAGAGCAGACGATCTCTTGAGGAGTTCCAATATTTGAACAAGATTGCAGAAGGGGCCTACGGAGCTGTGTTCAGAGCTCGAGATGAGAAAAAAAACGAAGTAGTTGCTCTCAAACAAATTCTAACAGACAATTACAACGAAGGACTTTATATCGCAGCTATGAGAGAGCTAAAGATATTGCTAAAGATTCAACATCCTAACATTGTCGCAGGGCGGGAGGTAGTGGTAGGCACCGACATTGAGGAAGTATATGTAGTCATGGAGTACGTCCCACATGATTTGAGAAGTTACATGGATACCATGCGCAAAGAAGGCCAAATATTTTCGCCGAACCACGTGAAGTGCTTAATGACACAACTACTGTGCGCAGTACAACATCTTCACATAAATTCTATCCTCCACCGAGATCTTAAGCTCAGTAACATTTTACTGTCGTATAAAGGTGTGCTAAAGCTGGCCGATTTCGGATTGGCCCGAGAATATGAATTGCCACCTGGCCAATACACGCCGGGCATTGTTACTATATGGTACCGCGCGCCTGAACTGCTGCTGCCTTCTGATGAATATTCTACTCCAATTGACATGTGGAGTGTTGGTTGTATATTTGCTGAATTGATTACTATGCGGCCACTGTTTCCCGGAACATGTGAATTGGATCAAATAAAAAGAATTTTCGAGGGTTTGGGAACACCTACAGACGCAACTTGGCCAGGATTCAGTGACTTACCTGTAGGTAGTATTATTTTCAAAAAGCATCCAACAGGTAGGTTGCGAGAAAAAATACAAAGTAATCTACTTTCTGAAGATGGGCTGTCTCTACTACAAGACTTTTTGTTGTATGATCCCGCGAGAAGGATGACAGCAGACGCCGCTTTGGATCATGCATACTTCAAAGAACAGCCGTTGGCGATCGAACCGGCCAGGTTCCCGATGTGGCCTGCCAAGTCGCAGATGCAGCTCAGCCCTTGACACGGATGGGGCTCTCGGATGCAGTAGCATTAGGTTTTCATCAAATAAGCCGGCAAATGTGCTGCGAGCAACGAATCACCTGACCCGACAACACAGACGTTACAAGTCGCGGTGCTGAACTTCTGGGAGTTTGGAGATAGAAGACTGGATTTACGATTGAGCTTTTGTTCCGGTGAATAGAAATCATGTTGAAATATATAAATCCATAGTATTATTATTTTTACTGCCTCGTTGGCCGAGTGGTCGCAATTGCGACAGCCGGGTAAGGGGTCTCGGGTTCGATTCCCGGGTCGGGCAAAGTATTACTGGGTTTTTAAAAAAATTCTCAGTAGTAGCACGGAGTCTGGAACTGTGCCCGGTATATGGCAATAGGCTCACCCCCTATTACATGGGACTCATAACATAAATAGTGAAAAGTGGGTGTTACATTGTACAGTGGTATAATGTGCACCTCTGCCTACCCCTTCGAGGATAAAAGGCGTGATGTTATGTTATGTATGTATTATTATTTTTAATGTTTTTTAAGTTTAAATTGTGTTTACTGTATGTACTATATAACTGTGAAATAAATAAGGTGACAATTTGATTATATTTTTCGTTTATTTGAAACCACGATATAATTATTATTGATAGTAATTTATATTTAATTTAAAAACAAATGTAGTGAACACAATATACAGCAAATCACTACAAAAATGCAATATAAGTTAAAATAAAAGCCAGCCTGCTATTTATTGATTGATAAAAGAATTAAGAACCTTCAATTATTTCTAATCGTTTGGACAAGTTCTATGCCTCCTTCTTTTCAATTCAATTGGAATACTGCTGAAGATGCAGCATCCCAACATCGTCCCTGGCCGAGGACTAGCGTCGAGTTCCAGAAACGAGCAGCCGGTGACGATGGAGCCGGCCATGTTTTTGACGTTGCCCGCCCGCTGAGCTGTCACGTACGAGTTAGGTTCAAGGTTTTGGGTTCACCTTCTTGCATCAGCGCATCGGACAACGCTCAAGTAGTAAATAAATAATGTATTACTACTATACTATATACTCTATGAAATATTGCGAATTCGCCAATCTGACTATATAAATGTAGTTGCGGAGAACCTAACGGGTAACCGGGGCTCCGGCTCGACATGCAGGAGAAGAAATAGGAGTGTGACTGGAGACGTGCAGGAGGAGGGATGGTTTTTAGTCAGTGAGAGTCTGACACTCTCTCCCGCCTCACCCAGGCAGTAGCAGTAATTCGATGATTTTCCCCCCTTAAAAAAACTATATATATAAATGTAAATAATAATTTTTGAAGCGTAAATGGATTGTGTAGTTAAGTTTGTAAATTGTAATATGTCTTTCTTGCAATGTATGTGTTTGTAGTATTTAACTGTATTCGTTGTAAATTAACTCTGTTTAGGGTAAAACCGGGATAGATGCCCCACTTTTTGAAATATGCTTCTAATTTAAAAAATATTGGTTTTACATAAATAATACCTATGAATGTAACTAGTTTAATCCTTTATGTTTTACTGTGATTGATCTATTTGGACCTATAAACTACCCATTTTGCAGATTTTAGCTTTTTGTAGACCTCCATTTTTGGGGATAGATGCCTACCCCTATGGATAGATGCCCCACCTTGAAAATACTAACAAGGATAGATGCCTACGGTGCAGGATAGATGCCCTTCATACTATATAAGTATTTTATGTTAATATTATTTATCTATTTTTTGGCTTTATTTTATTTGAATTGAAAAATATTTTGCAGCTTTTAAAATCTTTTTATTGTCATTGTCATTATAGATAAGATAAATAAGATAAATTTTAATTAAAACTATAACAATTAAATTCTAAAAGTATTTGTTCAACAGTAATATGTATTTTAAATCCTTATTATTAAATATTAATACCTAATTAAGTTTCAACAAGCAAAATCATAAAAGTCATTCTTTCTTAAAAATTAAAATAACTAAATAAATATCATCATAATATTTAACCGGACAGTGTTTTAATTTTTCCAAATCTCGAGCAACTATTTCTGAAAAGTGTACAGGTTTCATATAACCAGTACTGACACATTACACATTGAATCCAGTCGGATTTAGACTTCGTTTGTTCATAGTTTTCAAAGCATTCTATGAAGTTAATTTATTTATATTTTAGGCCCATCCTGCCCATCAATTTTAGTGTTCTTTACCAGCAAACTTTTATCCCCATGATTTTTCTGTCCATTTTCTCCATAGCTGGCTGCAGTTGTACTGTAGTCCAAGAACATACTCGAGCTCACACTCCTTCCTTTATTTTGTATTTTTGTGGCATAGTTCTGCTATAATCAGTAAAAAGACCAAAAACTTAGTCAAAAGTAAATCAATATAAAGTATAAATACCTATACATAAACACATGAAAAATATATTAAAAATATACAAGGTGTTGTTTTAAAGCCGCGTCATTTTCTAGGAGGTAACTCGGCTATCGATTCTGAGTCTGAATCAATAAAAAAATTTGTTGGTAAATATTTTTCATTTTTCTGTAATTTACGGAAATCCGTAATTATATATAGCGCGTAATTATAATAGCTTTATAACGCGGCTTAACACACACAAACTCAAACATGTAATTGATATTATTCCTAATTCCATAAAACTCGAATAAGAAGAATTGCTGCCACTTTTTCTGAAATATTGTCCAACTTAAACGATTTATTATAGCCGTATTTTTAACTATTGACCTGAAATTTTCTCTTACATTGAACCTATATGACTTCTGTGACATGCCCCCGAGAAATGACACGACTTCAAAACTACACCTTGTATATTCAAAGCACTTATAATACAATCAGGATATACATGGTGTATGGAGGGATAGACGCCCCTAGGGGCATCTATCCCGTTAAAAATCAGGGCAACTATCCTTTTTGACAGGGATAGCTGCCCAAGTATTTTTTAAATAAATAAAAAAGAAAAAAGCGATTATTTACATCAAAATGTATACTTCATGAAACAATATATTGACGTAATAAAAAATATGGCGGAATTAATATCTACTTAAAAAGTTATACAACAGCAAATACTCACCTTTAAAATTTTTACGCATTTGGTAATTTCGCCGCGGAGATGAATTCATATACGAACGAAACGCATCCTCACCGCTTGACGGTGTGTGGCTAACTTAGGTGCGGGGTGCTTGCGGTTTTTAGTTATACGGTTGTTTCTTAATCGCGAGCTTAGGAAGTTAGGTTTTTAAGAAATGGGGCATCTATCCTACTGAGGCATCCATCCCGGTTTTACCCTATAGTAAAAAAAATAAAAATTAAGTATTTCAAACACGTGTCAGATTTTTTTTGATTAAATTAAAGTATGGTGTGTAGCTTGTGATGCACTCGGATTAACTCTGTTTAGTTAAGCACCTAGTGGTAAACGATATTCTTTGTTATTTTGTCAGGCGCAAGAACAAATACCTAAAGCTAATAGTTTACCGACACGTGAACATGCCACGTACAATTGACCATGAGAAAACATGCATTTTCTTAATTGAGGCCACAAATAGTCAATGCTTGGCCCTGTAACTTGTTAATCGTCATGGCAAAGGCAAGACGAATCATGAATTGAATTCGTTTAAATTCAAAGGGCATAGCCGTTGGAACCATCGAAATATTTGGAATAAGAACTTCCTTATCTTTTAAAACAAAGAAATTTATTCTTTGCAAACAAATTTAAAAAGTACCTGAACTTTTGAGACATAGACAATAATTTAGGTCATAGACTTCTACTTTGACTAGTTTATTACATTTCTGGTCAGGCTGTATATTAGTTTAGATCATAGACTATTACTTTGGATAGTGCAATTTTTAAACTTTAATTGTTTGTGCAATTAATTAATCTATAAAATATTATAATAATTAATTAATTAAAATATTATACAATTTTCAAACTATAAAATATTAATTGATCCTCCTGAAGGAGGAAGGAAGGAACATTGGATGAATCCAATGTTCTGATAAACAAATTATGTCAAACTTAGATTTTTCTAAAAACATTTCTATTTCAAACAAATTCCTGAATGTTAACATGAAATAATTTTACATTGTGCTGCCCCTGACTCTGTGTATGTTTATTAAGAGTGGGTTTTTTCTTGCCCGAACATACCGCCCTGTCAACATTATTTATGAGGATAGACTCTGTTGTCTTATGATCTAGTTTAAATTGCTATTATTGGTTAAACTTACATTATTATTAAAGTTAAAATATAGCAGTGTTAATTTGAAATGCTATCAGCATAGCAATAGTTTGTCTGTATTTTTTTGAAAGAACCAACCAAGGTAGATTAGTCCAACTATTTTTAACTAGCTTTTACCCGCGGCTTCGCACGCATCACAAAAAGATAAAAAGCCTATGTGACATATGCTAATACACACAGCGCCATCTATACCAATAATTTCGTTTTCCCTCGACAATACCAAATTTTCCGAGATAAAAAGTACCCTATTATTTAATGCAGGCTTCTAACTTTACATCTGCAAAATTTCAAAGCAATCGGTCTGGTAGTTACGGCGTGAAGGCGGAACAAACAAACAAACAAACTCACTTTCCGATTTATAATAAAAGTAAGGATAAGGATAAGGATTATTGATGCATAAAAGTTTCTGGAAAATTAAATTGTGTTTACCTTACTTATTTAGAAAAACATTATTATTATTAGTTTTCACAATGAGGAACAAACAAACAAAAAGTAATTAATATAGCAAATTTTATTTTTTATAAACACATTTTTTACATTTACAAAGATTTAACACACATGGTACACTAAAGAGATACATACATTTACATATTTACAAACAACAACATTAAAACTCAAATCTCAGATTTTTCTTATTTGAATATAAATGCAACTAAGAATACAAGAACTCTGCTTAAAAATAAACTATCACTATAATCAAAATTAGCACTATTTACACTGACGAAGTTGTAATATTATACTATGAAACTTCAATAATAAGTTCGTCATTTTCCAGTGCACTAAACCGAGTATAATAGTAAGAGCCGCGATCTACTCCCATTTCCGTACCGGAGTACTGACCGCTGTCCGCAGACTCCGTCGACATCGGGAAGCAGTCCGGCTCGATTGCCACCGGCTGCACCTTGAAGAATGCGTGCTCTAACGCAGCGGCTGCTGTTACTCGTCTTGTAGGACAGTAAGTTAGTAATCCTTCCAGTAAGGATAAACCGCTATCAGAAAGAAGCTCGCGGTTTATCTTTTTGCGCAACCCGCCCGGTGGATAGTCCTCAAAAATTGTGTTTCTTACCGTTGGTAACGAGCTGTAGCCGGGCCAAATTGCGTCAGACGGCGTACCCAAATCCATAAAAATTTTCTTCAACTGATCTAACTCAGATTTGCCACGAAACAGAGCCTTCAAGTTAATTAATTCAGCAAATATACACCCAACGCTCCACATGTCTATAGGAGTTGAGTATTCTGGGCTAAGTAACAGTAGTTCAGGCGCATTGTACCACAGTGTGCCCACGCCCGGTGTATATTGTTGAAGAGAGGATTCATATCCTCGAGCCAATCCAAAATCTGCCACCTTTAGAACACCATCTTGAGACAAAAGTATGTTGTCGGTCTTGAGATCTCTATGTATAATGTCATTGTCATGAAGATGTTGTACTCCTTGGAGAAGCTGTATCATTAGGCTTTTGACGTGTACTGGGAAGAATGTTATATCATTTTGCCGCATCGAGCGCAAAAAGCTTTTCAACTGCTGCGGCACGTATTCCAAGACCAGGAACACTTCTGTTTTCCTAGAGCCCACCACTATCTCCCGCCCTGCGACAATGTTAGGATGTCGTAATTTGAGCAGGGTGTTCAGCTCCCTCTGAGCAGCCATGGACAATTCTTTCCTTTCGTTCAGACCTTTAAATCGTTTTAGAGCAACTATATCATCTGTTGACTTATCGCGAGCCCTATAAACAACGCCGAATGCTCCTTCGTCAATTTTATTCAGGTATTCGAACTCGTCAATGAGCCGACTGTTTTGTAATGCTGGATGGATGGAAGGTTCAGCATCGGTAGTTTGTCTTTGGTCTTCTTTAATCTTCTTCCATTTCTTGTCGTTGTAGCTCTTTTTTTCTCTTCGTATATAGTTTTTGTACCTAGCAATTGCTGCTTGTTTCAAACCACTTGTCCCTTGATGAGTTTCCTGTAGCGGAGCTTTCGGTGATGTGCGTAGCGAAGAATCAGCATTGTCGATTACATTTATAGAAGTCATTGTCAGTATGAAAAAATTACGATCACTTCACTTCACTTCAAAATATGTACTCAACGTTTGCAGTCTAAACTGTAAATGCGCAAGTTCTTTAAGGTCGCTCCCTTATATAGGCCCTAAAAAATACCACGCATCCTGAGAGATAACGAAACACTGAATGGGATGATTCATTGTAACACAATAGGGTACAAGACAATTAGTTAAAATAGATACCTTTTTGCAATGCTTAAAACTGTAATTATTATTTGTTTTCATTTTGACGGGTTAACAATTTTTATACTATAATCATATTTTTTTGCTACAAATTAATGTTATTTCCTTCTTTCTCTTCACTCGCATCATATAAATTGTTTTGTTAATATAGATAGCGTTGATATACGAAAAGTTGTGTACAGACTCGTACTAACTTATTAAAAAATTAAAGTAAATAAATAAATTGAGTTAATCAAGAATCAATTGTGTACCGAAACTGCTGACTTCATCGTTCACATAAATTATTAATTGAATTTATTGAATATAAATTCGCGGCAGATCGCGGCTCTTACTATAGTACTCTCTCAAGTTCACTAGATACTGATGTATTGTTGACGATTAGTAATATAATATTATACAACTTTATCACTGTAAAAAGTGTTCAGTTTTATTTTATATTAGTGATAGTTTATTTTTAAGCAGCGTTCATGTATTATTAATTGAATTTATATTCAAATAAGAATAACTTGAGTTTTAGTTGTAATGCTGTTGTTTGTGAATATGTATATGTATGTATCTCTTCATTGTAGCAAGTGTATTAAATCTTAGCTAATGTAAAATTTGTATAAAAATAAAATTAGTTATAGTAATTACATTTTGGTTAATTGTTCCTCGCTGTAAAAGCTACTAATAGTAAACGTTTTTGTAAGTTATAAATTCTTTTAAAACCAACTAAAATATATCCTTTTTTTTTGTAGAACACAATTTATTTTTTTCCATAACAATTTATTCAGCAACAATGAAAAATAATTTGACGTACCTATTTGTTTACTTTTACTAATCAATTTAGTAAAAAGATCGCGTATAATGGAATGAAAATTTCGACTACTGGGTGGCTACTCGTAGTAAACAATACACCATTACTATTAACAAATAACTTTAAATAAACTACTTACAATCAATTATAATTGTTGAAAGAAAGTTGAGCATTTTAGATAAAGAAGTTTTCAAAGCAGGTAAAAACAGTAATCCAGACAAAGCCTTGGTACCGTATAAATATACCACGTGCATGGGAACCTTGAAACACAATAATAATTCATCTTCATTATTGTCTATATAGCAGTCAGGTAAAAGTGTTACTAAGTTCTCAGAACTCCTCCTTTCAAGTCAACAAGTTTGAAGCTGACTTCAAAAGAAGGTGGTATAACACGAAGTCGAGATATTTTATGGAACCACTGAATCCAATCATGCACTTTGGAAAGGACAAGGTTTGCTTTTAGATATGAGAAGCCGGCACAAGACATGTGCTAAAAATATTTGTGTCCAAAAGTACCTATTCATTACGGCCTACCGTCTATAACGCATTCAACTAGGATGTCATAATATTAGATTGCTGGGCCGTGCTTAAATGATTTGAGAAATTGTTTTGGGCTGAAATTCCAAAACATCTTGTCCTTAACTTAGGTCATTGGGTCTTACGAGGATATTAATGAATACTTACTTGACAGGAATTTTGCATAGTCAAAGTCAAAGTCAAAATTACTTTTTGCTAACTTAGTTTCAACCTCTATATGTATGTATGTCAGACTGGTGTTTATCATCATCATACAAATACGACATTAACACGCCAGATTATTTTTTTACACAAGGTTGAGAACAGATAAGTACATCTACACTAATATTATGAAGAGGAAAGATTTTTACCTATTTTGTATATTTGTATGTTTGTAATGAATAGGCTCAAAAAGAACTAGGCCGATTGAAAAAATTCTTTCACCAATAGAATGCTACATTCTTCCAATTTGACAAAGGCTACATTTCGTTTTGAAAAAAAATAGGGTTCCTTGGAAAAATTTGAACAATGTAAGCGAATGTGTAGAAAAATGAGTCTTATAATGTCTTTCGTCGAATGCGTTGCCAAAACTATTAGCGATAGAACAAAATAATGTATGTAGGTACAACAATATTGAAGAACATCATAATGTCTACAAAAAAATCTGAACTGAACCTCTCAAATTATGGGACACTTTCAAAGACCGTGTGAGGACATCAGACTTGCAGCTCAACAACATACATAAATGACTTACCCCATTTATTTAAAAATGAGCCACATATGGTTTTATTTGCTGATGACACTTCATTGGTTTTTAAAATTAATAGACGTACAAATGGTTATGACGAAGTAAATAATGCCCTAATGAAAGTTCAAAATTGGTTTACATTAAATAACTTAGTACTCAACAATAAAAAGACAAAATGTATTAGATTTGTTTTGCCAAATGTTAAAAGCAACGAATGTGACATAATATTGAATGGTGAGAAATTAGAGTTTGTAAAAGAGACAACTTTCCTGGGAATTACTGTAGACGACAAATTACAATGGAGTCCTCACATTATATCATTAGCGGGACGATTGAGCTCTGCAGCTTATGCTGTCTGGAAGATCCGACAGTTGACCGACATAGGCACGGCAAGACTAGTGTACTTCAGTTACTTTCATAGCATTATGTCGTATGGCATTCTGCTGTGGGGACACGCTGCTGACATTGAGTCTATCTTTATCTTACAAAAGCGCGCCGTCAGAGCTATCTACAACCTAGGTCGTCGCGAATCTCTCAGAGAGAGGTTTAAAGAGATCAACATTATGACCGTTCTATGTCAATTTATCTATGAAAACATCATGTATGTTAGGAAAAATCTACAGTTATTTGGTAAAGTGTCGGACAGACACCACTATCAAACTAGACATAAGGATAGATTAAGTCAGCCAATTTTGAGATTGGCGAAAGTGGGTAAATCGTTCATGGGATTCTGTGTTAAATGTTATAACAAGATACCAAGCGATATACAGCACCTAAATGAAATGAAGTTTAAATTATGTATAAAAAAACTTTATGTAGACAAGCACATTACAAAATTAATGATTATATAGAAGATAAAAATGCTTGGATGCACGCTGGTCCAGCTCCACGGGATAACGAAAAACATTGATGTGTCAATGAAATTCAACCTAAATATTACAACGTAGTTGCTTAAATGTATATGGTTTAACTTGCATAATCATTGTTAATGTGAGAGCCCTGTAATTAACTAAATATTAAATTGGACTAGTAGAATGCATTTATGTCAGCTTGGAGTTGTCATGTTCACTCAAAGATCGAATTGGCGGTGGCACGTGCATTGGGTCGCTAGATTCCCTGCAATATGATTGAGTTGGGCGGTGCTGGTGTACGTGTCATGTTCGTGAACGGGCGCCGTCAACTGTGACTGGTCAGCTCCAGACTGTATTATTTATTGTCTTTAAGGGTTATTTTCTTTTTCGATCTCTTTGGCTAGATTTGGTGTTACATTGTTCTCGCACAATCAAACCAATAAAACTGTGTAACTGAAGAATTGTATTGTGTATTGTGATAAAAGAGTAACCTATGGAGTTTCTTGCTCGTTCTTCTCCATAGGAATCTACACCTTGGAATGAGCAAATAGCTTCATTTTTAAATTTCTATTGCTGACGTTCAAAAGTGCCTTCCTGGTCTAATTGAAATAAATGATTTTTGACTTTTGACAACAAGATCAGGGTTGTGACATACACAACGAAGGCTTGATACAAATAGAAAACAAGCTTTTGGAACTGAACGACAAGCATTTAGCAGATTTTGGATTGCCTTCCCCTACCGTGCCGTCCGCATGATATTAACGAGTTGTCTGTATTTGTTAACACGCATGTACCCAAGTTAGTGGCAGATCAAAAAATAGCATTCGATGCTGTAGTACAGAGTGTTGAAATTCACAGCGGTAAACTGTTTTCTTTGGACGTGCCCGGTGGAATAGGCAAAACCTTCCTTGCCAGTTTAGTGTAGGCAAAAGTACGTCAATGTGGAAAAAAGCTGTTGCAGTGGCATCGTCCGGAATTGCTGCAACCCTATTAAATGATGGAAAGACTGCTCATTCTACATTTAAATTACCATTGGCTGTGTCTTTGGAACAACAATCTGTGTGCTCGATCCGCGAAAACGGTCCGCTGGGGCAGCTCTTACAAGACACTTCGCTGGTCATCTGGGACGAGTGCACCATGAGCCACAGGGTGCATGTGGAAGCCGTGGACCGCACGCTGAGAGACATCCGAAGCTCAAACCGTATAATGGGCCATGAAGTTTATTTTAGCTGAAGACTTTCGTCAAACATTACCAGTTATAACAAAAGGTACTCGAGCTGACGTAATTGGAGCATGCCTTAAATCATCAACTTTATGGCAATCGATTGAAACTCTTAATCTGCATTACACAGGGATCTCAAAACCGATAACATACTGATATCTTACGATGGTGTTCTGAAGGTGGCAGATTTTGGATTGGATTAGTTATAATGCTGTTGTTTGTGAATATGTATATGTATGTATCTCTTCATTACCACTACTACCGCAATACTTTTTTTTTCAGTACAGTTACTTAACTCGTCGAGTACCGGTTTTATAGACACAATTAAAGAACAATAGGTTGGGGTCACCGGTGACCGCTTGGTGTTTGACAGTTTAAACTAACGCGAAAAAGTAATTGACCGTAATAAAGCAGTTGGCTCAGAATTTATGATTTCATAATACTGAAGCACAATTCAGAATAATGTAAGCAAAAATACAGACAAAAAACAAAGAATAGTAGCAACAAGAATCGAAAGACTGGCTCGGGGTGTACTTTTTCGTAGATAACACATTTAAGTCTTTGTAATATAAAAACTATCGGACTTGGATTTTTTAAAATATTTTTCTGATAACTGTTGGAACCTTGCCAATTACGGTGACATTTGATCGACGATTTCAGGTAAACCCTGTATATCAAGAATAAAAAATAGTATGACGTACCTATTTGTTTACTTTTACTTATCAATTTAGCAAAAATATCGCGTATAATGGAATAACGAATTAGATATAATGAATATAATGGAATAAAGAAACACCATTACTATTAACAAAGAACTTTAAATAAGCTACTTACAGTACTCCAAACAATTGTAATTGTTGAAAGAAAGTTAAGCATTTCAGATAAAGAAGTTTTCTAAGCAGGTAAAACAGTTACCCAGACAAAGCCTTGGTACCATATAAATATACCACATGCATGGGAACTTTGAACCACAATACTAATTCATTTTATTGTCTATATAGCAGACAGCTAAATGTGTTACTTAGTTCTGGCTTATATAATATAATATACTATGTTCAAAAGAATATAATATATTATATTCTTTAATATATTATATTGTGTTATAACACGAGGTCAAACTTTCTTATGGAACCACTGAATCGAATCATAAACTTTGGTAGGGACAAGGTTTGTTTTTAGAGAAGATCGTATCGTATGTATCATAATATAGATATGAAATTAACACACCAGATTAATTTTTACTCAAAATGGAGGAAAAGATACATTAGTAGATATTTGAAGCCGTAAGTTAAGTTGAATATTAAGATGAGATATTATTTATTATTAATTACACAAGTGAAGACTTCCATGCTCAACTGTAACCCCGTAATCTGTTAAATTGCATTCCCTAACTTTTAACTTTAACGTAGTTTAGTTATTCATTTTTATTTTTAGTAAGTAGGTACGAGTCTGTACACAACTTATCTTATTATTGAACAAAAAAAATGTATGTAAACTATTGTGTCAACCAAAGTCGTTATCTCGTCAAAATGAACAAAGTAATAATAATAATTTTAAGTATAGCAAAACTATTGTATCGATTGAAACTAATTGTTAACTACCCTATTGTGTTACTATGAATAAACCCATTCAGTGTTTCATTATCTCTCAGGATGCGTGGTATTTTTAGGGCCTATATAAGGGCAGGACCTTAACGAACGTGCGCATTTACAGTTTAGACTGCAAACGTCAACTCTCAACACATTGTGAAGTGAAGTGATCGTATACTTTCAAACCGACAATGAGTTCTCCAAACGTAATCGACAATGCTGATACCTTGCTACGCACAACACCTAAATCTGTACTTCCAAAAACTCACCAAGAGATACATGGTCTGAAAAAAATAATAATGTACAGATACAAAAACGATGCACGAAGAGAAAAAAAGAGCTGCAATGGCTTGAAATGGAAGAAGATTAAAGAAGAACAAAAACAGCCTGCTGAAGTTGAACCATCCTTCCACACAGCGATAAACGACAGTCGGTTAATTGAAGAGTTTGAATATCTAAATAAGATTGACGAAGGATCATACGGCGTTGTATACAGAGCTCGTGATAAGTCAACAGATGATATAGTTGCTCTGAAACGACTTAAACATATGAATGAAAATGAAGGATTCTCCATGGCTGCTCAGAGGGAACTAAACACCCTACTGAAAATAAAACATCCAAACATTGTCGCAGGGCAGGGTATAGCGGTGGGCTCTAGTAATGACGAAAAGTTTATAATAATGGAATACGTGCCGCACCAGTTAAAATGTTTCTTGGAGACAATGCGGCTAAATCTTCGAATATTCTCCCCAGGACACGTCAAATGCTTGATGACGCAACTTTTAGGGGCAATACAACATCTTCATGACAATAACATTATACATAGAGATCTTAAAACCGACAACATACTTTTGTCTCAAGATGGTGTTTTAAAGGTGGCAGATTTTGGATTGGCCCGAGAATATGGATTCCTTCTTCAGCAATATACCCCGCGCGTGGGCACACGGTGGTACCGTGCGCCTGAACTTTTGCTACTTAGCCCAGAATACGCAACTCCTATAGACATGTGGAGCGTTGGGTGTATATTTGCTGAATTAATTATCTTGTCACCACTGTTCCCTGGCAAATCTGAGTTAAATCAGTTGAATAAAATCTTCATGGATTTGGGTACGCCGTCTGACGCAATTTGGCCGGGCTTCAACTCGTTACCGCTGGTAAGAAAAATCATGTTTAAAAACCATTTACCGGGCGGGTTGCGTAAAAAGATAACCCACGAATATCTTTCTGATAGTGGTTTATCCTTACTGGAAGGATTATTAACTTACTGTCCTGCAAGACGAATAACAGCAGCCGCTGCTTTAGAGCACGAATACTTCAAGGAGCAGCCGGTGGCGGTCGAGCCGGACAGGTTCCCGATGTGGATGAACTCTGTGGACAGCGGTAACTATTCTGACCTGGAATTAGGAATGGATCGTGGCTCTAGTTCACTAGGCACCGGCGTACTTATTATGGACGTTTGATAATATAATATTAAAATGTTATTGTTTGTAAATATGTATATGTAGGTATGTGTATATCTTTATTGTAGCAATTTTATTGTGTTAAATCCTTGTAAATATGAAATTTGTATACAAATAAAATTAGTTATAGTAATTTTATTTTGTTTAATTGTTCCTTGCTGTAAATGCTACTAATAGAGAATGCTTTTCTAAATAAAAAAAATCTTTTAAAAACCGACTTATAAACTTTTTGTTGTAAAACACGATTTATTTTATCGATAATGAAAAATAGTTTGCCCTACCTATAGTATAACAACTGTTTGTTCTAAATTATTGTAATAACACCTTTATAAAAGGAAATTTATGTGAAATGATAAATAACCAGCAATAATTTAACCATTTTTTATTATTTGTTTCGTTTCTTAAATATAAAAGAAATAATGATTAAAAAAAATACTTATCTTGATGTTAAAATATACTTTCATTTTATATGTGGTTTCTTTTGCTTAATTAAACTTTTAATCATTTACCTAATGAAAATATTTGTGTCTGTACATAATTTATCTCATGTCATCTACGTTTACATGGAAATAATATTATTTGTAACAAAATTGAAATCTATATAATTGTATTCTATTTTTAAGCCATTGTTATTTGTAAGTCAGTGCTCCTTTCGCCTGTGATACAGGATATTCTTCCTAGTACAGGTTTCAAACTTAGTGAGATCTCTGATTTTCAATAAAGATGTTTATCTGTACTATGACCAATTTATTATAATGAATAAAGAATAACGATTTATATTGTTAAGCCGATGAATTGCCAATGCTACGTACGCCATAATTGTCACAGGCATCGGACCATAATTGTGTTACTTTTGTGTATTTTAAATGTTATGTTTGTGATGTGGCAGTACGCCTTCGAATAAATAAATAAATAAAATACAAGATGTTACTTCGTTAAAAATTCTAAGAAAAAAGTATCGATTTTAACAAATTGCTGAATACTAATTAAAATTTCTCAATCACCAGTTATTATGAGTAGTAATTCATTCATAATGTCATTAAAAGCTCTTTAACATTGTTAAAAATATAGTTTTAACATGTCGCAAACTAAATGCCATGCAGTTGTTTCATTCTAGTTGCTAATTACGTACAAGTAATTAATCTCCTAATTTAAATATTGGGGATTTTAGTTTGCGGGCTCTTTATATGTAAATAATTTGGATTTACGCTTCGACGCACTTTGAATCTGAACTTGTATAAACTAAGCCAAGCCGCAGAATTTAGTAACTGATCTTATTTCTTAATGCCTAAAGATGATTATTGACTTATAAGTCCGCAAGGTACTGTAAGATGAAGTCAAGATTTCTAGTGGAACCACTGAATCGAATCATGAACTTTGGTGTGTAGAGTTTTGCTTAAAAGAAGGAAAGCTGTCACAAGACATGTGCTATACGTATGGGTTTGATGTTAGTAATAGTATTTTGGAAGATTAAAACCTATCTTTGAGCGTTTCATTCAACGCCATGCTAGCTTCAAACTTTCGCGAGATGCTCGATTCATTCACCGACTTCAGACGACGACAAACAGACCCACGAAGCTTACATTTATTTTTATAAATAGACACTTGGCTGTTTCTGAAAAATCACACGATAAGGCACACCTGGTATTTTTCAAATAATAAATAAAAATCTTGTGTAATTGTAACGATAAAAAATCAAAACTCGTTTACTTAGTGATACTTCATACCAAATCAGGTATAATTATTATTTATTTTAATTAATTAATTTTAATTAATTTACTTATTAGCTGATTAGGTACTTAAACCATATTAACAAATGAAACAGAAGGATTTTTAAGAATGCAACAATGAGGGTAGTAATTAGTAAGGTTTTAATACTGGTGGATCTTCAAGAACTTACACACAAAAAATATTTTAATGATAACAAAAGTTCCAAGAAAACTTATATTCTAAGAAAATTAATAATAGCTTTTACAGTGCGACAAAGTCTCTTCGGTTGCGTGGGAAAAAATATATTCTTGTGTCTTATGAAATAAAATGATATTTATTTTTGCAAATAGGTCATGTTCATATTGTCATAATTACCACGTTCTAAAGAACGAGTCCTTGGTATTTGTTAATGACCTATTGTTATACTATCCTTATCTGATATTTTGACAAGTACTGCTAATATTGGTCGGAACCAGCTAAGGGAACAAAAGAAATGCTCAGGGCTCTGGACTATATAAGGGAGGATCTTCAATAACATGCACATTTACAGTTTAGATTGCATACAGTGACTACGCAATTTGTGAAGTGATTGTTAAGTATTTTTAAAATCATGAGTTCTGTAAATATTTGCAACGCGTCTAATGGAGTTGGAGACAGTGCTGAGTCCCCGTTAGGCACGTCACCTCAAGATGTACCTCGGAACACACATCGGAAGAAAAGTGGCCTGAAAGTCGCCGCTAAACTTAGATATAAAAACAATGGTATAAGAAGAGCTAAAAAGGATCATCAGGACAAGTACTGCAATCCGTTTCAAGAAACACATGAAACTGTTACACCTCCACCTCCTTTCCTCCCGGCGGTTCAGAGCAGACGATCTCTTGAGGAGTTCCAATATTTAAACAAGATTGCAGAAGGGGCCTACGGAGCTGTGTTCAGAGCTCGAGATGAGAAAAAAAACGAAGTAATTGCTCTCAAACAAATTCTAACAGACAATTACAACGAAGGACTTTATATCGCAGCTATGAGAGAGCTAAAGATATTGCTAAAGATTCAACATCCTAACATTGTCGCAGGGCGGGAGATAGTGGTAGGCACCGACATTGAGGAAGTATATGTAGTCATGGAGTACGTCCCACATGATTTGAGAAGTTACATGGATACCATGCGCAAAGAAGGCCAAATATTTTCGCCGAACCACGTGAAGTGCTTAATGACACAACTACTGTGCGCAGTACAACATCTTCACCTAAATTCTATCCTCCACAGAGATCTTAAGCTCAGTAACATTTTACTGTCGTATAAAGGTGTGCTAAAGCTGGCCGATTTCGGATTGGCCCGAGAATATGAATTGCCACCTGGCCAATACACGCCGGGCATTGTTACTATATGGTACCGCGCGCCTGAACTGCTGCTGCCTTCTGATGAATATTCTACTCCAATTGACATGTGGAGTGTTGGTTGTATATTTGCTGAACTGATTACTATGCGGCCACTGTTTCCCGGATCATGTGAATTGGATCAAATAAAAAGAATTTTCGAGGGTTTGGGAACACCTACAGACGCAACTTGGCCAGGATTCAGTGACTTACCTGTAGGTAGTATTATTTTCAAAAAGCATCCAACAGGTAGGTTGCGAGAAAAAATACAAAGAAATCTACTTTCTGAAGATGGGCTGTCTCTACTACAAGACTTTTTGTTGTATGATCCCGCGAGAAGGATGACAGCAGACGCCGCTTTGGATCATGCATACTTCAAAGAACAGCCGTTGGCGATCGAACCGGCCACGTTCCCGATGTGGCCTGCCAAGTCGCAGATGCAGCTCAGCCCTTGACAAGGATGGGGCTCTTGGATGCAGTAGCACTAGTGTTTTCATCAAATAAGCCGGCAAATGAACTGCGAGCAACGAATCACCTGACCCGATAACACAGGCGTTACAAGTCACGTTGCCGAACTTCTGGGAGTTTGGAGATAGAAGACTGGATTTACGATTGAGCTTTTGTTCCGGTGAATAGAAATCATGTTGAAATATATAATTCCATTATTGTATTATTATTTTTAATGTTCTTTATTTTTAAATTGTGTTTAATGTATGTACTGTGAAATAAATAAGGTGACAATTTAATTATGTTTTTCGTTTATTTGAAACCACAATATAATTATTATTGATAGTAATGTATATTTAATTTAGAAACAAATGTAGTGAACATAATATACAGCAATACATTACGCAAATGCCATATAAGTTAAAATAAAAGCCAGCCTGCTATTTATTGATTAATAAAAGAACTAAGAACCTTCAAATATTTCTAATCGTTTGGGCAAGTTCTATGCCTCCTTCTTTTCAATTCAATTGGAATACTGCTGAAGATGCAGCATCCCAACATCATCGCAGGCCGAGGACTAGCGTCAGTTCCAGAAACGAGCATGTGTTTTTAGTCATGGAGCTCGTTGATTACGACTTAAAAACTTTTATGCTGACAATGCAAAGCAACCAGCAAATGTTTTCAGTCGAACACGTGAAATGCCTAATGACGCAACTGCTAAGCGCAAGCGCTGTACAACATCTACACGACCATCACGTCATACATCGCGATCTCAAAACCAACAATATATTATTATCAAACGAAGGTGTGTTAAAAGTAGCAGATTTTGGGATGGCCCGAGAATATGAATTCTCTCCTCGGGAATATACGCCCAACGTAGTTACGAGATGGTGCCGTGCGCCTGAACTACTGCTGCTTTCGAAAAAATACTCCGCGCCTGTATATTCGCTGAACTAATAACCTTGCGGCCACTGTTTCCCGGCAGATGTGAGTTGGATCAGATAACCAAAAAATGTGTGGATCTGGGGACGCCTTCAGACACGATTTGGCCTGGTTACAGCGCATTACCAATGGGAAAAAACATCGTATTCAACGACTATCCACCGGGCGGGTTGCGCAAAAAGATATGTAGCAATCTGTTGTCTGAAGAAGGGCTATCTTTACTGCAAGATCTTTTAATCTATGATCTTACAAGAAGAACAACAGCAGCCGCTGGTTTAGAGCACCCATACTTCAAGGAGCAGCCGGTGGCGATGGAGCCGGCCATGTTTTTGACGTTGCCCGCCCGCTGAGCTGTCACGTACGAGTTAGGTTCAAGGTTTTGGGTTCACCTTCTTGCATCAGCGCATCGGACAACGCTCAAGTAGTAAATAAATAATGTATTACTACTATACTATATACTCCATGAAATATTGCGAATTCGCCAATCTGACTATAGAAATGTAAATAATAGTTTTTGAAACGAAGTGTAAATATATTGTGTAGTTAAGTTTGTAGTATTAAGGTATATTCGTTGTAAATTAACTCTGTTTATTGTAAATTGTTGTAATAACAACTTTGTAAATGTGAAATTACTATGAAATAAAAAACTTGAAATATTTCAATAACATTTTATAATTTTTCGTTTTAAAAAATATAATAACTTATAAGGTCTTCTTTGTTTACAATTTAAATACAATATCACGCAGTACGTAAACCATAATTATTATCCGGAGAAATAAAGTTCTTAGAAATAATGCATTATTAAGTTTTTACTGTCAATCGAATGATGATATGATTCAAAGATTTTATGAGCTGTACTCAATTTTTTTCATACATTTTTTGACAAATTGACATACCTTTTATATAATACTAGCTGATCCGGCTAACTTCGTACCGCCTTACAGTCAATTAATCACATCAATCATAATAAGTATCACCTTTTAGCTGAACTAATTTAGGCTTTGGTGAACGTAATACAATGATACAGTATAAATATGAACATAGGTAGGTTTATAAAAGAAGAAAAAAAAATATATAGCAAATTTATTTATTTTTCAAATTTTACATTCAAAAAGATTTAACACACATGGTACACTAAAGAGATACATACATTTACAAATTTACAAATAACAACATTAAAACTAAAATCTCAGATTTTTCTTATTTGAATATAAATGCAACTAATAATACAAAAACTCTGCTTAAAAATAAACTATCTAACATCTATATAATATAGTAATATTATATTATTCATTATATTAGTATTCAATAATTATAAGAGTGATTAGTTAGGCCTATATAATGGAGGCTATTCCAGAACGGGTACACTTAGTTTAGACTGCAAACGTTGTTGATCATAATACTATGACACTGACAATGAGTTTTATAAACGTAATCGAAATATCATAAGAAGATCAAGACAATGCTGTTCCCTCGCTACGATCACCACCTAAAGCTGTACTTCCAAAAACTCATCAAGAGATACAAAAACGATGCACGGAAAGAAAAAAAGAGCTGCAATGGCTTGAAATGGAAGAAGATTGAAGAAGAACAAAAACAACCTACTGCTGCTGAGCATTCCTTCCACCCAACGTTAAAAGATGATTGGTTCATTGAAGAGTTCGAATACCTAAATAAAATTGACGAAGGATCATACGGCGTTGTATACAGAGCTCGCGATAAGTCAACAGATGATATAGTTGCTCTGAAACGTTTTAAACATCTGAATGAAAGAGAAGGATTCGCCATCGCTACTCAATGGGAACAAAACACCCTATTAAAAGTTAAACATCTTAACATTATCGCAGGGCGGGAGATAGCGGTGGGCTCTAGTAGTGAGGAAAGGTTTATTATAATGGAATACGTGCCACGCCAGTTAAAATGTTTCTTGGAGACAATGCGGCTAAATCTTCGAATATTCTCCCCAGGACACGTCAAATGCTTGATGACGCAACTTTTGAGGGCGATGCAACATCTTCACGTCCATCACATTATACATAGAGATCTCAAAACCGATAACATACTGTTGTCTCAAGATGGTGTTCTGAAGGTGGCAGATTTTGGATTGGCTCGAGAATATGGATTCCCTCTTCAGCAATATACCCCGGGCGTGGGCACATGGTGGTACCGTGCGCCTGAACTTCTGCTACTTAGCCCAGAATACTCAACTCCTGTAGACATGTGGAGTGTTGGGTGTATATTTGCTGAATTAATTAACTTGTCACCACTGTTTCCCGGCAAATCTGAGTTAGATCAGTTGAACAAGATATTCATGGATTTGGGTACGCTGTCTGACGCGATTTGGCCCGGCTACAGATCGTTACCGCCGGCGAGAAACATAATTTTTGATAACTATCCACCGGGCGGGTTGCGCAAAAAGATAAGCAGCAAAGATCTTTCTGATAGCGGTTTATCCTTACTGGAAGGATTATTAACTTACTGCCCTGCAAGACGAATAACAGCAGCCGCTGCTTTAGAGCACGAATACTTCAAGGAGCAGCCGGTGGCAGTCGAGCCGGACAGGTTCCCGATATGGATGGACTCTGTGGACAGCGGTCACTATTCCGACCTGGAATTAGGAATAGATCGCAGCTCTTACCATAGTACTCAATTAAGTTCGCTAGACACCGGCGTACTTATAATGAACGTTTGATAATATGATAATGTACTGTTGTCTGAAGATGGTATTCTGAAGGTAGCAGATTTTGGATTGGCCCGAGAATATGGATTCCCTCTTCGGGAAAACACCCCGCGCGTGGGCACACGGTGGTACCGTGCGCCTGGACTTCTGCTACTTAGTCCAGAATACGCAACTCCTATAGACATGTGGAGCGTTGGGTGTATATTTGCTGAATTAATTAACTTGTCACCACTGTTTCCTGGAAAATCTGAGTAAGATCAGTTGAATAAAATCTTCATGGATTTGGGTACGCCGTCTGATGCAATTTGACCCGGCTACAGCTCGTTACTACCGGTAAGCAACATCATTCCGGGCGGATTGCGCAAAAAGATAAGCCGCAAAGATCTTTCTGAAAGCGGTTTATCCTTACTGGAAGGATTATTAACTTACTGTCCTGCAAGACGAATAACAGCAGCCGCTGCTTGTGTCTATAATGACGGTACTCATAGAGTTAAGTTAAGATGTCTAAACTTTTTACATTCATAAATTAACTAATTGGCACATTAAACATACATACATACATAACTTCACGCCTGTCTCTCATGGGGGTAGGCAGAGACTAAGGAACGCCAATTACTACGATTCTTACATACCTCTTTCGCTTCATTAACAGTCATCAATCTTTTCATGCATGCTCGTCGGTTAAGGGTACTTTTAATTTGGCCCTTCTTTAATATATCGCCAATCTGGTCACTATATGTCCGTCTAGGGCGCCTTAAAAACCCTTTATAATTAACCAAAGGAATGATAGTACTTCAATAATTATAAGAGTGATTAGTTAGGCCTACATAATGGAGGCTCTTCCAGAACGGGCCGTACACTTACAGTTTAGACTGCAAACTGCTATGAAATGATCGTAATACTTTGACACTAACAATGAGTTTTATAAACGTAATCGAAATATCAGAAGAAGATCAACACAATGCTGATCCCTAGCTACGATGACTACCCAAAGCTGTTCCTTCAAAAACTCATCAAGAGATACATGGTCTGACAAAAAGAATAATGTACAGATACAAAACTGATGCACAGAGAGAAAAAAGAGCTGCAATGGCTTGAAATGGAAGAAGATTAAAGAAGAACAAAAACAACCTACTGCTGTTGAGCCTTCTTTCCACCCAACGGTAAAGGGCAGTCGGTTCATTGAAGAGTTCGAATACCTCAATAAAATTGACGAAGGATCATGCAGCGTTGTATACAGAGCTCACAAAAGTCAACAGATGAAATAGTTGCACTGAAACGACTTAAACATCTGAATGAAAGAGAAGCATTCTCCATCGCTGCTCAGAGGGAACCAAACACTCTATTTAAAATTAAACATCCTAATATTGTCGCAGGGCGGGAGATAGAGGTGGGCTCTAGTAGTGAGGAAACGTTTATTACAATGGAATACGTGCCGCACCAGTTAAAATGTTTCTTGGAGACAATGTGGCTAAATCTTCGAATATTTTTCCCAGGACACGTCAAATGCTTGATGACGCAAATTTTGAGGGCGATACAACATCTTCACGTCCATCACATTATACTTAGAGATCTCAAAACCGATAACATACTGTTGTCTCAAGATGGTGTTCAAAAGGTGGCAGATTTTGGATTCGCTCGAGAATATGGATTCCCTCTTCAGCTATATAGCCCCAACGTGGGCACACGGTGGTACCGTGCGCCTGAACTTCTGCTACTTAGCCCAGAATACCCAACTCCTATAGACATGTGGAGTGTTGGGTGTATATTTGCTGAATTAATTGACTTGTCGCCACTGTTTCCTGGCAAATCTGAGTTAGATCAGTTCAACAAGATATTCATGGATTTGGGTACGCTGTCTGACGCGATTTGGCCCCTGCAGCTCGGTGGAGAAAATCATTTTTGATAACTATCCACCGGCGGGTTGCGCAAAAAGATAAGCAGCAAAGATCTTTCTGATAGCGGTTTATCCTTACTGGAAGGATTATTAACTTACTGTCCTGCAAGACGAATAACAGCAGCCGCTGCTTTAGAGCACGAATACTTCAAGGAGCAGCCGGTAGCAGTCGAGCCGGACAGGTTCCCGATGTGGATGGACTCTGTGGACAGCGGTCACTATTCCGACCTGGAATTAGGAATATATCGCAGCTCTTACCATAGTACTCAATTAAGTTCGCTAGACACCGGCGTACTTATAATGAACGTTTGATAATATGATAATGTACTGTTGTCTGAAGATGGTGTTCTGAAGGTAGCAGATTTTGGATTGGCCCGAGAATATGGATTCCCTCTTCGGAAAAACACCCCGCGCGTGGGCACACGGTGGTACCGTGCGCCTGGACTTCTGCTACTTAGTCCAGAATACGCAACTCCTATAGACATGTGGAGCGTTGGATGTATATTTGCTGAATTAATTAACTTGTCACCACTGTTTCCTGGCAAATCTGAGTAAGATCAGTTGAATAAAATCTTCATGGATTTGGGTACGCCGTCTGATGCAATTTGACCCGGCTACAGCTCGTTACCACCGGTAAGCAACATCATTCCGGGCGGGTTGCGCAAAAAGATAAGCCGCAAAGATCTTTCTGAAAGCGGTTTATCCTTACTGGAAGGATTATTAACTTACTGCCCTGCAAGACGAATAACAGCAACCGCTGCTTGTGTCTATAATGACGGTACTCATAGAGTTAAGTTAAGATGTCTAAACATGATTTAATCTTTAGACATTCATAAATTAACTAATTGGCACATTAAAAACCCTTTATAATTAACCAAAGGAATGATAGTACTTCAGTAATTATAAGAGTGATTAGTTAGGCCTACATAATGGAGGCTCTTCCAGAACGGGCCGTACACTTATAGTTTAGACTGCAAACTGCTATGAAATGATCGTAATACTTTGACACTAACAATGAGTTTTATAAACGTAATCGAAATATCAGAAGAAGATCAACACAATGCTGATCCCTAGCTACGATGACCACCCAAAGCTGTTCCTTCAAAAACTCATCAAGAGATACATGGTCTGACAAAAAGAATAATGTACAGATACAAAAACGATGCACGGAGAGAAAAAAAGAGCTGCAATGGCTTGAAATGTAAGAAGATTAAAGAAGAACAAAAACAACCTACTGCTGTTGAGCCTTCCTACCGCCCAACGGTAAAGGACAGTCGGTTCATTGAAGAGTTCGAATACCTCAATAAAATTGACGAAGGATCATACAGCGTTGTATACAGAGCTCACAAAAGTCAACAGATGAAATAGTTGCACTGAAACGACTTAAACATCTGAATGAAAGAGAAGCATTCTCCATCGCTGCTCAGAGAGAACTAAACACTCTATTGAAAATTAAACATCCTAATATTGTCGCAGGGCGGGAGATAGAGGTGGGCTCTAGTAGTGAGGAAACGTTTATTATAATGGAATACGTGCCGCACCAATTAAAATGTTTCTTGGGGACAATGCAGCTAAATCTTCGAATATTCTCCCCAGGACACGTCAAATGCTTGATGACGTAACTTTTGAGGGCGATGCAACATCTTCACGTCCATCACATTATACATAGAGATCTCAAAACCGATAACATACTGTTGTCTCAAGATGGTGTTCTGAAGGTGGCAGATTTTGGATTGGTTCGAGAATATGGATTCCCTCTTCAGCAATATACCCCGGGCGTGGGCACATGGTGGTACCGTGCGCCTGAACTTCTGCTACTTAGCCCAGAATACTCAACTCCTGTAGACATGTGGAGTGTTGGGTGTATATTTGCTGAATTAATTAACTTGTCACCACTGTTTCCTGGCAAATCTGAGTTAGATCAGTTCAACAAGATATTCATGGATTTGGGTACGCTGTCTGACGCGATTTGGCCCGGCTACAGATCGTTACCGCCGGCGAGAAACATAATTTTTGATAACTATCCACCGGGCGGGTTGCGCAAAAAGATAAGCAGCAAAGATCTTCATGATAGCGGTTTATCCTTACTGGAAGGATTATTAACTTACTGCCCTGCAAGACGAATAACGGCAGCCGCTGCTTTAGAGCACGAATACTTCAAGGAGCAGCCGGTGGCAGTCGAGCCGGACAGGTTCCCGATATGGATGGACTCTGTGGACAGCGGTCACTATTCCGACCTGGAATTAGGAATAGATCGCAGCTCTTACCATAGTACTCAATTAAGTTCGCTAGACACCGGCGTACTTATAATGGACGTTTGATAATATGATAATGTACTGTTGTCTGAAGATGGTGTTCTGAAGGTAGCAGATTTTGGATTGGCCCGAGAATATGGATTCCCTCTTCGGGAAAATACCCCGCGCGTAGGCACACGGTGGTACCGTGCGCCTGGACTTCTGCTACTTAGTCCAGAATACGCAACTCCTATAGACATGTGGAGCGTTGGATGTATATTTGCTGAATTAATTAACTTGTCACCACTGTTTCCTGGAAAATCTGAGTAAGATCAGTTGAATAAAATCTTCATGGATTTGGGTACGCCGTCTGATGCAATTTGACCCGGCTACAGCTCGTTACTACCGGTAAGCAACATCATTCCGGGCGGGTTGCGCAAAAAGATAAGCCGCAAAGATCTTTCTGAAAGCGGTTTATCCTTACTGGAAGGATTATTAACTTACTGTCCTGCAAGACGAATAACAGCAGCCGCTGCTTGTGTCTATAATGACGGTACTCATAGAGTTAAGTTAAGATGTCTAAACTTTTTACATTCATAAATTAACTAATTGGCACATTAAACATACATACATACATAACTTCACGCCTGTCTCTCATGGGGGTAGGCAGAGACTAAGGAACGCCAATTACTACGATTCTTACATACCTCTTTCGCTTCATTAACAGTCATCAATCTTTTCATGCATGCTCGTCGGTTAAGGGTACTTTTAATTTGGCCCTTCTTTAATATATCGCCAATCTGGTCACTATATGTCCGTCTAGGGCGCCTTAAAAACCCTTTATAATTAACCAAAGGAATGATAGTACTTCAATAATTATAAGAGTGATTAGTTAGGCCTACATAATGGAGGCTCTTCCAGAACGGGCCGTACACTTACAGTTTAGACTGCAAACTGCTATGAAATGATCGTAATACTTTGACACTAACAATGAGTTTTATAAACGTAATCGAAATATCAGAAGAAGATCAACACAATGCTGATCCCTAGCTACGATGACTACCCAAAGCTGTTCCTTTAAAAACTCATCAAGAGATACATGGTCTGACAAAAAGAATAATGTACAGATACAAAACCGATGCACAGAGAGAAAAAAAGAGCTGCAATGGCTTGAAATGGAAGAAGATTAAAGAAGAACAAAAACAACCTACTGCTGTTGAGCCTTCCTTCCACCCAACGGTAAAGGGCAGTCGGTTCATTGAAGAGTTCGAATACCTCAATAAAATTGACGAAGGATCATGCAGCGTTGTATACAGAGCTCACAAAAGTCAACAGATGAAATAGTTGCACTGAAACGACTTAAACATCTGAATGAAAGAGAAGCATTCTCCATCGCTGCTCAGAGGGAACCAAACACTCTATTGAAAATTAAACATCCTAATATTGTCGCAGGGCGGGAGATAGAGGTGGGCTCTAGTAGTGAGGAAACGTTTATTATAATGGAATACGTGCCGCACCAATTAAAATGTTTCTTGGGGACAATGCAGCTAAATCTTCGAATATTCTCCCCAGGACACGTCAAATGCTTGATGACGTAACTTTTGAGGGCGATGCAACATCTTCACGTCCATCACATTATACATAGAGATCTCAAAACCGATAACATACTGTTGTCTCAAGATGGTGTTCTGAAGGTGGCAGATTTTGGATTGGTTCGAGAATATGGATTCCCTCTTCAGCAATATACCCCGGGCGTGGGCACATGGTGGTACCGTGCGCCTGAACTTCTGCTACTTAGCCCAGAATACTCAACTCCTGTAGACATGTGGAGTGTTGGGTGTATATTTGCTGAATTAATTGACTTGTCGCCACTGTTTCCTGGCAAATCTGAGTTAGATCAGTTCAACAAGATATTCATGGATTTGGGTACGCTGTCTGACGCGATTTGGCCCGGCTACAGATCGTTACCGCCGGCGAGAAACATAATTTTTGATAACTATCCACCGGGCGGGTTGCGCAAAAAGATAAGCAGCAAAGATCTTCATGATAGCGGTTTATCCTTACTGGAAGGATTATTAACTTACTGCCCTGCAAGACGAATAACAGCAGCCGCTGCTTTAGAGCACGAATACTTCAAGGAGCAGCCGGTGGCAGTCGAGCCGGACAGGTTCCCGATATGGATGGACTCTGTGGACAGCGGTCACTATTCCGACCTGGAATTAGGAATAGATCGCAGCTCTTACCATAGTACTCAATTAAGTTCGCTAGACACCGGCGTACTTATAATGGACGTTTGATAATATGATAATGTACTGTTTCTGAAGATGGTGTTCTGAAGGTAGCAGATTTTGGATTGGCCCGAGAATATGGATTCCCTCTTCGGGAAAATACCCCGCGCGTAGGCACACGGTGGTACCGTGCGCCTGGACTTCTGCTACTTAGTCCAGAATACGCAACTCCTATAGACATGTGAGCGTTGGATGTATATTTGCTGAATTAATTAACTTGTCACCACTGTTTCCTGGAAAATCTGAGTAAGATCAGTTGAATAAAATCTTCATGGATTTGGGTACGCCGTCTGATGCAATTTGACCCGGCTACAGCTCGTTACTACCGGTAAGCAACATCATTCCGGGCGGATTGCGCAAAAAGATAAGCCGCAAAGATCTTTCTGAAAGCGGTTTATCCTTACTGGAAGGATTATTAACTTACTGTCCTGCAAGACGAATAACAGCAGCAGCGCTGCTTGTGTCTATAATGACGGTACTCATAGAGTTAAGTTAAGATGTCTAAACTTTTTACATTCATAAATTAACTAATTGGCACATTAAACATACATACATACATAACTTCACGCCTGTCTCTCATGGGGGTAGGCAGAGACTAAGGAACGCCAATTACTACGATTCTTACATACCTCTTTCGCTTCATTAACAGTCATCAATCTTTTCATGCATGCTCGTCGGTTAAGGGTACTTTTAATTTGGCCCTTCTTTAATATATCGCCAATCTGGTCACTATATGTCCGTCTAGGGCGCCTTAAAAACCCTTTATAATTAACCAAAGGAATGATAGTACTTCAATAATTATAAGAGTGATTAGTTAGGCCTACATAATGGAGGCTCTTCCAGAACGGGCCGTACACTTACAGTTTAGACTGCAAACTGCTATGAAATGATCGTAATACTTTGACACTAACAATGAGTTTTATAAACGTAATCGAAATATCAGAAGAAGATCAACACAATGCTGATCCCTAGCTACGATGACTACCCAAAGCTGTTCCTTTAAAAACTCATCAAGAGATACATGGTCTGACAAAAAGAATAATGTACAGATACAAAACCGATGCACAGAGAGAAAAAAAGAGCTGCAATGGCTTGAAATGGAAGAAGATTAAAGAAGAACAAAAACAACCTACTGCTGTTGAGCCTTCCTTCCACCCAACGGTAAAGGGCAGTCGGTTCATTGAAGAGTTCGAATACCTCAATAAAATTGACGAAGGATCATGCAGCGTTGTATACAGAGCTCACAAAAGTCAACAGATGAAATAGTTGCACTGAAACGACTTAAACATCTGAATGAAAGAGAAGCATTCTCCATCGCTGCTCAGAGGGAACCAAACACTCTATTGAAAATTAAACATCCTAATATTGTCGCAGGGCGGGAGATAGAGGTGGGCTCTAGTAGTGAGGAAACGTTTATTACAATGGAATACGTGCCGCACCAGTTAAAATGTTTCTTGGAGACAATGTGGCTAAATCTTCGAATATTTTTCCCAGGACACGTCAAATGCTTGATGACGCAAATTTTGAGGGCGATACAACATCTTCACGTCCATCACATTATACTTAGAGATCTCAAAACCGATAACATACTGTTGTCTCAAGATGGTGTTCAAAAGGTGGCAGATTTTGGATTCGCTCGAGAATATGGATTCCCTCTTCAGCTATATAGCCCCACCGTGGGCACACGGTGGTACCGTGCGCCTGAACTTCTGCTACTTAGCCCAGAATACCCAACTCCTATAGACATGTGGAGTGTTGGGTGTATATTTGCTGAATTAATTGACTTGTCGCCACTGTTTCCTGGCAAATCTGAGTTAGATCAGTTCAACAAGATATTCATGGATTTGGGTACGCTGTCTGACGCGATTTGGCCCGGCTGCAGCTCGTTACTGCCGGTGAGAAACATCATTTTTGATAACTATCCACCGGGCGGGTTGCGCAAAAAGATAAGCAGCAAAGATCTTTCTGATAGCGGTTTATCCTTACTGGAAGGATTATTAACTTACTGTCCTGCAAGACGTATAACAGCAGCCGCTGCTTTAGAGCACGAATCTTCAAGGAGCAGCCGGTGGCAGTCGAGCCGGACAGGTTCCCGATGTGGATGGACTCTGTGGACAGCGGTCACTATTCCGACCTGGAATTAGGAATATATCGCAGCTCTTACCATAGTACTCAATTAAGTTCGCTAGACACCGGCGTACTTATAATGAACGTTTGATAATATGATAATGTACTGTTGTCTGAAGATGGTGTTCTGAAGGTAGCAGATTTTGGATTGGCCCGAGAATATGGATTCCCTCTTCGGGAAAACACCCCGCGCGTGGGCACACGGTGGTACCGTGCGCCTGGACTTCTGCTACTTAGTCCAGAATACGCAACTCCTATAGACATGTGGAGCGTTGGATGTATATTTGCTGAATTAATTAACTTGTCACCACTGTTTCCTGGAAAATCTGAGTAAGATCAGTTGAATAAAATCTTCATGGATTTGGGTACGCCGTCTGATGCAATTTGACCCGGCTACAGCTCGTTACCACCGGTAAGCAACATCATTCCGGGCGGGTTGCGCAAAAAGATAAGCCGCAAAGATCTTTCTGAAAGCGGTTTATCCTTACTGGAAGGATTATTAACTTACTGCCCTGCAAGACGAATAACAGCAGCCGCTGCTTGTGTCTATAATGACGGTACTCATAGAGTTAAGTTAAGATGTCTAAACATGATTTAATCTTTAGACATTCATAAATTAACTAATTGGCACATTAAAAACCCTTTATAATTAACCAAAGGAATGATAGTACTTCAGTAATTATAAGAGTGATTAGTTAGGCCTACATAATGGAGGCTCTTCCAGAACGGAAGAGCCTTACAGTTTAGACTGCAAACTGCTATGAAATGATCGTAATACTTTGACACTAACAATGAGTTTTATAAACGTAATCGAAATATCAGAAGAAGATCAACACAATGCTGATCCCTAGCTACGATGACCACCCAAAGCTGTTCCTTCAAAAACTCATCAAGAGATACATGGTCTGACAAAAAGAATAATGTACAGATACAAAAACGATGCACGGAGAGAAAAAAAGAGCTGCAATGGCTTGAAATGTAAGAAGATTAAAGAAGAACAAAAACAACCTACTGCTGTTGAGCCTTCCTACCGCCCAACGGTAAAGGACAGTCGGTTCATTGAAGAGTTCGAATACCTCAATAAAATTGACGAAGGATCATACAGCGTTGTATACAGAGCTCACAAAAGTCAACAGATGAAATAGTTGCACTGAAACGACTTAAACATCTGAATGAAAGAGAAGCATTCTCCATCGTTGCTCAGAGAGAACTAAACACTCTATTGAAAATTAAACATCCTAATATTGTCGCAGGGCGGGAGATAGCGGTGGGCTCTAGTAGTGAGGAAAGGTTTATTATAATGGAATACGTGCCGCACCAATTAAAATGTTTCTTGGGGACAATGCGGCTAAATCTTCGAATATTTTTCCCAGGACACGTCAAATGCTTGATGACGCAAATTTTGAGGGCGATACAACATCTTGACGTCCATCACATTATACATAGAGATCTCAAAACCGATAACATACTGTTGTCTCAAGATGGTGTTCTAAAGGTGGCAGATTTTGGATTGGCTCGAGAATATGGATTCCCTCTTCAGCTATATAGCCCGACCGTGGGCACACGGTGGTACCGTGCGCCTGAACTTCTGCTACTTAGCCCAGAATACCCAACTCCTATAGACATGTGGAGTGTTGGGTGTATATTTGCTGAATTAATTGACTTGTCGCCACTGTTTCCTGGCAAATCTGAGTTAGATCAGTTCAACAAGATATTCATGGATTTGGGTACGCTGTCTGACGCGATTTGGCCCGGCTGCAGCTCGTTACTGCCGGTGAGAAACATCATTTTTGATAACTATCTACCGAGCGGGTTGCGCAAAAAGGTAAGCAGCAAAGATCTTTCTGATAGCGGTTTATCCTTACTGGAAGGATTATTAACTTACTGTCCTGCAAGACGAATAACAGCAGCCGCTGCTTTATTTTTTTTATTTTATTTTAGAGCACGAATACTTCAAGGAGCAGCCGGTGGCAGTCGAGCTGGACAGGTTCCCGATGTGGATGGACTCTGTGGACAGCGGTCACTATTTCGACTTGGAATTAGGAATATATCGCGGCTCTTACTATAGTACTCGATTAAGTTCACTAAACACCGGCGTAGGTACTGATTATTAACGTTTGATAATAATAATATATTTAATGCTGTTGTTTGTAAATATGTATATGTTCTTGTCTTTTTATTGTAGCAAGTCTATTAAAATCTTTGTGAATATAAAATTTGTATAGATAAAATTAGTTACAGTAATTACATTTTGTTTAATTGTTCCTCACTGTGAATGTTACTAATAGTAAACGTTGATCTAAATTAGAAATTCTTTTAAAACCGACTTCAAAAATTTATATTTATTTTTTGTAAAACACGATTTATTTTTGTCCATAAACAATTATTTATCAATAATGAAAAATAGTTTGACGTAATAACCTATTTGTTTACTTTTACTAATCAATCTAGTAAAAAGATCGCGTATAATGGAATAAAGATTTCGACTACTGGGTGTCCACTCGTAGTAAACAAAACACCATTACTATAAACAAAGAACTTTAAATGAGTTACTTATAGTAGTCCAATCAATTATAATTGTTGAAAGAAAGTTAAGAATTTCAGATAAAGAAGTTTTCAAAGCAGGTAAAACAGTAACCCAGACAAAGCCTTGCTACCATATAAATATACCACACGTCATATAACATTGTCGCAGGGCGGAGATAATGGTGGGCTCTAGTAGTGAAGAAATGTTCATTATAATGGAATACGTGCCGCACCAGTTAAAATGTTTCTTGGAGACAATGCGGCTAAATCTTCGAATGTTCTCCCCAGGACATGTCAAATGCTTGATGACGCAACTTTTGAGGACGATACAACATCTTCACGTCAATCAATTTATACATAGAGATCTCAAAACCGATAACGATGTCTCAAGATGGTGTTCTGAAGGTGCCAGATTTTGGATTGGCTTGAGAATATGGATTCCTTCATCAGCAATATACCCCGGGCGTGGGCACACGGTGGTACCGTGCGCCTGAACTTTTGCTACTTAGCCCAGAATACTCAAATCCTATAGACATGTGGAGCGTTGGGTGTATATTTGCTGAATTAATTAACTTTTCACCACTGTTTCCCGGCAAATCTGAGTTAGATCAGTTGAACAAGATATTCATGGATTTGGGTACGCCGTCTGACGCGATTTGGCCCGGCTGCAGCTCGTTACGTGAAAAACATAATTTTTGAGAACTATCTACCGAACGACCGGACGTGCGCACTTACAGTTTAGACTGCAAACGTTGACTACTCAACACATTGTGAAGAGAAGTGATCGTATACTTTCAAACCGACAATGAGTTCTCCAAACGTAATCGAAAATGCTGATACCTTGCTACGCACAACACCTAAATCTGTACTTCCAAAAACTCATCAAGAGATACATGGTCTGACAAAAAGAATAATGTACAGATACAAAAACAATGCACGGAAAGAAAAAAAGAGCTGCAATGTCTTGAAATGGAAGAAGATTAAAGAAAAACAAAAACAACCTACTGCTGCTGAACCATCCTTCCACCCAACGTTAAAGGACAGTCGGTCCATTGAAGAGTTCGAATACCTAAATAAAATTGACGAAGGAAACAAACAAAGAACTTTAAATAAGCTACTTAGAATAGTCCAAACAATTATGATACAGCCGGCAAGCCGGCACAAGACGTGTGCTAAAAATATGAGTTCAAAATTAATAAAATATTTTTTAGAAATAAAACCTATTGTAACAAATTAGGGTATACACAACGAATTAAAAAATCGAGACAATTGGCGGTAGCGTCTTTGGACACGCTCACTCACTTAACGTTTCACAATGGTACACTAAAATAACACATACTCGAATCTACTAATGACACGGTCCATCATCTAACAAACTATAATTCAATATTATTAACAATAATAGTTACAGGCAAAATATTTAACAAAGTTTTGGTGGTTCGACACCGCTCACCCATACTCAACACCGACTCAGCAGTCAACAGCGATGACGCGGGCGCGGGCGACTGTACCTAATGTACATGGGCCGCCTGCGTGGCGGCGGCGATGTCCGGCGGGTGCGCAACGCCGCAACGAAAATGACACTTTGCACATCGTTTTGCAGGACAACGATAATGAGAATGGTTTTTCACTAAACACTTGAAGCACTTGAAGCACAGTTTATTGACCTTTACGAAGTCTCACTTCTCGTTTTCACTTTTAGCCACGACCTTATCGCACTCGGGTAATCGGTGACCCGCACTACTACATAACGCGCACTCACTCGATGACGAACTCGGAGTTGCGGACGTAGGTACCTCGCTGGTGAGGTGCACTCGATCAGCTGGTCTTCTATGTTGACGCGCGGCATCAGCGCGCCCCGTGCTCGACGTCGCGGCGACAGCGGGGTAGGCAGCAGTGGCGATGTTCCGATTGCGATCATTATCATGTTCAGTGCTTATGTTCAACGGTAGGTAATAAGCTGAAGCTTGTGATATGTGACTTAAAAAGTCTAGAACAATCTTTACATTTGGCGACACTCGAAGACTTGTCTTACTGTCGTTTCATTTCATGACACACTCGCACTATTGTCTCGTTGTCCATTGGTTAATTTGTTAAGTATTTCGTGTGTTAATTGAGGATTATTTACGTAACCCTCCGCTTTTGTTTTTCAGCAAATACACACTATTTCGTAGGACGCACGTCATATTACGTAATTCGACGCCACTTTCAGACACACGGGGTAAACTTCTTATTTTGTTCAACGCCATTTCTAGTAATAGAATGGCCAAACTCTTCTAAGGTATTTATGACATCTATAGGGTCGGACGCGGTACGAATTAGATCTTCAACGGCGTTCCTCGCTGCGCCACACAGTGATGCTTGCAATCGTTCGATGTTCTCGTCGCACTATATGTGCCCGCGATACTACTCCATACGTACGTCGATAAGCCAACCAATCTGACGGGCTTCTACCAAATAGCCCCCGATTTAGATTATAGTTTATAATTTTGATGTGGTTGCTTCGACATACGTGTAATAATAACACCTGTATACAATAACAGCTAGATGCATGATGTCCGAGGCTGCGATGGTGCGGTCGAAGGAGGAGCGCCCGCCCGGCGCTTGCGTAAATTTCACGGCGGGCGAGGTTAGGACGCCGCCGCGGGCGCGAACGGCTCGCGTCTTTCGGTCCGCGCATGCGCAAAGTGCACGCATTCTCGTCGTTTTTCTTTTTTCTTTTTGTTTTTCAATGTTTATTTTGTGTGTTAATATTCGGTGGTCCATGTCTGGTGGCGAATAAATTATTTTTGTTTTTTTCTTTCTTTCTTTCTTCTGGGCCTCCGAAGGCGGGATGCTGACACGCGCCAACATGCGCGTGGGGCGCCGTCGGTTTTTCCATGTGTTCGCATGGGGCTGCTTGCATCAAACTCAATCACTCATTTTGACCGGAGACGACACTTTTCGATCCTCTAAGTCCTCAATCTCGGTGATCTCCAAGCCAGCCTTTTCTTGATGTGTTGTTCCCGCACTCTTAACTAGTTCTTCTTCAGCTTTATACTCGGCGCGGAGCTGAAGCGCTTCGCGGCTGAGACGACTCGTTGCAACCCGGTCGACGTGGCAACAACTTTACTACGCGAGGGTACACATGTATTTTCCGTACTAGGACGCTCAGCTTCAGTATGAGGTTTGCTTCGTGTTAGTGTTACGACACTGCAATTTTTGTCATACATTGTGATCCTGTTTGAAGGACCAATGTAATAGATTAGTGCTAGATGTTTCCACAACGAATTCAAATACCGAGAAAATTGGCGAGAATGCGGAGCGCCTTCGGACACGCTCACTCACCAACGTTTGCGCGGCGACTGTTGGTGCGAGCGCGGGGCCCGCTCGAGCGAGGCATGGGCGGGGCTTCGAATTTTAAATCCGAACGAACGAACGAGAATTCACTTTGTTACTACCATTTTGCTTATCGCGCTACAAAAGAGGTTTTTAACAAAAGAGTTGCCTACACCAGACCTATCTTTGAGCATTTTATTCAACTTCATGCTGGCTGTGTATAAAATTTTGATTGATGCTCTGTGTCGCTTCAAGTTCATAGACTTCAAACGACAACCAATCACAGGAAGTGTACATTTCATAGATTTGAACGTGGCTATTTACTAAAGAAAATCACACGATATAAAATACCACATGTCACACTGGTATTTATTACCATCATATAATGAAATTAACATTCCAGATTTTTTTTTACTCAAAATTGGAATTATAGGCATAGTGTGAGATTTTAGCTTTAATGTTGTTGTGTGTAAGTATGTTCATATATCTCTGTAGTGTAGCATGTGTGTTAAATCTTTGTGAATGTAAAATTTGTATAAAATTAAAATTTGCTGTAATAATTACTTTTTGTTTAATTGTTCCTCATTGTGAATACTAATAATAATATAAGGTTTTCTAAATAAGAAATTATTTACTAACCGACTCCAAAACAATTTTCATAGAAAGGTAAAAATGTGTTATTCCATAAATTTTTATGCATCAATAATAGTTTAACGTACGTACCTATTTGTTTATTATTACTAATCAATCTAGTAAAAAGATCGCGTATAATAGAATAAAGACTTAGACTACTGTGTGTCAACTCGTAGTAAACAAAACACATTACCATTAACAAAGAACTTACATAAGCTACTTACTAATACGATACGATACAATATTATATACTAATTAATAGTCCTAATAATTATATTTGTTGAAAGAAAGTTAGTATAAAGAAAATAGTTAATAATTCTAGATAAAGAAGTTTTCAAAGCAGGTATAAACTGTAACCTTGTAACCTTTGTAGACAAATCTTTGGTACCATATAAATATACCACATGCATGGGAACTTTGCCTTAATATTAATCGGGTGAAAGTGTTTATATTTTTAGTTCTGGTTTGAATAGTCGTTAATATAACACGTGGTGGTACACACTCGTGGAGCCACTGAATCGAGACATGAACTTGAAATGATTCGTTTCAAAGAAAAAAAGCTAGCACAAGACGTGTGCTAAAAATATGTGTCCAAAGTTAGTAATATGGGTAATGTACATACATAGTTCGATTTGATGATCAGAGTTCCACCTGAAAACCAGCGTTAGGCAGGCACGCTCAACTATATGCTGAGGTGGTTCACCTTTTGGCCTGGGGGCCTAAAAAGGTAACATTGGGTGAATCATTTCTAATATGACAGATTTGATGAATTGTTAGAGAATCACCTAAATCACCATAAAATGGTAACAATAAAATATGAATCATCTTCAATTCATTTCATAACTGAATCATATTAGATGCCGATGTTGCTACATAAGAAATATATAGAGAGAAACCGAACCGTAACTTTACCGGTTTTGTTTATCTTGTGTTTTATTATAACTTGAAGTAAAAATTTCGATCCTGAATGTTTTTTAATTATAAGATTTTCTCATATCTATTAAGAAACTAGAAAATTCATTAAAATACAGTGTAAAAACTACATACAGTATTTGATTTTGTTGTTCTTATTTCCTTTTTGCTGGCAATGACTCGTGCTCATACGTCACGTCAGTCAGTCACTGTCAGAATAACAGTAAATTTAAACAAATTTGTTAAAAAATATTAAACTCTTTAACTTTTCATTGGGAAATAAGTAACAGTAAATAGAGTTCGAGATTTAATGGAATTCGAGAAGTAAATTGATACAGAAAAGGGCTCTTCCTTTACCAAGGCGAAGATTGAACGCTATGGATTTTATCTATTAAGAAATAATACACGTTAAAAGGTAAATATAATTATTTATTACTAGCTTATTTGTATACTAATACTAATTATTAATACCGAGCCAGACACTCAACAACGGCACTACGCCCAAAAACATTGTCGGCCTCGGAATACCGTGGAAAGGTGTATCGAAGTACTCAAATCTCGCGGGCGATGTTTAAGTATTGGTTCATAGCAAGATACACCACAGCAGGACAAGTGCAATTGCATGTATTTGTGTTAACTGAAACAATGACAATGTTGTTTTATTGTAGCTTACCAGAAACCAGGCAATGACAGTAGCTTTAATATGATAAGTAAGGTAAAATTTGCAACTTAAAAAAATTTTATTTCATTTATCATGTTTCAATTTCAGGTGTTCGATATTTTTTTGGACAAGCCTGCCACAACCTTCCCAAATCGCTGCGACTCCTGTAAGCCAGGATCTACAGTAGATGACACCAGAACACTGAAGTCCGGCGCGTCCCAGGGACATAATTAACTGTCTTGGATCCCGCTACGAAATCAGATTCTGATTTATCAGAAGATATTATAAGAGGAGAAGAAAAAAACAATAGTTTGCACTTCCCTCGGTTACTTTTAGTTAGTGATTATGAAATAAATGTTTTAAAATTAGTGACTTTATTTTATTGCTGTGAATGATATCTCTATCAGTTGAAATATCTCTCCTCTCTCTCTCTCTCTTCATGTTCCAAAAGGCTGTACTATGGCTATAGACCTAAAAAACTAAGGCAAATAAAAACAACAAAATTTTCAAATCGTCAGATACGTGCTGACCAAAATCTATTTATTTATAAGTCCGTTTCGTACTAGAGAATTAGTATTAGTTCTTGCACTCTGTATAGGCGTATCCTGAAACACAATTTTAATCATTAATATTTACTATATGTCATCATCATCATCAACAGCCTATAAATGCCCGCTGCTGAGCAAAGCCTCTTCTCACCCGGAGAAGGTTTGAGCATTAATCATCACGCTTGCTTACTATATGTACAGGATCACAATTTATAGTTCTATTTTATAACTTCAGTGTAAAACTTGTTGAAAAGACATACTGACAATGAAATAACCCAAGGTATATGAAGATACAACTTCAATCATGCCTATTAGTAATATACGATCCAGAAGCGTTAAGTATTAGTGCACTTAATACCTTAAACAGAAATAAATGCATGAGATTATTTTCTTGAAAGAATTTTAAGGGATAATTGCAACTTGGTTGTATAACTACTTTAAGTAATGAATAGTTTGGTGGCTACTTATCTTGTACACAGTGCTTATTCTACCACGTCGAGAGGCTAAATACGCTTCCAACTCTTGGGATTATTTTGCGACATATGCTATTATTTACGCAAAACAATTCAACATATTCAGGCTCCGGTATTTCAAAAAAAACTTGCATTTCCTGGAGAGTCTCACTTCGCCGACGATATGAAAACCATTCTAAAACACGTGCCTGCTCCAAACAGTTTTCAGAAAGGCCTAAATCTCCCATTTTTCATTAATTTATTAATAATATAAACTAAGATGAACTGTGAAATGTTGCCTTTGAGTAACATCTGACAAATCTGCTTATTTGACGTATAGGAATTCACTCTTTGCAAACCATTTTACGAATTTCCTTTGAAAAGTGTCATATTAGATGAATTGCAAATATGAAACACTTTCAGTTCATATTATGATTCATCAAAATGTTGTCTTTTTAGGACATGACATATATCACATATTATGATTCAGATATGAAACATACAATGTTACCTTTTTAGCCCCCCTGGGCACGCGCACTTTATTATTTTTATATCTCGTTCCTTGATTTATATTTATATACAATATACATATATATTTTGTTTTTAGGTTTTTTAGTGTAGGTTATTATTCTAATTACATTTTGTTATGTTTTAATGATTTTTGTTTATTTCTTTTCTCTTTTATAAAATCTATTATTAATGTTTTGTTTTTATTTTCACTGTATTTTTATTTCGGACTATTATTTAATCCGGACTTCTAACTTTACGTCTACAAAACATCAAATTAGTTTAGTAGTTATGGCGTGAAAGCGGAACAAACAAACAAACAAACTCACTTTCCGATTTATAATATTAGTAAGGATTACATCTTCTGTACATAGTTTTGGCGCATGAATCAACACATTTTTCAGGGATTTGGGAAGTCATTAGCTACCTGTTATTATAAAATCTTTAGTCTTAAAGAAAAAAATACACATAATGGTTCTTTAACCCCAAAATAACATTTTGTTTTTGTGATTATATAAAACAATCCCATGTGACCAACTATAAGATTTGGGACGATGTGTTTTGGGGTATAAGGTAAGCTAATAATAATAATTACTATGAATGGTACACAAATGGTAATGGTAAGACACAGATAATAATAATTAAACTTTAATTCAGACTTAGTCCATATTTGTTAGTAAAATGTAGGTACAATATATAACATAATTATATTAATGACAAATGATAATAATAATGAAAACGATCAAACAAATAAATAAATGAGTAATTAGTTAATAACAATATTCTTAGCCTACATATATACATACATAAGGTGTAGAAGCACACTATATCAAAAAAATCATATATAACATCAGTCAAAATATTTAACAAAATACCTAAACCTTTAAATAAATTTAAGATTATATATATTAAATAAACTTCTAATAAACAGTTGCTGCTAACGCTATCTATATTAGCAAAACAACTTAAATGAAGCAAGTGAACAAAAATATAAAAAAATAAATAAAAAGAAATATTTTTTTATTACAAAAAACATCGATTTTAACTAATTGTGAACGACTCTATTGTGTTACTACGAATAATCCCATTTAGTGTTTCATTATCCCTTAGAATGCGTGGTATTTTTTAGCGCCTATATAAGGGAGAGAACTTAAGAAACGTGCGCATTTACAGTTTAGACTGCAGACAGTGACGACACATTGTGAAGTGAAGTGAAGTGACCGTGATACTTTCAAACTAAAAATGAGTTCTTTAAACGTAATGGACAATGCTGATCCTTTGCTACGCACCCTACGTAAAGCTCCACTACAGAAATCTCATCAAGCGATAAGTGGTCTGAAACAATCAGCAATTGATACGTTCAGAGATTATTTACGAAGAGAAAAGGAAAGCTACAATGACAAGAAATGGAAGAAGATTCAAGAAGAACAAGTACAACATACCGATGCTGAACCTCCCTTCCATCCAGCATTAAAGGACAGTCGGTCTATTAAAGAGTTCCATTACCTGAATAAAATTGACGAAGGAGCATACGGCATTGTTTACAGAGCTCGCGATAAGTCAACAGATGAAATAGTTGCTCTGAAACGACTTAAAAATCTGAACAAAAGGGAAGGATTCTCCATCGCTGCTCAGAGGGAACTAAAGACCCTACTGAACATACAACATCCTAACATTGTCGCAGGGCGAGACATAGCCCTAGGCTCTACACAAAATTCTGTATACGTGGTCATGGAATACCTCCCGCACCAGTTGAAAAGTTTCATGGAGACAATGCGGCGAATTAATCTAATGTTCTCCCCAGAACACGTCAAATGCCTAATGACACAACTTTTGAAGGCTGTACAACATCTTCACGACAATTACATTATACATAGAGACCTCAAGCCCCATAACATACTCTTGTCCCAAAAAGGTGTTCTTAAGGTGGCAGATTTTGGACTGACCCGAGAATATGGATTTCCTCTTCAACAATATACACCGATTGTGGGCACAAGGTGGTACCGTGCGCCTGAATTACTGTTACTCTGCCCAGAATACTCTACTCCTATAGACATGTGGAGCGTTGGATGTATATTTGCTGAATTAATAAACTTGTGGCCACTGTTTCCTGGCACTTCTGAGTTAGATCAGTTAAACCGGATATTCATGGATTTGGGTACGCCGTCTGATGCAATTTGGCCCGGCTACAGCTCGTTGCCATCAGTAAAAAACATCAGTTTGGACGACTATCCACCAGGTGGGTTGCGCAAAAAGATAAGCAGCAAAGATCTTTCCGATAGCGGTTTATCCTTACTGGAAGGATTATTAACTTACTGTCCTGCAAAACGAATAACAGCAGCCGCTGCTTTAGAGCACGAATACTTCAAGGAGCAGCCGGTGGCAATAGAGCCGGCTAGGTTCCCGATGTTGATGCAGACTGTGAACAGCGATCAGTATTCCCCCATTGAATCGGAAGATATTCGTAGTTCTGAAATTGACGCAATGGAAGACAGGTAACTATCAAAAAATAAATTGAAGATACTACCAGCCTACTCTTATATATGAGACAATAATTTTTAGCTATGAAACATTTTTTTAACTAGAAAAATATAAAAAGTCAAGAGTCGGTCGTTAGTTAATAAGTTTAAATAAGTTTCATTTGAATTCATTATAAATGAAAAGAGTTTCATTTAAAGTCATTATCTAACGGCCGATGTTAATGTCCGGTCATAATCCAATTTCTGTGATTTGTGCTGTTGTCAAAAACTCCATAAAATAAAGATCAAAATTCAGTTGTAATAACCTAAACATAATGAAAAAATTAATTATAGTGTTTAACATAATATAGGACTGCAGACAGTGAGTGCACAGTGCAATGTGAAATAAATTATTAAATGTAAATAATAGTTTATAATATAAAATGTAAATGAATTGTGTAGTTAAGTTTATAAATAGTGATATGTCCTTCTTGTAATGTAGGTATGTGTATGTAGTATATAACCCTGTTTGTTATAAATTATTGTAATGACACCAGCCTTTGTATATTATACCTCTAAGTTAAATTAGTATGAAATAAAAATTAACAGTTATATACGTAATTTTATTTATGTTGTTTTATTTGTTACTTTCTAAAAATAATAATTATATTGATGTTAAAATACAGTTCCATTTTTTTATTTTTTGTTTATGTGTGTCTGTACATATCTTAACTCATATTATTTATATTAATCAAACAACTTCAATGGTACAAGTGGCCCTGAATTGAATGAATCACCCTTCTGGGCCTTCATGTGGTGTTTCTTTATTTCTCTTCACTCCTCCTTCCGAATATCCCCAATTTCTAAATCCCCAACAATCCTGAAATTCCCAACACCGAAACAGCCGATAACGCACTTGTGACGTCTCTGGTGTTTCGGGTGTCCATGGGTGACGCCTTTTGCTTTCCAAGAGGTCATCCGCCAGCTCGTTTACCGACTTATTCCATAAAAAATGTGATATTTTTGTTACTAAAATTAACAACATATTAGTTCTTACTTGCCTCGTCATATATCCTTAGAAAATGTATGTTCGTTTATTCAAATAAAAAACTTAAATTAAAAACTAACTATTACTTAAAAAAAAAAAAAAATTAAAACTAAATATTACTAAATTAAAACTAAAAAATTAAAACTAAATATTACTAAATTAAATACCTATATACAACTAAAGATTAAAATTAATTATAAGAAAAAACAAAAACAACTATTTACATAAAGCGTCGAAAAATTCGTCCGCATCGACGTCAGTGGGGAAAGTACCCAGAAGGCTGGCAGCATTGCCACGTTGTATGGCAATGCTTAGCCTCTGACCGAGAAAAAGACCAGCCCTCTGGTCACGAGATGTGTCAACCAGGCGTTTTGAAATGTTTTGGAACAATTTAAGTGCACTCGGACCCCACGGACCTAGCGTCTCAACCCCAAACGGCTCAAAGATATAACTACCAGCAAGGTTGTTATACTTGCGCCGCTTGAGGCTTTCTGCAGAGGCAGCAGCCGAACCAGCACAACCCGCCGTTACTGGAAGATGAGAAGGTGCAAGGGTGTCAACGCAGGTTGCGTCCCACACCAAAGACCTTCCCAGCTTCCAGGGCATAATGGACATACCGTCGGGTCTCTTACCATCGTCGCGTGCCAAACCCTTTGGTTCCAGAACAGCTGGCACACCGGCGATGATAAGAGCTCGGCGGATAATGTCGTTAATGCTGGCGTGTCGAGCTATCCGGCCCGCGCTTCTGCTACACGATAGGCCGTGGTGGCCGAGGTGGTCGACCATCTCACCGCATTGACAGCGATGCGGAGAAACACAGGGTGCACCTACACGCAAGCAAGCAGCAAGCCGAAAAGTTGAGTCATTCAACATCGTGCCAATATTGAGTGACGGAAGTGCCTGAAGCCAGAGGCCTGATTCCCACTCACCCACAGCCAATAGGCGAGCTAACTCCGCAGGATTGGTGCTGGTATTAATTAGATTATTATGCACCAACCTGCAAAGCGGCTCGTCCCATTGTCTCTGGGAGGAAGGGTTGACAGGCAAGGCTGTATTGGGACATGTTTCTGTCCAGACGTTCATCGCGTCGGTCAGACACGGCACATCAGGTTCAGCGTCAACACCAGCTAAAATTTTATTTGTTAACGTTCTAGTGCTGTGGACAGAAGAGATGAACGCCGGTAAACTTACACTGGTAATATTTGATGTTCGTTTGCAATGTTTTCATTCCAAAAAAGTACTAATTTCAATTAAGCAATGACTTGTTAATATACGTAATGTAAATCATTTACGATATTATTAAAAGCTCTTTACATTGTTCAAAATATAGTTTTAACATGTCGCAAACTAATTGCTATTTAGTTGTTTTAATCTAATGGATGATTATGTAGAAGCAATGTCATAATTGAAATATAGTTGATTTTATATTTGTATTGTAACTTTCGTGAGACATACTAAATAATCCACCCAAAGGTTGTCTGGTAAAAATCACTATAAGTGATAAGACCGCCTTTGTGCCCATTATTATTTTTATTTATATTTGTCATTTCCTTTTCTGTATGTACTGTATTATTAATGATGTACAATAAAGTTATATTCTATTCTATTCTATTCTATTCTAAATAAATTATTATATTTTCGGCTTACTCACGTAGTAATTCGACGAGGAACTCGACTAGTTTTAAGCCATGCTAGAGGCTCATATTCATGAGCAGCATTTCGCGACCCGCGACGCGGCGACTGTAGCAGCGCAACAGTCGCTCATAATAATTTATATAGCCGATATTAGTTGGCGGGTTCTTATGTTAATAATTTGGTATTAAGCTTCGATGTACTTTTAATCCGAACTTGGCACATAACTTGGAACATGGCAACTTTCAGTGACAGTTGTAGATAGCTACTTAGTACAATGAATATATTTTTTGGTTCATTTTGTAGTTTTTACAGTCGATATTCTTCAACTCGGTCTTATATTTATTTCTTCATTTATATTTAATAGATATACGTTAGTAATGAAACATGTGATAAGTTAATGCATAACATTGTATAATGTGATAAGTTAATGCATAACATACATAACATAACATCACGCCTTTTATCCCCGAAGGGGTAGGCAGAGGTGCACATTATGCCACTGTACAATGTAACACGCACTTTTCACTGTTTATGTTATGAGTCCCATGTAATAGGGGGTGAGCCTACTGGCATATACTGAGATTTTTTTTAAAAACCCAGTAATACTTTGCCCGACCCGGGAATCGAACCCGAAACCCCTTGCCCGACAGTTGCGACCACTCGGCCAAGAGGCAGTCTATAAGTTAATGCAATTAATAAAATTGGACCACATCTAATTTTCTATCTAAAACCTTAAAAGTTAAGCATTTTAGATACAGAAGTTTTCAAAGCAGGTACAAACAGTAGTCCAAACAAAGCCTTGGTACCTTATAAATATACCACATGTATGGGAACTTTGAACCATAATAATAAATCTTCCTATTGTGTATAGTGTAGTCAGGTAAAAGTGTTATTTAGTTCTGGCTTCAATAGAAGGGAATATAACACGAGGTCAAAATTCCTAGTGGAACTACTGAACCGAATCATGAACTTTGGTAGGAAGAAGGTTTGCTTAAAAGAAGAAAAACTGGGATAAGATCCCTACTAAAAATGTAAATCCAATGTCGGTACCTTAATACTATTTTTAAAACTAAAACCTATCTTTGAGCATCTCATTCAACTCCATCCTGGCTTAGTATTTATAACTTTTTCTCTGTACTTGAATTAAATTCACAGACTTCAGACGACGAAAAACTGACACACGAAGCTTATATTTTATTTTTCATACACAGACATGGCTGTTTCTGAAAAAATCACATGGTACAGGACACCTAGTATTTTTTAAATATGTTTTAAACAATACAAATATTGCTTTGAGAGATAATAACGGCCAGTAGTCACAATAAAGGTCACACGAATTTCTAACTTATTGCTGCCCTCAATACAATAGGCTTTGGAAAAGGGCAGCAATTAAGATAAGGAATTGTAAAAAATTCTTATAATTTTTAACACTTTAAAAAGGTAACGATTTTAACTAATTATTAACTACCCTATTGTGTTACTATGAATACACCCATTAAGTGCTATTATCTTTCAGGATGCGTGGTATTTCTTAGGGCCTATATAAGGGAGGGACCTTAAAGAACTTGCGCATTTACAGTTTAGACTGCAGACAGTGACGACACATTGTGAAGTGATTTTTGTTAAAGTTTGATACATTTTTTAATCATGGTTGCACTTGAGAAATCATGTAAAGACAAATGTGACTTGAAAAAGGCAGCAATGAACAAAATATACAAGAACAAGAAAGGGAAGGATAAAAATAATAACAAACCCAAGCCATTAAAAAGGAATAAACAGCCAGTGATCCAGTGTATTCGATCTGTAGATGAATTCAAATATCTCAACAGAATCGATGAAGGAGTTTTCGGAGTTATCCACTCAGCCAAGGACAAACGGACAGGAGAACTTGTTGCCCTCAAACAGCTTAAAAAAATTAATGAAAGGGAAGGGTACTCCAAAGCCGCTCGGAGAGAGTTACGGATATTGTTGAAAGTGCAGCATCCCAATGTGGTCGCAGGCCAAGGAATAGCGTCGAGTGCCAGAAGCGACCACGTGTTTATAATCATGGAGCTCATTGAATACGACTTAAAATCGTTCTTGCAAACAATGCATACCAACAGGCAAATGTTCTCAGTACAACACGTGAAATGCCTGATGACGCAACTGCTAAGCGCTGTACAACACCTACACAACCATCACGTGATACATCGCGATCTAAAAACCAGTAACATCTTGTTAACCGACGAAGGTGTACTGAAAGTGGCAGACTTTGGAAAGGCCCGAGAATTTGAATGCCCTCCTCGGCAATATACGCCGGCTATAGTTACGCGCTGGTACCGTGCGCCTGAACTACTACTGCTTTTAAAAGAATACTCTGCTCCTGTAGACATGTGGAGTGTTGGATGCATATTTGCTGAATTAATTACTTTGCGGCCACTGTTTCCCGGCACAACTGAACTGGATCAGATAACTAAAATATTCATGGATTTGGGGACGCCTTCAGACACGATTTGGCCCGGTTACAGCGCATTACCAATGGTAACAAACATCATGTTCGATAACTATCCACCGGGCGGGTTGCGGAAAAAGATAAGTCGGAAATTGCTGTCTACAGACGGTTTATCTTTACTGCAAGGTCTTTTAACCTATGATCCTGCAAAAAGAACAACAGCAGCCGCTGCTTTAGAGCACGCGTATTTCAAGGAGCATCCGGTGGCGATGGAGCCCGCCAAGTTCCTGACGACTCCCGTTTGCTGAGCTGTGAGGAGTGAGCACGCACGAGTGAAGTTCTCAGCTCGGGCTAAAGTTCTACCATCAGTGCATTGGACCACGCTGAAGAAGTTAGGGAAACAAATATCAATATATTCTTTAGGAAATATTGCGAATTTGTCAATGTATTTAAATGTAATTAATAGTTTTTTTTAATATAAGTTGTGAAGTTAAGTTTGTAAATAATAAATGTCCTTCCTGAATGTATGCGTATTTGGTATATGACTGTATTTCTTGTAAATTTTTGTAATAACACCTTTGTAAATATGAAATTAGTATGAAATAAAATAATACTTTAATAATTTTAATTATGTTGTTTAATTGTTCCATTCAATCAATTTTAATAACGTAAAGGTCTTTGGCGATTATTTTTTAAAATAGTGAAGCAAATACTTAATAATTATTATCGGGGAAAAATAGTTCTTCGAAATAATACATTATTTCCTATTTTATTTAAAGTAAAGACGCTTTGACAGACTTCTTAAGTTATTTATTGGAATCAAATTTTTTTTTCTTTACTTAAGCGCCTTCTTTTCCGTCTATACGTTTTTTTATTTTACAATCAAAGTCTAATATGCTTTTGTTAATTTGTAGTAACTTTATTTTAACTTATAATGTTCGTGCCTATACAAATACAGTATTTTTATAGGATAATTTAGTTAACGAGCAAACGGATCACCTGATGGTAAGCAATCATCGCCGCCCATTACACCTGAAACACCAAAGGGGTTACAAGTGCGTTACCGACCTTTTGGCCCTTTGGGAGGATTGTGAGGAATTAGGGGATAGAGAAGACGGGGGAGGGCGGGTATTTAGGCCTACAGTAACCTAACTCACAGGATGAAATACAAAGCAAGCTCACTCCGGTCGAGCCGGCCTATTCGTGCCGAAGCATGTCTCTAGGAACGGGGTAGTTTTTAGTCAGTAACAGTCTGACACTCCCTCCCGCCTCACCCAGGCGGGAGGTATATACCATAATATATAATAGGTATATCAATCTGTCAAAAATTCGGTGAAAAAATTTTAGTATTCTCCCTTATATAGTTCATAGGTCCTGAACTTTTCTGTTGTTCCCTAAACAGGTTTCGATAAATATTTTCAATACTTGTCCTATTATGAGATAAAGATCGTATTACAATAGGCCAATGTCAAATACCAACGAACTAGTTCTTTAGAACGTGGTAATTAAGACACTAAATAATATTTTTCCCACGCATCTGAAGAGACTTTGTGGCACTGTAAAAGCTATTGTTTATTTTCTGAGAATTTTATTTTCTTAGAATTTTATTATCATTAAAAATCATTTAGTACAAAAAAAATTATTATTAAAAAAACAAAATACCCGACTGCACACTAAAAAAAGAGTAAAACAAGCCCCACAATAATATTGATCAATCAAATGCTAAAAACTAATTATGTAATACCGTTTAAACAATACCTATATTAAAATACACTACAATATGTGTTCGTAATCGATAGTTAAATAAACAGAAACTTATTTTGAATACAAATTTACTGAATATAATTTATAAATGTTGATGGAATGCATCGCAGGCGGGGACCAACAGAGGCTTATTTATAGTCATTTCGGTTGTGCACCATTTAGCAGAATTTTCGTTGGTGGCGGTCAAGGTGGTCCCCGCCTGCGATGCTTTCCATCAACATTTATAAATTATATTCAGTAAATTTGTATTCAAAATAAGTTTCTGTTTATTTAACTATCGATTACGAACACATATTGTAGTGTATTTTAATATAGGTATTGTTTAAACGGTATTACATAATTAGTTTTTAGCATTTGATTGATCAATATTATTGTGGGGCTTGTTTTACTCTTTTTTTAGTGTGCAGTCGGGTATTTTGTTTTTTTAATAATAATTTTTTTATTTATAACTTTTTTTTATTAATAATTATTATTATATTATTAATTAATATGAAGAATTTAAGAAAGAACCAAAAAAAAAGAACGGAAGAACGAGTTAATTAATTAGAAAGAACGAATAAATTTAAAGAGAGAAACACGAAAGAAAAAAAAAAGAACGAGTTATTTATACTTTATAAGTTTCGCGTCAGACGACGAAGTATCGAAAAAATCGCTATTTAGAGACGACCGTCAACGACGTGTGCCCTCATGCGTGTGCCCGCAATCGGGCTGTATACTCGAGCATATCCCCCTCCGCACCGCGCCGCGCGCCGCATGCCAGGCCACGCCCTATCTTTTTGCTTGCTAACGCATGAGTTGCTTTGCGTTGACGCAGAATTAACATGTTCCCGTGGGAATTTTGAGAAAAAACGTATCCTATATTAATTACTCCCGTGATTGAAATGAATCTAATGATACCGCATACATATTTTTTTAAAGGGAAATTTAGAAAAAATATTATTATGTCTTTATCCCCGTGGGACTTTTAGGATAAAATGTATCCTATGACACTCCCGTAATCAAGACAAATCTAACGATACCTCATACATCAAAATCCATCAAGCCGTTTAGGCTACAGGTGGTCACAAAGGAAAAGACATACATACATACTTACATACACTCGAAAAACATTACCCTCCTTCTTTGGCAGTCGGGTAAAAAATTATTTCCTCATTTCTCTTCACTCGCATCATTTAGTTGTTTGATTAATATAAATAGCGTTGACGTAAGAAAAGTTGTGTTCGGACTCGTATCTAAATGAAGTTCATAATAATTTATTTATAAACTACGTTTAAAAATTAAAAAAAAGTTTTAAAAAAAATTCTCAGTAGTAGCACGGAGTCTGTAATTGTGCCCGGTATATGGCAATAGGCTCACACCCTATTACATGGGACTCATAACATAAATAGTGAAAAGTAGGTGTTACATTGTACAGTGGCCTAATGCGCACCTCTGCCTAACCCTTCGGGGGTAAAAGGCGTGATGTTATGTAAAAAATCTGACTTCTACCGCCTCTTGTTTTCAAGTCGGCTAATTACTATACTAAAGCCTTCTTCTGGGTAAAAAACAGGGAACTCCTTTTTTAAATCAGTTGAAAGTTAAAACTAAAGCAAAGTATTTTATTCAATTCATCTCTAATTAAGCATTTTTTAAAAGTCAAAGATGAATTGTCTGTCTGTCTGTTTGTCAGTGAAGCTTAGTACTCGTTCCAAAGGTAAGATTCGAATTGAAAAGAAGGAGGCATGGACCTAGCCCAAGGGATTAGAAATAATTGAAAGTGCGTAGCTCTTTTATCAATCAATAAATAGCAGACTGGAGGCATTTACTACCTCTTTTTAAAGCTTGACATTTATTATTTTTGCCATGTTTTGTTGTGTATTACTGTATATTGTGTTTACAATAATTGTTTTTTAATTAAATATAAATTACTATCAATAATAATTTTATCGTAATTTCAAATAAACGAAAAACATAATTGAATTGTCACCTTATTTATTCCAGTTATATAGTACATACATTTAACACAGTTTAAACATAAGAAACATTTCATAATTATATATTTCAACATGATTTCTATTCACCAGAACAAAAGCTCAATCGTAAATCCAGTCTTCTATCTCCAAACTCCCAGAAGTTCGGCAACGCAACTTGTAACGCCTGTGTTGTCGGGTCAGGTGATTCGTCGCACGCAGCTCATTTGCCGGCTTATTTCATGAAAAAGCTAGTGCTACTGCATCCGAGAGGCCCATCCGTGTCAAGGGCTGAGCTGCATCTGCGACTTGGCAGGCCACATCGGGAACCTGGCCGGTTCGATCGTCAACGGCTGTTCTTTGAAGTATGCATGATCCAAAGCGGCGTCTGCTGTCATCCTTCTCGCGGGATCATACAACAAAAAGTCTTGTAGTAGAGACAGCCCATCTTCAGAAAGTAAATTACTATTTATTTTTTCTCGCAACCTATTAAACTACGTTTAATAAAACCGCGTCATCCCCCTATTTTTTTCGAAGTCAGTCAATCAATACACCAAAACGTTCTCCTGCGTGTCAAACAGAGAACCTCCTTTTTTTAAAGTCGGTTAAAAACTAGACAAAGTCAAAGCCTTTTTTTTCAATAATCTTTAATTACACATACACTTTTGAAGCATCAAAATTGAATTGTCCGTCAGTGTGTTTGTCAGTGAAGCTAAGTGCTCGTTCCAAAGTATAGTTTCAAATGGAAAAAGAAGGCATGGAACTACCCTGAAACATTAGAAATAATTGAAAGTTCTTAGTTTTTAAAACTTGTTATTATTTTTTTTTATTTTAACTTATATTGCACTTTTGTAGTGTATTGCTGTATATTGTGTTCACAATATTTGTTTTTAAATGAAATATAAATTCCTATCAATAATATTTATATAATGATTTCAAATAAACGACCAACATAATTAAATTGTCACCTTATTTATTACACAGTTATATCGTACATACATTAAACACATATTAAACATAAAAAGCTTTAAAAATAATAATATAATTATGAAATTATACATTTCAATATGACTTCTATTCACCGGAACAAAAGCTCAATTGTAAATCCAGTCTTCTGTCTCCAAACTCCCAGAAGTTCGGCAACGCAACTTGTAACACCCTTGTTTTCGGGTCAGGTGATTTGTCTGCTTATTTGCCGTCTATTTCATGAAAAAGCGAGTGCTACTGCATCCGAGAGCCCCATTCATGTCAAGGGCTGAGCTGCATCTGCGACTTGGCAGGCCACATCGGGAACCTGGCCGGTTCGATCGCCAACGGCTGTTCTTTGAAGTATGCATGATCCAAAGCGGCGTCTGCTGTCATCCTTCTCGCGGGATCATACAACAAAAAGTCTTGTAGTAGAGACATCCCATCTTCAGAAAGTAGATTACTATTTATTTTTTCCCGCAACCCACCTGTTGGATGCTTTTTAAAAGTAATACTATCTACAGGTAACTCACTGAATCCGGGCCAAGTTGCGTCTGTAGGTGTTCCCAAACCCTCGAAAATTTTATTTATCTGATCCATTTCAGATCTTCCGGGAAACAGTGGCCGCATAGTAATCAATTCAGCAAATATACATCCAACACTCCACATGTCAATCGGAGTAGAATATTCATCAGAAAGCAGCAGCAGTTCAGGCGCACGGTACCATATAGTAACAATGCCCGGCGTGTATTGGCGAGGTGGCAATTCATATTCTCGGGCCAATCCGAAATCTGCCAGCTTTAGCACACCTTTATACGACAGTAAAATGTTACTGAGCTTAAGATCCCGATGGAGGATCCAATTTTGATGAAGATGTTGTACTGCGCACAGAAGTTGTGTCATTAAGCACTTCACGTGGTTCGGCGAAAATATTTGGCCTTCTTTGCGCATGGTATCCATGTAACTTCTCAAATCATGTGGGACGTACTCCATAACCACAAATACGTCCTCAATGTCGGTGCCTACCACTATCTCCCGCCCTGCGACAATGTTAGGATGTTGAATCTTTAGCAATATCTTTAGCTCTCTCATAGCTGCGATGTAAAGTCCTTCATTGTAATTGTCTGTTAGAATTTGTTTGAGAGCAACTACTTCGTTTTTTTTCTCATCTCGAGCTCTGAATACAGCTCCGTAGGTCCCTTCTGCAATCTTATTCAAATACTGGAACTCGTCAAGAGATCGTCTGCTCTGAACCGCCAGGAGGAATGGAGGTGGAGGTGTAACAGTTTCATGTGTTTCTTGAAACGGATTGCTGTATTTGTCCTGATGATCCTTTTTCGCTCTTCTTATACCATTGTTTTTATATCTAAGTTTAGCGGCGACTTTCAGGCCACTTTTCTTCTGATGTGTGTTCCGAAGTACATCTTGAGGTGACGTACCTAACGGGGTCTCAGCACTGTCTCCAACTCCATTAGACGCGTTGCAAATATTAACAGAACTCATGGTTTTAAAAATACTTAACAAGCACTTTACAAATTGTGTAGTCACTGTATGCAGTCTAAGCTGTAAGTGTGCACGTTCTTGAAGATCCTCCCTTATATAGTCCGTAGGCCCTGAGCATTTCTTTTGTTCCCTAAACCGATGTCGACCAATATTAGCAATACTTGTCAAAATATCAGATAAGGATAGTATAACAATAGGTCATTAACAAATACTAAGGACTCGTTCTTTAGAACTTGGTAATTATGACAATAGGAATATGACCGGTTTGTAGAAATAAATAACATTTCATTTCATAAGACACAAGAAAATATTTTTCCCACGCATCCGAAGGCTTTATCGCACTGTAAAAGCTATATTTTTTTCTTAGAATTGTATTATTCTTAGAACTTGTGTTATCATTATAATATTGTTGTGTGTATGTTCTTTATCAGATCCTTCATTATATAGATCTTATTAAAATTACTTATCTGATTGTTGCATTCGCAAATTAGTATTAGTTTATTAGTTAATTCCGTTTAAGTATCTAATTTATTTATTTAATAAATTGTGAATCAACAGCTACATTACATAGATTAAGCAGAAAAATAAGTAACATTAGGCCACTTACTGATTCACACGAATACTAACTTAATAGGTAACAGCTAAAACAAAATTAAAATTATAAATACCTCTATATCAAAAACAGTCGACGCACAGCAATAAAATTATTGAAAGAAAAAGTTTGGTTAATGTATAGGTAAACTAAAAAAAACCATAAATTAGCTATAAACAAAGTCTTCACTTATCATGGTTCTAGCTTTTCTCAGGCTTGTACAAAAGATATCTACATCATGCCTGCTATTGATGTCGTTGAAAGTACGACAGGCTCGACACAAAAATGAGTTTTGCCTGTAGTTACTATTTGCTACTGGAGTACAAAGAGGTGCGTGCCTTCTAAAGGAGTTCGAGGGAATATTGAGGGACAACTTTTCCAGGAGTTCAGGGCAGTCAACCTTATTTATTATTCGCTATAAAAAAGGAGGCATGGAACTACCCTGAAACATTAGAAATAATTGAAAGTTCTTAGTTTTTAAAACTTGTTATTATTATTTTTTATTTTAACTTATATTGCATTTTTGTAGTGTATTGCTGTATATTGTGTTCACAATATTTGTTTTTAAATTAAATATAAATTCCTATCAATAATATTTATACAATGATTTCAAATAAACGAACAACATAATTAAATTGTCACCTTATTTATTACACAGTTATATCGTACATACATTAAACACATAATAAACATAAGAAGCTTGAACAATAAAAATATATTATAATAATTATGAAATTATACATTTCAACATGACTTCTATTCACCGAAACAAAAGCTTAATCGTAAATCCAGTCTTCTATCTCCAAATTCCCAAAAGTTCGGCAATGCAACTTGTAACGCCTGTGTTGTTGGGTGATTCGTCTGATTATTTGCCGGCTATTTCATGAAAAAGCGAGTGCTACTGCATCCGAGAGCCACAACTTGACTTGGGAACTTTGAACCATAATAATAAATCTTCCTATTGTGTATAGTGTAGTCAGGTAAAAGTGTTATTTAGTTCTGGCTTCAATAGAAGGGAATATAACACGAGGTCAAAATTCCTAGTGGAACTACTGAACCGAATCATGAACTTTGGTAGGAAGAAGGTTTGCTTAAAAGAAGAAAAACTGGGATAAGATCCCTACTAAAATGTAGATCTAAAGTCGGTACCTTAATACTGTTTATAAAACTAAAACCTATCTTTGAGCATCTCATTCAACTCCATGCTGGCTTAGTATTTATAGCTTTTTCTCTGTACTTGAATTAAATTCACAGACTTCAGACGACGACATACTGACACAACTGAACTGGATCAGATAACTAAAATATTCATGGATTTGGGGACGCCTTCAGACACAATTTCGCCCGGTTACAGCGCATTACCAATGGTAACAAACATCATGTTCGATAACTATCCACCGGGTGGGTTGCGGAAAAAGATAAGTCGGAAATTGCTGTCTACAGACGGTTTATCTTTACTGCAAGGTCTTTTAACTTATGATCCTGCAAAAAGAACAACAGCAGCCGAGGCTCTAGAGCACCCATACTTCAAGGAGCAGCCGGTGGCGATGGAGCCCGCCAAGTTCCTGACGACTCCCGTTTGCTGAGCTGTCATGCACGGGTGGGGTTCTCAGCTCTGGCTAAAGTTCTACGCAGCGCATTGGACCACGCTGAAGTAGTTAAGGAAACAAATATCAATATATTCTTTAGGAAATTGTATATAATAAGTATATAAATGTATTTAATAGTTTTTTAATATAAAAGGTCAATCATATTGCGTAGTTAAGTTTGTAAATAATAAATGTCCATCCTGTAATGTAATGTATGTGGATGTGGTATATAACTGTATTTGTTGTAAATTGTTGTAATAATACCTTTGTAAATATGAAATTAGTATGAAATAAAATAATACTTTAATAATTTCAATTACGTTGTTTAATTGTTCCATTCAATCAATTTTAATAACGTAAAGGTCTTAAGCGATTAGTTTTTAAAATAGTGAAGCAAATACTTAATAATTATTATCGGGGAAAAATAGTTCTTCGAAATGATACATTATTTCCTATTTTATTTAAAGTAAAGACCCTAAGAAATCTTTCTTAAGTTATTTATTGGAATCAAAATTTTTTTTCTTTACTAAAGCGCCTTCTTTTCCGTCTATACGTTTTTTTCTTTTATAATCAAAGTCTAATATGCTTTTATTAATTTGTAGTAACTTTATTTTAACTTATAATGTTCGTACCTATACAAGTACAGTAATTTTTTTATGGGATAATTTGGTTTACGAGCAAACTGATCACCTGATGGTAAGCAATCATCGCCGCCCATTACACCTGAAACACCAAAGGGGTTACAAGTGCGTTACCGACCTTTTGACATTTAAGAGGATTGTGAGGAATTAGGGAATTGAGGAGACTGGGGAGGGCGGGTATTTAGGCCTACAGTAACCTAACTCACAGGATGAAATACAAAGTAAGCTCACTCCGGTCGAGCCGGCCTATTCGTGCCGAAGCATGTCTCTAGGAACGGGGTAGTTTTTAGTCAGTAACAGTCTGACACTCCCTCCCGCCTCACCCAGGCGGGAGGTATATACCATAATATATAATAGGTATATCAATCTGTCAAAAATTCGGTGAAAAAATTTTAGTATTCTCCCGTATATAGTTCGTAGGTCCTGAACTTTTCTGTTGTTCCCTAAACAGGTTTCGATAAATATTTTCAATACTTGTCCTATTATGAGATAAAGATCGTATTACAATAGGCCAATGTCAAATACCAACGAACTAGTTCTTTAGAACGTGGTAATTAAGACACTAAATAATATTTTTCCCACGCATCTGAAGAGACTTTGTGGCACTGTAAAAGCTATTGTTTATTTTCTGAGAATTTTATTTTCTTAGAATTTTATTATCATTAAAAATCATTTGGTACAAAAATTATTTCCTCATTTCTCTTCACTCGCATCATTTAGTTGTTGATTAATATAAATAGCGTTGACGTAAGAAAAGTTGTGTACGGACTCGTATCTAAATGAAGTTCATAATAATTTATTTATAAACTACGTTTAAAAATTAAAAAAAAAGTTTTTAAAAAAATTCTCAGTAGTAGCACGGAGTCTGGAATTGTGCCCGGTATATGGCAATAGGCTCACCCCCTATTACATGGGACTCATAACATAAATAGTGAAAAATAGGTGTTACATGTACAGTGGCCTAATGCGCACCTCTGCCTAACCTTTCGGGGGGTAAAAGGCGTGATGTTTTGTAAAAAATCTGACTTCTACCGCCTCTTGTTTTCAAGTCGGCTAATTACTATACTAAAGCCTTCTTCTGGGTAAAAAACAGGGAACTCCTTTTTTTAAATCGGTTGAAAGTTAAACAAAAATAAAGCATGTTATTCAATTCATCTCTAATTAAGTCAGTCTGTTTGTCAGTGAAGCTCAGTGCTCGTTCCAAAGGTAAGATTCGAATTGAAAAGAAGGAGGCCTTGAACTAGCCCAAGGGATTAGAAATAATTGAAAGTTCGTAGTTCTTTTATCAATCAATAAATAGCAGGCTGGAGGTATTTACTACTTCTTTTTAAAGCTTGACATTTATTATTTTTACTTATATTGCATGTTTTGTTGTGTATTACTGTATATTGTTTTTACAACAATTGTTTTTAAATTAAATATAAATGACTATCAACAATAATTATATCGTGATCAATACATAGTATAAAACAAAGTCGCTTTCGCTGTATGTCCGTATGTATGCTTAGATCTTTAAAACTACGCAACGGATTTTGACGCGGTTTTTTTTAATAGATAGAGTGATTCATAAGGAAGGTTTGTATGTATATTACATGCATATTGCACCCGTGCGAAGCCGGGGCGGGTCGCTAGTTTCAAATAAACGAAAAACATTATTAAATTGTCACCTTATTTATTCCAGTTATATAGTACAGTTACATTTAACACAGTTTAAACATAAGAAACATTAATCATAATTATATATTTTAACATGATTTCTATTCACCGGAACAAAAGCTCAATCGTAAACACAGTCTTCTATCTCCTAACTCCCAGAAGTTCGGCAACACAGCTTGTAACGCCTGTGTTGTCGGGTCAGGTGATTCGTCGCACGCAGCTCATTTGCCGACTTATTTCATGAAAAAGCTAGTGCTACTGCATCCGAGAGCCTCATCTATGTCAAGGTCTGAGCTGCATCTGCGACTTGGCAGGCCACATCGGGAACCTGGCCGGTTCGATCGCCAACGGCTGTTCTTTGAAGTATGCATGATCCAAAGCGGCGTCTGCTGTCATCCTTCTCGCGGGATCATACAACAAAAAGTCTTGTAGTAGAGACATCCCATCTTCAGAAAGTAAATTCCTATTTATTTTTTCTCGCAACTTACCTGTTGATTGCTTTTTAAAAGTAATACTATCTACAGGTAACTCACTGAATCCTGGCCAAGTTGCGTCTGTAGGTGTTCCCAAACCCTCGAAAATTCTATTTATCTGATCCAATTCAGATGTTCCGGGAAACAGTGGCCGCATAGTAATCAATTCAGCAAATATACATCCAACACTCCACATGTCAATCGGAGTAGAATATTCATCAGAAAGCAGCAGCAATTCAGGCGCGCGGTACCATATAGTAACAATGCCCGGCGTGTATCGGCGAGGTGGCAATTCATATTCTCGGGCCAATCCGAAATCTGCCAGCTTTAGCACACCTTTATACGACAGTAAAATGTTACGTAGCTTAAGGTCCCGATGAAGGATCCAATTTTTGTGCAGATGTTGTATAGCGCTGAGCAGTTGTGTCATTAGGCATTTCACGTGACCCGGTGTAAATAATTGTCGGTCATTGCGCATGGTATCCATGTAACTTCTTAAATCATGGGGGACGTAGTCCATGACTACGAATACTTCCTCAATGTCGGTGCCTATGACTATTCCCCGCCCTGCGACAATGTTAGGATGTTGAATCTTTAGCAATATCTTTAGCTCTCTTACAGCTGCGATGTAAAATCCTTCATTCCGATTGTCTGATAGAATTTGTTTGAGAGCAACTACTTCGTTTTTTTTCTTATCCCAAACTCTGAACACAGCTCCGTAGGCCCCTTCTGCAATCTTATTCAAATATTGGAACTCCTCAAGAGATCGTCTGCTCTGAACCTCCTGGCGGAAAGGAGGTGGAGGTGTAACAGTTTCACTTGTTTCTTGACCCTTGTTGCAGTTTTTGTCCTGATGATCCTTATTCTCTGTTCTTATGAAATTGTTTTTTAATTTATTTTTAGCGGCGACTTTCAGGCCACTTTTCTTCCGATGTGTGTTCCGAGGTACATCTTGAGGTGACGTGCCTAACGGGGACTCAGCACTGTCTCCAACTCCATTAGACGCGTTGCAAATATTTACAGAACTCATGGTTTTAAAAATACTTAACAATCACTTCACTATGTGTAGTCACTGTATGCAGTCTAAGCTGTAAGTGTGCACGTTCTTGAAGATCTTCCCTTATATAGCCCAGAGCTCTGAGCATTTCTTTTGTTCCCTAAAACGGTGTCGACCAATATTACCAATTCTTGTCAAAATATCAGATAAGGATATTATAACAATAGATCATTAACAAATACTAAGGACTCGTTCTTTAGAACGTGGTAATTATAACAATAGGAATATGACCTGTTTGTAGAAATAAATAACATTTCATTTCATAAAACACAAGAAAATATTTTTCCCACGCATCCGAAGACTTTATCGCACTGTAAAAGCGATATTTATTTTCTTAGAATTGTATTATTCTTAGAACTTGTGTTATCATTATAATATTGTTGTGTGTATGTTCTTTATGAGATCCTCCATTATATAGACCTTATTAAAATTACTTCCCTGATTGTTGCATTCGCAAATTAGTATTAGTTTATTAGTTAATTCCGTTTAAGTACCTAATTTATTTATTTATTTAATGGTGAATCAACAGCTACATTACCCAGATTTAGCAGAAAAATAAGTAACATTGGGTCGCTTACAGATTCATACGAATACTAACTTAATAATTCAAATTCAAATTCAAAGTCTTTATTGCTTCATGTGTGGGTACCAAGGTGTTATACACAATACATATTATTTTGGTTAAGCAGTATCAACATGACCCTGTAAGGGCGCTGCAATTTATATTAATTAATAAAAATAACTATATTATTCAAAGATTTTACATAACATATTATTAAAGTATTACCACAATTGCTTCAATTGATTTTCCTTTATATTCTACATATTATACATATCTACCAACTCCTTATTTGCACAATTTTATTTATTCATTATCATTACCATTATTTTCCTTTCTATTGTTATTATTTCATTTTGTTATTTTTTAGTTTTGTTGTTTATTCTCAAAAAACTCTTGCAAACTATAATAGCATTTATCGATGAGATATTCATTAAGTTTTCTTTTGAAAGTAGTATATTTTGTTTCATTTTTTTTATTACTTGGTATTTTGTTGTAAATTTTTATTGACATGAAATATTGATAAGTTGGAGGTAGGAAGCGATAAGTTATTTCTATTTCTTAATTGACGGTCTTGCGAATAGTGGTCACGGTTACGACTAAAAAGATTAATATTTTTGTAAACAAATAGGCTCAAATCCAATATGTACAGGGAAGTCAAAGTAAGGACACGGAGTGTTTTAAAGTGTGGTCTACAGCTATGTGTTCCCCTAACATTGGCCAGAATGCGAATGCATTTCTTTTGGAGTTTAAATATGTCGTCTGCGTCAGTACTATTACCCCATAGTGCAATGCCATAGCGCATCCATTTGTGCGCATATGCATAATATGCAGTGAGGGCAGTTTTTTTGTCCGTTGATGTTTTCAGATGGTAAAGAGCGTAAGTGAATTTTGACAGTTTGCTGCTTATGATCTGGGCGTGTGATTTTCCGTTAAGGTGACTGTCAATATTTAATCCGAAAAGTTTAAAGTTGTTTGTACTTTCAATTCTCTCATTATTAAATATAAAATAAATAGATAGGTTTCGTTTTTGGTAGGGTTTAAACTAGGTAACAGCTAAGACAAAATTAAAATTATAAATATATAAAAAAACTGTCGACACACAGCAATAAAATTATTCAAAGAAATAGTTTGGTTAATGTATAGGTAAACTAAAAATATAAAAATTAGCTATAAACAAAGTCTTCACTTATCATGGTTCTAGCTTTCCTCAGGCTTGTGCAAAAAATATCTACATCATGCCTGCTACTGATGTCGTTGAAAGTACGACAAGCTCGACACAAAAGTGACTTTTGCTACAGTAAACTATGGACATATTTTTGACTGATGTCTTGTGACAACTTTCCTTCTTTTAAACAAACATCTCTCTACCTAAGTTCATGATTCGATTCAGAGAATCCAGTACAAATCTTGAGTTCATGTTATACCTTGCGGAGTTATAAGTTAATAATCATCTTTAGACATTAAAAAATAAGGTCGGTTACTAAATTTGGCTGCTTGGCTCAGTTTAAACAAGCTCAGATTCAAAGTGTATCGAAGTGAAAAACCAAATTATTTACATAAAGAGCCCGCAAAGTAATATCCTTAATATATTAATTACTTGTACGTAATTAACAACTAGAATGAAACAACTTAATAGCATTAGGTTTCCGACATGTCAAAACTATATTTTTAACGATGATAAAGAGCTTTTAATAACATTATAATTGAATTGCATAATAACTGGTGATTGAGAAATTTTAATTAGTATCCAGCTATTTTTTTTCTTGGATTTTTTAACGAAATTACAACTTTTATTTTATTTATTCGAAGGAGTACTACCACATCACAAACAAAACATTTAGAATACACTAAAGTTAAAAATTATGGTCCAATGCCATTGGCAATTTATCGGCTTAACAATGGCTTAAATAGAATACAGTTATATAGATTTCAATTTTGTTACAAACCAAATTATTTCCTTGTTTCTCTTCACTCACAGCATTTACGTTGTTTGATTAATATAGATGACACGAGATAAATTATGTACAGACATAAATATTTTCATTGAAGAAAAGAAACCACATACAAAATGAATTTATATATTAACATCAAGATAAGTATTTTTTAACTATTCATTTTTTTAGGAAACGTACAAATACTAATACAACATGGTTAAAATTATTAGTGGCAATTTATTATTTCATACTAAATTTACTTTTACAAAGGTGTTATTACAATCATTTACAACAAACAGTTATATACTACAAACACACACATTATATTATTATTTACAAACTTAGCTACACAATACATTAACATTTCATATTAAATACATTTATTTACATTTGAGTAATCGCAATTTTTCTTGAAGAATATATTGATACTTGTTTCCCTAACTACATGAGCGTTGTCCGACGCACTGACAAAGGAACTTGAACCAGAGCCGAAACCTCACTTATACGTGACCGCTCAGTGGGCGGGTAACGGACTCAAGAACACAGCCGGCTTCATCGCCTCCGGCTGCTCCTTGATGTATATAAAGTATACGTATTATAAATAAAGTAGCGTCTGTTCTTCTTGCAGGACCATAAGTTAAAAGACTTTGCAGTAAAGAAACTTCGTCTTTGGGCTGCTGTTCTTTGACATGTCTTTCACGTAGCCCGCTCGGTGGATAGTCGTCGAATATAATGTTTGTTACCACTGGTGATGCGCTGTAACGCTGCAAAATTGTGTCTGAAAGCGTCCCCAAATCCATACTTGTTTTGGCTATCTGTTCCTAATCACATTTGTCGGGAAACAGTGGCCGCATGGTTATTAGTTCAGCGAATATACACCCAACACTTCACAATCGGCAGGAGTGAAGGATGTTTTGCTATGTAGCAGTAGTTCAGATGATCGGTACCAGCGTGTGGATACACCCGGCGTATATTGTCAAGGAGGGAGTGCATATTCTCAGGCTATCCCAAAATCTTTCCCTTGCGTGATTGTCAGCGAGCGGGTGACTTTAGGAAAATGGCCGGCTCCATCGCTACCGGCTGCTCCTTGAAGTATGGGTGCTCTAAAGCAGCGGCTGCTGTTGTTCTTTTTGCAGGATCATAGGTTAAAAAACCTTGCAGTAAAGATAGCCCTTCTTCAGACAACAGATTGCGACTTATCTTTTTACGCAACCCGCCCGGTGGATAGTCGTCGAACACGATGTTTCTTACCATTGGTAATGCGCTGTAACCGGGCCAAATCGTGTCTGAAGGCGTCCCCATATCCATAAATATTTTGGTTATCTGATCCAACTCACATCTGCCGGGAAACAGTGGCCGCAAGGTTATTAATTCAGCGAATATACATCCAACACTCCACATGTCGACAGGCGCGGAGTATTCTTTCGAAAGCAGCAGTAATTCAGGCGCACGGTACCAGCGCGTAACTACGTCGGGCGTATATTCCCGAGGAGGGAATTCATATTCTCGGGCCATCCCAAAATCTGCCAATTTTAATACACCTTCGTTTGATAATAATATATTGTTGCTTTTGAGATCGCGATGTATGACGTGATGGTTGTGTAGATGTTGTACAGCGCTTAGCAGTTGCGTCATTAGGCATTTCACGTGTTCGACTGAAAACATTTGCTTGTTACCTTTGATTGTCTGCATAAAAGTTTTTAAGTCGTAATCAACGAGCTCCATCACTATAAACACATGCTCGTTTCTGGAACTTGACGCTATTCCTCGGCCTGCGACGATGTTGGGATGCTGCATCTTCAGCAGTATTCCAAGCTCTCTCCGAGCGGCGATGGAGAATCCTTCCGTTTTGTTGATTTTTTTAAGTTGTTTGAGGGCTACGATTTCCCCCGTCCGTCTGTCCTTGGCTGCATGGATAGTTCCAAATGCACCTTCATCAATTCTGTAGAGATATTGGAACTCGTCTACAGGTCGACAACTCTGGAATGCTGGGTGGAAGGGCGAATCAGCATCAATGAATTCGTGTTTTTCGTCGTTATTCCTCTTCGATGTCTTGTGTTTGTGATTATTTTTTTCTCTTCGTATTTTGTTCTTGTATATTCTGTCGATCGCTGCCTTTTTCAAACCACATTTATCCTTTTGTGATTTCGGAAGGGGAACTCCAACTGACATAGTCAAATTGTTTATGGAAGCCATGGTTTAGAAGTACTTAACAATTACTTCACAATCTGTAGTCACCGTATGCAGTCTAAACTATAAGTGTGCAGGTTCTTGAAGATCCTCCCTTATATAGTCCAGAGCCCTGAGCATTTCTTTTGTTCCCTAAACCGGTTCAACCAATATTAGCAATAATTGTCAAATGATTATCAGATAAGGATCGTATTACAATAGGTCATCTCATTAACAAATACCAAGCACTAATTCTTTAGAACGTAGTAATTAAGTCATTAAAATATTTTTCCCACGCATCTGAAAAGATTTTGTAACACTATAATTTTTTTTTAGAATTCTATTTTTCTTAGAACTTATGTTATCATTGAAATATTTTTAGGTACAAGAATTATCATTCTTTTCACTCGCGTCATTTAAATAAGTTTTTTAGGAAAAAGTGAAAATCACTAAACAGACTAACCATAAAAAAATATTTGAAAGTAGGTTTAAAAAAACCGACTTCAACAGCGTCTTGTTTCCAAGTCAGCTAATTAATATACTAAAACTTTCTTCTTAGTGTCAAACAGACAACTCCGTTTTTAATCTCTAATTAAGTACCTTTGAATAGTGAACATTGAATTGTCCAGCAGTCTGTCTCTCAATGAAGCTAACTTGTCCCAAAGTATAGCTTTGAATGGAAAAGAAAGAAGCACGAAAGTTTTAAGTTCTTTTATCAATCAATAAATAGCAGGCTGGAGGCATTTACTACTTCTTTTTAAAGCGTGACATTAATTTATTTTCTATTTTAACTTATATTGCATTTTTGTAGTCTATTGCTACTATTACTACTACTCTACAGTTATATAGTACATACGTTAAACACAAGAAACATTTAATAATAATACATTTAAACATGATTTCTATTCACTGGAACAAAAGCTCAATCGTAAATCCAGTCTTCTATCTCCAAACTCCCAGAAGTTCGGCATCGCAACTTGTAACGCCTGTGTTGTCGGGTCAGGTGATTCTCCGCTCGCAGCTTATTTGGCGGCTTATTTGATGGAAACCTAGTGCTACTGCATCCGAGAGCCCCATCCTTGTCAAGGGCTGAGCTGCAAGGTGCTCTCCGACTTGGCAGGCCACATCGGGAACCTGGCCGGTTCGATCGCCAACGGCTGTTCTTTGAAGTATGCATGATCCAAAGCGGCGTCTGCTGTCATCCTTCTCGCGGGATCATACAACAAAAAGTCTTGTAGTAGAGACATCCCATCTTCAGAGAGTAGATTACTATTTATTTTTTCCCGCAACCCACCTGTTGGATTTTTTTTAAGGGGGGAAAATCATCGCATGGCTGCTCCCGCCTGGGTGAGGCGGGAGGGAGTGTCAGACTCTTACTGACTAAAAACCACCCCGTTCCTTCTGCTGCACGTCGAGCCGGAGCCCCGGTAACCCGTTAAGTTCTCCGCGACACCCACCTGTTAGATTGTTTTTAAAAGTAATACTATCTACAGGTAACTCACTGAATCCGGGCCAAGTTGCTTGGTGTTCCCAAACCCTCGAAAATTCTATTTAGGTATCTGATCCAATTCAGATCTTCCGGGAAATAGTGGCCGCATAGAACTTCACAATTAAACGAGCCAGCCCCATCGAGTTAGGGCTCGTTTGATTCGTTTCGTTGAGTATTTTGATAATATAATCTGGTAGGCTGATAGGAGGGAAATGCTCTACTTTTAACTTTAGAATGACTGGCTGTCGTATTATAAAAATAAATGTGTAATGATTATCTTTAGTAAAATTATTGTCAAAGCCTTTTACGAAGGCTTGTAAATAGGCAAGTTCAAAATTCCATTGATGACGTCACTGTTTCTCCAACAAATTTAAGTTGGTGCTATAGCGACGCGCACGGCTACAGCTAGTAATTTACAAAGCGTTGTGACTACGTTGTTGGCTGATTGGTCGCAAGTCCGACTATTAAGCAAGTTCGATTTCCGGGTCGGGCAAAGTATTACTAGATTTTTGAAAAATTCTCAGTAGTAGCACAGAGTTTTAAATTGTGCCTGGTTTTAAAGCAACAGACTCACCCCCTATTACATGGGACTCATGACATAAATAATGAAAAGAGTACAGTGGCATTAAGTGCCGTAATATGCACCTCTGACTACCTGTGCACTTCGGGGATAAAAAGCGTGATGTTATGTTATGTTGTGACAAAACCATAGTAAATTTGAAATAGTTAATAATATTCAAGAAAAAAATAATTTTCAAATTCACCCATTAAGTTTAATGAAGGTAAATTACAAGAATGCAAACTGCAGTAATACAATTATGTAGTTAGTGATGAGGCTCATCAGACTGAGTTGTTGCGAGGCGTCTAGATAGAACAAACCACATACGCGTATCTTGCTGAATGAGACGCGGTGGAGACGCAACACGTTCTTGCAGAATCTACGTTCATTTTCTGTAAAATGATATAATTTTTTACCATAACCGATATTGATATATTAATATAATCACCTCCATCATCGTCCTCACCATTAGCTGCATGACGTCCACTGCTGACAATAGAATAGAATTCCCTAATACTTCCAGATCAATGAATGTTAAAATTGTGAAAAAAGGGTGAATACCTTGCCTAATGTTTGTTGTCCATAACTCAGTAAGGAATACCATAATCTTATAAGCTATGTCAATAAGCCAAAAATGTTACCAGATTTAGTTGTCTTCGCAATAAGTGCACATGTATCTCGTACATTTTGAATGGCCTCATAGAAATTCTCACATTCTTGAATAAGTTTTATTTGCAGGAGCACAATCTTGGACAACCAAAGGAAAACAGATATTACGACCATTTCAGGAAATCCCTGGAAGGAAGAAAACATATAATAATAAAGTTTAATAATAATAATTTATAAATATATAATTATTGATGGGACGGTTGACATATGTCGGGCATGTCACAGTCCTGGTGAATCCATTAGACAGGGGTATACAGTAACAACTAGTCGGCTGCTATTTTTATATATTTAAATATTATTTTTAATTTTGTAGTATTTAAAAACGTGACGTAGGAATTTTAAATAAATATATGGAAATAATCCTTCATGCCAGTTTCGGCTACGGCGACCGTTTTGTGACTACTGGCGTCTATTACGGGCTCACAAGTGGCTAGAAGAAGAAAATATGTGGTTACCTTTGTTAATAAATAGTTTCCCACAAAGTTGACACGTGAGAACATCATAAACATTATAATTAAAGTTTATTATATGATTGAAGATAGGAAAACAACGTAGCTTAAGTATACTTAAGATGATGACTGTTTGTAGTATAGGCTGGCAAACGATCAGACTGATCACCTGATCGTGGGAACCTATGCTGCCCATAGGCAACCGAAGCACCAGATGAATTAGAAGTGCGTTACCGACCTTAAGGAGTTAAGAAATTAATAAATATTTTTTTTTTTTGGATTTTACGATTGCAGAAATTAGGGAGGTGAGGAATTGAGCCTTCAGTAGCCTCATTCACATGGTAAAACACAACACATGCTTTGTTGTAGGCCAAATTTCCATGACGCTTTCGAGAAAATGGATTGAGAAAGAGTAATAGATGAAAAAGAATACTTACTAAATCCACACGCAACGCCACAAATGAAGTTTGAAAGTATATTAAAGAATGTACAAAACTTTCTATATTGTAAAAGAGAACCTGAAACAAGATACAAGTATAACACAAACGACACATAAAATTAATCAAAACGCAATGTCATAGTTTGATAGTATTTTGTAGCACAATGTCTTATCTATGAGATTGTATTTGAATTTGTAAATATTTACATGATTAATGCCTGTTTTCAACAACCTTTCTTAAATTTTAATTTCGCCTAAGCGGAGATAGGTGAAAATTTACGCTATTATGATTTTTAGTGATTAATACCGACCCCTGCCACCGGCTACCGGCACTGTGGTGGCCGGAGCACCTAGGTGCTACCTACGCCAATTATTTAATTCAAATCAAGAAATAGTTTATAGGTGGTAAGTAAAGAAAGCCATGAGAAAACAAAATATTTAAAATTGTATACTTACATACACCTGAAAACTTCGTTTGTATAATTTGTAACATTCCAATATATCAGCAAATGATTGAAAGAATTTATCGTTTCTCGGTGACATACTTTCTGATTTATGAGAATTCATAACATGGATATTCCATAATACAACTTCTTTTACCAGAAGTTTGAATACTTGTATAGTGTAAATGACGTTAAAGTCAAAAACTATCAAAATACAACTAGCACAAATTTTAGGAAATTGCAATTTCATTATGATCGCACCTGGTATAAAACCAGCTGCGTAAAAACAAGAAAACAGAATAACAACAATTCTGTTCATTTTGATAAGGTTGTTAAGGCTGGTTTCAATGTAAAAAGATCTATGCAGCCTTTGAAAAATAAGAACAAATCGGACAAAATCTTCGGATTGCATGAAAGCTACAGAAAAATTCATAGCGAATCCAAAGATATAGAAGACGCAATCGAAGCAACTGCTTATAATCATGAAAGGAGTATGCTCAATAACCGGCGAATACCAAATGCAGATAGTAAAAATAACCATAAAGACTAATGTACCGATGAATGAAATACACATAGAAGAAAGACTGTTAGATGATATCACATTATTCCTAATACAACATTTTGGGCTGAATATTAAATACTGCATTAAGTTTAGTGGGAAAAAAACTGATTCAATATCCTTGTCCAGTAAATTACTTTCTTGAATATGATGGGATTCCATAATTTTTGTAGATAATAACCAACCAACCTACAAAAATCCTTGTAATGTAATGAAAAATAATGTACTGCAATGTCTATTAAACTGAATAAGGAAATTATTATATAGCGTTCAATTTTATCATTACTATAAGCCATTAATGTGTGTCTCTTATAGTAATTGTTTATATAATCTATATCAATCATTCTTAATACACGCCAGTAACTGCCATCATATCTATGGACCTGTATGTTATAGGGCGGCAAACAAACAAATGGATCACCTGATGATCATCGTCGTCGCCCTTGGTCAAATAAAAATACAAGTGCTTTGCGGGTCTGGTGGTCTAATCTGTCTCAGTTTCGTTTTATTGGTTAGGAATGGATAGGGAGGATTAGGAAAACAACGCAAGATACAAACGGCAAAACACAAAGCAAACGTTGTTTCATGCCAGTTTTCTGTGAGTGCACATCGAATCGAACCGGCCTATTCGTGCAGATACATAGCTTACTCATTAAAATTTAATTTGTTATGTAGTTAATAATAAGTGTGGGAGAGCCATGCTTAGGCACAAATGGGCCGGCTCGACCGGAGTGATACCACGGCCTCACAGAAAACCGACGTAAAGCAACGCTTGCGTTGTGTGAGTGAGGTTACCGGAGGCCTAATTACCCTCCCCTCTCCCAATCCCTGAATCCCCAACGATCATCAACCTCCTAATCCCCAAAAGGCCGGTAACGCACTTGTAACGCCTCTGGTGTTCCAGGTGTCCATGGGTGACGCTGATTGCTTACCATCAGGTGATCCGTCTGCTCGTTTACCGGCTTATGCCATAAAAAAAATTCTATGCAAAAAATCAATTGCCACATATTAAACAAAAACTCCAATAAATGTAGTCTGGAATTTTTATATGTCTTTCGATAATCAAAACTGACTAGAAAGAAAAAGTTATACACTATGCCATCTATATATTAGTTATATCGTGAAATCTATCTCTTATTATGTAAATAAAATAAGCGTTGGACCCATAGCAAAGTCTCTGGGGACTCCTCTGTGTTCATAGGCATACTGATAAAACTCGTCTATCACTTTGTACATCTGATTTATCTATTCATCGTTCAAAGGTAGTAAAGAAGAATAAATCCATTAACTTCATCATGTGATTAGTGTATGTCATAAAGAGTCAATTTTTCAATCCACAGATATTTTTTAACTGTAGAAGTAAATTTATTAATGACAGTTTTCAGTATGGGAGAATTGTCAAATATTCAAAGTTATTTCTTTGTTATAATTTATCTGACGTTGGAAAAGTCAGCCTTAAGTCAAATAATATTATTATTTCAATTATTTCATCAATGTTAGCACTGATTAGCACAATCCATGTTAATGAAAGTGACACAAATCATTTTAAGCATAATAAAAGTAAATTGTGGTTAAAAGTAAAATGTGGTTCGCATACATTTCCTTTATGTGTACATTATAATTATCTACATAGGCACATAAACAGATAAAAGCACATAATCGTAGTCAACTTGATGAATTACACTATAAAAATGTAAACTGTAGTAATACAACAGTATATTCAGTAAGTAGTAACATCAGTCTCTGCTGTAACGCCGCGTCCACGTGGAACATGCCGTACAGACTCATCTTGCTGAACGAAGCTCGGTGCAAGCGTAGAATATTCTTACATAGTCTTTTTTCAGCATCTGTGTTAAAAAAATATGTCAAATGTCAAAATCTTACCATTAAAAATTATTCCACACACACACGATTCTAACGGGTTACCCGGCTCCGGTTTGAAGCGCAGAAGAAGGAACGGGGTGGTTTTTAGTCAGTAAGAGTCTGACACTCCCTCCCGCCTCACCCAGGCGGGAGAAGTCATTCGATGATTTTCCCCCTTAAAAAAAACACACACACACAACACACACACACACACACACAATAATAATGTATATATAAAGGTCCACATCAATTATAATATTAAGTTTTTTCAATGTTAGTTATTGCTAACGTGTGCTATGAGGTATGAGACCTGAGATACAGACCCCGGCTTAGTTTAGGCTCCACTTTCCCCACAAACTAAATTTAAAACCAAATTAAATATTGTACCACATATATCTCGAGTCAAGCCTTTGGAGAAAGAATAAGGGATTTTTATTATTTATCAGATGATACGCCTAATCATTAACCTGCCGTTCATATAAAAAAGAAACTAAAAACAATAACCAAGGTCTGTTGTCCTTAATATGAGTGTGCAAGTATCCTGAACATTTCCAACCGCTATATAAAACTTTTCATATTGATGTATCAGCTTTGTGAGCAATAAAAAATTCTTCAGCAGCCATATAAATATCAAAATTGTTATTAATGTTGATTCAATCTGTAACAAAATCAATGATTCGGTTGAATTATGTCTAATCTAATAATACCTTTAAACGACGACCTCAGAAACGGTTCCTTCGATTTTCTTGAAATTTTGTATTCAGGGGGTTTCGGAGGCGATAAATCGATCTAGCTAAGTTTTTTTCAGAAAATTTCGTCACTCTACCATCAATAGGAGCCGAGTGGAGCAAGTGTGACTGTGGGGAAGTAGCTAGTTTACATTTATAAAATAAATCGAATGTTTAACAAATTAAAGCTAACAATAAAATCACGACACTTACCGTACTTTCATAAAACGCAGAAACGTATTGTATCATCGTTAAAGCTACTTCAACATAAACTAGAGAATGGTTAAATACTTCAACAACGTAAAACATTATCTGTAACAGGATCAGTTGTTTAATATAGTCATCATGTAGAGTATGTTATTCATCTAAACTAAAGAACATGACTTACGAATGCCCGATAGCAACTATTATGAATGTCATAACACTCCAATATGTCAACGTATGTCTGAAACAGTTTCTCATAGTAAACTCCTCCATGCCTGTTTTCCAGTTCCTCACCATGTTCAACATGGATGTTCCACAGATCTACTTTATTCGTCAGTAACTTCATCACTTGTGTTGCATATACCATATTAAAATCGAAAGCAGCTAAGAAAAAACTGGTTATTAAGAAATAAAAAGGGAAATTCGCTAATATGCCATAGGCAGTGAAATAACAAGGAAAGAACAATGATGTGAGGATCACTACGGTCCAAAAGGAAAAAACAGTTCGCTTGGTGTTGATCTCATTGTTAAGAATCCTATGTACTTTTTGAAACATCAACACGAACATGACAGAGTTTTTACTTTGAGTAATCTGAATGACAAAAAGTATAGTGAAACCGATGCTGTAGAAGACGCAATCATAAAAAGATAGGAATTGTAGAAAAGTAACGGGTTGTTCTTCTGTAAATCGTACACCAAAATAAACACTACAAGCGTAGGAGACGATAGATAATATTTTTGCAGTTAGAGATAAGCAGTTAGTCAGAAAGTTATTTGGGAATATATAATTATTTTTGATGCGATATTTTGGGCTGTACATAATATATTGCATCAAATTCAAAGGCAAAAGCATTGTTTGTACTTCTTTGTCCACTGTATTTATCGAAATACAGCCTAAAGAAAATTTACTTTCAAAAAAAATTGACATGTTTATTAGTGAACAGTGGTCATGTTATATTTTAAATAGTTAACAAAGTTATCGGCAGTTAATGTTGGACCACATTCTGTTAAATTATTAAAATAAAACATTAGGTTTCTACTTAACGTTTCATTTATTACCATAGTGTTTATTACCATAGTAGTTTACGAAATCAATTTAATGAATAATAAAGCAGTAGACGACAGTGTCAAGAAGTACTTAGTCTTAACTATCTACTATTAATGTACTATTAATGTAGATTAAAAAGAGCAGTGGGCCTAAAACACTACCTTGTGGAATGCCGAATTGACTATTGCTGTATCTGATGTGTATTTTTTTATTTTAGGATAAATTTGTTCAAGTTCAGTAAATTATTTTCTATTAGTAAGGTATGATTAAATTAGATTTGTGATATTACCCCGTATTCCATATGAATTTAACCTTTTAATAAGTTTTTGTGATTGGCGCAGTCGAAGGCTTTGCTCATATCCATGAAGATGGCACATATAGGATAGTTTCTATCCATACTAGAAATAATTGGTTTAATACCTCTAAATGTATGTATTGCTAAATGAATGCCTATTCCTTTGCGAAATCCATATTGTTCATCAATTAATATTCTATTTCTTTCTAAATATACATATAATGCTTTGTATATTATTTTCTCGAATATTTTCGATATGATTGGGATTAATGCAATTGGTCTATCGTTTGTCATTATAGTTTTATCGCCCTTTTTGTGTGAGGGTGTTATAATCGTAGTTTTAAGCTTATCTAGATAGATTCCTTGTATTATACAAAGTGTTTTTTAAACTATAAGCTTGTTTTTAAAAAACAGTGAATCAGGTGTGAAGTATATTACAAAGTCTCACTTTAGAATATAATTATCTACATAGGCACATAAACAGATAAAAACACAAAATCTTAATCAACTTGATGAATTACATTATAAAAATGTGAACTGTAGTAATACAACAGTATATTCAGTAAGGAGCATCATCAGCCCCTGCTGTAACGCCGCGTCCACGTGGAACATGCCGTACAGACTCATCTTGCTGAACGAAGCTCGGTGCAAGCGTAACATGTTCTTACATAGCCTTTTTTCAGCATCTGTGTAAAAAAATGTATGTCAAATGTCAAACACACACACACACACAATAATAATAATGAGTATTAAAGTCCACATCAATTATTATAATATTAAGTTTATTATATAGTAGTAATGAAGTTTATTATAATATTATTTAGCTATTTTATACAAATTTTATTTAGCTATCGCCAGCCTGTACGCATTTTTCTGTCCTTGAGAGGGGCCTGAAGACCTGAGAAACAGGCCCCGGCTTAGTTTAGGCCCCAGTTTCCCCACAAACTGAATTTAAAACCAAATTAAATATTGTATCACATACATCTCGAGTATGTAAAGTTTTTGAAGAAAGAATAATAGTTTTTTTTTATTTATCAGGTGACACGTCTAATCGTTTACCTGCCGTTCCTATAATAAAAATCTAAAAACAATTACCAGAGTTTGTTGTCCTTAATATGAGTGTGCAAGTATCCTGAACATTTCCAACCGCTATATAAAACTTCTCATATTGATGTATCATGTTTGTGAGCAATAAAAAATTCTTCAACAGCCATATAAATATTAATATTGTTACCCAAGTTATTTGAGTCTGTAATGAAATAAATGTTACGATTGAAATGTATATCAATAAACTAAAAATGGGACTGCTGTCCAAAAATATAGCAATTAGTACAATAAGCATGGTTATGGATAACTATCTATATTCTTGTAGTCTTTTTTTTAAGGGGGGAAAATCATCGAATGACTGCTCCCGCCTGGGTGAGGCGGGAGGGAGTGTCAGACTCTTACTGACTAAAAACCACCCCGTTCCTTCTCCTGCACGTCGAGCCGGAGCCCCGGTTACCCGTTAGGCGCTAGCCTGTTGAAATATCGTACCCTAAATTTGTTCATACAAAAGTAGTATCTAAATATCGGAAATTAGATCCATAATGGAGATAGTGGAGAGCGGTCACCGGTGACCGCTTGAGGATGGAGCTAGTGGTCGTTTTCACCAACCACGCATAAACTATCTCTTAACTAAAAGTTACTTAGATTGACGCGGCACCTAAACTAATCCCTAATTTGTACTGTTAGGTATCACTTATAGGTTGATGAAAGTCAAAATATCGTTAAATGTCACCTGCTTCAAATTTTGGAGAGGTTTGTGAAAACAGACAATAGAAGTGTCGATTTCGAGTATTGCAATGGTAAAAGTGTTATCTACATTAACATATAAACTCTTCAACAGAAATATATTTGCAGTAATATTTATAAATCGAGTTTATAAGAAATTTAATGCTTTTTTTGAAGGGGGAAAATCATCTAATGGCTTCGCTCGGTTGAGGCAAGAGGGAGTGTCAGACTCTTACTGACTATAAACCACCCCGTTCCTACTCCTGCACTTCGAGCCGGAGTGCGGATGGCTCTTCAATGCGAACAATAAAATCATGGCACTTACTGTACTTTCATAATACTTGGAACCGTATTGTATGACCGTTAGCGCTTCTTCAACATAAACTAGAGAATGGTTGAATACCTCCACAATGTAAAACATTATCTGTAAAAGATTCAGTTGCTTAATATATTATATTGATCGTGTAAAGAGTATGTTATTCATCTAAACTTAAGAACATGACTTACGAATGTCCGAAAGCAAGTATTATGAATGTCATAACACTCCAATATTTCATCGTATGTCTGAAACAGTTTCTCATAGTAATCTCCTCCATGCCTGTCTTCCAGTTCCTCGCCACGTACAACATGGTTGTTCCACAGATCCACTTTATTCGTCAGTAACTTAATCACTTCTGTTGCATATACGATATTAAAATCAAAAACCGCTAAGAAAAAAGTGGCTATTAAGAAACGAAAAGGGAAATTCGCTAATATGCAATAGGCAGTGAAATAACAAGGAAAGAACAATGATGTTAGAATCACAACGGTCCAAATGACAAAAACAGTTTGGTTTGTGTTAATTTCATTGTTAAGTACCCTGTGTACTTTTTGAAACATCAACACGAACATGACAGAGTTTTTACTTTGCATAATTTGTATGACAAAAATTAAAGTGAAACCGATGCTGTTGAAGGCGGAATCATAAAAAGATAGGTAATCTAAAAAACCGACATTTTCTTTTGTTCCGGAAATGATGCTTAAATGGTGACTGGTAATGTAGGAGACTATAATGAATATAGTTGCAGTTAGAGAAAGACAGTAAGTCAGAAGGTTATTTGGGAATATATAATTATTTTTGATGCAATATTTTGGGCTGTATGTAATATATTGCATCAAATTCAAAGGCAAAAGCATTGTTTGTACTTCTTTGTCCACTCTATTTATAGAAATACGATCTAAAGAAAATTTCCTTTCAAAAAATGTTGACATGTTTATTCGTATACAGTGGTTGTTATATTTTAAGAAGTTAATAAAGTTATCAGCAGTTAATGTTGGACCACATTCTGTTAAATCATTAAAATAAAACATTGGGTTCCTACCTAACATTTCATTTATTACCATAGTGCTTATTACCATAGTAGTTTAGCTAATCGATTTAATCCTTACTAATATTATAAATGGGAAAGTGAGTTTGTTTGTTTGTTCCGCTTTCTCGCCGTAACTACTAAACCGATTGCTTTGAATATTTGTAGACGTAAAGTTAGAAGTCCGGATTAAAAAATAGGGTACTTTTTATCCCAGAAAAATTTGATATTCCCGAGGGAAAACAAAAGTATTGGTATAGATAGTGTATTGGTATATGTCACATTGGCTACTTTTTATCCTTTTGTAACGCGAGCGAAGCCGCGGGTAAAAGCTAGTGAATAATAAAGTAGTACCTAGACGACAGTGGTGGCCCGGAGGTTTAAGACGCCCGCTTCTCATGCATTAGGGTGCAGGTTCGAAACCTACCAACGGCAAGCTCCAATGTGACTTTTTCCGAGTTATATGTACTTTCTAAGATTATTTAGACACCAATGACAAACGGTGAAGGAAAAACATCGTGAGGAAACCTGGACTTATAATTTCTAATTATAAGTTTGAAATCGCCAACCCGCATTGAGCAAGCGTGGTGATTAATGCTCAAACCTTCTCCGTGTGAGAAGAGGCTTTGCTCAGCAGTGGGCATTTATAGGCTGTTGATGATGATGATGATGAGACGACAGTGATGACACTGAAGTACAAATCTTAACTATCTATATATATTTATAAAAATGAAACCCGTTTCCCGGTGTCACGCCATAACTTGAGAACAGCTAGACTGACTTAGCTGATTCTTCTTCATTGTGTTTGTTATTGTTAGGTGAAAAGTCTTATGACAGAAAAAAAAATCCTGAAAATCCTACGGGAACGGGAGAAAATAGAGCTGCTCGTACGAAGTCGCAGACAGAAGCTAGTATTACATAATAACCGATTATGTAGGTACGTATTGATGCTCACACCTCATCGTTCGCTTGATAAAATTAACGTGTAAAAGTGCTGCCTTGTAGCCTATTTGCAGAAATAAATTCACTTGTTTCACTTGTCACTTGTTTCACTTGTTTCACTTGTTTCACTTGTTTCACTTGTTTCACTTGTTTCACTTGTTTCACTTGTTTCACTTGTTTCACTTGTTTCACTTGTTTCACTTGTTTCACTTGTTTCACTTGTTTCACTTGTTTCACTTGTTTCACTTGTTTCACTTGTTTCACTTGTTTCACTTGTTTCACTTGTTTCACTTGTTTCACTTGTTTCACTTGTTTCACTTGTTTCACTTGTTTCACTTGTTTCACTGAGCAGCTGATGATCCTCTAAGTAACGCAGGAGCTGGCAGTTAATAATGGACTCCATTATTTTCGAGAAGAGGGAAGTTATAGCTATCGGTCTGTAGCTGGACGGATTAAATCGATCACCTTTTTTAGGGATCGGATGGACTAAAGCTGTCTTCTATGACGTCGGAATTGCGCCTGAAGAGTAAGAGAGCCGAAAAAGACTCAAGTAACTGCTTGCCGAGGAACTTATAAAACAAATATTGTAAACTATAGCTTTTGCTAGCGTCTTCGTCCTTGTTCCCGCTGGATAAAAAGCCTATGTATTATTCCATTCCCCTGATCCCTTCAGCCGTTTTCACATGAAAGAGTAACACAAACAGACATCTTTACAAACTTTGTAATTATGATTATTAAATAGGATTAACATTACACTCTGTCAGCAGATTGATTACCGTTTTTTGTACCGCTATCAGGCAGAAAAAAACAGCTTTTAAAATCCAGAAACCAAAGAAATTGATTGAGTACATTTATTAATACAACAATTTTATGACTGCCTCGTTAGCCGAGTGGTCGCAAGTGTGACTGCCGGGCAAGGGGTCTCAGGTTCTATTCCCGGGTCGGGCAAAGTATTACTGGGTTTTTAAAAATCTCAGTAGTAGTACGGAGACTGGAAATGTGCCCGGTATATGGCAATAGGCTCACCCCCTATTACATGGGACTCATAACATAAATAGTGAAAAGTGGGTGTTACATTGTACAGTGCCGCAATGTGCACCTCTGCCTACCCCTTCGGGGATAAAAGGCGTGATGTTATGTTACATTATGTTACAACAATTTTATCAAGACTTCACAAAATCGCGAACTGTAGCAATACAACGGTATATTCAGTAAGTAGTAACATCAGCCCCTGCTGTAACGCAGCGTCCACGTGGAACATGCCGTACAGACTCATCTTGCTGAATGTAGCTCGGTGCAACCGTAGCATGTTCTTATGAAGTCTTTTTTCTGCATCTGCGAAGAAAACAGCAACCACTTTCAAAATGATATTAGTCTTTTTCATCTTTTACCTAAGTAGATTAGAATCGTCAGTAACTCTAATTTTAAAATTCCAGTCAGTAGCAGTTTTAATTCTATCTACAAATTAGACCAGGGACCATTCATTGGTCTATTGGTGTGATAAAGCCTTGATTGGTCTTTGGTTTTTATCAGTTTATTTAATGGCATGAGGCTTTTGTCGTATAGTATAAGAGTAATATGAGAGAGCCTAAACTACTAAAATATAAAGTAGCTCACCAGATTCTGTTGTCATTAATATAAGTGCACAAGTGTCCTGAACATTTTGAACTGCTATGTAAAACATTTCATATTGATGTATCAAAAATGTTAACAAGGTGATATTTTTCAATATCCATGCAAACAATAACATTAGAATGACTAAAAGTCTTTCGTCCTGTAACAGAAATAAACTGTAAATGATTGTTCATAAAAAACAAAAGTGAATTTAGAAAATTGAAATTCATTAAATTCTGGGCAGGTGACAGTGAGCCACACACCCCCAGCTCCACCATGGCTTGGACTACTTGAAAAGTATCACAGCCATAGTTCACTGTGCCAAAGCTCGTCAAATTATGTCCCGGGATTCTCTGTGTATTAACATGATTGTATTCGGTTGAGCTATCAGTTCCTTACATGTATAGGCGGCACACGCACGTTCGCCACAGATAAGACTACACATACAGAGAATCCTGGACAGAATCTGAATTTTTGGCTCAGAGTGAACCATGGCTGTGATACCTTTCACACAGAAATAGTCTAAACCGTGGCGGTGCTGGGTGCGCCGCTCATACATTTTTGCCCACCATCCTTTTATATTGTAGATGAGTAGTTTTAGTCTCTATCAAGCTTTAATGCTAGCATAGCCAACTTTAAACAACACTCACATATTCTTCCTCTAGAAGGTAGAAAACTGCGTTGATGAACATTTCAATGTAAACAAGAGTATGCACCAAAACTTCTAAAGTGTAATATACTATCTGCAAAACAGGATAATATGAAAAATAACATTTTCACAAGAACCAATACTAGACGTAAAAATAAAGCAATAACAGGTTTGTAAATAAACAAAATTGTATAGGATCAAAATAAAATTACCAACAAAAGTGAAATAGTATTAAAAACTTACAAATGCCCGATAGCTAACGTTATGAATGTTATAACACTCCAATATATCAACGTATGTCTGAAACAATTTCTTCCAGTATTCTCCCCGATGCCTACATTGCAGATCCCCACCGTATTTAGCTTGAATATTCCACAAATCAACTTTGTACTTCAAGAACTTGATGACTTGTATTGTACAAATCATATTGAAATCGAAAAATGATATTGTGAACTCAGAAATAGTGAATTTGATAGGCACATACATACATAAGGAGAAAGTAATGTGGTAAATGAAATTGGATATTATCATCAGTAACACAACGAGCCAGTTCCAAGTGATAGTGTGCTTGGTATTGATTTTATTATTAAGGAACCTGTGTACTTCTTGAAAAATTATAACGAATCTAATAGATTTTTTACTTTGAACAATCCCGATCACAAAATTTAATACGAAACCAAAAAAATAGAAGATGCTGTCATACACAGTCATGAACAAATGAAAACTATTTGCTTCGGTATTTTTTGGACTGTAGTAATTAGTTGCATACAAGCTATATGCGAATGTAACTATGAACACTATATTACTAATCAGAGATACAAAGCCAGTTATGAAACTATTTGGTATTATAAAATCGTTTTTGATGCGATATTTTGGACAGAACATCAAATATTGCATCAAGTTTAGTGGTAAAAGCATTGCTCGCACATCTTTATCTACTGTATTCATAAAAACCACTTTAACAGACAATGTTTGTGGAGTATTTTGAAACATCTCCATATTCATACAGGCGTGTCCTACAACTGACCTAATTGGTTAAGCGATTCCTAATGACTATAACTTACTAATAAATTATAACAATAAAACGATGAAGGCTGAATTATTACTGTCACCAAATGGAACAATCGAAGAATGTTTCTAAATGAATCTATACAAATATTACATAAAATATTTCATTAAGTAGACTCCCAAACTACTACGCCAACTAGAAAATTTTCAATCAGGCTTTTTGTAATACAAATAGCTTGTAAATTCTTGACTACGTTCGTCTGGTATCCGTATTCATTATGCAAATAGTGGCTATAATGGCTACTATATAAGCCACGGTTGATATATTAATTGGATATAGGTGACACATTATAATTTTTTTTATAAAATACGTTAAAAAACCGGCTTCAACCCCCTCTGTTTTGAAGTCAGTAAATTAATATACTAAAATGTTCTCGTAAGTGTAACATTTTTTAAAAACCCGTTCATCTAATCGCGAGGTAATCACGTTCAAACATACAAACATCTCAAATTGAGAAAGTTCTTTTTTTGATGTCGGTTAGTACATAAAAAGTTTCAAAATGTGCATTTTTAAAAATAACTATAATAACGCAAACCATAGCAATACAATAGTATATACATATATTCATTAAGTTACAGATACAATTACAGATACTGACACTGCTCCCCAAACTAAGCTATTTTTTTAAGGGGAAAAATCCTCGAATTACTTCTCCCGCCTGAGTGAGGCGGGAGGGAGTGTCAGACTCTTACTGACTAAAAACCACCCCGTTCCTTCTCCTGCACGTCGAGCCAGAGCCCCAGTAACCCGTTAGGTTCTTCGCGACTCCGAATCGGCATCGGCCCTGTTGGGCCCTCCCATCTGTGGTGGTCTGATGGCTCTTTGAGGCGCACGCGGAAGCGACTGGGGTCTGTTTCTGGTCGAGCGGGGAGTCACCCATGCTCACCGTCCGTAGGCCCGCGCTTACGGTGGCCGGAGACCGTCCCACGATCCCCGACCACCGGTGTGTCCTTTGCGAAAAGCTATAAGCTTGAATTTTGGAAAACAAAGAATCAGGCGTGGAGTATATTACAAAGTCTCGCTTTAGAATATAATTATCTACACAGGCACATAAACAGATAAAAGCTCATAATCTTAATCAACTTAATGAATTACATTATAAAAATGTGAACTGTAGTAATACAACAGTATATTCAGTAAGGAGCATCATCAGCCCCTGCTGTAACACCGCGTCCACGTGGAACATGCCGTACAGACTCATCTTACTGAACGAAGCTCGGTGCACGCGTAACATGTTCTTACATAGCCTTTTTTCAGCATCTGTGTAAAAAAAGTGTATGTCAAATGTCAAACAGACACACACCTGACCTGGACCTGGAGACCTGAGAAACAGGCCCCGGCTTAGTATTGGCCCCAGTTTCCCCACAAACTAAATTTAAAACCAAATTAAATATTGTATGACATACATCTCGAGTATGTAAAATTTTTGGAGAAAGAATAAATGTTTTTTTTATTTATCAGGTAATACGCCTAATCGTATACGTTCCTATAATAAAAATCTAAAAACAATTACCAGAGTTTGTTGTTCTTAACATGTGTGTACAAGTATCGTGAGCATTGCCAACCGCTATATAAAACTTTTCATATTGATGTATCAGCTTTGTGAGCAATAAAAAATTCTTCAACAGCCATATAAATATTAATATTGTTACCCAAGATATTTGACTCTGTAATGAAATAAATGTATCGTAACATTTGAATTGTATACCAATAAACATAAAACAAGACTGCTGTCCAAAAATATAGCAACCAGTACAATAAGTTTGGTTATTGATAACTATACGTCTTATAGTCTAGTGACCGTTTCCACCAACCACGCCGAAATTCATTCTATCTCCTTCATTCATTTTGTCAAGGGAAGTGGAAACTATCGCTTTTTCTTGTCCTCATATGTATATTCATATCTTCATTCATTCATTTCTCATATCTTCAGATTTATTTCGTTGCGGGAACCAAGACAGTTATTCATGTCCCTCAGACGCGCCGCCGGACTTCAGTGTTCGAGTATTTTCATGGTTGTATCTCAGTAGATACATCCTGGCTTACAGGAGTTGCAGCGGTTTTGGGACTTAGACGCCTAAAAACTAAAAGTTACATAAGTACTTGACGCAGCACCTAAGCTAACCCCTCACTTATATTGTTAGGTGTCACTTATAGGTTGATGAAAACCAAAATATCGTTAAATGCCACATCTCAGATTAGCGGTTCCTTAAAATTTTGGAGAGGTTGGTGAATACAGGCATAGAAGTGTCGTTATCAAGTTTTCTAATACTAAAAATATTGTCAACGTTTACTCCTAAACTTATAACAAAAACATGTTTGCAATAATCAGTGATATGTTTGATGTAATAAATCAAGTTTTTAAGAAATTTAATGTTTTTTTTAAAGGGAAAGTCATCCACTGAATTCGCCCGGGTGAGGCGGGAGGGAGTGTCAAACTCTTACTGACTATAACCACCCGTTCCTACTTCTGCACTTCGAGCCGAAGCCCCAGCAACCCGTTAAGTCCTTTGATGTTCCGTATCGGCATCGGCCCTATTGGGCCCCATCTGTGGTGGTCAGATGACGCTTTAATGCTTACAATAAAATCATGACACTTACTATACTTTCATAATATTCAAAACCGTATTGTATGACCATCAGCGCTTCTTCAATATAAACCAGAGAATGGTTGAATACCTCCATAATGTAAAACATTATCTGTAAGAGATTCAGTTGCTTAATATATTTATTTATTTACACTTCATGTAGGTATACAAAGGCGGACTTAATGCCTAATGGCATTCTCTAACAGTCAACCTTAGGGTGATGCAGAGAGACACAATAGTAGGTGCAAACTTGTGAGTTTTGATCATACATTGACAAGTAGATATAATTAACATTAAGATTAAAGTTAACATTAACATCATATATAATTATACACATCATAGAATATAATAAAGTTATTAAATATAATGAAGAAGTATTAAAATATATCCGTAATGCAAAACGAACAGTAGACAAATAAGTATGGGCATATATATGGACATATACCTCTATATACCTAAATATACGAAGGAAAATATATAACATAATATAACATATATACATACATATACATACACATATAAATACATAAATACATACAAGGCCTAAGTGTGTGTTGAGTCTGCTAGCTTCTTCTGTAGATACTCGCGTACCTTAAATTTGGAGGACAGACGACTGGTCGCCGTCCTGATATCCGTCGGCATCGCATTCCACAGCAAGATGGATTGGACGAAAAAAGAAGAGTGAAGGAAGTCAGTTCGATGTGTGGGACATTGCAACAGAAGATTGTTAGAAGAACGGAGGTATTTGCTGTGGTTAGCGCTCACATACTGGAAATAGGGGGAAAGATAAGTAGGAAAATTGGGAGAATTAAGAAGGGAGAATAAAGTGGTTAGCGCCCGTTGTTCCCTGCTCTGACGTATGGGCAACCACTTTAGTTGCAATCGAAATGCAGAGACATGATCATATTTGCGCAGGTTGAAGACGAATCGAATGCAGTTATTTAAAAGGCGGTCAAGTTTGTTAAGTAGATCTGCATTCAGGTCGAAAAAACACACATCAGCATAATCAATAATGGGGAAAACCAAGGACTGGACAAGCATTATCTTAGCAGAGGACGGAAGAAAGTTCCTCAAACGATACAGGGCCCGCAGCGTCCCGGTGACCCGTTGGCATATGCTAGTGACATGAGCACGCCAGTTTAAGTTACTGTCAACAAGCAAGCCAAGATTCCTCACGTCGCTGCTGAATGGTATGATCGCACCGTTGAACAATACAGGCGGCATAGATGCACTGTCAACCTTACACAAGGTACGAGAACTTCCCACCATAATCGCCTTATTATATTGATCGTGTAAAGAGTATATTATTCATCTAAATTTAAGAACATAACTTACGAATGCCCGATAGCAACTATTATGAATGTCATAACATTCCAATATGTCAACGTATGTCTGAAACAGTTTCTCATAGTAATCTCCTCCATGCCTGTCTTCCAGTTTCTCGCCATGTTCAACGTAGCTGTTCCACAGATCCACTTTATTTGTCAGTAACTTCATCACTTGTGTTGCATAGACGATATTAAAATCAAAAACCGCAAAAAAGAAACTGGCTATTAAGAAATGAAAAGGGAAACTCGCTAATATGCTATAGGCAGTGAGGTAACAAGGAAAGAACAAGGATGTGAGGATCACTACGGTCCAAATAGAAAAAACAGTTCGCTTGGTTTTGATCTCATTGTTAAGTACCCTGTGTACTTTTTGAAATACCAACACGAACATGAGAGAGTTTTTACTTTGAGTAATCTGAATGACAAAAACTACAATGAAACCGATGCAGTAGAAGACGAAATCATAAAAATATAGGAATTGTTGAAAAATAACAGGTAGTTCTTCTGTATATTGTACACTAAAATATGTACTATAACCGTAGGAGATTATAAAAAATATTTTTGCAGTTAGAGATAGGCAGTTAGTCAGAAGGTTATTTGGGAATATATAATTATTTTTGATGCGATATTTTGGGTTGAACATGATGTACTGCATCGTATTTAGAGGCAAAAGTATTGTTTGCACTTCTTGATCTATTGTATTGATCGAAATATGGTTTGAAGAAGATTTCCTTCCAAAAAAATTAACCATGTTTATTCGTGTACAGGGGCGCCTGGTCGTGTTAAAATGTATGTTTTAAACTAATTGACAGCTAATAATGACAATCTACTTGCACTTAAATTATTAAAATGAAACGTACGTAAATATAGGGAATGCTTATAGCGATAACAGTTTAGGTAATGTTATTATATATACTAGGTACTAAATCGATTTTGATGGCCTTTGTTACAACTGTAGAATATACCTTGATAAAGACTAATTCAAAAACCTAATTTCTGTCAGAAGACATTTTGCGGATGAAGTCGCGGGTAACATTAAACTTCTGTAAGTATAATGTACTTAAATGATATTGGATGTTTCATAAAGTGAATAATTAATATTTTACAAATAAGTAGATAGAAGGATACAGATAAGGATAGAAAAATTGAATAAAAGTTGAAATAGTTACTGATAGTATAAATCACCACAGAGACTTCGTTTGCCCCTAAGAAGACAATTAAAATGAAGATGTTTTAAATGAAATAATTATGAAAGTAGCAAAGGATGAATTAAAAGCACGTCATGATAATTATAAATAAATATAAAAAAAACTAACTAATTTGATGACGATTTATAATAATGCAAACTGGAGCAATACGACAGTATATTCAGTAAGTAGTAGCATCAGCCCCTTTTGTAACGCAGCTTCCACGTGGAACATGCCGTACAGACTCATCTTGCTGAATAAAGGTCGCTGCAAGCGTAACATGTTCTTACATAGCATTTTTTTAACATTATTTCTTGTGCATCTGTAACAGCACCACAAATCAGCACATTGAACAACATGAAATCAAGGCTATTCAGGTTTTCAAAAATTATTTTATGCGGAGCAAGCTTTCATACTGTATAATTAATTCCACGACATTAATTTTTTTAATCAACAAACAATCAAAAGCTTTCTTAAAGTCTGGATATTTCAGAAAAAATCTAAAGTTATGCAAAACAAAAAGACAAATTAGTTTTATCATTGACGATCTTGTGAACTTTTTTAAACATTAAAATGAAATTAACAGACTGCTTACTGAGAACGATCACAGTAATGAATAAGCTAGAAATGTTACTAAATTAGGAGTTCTAAATAGAAAGCCGTTGTTATGAAACGTGTAGACTACATTTAACAAAGACAGTGTTAGGGCAAATAAAGGTGTTTTTGATCTGATATTTTGAACAGAACATCGTGTATAACAGTACGTTTAGAGACAAGAGCATTAACTGCTCATCTTTATCCGCTGTTCGTCAAAACACCATTAAAGAATATCTTTATTAGTGTAACGGTTGGTGTTGGATCCAAACAAGGAGACGACGCGCCCGTTCCTGTCGACGGGTTCTGGCGCTACGTGAGGTACGTCATCGCGCCCATGTGGCCTACGTGACATACCGTAGGTACGCACGACGTTTTTAGGTGCGACGGTAGCAACAGGGTACTCAACATGAGCACTTAACGTGTCAAATTCTTTAACTAATGCTGTATGCTTTTATTTATAATCCCTAAAAAATCATTACCCCCTCTCATCCTTTGGGATAAAATTATTTTTGATGATTAAAGATTGTCGTTGGTTAGCTGCCAAATGCGCTCTAATTGCGATCATTCCGTTACAATTGAAAACAAAAATAAATACAAATACAAGTTTACTTAAGAATTTAAAGCTACAATAATGCGAACTGTAGTAATACAACAGTATATTCAGTAAGTAGTAACATCAGCCCCTGCTGTAACGCCGCGTCCACGTGGAACATGCCGTACAGACTCATCTTGCTGAACGAAGCTTGGTGTAAGCGTAGAATATTCTTACATAGCCTTTTTTCATTATCTACAAACCGAAATAACCAAATTAAATAATTCAACACGCTTGATAAAAGAATAAGAATGTTTACTACCTTTTCATATAACACCTCGACCTGACTGCCTCGTTAGCCAAGTGGTCGCAAGTGCTACTGCCGGGCAAGGGGTCTTGAGTTCAATTCCCGGAGTCTGGAATTGTGCCCGGTATATGGCAATAGGCTCACCCACAATCCAGACTACTGAGATTTTTTATTACGTGCTACTACTGAGATTTTTTAAAAACCCAATAATACTTTGCCCGACCCGGGAATTGAACCCGAGACCCATTGCACGGCAGTCGCACTTGCGACCACTCGGCCAACGAGGCAGTCAACTAATATAATTTTTATAATAACAATAATTTAACAAACCAGAATTTGTAGTCTTTAACTTATGTGTACAAGTATCCTTTACTCTTTGAACAGCGATATAAAATTTCTCATAATGATATATCAACATTGTATGCCAATAAAAATTCTTTGTCGCCCAAATAGATATGAATATTGCTACGAATGTTCCTTCATTCTGTAACAATAACAGTTTGAATTTGATATAGCATTACCATTTACCCTTTGAATTTTACTTTTTACCTTTTCATTTGAAAAACTGTTTTCAATAATATTTTCGAATCCACAAGTGTATTAAGTGTGGGAGAGCCATGCTTCGGCACGATTGGGCTAGCTCGAACGGAGTCATACCACGGCCACACAGAACACCGACGGAAATAACTCTTGCGTTGTGTTTCGTCGTGTGAGTGAGGTTACCGGAGGCCCAATCACACCCCGTCCCCAGTTTCCCCAATTCCCGAATCCTTTACAATCCTTAAATTCCCAATTCTCAAAAGGGCTAACGTAAGTAGCCCTTTTGAGAATTGGAAATTTCAACGCTAATACGCGTTGGTATTTCAGGTGTCCATGGGTGGCGCCGATTGCTTACCATCCGGGGATCCGTCTGCTCGTTTACTATAAAAAATCCTGATGTTAATAAATACTTACCAAAGTATAATCGAAATCATCTTGCACCAATGATATTGAGGCTTGAATGTATATAAGTGAATGTATGAAGACGTCTATAAGGTAAAATACTATCTGTAAAATGGACATAACTAAATTAACAATTAATATTCAAATGATTCTTTATACAATGTTTTTAACACCAAAAAGTTTTTATGTGATCCAATGTCAACTTGTCGATAACGAAATAAAACAAATAACTTTCTGGATTAGGGAGAGACAACATAATATAACATCACGCCTTTTATCCCCAAAGGGATAGGCAATGTTACACACACTTTTCACTACTTGTGTTATAAGTCCCATGTAATAGGGAGTGACCCTATTGCCATATATCGGGCATAATCCCAAATTTCGTGGTACTGCTGAGAATTAGAGAGAGACTTTTTTAGACTCAGTTTAAGCATAATATACGCATCAAGTTTTAAATGGCCTAACCAGTGAAAATTATTTTAGGTAATGCCACTAGATTATATTAGTAAAAAATGGAATCAATAAATCAGACTCACGGATGCTCTATTACAAACGTTATGTATATCATAACACTTCAATATATCGACGTATGTCTGAAACAGTTTCCTCCAGTAATATCCTCCGTGCCTGCCTTCCAGTTCCTCACAATGTTCAACTTGGATGTTCCAGAGTTCCACTTTATTGGTCAACATTTTCATTATTTGTATGGCATACACAACATTAAAATCGAGGAATGATATGCAGAGAGAACCAATGACATAAAAGAAAGATAAATATGCAAAATGGGAAAATACAGTATAATAAAAGGGATAGGACATCAATGTGAGGATCACAACGATCCAATTATTGATGACGATTTTTTTCAAACTAATTCTATCATTGAGGACATTATGGACTTTTTGGAACATTAAGACGAATTCAATAGATTCATTGTCTTGTAAAGCGACGAACATAAAATTCATAGCGAAACCAATCCAACAACAGATGTTGTGCAAAAAAGCTACAAATGTTTTTAAATTAGAGACTGTAATTACAAAATGGTAGTTGTGATATGTGTAGAAAGTGAATGTATACGAAAACATACAGATTGTGCTAGCGATAAAAGAAATAAACTTCATGAAGACACTGTTAGGGCAAATAAAATTATTTTTGATGCGATATTTTGGACAGCACATGATATACAGCAGTATGTTTAGAGGCAAAAGCATTGACTGAACATATTTGTCAACTGTTTTCGTCAAAACAAAATTTGTAGAATGTTTTTGGATTACTAGTTTCAATGTCTCCATTCTGATGGGACGACTGAGTATCGTTTATAAATAAAAATATTATATGTAATATTCCCGAAAATTTCACCAAATCGTTGAATGGGCACGGTTTATGTCCATAGTTTGAATGGAAAATTAAAAAAATCTATAATGTGGCTTATTGTCTTTATTTTAGTAGGTGTGGACAATAAGTAAGTTCATAACTCATGATATTTATGGACGGTTGGTGATAATGTCACACTCTTATATGATTATAAACGTTGAACGTTGAACTAATACATTAAACATACTAAGTGGATTGACAATCAATTTGAAGTTAATTACGATGTGGGCAGCGGAGGAGATCCAAATAACGCAACCAATTAATAGGCAAGTAGTTTATTGAAGGTTACGATGATATATTAAAACTAAGTACTTAAAATTAGCGTCCTAACGTCGCGATGTTAGGCGACAAAGGCGACTTGAGAAGTCGGCGAACGATTTTTATAAATCGATCAATTCGTGTTGCGCAATCTCGGAGAATGACAATTGTACGATGTTCCTGGTATCTGAGGGCTACCTCGGATATAACAAAACTATAGCAAATGTTGTGTAGAATGTTTCGATTATCAAATCAAAAGTACTAATTTTACATGTAATTTTGAATGTAGTTCGATAGTTGTATTTTCGCATATATCTGATCATAGTCATTTGTAAATCATTTAGTATAATAATGCATGTCGCGCTTACCTATAATAGATTGGTGCACTAGTATTTACGTTATTGTAAATTTAACCCTATATTGTATAGCCATCAGACCACCGCAGATAGAGCCCAATAGGGCTGATGCCGATACGGAGCCGCGGAGGCCTTAACGGGCTGCTGGGGCCCCGGCTCGAAGTGCAGTAGTAGGAACGGGGTGGTTTTTAGTCAGTAAGAGTCTGACAATCCCTCCGCCACACCCGGGCGGGAACAGTCATTGGATGATTATTCCCTTTAAAAAAAAACTCTACATTGTATCAGTGTAATCAATTGTTGGTGAGACAAATTAATTAATAAAATAAAAGCGTGATTTAAGAGAGGAAAGTTACGGTAAAGAAGAATCGGTTCAGTATCAATAACCTTTAACGTTTTAGAAACGACACAAATGCATGAAGATGTATCAAGGTCATCGATAAGTCACGTAATCACCTAATGAATTCCCAAACTTTTATTTCATTTCTAAAGGAATAACGATTGTTGTATACAAACTTATCTACGGGGCCAGCCACTAACCAGCCAAGTCATAAATTTAGAGGAAAGATTGTAATCGACTTATTCAATTATTCAAACACAACTAAAAAACGAATAGTTTATTTACAAATTATAATAAAGCAAACTGTAGCAATACAATAGTATACTGAGTCAAATTCATCATCAGCCCCAGTTCTACCGCAGCTTCTACGTGGAACATGCCGAACAGACTCATCTTGGTGAATGTAGCTCGGTGCAAGCGTAGCATGTTCTTACACAGCCTTTTTTCTGCCTCTATGAAATTAATAAACAAACATTTTGATCTTCATCTTCCTTCATGGTCGTCTCTTGTCCTCAAATAATTTTTCAACTCAAACGTTTATAGCTTTTTTCTAATATTATTTTATCCCGTACCAAAATTCTTATCAGTACCTACTAACTATTATAAATTTTAAGTTTTACTAGTGTGACAGTGTGATATAGCACACTTTTGCCTTGCTTATTAATCATTGAACATCTTAAACGTTGTCCTCGTTCGTGCCATTCCACCTATTTCGTTTATTTCAAATCATTAAATTACATAAAAGATTCTTAATATAACATGTCATTAAGGCATTCGATGACATATTTAAATTTAGTCTATTAAACTTTAGTAAATAACAAAGGCATTTAGATGCAATAACAATATAATCTATATATATGTAATGAAATGACATTTCATTAATTTGAATTTGCCGCGCTTCGCGCTTGTTCGTAATTTTATAGGTTATCTGTGGAAACCATTATAACAAATTTAAAAAAGCTTGGTAGTTTTCTAGAAGATAATTTAATATTAAAAATTATAAACGAGGAGGCGATAGTAAACTTTAAATGTCGTTTCTTTGTATTTTCAGGTGAGAATTAAGAATAATTGTCATAGTTAAATGATAAGTTGCAATATTGTAAAGGTTTATTAATTAAAACAATAACTTTGTATTTTCAGAGAAACAATTTGTGGTTTATTTTGAAAATCCTCAATAATATATCTTATAAAACGACATTTTCGTTAACTAAAGAAGATGGACCGGTTACAATTTGAGTTTACGATGATAGCTTCAAATGATGGCAAATCTAATACATTAGCCATAACCTCAATAACTACAGAAGAAGGAAAAAGTTATGTTTTACCTGATGAACTGAAGCCGGTAATTCATCATAAATACATTATTAAATTGAACACTTTCTCAAAAATAAAAAATAGCATAAAAAAAAGATATCAAACTAGAAAAATATGGATAAAATTGGATGAAGATTTGAAAAAAACATATATAGACGAGGAAGGTAATATGCAATTTTTAGATCAATACTTAGAAGAAATGAGCACAAAACAAGCAAGAGATCATGATGACAGTTTGCATCAGATCTTAGAAAAACTAATTGAATCTACATCGAAGAAAGAAACCCAACATAACCTAAAACATGTTTCAGAGAAATTTATTATTGAAAAATTCACAAGCAAGAATCCTAATGCAGTGCAATGGATAGAGAATTTTGAAAAAGAATGTGAACGCTTTAATTTAACAAAAGATGAAACAAGAATAGATATTTTGAGGTTATTTTTAGAAAAATCTTGTTTGGACTGGTACAGCTCAATGGTCATCAAACTAACAGTAAATTCTGAATGGAGTGAATGGAAAGACAAATTTTTAGAAACTTTTCAAAACCGAGGATGGGACATGGTCACAACTGCATTCACATTCAAATACAAAGAAGGACTGTTAATTGATTATGCTACAAAAAAAGAACGGCTTCTACTAGATGTCAATAAATCAATAGATCCCAAAACAATGATAGATCTTATTGCAACAGGTTTACCTGGGTTTATCTTAAATAAGTTGAACAGAGACGAACTCAACAACACTACTGCTTTGTTCAATGAGATAAGAAAATATGAAGGTATGATGGTCAAAAGAAACTCAACGTTAGTAAAGAATAGTACATTTCCTTATAAAAATAAAACTAACGAGAAGAAGCCATGCAAGACGTGTGAGTCTCTGGACAAAGGAATTAGATATCATCCGGAAGAATCATGTTGGTTCAAGAAAAATAAAAATGAATCTGAAAGGGTCTTTAAAGTTAAAAATGTTAATAATAATTCCATTATTGAAGTAGATATGAATACGGAGAAAAAAAACGAGTAAGCACACCATTAATCAAAGTTAAGCTTTTATTAGAAAATAAATTAGAAGTGAGCGGCATTTATGATTCAGGCTCACAGATCTCTTTAATAAATTCAAGACTGATTAAAGTCAAAGAGAAAAAAGACAATGTGAATATTGTTTATATAAAAACGGTTAATGGTGTAAAGAAGACAGATGGCTTGATAACAATAAAAATAAAAATATTTGATTTAGAAAAAGAGGTGGATGTATACGTAATAGAAAACGAAAATTTTGATGATTTTATAATTGGATTAGACTTGATAAGGAAATTCAGATTAGTTCAAAATGAGAACTTAAAGATAGAACAAAAGAAAACAATAAATAAAATAGACAGTATGTCTAAAGATATGAACAGAAATGAAGATGAGAATATAAAAACATATGCAATAAATTTCAATGAACACATGGAAACAGAGGAATTCATTAGTAAGACTGATCATTTAGATAATGAAAAGAAAATTCAGATAGAAGACATAATAAAGGAATATAAAACAATTTTTGCTAAGGACAAGTACGATATAGGATCAGTTAAAGATTATGAAGCCCACATAGATTTACTAGTAAATCGATACTGCAGTAGAAGACCATACAGATGCACAATAGAAGATAAATTAGAAATTGAAGAGCAAATATCCATGTTACTTAAGAACAATTTAATTGAAGAATCTTACAGTCCTTTTGCTGCTCCAGTGACATTGGCATTTAAAAAAGGTGAAAATAGAAAATCCCGCCTATGTATAGATTTCAGAGAACTAAATAAAATTGTTGTGCCACAAGCTCAACCTTTTCCACTGATAGATGATCTGATTATTAAAACTAGAAACTGTAGATATTTTACTACACTGGATATCAACTCGGCATTTTGGGCCATACCACTACGGGTAGAAGATAGAAGCAAAACAGGATTTGTCACACAGGATGGGCACTTTCAGTGGACCTGTCTTCCCTTTGGTCTCAAAACATCACCAGGTATCTTCCAAAGAATTTTAAGTAATATTCTAAGAAAGCACAATCTCACAGGATACTCCGTAAACTACATTGATGATATTTTGATATATTCATCCACGTTTGAGGAACATATAAGACACATAAAAAATGTATTAGATGCTATAATAAAAGAAGGCTTTAGATTGAAGTTTAAGAAATGTACCTTTGCTTCAGACTCAGTAAAGTATCTTGGCCATGTAATTCAGAACAATTCGGTAAGACCACTAAAAGACAATTTGATCTCAATAAGACATTTTCCAACTCCGAAGTCCCAAAAGAATATCAGGCAATTTTTGGGAAAAATCAACTTTTACCACGAATACATACCAAGAAGCGCAATTATCTTAGATCCATTGCATAGATTATTAAGAAAAAACGAAAAGTTTGTATGGTCAGAAAAATGTGAAGAATCATTTAATCAAATAAAAAGATATTTATGTTCACAACCAGTTTTGGAAATATACGACAAAGACCTACCTATAAAAATCTTTACAGATGCGTCCTTAGAGGGTATCGGAGCAATATTGAAACAGACACAACTAGACGGTAAAGACAAACCAGTGGCATACTTCTCCAAAAAACTAAATGAATCTCAAAAACGGAAAAAAGCTATATACTTAGAATGTTTGGCTATGAAAGAAGCTGTTAAATACTGGCAACACTGGCTCATTGGAAAACAATTTACTATTTACTCAGATCACAAACCCCTAGAAAACATGAACATCAAATGCAGAACAGACGAAGAACTGGGTGATCTCACATACTACTTGTCTCAATATGATTTTATCGTGAAATATATTCCTGGTAAAGAAAATGTAGAAGCAGACTGTTTGAGCCGAAATCCTGTATTGGAATCTGAAGATAACAAAGAGGAACTATTGAAAATAGTTAATTTAATACAAATAAAGGATATAGTTGAAGACCAAGAGAAAAATGACACACTAAAAGAAAAAAAACATCTAATACATAAGAATAGAATCTATTATAAAAAAACAAAGAATCATGAAAAGATTATCCTCTCAGAAGAATTTAGTAAAAAGCTCATACAAAAGGTTCACGAAGATTTATGTCATATCGGGATCAGACAATTACAGAAAAAAATAAGTCCAATATATACAGCTAAAAACCTAACAAAGAACATCATAATTACTTGTAAAACTTGTGAAATATGCATAAAAAATAAGTCAAGATGCCAAGGAAAATATGGATTAATGTCGCAACTGGGACCAGCAACAAAACCATTTGAGATAATGTCAATGGATACTATCGGTGGCTTTGGAGGATCTAGATCAACAAAAAAATACCTACACCTTTTAGTTGACCACTTCACAAGATATGCGTTTATTTCGACTTCGAAAACACAGAATGCGAGTGACTTTATAAAACTAACAAATACTGTACTAGAGACCGATGAGATTGGAATAATCCTAACAGATCAATATCCAGGCATCAATTCAAGAGAATTTAAGAAACATTTGCAAGATAACAATATTAAACTAATTTTCACAGCTGTAAATACACCATTCTCTAACGGCTTAAATGAAAGATTGAATCAAACAATAGTCAATAAAATCCGATGTAAAATAAATCAGAAAAATAATAATAGAGCCTGGACAACAGTAGCAAGAGAATGCGTTCAGAAATATAATGAAACAGAACACTCTGTTACAGGCTTTGCACCAAGATATTTACTGGATGGTACGAATGTAAGCACTCTACCAAATGAATTAAAAACAACGGAAAGGGAAGACAAGTGGATGGCTGATAAAACATTGGCATTAGAGAATACAATAAAATCCCACGAGTACAATAAGAAGATATTTGATAGAAACAGAAAAATTCAAGAGTTTAACATAGGAGACAGTGTATATGTAGAAAACGGAAATAAGCTAAATAGAAATAAATTAGACGAATTAAAAATAGGCCCGTTCAAGATTATAGAGAAAATATCCAACTCCATTTACAGGATTGACACTGGCAACAGAAAAACAGAATCAACTTTATTCCACATAACAAAATTACAACCAGTCCCAACAGAAGCTGAAGAAAATGAATAAGAAGAAAATTATTAGATAGTGTGTAGATGCATATATTATTTAGAATTTTCCCTCTTAGGGGGGGAGATGTAATGAAATGACATTTCATTAATTTGAATTTGCCGCGCTTCGCGCTTGTTCGTAATTTTATAGGTTATCTGTGGAAACCATTATAACAAATTTAAAAAAGCTTGGTAGTTTTCTAGAAGATAATTTAATATTAAAAATTATAAACGAGGAGGCGATAGTAAACTTTAAATGTCGTTTCTTTGTATTTTCAGGTGAGAATTAAGAATAATTGTCATAGTTAAATGATAAGTTGCAATATTGTAAAGGTTTATTAATTAAAACAATAACTTTGTATTTTCAGAGAAACAATTTGTGGTTTATTTTGAAAATCCTCAATAATATATCTTATATATATAAAAATGAAACCCGTTTCCCGTTGTCACGCCGTAACTTGAGAACGGCTAGAACGATTTGGCTGATTTTTTTGTTGTGTTTGTTATTGTCAGGAGAAGGTTCTTGTAACAGAAAAAGTCCTGATAATCTTACGGGAATGGGAGTAACGCATACGAAGTCGCGGGCAGGAGCTAGTAAAATTAATAATTACCAGAAGTAGTTGTCTGCAATATAAGTGTACAAGTATCTTGTACACGTTGAACAGCAATGTAAAATAGTTCATATTGTTGTACCATCTTTGTGACCCACCAAATGTTCTTTATTAGCCATATATTGATGCATAATAAAACTACTATGGTTTCTTTCTGTAAAACAGTTAATAAAATAACAACACAGTCTACAAAACATAGCAGAAAGACCTTATTCTAGACTCTGGATGTATTTCCAAACTACCGAAAATATCTAAAAGATGTAAAGAAAGGAAATGAAAATATTTTGCTAAAACATTTTTTTCGTCATGTAAATAAATGGGGATACATCCAGAAAAAATAGCCTTTACTAAATTAAAACTCCCCATACTCACCTCAATAATAGCCATAGCCACATTAATTGCCATTTGAATGTAAATAAGAGAATGCACAAAAACTTCTGCAATGTAGTATAGAATCTGGAAGAAAGAAACAGGTGTAATAAATAATATGAACAGACTAATAAAAATATGTCATCAAAATTTTTCAAATTAAATAATAGAACTAGAATTTGATCGAGTGTTGATGGTAGAAACTCACTAATTCTTTATAACAATCGTTATGAATATCATAGCACTTCAATATATTGACGTATGTCTGAAACAGTTCCTTACAGTAATGTTCTTCGTGCCTGCCTTCGATATCCCCCTTACATAAAACTTCAATGTTCCACATATCAACTTTATTAGTCAATAATTTTATAACTTGTACTGTGTAAATAGTATTGAAATCGAAAAAAGACAATGCGAAAGTAGGAAACAAGAATAAAAATGGAAAATCGGCAAAATACGCAAAAATGCAACTGTAGAAAGGGTAGTACATAAATGTAATTATAATGAAGATCCAATTCCAGAAGACACAGTTGTTAGAATCAGTTTTATTGTTGAGGAAGCTGTGCACTTTTTGAAATATTAACACGAAGTTGATAGAATACTTGGTTCGAATAATGCCGATGACAGCATTCATAGTGAACCCGATACTATAATATATACAGTCGTACAAATTCATAAACGTGTCGAAGACAGAGTAAGGCATTCCATTCTTGTAGTACTCGTAACTTTTGTATAAGCTGTATGTATAAACAATCATGATAAATGTGTTCCCAAAAATTGAAACGCAATTAGTGATGAAGTGATTTGGACGTATAAAACCGCTTTTAATGAGATATTTTGGAGAAAACATCACATATTGCATCACAATTAAAGGCATAAGGATTGATTGCACTTCTTTGTCTATTGTATTTATTAAAGCGGTATGTAAAGGATATTTCCATTCTATAATTTGAAGCATGTTTATTGTAGTACTGTTGTAGCGTTATAAGTCGTGTGACAAACTAATCGACAGATAGTGATGACGGCTTAGAAAGTAATTGTTATGATAATGCTTATGGAATTTCAGGGCACGATCAAATTATATTTTAAGTAATTTTCAAATTACAGACGAGGGAATAAACAAAAATATTACATTATAGCTTAAAATTAAGTAGTTAAATAAATGTATAACTAATAAAGACGAACGAAGACAAATGCAAATTTTATAATTAACATAACATAACATCACGCCTTTTATCCCCGAAGGGGTAGGCAGAGGTGCACATTATGCTGTACAATGTAACACCCACTTTTCACTACTTATGTTATGAGTCCCATGTAATAGGGGGTGAGCCTATTGCCATATACCGGGCACAATTCCAGACTCCGTGCTACTACTGAAAATTTTTAAAAACCCCAGTAATACTTTGCTCGACCCGGGAATCGAACCCGAGACCTCTTGCCCGGCAGTCGCACGTGCGACCACTCGGCCAACGAGGCAGTCAGGCAAATTTTATAAATGAATAGGATGAAACTTCATGAAGAATTACAAAATTGCATACTGTAATAGTACGATAGTATATTGAGTTCAGTTCATCATCAATTCCTGCTGTAACGCAGGGTCCACGTGGAACATGCCGTACAGACTCATCTTGCTGAATGACGCTCTATGTTCACGTAGCATGTTCTTACACAGCCTTTTTTGAGCATCAGTGAAATGAATTTACAAACATTTTAAGTACTGTACAACAAGCTGTATTTAACTCTTTGATAACGCTCGGCGATAAGTTATAATGAAGGATGAATTAATGAGAAGTATTCTGTAGGCTCTGTCTTCCACTGTGTTGTTTTATACAGAGTGTCCCTGAAGTCGACGATCAAATGGCACCAGGTGATCGGTAAAGTCCCAACAGCTATCAGAAAAATATATATATAAAAAATCTAATTCACATTATGTAGTTTTTAAAGTACGATGATTGATGTGTTATCCACGAAAAAGTACACCTTGTACCAGTCTTTCGACTACTGTTGCTACAATTCTTTATATTTTCGTCTGTATTTTTGATAAGGTTATCCTGAATAGTGCTTCATTATTATGGAACCACACATTTTGAGTCAATTGCTTTAGTTTAGAAAAGAATATCATGTTTTGATAAACCAAGTATTCTTAATAAATTTTTCATACTACTTTAAGTGACTGTACGAAAAAAAATGATCTGACGTTGGCGGTATTTCCGAACCGATACGACCTTCAAACGTTCAAGAAAAGGCCGGCAACGCACCTGTGTCTCTTCTGGTGTTGCGGGTGTCCATGGGCGGCGCTGATCGCTTACCATCAGATGAGCCGTCTGCTCGTTTGCCTCCTATTCCATAAAAAAAAAATTATACTGCGGTAGTTGTGACAAATTTTAAATAGGTTGGCGCATTTGATAAGGATTCTAAAATGGTATATCGCTCCCTACATTATTTCTTGACGCCAGATGGGCCAGCAAAATCGTTGCTTGGAGACCACGGACTGGAAGACGAAGCGTGGGCAGGCCTACCGCTAGGTGGACCCACGACATCGCCAGAGTTGCGGGGAGCCAGTGGATGCAACTCCACAGCAGAATTTAATTGTTTTTCTTTTTTACACTAGGATTTTCTCCTACGTCGTGGGTACGTTTACAAACATACAAGTTCACATACACATGACACTCAGACTCGAAACAACAATCTGTGGCTCACACAAAAGGTTGTTCATGAGTATAAAGTACTTAAGCTTTATACCTGAAGTTCTTTCTAAATTTGAGTCACTCCAAAGAGCACTTGTCAGCAAAAATGCGTCTTTAACTTGTATATGTTATACATGACATCGGCTCGACAAAAATATCGTATATTGCCAATACTTATTTCTAAGTCAAATTGGTGTTGGATGACACGCCGAGCTTGCACTTGATAGATGTCAATTTGTATGTTAATACACACAGATGACGTCATGTTTTCTTAAAAATGCATAATTTATGTTTTCAGAGCATTGTCAGACCAAGGCTTGAAGTTTAGTAGTTTACTTGGAAATTTTTGAATAGAATATCATTAACTTAAATGAAATCTGCATCGTGGAATTTAGTTTCGAGTTTTGAAGTTAATTTTTGTTCGGTTTTTCTTTTAAATATATCGTTGCGTTACTATAACACTATCAGCAACGTTGCAATGGAATTTGATAGAATGTAATTTGCCGTGATTTCAATAATTTTGCATTGTGTCCCAAGCAGACACGAGCGAGCAGTTTTCGAAAAACCGGAAAAATAAACAATAATTCCCAAAGAATAATAACATTACCTAATTAATCTAAATAAAACGACCAGTTGGCTCGAATTTGTACAGAACCGTCTATAACAGGCCTATAAATATTTAACGAAAGCACATGCTCTGCTTTAATAACCAATTTAAATTATAATTAACATATTATTCTCAAAGGAACATTGTATTTTCTTACGCTACGCTGCGATGAACCGAGTTTGCATACCAAAGGAAAGGTTGATAATCTAAAGTAATTGGCGCTCTGTGGAAGAATTAAATGCATTATAAGCTTGGTGACAAGGTTTGGTGAATGAAAATTGCATTCAAATTATTTGTGTGTAATGAAATCTTTTCAAAAGATTATTAATAAATTATCAGAAGTATATAACTAACTAGCTGTTCCCCGCGACTTTTTTCGAGTAGAATAATGACTTCTGGCAGAACGTAGGTTTTCTAATTACAGCATACGCAGTATAAAGATCTTGTTGGTAAATATTTCACACATCGGGATATGTTATCGAAATTTTTGCACAGTTCCGCTTGTCTTTTCTCTTCTAAAATATAGTTCATCACGGATAATGCAGGATTCCATTGGCAAAACACTTTTTAAAATCGGCCTAATAATTTCGGATCCTATTCAATTCAAACAAACAAAAAGATAAAATCTTTCCTCTTTATAATATAATATTAGTGTAGATAATTTAATACGTAAATAATACATATTACAATACATTTTGAATGTCAGAAGTGTTCTTTGAATGTAACTGCTAAGTCAATGATAATTCTGTAGACTAAAAACAGTACACAGTTAGAAGATGAATTACAGAAAGATCTTAAAATTATTTATTTATCTACAAACGAATGCGGAGCGAAAACAAGAAAGTCATTGAAGTGGCCTACGTGACAATACGCATGCGGGATGCGGTGAAAATCAGTTAGTTTCAAATTTTTCTATAAAAATCCAAAGTAAATAATAGTTTTTAACAATGCGACAAACTCTCTTCGGATGCGTGGGAAACGATTTTTTTCTAGGAAAAGCGTCTTATCTACTGCGTTCAAAAGAACTGACCTATTGTTATACAGTCCTTAGTTGATAATTTGAGAAACATTAAAAATAACGGTTGATACCAGTTTAGGAAACAAAAGAAATGCTCAGGGCTCTGGACTATATAAGGGAGGATTTTCAAGAACGATCACACTTACAGTTTAGACTGCACACAGTGACTACATATAGCGACGTGTAAAGATTAGTGACAGTTTATCGTGAATCATGGATTCTGTTAACATTTTCAATATATCAACAATTCAAGAAGAGAAACCAGGAACCGAAGTTGCTCACACTTCGTTCCGATCGATTGAGGAGTTTCATATTCTCAATAGAGTCGATGAAGGCTCCTATGGAGTCGTTTACAAAGCTGTCAATAAGAAAACAGGAGACGACGTCGCCCTAAAACATTTTAAAAGAATCAATGAGAGGACAGGATTCTCCATCGCCGCGCAGAGAGAACTCGACCTATTGATGGAGATGGGCCATGTCAACATCGTCACAGGGCACGAGATAGTGGTGGGCTCCAGAAGCGACGAGTTGTTCCTAGTAATGGAATACGTGCCTCACGGAGTCTATAACTTAATGGTGACAATGCGTAACTACAGACTAATGTTTGGCCCCGAGCACGTTAAGTGCCTAATGTTACAACTTCTAAGCGCCGTGCAATATCTACACGACAGCTTTATATTACACAGAGATCTCAAAACAAACAACATTCTACTAACAGAAGATGGTGTTCTGAAGGTGGTAGATTTTGGGATGGCCCGGGAATTTGAATCCCCTCACCAGCAACTTTCGCCGGGTGTGGGAACACTTTGGTACTGTGCACCTGAACTACTGCTACATAGCAAAACATACTCTTCTCCGATAGACATGTGGAGTGTTGGGTGCATATTTGCTGAGTTGGTTAATATGCAGCCACTGTTTCGCGGAACATCTCAGTTGAATCAATTGAAATTGATATTCCAGCAGTTGGGTACGCCTTCCGAAAATGTGTGGCCCGGCTACAGCGCATTGCCACTGACAAGCGAAGTTATATTTGATCAACATCCACCGGGCGGATTGCGCAAAGAGATAAAGCCGAGTCTACTCTCGGATAGTGGTTTATCTTTATTGGAACAATTTTTGACATACGACCCGTCAAGACGCATCACAGCAACCGAAGCCTTGCTGCATCCTTACTTTGATGAGCAGCCTGTGGCGATTGAACCAGCCATGTTCCTGTCGTCGCTAGAGTTGGAATACGTCGACATGTACTCCAACTACGACATGGACGATGTGTATTCGTCCGGGTTTGAGACAGAAGAAGATCACTCCTCCTACTCAGGATATCCTGTTGGTAGCTCAGAGTACGATGACAACGTAATAAAGACGTAAATGTTAAGGTTCCATAATTTGAGAAATATTGCAAATATTGGCAATATTGGTGACGCCATATCATCGGTGCCCCAGACCAGTGACGGTTTCGGCCCCCCGCGAGACCTGGTCGCCCCGACCGACTGCTGCTCGCCCTGTCTTAAGCTCAGCCTTTAGGCGTAATCCATCAGGCTTGACACCATATCGGGACCCGCAAGAGGCCCGACTACTCCAACCCATCGCCTGCAGTCGCAGGCAGCGATTGTATACCGTCAGAACAGGCATAAGCCTGTATCGCGCATCGTCATGCCCGCCCCCAGTCAGGAATGGTGAGACGACTCGGGCGGCGGACGTACGCCCTTACAGTTTTGACTGCAGATAGTGGCTATACATTGTAAAGTGAAGTGATTGGTGAAAGTTTATCGTTAATCGTGAAATCTGTGAAATATTTTTATCACTATATATGGATGACTGTTAGAGAGTGCCTTAAGGCATTTAGTCCGCTATTCACTGTTATCTTTTGTGATTTATAAATTTAAAATATACTGTGTAGTTATGTCTGTATAATATGTAATAGTATTTAAGTAAGATTCCAATAGTTGATAATTTAATACTTTCATTCTAATGTAAACAATCTTGTTTCCTTATGGCATCGAGCATTTCTTTCTTTATTGAAACAAATAGTTTGTTTTTTCTTGTATAGAAACACTATTTTTATGGATTGTCAGTATGCATAATTATGTGAGCACCATGTTAGACTATAAGAATTTTTGTTTTGTTTTTTTTTTATTATTTTAGTAAGTTTTGTAATCCGTATAACGCGTCAAGCGTGTCTTTTCATTGTTCTCACATATACGTACAGTATTGGAATATGTATCAGAGACATTGTAGAACATTCTTTTTTAAAAGAGCAACGAATGGAGTTCCTTGCTCGTTCTTCTCCATTCGAATCTACATTTTGGAATGAGCACCTAGCTTCACCTAGCTTCACTGACGGACTGACTCACAGACTATTATTTATTTTGTATTCTTTGACGTTTCAAAGGTACCAAATTATGGTTTCATTGAAATAAATGCTTTAACTTATTAACAGTGTAACTTAATGACGTAAGCTGTAATTTGTATTTGTACATTTCCTGAGTAAATAAATAAATAAATGTAATGCTATGTATAAACTGTTTATAATGATTTATAATGTAATACCAAGTGAAGCCGAATTGTTAAAGAAGAATGTATTTAAAACACAATTGACAGAATGGCTACAATAGAACTGTTTTTATAGTATTAAGGAATTTATGTCATTTAGAAATAAATTAAATTAGCTAATGAATGTTGACGATAAATTGAGTATTATAATAATTATGTTAATCGAATATATGAAAACTTTGTATGATAAATAAAAATAATTGATTGTATGCAATAATGACATGTATATAAATAATTTGGACGCTTGCTTGCAGGCAGAATATTGTCACTTTTAGGTTATAAGATCTTTCCTGTAAATCATATTGTATTTCTTGCAAATAACTATTTTGATTCGATTTGATATAACTCAGTTTATTGTAAATTATTGTAGTAACACCTCTGTAAATGAGAAATAAGTATAAAATAAATATTTGCTTTAATAATTTCAATTATGTTTTTTTATTGTTTTATGTCCTTTTCACACATTCTAATAACATAAATTTGCACATTAGGATTTTGCGTTTAATAGAACATACAATTGAAATCGATAGATAGAGAAGAAGGTATGCACTCAGAAACAAATAGAAATACCATCGTAACCTTTACTCTTTTCTGTATCAGTTTTCAACCAGGAAACGTTTAGTAAGTTTTTTAAATCGAACAATTATACTACCTATGTGGTTCAAAAAATACATCACATTGAAATCACCAAAGAGTAAATTAAAAGATTCAAGGTTATTCTTTGTTGCCGTTTAAAACATGCAAAATAATACTTCAAAAATTTTGGCAAAACATCAGTTTCTCATTTAAAGGTAAGTGCAAAGTAAGGAAGGGCAATTTTCATTAAGTATAATTGAAACGTAATTATAATTATGACGGGGCGCCGTCTCTTACAGCCGGCGGCTAATGCCATTTATTTTTACTTTAACTCATTTTTGAGATGAAAATGGTGTTCTACATGTTTTCTGGGCAAGAAACAAAACGGTCTATATTCAATACTAGCTTTTACCCGCAGCTTCGCTCGCGTCACAAAAGGATAAAAAGTAGCCTACGTGACATATACCAATACACACAGCGCCATCTATATCAATAATTTCGTATTTCCTCGAGAATATGAAATTTTTCCGGGATAAAAAGTACCCTATTATTTAATCCAGACTTGTAACTTCACGTTTGCAAAAATTCAAAGCAATCGGTTCAGTAGTTACGGCGTGATAGTGGAACAAACAAACAAACAAACAAACTCACTTTCCGATTTATAATATTATAGTAAGGATATAATTATCATCATGACTTTAAGGCATCGTTCATATCAAACGTATTATCAGCCACTGACTGTGAAGGTGCGTTACGAAGTTTATCGCTATTCCATATAATATACATGTCATGTACACCAAACCGACTATACGCTATTACGGATTGCGTTGTCGCTGATTGACTATATTACCAGATAGTTACTTTATTTTATTCATTTTCATTGGTTTTGTAGGTAGCGTTAGGTCCTGCGCGCCGCATCCCACGTGCATATTGTCATGTAGGACACTTCAATATATAAGTCTTATGTTTATATTACCTGCTGAGTGGAGTCCACTCAAAGTCAGTAAACGTCGCGGCAGGCCCAAAAGGAGATGGCGGGACGAATAAGACATCTATGACAAGGATTGCCATGAGAACAGTTACCCTTATTCCAATATGTCTTACAGTTGCATATTGTACACACGATATATACATAGCCAGTTTATTATGGTCTTTTTATATAAGATAAGCCTGTTTACTCGACGGTCTGGTTATACTGGTTTGCATAGCAGCTTAATTTACCCCTTTATGTGCAAGAGCAAATAGTGCATCTCTAACATAACAACATGTAGGCAAATATGTACATTTCGGCACTTAATGCCACTGTATAATGTAACACCCACTTTTCACTATTTATGTTATGAGTCCCATGTAATAGCCGGGCACATTTCCAGACTTCGTGCTACCACTGAGACTTTTAAAAACCCAGTAATACTTTGACAGACCCGGGAATCGAACCCGAGACCCCTTGCCTGGCAGTCGCACTCGTGACCACTCGGCGAACGAGGCAGGCTCTACTTCTTAGGAAAATGAAAGGCGTGAACTATCTAATACTATAGGAAGTTTTTGTATGTATGTTTGTTTGTTATTTAATCACAATAAAATGGCTAAAGAGATCCGGATGAAATTTGGAACAAGGGTATATTGTGATTTAATATATTCCAGGCTACATATATATATATATAACCTGTATAACATAGCATTTTATCCAACGGCAACACAGGCAATGTCGCTGACAGAAAATACTATTCATATATTTTTAAAAGATTAGAATTCTTTTCGATTATGTTTCCATTGAATTTTGAAACTCATTGTTGTAAGTCAAGCGACTAATGGCGTAGGCTTAGATTTTTCAAAATAATTCAATAGACAACTGTTGACGACAATAAATACATGTCATGCTCTGTATTTAAGGGTTCCTTAGAAGAAGAAACCTTTTTTTTGAGTGGGGAAAATCATCCAATGTCTTCTCCCGCCCGGGTGAGGCGGGAGGGAGTGTCAGACTCTTACTGACTAAAAACCACCCCGTTCCTACTCCTGCACTTCGAGCCGGAGCCCCGGCAACTTTCTTATCAGTAAGTTGTATATTTGGAACAGGATAAATGAACATATTATCGTTTTTTATACCTCGTTGCCCGCCTCGTTGGCCGAGTATTCGCAAGTGCGACTGCCGTACACGAGGTCTCGGGTTCGATCAAATATTTAATGGGTTTTTCGAAAAAATCCCAGTAATAGCACGGAATTGTACCCGGTATATGGCAATAGGCTTACCCCCTAAACCATGGCACTCATAACATGAATAGTGAAAAGTGGGTGTTACATTGTATAGTATCATTAAGTGCCGTAATGTGCACGGGTCTCTATTTTAGGTGCTTCCTCACGCTAAGGAACTTCTAGCTAAGAGATGGTTTAGGAATCTTCGATAAAAAAGACCACTAGTCGTGGTAAAAACGACATAATACAGAAAAGTGAGTCGACCAATAACTCTAAATCAACCTTCTTAATATTACGGTCATGCAGAACCCGCTTACGTATTCTACACACGCATGGCCGGCTTTTGACAGTTTGCGAACGAAGATCAATCTTTTTAAAATATTACCCTCATTGTACAAAGTTGTCGAACATATTTTCTTGATAATATCAAATACAAAGGCTTTAAATCTTGCTAAAATAAACTTTGAAATATCTTATCATGGAGTTTATTATTTTACTAGCTTCTCCTAGCGACTTGGCCCGCGTGCCCGGGGGTGAATGGGGTACAGGCATAAAACCAAGTCTCTACGTAATCGGACCGGTAGGTCTTGCGTGATGGACTAACTTCTGCCGTTTTTCCAACATTTCCCTTTACTGCTCTGCTGCTATTGATTTTAGTGTGATAAAAAGTATACTATAATCAGCTCAAGAGTATTAAAAATAATTGTACCAAGTTTCGATAAAATCCGTCGAGTCGACAGACCGACAAAAATTGAACTGACCGCATTTTGGGCATCAGTACCGATCCCTAATAGTTATTATGGTTTATTTCATGTACAAAATTGACCACTTTACAGAATTATTATAGGCATAGATAGAAGATAGATAAAGTATGGTTACCACGATTAAGAGTGTGTACCGAATATCAAATCGATCTGACGTCAGGAAGGGGTTACCATTTTAATTAGTGAATTTGATCCAAGCAAACATATGGGGCAAGCTAAATAAAACCGTTTCATAAATATGTACGTATGTGTATATATAGCTATACCCTCGCTTTATGAACTCTTTAATAAATAATCACTTAGTAGGGAAGATGACGGGGTATGAAAATCAAAAATGTATTTAGTCCATTAGTTAGTTAATGAAAAAATAGAATAGAGTAGAAAGTTGATTATTTCCCTAGTTCATTCATGTGTTACAATAATGTCCACAGGTTGATGGTGTGTTCGACCTGTGGTTGTGTCAGCTACTTACAGTCAACCTATGTTTGTCTTAAAGATCTCTCTATGAGTATCTATATGTAGAGTGTGCTGTGAGTTTGTTAGTTTGAGTTGATATAACTTATATAAATTAAATGTGTAGTTCCATATTGCCCTATCATATTAACCACTGATTACAGTTTATGTGAACGCGGAGCGGTCATTCGCTAGCTGAGCAAGCTACTCCTGTTTTTAACATAACATAACATCACGCCTTTTTATCCCCGAAGGGGTAGGCAGAGGTGCACATTATACCACTGTACAATGTAACACCCACTTTTCACTATTTATGTTATGAGTCCCATGTAATAGGGGGTGAGCCTATTGCCATATACCGGGCACAATTCCAGACTCCGTGCTACTACTGAGAATATTTAAAAACCCAGTAATACTTTGCCCGACCCGGGAATCGAACCCGAGACCCCTTGTCCGGCAGTCGCACTTACGACCACTCGGCCAACGAGGCAGTCACTACTCCTGTTTTTCTTTGGTACATATTCGATTTCACTTAGTTTAGTATAAGAAAGAAGAGGGTTGTGCCGTCCGTATCCAAGGTAAGTGTCACCAGGAGTCTCTAGGTCCTCGTTGTGCATATCGCGAAGTCGACGTAGCATAACCCCGTCTAGGTCTTGCGCACAGAGGTGACATGTCCCAGAGTAGTGAGGTCTCTAGGCGTCTTGGGAATTGTCCGCTGGTTTTAAAAGGCATACGATATTCGCGTTTAATTTTTATAAGATTAGTCTTGCTGTAACGTGATAAAAGTTGTACCATACCTTAATCCAATATAGGAAGCAAGCAGGTCTGTATCATAGCAAGGTTTACCGAAATATCAGTCTTGGCGTACCAGCATATGATAGGAGCTAGCGAACCACGCGGTCGACGCGCCTTCTGCACGACGTAGTCCGGTTGTTTGCCCATGGTCATAGTCTTGTCGAAGTATACGCCCAGATAGTTTATAGTGCTTTGGTGTTTGACTATTTCGCCGTTGATACTAATGTTTTTGCGATAGTTTCTTTTATGAGTAAACATAGCACACTGTGTTTTGTCTATGTTGCATTTTAGCCCCCAGCGTTATGAAAAAATATTAGACACGTATTCTGTTAAAAAAAAATTTTAAAACAATACTTAGATATAACGAAACAAAGCTTAGATAAAACGTACCTAGAAGTAACGTCACGCAACATTTCAAATCAATATAACAATAAAAAATAAGTGTCCAATGTTTTTAAATAATCTACGTCTAGTAAAACATTAAAATAAAAATTGGTCATCTACCCTATTCTCTAGGGAGTAGGGTATATTATCATTAATTCATAATATCATCGTTATTTCTCATATTATCTTACTACAGAGTCCGGACAAGGTCAAGAAGACCACATCCGCCATTCAATTTGTACTCTAGAGACCAAAGTTTCACATAATTGAAATAGAATAAGCCGTTGTTGTTTCTCAAATACTTTTGGGGGCAAACCCTTTAGACCCTTAGTTCATAAGTTTGGGTTTCTTGTAATTAGTTTATAGCTTAATTAATCTGTTCCCTTTACTTAATTTGTATTTTGGTGGTCAAAATAATGATGGGTTTATAAAAATAATACTACACCCTAATGATTGGTTGGAGCCCTAACCACCGGTAGAGTGGACCATGCTCCCGCTACTGGTCGACTTCTATTTTTTATATTTTTCAATATTATTTTGATTTGATATGGCCAGTAGTGCAGAACGGTAATTTCATAGATAAAGACCTATTAAATTTTCAGTATACACACTAGAGTAAAACTAGACTACAGCTATGAACACACCCTTACCAGCCTTAATGAACGTTAGGCGGTGTTCTCATTAGAGATTATGACTTACTCTAGCCTCGGGTAACTAACCTAATAACAGTAATCGTATAGCTCAAGAAATTATGGGTATGAAGACAAAATGGTCTCGTGTCTTCATAAAGCTGAGGATACACTTGGGGGCAACATGTCCTGTGACACGTGTCGCCAGCGACGTTGGGTGGAATAGCGCGACGTTGCCGGAGTTTGTTTGACGCGTCTGGCAAGATGAACGTCGCTGTGGATGTAAGGCGCGCGTTGACGCCATATAAATAATATGTCAACTGTCTGAGCAAAGACTCTTTTCACACGGAGAAGGTTTGAGCATTAATCACCACGCTTGCTCAATGCGGGTTGGCGATTACAAACTTATAATTAGAAATTATAAGCCCAGGTTTCCTCACGATGTTTTCCTTCACCGTTTGTCAGTGGTGTCTAGATAATCTTAGAAAGTACATATAACTCGGAAAAAGTCACATTGGTACTTGCCGCTGGTAGATTTCGACCTTCATGCATGAGAAGCGGGGGTCTTAAACCTCCGGGCCACCACGACATTTGTTCTTATTGTATACTTGGCTTTATCTGAGAAACGAGAGGTGTTGTTTAGCTGGTGGTTTCATAGGGCTGTTAAACGCTCGTTGGTAAGTGCGACTGTTCTTATAACGTTGTAGATTTATAAACCTTATTTTAGATACTTTATTCTTGATAATTTTACAAACTATAATTTCTTTAGAACACATCGTTTATGCCTTAAAGGATTACTTATTAATGTAGATTGGAACCATAGTTTATGTATTGTATTTTTATGTAGTTTTAACACCAATGCCAATTCTTTTATTCCTACAAAAGGCTATAATATATTTTAATGTAATATAGCATCATTACGCAATTTATTTCCCCCATTTGTTATAGACAAAGGGGTTTTTGTTTATATAATGTCCACTTTTGGTCAGTTAAGTTTTATCCCACGGAATACAGCCCTAAGTTATAAAACCAGAGTACAGCAATAAGTTGAAACGACTCCGGACTCTGTAGAAAGAAAATCTTGAACACTAAACTAAAACTCTCAAAAACTTTAAAGTGTACAGTGGTTATAAGAACACTCAACTAACTTTAGTTTTATATCCTTTGTACATAAATTCTGTATCGAACTGTATTTTACCCTTGGTATAGTCAAGTGTGGGAGATCCATGTGTCGGCACGATTGGGCCAGTTCGACCGGAGTGATACCACGGCCTCACAGAAAACTAACGTGGAACAATACTTGCGTTGTATTTCGTCGTGTGAGTGAGGTTACCGGAGGCCCAATTATCCTTCTCCCTAAAATCTCCAATTCCCGAATCCCAACAATCCTAAACAAATTCCTAGTACCCAAAAGGCCGGTAACGTATTTATAACACCTCTTGGTTTCGGGTGTCCAAGGGCGGCGGTGATTGTTTGTCATCAGGTGATACGTCTGCACGTTTACCAATTTATTCCATAAAGGCTGAGCGTGTCGCCGCATCCATGAACTTGCAAGAGACTAACCGTAACTTTGCCGTGACTTTAAGACACGTCATGATAAGAAGGCAACAAATAATGGCAAAAATAATTAATAGATACACTTATTAAATTATGCTGCTACTAACAGTAGCAGCGCGACAGTCGCCGCGTCGCGGGTCGCGAAATGCTGCTCATGAATATGAGCCTCTAGCATGGCTTGAAACTAGTCGAGTTCCTCGTCAAATTGTTACGTGGGTAAGCCGAAAACATAATAATTTATTTAGTATGTCTCACGAAAGTTACAATACAAAGATACACTTATGTGGTGTTTCACCGTGTGAGTAAACTTACCAGAGGCCTTTCATCCCCCTTCCTCTCCCCAGTATCCAATTCTTCAAATCCCTTACTCTGAGAGGGCCAGCAATGCTCTTATAATCCCTCTGGTGTTACGAGTATCCATGGTCGGTGCTGTTTGCTTACCATTCTGTAATCCGTTCACTCATTTGTCACTCTATCCCATAAAAAAACTATGCAATCCACACTCCATGTCCGTGTACAAACAGATACTCATCAAGCTATACATAACCAGTATAAATTGACTTTTAATTCCAAAAAAAGATTATACAAAGACAGATCATAATAAACTAGTTTTGTATGATGTGTAGTAAACAGCATCAGCTGAGAAATTGATTAAGAATTGATCACGTTAACTCCAAGCAAGTTTAGCGATCAATCAATCATAATGTTACTTCATACAAAGTACTTACTGATTGATAACTATTTCTGGGGAGAAAAGAATTATTTTTTTTTGTATTTTTATGTTGTATGGGGTATAGACTGTGTGTATAGTTTTTAACTCTATAGACTGCCTTGTAGGTCGAGTGGTCGCAAGTGCCACTGCTAGGCAAAACGTCTCAAGTTCGATTCCCAGGTCGGACAAAGTATTACGGGGTTTTAAAAAAATCTCATTCGTTGCACGGAGTCTAGAATTGTGTCTAGTATATGGCAATAGGCTCATCCCTATTACATGGGACTCTTAACATGAATGGTGAAAAGTGGGTGTTTATTCATTGTACAGTGGCATTAAGTTCATTATGTGCACCTAAGCCTACCCCTTCGGGGATAAAAGGCGTGATGTTATATTATGTGATATAGTTTTTATTGGAATTCCAGTTACATAATGAATGATCTTTATACCTAACTTGTTCCAGCTAATGATAATGACGTCATCATGATGTCATTAGCGGGAACAAGGTCAAGTGCACTACAAAGAATAGGCCGAAACAGGGATAAAGGGAGTTTTTATTAATATTTACACTTGCCAGGTAATTTAGGCCCTGCAAAGAAAGGTTATAGTTTAAAACTAAGTAGCACTGCTTACGCTCTCTACAAAATAGCCTCGATAGTTAATACTGACGCTGTGCTTACCGCCTATCATGGACTCGCAGCGTCTAGATTGCGATATGGAATAGTTTTTTGGGGAAACTCTACAGATAGTGATATTGCTTTTAGGGCACAAAAACGATGCGTACGAGCTATGTTTGGCCTTCAACCAACAGACAGCTGTAAGCCGTACTTTATCAGGCATGGCATCCTTACACTTCCGTCTCTGTATATACTTGAGGTAGCAATGTTTGTGTATAGAAATCCTCACCTTTTCGAACGGCTGCGTGATATTGTGCCGCGAAATCGGCGGAACAATAATAAACTGTGTCTTCACACAGCAGTAACGAGTCTTATGGGAAAGAGTCTTTTATGTATGGCGCCAAAAATATACAATAAAATCCCAAACGACATAAAACATTTCAATATTAGTATATTCAAAAATAAATTAAAATCAATTTTATCCAAGAAATGTTATTATACTGTAAACGACTTCTTGAATGACGGTAATTTGTAGGACATTTATAAGTTTAACTTTTATTTATTTAAGCACTGACATTTTAATGTATTATACTATGACATTTTTATTTTATTTTTTTGTTATATTACCTTTATTGACCTAAGCTAACAATATTTCATACGCCTGTGAGGGCAGATTTTGGTGGTACTATCATAATACTGTGATCATAATTATTTACCCAAAATGTAATGAATAAATGATTTTGATTTTGATTTGATTTTGATTTTTGAAAAAAATACTTGGTTCCTTCTTACATCACGTGCATACACAGTTTCACTACTTTCTCTCATCAAACGATCTATTTGTGGTCGTTAATAGTCTGAGAATAATGCTACAACAAATTTTATAGACGAAGTAAAATAATAAATCAAAGTAATATATTACATAAACATGACTCTTACAACTTGCTACGCCGTAGTGTTATCGTAGCACGTGCTACGCCGTAGCGAGTACTACGACACCGTAGCCGGAACTACACATAATATTCATTATTGTAAAATTATGTGAATGTGTACGTTTATTATTCTTTGTTTTACATTGAAATAGATCAATGTATTAACGTTATTTTATAATGTATGTAGTTGTAAATAAGTACTTAAATTGAATGAAGAGGAATAAAATTGAAATTTTGTCACTTTTGGTCGACCAAATCGGATGGGTGACTTTTGCTATTATTTGACCAACGAATCGGTATCTGTTAATTAAGTCAGTTTCCTATTTTAGTTCCTACGAAGATTATCAGATTATCACATCAACATAACATAACATCACGCCTTTTATTCCCGAAGGGGTAGGCAGAGGTGCACATTATACCACTGTACAATGTAAAACCCACTTTTTACTATTTCTGTTATGAGTCGCATGTAATAGGGGGTGAGCCTATTGCCATATACCGGGTACAATTCCAGACTCCGTGCTACTACTGAGAATTTTTCAAAAAACCCAGTAATACTTTGCCCGACCCAGGAATCGAACCCGAGACCCCTTGCTCGGCAGTCGCAATTGCGACAACTCGGCCAACGAGGCAGTCGAGTCAGATTATCACACCGGTGCAAAAATAGTAATCTCATTCTCTTTTAATAATAATCCAAGAATAACGTAATTGGAACTCACACCAGGTTATAAACCGTTGAATAACGTTAAACTAACGTTTAACTACAAACCATTACCGGTAATGAGATAATAACATCTCCGGTGAGCTGTGAGAGGATATAACATGATTCAGTTTAACTAGTTTTTAATATAACGGTTCTTTGAACAGTTTTAATAACTAGTTTTGAAGTAGTTTTATTTTTATTAGGTTTGTGAAAACTTGAAAACCATTTGTACTAAAACAATAATACAGGTCGGCAAACGAGCACACGGATTACTTGATGGTTGACTATCGGCCCCGCCCATGGACACCTACAACACCAAAGGAGTTATAAGTCCGTTGCCGGCCTTGTGATGGTTATAAGATGCTTAGCACCTTTCTATCAACGAGACTATAATTATAACTAAACTAGACAAAATTCTACTCTATAATAGATAATAATGGCTCTTGTGATACAGGGATACCTAGTACAAGAGCCAGGGCTTCACTGTGTTAATTCTATGAAGCGCTAATAAACGTTTATTATTTATTATTATTATTACCTACACTATTTTTTTTTTGTTATAAATGCATATCACCAATATAATGTGATGTTTATTTATCAAACGAAAGCTACATTATATCCCATTCAAAAATCGTATCTAAAACATAATTTACCATCATAAATACAAACTCAACTACATTCTATTTTGCACAAGGAAAATCGAAGTGTTTGAGTATGCAAATATTTGTTCAAAAATCTAATTTTGTATATCAAAAGAGACACTTTCCGTCCCCTGTGCATACATCAGAAACATATGGCTACATATCAAACTATACGAACCAGTATATCATGATCTCAGTTTCTAAGATATTTCTGCACATTCAACAATCATTTTATACTGGTTTTCATCATCTAATATAACCAGTATATAATGGTCTCCCTCTGTAAGACAATTCCGACAATTTGACGGTCAGTTTATACTGGTAATAATAGCTCGATATTTAGCCGTGTGTACTTCACACGAGGTAAAGAAAGCTGACGCAAATATTATGTGCAATAGGTGTGAAATTTGAGTCCAAACATATTCAGGTTTGATCTTCGCTTCTTTCCATGACAAATCATAAGGATAGCGTTTTAATCCCTGAAAGGTTTTTTAAGGGGGGTTACTGGGGCTCGGGCTCGAAGTTTAGGATTAGGAACAGGGTGGTTTTTAGTCAGTAAGTGTCTGACACTTCCTCCCACCTCATCCAGGCGGGAGCGGTCATTCGATGATTTTCCCCCCTTAAAAAACAAAAAAAAACCGGGATTCGAACTGGAAACTTGCGATCACTCGGCCAACGAGGCAGTATTTATGTGTGCGTGTGTAATAGGTTACCACATTACCAGACTTAAGAAAATGACAGATGTCCTTCGTGTCAATGTGTGTATGTTATGCGTGTAAGTCTATAGTAACCAGGTGCCACAGTCGTTGTATTAAGAGACTACGTCCGCCTTTTTTTCAACGTCCTTGACTATGATGATAAAAAAGGTATAATTATTTTTCACAAGGCCAAGCGCAAATTAAACTACCAAGACATTCTCTGAACTACCAACTTCTTTTTCCTATAAAACCTCATTTTATATAAATATAATCCTTTACAAACATTCATAATACCCGAGTCTTATAACTAGAACTACTCATAGAGAGCTTCCATTGTCTTGAATGAATCTACAAAGTTCTGAGACTAAAGGCATTGATTAGAGAACCTCGTTCAATAGAGCGCAGACCACGAAGATGTAGAATTTTTCTTTTGTGCGGGTGTACTAGAATTTTCTATTATATTTCCTTGTTTTTTATAGTAGCCCAGAAACGATCAGACAGCTGCTGACCAAAGTCCTCCTTTCGCATAGAGAAGGTTTGAGCATTAACTCGTCGAGTACCGGTTTTATAGACACAATTAAAGAACAATAGGTCGCGGTCACCGGTGACCGCTTGGTATTTGACAGTTTAATCACCACGCTGGCTCAATGCGGGTTGATGATACATACAAACATACATACACACATAACCTCACGCCTGTCTCCCACGGGGGTAGGCAGAGACTAGGGAACGCCAATTTTGGCGATATCAATCTGTTTTTTTTATAATTTGAAATTATCCTTCACCATTTGTCATAGTTGTCTATGTAAATTTAGATAGTACATAATAATATAACTTGGTAAAAGTCAAATTTTTTTCTCTCTTCTTCAAAATTTCGATGTATTTATATAAAGTTACTAAAAGCTAGTTTTTAATTGAGGCGAATATTTTGTCTGTATTATTAGTTTTGTCTCCCATTCAACATAACAGAATGACGTACATAAATACGCTTTCATGGCCGGACATTATTCACTCCAAAGGTTTCGATAGAAACTCAAACATGTTATAAAACAACATTCCACTCGTTATGTTGGATGGAAATAAAATCATAAGACATTAAAAATAAATATAGACTATTTATGGATATACTATTCAGAAACTTTAGAAAAATTTATTTAAAATTGGTTCAAAAGCACTTAGTTAATCGAACATTCGTTTTTGTATAGATTCATAGTAAGTAAAGACTGTCTCGTTGGCCGAGTGGTCGCAAGTGCGACTGCCGCTCAGGGTTTAATTCCCAGGTCGGGCAAAGTATTACTGGGTTTTTAAAAATTCTCAGTGGTAACACGGAGTCTGGAATTGTGCCCGGTATATGGCAATAGGCTCACCCCCTATTCATAAATAGTGAAAAGTGGGTGTTACATTGTACAGTGGCAGTAAGTGACGTAATGTGCACCTCTGCCTATCCCTTTGGGGATAAGTTTATGTCAACGAAACTACATATTGCCCACATTATAAAAAAAAAATGATATGTTTTTTGGCTAAAAAGAAAATATTTATAAAACAAAAACAGTACACAGTAATGAAGCGAAATAAATATCAATAGGTATGAAAAGACCAAAAAAGCAAAAAATAATTCACATAAATCCAGCCACATCCAGCTCGAATCAGTTTCCGTGCGATATCGAAGTCCTATTGATGAAAACCTTTCACACTTCGACATCATTATCGCCGATATTCATTCACATCGGACTTTTTTTGTAACAGACACAAATTGCTACGTTTTATGATGCCCTGGTACTTGCACGCTCATCAGTGACTTATGAAAGCAGGGATTTTTGATTCTGAATGCCAAGAAATAGTAGTTTTTAACTGTATGATACTTCTTGTAAATCAGTACCTATAATATTATAAACAGACTAACAAACACGGCGAACTCCGTTTCGCCAGCATATGGCATCGTTTTATGTAACATTTCGTTTTTTGATTAAAAAATGAAGAAATTTTTTTTCCTGAATTTTCTTTGCTATATAAATCTCACGGAGTCCGAGACCTTTCCAACGAATACAAATGCGTGGAAATCAGTTCGTGCGTTCTGGAGTTATAGCGTCAGGAAGGAAACCCGATTTGTTTTTGTATAGTAGATTTGTGTGTGAACTTACAAAACTTTAGGCCTCATGTATACTAGGTACGCCTTATGTCTACTAGGTAACATTTGGCTCGCGAGATGTTGCTCAACTAGATGCTTTACAACAGGGGTGGCCAACTTGATTAGATCTAAGATCCTAACGAAAACCTGTACGATCTACCAAATACATACTTCTTGAAATGAAACTGCATAGTTTAGTACACAATCATGTATTTTTTATTGACCAGTCTTAGTGGTTTCTTTTCTTATCACCTGTGAGATCGTTTACTTAAATTTACTTAATATTATATGGGTCCTATATATTAGTGTGAGCATTGCGCCTGAGCATTTTCACTAGTTTAGCATAATCTGGTTTGTAGTTGGATAGTATTTGATAATTACGTTGGACAGTCTGGTCTATTTATTTATATCGAGGGGTAACGGGCTATTTGGTTTAAGCGACATTTTGGGCGATATTGAGTTATATATATATATATTCGGAATCAGCGAATTTTTCTCCGTCGAATGATGCCGGTTTCATTAAAATCGGAGCACTTTTTTGGCGTTTCAAACAATTCTATTTTCATGTTGTTTCCAAATTGGCAGTGTATTAAACGACATGGATTTCGCATTTTTTATTAAATTATGTACTTGAACCATACCATCATATATTTTGTCTGGCTACGATCGACTGGACTAACAGTCGCGATCGACCGGTTGGCCACACCTGCTCTATTCCCTATTCGTAGAGCATAGTGTGCAATTTTGTTAGCGACATTATATGTTTAAACTTGATTTCGATTACAGTAGGCAGGTATTGACAACAATCGCAAGAAGAAGTCGTGTTGATTTAAGTGGCACTTACTCGTTGCATCTCACATCTTTATTTGGCAACATTATTTTGATAATAAACTGCATATTGCACCGAAATAAACCATGCTGTATAATGAGCACGATGATGAACATAACCATGTTCCGCGCGAATTATCACCTTGTAGCCACGAAGCTTCACAAAACATCAAAACAAAATTGTAGCCATAAAAAGTTAATAAATTGTTCTTCGAAAAAGTTATATTTTATTACCAAGTAATTATGCTTCTTTCTTTCTACACAAAAGCCTGATCACTGAAATATTTTATTAAAGCAATTAGATAAACTTATAGCAGTGGATCTTTATAAGTTGTTTGTGTATTTTCTTTGTGAAGCTACCAAGCGGAAAGCTCTTGGACGAGGACCGTTGAAATAATAACCTATTGTTTTGACAGATTTTGTTATAGACTAAACAGGGTTTTTGGCGCATGGACCTAAAATTTTTTTTCAGAAATTTGATAAATCATTAGGTACTTCTTACCAGTACACCCACGTGTGTTGTCTACACACGTAGGTGAACTACGTGGGTGTACACTGTAGAGAAGGTCTGATAAATCTCGCAGGAAGCCGATGCATGCAGGTCGCTTCTGCAAAAGAGACGGACGTCTGAGTTTGTTTCGGCATTTCTTCTCAGAGTAGTCAGGAAATGCCGGCCTCATCGTTCGCTTGATAAAATTGACATGTAAAAGTGCTGACTATTTGTAGAAATAAATTGACTTATTTCACTTGTTTCTAACAAGCCAATTTAGATGTCACTAGTAAGGTGTAATGATAATAATAACCGTTCCCGTTATAATATCTAGCACAGGCGTCATCCCCAAAACACTACACATAAGTCTAAAGACACACTCCTACAGAAAGCAGTTATACTCAACACATGTAGAATAGCTAGAAAGCTCTTATCAATAGATTAAATCACCACAAGACTCATCCCCAAAGATGCTTTAACCAAAAATCCGCAGCTTTGGTGTAATACACAAAATAATAATAACAATAATCTTTATTGTTGGTGAGGTGTATGCACAGAAGTGAACATCTTGTCGCTAATATGATGATGTTTGCTTAGTAGTTTGTACTAGGGAAAGACATACAACTTAGGCTAAGGAATCAGGCTGCAATTTTCTCCCACGCCCGCCGCGATGGCGAAATGGAGGCGAAATTTTCAACTCAAGAGACCGCAGTTTTCTGCGGTGCCGCCGCAGTTTTGATAATCGTCAGCAAACTTGGCGGTTTATTATCGCGGGTGGATCGATCGCCCGCCAACCGCAGAGCCCGCAAGTACTAGCCGCCGCGGCTGCGGAACCACAGCTCCGCGCCCTCGCGTGCTGCGGGAGCCGCAAACAATCGCAACCGCCGCGGGCGTAAAACGCACCGTGATTATTGCATAGATGTTTTACTACATACTTATCTGTGTTCTACAAAGGCTGCGGGCCCGCAACCACGGCGGCCTCGGGAGAAAATCGCACCTCGAGTCCTTAGCTTCAAAAGTAACTATGTCTCGATTCGGTCGCGGAGAACATAACGGGTAACCGGGGCTCCGGCTCGACGTGCAGGAGAAGGAACGGGGTGGTTTTTAGTCAGTAAGAGTCTGACACTCCCTTCCGCCTCACCCAGGCGGGAGCAGTCATTCGATGATTTTCCCCCCTTAAAAAAAAAAAAAAAAATGTCTCGATTCGACCACAAAACTTATACAAGGTGTATTTTACAAAAATACACCGTGTATATTTATTTCTCCTTTATTAGAGGTGTGCCTAATAACACAGTCTGAGAACTATAAACGATCCCACTTAGTATGGCACTATAATAAATTGGCGTCATACTACAAACAATACACTTCTAATAGTGTTGCGAAACGCCGAGATCTTTACCGGGATCACTAGCCATTTACCGGGAACGATTGTTTTGGATTCTAAATTCGGAAGGAGGTATTCTTGGCCGATTGCTGTTGTTTATGGTATTTTTAAAGCTTTGTTTGTGAATGTGATGCCCAAATACTGAAACGTTACTCAATTTTAAGTCGCGCTTAAGCATAGTTCTGTCTCTACAAGTTCTTTGTAAAATGACAAAGACAGCACGATATTTAAGCACGACTTAAAATTGAGTAACGTTTCAGTATTCCAGCATGAACGTATCAGTCTAATAAGAGAGTATCAAAATAAATAATTATTCATTGCGTATGAAGTAATTTTTTCGTACTGTGATAGCAGAAGCGGTTGGCATCGGAGTGAAGTGGAGCGAGGTGGAGCAAGAAGTTCAAGACCGATTCAAATGAGGAACCTCTGCCTCATCTAGGGGGCATTGGACTATAATGTAATATATGAAGTTATTTTTAACAGACTTCAACAAGACAGGTTCGACCTGTATGTATGTAGGTCTGTATGTATAAGTACGTGCGCGGTTATTTTGCGATTAGCTGAACCAATTTAGATGCGGCTTTCAGAAAAGTGTTAATTGCGGTTTTTTTCAATGGAGGAAAATCTTCGAATGCCTTCTCCCGCCTGGGTGAAGCGGGAGGGAGTGTCAGACTCTTACTGACTAAAAACCACCCCGTTCCTTCTCCTGCATGTCGAGCGGGAGCCCCGGTAACACGTTTATTACGGATAGGAGAAGGTTTTTAAAAGTAGTATATAATATAATTATTTTAATCATTGCTTTGGTTGAGTGGTAGGAAGCGCGACTAGTATCGGCTCAGACTTGCAGGGCCCCAAAATATTAACTGTTAACTTTTTTTCGACTCGTCGCTTTTGTATAAAAACTTAATAGTAATAACATTGAGTCCAATTGTTTTTGATATATGATAACAGACTCGCCCGCTAATGAAAGGGACTAGTGATAAGTATTTGTTACATAATACAGCCTGACTAAATTATCGGATAAAATCGACTGCACGGTTGGTGCGGCAGCAGGGCAACTGGCTGCCATATAATGTGTGTATGTGAACTTGTATGTTTGTAAACGCACGGCACAGGAGAAAATCCTAGTGCGGAGCACCCATATTACAACAAAAAAAAGCGTGACACTACGTTATATTCCGTTATCTCACCTGGGATTTGAACCAACCTCCTTTGCTCATCAATTACGCTTCATTGCTTTAATAATCACATAACCACTGGTGTATGAAGCTACTAATACATTTAACTACAAGATACGTGGCTTAATTAGCAGTTAATTGTTTACTAGCGCCAATTAGTACGCCTGTTAAACGGTAGAGGACGTTCTAATCTAGATTTAACAAGCTTAGTAAACAAATCTTAATAGTACTTAGGAATTGTGTAAAATAGGATTAAGAAAATATGATATGATTGCCTCGTTGGCCAAGTGGCCGCTAGTGCGACTGCCGGTCAAGGGGTCTCGGGTTCGATTCCCGGGTCGGGCAAAGTATTACTGGGTTTTTAAAAATCTCAGTAGTAGCACGGAGTCTGGAATTGTGCCCGGTATATGGCAATAGGCTCACCCCCTATTACATGGGACTCATAACATAAATAGTGAAAAGTGAGTGTTACATTGTACAGTGGCATATTATCGTATAACGTCTCATGCATTATAATCTCCCGATTGATTTCAATCATGGTGGCCAGTCAGTCTAACTAGACTTTGTTTTTAAAGGGGGAAAGTCATCGCATGACTGCTCCCGCCTGGGTGAGGCGGGAGGGAGTGTCAGACTCTTACTGACTAAAAACCACCCCGTTCCTTCTTCTGCACGTCGAGCTGGAGCCCCGGTAACCCGCTATGTTCTCCGCGACAGTCTAACTAGACTAGCCCACTACACAGGATAGTGCACAAAATAGTTATAGTGCACAAGTGTGTGTACAAACACAGGTGCACTCTCTGTCCCTCACTCTCTGAACCTGATGGGACGGCAGACCAATACGACCGGAGAGAGGTCTTATGCAATATGAAAAAATTACCTTAGGGACGAGAGCGTAATTTTTTTTTTAGTTCGATAAAAAAGAGGTTGCGACCTCGATGTTGGATTAAGATGAAATTTAAATGTAGAAGTTTAAAATTTTTGATCCGTTTGAACATTAAAATCTTACGTGACAACGGCTTTATGTGCTTTCTTAGGTACGGAAACGTCTCACGCACGTGCTGTTTAGAAATAACTAGCGTGGTGTTAGATTAATACCTACATTTTAAACAGACATAAATATAAACATAAATGAAACCTCGTACTAGTTTCTTCAAAGTTCCAATAAGATCTTGCTTCTTGAGAGAGAGAGAGAGTCTTGCTTCGACATTCATGGGCCGGCTCGATCGAAGTAATACCACGACCTCACAGAAAACCGACGTGAAACAACACTTGCGTTGTGTTTCGTCGTGTGAGTGAGGTTACCAGATTACCCAAATTACCCCATTTCCATAATCTCGTCAATCCTGAAATTCCTAATCCCCAAAAGGCCGGTAACGCACTTGTTACGCATTTGGTGTTCCATGTGTCCATGGGCAAGGACGATTGCTTACAATCAGGTGATCCGTCTGACCTTTAACAGGCTTATTCCAAAAAAAATCGCTCTTACGATTACTAGACTCATGTTTGAGCTAAATGAAAAATATAATATTGTTACATACTCAAATTAACAATTATTTATACCCGACACGTATCACGAAATCAATTTGTGAACACGTCAGTGCGTTAATCAACTAATTAATATCTTCATAGCATTCATCATTGCTATATATTTTGTACTCAATAAGTATCTACTAGCATTTTTCTTTATACATATTATTATAAAAGTGCTATTTTTATAATAACTATCGTGAGACATATTAAATTAACTAAAAATCGCGGGTTACTTACGTGAATATTAAGCAGCTGCGCGACATCGCCGCGACCGCGCACGCTAATTATGAGGAAGAACCCCTCTGTGGTTCGAAACTAGTAGAGCTTTTCTCAGTATATTCACGTAAGTAACCCGCGATTTTAGTTAAAAAAGTGCTATTCTTAAATCGCCTTTAATGGATTCCAGTATAGTTAGAAACTCAATGTCTCTATGTCCGTCTTTCGATGGCTAGTGAGACCAACAGAGCGTAGTCAGAATATACTGAAAAATAACACATAATCTACAGCTTTGTTTATATTTGATGGGCTGACGTTTGGCCACCATCTCGCCTACGATAAAAGAAATAATACAAGAAAAGAAGAGAAATATTCATAATTCCTTCTTAAATATTAAAAGAGGCGGAGAGTGTTATAGGATGGACGACACTTTTGATATTGCAAATGTTTTTAGGTTACGGTAACTGTGTTCCACCTGGTGGATTGTGAACTTGTAGGTATGATGATTAGAACCGGTAAATAAAGTAAGATAATCAGAAAAAGAAATTTACGTCAAGTGCGGTTCATTTTTGTTTTTTTTCAGTTTAAGAGTTACCGTGTGCATCCTCATTAGTACCATAACATAACATCACGCCTTTTATAGTAGGCAGTAGGCAGAGGTGCACATTATGCCACTATACAATGTAACATCCACTTTTCAGTATCTACGTTATGAGTCCCATGTAATAGGGGGTGAGCCTATTGCCATATACCGGGCACAATTCCAGACTCCGTGCTACTACTGAGATTTTTTTTTAAACCCAATAATACTTTGCCCGACCTGGGAATCGAACCCGAGACCCCTTTGCCGCGCAGTCGCACTTACGACTCGGCCAACGAGCCAGTCTTCATTAGTATTCAAATCATATAACATAACATATCCACATAAAATAACATAACATAAATAACATACCTCTACATAACATATCCTATTAAACGATAACACAAAACAACGTGCTACCACCACTAGCAAATCCATTTTAGACATAAGCTACCCATACAAATAGACTTTAAGATTATAGTTAAGCCTCACCCGATCTTATCGTCTTCGACCCACAAATGACGTCACGAATTTCACTCAATGACCAATGGGAAACGCGGCCAACTAATTAATCAGTGTCAATAATTATCTGAATGTAATTAACTGTTATGTATTTGGCGTAATTGGTTTTTGACTTCATTTGTATCAGGGCTTGGTTTTGTAGTGCTCTTTTTAGGGTTATAATAATAAGTACTGTTAGCGTGGTGGCCCGGTCTTTTTTTTAAGTGGGGAAAATCATCAAATGACTGCTCCCGCCTGGGTGAGGCGGGAGGGAGTGTCAGACTCTTACTGACTAAAAACCAGTCCGTTCCTTCTGATGCGCTTCGAGCCGGAGCCCCGGTAACCCGTTAGATTCTCCGCGACGCCCACTTCTCATAAAAATGCTTTTTTTATGGAATAAACCATTAAACGAACAGACGGCTCACCTGATGGTAAGAAAGCCTAATGGACACATGAAACATCAAAGGTATTTACAAGAGCGTTACCGGTCTTTTGGGGATTGAAAAGTTGAGGATTATTGGGGATTTGGGGCCATTCGTCGAATGATGTGATGTTATCTCCCACACTTCAATGATGTGATATTGTTGTAATGTTCATTTATATTTAATTTTTTTGTGTTAAAATAAATAATAATATTGTTAAATAACAATAAATGAGAGTGCGGCTCCGAAACCTACCAACGGCACGTACCAATGTGACTTTTTTCAAGGCATATATACTTTCTAAGTTTATTTAGACACCACTATAAAAGGTTAAGGAAAACAACTACCTAAAAACTACCTATCCATATGTATATTTGTATAAATATATATCATATATTTATAGAATGATGTTTTTAGTGAGTACTTGAGTTGAAAACCGTGTTCCCAATTTATGTTTTTTTTTGTTTATGTTTTTATGGGTTGTTTGTCATCAATTGTAAAACATTATCCGATGCATTTCGCTATGTATATCATTTGCATGCTTAAATGGTAAAAAATGGCTGAACCTATATTTTTATGTCACCTGCAATTGTTACCCATATTTGCAACATAAAAGTATCTTTATCTTATTTAAGTTTATATTATTTGTAAATAAAGATTATTTGTCATTGAAAAAAAGACAAATGCCATCTCAATTTGACATCTGGGTAATCGAAGTATTTTTTCTTTTTATAACAATATTTTTGAGGCATAATATTGTCTTACTATACGTACCTATATGGATCACAAGTCCCCAGAACTATCGCGTATATAGCTATACAATAGATCCGTTAATTAATGTTTCAGTAACAGATGCTATTCCTGTAAAGATTTATGTGATCCCTGATACGGATCACTGGGTTTTCGGAGAGATCCAAAGACCTATACTATTAATACGTTGTGTTATTGTTGATAGCCCTCTATATATTGTGGATGAATATTTATTGATGACCACTCGGCCATTGAGAACTTAACATAGAACATATATAATATGTTGGTATTACAAAAACCAACACATTACAAAATTAAACATTTTGTCTACAAACCCAGGGAAGGTCAGCAAGTAGATATGAAAAAAGTACGACCCAAACCAAACGCTGATGTTATCGGTACGGTCAGCAACATAAACATCTTTCCACGTTCGCGGCAAAAGTACAGTCACGCACATTAATCAAGGCGAACCCTTTTTTATGTCTATGCCAACTTTCATAAAATCGTAGGCAAATTAGTCGTACTACGTGTATTAGATTTAGAATATCTATTTGAATAGAAATTGGTGCTGTATTCTTACGGTTTTTTGTTATTTTTTTATGGTATAAGTCGGTAAACGTGTGTACGGATCACCTGATGGTAAGCAATCGCCGCCGCGTTACCGGCCTTTTAGGGATTAGACATTTGAGGATCGTTGGGGATTCAGGAATTGGAGAAGGGAGGGGTATGATAATATAGTAGTACCTTTTTTATTCTTTTTTTTGGTCATGGGTAGCCGTTTAGCTGCTATCTCGACCGTTTGTAAGCGATGACATGGCCTGGTATGGAGCACGCCTGCCTATAAAGAACCGTCGGTTTGTTGGAATACAGTCGAGATTTGAAGACTAAATACTCAACTACATAAATTGACGGCTTTTTCCAAGGCCATAGGTAGGATTTTTGGAGTACCACCTAAGAGGTATGATACTTATGATGCGTCTGTATCTGGTTAATGAATCCACTATAACATTTCTTTACTTTCAATAACTTCATTAATATAGCGAAACTCAATACAATTTAGGCATGAGCTATCCATACGGGTTAATTGATTAGTAATCAAATAATCAAGTATTTATTGCATCCATAATGTACATATACAGGTGGTTAGAAAATACAATAGTAATAATTATGGACCCTGTCAGGCACAGCAACATTTAAAATTGGTAGGAGAGAGGAAGGACGTTTTTTTTTATTACTATTAATGTAATGTCAATATTAATAAAAAAGGTATTAGACAATTAAATTATTATAATGTATACATGTTATTAAGCATGGATCTCATATACTTAACTACAAATAAAAACCAATTTGTCAACCCCAAAGGCCAGGCTCGTCCCAACAAAAACCATAATAAAAACTGGATACATTTGAAAGTTCGCCAAATGACGTCATCAGTCTTCGTAAACGTTTTCAACATTGTTTGTATTTTTTTTTTATTTGAAGTTTATTGCACACGATTTAGTTTTGATATTTGTACAGACAATCTTGGTCCACTACTTAATTATTATTGCTGTAACTATTTTGACTGCCTTATTGGCCAAGTAGTCGCAAGTGCGACTGCCGGGGCAAGGGGTGTCGGGTTCGATTCCCGAGTCGAGCAAAGTATTACTGGGTTTTTATTAAAAATTCTCAGTAGTAGCACGGACTCTGGAATTGTACCCGGTATATGGCAATAGGCTTACCCCATATTACATGGGACTCATAACACAAATAGTGAAAAGAGGGTGTTACATTATACAGTGACATTAAGTGCCGTAATGTGCACTTCTGCCTACCCTCTCGGGGATAAATGATGTTATGTTGTGTGCTATATACCTCTATATACATAACTATAGTTCATATCAGTTTTTATTAATGTACCTCAACGAGATCACCTCGATAGTCCCTGTGATCCCATAAAATAAAATATTGTGGAATCTACATAGAATGGAATCTACTAGTGGAGTTTCGATAATGACCAGATATTAATTATCATTAATTTATAATATTAAAATTTTCGTGAGACATACTAAGTTAATTATTATTTTCGGCTTACGTTAGGTACGTGAGTAAGCCGAAAACATAATAATTAATGACCACATTTGATTAGTAAATGGACAGATCATTTTGTCTCGTCAACTTCGTCTCTGTCAAATTTGAAGCCTCTATCGACCTCAAAGTCAAAGTCAAAGTCAAAACATTTATTTCAATTAAACCATAATTTGGTACTTTTTTGAAACATCAACAAATACAAAATAAATAATAGTCTGTGAGTGAGCCCGTCAGTGAAGCTAGGTGAAGCTAGGTGCTCATTCCAAAATGTAGATTCGAATGGAGAATAACGAGCAAGAAACTCCATTCGTTACTAACATAACAACATAACATCACGCCTTTTATCCCTGAAGGGGTAGGCAGAGGTGCACATGACGGCACTTAATGCCACTATACAATGTAACACCCAGTTTTTCACTATTTATGTTATGAGTCCCATGTAATAGGGAGTGAGCCTATTGCCATATACCGGGCACATGTCCAGACTCCGTGCTACTACTGAGAATTATAAAAACTCAGTAATACTTTGCCCGACCCGGGGATCGAACCCGAGACCCCTTGCACGGCAGTCGCACTTGCGACCACTCGGCCAACGAGGCAGTCCATTCGTAACTATTTTAAAAAAAGTATGTTCTACAATGTATCTAATACATATTCCAATACTGTACGTATATGTGAGAACAATGCAAAGATACGCTTGACGCATTATAGGTACTAATTACAAACCTTACTAAAATAATAAAAATAAAAAAAAATCTTATAGTCTAACATGGTGCTCACATATGCATACTGACAATCCATAAAAATAGTGCTTCTATACAAGAAAAAGGAAACTCTTTCTTTCAATAAAGAACGAAATGCTCGATGCCATAAGGAAACTAGATTGTCTACATGACACCGAGAAAGAGAAGTGATGGTGACAGATTGGTGGCTGGGCAACCGCTGCCGCGCAACGGTCACGGGCTCGATCCTCGCACGGAGTAACTCTTTGTCTGATTCACAAATTGTCGTTCCAGGTCTGGGTGTCATGTGTATGTGACTTTTTATGTTTGTTAAGGCTCGCAACAGTCAACATTTACTCTTTAAAAAAAATGTAGTTGTCTCTAAATAATCTATATTATATATAAAAGAAAGTCGTGTTAGTTACACCATTTATAACTCAAGAACGGCAGAATAGAATTGGCTGAAAATTGGTAGGGAGGTAGCTTAGACCCAGGAGACCGACATAGGATACTTCTTAACCAATTTTTTTTTTACTTTTTTCCGAAAATCACGAACGGGGACGGGAAAAAATGGCATTATGCGTATGAAGTCGCGGGCAGAAGCTAGTTTAAAATAAATTCGATAGCAACTACAAATAGACATAGAAATCACCCCTTGGCAATACTTAATAAGACCCACGGTTTTAAAACCGCCTACTCATGTAGCAGTAAATAAATAAATCCCTCCACTGATTAAGTATATTTTGGTAAAACATAAATAATGTAAAATAATTATTTTTGTCGATAATAAATAACCTATTTGTTCACGGTAATTTGTATCAGAGTTACTGATTTGCGATCATTATTTATTTATTTATTTATGAATGGTAATTAATTTTTATTTGTCCAATTATTTTTGTAACGCAATCGGGTTGGTTTAGGTTACTTTACGTGTTTGATATATTTGTTTATGGCGTTTTTTGCGTGTGTGTGTGTGTGTGTGCTTAAACATCCTATGCTTAATTCAACTGGGCTGCGGACTACATCGCATCAACAGCCTATAAATGATGATATAATGATGACCAAAGGCCACTTCTCACGCGGAGAAGGTTTGAGCATCACGTTTTCTCGAGGCGTGTTGACAATTTCAAACTTTTAATTAATTAGAAATTATAAGCCCAGGTTTCCTCACAATATTTTCCTTCACCGTTTGTCAATTGTGTCCAAAAAATCTTAGAAAGTACATAATATAACTCGGAAAAAGTCACATTGGTACTTGCCGTTGATAGGTTTCGAACCCGCACCCTCATTCATGAGAAGCGGGCATCTTAACCTCCGGGCCACCACGACATTTAACGTTTAACGAAAGAAGACATTGTTAAACAATTCTAATTAGTAAATTACTAACATGATTAATTTGTTAAGTTAAAAACCTCTCATTAAATCTATGTCATATTCAAAGAATTCTTTCTTAAACCTTTACCCCTTCATTTATGGACTTGACATGGTTGGCGCAATGGCTGGACATTTGGCTGCCGCCGGCCGCGCAACGTATCGTGGGTTCGGTTCCCACACGGAACAACTCTTTGTGTGATCCACAAATTGTGGTTCTGGGTCTGGGTGTCATGTGTATGTGAACTTGTATGTTCGTAAACGCACCCACGATATAGGAGAAAATCCTAGCGTGAGACATCGTCAACTTTAAAAAAAAGATCATACACGCAATACGCTAAAATCAGTTCTCAAATCTCACTTTACCCGAAGAACAAATTGAAGTTGAAATTATGAACCAAATGTATTATGAACCTTTGTGCTTGGTATTAAGCGACCTTTTTGTAATAAATCGCTTAATTATCCGCCTACACAGAACTTAGGGGGCTGCCCGCTTCCGGCTAGCCTTCTTGTTAATGGAACAATTTTATTTGAGGCCGCTCCCTCTGTCCACATCATTTGTCTTTACTCAACTTGAGCTAAATACGTAATGCTTTATATTAGTATAGGCAGGTACGTAGTTTGATGCAGTGTAATTTATGTACTAGCCGAGATTTTGCTGGTGTTAATCTTGTAGGATATAGAATATCCAGTTTTATATTCAGTTATAGATTATGTTGAAAAGAAATGTAAAAGAATATACATAATTTTAATATACAAATATATGTTAATACTAATAATATAATATATACCTGTAGTGATTTTATACATTCAAACGGTCAAAACATTTTAGATAAGTACAACAAATGTTTATATAATTTAACAACAAACATAACATAACATAACATCACGCCTTTTATCCCCGAAGGGGTCGACAGAGGTGGACATTATGCCACCCAGTTGCCCTATTTCAGTTGACCTATGCCCAGTTTTCACTATTTATATTATGAGTACCATGTAATACGGGTGAGCCTATTGCTCTATACCGGGCACAATTCCAAACACAATTCTACTACTGAGAAATAAAATATATGGAATTCAATTAACATAATGCCAGTCATTATTTTACATGTAGCTATAAAAAGAGGCAGAAATACAAACTGACTTAATAATATTATGTACAATGCTTGTTCATAAACTGCTTTGAAAGTAACCAGACGCTGAATAAATACACATTCCTAATTCATTAAAAACCGTATCTTTTTTAAAACGAACGCTATGCAAAGGATATCGTTTTCTTTACATAGATAAAAATCCGTGTCATCTTAGCAAACCTCTAGAGATCGGTTTATTTCAACAGCAGGGAATGCTGGGGGAATCTACGTCTTTTCAGGACTGAAACTGTATAAGATTAACATTTTATCTAGGTAAAATATTTGTTACTGTTGAAATAAATATTAGATTGTATTATAATTTTCATAATAAAATGGAATCAGAAGTTCACACTGCATATTGAAAACATGTGGGGAGCCATGCTTCGGCACGAATGGGCCGGCTCGACCGGAGTGATACCATGGCCTCACAGAAATCGACGTAAAACAACGCTTGCGTGTTTCACTGTGTAAGTGAGGTTACCAGAGGCCCATTTCCCCTCCTCTGCAACAGCCAGTAACGCACTTGTTTACCTTTTTTTTAACATTGCCGCACATTAGGATTTTCTCCTGTGTCGTGGGTGCGTTTACAAACATACAAGTTGACATACACATGACTCCCAGACCCGAAACAACCATTTGTGGATCACACTAAGTGTTGTTCCGTGCGGAAGTCGAACCCGCGACACGTTGCACGGCAGCCGGTTGCCCAGCCACCGCACCAACCGTGCAGTCAGTTCATAAAAATAATAATGTAGCATAATTGAAGGGAGAAAAAATTTAAACACAGTTGTTAATTGATTTTATTATACTGAGTCAAACTAAGTTACATTTTGTATTAAGAGAAAGCAAGCTGTAACAGAACTACTATGTAATTGGTTACTAGGATGAAGATATTGAGAGGTAATGCTGCATCCAGGTAGAACATTCTGCATACACTCATTTTATTGAACTTGGTCTTGTGAAGTCGATTGATGTTTTTGTAAAATCTTTTCTCTTGTTCTGAAATAAAAACGTTGATTATTATATTAGTTGACTGCCTCTCTAGTCGACTAGTCTAGTGACTAGTCTAGTGACTAGTCTAGTGACTAGTCTAGTCGACTAGTCTAGTGACTAGTCGAGTCTAGTGACTAGTCTAGTGACTAGTCTAGTCGACTAGTCTAGTGACTAGTCTAGTCGACTAGTCTAGTGACTAGTCTAGTGACTAGTCTAGTGACTAGTCTAGTAACTAGTCTAGTCGACTAGTCTAGTGACTAGTCTAGTCGACTAGTCTAGTCGACTAGTCTAGTGACTAGTCTAGTGACTAGTCTGGTGACTAGTCTAGTGACTAGTCTAGTGATTAGTCTGGTGACTAGTCTAGTGACTAGTCAACTCGGAACTCGGAAAAAGTATTATCAAAACAACGTATAACTATACTGTCGTGTTTTGAACAAATTTTCAAATTCCTGATACCCACTTATTTATTTGGGACAAGCCCGCCACAACCTCCCAAAACCGCTGCAACTTCTGTAAATCAGGATCTAGAGCAGATACAACAATGAAAACACCGGAATAATGAAGTCCAGCGTGTCTCAGGGACATGAATAACGGTCTTGGATACCGCAACAAAATAAATTAGAAGATATTAATAAAGGAGGTAAAAAAATGATAGTTTTCACTTCTAGTGTTCCAGGTGTCCATGGGCGACGCCGATTGTTTACCATCATGTGATACGTCCACTAGTTTACCGGCATATTCCGTTAAAAAAATCGAAGTATAGTGACAAAGCATGGAACTATACTCTGAACATGTCAATAGGTTTTACACGGAACTCATAACTGGTGAAAAGTGGTAGTTCAATTTTAGATGTGAACCTCAGCTTACTCTTTGGAATGGAGTAGATGACTATATTTTGTTTTAATGTTCGTCTGGTAGATTATTTTAAAACATTAGACACGCATTTTTAAAACGTTTGACACGTTTTTTTTTTTCTTACAGAAACGAATAGTTCTTGACAGCACTTCTAGGTTCTTTTCATACGTAAAAAGGCTAATTATGAAGCTAAATGTCGATTCATTGTATTTAAGTATATTGTTATCTTATACCATATATATAAAACACATGTTTAAAATTTTTTAATTACATTGACAGTAAATACATTTTTAATTTTCATACCCCGTCATCATTCTTATCGGTCAGATATTATGTAAGTTTTTTTACATATTTGATGTTTGACCACTATCTCGCCTGGGGGCTTACTCTTGAATCCAATTCCGATCGATCGACATTGGTATTGTGAAATTTCGTACTCTTGAGTTGTAACACTAGCACCCATTGCATCCGTATTGCGTGGATATTTAAATAACTAAATGGTATTGAGTTTGGCTTTATATTCCGTACTCTGAATGCTATTTCAACAGCTAAGGTAGGGGTTGTATAGGTTTGACATTGAATAATTATTGAGATTTTATTGGATTGAAATTACATTGACATTGAGATTGGTTTCAAGAGTAAGCACCCTGGTGGTAAGCGATGATGCGGTCTACGATGGAGCACGTCGTCCCATAAGCAACCTATTCACTCGGGCCTTGAAGTCTCGCAGGTTTATACCCTTCAGGAAATACAGACTAAATATTTTTTATATTATAATTTTTACTAATAAAGATAATTAAAATTTTATAAATAATATGGGTTCAAAAAATATACCCACCCGTGCAATTTGATATCAACGTAAATCTACATGTTTCTCGAATTTCATTAAAAGCGTCATAGCATTTTTCAAATTCCATGCTTAATAGGAGTGCTAGCAACAACTTCTTTGATAACCAAACAAAAAATGTTGTTAAATCTCTTCCTATTACTGAAACAAATTCTTCGTACTGTAAAAGAAAAAATTATTAATAGTTATTGTTAAAGAGGCTGGTTTCATTTAAACAAATAAATGATAGATATTAATTATACGTAATTTATTATAGAAATTTAGAAAGCACATGAGCCATGCAATGGTGCGATGCAAATACAAGGAAGCAGGAAGAAAACAAATACAGATCAACAAATGATATCCTGCGTGGTTAATTTCCGAAGGAAGAACTAGATGGCGCTACTTGTATCATTTTGGATGTTTAAGATTAAAAAAATTTACCTTGCACAGTTTACCTAAAAAAAGTCTGGAAAGTTGGTGAGTGAGTTTGTTAGGTACTCAATCACCTTAAAACGGCTATTAGGCTAGAGATCGGGATGCAATTTAGAACAGGAGTAGGTTATGGTTGGTTTGAAGTCGCCGCGATCGCGCAGGCTGCTCATGAGGAAGAGTCCCTCCGTGACTCGAAACTAATGGGAGAGCCATGCTTCGGCACGAATGGGCCGGCTCGACCGGAGTGATACCACGGCCTCACAGAAAACCGACGTGAAGCAACGCTTGCGTTGTATTTCGTCGTGTGAGTGAGGTTACCGGAGGCCCAATTACCCTCCCCTTCTCCAATCTCCCCAATTCCTGAATCTCCAACGATCCTCAAACTCCTAATCCCCAAAATGTCGGTAACGCACTTGTAACGCCTCTGGTATTCCAGATGTCCTTGGACGACGCCGATTGCTTACCATCAGGTGAGCCGTCTGCTCGTCTACCGGCTTATGCCATAAAAAAAACTTTTCTCAGTGTATTTACGTAACTCGTGATTTTTAGTTAATTTAGATTATAATTTGTATTTAATAGACTATCATACGAAAACATGGACAAAGCCGTTATTATTATTATTCATAATGTATACATATATCAGCCAACGGCTATTCTTCACATATTGTCTTGTCTCAGTTTCAGCACGATTTATACTAAACAAGAGCAGCCATATAAGGGATACCCAACAGAACTAATAAAAATTTGGCCCAGCACTGAACTTTAATGTTTAAACACAACAATTGGGTACTTGCCAACCAGTCAAATTCAATACTTTTTTCGAACTGTCAAAAACGACAGTTTTCTATGGACTTTGTATTGTGACGTCACGTATTGCTAGCGTCAAACAGCATATTTATTTCTTAAAAATTTGCTAGAAAAATAATAAAATAAGTTGATCATAAAGTCAATTAATGAAAGTGTGATTATTTTTTAATATTTTATTGCATTGAACAGTCGAAATAATTTATTTTTGATTAAGGAAAGTACCCAATTTGTGATAAATATTCATAAATACAAAACTTACATTCATTGTACTGCCCAAGATATTTTGTAAGTCAATTAAACTTAAGCATAAAGTGTCGACATAGTAAAATAAGATCTGGAATGAAAAAAGCTATTTTAAACTATACGTAGACTAAAATAAAATTCATTGTCATTTGTCGCGTTATATTGCTCATGATTATAGAGTCCCTAACGTGGCTTGAAGCCGATACGGAGCCGCGGAGGACTTAACGGGTTGCCGGGGCTCCAACTCGTAGTGCAGGAGTAGGAACGGGATAGTTCTTAGTCAATAAGAGTCTGACACTCACTCTCGCCTCACCCGGGCGGGAGAAGTCATTGGATTATTTTCCCCCCTCAAAAAACAGCATAGATTAAATCTATTTCAGTCACCTCGTCAAAGAGTTACCAGAGTAGGCTATTAAATATAATAAATTTAATCACGACCGCAAATTGTAAATCTTTTCAATACAAATGTATAATTTTGTATGATACCAAAATGAGAAAAAATATATAATTACATGTTGCTCAAAACAAATTCTGTACACATCATAACAGTCCAGTAAATCAATGTACGACCGAAAAAATGCTTTAAAATAATCTTCTTTTGCACTATCTCCCATACACTGCACATTTTTAATTTGAATATTCCATAAAACAACTTTATCTTTTAAAAGCTTAATGAGTCTGATAGCGTAAATCATATTTGAATCGAAACAAACTAAAGTGAATCCACAAAAAATATTATAAAATGGAAGTTCGAAATTTACGTTGACAACGCCTATATAAAATATGGTATAAACTGTTAATAGGAATATAAAGATCCAATTGCAAACTATGAAACGTTTGGACACTTTTTGATCATCGTGCAATCTATGAATACGCAAAAACTTTAAAACAAATTTTATATTATAGTCACTTTGAACCAAAATGGAAATTAACATGATTATGATTCCCAAAGAAGGAATGACAAAATAGGTAATTAGAGCAAATTTATTATTAGCTATTAAGTTATTGTTTATTTTGCCTGTTTCAAAACGATTGTAACTGCGATAGAATAGCAAAGAAACGGATACAAACGCGACACATAGCGACCACAATTTCATACAACAATTATTTGATGTTAATCTATTGTTCACAATTCTATATTTTGGGAAGCCCAAAATGTTCTGCACTAGATTTAGCGGTTGAAACAACTTTTGCACATCTTTCTCTATTAAATAATCTTTCACTTCAATTTGTTGTTGATTTTTCTTTTTGTATAGTTTTAGTTTATTCATTTTTTTTAATAATTGTAACTTGTGTTGTACACTATGTCAAAGGTCACTTAGATATTTGTTCTGTTTGATTGATATTGTGTGTTGTGTAATGACTTTCTATGTAATTAATTTTCTTTGGATACAATGTTATTTTGTTTGGTTTATGAGGTTGTTAGGCTATTATCAAAATTGGTTTTAATTTATTTAAGAGTAATTACGTATCGTGAACATAGCATATGTGTGACACTCATAACGTCACGTCTTTTAAATTTAATGTGGGAAAATGTGCCTTAACCCGCATTTCAAAAGATAATTAAATTATTAGGTCCATATATAAAGATGTGAGCATAAACACAATAATTATTTGTTCTCCTAACTAGACCTTACTAAAACAAAACTTAGCAAAACTTACTACTGAGTGGAGCCCACTCAAGGTCAGTAGACGTCGCAGCAGGCCCAAAAGGAGATGGCGGGACGTTTTAGACATGGCCGCAAAAAGATTTACATAGAGAGGAGTGGAAGGAGGGTAAAGGCCTCCCCCATTGCCCTTCAGTGGAACGATCATGGCTGAAAATAAATAATAACTAGACCTTCCACTTATACTATGCTTCCACAGAATTCACAGTGAACAATAAACATAATGTTTTTTTTTGTTTTTTTTTATGGCATAAGCCGCTAAACGAGCAGATGGAACGTCGCCCATGGACACCTGGAACACCAGAGGCGTTACAAGTCTATTACCGGCCTTTTGGGGATTAGGAGTTTGAGGATCGTTGGGGATTCAGGAATTGGGGAGATTGAGGAAGGGGAGAGTAATTAGGCCTCCGGTAACCTCACTCACACGACGAAACACAACGCAAGCGTTGTTTCACGTCGGTTTTCTGTGAGGCCGTGGTATCACTCCGGTCGAGCCGGCCCATTCATGCCGAAGCATGGCTATCCCACGCTTAACATAACATTAACATGGAAGTCTTTTTTATTACAATTTATGTAAGGATTCATGTTGTTACATTTTTTTACTGTCCTCAATTAGAGAATATAAGTATCTACGAGACTATCAATATATCAATGGCCGAGTACTGCCTCGTTGGCCGAGTGGTCGCAATTGCGACTGCCGGGTAAAGGGGTCTCGGGTTCGATTCCCGGGTCGGGCAAAGTATTACTGGGTTTTTAAAAAAAAATCTCAGTAGTAGCACGGAGTCTGGAACTGTGCCCGGTATATGGCAATAGGCTCACCCCCTATTACATGGGACTCATAACATAAATAGTGAAAAGTGGGTGCTACATTGTACAGTGGTATAATGTGCACCTCTGCCTACCCCTTCGGGGATAAAAGGCGTGATGTTATGTTATGTTATGTTATGAGACTATCAATATTTTCAAATGATCATTTAAACACATTTTACGATTAATTCAAAATAACTTTGAACTTCGTGACGTCACGAAAAGCTTATAGATTAGTCTAAACTTCAATACTTAACGACATGCTACATAAATACTATGAACTCGCCACAAAAGTACTTCAACGAAGATTTAGTAAAAAATCCTCTACGATTCTTAACAGATCGCAAAGTAACAAAGTTTGATTAGAAAATCTAAAGAATACCCATTAATAGCAGACAAATCCTAAGCTTGGACTTACGAACACGTTTCGAAGTAAAAAAGAAGATATATTTATTTGTCAAAGCCTTGAATTGGAAGTTAAGAATGTTTACTCATAGAGGTCTTTTATACAAACTTACAAGTATCATTAATGAAAACGAACAAACCGATTATAATGAAACTTGATACTTGACGACTTTCACCAAACAACTCATCATCATCATCAACATCAACAGCGTCTAAGTGCCCACTGCTGATCAAAGCCTCTTCTCACACGGACAAGGTTTGAGCATTACTCACCACGCTTGCTCACAGCGGGTTGGCGATTTCAAACTTATAATCAGACATTATAAGTCGACCTTGTCCGTCCGTCGGTTTCCTTGACCGTTTGTCAGTGGTGTCTAAAGACTGCCTCGTTGGCCAAGTGGTCCCAAGTGCGACTGCCGGGCAAGGGGTCTCGGGTTCGATTCCTGGGTCAGGCAAAGTATTACTGGGTTTTTAAAATCTCAGTAGTGGCACGGTCTGGAAATGTGCCCGTATATGGCAATAGGCTGACCTCCTATTACATGGGACTCATAACATAGAGGTAAATAGTGAAAAGTGGGTATTACATTGTACAGTAGCATTAAGTGCCGAAAATGTGCACCTCTGCCTACCCCTTCGGGGATAAAAAGGCGTTATGTTTCCTCATGATGTTTTCCTTGACCGTTTGTCAGTAGTGTCTAAATAATCTTAGAAAGTACATCAAGACTCGGATTGGTACTTGCCGTTGGCGTTGGTAGGTTTCGAACCCTTATGCATGAAAAGCGGGCCTTTGCCTTCGGACCACCATGACATACACCAACCAATTAGTTGAAGTAAAGATAAGCGGTTGATTTATTCCCTAAGTTAATAGTTGAGAGGCGGTAGGTGAAAATGGCCATTAAAGTACCTCCACAACGCAGTTCACTCAGTCAGAAACCTGAGTGTTTAAAGGCCCGAGTGTAAGACTGCTAAGGGACGACGTGCTCCATCATAGACCGCATCATAGCTTACCATCAGGCGAGATAATGGTCCAACGTCGGCCCATCAAATATATATTGTATAAAAAAAGTCAAGAAGTCCGTCATCGCTACAAAATCTAATTTTAATATATAAAATTCTCGTATCACAGTTTTCGTTGCCATACTCCTCCGAAACAGCTTGACTGATATTGATGAAATTTTTTGTACTTATCCGGTATCTATGAGAATCGGCCAACATCTTTTTTCATCGCCTAAATGTTTGGGGTAGTCCACCCCTAAATTTTATTTTTTATTTCTTAGACAATTTTTTTAATTACTATTTTTTTATGATACAACATATAAAAATACATACAATCCTCAATTTTCACCCTTCTACGAAATTATTTATATGGCAAAACAACGTTTGCCTGATCAGCTAGTAATACTATAATATAAACGTAGTACGTAAAACTTCCCAAGGTCATTGATCCGGACTCAGTGTATAACTGAGAAGTTGTCTCATATTATTAGCGATGCTGTGAACGTAAAATATTGTCTATCTCTTCAATATTCTAACACGTCTTGTTGTGCCAAATGACTTGTAAAAAGGGTGTTAATTTTATCTATTTACTAGTTATTTGTAGTTCTTTTACATATAAATAAAAATAAATTTTCGTTCGGCATTTTTTTTTATACCACGACGGTGGCAAAATACACACGGCCTATCTGATGGTAAGCGGTTACCGTGGCCTATGTACGGTTGCAACACTTGGGGCATTACTTGCGTGTTGCTGACCCTTAAGAAAGTGACCCTTTCCCCGTGCAGGAGAAGCAACGGGGGGGTTTTTAGTCGGTAAGAGTCTGACACTCCATCCCGCCTCACCCAGGCGGGAGCAGTCATTCGACGATTTTCCTCCCTTAAAAAAAATCAGTTTTTCTAAAACTCGAACTGATTTGTCTAATTTTGGTCTTGAAATGTTTGTAGAAATCCAGAGAAGGTTTAAAAGGATTGCTTTTCTGAGTACGAAGTTTGTCGGGTCAGCTACTACTGCAATAAATACTTAATTACTTGAATGTAACATAACACCACGCCTTTTATCCCCGAAGGGGTAGGCAGAAGTGTACATTACGGCACTTAATGCCACTGTTCCTACAATGTAACACCTACTTTTCACTATTTATGTTATGAGTCCCATGTAATAGGGGGTTAGCCTATTGCCATTTACCGGGACAATTTCACAATCCGTGCTACTACTAAGATTTAAAAAAAAATACTTTGACGGTCCGGGAAAAGTTTCCCTTGCCTGGCAGCCGCACTTGCGACCACTCGACCAACGAGACATTCCCATTACTTGAATGTGTTCAGTCAATATTATTAATTGGCTATTAATACTAATCCTATAATTGGTATAAACCAATTAACAATATTGCCTAAACAGAACTGAATTTGGCAAGTGAATACTGATCAAAGTCACGTCGTGTACACTAAGTTACCGGCTACCAAATTACTACTGTAAATACCCACCTCAAATTAGGGCAGGTGGGGGGTATGCTGTTGTGGCACGGAGGTCAAGACTAAATATAAGAACTATTGTATGCAGGATCTAAGATATTTTTATCACCACTGCTGAACAAAGCCCTCTTCTTACACGGAGAAGGTTTGAGCATTAATCACCACGTTTGCTGATTGCGGGTTGGCAATTTCAAATTTATAATGTGAAGTTATAAGCCTTTTTTTAAGGGGGGGAAAATCATCGAATGACTGCTCCCCCCTGGGTGAGGCGGGAGGGAGTGTCAGACTCTTACTGACTAAAAACCACCCCGTTCCTTCTCCTGCACGTCGAGCCGGAGCCCCGGTTACCCGTTAGGTTCTCCGCGACAAGTTATAAGCCTAGGTTTCCTTCACTGTTTGTCATTTGTTTCTAGAGGTATATAATCTTTGAAAGTACATCTAACTCGGAAATGTCACATGGGTACTTGCCGTTGGTAGGTTTTGAACTCGCTGTTTAACTATAAAAAAAACGTGACGTCACAATTCACAATCTCGTACAAAATTCACAGAAAACTGTCGTTTTGGACAGTTCGAAAAATGTATTGATTGTTGACTAGTTCTCAAATACCGTAATAAAAAAACAACAAGACCAGCACATCATAAAAACGTTGTAAAATTTAAATGTACAAGACATTTTGTGCTATCTTGCTCCGATATATCATACTGTGAAATTCATGTAACATTTTAGTTAGAACCAACGCAGTGGCCTATCACGTAATGGCAGTAAAACTAAACTTAGTGGCTACACAGGGAATGTAAATGGTATTGTGTGGGCTGTCTACATTGTTTTTGTAATAATATAATATTTTGTATGTACTCGATGTTTAGGGTATCAATCATTAACCGACTTCAAAAAAGGAGGTTTGTTGAGTCACTCAGTGGCCTCCGCTGCGCACTGGAGGGGATGACGGACGGCGGCGTGCGTGGCGACGACCGCCTGCCCCGCACGGGCCCGACACGCCAGTCAGCTGTTAGACACTACGAAGCACGTCCGCGCTCGCGCCTTCTAATCCAGTTTAAATATATTAATTTTCTTATAACCGTTATTGTAACAGTCTAGTTAATTATTATATTACGTATTATACAGTCCACAAGTATATTATTTGCTCTCCACTTAACCATCGATCCAACATTTGGTCCTTCTACCGTTAAAATTTGAACCGACGATAGAACAAAGAAAAATTCAAAATCGGCGACGGTTATGCAAGTCATCCAGCAGTGAATTTTTTCTGCGGTCTTCATCGTGCCAGCATCGAATTTTTCATCGTGCCTGCTTCGAGGTATTCATCGTGTCTGCAATTGGTTCGTCGTGAATATCGGCACGGCTTCACATTAGCCGTCTTAGCCGCCTTCAAGCCAACGGACAAGCCATCAAGTGGAACCACATCAGCTCAGCGGTTGCAATACATACCTTGAGATTGTCGTCGTGCATCGAGACACGTGAAGAATCTCCTCGTCACAATCAACATAAGTGGTTTGCGCCAACAAAACCGTGAGATCGTTCCATTTATTCCTCAATCATACCTCTCATAATCAATATCATTAACCTCATTTCCTATAGATAAATTTCATTAGTTTTCATCGCATATTATTATTGCAAATCATTCAAATCATTTTTCCTTCCACCCTCATTTTAGACTGTTACATCTCTTTATCACGATCACATTTCATTTCATTGCTTCATAAGTTAACAAGCTTTTAGTGCCCATTGTAGTCAATTTTCATATACATACATTGTATAATTCAAATTATTTATTTCAATGTGTAAATTTTTTTTAGGATTCAAAAATTTTGAATGAATAATTAAAGGCCTTAAAATTTTATTACAGCAAACTACGCTTCTGCATCTAACTCAAATAATATTTCCGCAACATATTGCTATTGATTTTTGACCAGGCACTTGCAACGCGTAAACGCCTTGATAAAATTTAATAGCAAAATTTAGATCTTGCTTTTGCTCGTAATTTTCAACAGACCCTCACTTTTTTATCTTCATCTACCTTCACGCTTCTTCTGCTTCTTAAGCAATTATGGCCGACATTAAAAGCCTTATCAAAAAGCGAGCTTCGCTTAAAGCTAAGCTTACACAATTCTCTTCCTACCTAAACGTAGTCAAGTCTTGTGAAAGGTTGAGTGATATTCAGCTAATTGAAATTGAACATCGGCTTCATATATTCGAAAACCTTTACGAAAAATACGATACTTTACAGATGGACCTGGAGGAAGCGGTGGACAACCCCAGCGAGCAATATGCGGAACGCGAGGAATTTGAGAAGCTCTATTATGCTTTAGTTGCTTCTTCGCGTCAGCTGATTGGCAGTGCTCGTGGGCATCTTACGGGGGACTCCGCGTCCGAGGTGGTATCTGATACTTCGCACAAACACAAACACTCATCAGTTCGCTTACCCAAAATTGAACTACCTAAATTCTCTGGCAGCTATCATGATTGGTTAGAATTTGATGACTTACGGCTGGGCGTGAATCGCTTCTGGGAGCTAGATTCAGTCCAACCACAACACAAACAGACATGCGAGGAGCGATCCTGCGAAGACATCTTCGTAGAGACCACATTTCGCGATACGGATGGACGGTTTGTTGTCACTATCCCACTTAAAGAATCACCTGACGTGTTAGGTGACTCATATTCAATGGCCAAGCGTCGTTTCCTTTCTCTTGAACGTCGTTTGGCCAAGGACCCCTATTTAAAACAACTTTATGTCAGCTTCATGACAGAGTACATAGAGTTAGGCCACATGTCCGAGTGTAGTCACCTCAATACTACGTATTCTTATTCTAACTACTTGCCTCATCATGGAGTATTGAATGAATCAAAGTCTACAACCAAGCTTAGGGTTGTCTTTGACGCTTCGGCCCGTACTACATCAGGTAAGTCGTTTAATGACATACAAATGGTTGGTGCTCCTTTACAAGATGACTTATTAACCATCTTGCTTAGGTTTCGTCAACATATGATAGTCGTCAGTGCAGACATCGAAAAGATGTATAGAGTCACTCGCGTGAACGACATGCACAAACCTCTGCAAAAGATTCTTTGGAGAGCAGAACCAACTCATCCCTTAAAAACATACACCTTAAACACAGTGACGTATGGCACTGCTTCTGCACCATTCTTAGCAACCAGGTGTCTCATGCAGCTTGCTAAGGAGTGTGATGATCCATCAACGCGCTCTACAATAGAGCACGACTTCTATGTTGACGATTACTTATCAGGCTGTTCGTCTGTTAGGGAAGCGGTAGACAGGTGTCGGAATGTCATTGCTGTTCTTAAAACAGGTAAGTACAATCTACGTAAGTGGCAATCTAATTCACGTGATGTACTAAAGGCCATTTGCGAGGATCAGGTCAGTTCTGATTTCGTCACTCTTAGTGAAAATGAGTCGTCAAAGACTCTAGGGCTAAACTGGAGCTGCTCTTCAGATACATTTTACTTCTCAATCAGCGTCACTCCCAGTACCAGTACTACAAAACGTCAAATCCTATCGACAATCTCCCAAATATTTGACCCCATTGGCTTGGTTGTTCCTTGCATCGTAGAAGCTAAAATACTAATGCAGCGTCTGTGGCTTACAGGTTGCTCTTGGGATGAACCCGTTTCTGAAGAGTTTCAAAGTGTCTGGAGTGACTTCTTAAATACTCTACCTCTTTTGAATCAATTCAAAATACCGCGATGGGTCTCCTGTGAATCAGTGGCTTCGGTACAGTTGCATGTCTTCACTGACGCCTCTGAAAGGGCCTATGGTGCATGTGTATACATTCGCAGTAAATCAAAAGGTGGGAAGGTACACAGTCATCTTCTAACGGCTAAAAGCAAAGTTGCTCCGGTCAAATCCATGACCATTCCCCGCCTCGAACTTTGTGCAGCATTATTGGGCTCACGCCTTTATGTTAAGGTTCGTCAGTCACTAACATTACAGTTTGACGAGATATACTTCTGGTGTGACTCCACAATAGTGTTAGGCTGGTTGTCTGCATCACCGACACAACTGAAAACCTTTGTCCGTCATAGAGTTTCTGAGATTCAGGAAACTACTGCGGGAAGGCCTTGGCTCTACGTTCCTTCTCTTTTAAACCCCGCAGACCTCGCTTCGCGTGGACTCAGAGCGGACAAACTACTATCCTCTTCGTTGTGGTGGTCAGGACCCCAATATCTTCTTGAAGGCACATCTTCTTGGCCTCAATTCCCTACATCTACTCATCATGACTTGAAGCTTCCTGAAACGGTGTCGTCCTACCATGTTGATATTCCTAATAAAACAGAAATTCTTATTTGTTCTTTATTTCCTAAACATTCATCCAATCTTTACACACTACAACGTATGATTGCATACGTGTTACGATTTTATAATAAATGTAGAAGACAGTCATCTGCCTATGGTGCTCTTACTTCTACAGAACTAAATTCATCTTTGCATCTTCTTTGCAGATTATCTCAGCAGGAGTCGTTCTCCGAAGAGTACAATTTGCTTTTAGCAGGCAAACAATTGCCTGCTAAAAATAAGCTTCTTTCCTTGTCTCCATTCCTTGATGCTGACTCAAACCTAATACGTGTTAGAGGCAGGTTAAGTAATTCATTTTACGACTACAACATAAAACACCCCATTCTCTTGTCCTGTTCGCATATTGTTTGCAAATTACTATTCAATATGTACCACTCACGTCTTTTGCATCCAGGACCTCAACTCTTACTTGCCACGATTCGTCACCATTTCTACCCTCTTGGGGGCAGGAACTTGGCAAAGAAGGTCACACATCAATGCGTAAAATGTTGCAGGATTAAGGCAAGCACTATCCAGCCTGTGATGGGTAACCTTCCAGAGCAACGCTTGCACCTGGAGTTTCCTTTCTTAGATTCAGGCGTCGACTATGCCGGACCTATTATGATAGCTGACCGTAAAGGACGAGGGTGTAGGCTTGTTAAATGTTTCATATGTGTTTTTGTGTGTCTAGCTACCAGAGCCGTCCACCTTGAACTTGTATCGGATCTCACGAAGGAGGCTTTTCTGGCTGCCATGAACCGTTTTATTGCTCGAAGGGGAAAGCCTCGTAATATTTTCTCCGACAACGGTACAACGTTTGTTGGTGCTTTCAATGAGTTGGCCAACTTACTTTCACAAGACTTACAGTTCGACGTAGTTGATCCTGGCATCAACTTTTCATTTATCCCTGCATATACTCCTCACTTTGGAGGACTATGGGAGTCCGCGGTGAAATCCACTAAACACCACCTGAGGAGGGTTCTAGGTTTAACAAATTTAACATTTGAAGAGATGGCAACATGTCTTATTCAGGTGGAGGCGATCTTAAACTCAAGGCCCTTAACTCCACTCTCCAACGACCCTTCAGATCTTATTCCCTTAACTCCAGCACATTTCCTGATTGGACGCTCACTTGTTGTGTTGCCTCACCCACAGATCGAGAGTACCAACATCTCCAATCTCCAGCGGTTTCGACGCATCGAGTGCCTCAAACAGCATTTTTGGAATCGTTTCTCTCAGGAGTACATTTTATGGCTGCAGGAGAGAACGAAATGGCAGCGGTCTTCGGGAGAGCTGAAAGAAGGGACTCTCGTTGTCATCAAGGACAAAGGCTTACCACCTCTACTCTGGCTTCTAGGGCGCATCACTCGGGTGCTCCCTGGCAGAGACGGCATCGCAAGAGTCGCCGACATCCGCACACGAAGGGGTGTCATTCGGCGAGCGTTCAACACCATATGTCCTCTGCCTGTGTCTGTTGAAGACTCTTCAACGGGGGGAGGATGTTGAGTCACTCAGTGGCCTCCGCTGCGCACTGGAGGGGATGACGGACGGCGGCGTGCGTGGCGACGACCGCCTGCCCCGCACGGGCCCGACACGCCAGTCAGCTGTTAGACACTACGAAGCACGTCCGCGCTCGCGCCTTCTAATCCAGTTTAAATATATTAATTTTCTTATAACCGTTATTGTAACAGTCTAGTTAATTATTATATTACGTATTATACAGTCCACAAGTATATTATTTGCTCTCCACTTAACCATCGATCCAACAAGGTTCTCAGTTGAACCTGTATACGGGGTTATTGGTAAAACACCGATATCCTCTCAGAACTATGTTGCCTCTCAGGACTGCCTCGTTGTCTGAGTGGTAGCAAGTGCGACTGCCGCTTAAGGGGTCACGGGTTCGATTCCGGGGTCGGGTAAGGCATTACTATGTTTTTAAAAATTCTCAGTGGCAGCACGGAGTCTGGACTATGGCAATAGGCTTACCCCCCATTACCTGGGACTCATAACATTAATAGTGAAAAGTGGGTGTTACACTGTACAGTGGCAGTATATGTTTATACTTATTTTTTTGTAGTAAAATATTATTTTGTACGTACTTAATGTTTAGGGTGTCAATAATTTTAGCTGTTAGGTAAGTCTAAGGATTAATACAGGCATATTGGAAACGCCCACTTTTCACCAAATATCCCCTGTGTAACAAGGAGGGGGTGAGCCTATTGTCGCACAATGGGTATAATTCAAGACTGCTATCCCTGAAAAATTGTCTATAACCCAAAACTCGCTAAGATGTAACCAAGAATTGTATTGTGGACCCGATTGAAAAAGAGTAACTAATGGAATTTCTTGCTCGTTCTTCTCCATAGGATCTACACTTTGGAACGAGCAAATAGCGTCACTAGAGGACTAAACGACAGGTTGACATTTTTAATATATTATTTTGTTTTGACGTTCAAATTGCCTTCCTGGTCTAATTGAAATAAATCATTTGGATTTTGACTTGACATTGCTAATTGCCCGACCCGGGATTCCTCCGAAATATATAAAACAAGGGATTGTTCGGTAATTTTAAAAAGTGGTAGAAAAAGTTCATTTCAATTCGATAACATTTTAGACAAGGAAGCGAGATGTGTCATTTATCACTGCAAATTAATTCCCATAAGAAAAACAATGTTACTTCCTATGTTGGTAACTTGGTATTATTAAGAAAATCAGTTAAATCCCCACATCGAGGTTCTGTATAAAAAATATTCACGTTTCCTACACTCGAATGGATTATCATCATCATTTGAAGATCTCATCTTCTCACGTGGAGAAGGAATGAGTATTAATCACCACGCTATTTCAAAACAACCGCCTTCAAATTTCAAAATAATTATAAATTCATTAAAACTATGTTCAGATGGCCACGCAGTAGGACCATTCACATCAGCACCCCGCGGTGCTGCACGGTCACCTCAACATACAACAACACAACATCACAGCATTAAGAATTATAAATTTACTGCATATGTAATGGTATAGGAACTTGTAGGTTTGAAAACGTACTCACGATACACGAAAAACCCTAGTGTGGGGCAAAGTTTAAAAAAATAAGTGTTCCTTTACCGTTTTATGCACAGAAATACAAAAAACTTCACTTCTTATGTCTATGGTGTTATGTACCTATGTATAAGTATATGTCAAATACAACCCTTTCGCTTGATATACGTACACTGCAATCTCCGTACTACCACAGATGATATTTTTCTACACGATACAATTACTTATGAATATTAGGTACACCCCTATTACTTAATAAACGGGACCCTAAAAAACAAACAAGAAACAAACTATGACATTTTCCTTTACGCGAAGAGTGATTGTTAAAGTTGTGACGCGGTTTTTTATTCGAATAAATATTTTCTTTCTTTATTTCCCTTGCCCTGTCATTGTTCGAAGAAATGTCTTATACGAGAATCTTTATAAAATGGGATGTCATGGTCAAAGAATATTTGTTACCCAGACACGATACCACGGGATAGGTTAGAATTCGGACATGTTTTATGAATACGGAGGAGTATCCTTTATTTATTTATTACTAGCTTTTCCCGCGGCTTCGCTCGCGTCACAAAAGGATAAAAAGTAACCTATATGACACACAGCACCATCTACACCAATACTTTTCTTTTCCTTCGGGAAAATCAAATTTTTCCGGGATAAAAAGTATCCTATTATTTAATCCGGACTTCTAACTTTACGTCTGCAAAAATTCAAAGCAATCGGTTTAGTAGTAAGGGCGTGAAAGCGGAACAAACAAACAAACAAACTCACTTTCCGATTTATAATATTAGTAAGGATTAAAGTCAGTAAGAGGCTGACACGCCCTTCCGCCTCACCCAGGCGGGAGCAGTCATTCGATGATTTTCCCCCCTTAAAAAAAAAAAGGATTAAAAAGTCACAACTGCAGAAAACCAATTACAGTAACTGACATATTTACAACAATAAAAGATGAAATTACAACTAACACAAAACCTAAACATTACACAGAACGAAAACGAAAAGTAAAACTTCATTAAAACAGGAGTTAACACCATTCATAAGTTTCTCTCGCAGTACTTCAAGCATTCTAATAAAATCATCTTCCATTCTTCCGCAAACCGGCGACGTCTCGCTTCCGGCTCTGGTTCAGGCCATGGTACGGAGCGAGGGGGATTGGGATGCCATTTCCTCCTTCAGACGGCGAGCATGGGTAGCTCGCCGCCCGATCAGAAATACCCGTGCGTACGGCGCATCGCGTTCCGCGCCCGCCTCAATGAATCATCAGACCACCACAGATGGGGCCCAGTAGGGCTGATGCCCAATATGAAGCCGTGGAAGGCCTAAAGGGTTGCCGGGGCACCGGCTCGCAGAGCAGGAGTAGGAACAGGGTGGTTTTTAGTCAGTAATAGTCTGACACTCCCTCTCGCCTAACCTAAGGCGGGAGAAGTCATTGGATGATTTCAACCCTCAAAAAATCGTTCGCAAACAGATCAGTAGTAATACAGTCACGTTTAGTATCACAGTCATATTTCTGGTGTGCCGTATGGTGTATACGTATATTCCATCATCAGAGGCCTTAGCGTATGAGCATATTTTACGTTTAATGTTGATGGAAACGAGAACGCGTTCGGTGCTCTGATTGGCTGGTTTATTAGCGCCGGCCAATCAAAGCGCCGGACAGCATTTGTTTCGACTACTTTTAACGTAAAACACACTCCGCCCTCTGATCTAAACGCAAGTGCCGCAAAAAAACTGAAATATTTAAAATTGTAGTCTCTAAAACGTCTGCCAAGCGGTAAAATTATGTAAATGGCAAGCCCTCTTATGTAGAAGAAGTCTATTACGGTCCAGTAGTGGACTATCAAAGGCTGACAACTTATTGATTCCAAGTAAAATAAAAGGTGTCAGTTTGTGTAATCGGAGACGACATTGTTTACCGCGTCCCGCGTCGCCGCGTGCGCTTGGGGTAGCTTAGACGTCAATGTCAGATTGTCGAGTGTCAAAAGCTAGAAATGTGTGATATATAAATAATTGTCATAATAAGAATAATAAGCCTTTATTGCTGAACTAAACTAAAATAACAAAAGTAATAATTAAACTAACTTATAAACTAACACATCAGTTTCGGTTTAGTGATCAGCGTGTCCTGTGACACATAGGCCTCTTCCAGCTGTTTCCACACTTCCCTGTCTCTGGCTTTCCTTGGCCAGGTATTCTCAGCGACCTTTCTTATGTCGTCCATCCATCTTTTTACCTGTCTGCCTCTCTTTCGTTTACCATCTCGTGGTTGCCACTCCGTTATAATTTTAGTCCATTTTGTTTTGCTATCTCTCGTCATATGTCCTGTCCATCTCCATTTTAATTGCCTTACTTGCTTTATTATATCTTCTACCTTTGTTATGGATCGTAAATTATTGTCATAGATGGTTTTAATTATGGTAATTTATTATATATTACATTTATATAATGTGCAATGGGCTAGTGCTGCTGAAAATCAGAAGCGACTCGAGCTATCGCGCTCAGATCACGGCATTTCTAGCTGAGCATTGGCCTTTTTGCACCATGTACACTGTTCTATTATTTAAAACTATTTTTGTTTTTTTTTGTAACGATACAAATAAACTGTTTTTCTTTCTTTCTTCTTTTATTTGGCTAGGATGTTCATTTCAAACAATGTCCAGTCTATGCATATCTCTAGATATTTACTCCATGCCATGACAATCTCATTCTTGTGTCTCTTCAGTGAGTGTTCATAGCGGGGGTGCCGCTACGCTCCGTTCACAGCTTCAGATTTATAAGTACTAAGTTTTAACAGTCCATTGTTTGTGTAATTCATTGCTGTATTTCAATATTCACCCAAAGGTCAGACTGGAAGAAAATGCCTGCGGCATTAAGTCCACCTATGTACATTTGTGCATCAAGCATATTAAATAAATAAATAATATATATAACATAACATCATAACATCACGCCTTTTATCCTCAAAGGGGTAGGCAGAGGTATGAGTCCCATGTAATAGGGGGTGAGCCTATTGCCATATACCGGGCACAGTTCCAGACTCCGTGCTACTACTGAGAATTTTTTTTTAAAACCCAGTAATACTTTGCCCGACCCGGGAATCGAACCCGAGACCCCTTGCTCGGCAGTCGCAATTGCGACCACTCGGCCAACGAGGCAATAATATATAGGTATATATTAAACTTTTTTAAGTGAAGACTACCTTGTTCTTAATATTATTAAATCACACTTTTCGCACGTCAATGAGTTCATTCATTCCAGCATCATCTTTATATAGAACTTACGATAGCAACATATGTAGGTAACGACTTATTAATAAATCATGAATCTTTAAATGAATATAATAATGGCCAATTCTCACACCTGAGCACAATATTATATTTACATTGGTTTGGACTTAGATAAGTCTAGGTCTAATGTGATTGTAATAACATTAAGTAAAAATTAAAAAAAAAACACGCTCAATGTACCCAAGGCCCGGTGACACCAAAACAAACCTATCCATTAACTTTAAACTACAGTTAAAGGTTAAACAACAATAATGGTAAAGTAAATAAAACTTGGTTTACCGTTAATTACCAAAGGATCCATTTTGGTCGGAGAAAACAGAATTAGAATATATACGATGTTCCTAATTTATTTAGGTTTTATAGTACAGTCGATGGTAAGGTTGATTGTACTTGACAGGGATGTATTCAAGGGCAGCACTACTGGACCCCATTTAATTTCACTGCGACTCATTTACTAGTAACGTAAGTAATTAAGTAAACATTTTAAGTAAACGAGTATAGTTGTCTATAGACATATATATTTGTGCCATTGTTTTAGCTATAAATGTATTTTGATTTAAATCACTACATCGATAGCTATTCAAAAATAATGATCAGATTAATATTTTTAGTTAAAGATAAAATCAAAATGTTATCGCTTCCTTTAAATTAATTATATAGGTACTGAAAACACGGCCGACAAAAAGAAGCTCCTTTATCGTATACCATTAGACACACCCTTTTAGTGAGGCCCCATTGAACAACGTGCAGCCCATTAAACCCACCCTGAATACGGCCCTGGTATTTTGTCTGATTAGGACTAGGAATCGTCAATTTACTATTTGTCTTTACGACTGCTCCAATTAGTAATACAAGTCCAAGATACGTGATCTGTTTCATTAAAATATAGCCCAACTAAAATGGAGTAATAACCTTTGTAATATTTATTGCGAACTGGGTGCTTACTCTTGAAACTGATCTCAATGTCAATGCAATTTCAATCCAATAAAATTTCAATAAATATTCAATGTCAAAACTATACAACCCCTATTGCAGCTATTAAAATAGCATTCAGAGTACGGAATATAAAATCAAACTCAATACCATTTAGTTCATTAAATATTCACGCAATATGGATACAATAAACTGCCTCGTTGGCCGAGTGGTCGCAAGTGCGACATCTCAGTAGTAGCACGGAGTCTGGAAATGTGCCCGGTATATGGCAATAGGCTCACCCCCTATTACATGGGACTCATAACATAAATAGTGAAAAGTGGGTGTTACCTCTGCGTGATGTTATGTTAAACGCTAATATTGCAACTCGAGCGTACGAAATTTTACAATACCAATGTCGATCGATCGGGATTGGGTTCAAGAGTAAGCCCCCTGTTCTGACACTCATTTGGGCCCCTGAATTTCTCAAGGGAAAATAATAAGGAACTGTTTTGTGTACTGTCTTTTCTTACCGTTCAAAAGGTAGTACACCATTAAGCGACTCCTTCAAATAAGTAGGTACATATCCAATAAACTTATGACGTGTGATAGTTCTTAGTAATACTATAACTCATATGAAAGTTTATGTATATGTTTGTTGCTTAATCACGTCAAAACAGCTGAAGGATGGAATTTGGAAGAGGGATAGGTAATGGTCTGGAATAACATATTAATATATGCTACTTTTTCTGGAACGCGGGCGAAGCCATTGGAAGAGGCTAGTAGTTCATGGCAGGCCACCACGAGTTCGGGGGCTGCGGATGAATGTGACTCCCGCACCCTCGTACCCACCTTAAAAAAACAACCTAACGGGTAACCGGGGCTCCGGCTCGACGTGCAGGAGAAGGATCGGGGTGGTTTTTAGTCAGTAAGAGTCTGACACTCCCACTCGCCTCACCCAGGTGGGAGAAGTCATTCGATGATTTTCCCCCTTAAAAAAAAAAAAAAAAAAAAAACCACGTGTGAGACGGGACACCAGGGTGGGTTTTAGTCAGTAAGAGTCTGACAGTCCCTTTCGTCCTCCCTAGGCGAGGGGGCTCCATGAGGATTTCCCACCTGCGGGTTAAAAAAAAAAGGCTAGTAGTTCATACAAATTACGTTCCAAATTCTTCATCTATTACATAGTAGCTATTCAGTCAGACACAGGCCCTAAGACTTGTTGAGCTTCAATTGTTTGTAATATCTTATTAGATCTAACGACTGTCAGTTAAGAGAAAGCAATAATACTGCACTAACTGACTCGTTGGTCTCTGATTCTACCACCGAGTTAGGTAAGGACTAGCCTTCATGATAATTACATTGTTTTTATAACTGAGAAAGAATTGATATTTATCACAAATCACAGAGAATTCAACCAAAAAATGCGAAAGAAAATAATTATAACAATCACCATGCTCCATCGATCTTAATGACAAATTAGTATGTACCACATTAATCATAGGTGGGGTGGCATCACACCATTATTTATTGTTATTAGGATCATCCATAATATCGGCATTCGAGGAAATCCTATGGGAGACGGATACTGGTTATTGAATAATCGCATCTTTTTTTTGAGCGAGGAATATCATCCTATGACTTCTCCCGCCTGGTTGAAGCGAGAGGGAGTGTCAGACTCTTACTGACTAAAAACCACTCTGTTTCTACTCCTGTACCTCGAGCTGGAGCCCCGGCAACCCGTTAAGTCCTCCGCGGCTCCGTATCGGCATCAGCCCTATTGGGCCCCATCTGTGGGGTGGTCTGATGGCTCCATAAAGCGCGTAATAAGCTAAATAAAGCTAAACATAAAAATAGTGAAAAGTGGGTGTTATATTGTATAGTGGCATTAAGTGTCATAATGTGCACCTCTGCCTATCCCTTCGGGGATATAATGGTATTATGTTTTTTTCTCACGCCAGAAAAGTTTTAACTGGCGAATAACAGTGAATATTTGTAATTTCTTTCATACGAAAAACTGCCAAACGTCAATTTTATTCTACAGTAAAAAAATAACTGACAACTGGAAAATCGACTCTAATGATTTTGTGTACCGATATAGGATAGGATTTTGTGTACCTATGTACGCGAATTGTGAATCTCGACTTTACAATGAACACCTACCTATTTAGTTTTAAAATAAATAAAAATACCCTAAACCTTGTAAAAACAAGCATCAAAAAACCTGACATTCAATAACATAGAAATAGCAGCTCTATAAAAAATACCCTATTGTTCAATTTCGAATACAAACTTTTCTAAGACATTTTTCGGCCTAAAATATCCTTCTAGACAAATTCGAGGAAAACATTTTAGGAAGATTTTCAACATTTTTTCCTACCTTTTTAATAAAATATTAGACACTTTACGAAGATAAGGGTGTCGAGGAATATTATTCGTAGAAATTGAGCAACATGGGGTTGGAAATTATAATGAGGTTTCGAACCTAATGCTTTATTCGATTATCCATAAGACATACATTTTTAACCTGATTTAGTTTAACTAAAATCGCGGGTTACTCACGTGGATATACTGAGAAAAGCTCTACTAGTTTCGAACCACAAAGGGGTTCTTCCTCATGAGCAGCGTGCGCGGTCGCGGCGACGTCGCACAGCTCACTGGCTGGCGATAATTTATTATCTTCTTTGTTTTATAACTTTCATGAGACATACTAAATAAATTATTATGTTTTCGGCTTACTCACGTAATTATTCGCCGCGTCGCAGGTCGCGAAATGCTGCTCATGAATATGCCTCTAGCATGGCTTGAAACTAGTCAAGTTCCTCGTCAAATTATTACGTGAGTAAGCCGAAAACATACTTATTTATTTTTTTCTTGTTTTATTGTTAATCCTGCATGTTTACAGTATCTAAATATCTACATTGTAACTTCAATTACTTAGAAAGCCACGTAGAAGTCCGGAGTCCCCTAGCACAAGTAATCCATTGCTTAAAAGGTGATCTGATTATTATAAGAACGTCCCGGAGAACCTAACGGTTCACCGGGGCTCCGGCTCGACGTGCAGGAGAAAGAACGGGGTGGTTTTTAGTCAGTAAGAGTCTGACACTCCCTACCGCCTCATCCAGGCGGGAGCAGTCATTCGATGATTTTCCCCCCTTAAAAAAAAGCATAGCTTGAAACTAATCGAGTTCCTCGTCAAACAGTTACATAATAGTAATGCAGAAGGCTTCGGCTGAAGCAGATGATCTAAGTAGTAAGTGCCACTCACATTCCCGTTATCCCTCTATTGCTTTATCTAGCAACCATTCCCGGTGCCCGGTCGGTAAGTTGGCGAGTCTTCGCCTGCCATTTTTATGTGTAGTAATTACATTGTTTCGGCATTTGCCATAGTCATCCATAGTTCCCAATTTACCAGTCCACAGCAACCCATCCATAGCCCTACCTTTGTTTTCCATTACCTACAATAGTTCTATACAAACCGGGGACTGTCTTTGGGTACATTTCTATAGTGCATATAGGGATAGTTGCTAAATTGTGTGTCCATTATATTTATATTAAAGTTGTCTAAAGGGCCTCTACGCAGGTAACTTCGGGCCCTCGTATGCCTCCCAAATGACCGGGAGCCTGTGGTTGCGTGAATGGTAAAGGCACAAATAATAATAAGACATTAATAGTTACAGTGTAAGCCGAAAACATACTTAATAATTAATTTAGTTATAGTATAGACATTTTTTCAGTTTTGACTACACTTAAAATCCAAGGAGGATTTTATGTTCATTTTGAGAGAGTACGATCACCCATCCATTAGGCGACCTCGTCATCTCTACCCAGTCTAGTACCCTTTTTAGGTTATGATCTATTTAAGACTACTATGTAAATCTAGGCGGCGTTAATGCCTGAAAGTCGACACTCTTACGCCTTAATAGTCACTGTGGCTTAAGATCCTTAGATAATCTTATGCAAATGTATCTTAGGCTAGGTTTAAGATTTAGTCTATAAAATCACTATACAAGATCTTAAAACATAATATAACATCACGCCTTTTGTCCCCGAAGGGGTAGGCAGAGGTGCACATTACAGCACTTTAATGCCACTGTACAATGTAACACCCACTTTTCAATATTTATGTTATGAGTTCCATGTAATAGGGGGTGAGCCTATTGCCATACACCGAGCACATTTCCAGGCTCCGTGCTGCTACTACGTGCCTAACCCCTTCGAGGATAAAATAGGCGTGTTGTTATGTATATGATGATGTTAAGATAGTAATTAAAATGTATAAAAGAGAAATTGGAATTTAAATAATAGGCTTAATCGTCGTTTCTTTGTTTTACAGATGAGATGATCAATATTAATTTGTTACTAGATTATTAGTGTACCTAAATATGTTATGTTAATGTTAATGATTTATTGCTTAAAAAGTTTGCAGGCGTCGGTTTTACCCCGCATTCACTCCGGTTTTTTGCTAGTTATTTGAGGGATAGGCAGCAATATGTGGAATATGCGGGACACGTGTCAGATCCATATTTCACGAGGTCCGGGGTAAGTCAAGGGAGTAATCTTGGCCCGTTGGGCTTTCTTTTTGTGGTTAACGACTTGCCGGGGGTGGTCTTAGATGCATCTTGTCTGTTGTTTGCCGACGACCTGAAATTGTCCCTTGAAATAAAGAGCGTCGATGACTGTGTTAGGCTACAGAGGGATATAGATAGGATAGTGAAATGGAGCAAGGATAATCTATTACAATTCAATAGCTCGAAGTGTGTTACCATCTCATTTTCTCGCACACACAACCCCATTTTACATACCTACTATATTGACGGGCTACCTATGAAACGGGTCACAGAAGTAAAGGACTTAGGAGTAACATTTAACACTGGCTTGTTTTTTCGAGAACACATCATGCGGAACTGTAAAAAAGCATATAGAAATTTAGGTTTCATGCTGCGTACAGTACGAGGGCTTACTAATGTGAAAGCTATTATAACATTATATAATGCATTGGTGAGAAGCCAGTTAGAATGTAATGCAGTCATCTGGGCTCCGCATGAAACTAAATATAGTCTCATGCTGGAGAAGGTACAAAATAAATTTATAAGATATTTGTATAAGCGCTATTACGGAGTCTATCCCTTTTACCCATTAATGTATCCCACCTTATTTATTTTAGGTATGGTTGGATACAATGAACTAAGGGTTAGAAGGGATCTTGCATTAGCTTTATATATATTTACATTGCTAAGAGGGAAAGTGCATAATGCAATTATTTTAAGCCAGGTGAGTCTGTATGTTCCGGACAGGTACGTGTGGCGACGACGACAGCCACGACTGCTGGTGGAACCGCGTTCTCGGACTAACCTTCTGAAGGACGCGCCGCTGACGCGTGCGTTCCGCACGCTCAACCTCATAGCGAGTGAGACGGACTTATTCTACTGTTCTCTGAGTGAATTCACAAGGAATGCTTTGTTTGTAATTAGTTATAAGCAATAAGTCAGGATTAAATAGTTCGCATTTATCGCATTGGGTCATCCTGTAATGGTAAATGTAAGTAAGTAAATAAATAAATAAATAAATAATAAATAAATAAATAAATGTTTTATGTTAAATAAAAACTTTGTTTTATAAAACAACACGTGGTTTATTATTACTACTTCATAAATTTCCAAAACAAACCAAACTATTACATACATTACACGAAAGTCTAAATAATTATTATGACAACACTTTTTTTAACATCAAAACCAGTCATGAGAGCACAGTGATACCTAAATAATCCAATCTTTTTTTTTTTGAGGGGGGAAAATTATCCAATGACTTCTCCCGCCCGGGCGAGGCCAGAGGGAGTGTCAGACTCTTACTGACTAAAAACTACCCCGTTCCCACTCCTGCACTTCGAGCTGGAGCCCCGGCAACCCGTTAAGTCTTCCGCGGCTCCGTATCGGCATCAGCCCTGTTGGGCCCCATCTGTGGAAATAACCCAATGTACGAGGGTAATCTTTTATAGACTACGTTAAAAAATGCCACCCCCTTTTTTTCAATATACTAAAGGCTGCTCCTAAGTGTAACAAACACTTTTCTGAAAACCGAATCAAAATCAGTTCGGCCAATCGCGTGATAATTGCGCCGCACAAACATACCTACATATGTACATACAGGTAAAACTGAGAGCCTTCTTTTTTTTTGAAGTTGGTTAAAAAACTAGCTATTTTTTAATGGGGGAAAATCATCGAATGACTGCTCCCGCCTGGGTGAGGGAGTGTCAGACTCTTACTGACTAAAAATCACCCCGTTCCTTCTCCTGCACGTCGAGCTGGAGCCCCGGTTACCCGTTAGGTTCTCAGCTTATTCTTATTTTTATTAATAGAACCAAAAAAATATGGGTTCAGTAAAATAAAAAATTCTAAGCTAACATCCTAAGAATGTTGAAACAATGTCGATATTTCGTGCGAGGCATGGGCATCGCTTGTCCGTCGTTCGCTTGACACCGTAGTACTTACATATTTCTTAGAATTTCCTTCGTTCACTACCTCGTTGGTTGAGTGGCCTCAAGAGTGACTGTCCAAGAATAGATCTCGATTTCCATTCAGAGTTGTATCGTGAAACTACGCTAGCGTGGTGTTTCGTCATGTGGGTGAGGTTACCGGAGTTTTTGACAAATCTTCCATACGAAAAACTGTCAAATGTCAATTCTATTCTACAGCAACGTTACAGTTACTGTTAAATGTAACAGTCACTAATACTATAACTACTTTTTGTAGTGCAACTAAGCCTTAAGAATTAACTGATTGAATAATCGGCCCAAAGTATTGTAACCTTATATGACAAAATAAAAAAATACGTGTCTAATATTTCCTACATACTCTGATATTAGAACACAGCGTCGAAATTAATACAAATCTTTCACACAACTATTCTAGTTAGAAAGATACAATTAGGGTTGCCACCCGTACTTTATAATAAAGTATTGTACGTTATTTAAGGTTATTGTACTCTATACTTTATAAGAATAATAAAGTACACGAAAATACTTTATTTTTGCAAACTTCATTTCTATTACAGTCCGTTAGTATTTTTCGGTAAACTTATCGATTCGATATCGATATTTATCGATTTATGTTGAATCGATTTCGCCACTTAGACAATTTCTAGTAAAAATGCAATTGTTTAGTAAAGATACTAATTTAATACAAACTGCAAAAAGGAATAAAAACATATTTTTAAATATAACACTAAATAAGAATAAATTGTACTTTATTTTTGTACTATGTACTTTTTTTTCTTACCTATAATCGTCAATGTACTTTAAATAACATAAAAAAAGGTGGCAACCCTAGATACAATACACGAGCCACGGAAACTTAGTCAAGCATTAATTTATACATACGTAAAACAGTCGTAATGTTTGCCTATTAAATTGATAGTGCGTCGTGAGCTTGGAACATTTTCATAAATAATACAATATGTATGTTTCGTTTCGTCTGAGTGTATGTCTGTCATAATTATGAATTTGGACTATAATCTTACAATAGAGTAGATTCCTAAATTTTATTTTAATGTCCGTCTGGTACATTAGGCTGTCAAACACCGCGAGGATTGTTGTTCTTTAATTGTCTGTACTGTACTCAAAAATCTAAAACTTTAGACACGTATTTTTTCTTTCTTCACAAAATTAAATACTTTCGACGATATATTAATTTGAAATACCGTGTGACGTCACAGCGTGCCATATTTTGTAGCACGTTATGACGTAACAACTTCCCACTCCTAAACTTAGCCATTTTATCTAAGTATTGCAACTTAATACAAGAAAATAAAAAAATACGTGTCTAATATTTTTACATTATCTAACTGACGGACTATTTAGACTTTTAATTTTGATACCCTGGAAACTACCCAATTTGTTTATGGTTTTCGTATACATATATCTAGTACAAGGTTTGGTATAAATAAGACAGTTTGTGTATGGCGGTTTGAAGGAGTAGACAGAGGTGAATGTGAACTTCTGTGTTTGTAAATGCACCCACGGTGCAGGAGAAAATCCTAGTGTGGGGTAACGTTATAAAAAATAAACTTTTCAAAAGGTCGCCCTGCATTTCGTTTCAAAACAAAAAGTACTAGATAAGTTTTCATCTAATACGTAGAAGTTTTTCTACAAGAAGTAAAGTACCTAAAACCGTAGCAAAAACCTAACTTAACTACACAAACACCATACCGTACTAGGTACCCATACGTTTAATACATATTCATGAATAGCTTTGTGTTTAAGCTCATCTGCTGAATATCTGTCGTCGTGCCAGAATTATTGAGATGCCGACGTACCAACAAGATTTTACTACGTAATCATAATATGTGTTAGGAAATTAATCATGGCTGCTTAGACTTTGGTATTTTAATGGAAGAGATTTAGTGTGTATGAAAGTGAAGTGACTATACAAGGTGTAGTTTTGAAACCGTGTCATTTCTCAGGGGCATGTCACAGAAGTCATAAACGTACAATGTAAGAGAAAATTTCAGGCCAATAGTTAAAAATACGGCTATAATAAATCGTTTAAGTTCGACAGTATTTCAGAATAAGCGACAGCAATGTTTCTTATTGGAGTTTTAAGAAATTAGGAATAATATAAATTACGTGTTTGAGTTTGTGTGTGTTAAGCCGCGTTATAAAGCTAGTTACAAGACGGCGGCGTGTAGTTCGCACTGACAGATTTCCGTAATTTCAGAAAAAAATTAATGTGTGTATGTTGTGGATTATTGTAGTTATTTTCTTTTCCATAATTCTCAAATTTGATTTTATTTTTAAGCCACTGTTAAGCCTATGAATTTCCAATGCTATGTACGCCATTATTGTCGCATGCATCAGACCTTTATTTTGTTACTGTTGTGTATTTTGAATGTTATATGTTTGTGATGTGGCCGTAATCCTTCGAATAAATAAATAAATAAATGAAAAGTATTTCCTGCAATTTTTTTTATTGATTCTGACTCAGAATCGATAGCCGGGTTACCTCCTAGAAAATGACGCGGCTTTAAAACAACACTTTGTATAGTGGGTATTTGGCATGACATAAATATCATGTCATGGTATTTAGACTTTATTTATCTACGAATAATAATACTTTATAACGTCCTTTAACTATTTGGAGTCGATCTCTACGCAACTTATGAGAGGACAAAAGAGGTATTTATTTCACATTGGCTGTCTTTCGTAAAAAAGTCGTGATAGCCCGGAGAATTAAGAACCCTTCTCATGCATGATGGTGCAAGTTTGAAACCTACCAACAGCAAGTACCAATGTGACTTTCCGAGTTATATGTACTTTTTAAGATTATTTAAACACCACTGACAAACGGTGAAGAAAATCGTAAGAAAACCTAAGCTTATAATTTTTAATTTATAAGTTTGTTATTGCCAACTAGTATTGAGCAAGTGTGACGATTAATGCTTAAGCATTCTCCGTGTGAGAAGAGGCCTTTGCTCAGCAGTGGACACTTCTTATAGGCTGTTGATGTTGTTGTTGTTGTTGATGTTGACATCTTTTGGTAGCTGATGAATTTCGGGCCTTGTATCTGGTAGAATAATCACTTACTTAATCCGCGTAAATTGGGTGTTATATTATAAATTTTAAACTTATCCCACTAGTATTATAACTTTCGTGAGACATACTAAAGTAATTATAATGTTTTTCTCTCAAATAATTGTGTAAACGTAATTAATTACTGTCACACTGCTACTGTCAGTAGTCGCCGCGTCGCGGGTCGCGGAATGCTGCTCATGAATAGGTATGAGCCTATAGCATGGCTTGAAACTAGTCGAGTACCTCGTCAAATAATTACGTGAGTAAGCCGTAAAACATTAATAATTAATTATCCCTCTAGAATTAAAAGGTGTGACTTCATAATATACTTAAACCTAAATTAACTTCTACCTTTACTTAGATAAATCCCTATCTTACTTATTTAGAACGGGATATACATTATGTATAGAAGTTATACACTGCCACTTAATTATGACGTTATAAAATTTTCCAAAGACGTACCTTCCTCGTTTATCTTTTTAATTTTACTTGGAACTATATTCTTTGGCGACCTCACAAGTAATAGCGGGGCTAATCTTAAGGAAACTAGTTCATTTTCTTTTGAGAAAATATGATGAAAATATCACTATATATATTTTAAAGGTTAAAAAGTTAGTACTGGATTTTGCAGTCAAGTTTTAAGATGAAGATAACAGTGTCTTATGATTTACTATAGTTGTGACCCGCAGTTGTGCCTGTGTAGTCACAGGAAACATAGTCGCTATTACTGTCCACCTGTGAGGGAGCCATGCTTTAACACGAATGAGCCGGCTCGACCGTAGTGATACCACGGCCTCACAGAAAACCGACGTGAAAGAACAGTTGCGTTGTGTTTCGTCGTCAATACCTTTTGCGTTACCGGTAACGCACTTATAACACCTGTGGTGTTTCATGTGACGATGGTCGACGCCGATGGCTTACCATCAGGTGATCCGTCTGCTGTTTTACTGGTTTACATAAATAAAGTTTAAATAAAATCTTCTTTTAAATATTTTGAGACAAAAAAGCAAACCAAAAAATCCAGTACGTTATGTATTAATGTAAGTTATCAAAATTCTAGACATTAACATAAAATTAAACCTAAATCATGTTTTAAACATAAAGTAAATACATTAACATGGAGCTAATTCATCAAAATCTAGTCCTAACATTGCGTGTTACTTTGTTCATGCCTAAGGAATATGTAAGTTGTCAAAAAATTTGCATGAAAACAAACACACGACAAGAAATATTAGGTATTTTAATTTTGGCTTTTTATTTTCGCATAGTACATGATAGAGGGTGAATTTAAACTGTCAAACACCGCGAGGACACCGGTGACCGCAACCTATTGTTCTTTAATTGTGGTGATTGTGTCTATAATGACGGTACCTACTCAAAGGGATGGGCTCGCTGCCATTGCAGCGGTAAGTCCCCTCTTTGAGGAGTGGCTTGAGAGACGCTACGGCGTCCTCACCTACCGCCTGACGCAGGTCCTCACCGGACATGGAAGTTTCGGGAGGTACCTGTGTCTGATGGGGCGGGAGGAAACGCCCGGGTGTCATCACTGCGAGGACCACCCTGAGGACACGGTGGAACACACTGTTGCGGAATGCCCTGCGTGGGCTGAGCACCGCCGTGCCCTCAGGGAAGTGATCGGCGATGGAGACCTCTCGCGTCCGGGCCTAGTTCAGGCCATGATGCGGAGCGAGGGGGACTGGGATGCCGTCTCCTCCTTTTGCGAAGCAGTCATGCTGGCTAAGGAGGAGGCGGGACGCGTGAGGCAGCGAAGCGCTGCCTCCTCGCAACCCAGCCATCGCGAAGGACACACCGGGCGTCGGGGATCGCGGGACGATCTCCGGCCACCGTAAGCGCGGGCCTGCGGACGGCGAGCATGGGTGGCTCCCCGTCCGACCAGAAACAGACCCGAGCGTACGGCGCGTCGCGTTCCGCGCGCGCCTCAAAGAGCCATCAGACCACCACAGATGGGGCCCAATAGGGCCGATGCCGATTCGGAGTCGCGGAGAACCTAACGGGTAACCGGGGCTCCGGCTCGACGTGCAGGAGAAGGAACGGGGTGGTTTTTAGTCAGTAAGAGTCTGACACTCCCTTCCGCCTCACCCAGGCGGGAGCAGTCATTCGATGATTTTCCCCCCTTAAAAAAAAAAAAAAAAAAAAAAAACCTACTCAAAGGGTTAATATAACAATGACCATGTAGGGAGGTTTACATACATATGCATGTAAATTCATGAACACTTTTATGTATGTCTTTCGTCATATTACAGTATTCCCACTTCATATTATTATTGCCACACAGTCAGAATTTACCGTCTTGTAAGAAACACTGACGGACTGCCTCATTGGCCGAGTGGTCGCAAGTGCGACTGCCAGGCAAGGGGTCTCGGATTCGACTTTCAGCTCGAGCATAGTATTACTGGGTTTTTAAAAAAGATCTCAGTGGTAGCACAGTCTAGAAATGTGCCCGGTATTTTTTTTAGGGGGGAAAGTCGTCGAATAACTTCTCCCGCCTGGGTGAGGCGGGAGGTAGTGTCAGACTCTTACTGACTAAAAACCACCCCGTTCCTTCTCCTGCACGTCGAGCCGGAGCCCCGGTTACCCGTTAGGTTCTCCGCGACTCCGAATCGGCATCGGCTCTATTGGGTCCCATCTGTGGTGGTCTGATGGCTCTTTGAGGAGCCGTACGCTCGGGATGTGCCTGGTATATGGCTATAACCTATTATGTTTTACACGCAAGGGCAAATACTAACTAATGGTTTTATCTCGACTAGCTGTAAGCAACCCTTAAAGCTATTTATTCATCATCCTTGAAAACCACATGTCTAGCAATTTGACTTTGCAAAGAGATTTGCATCGTAACAGCAAGTCTTCATTAATAAGTTAAACGTCTTACAGTTAGTTTAACTAAATCAGTCTATTCAACTTAGGTATCTACTACATAATTATGGTAAGTAATTGCTTTTAGAACATGCTTTGAATTAGCATTTTACGATGTCAAGATTTCTAGGGGCTGTGTTTAATAACTGCCTCGGTGGCCGAGTGGTCGCAAGTGCGACTGCTTGGCCTTTTCCCAGACCCTTTGGTCTCGGGTTCGATTCCCGAGTCGGGCAAAGTCTTCTTGGATTAAAAAAAAATCTCAGTATTAACGGTGTCTGGAATTGTGCCCGGTATATGGCAATAGGCTCATCCTAAAAGTGGGTGTTACATTGTACAGTGGCATTAAGTGCCGTAATGTGCACCTCTGCCTACCGCTTCGGGGATAAAAGGCGTGATGTTACGTGTTTAATGAATACATTGTTTTTTGATTATATGACACACAATCTAAGAGATATGTTCGTTTCTCTAACTTAAGAATTCGAAATGAGGTGATCCGACAGAGAGTGAATGTAATCGACATAGATTACGATAAACCAAAACAGCAAGTTGAAGTGGTGATCATTTTCAGGTGGTCGTTACCTACCGACGAGGGTGCTGCGGATAAACTTGTGAATTAGCAGGGCTCCGGTTTGAAGCAGGCGTGTATACGGATTGGCTTTTAGTCAGTAAGACTGTAAGAGTCTGACACTCCCTCTCGCCTGACCTAAGGTCAATCCGTCATTGGTCAAGCAGCCATTGGCTGATTCCCCTTCCCGCTAAAGTGATCACTATCTAAGTAGCTATGTTTATAATTTATAATGAGAATTAAAGCATTGAATAATTTCGGAGCGACTATAAGTATGACGTAGGTACTAGATTACTACGACGTAGCCATGGACGTAGCAGACTCCACTACGCTTGCTACGCAGACGCCGTAGCGCATGCAATATTTCAAGTTTCGGGCCTACTTACCAGAAAAAATAATAATTAAAAAACATGAATTTAAGAGGCTTGTAATAAAAGATAAAAAGTTGCCAGTTAATAAAAAGTTGTTGAAACAGGTTAGTTAGTACGCAATTAATTAATATTCATATTGTTTATCCTAAGGGCTATTAAATGTTCCCTGAGTACTCATTTATTACGCTTTTCGTTGAAGGAAAAAAAATTGAAAAATTATTATTTACTTATTTACATTTATTGTAGCAAAACGGTACCCGTTGCACGGCAATTGGCCAGATGCCGCACCAACCGTAGAATCAAAAATTGCCTATTTTTATGGAATAAAAAATATGGAATGGCAAACGAGTAGGATCACCTGATGGAAATGGTAAGCTATCAGCGCCGCCGATAGACACCCGCAACACCAGAGGAATAACAGCTGAGTTGCTGGTCTTTTAAAATGGAATATGCTCTTTTCTGGAAGGTTTGTAAGTCGTATCTTATTCACCAATAAAGTAATTAAAATAAATTCTTTAAATTTATGAATTTCAGTCAAGTAAGTCAAATGAACACAATACTGCTATCTTTTACACCACAGATTTCCTTTTATCCTTTTACCTGCTCAAACTATACCATTATGGCATTATACTCCTCAATTATTCAACTATAGCCTTTGTCGGATTTGTCGGACGTTTCCGACATCAGACAGGTACGGGACGAGCCTTATTTAAGTGATGACTAACACTTTTTGCTGCTAAGTATATGGAGTCGGCAATTTTGTTGATTTCGCAACTGTTAGGGTTTATTTTCACATTGTGTGAGGTGTTTTTTATTAAGATCTTTAAAAAATAATTACCTATAGACACGAGTTAACCGAAACTGTTGTTTAAATTATTTATGTTGCAGTTTGCAGTGGGTAAAATGATAAGCCACCATCTTTTTGTTTATCACGAGGCTGTTGATGATGATGATGGTATGGTATGGTATGAACGTAGATCTATGCGAGACATAAAGTGTTTCCTATTGTGTCTCATATACCGGCACATAAGAGGTTAAGCAAAAAAAAACGAGATCTCCATTATAAAATCTCCCTTATAAGTTTGTAGCAAAGCTTGCTAAACGTAAGGTCAAGGTCAATTTAATTTTGGCCATTTTGAGGTAGATCCAATATAATAAAAACGGAAGGTTGACAGTTCCAGTTTTGGAGCCCATTATATTTGTTGGCGAATTATAAAACAATCTCTTTTATAGCGTGGGTCAAAAGTAGATGAAACATAAGTACATACCGACATACGTGAACGTTCCAATATGATCAGTAGAAAAAGTAATAGAAATATTCGGTTAAGATAAGCTTACCTATTTTCAACAAAGCTTATGGCTCGGCTGGTGATTAGCAATCAGTACTTCTGCAAGCTATAACACTACCAGACGAGACCATAGGCAGACCTGTGTCATGCGATTGCTGACATTAAAAAAAGCTGCTCACTTAGGTATGCATACCGTCGTTTCCGAGAAGTAGTGCTACCCGATAATAATGGTAAAATTAAACAGGGGGTTTGTCATCCACAACTGCATTCTTGCTCATCAAACGTACCACAGTGTTAGGTGTTATGGACAAATAAAAATAATGTGTAGGTTAGTACCTACCTCTTTTTTTAAACTGGCTTTGTCGTAATAATCTAAAAATAAGAAAAAAAACCTTCCAAAAAGCGTAAAAAATAATTTTGGTAGATAAATAAATTATTTCCTAGCAACACCGCAGTTGTCATTTTTTACTCAAGCTGTGCTGATGCCGCGGCACTAATTATTCTATTTACACCAGTTTTCGAGTTGTAATTAATGAAATTCATGTGTTTTTGTGTTTAATATTAACTGTGAAAAATGTCCAATTTAAAAATATGTCGAATATGTCTTTCAACTGATGTAAAAATGTATGAATACGACCAGTTTGATCTGAGGACCTACTATGAACAGATTATGGCCACCAAAGTAAGAATGTTTGGTGTTTATTCATCCTATTTATTTGTATACCTACAAACTCCTTTATAATTTAAAATATATTTTATGGCTTTGAGTCGAGATATAATACAGATTATAGACAGAAAAGTGGAAGCCAACTAGAATCAAACAAGCTTTTTGTATATTAGTGCATTTTGTATGTTTTTTAGTCTGTAGATTGAATTAACATAGTGAATAATGTTACCTTTAACTCATTTGAACATAATTAATGTTTATTAAACCAATGAATGTGTCATAGCAGAGTGTAGGAAGAGTAAAATGCAATAAAAACATATTATTCTTTAGTCTTTAGCTCTCTAACAATAACAGTCATTTTATTTACAAACCACCTATTTTTGTTACCAGTACCTCATATAAAGTTTTTTTTTCTTTTATTAAACAAGCAATGGTAATTACATTTATGTCTCTTAAATAAACAGTTAATTTTATGTTAAGATATTGTATTTGTAGCATTATCTAATTAAAAAATATCTCTACCATTAAATCAAAACAGTATAAAGTATAAATACAAGTAAGATTAACAATGAAACTTCTTGATAAAATTATTTATGTTGTAATAACAAAAACCGCTATAAACTTACCTAGTTTTTCAAAAGGTTAAAAGCTATCTGGCCGCTCACAATGCCAAATAGAAACCAGATAGAACTTGAAAAAATTAATATGTAAATGACCTATACCTACTCTTGTTTTTATCTTTATAACTGTAACCACTATTTATTCTACTTTTTAGAAATATTTATTTGCACCGAACAATTTTACTTGACCCAATTGAAGATTGTTTTTCAAATGTAGTGTCAGTCTAACACTCAACTAAAGAAGTGAAAATAGGCATCAGTTTAACTGTATAAACTAAAACTAACTTATGAAACAGAACCTTTTTTGTAGTAGTTTTTTATCACAACTAAAATATTACAATATATTTGGTTCACAGGTAAATGAAAAGCATGGTCTACCTAAGTGTTTCTGCTACCAATGCGCAGCTGTACTACACAAGTTCCATAAGTTTAAGGAAAAGTGTTATTTTGGACAGAAGGCTCTGAGGGAAATTTTATGGAAGGGACCTGTGAGTATATTTTACCGTATTAAACAAAAATTTAAAAATCTCAATATCTATGTATAATCTACTGATTGTTAGTCTGACAGCAAAGGGGAATGATCTGGCTAGATAAGTAGTGTAAAATTACCTATTCGAAATACTCTGTTTAATTGAGATCGAGGCCCGATTTGTCCTTTGCGCTGCATTGCGTTGACACTATGTCATTTCCCGTATTATATTTTTGGAGCCAAATGGGGCTCACTCTAAAGCAATATTTTAAGTTTAATTAAATATATAAGCTTCACTCAATCTACAGTTTTATCTTATACATATAACTCAATATAAATATAACATCATATAACTTAAATATGAATAAAATAATACTTATCAAGTAGAATTTGTTAAAAACAGAATATGTATGTCTTTTTCATTCTATTTCAGCTAACAAAACAAGCAGTTCGGAACATAGACAGAGAAAGCAAAAACATTCTTATACCACTAAGCATAATAACTGTCAACAAAAGAGTTCGGACATGTGTAGTAAAAAATTCAAACAAAATAAAACTACAAGAAACTAAGCCAATCGAAGTAGATGTGGCATCTCTCAGTGACGATGGAGATTTTGGTGAGGATACATTCGAAGACAACAAAGAACATCTAATCGAAATTGACATAGAGAAAATAGACATAAAAGAAAAGAAAGAAGACTTTATTGAACTGGAAAAGATAGAAAAAGATAAAATAGATGATTTTGAAGATATAGAGCCAATTGAAACTAAAATACAACCAACAGAAAATGTGAATTTTGAAATCGAAAAGGTCTTCACCGATGATGAAATGCCAAGTGACAATGAAAAAGTGTTTGTTGATGACATAAAAATAATATCAGAAGACGAAGAAGATTATGAACCAGAGGTAACAAAAAAGAAAAGAACAAGAAATACTGGTAACAGTAAAAAGAAAAAAGCTAAAGAAACGATACCGAAAGAAAAGAAGTTTGCAGTTAAAACTACTAAAAAGGCCGAAATGGACCCTAATAACTGGCTGAAAATAAATTTGACGGAAGAGGAGGCTGATGCGGAGTTTAAAGCTAGAGGGCAGCACAAGCGATATTTGAACGCTCAGTACAAATGTACGGATTGTTTGAAAGGATTCTCTAAGGAGGATATGTTGAAGAGGCATGCTAAGTTAAGACATAGTGAAGTAAGTACATTAAAGACGATTTTTTAATGTATTTTAAATAGAAATAAAAGTATTGTTTGAAGAACTATCCAGAGGTGAACATAATAATGCTATATAATCCCTCTGCAGTTATGTTATGAGCCCCCGTGTAATTGAGGATGAACCTGTTACCAGCACATTACTGTGCACGCGCGCACGATTATCTGCTTCCGCCTTTAGCTCGTTTTGTTTTTTTTTTGTGTGCCTTCTACAATGGCCAGCACGCCAACCTTTCTCTTTTTGTCAAATTTTTGTATTACATCTTCAACTTTATTTGTATTGAATTAAGGTCGAAGTTTAAATGAATAAATTTGACACATAGTAGATTGATCTGCTGGCCACTGTACGTATCTGACCGCCGCGCCGTACGTCATTTAACTCTTAGTACGCCGAACGTAGAATGTAGATCTATTTTATTGTATGATCATGAAATATTAAAAAAAAATCACACTATCATTTATTGATTTTATGACCAACCTAATTTTAATATTTTTCCAGATAGTTTTTAAAAAATAATTATGCTGTTTTAACGCTAAAAAAACGTGACGTCACAATACACAATCTCATACAAAATTCATAGAAAACTGCCGTTTTTGACAGTGCGAAAAAAGTATTGAATTCGATTAGTTGGAAAGTGCCCAATTCGTCTGGTATCACGTGAAATTGAAAAGTATACACAAAAAAATCAGTTGGTCTGTACCGGGGTACACGGCCGATGGTTTTAACGTGAAACGTCTATGTTAGCGACAAGCGAAACCGCCGGTTTCGCACAGTTAACGCAGTGTCCCACCCGAATTTGGTACATCAACAGAAACATAATCTAGTTTACAGTCCACACAGTCATTTCAGCAGTATCAAAGTATTAATCATCTGATGTTATTATTTTCAGTCAAACGGTCCAATAGAGTGCCGTTTCTGCCACATGCGGTTCAAATGGAAGTGTTTCCTAAACAAACACATGAGGCAGCATTATACTAAGTACAAATGTCTGCGATGTGACCTCGTCTGTCCTTTAGAGTGAGTATATTTCTTTTTTTTATTGCATAAGCCGGTAAACGAGCAGACAGATCACCTGATGGTAAGCAATCGGCGTCGCCCATGGACACCTGGAACACCAAAGGCGTTACAAGTGCGTTACCGGCCTTTTGGGGATTAGGAGTTTGAGGATCGATGGGGTTTCAGGAAATGGGGGGGATTGGGGAAGGGGAGGGTAATTGGGCCTCCGGTAACCTCACTCACACGACGAAACACAACGCAAGCGTATCTTCACGTCGGTTTTCTGTGAGGCCGTGATATCACTCCGGTCGAGCCGGCCCATTCGTGCCGAAGCATGGCTCTCCCACACTTTTTTAACCGATTTCATGTTTGATAGTGGGTATTTCACAAAATGTTACCATCAAGCTTAAAGTAAAATATGCAACTTGGTTGTGTGAACTATTCAACCGACTTCGAAAAAGAAAAAAGAAGGTTCACGGTTTGACCTGTAGCTATGTATGCATGTTTGTGCGCGATTACCTCGCGTATGGTTGAACTGACTTTGATGCGGTTTCCAGAAAAGTGTTTGTTACACTTAGGAGGTTTTAGTATATTAATTACTTATTTATCCGACCTCAAAAAAGAGGTTTAAGTCGGTTTTTGGAACACAGTTTATAAAAGAATTATATTTAAAAAACTGAAACATTATTTATAACATACATGAGCTTTCTTTTGCTAAAGATTTCTTTCTTTCATTACATTTATCATTTATTTTTCCAATACGGTAGTTTTTTATTTAATGTCCGTCTGGTAGATTATTTTAAAACATTAGACACGTATTTTTTCATTTCTCACAAAATTAAATACTTTCGACGATATATTCATTTGAAATATCGTGTGACGTCATAGCGTACTACCTTTTACAGCACGTTGTGACGTAACGACCTCCCACCCCTTAACTTAACGCCATTTTATCTAAGTATTGTAGTTTTATACAAGAAAATAAAAAAATACCTGTCTAATATTTTTTCATTATCTAACTGACGGACTAATTTGATTTTTAATTTTATTACCCTCGCAACTACCCAACTATATCAAAAAGAAGCTGTTGATGCTCTAGAAAAATATATCTATCTGTTACCTTTAGGAGTCGGACTAATCTACAAGCAAATGTTACTTCACTTGTTAATATCACTTCCTTAGTTCCAAACAGCAAATTTTTTAATATATATTTTTTTAAACACTAGGTTTTTCTATACTATTTATCGTGGGTGCATTTACAAACATACAAGTTCACATACGCATGACACCCAGGCCAGAACAAGAAGCCGCGGACGGCTTAACAAGTTGCTGGCGCTCCGGTCGAGATACAAGCGTAGGAACACGGTGGTTTTTAATCAGTAAGAGTCTGACACTCCCTCTCGCCTCACCCAAGGTGGGAGAAGTCGTTGGATGATTTTCCCCCCTCAAAAAAAGACCCAGAACAACAATTTGTGGATCACACAAATCTTGCTCCGTTTGGGAATTCGTTTATTTATTGTATCTTTACCCACGAATATATTTGATTTGAATGATTGATTCCAATTATAATGATAATCTTTCTTTTCAGAACTACAGCTCTATTCCATGAAGAATATCACAATGGTGTTACAAGGAAATGCGATCACTGCGGGGAAGAATTCAAGTGAGTTTAAAACATTCTACTTAGCACTTGTCATGAAGAGCAAAATGTATTAACATTCAACATTTTATTGGAGAAAATTAAATATGACAAAAAACTTATTCTAAACTTTACTGAAAGACAATTATCATAATTTTTGCGACTTTTTCTTGACAACCTTTGATGGACAGTAATTGTCATCACTGAATGAACTCGACTAGTTTCATACTATGCTAGAGACTCATATTCATAAGCAGCATTCCACGACCCGCGACGCGGCGACCGTTGTTCTACTACTGATATGTATATATGAGCCTCAAGCATGGCTTGAAACTAGTCGAGTTCCTCTTCAAATAATTACGTGAGTAAGCCGGAAACATAATAATTAATTCGGTATGTCTCAAGAAAGTTATAATGTAAACGTGATCTTAAAACGGTATAATATGAATCCTTTTCTTATCTCTTTTACCAGACATTTAACAACGTACTACACGCACCTGCGCACGCACCGCAGCGAACACGTGTGTACTCTGTGCGGCGCCTCCTTCGTGAGTGTCACTGGGTTAGGCATTCATAAGAAGATTAAACATGTTAATGCTGAGTCTGTAAGTATTTTTTATAGCGTTGCCCCAGTTTATTTTTTCCTGTGTCGTAGGTGCATTTACAAACATACAAGTTCACATACACATCACACCCAGACCCGAAACAACAATCTGTGAATCACACAAAGAGATTTTCCGTGCGGATATCGAACCCGCGATACGTTGCGTGGCAGCCAGTTGCCCAGCCACCGCGCCAACCGTGCAGTCATCAGTCATATACTATGTCAAAGTTCATTATCCTTCATATGTTTAAGCAAATTTAAACCTTTTTCCCTTGTAAAGTTATCACTTAACATTCATTCAATTTTCGATCTTGTTCCATACTACGTAAAGTCATATTACCCTTCTACTTTACACCAGAACTACCTCAAGGTTAAGAACTGTGCTGATTTCATAATCATTCAAATTTCAGCCCTATTCAAAAGCTCATAAATTTATCTTTCCTTTCTAAACCCCATAGGAACTACCGCAAGGCGAAGAGCAATACTGTCAGCGTTGTGACGTCAAGTTCGAAACAAGGAAAGCATATGAAGAACATCTCATACATTCAGCTATGCATGTGGATGGGATTGAGTGAGTATTCTTTAGTTTTATTTACGATTTTCTTTACATAATTTGTAGTAGCCCCCTAAATAACGCATAAAATTTTGTTAGACACTCCCTCTCAGTTGATAACTTGTATAATGCCTGAGATAGTTGTATTATGAAGCATTCTTAACGTTGGCTGCAGCGCCGGTGGTGGGTTGAGCAGTGGCAGCCATCCAAACATGTCCATTTTTTTGACATTTCCTCCCGATTGAAAACTTGTTCAATTTAAAGTTAACATAATATTTTAAAGAAATAAAAGGATCAGCTGATTATACAGTGGTGAATTATACACCCACATCGCAATATTCAATTCAACTATAACATTTGATACTATAAAATTTCAAATGTCAATCCAAATTAGGTTCAAAGTTCAATAACACACGGCCACGTCCGTGTGGCCTCTATACTGAGATGTATGTATATGTTTATGTTTTACAGAGACTTAGAAATAAATGCACCTCTCACTTCTAACCCCAGGAAACGGCGGCAGAATCTCAAGAGGCTGACTCGAATACCTACTGATTGTCATATTGTAAGTATATTTTTCTCTCTTTAAAAAACTTCGCTCAGCTCTAGGATTTTCTCCTGCGTCATGGGTACGTTTACAAACATACAAGTTCATATACACATGACACCCAGACCCGAAACAACAATCTGTGAATCACACAAAAAATTGTTCCGTGCGGGAATCGCACCCGTGACACGTTGCGCACCAGCCAGTTGCCCAACCACTGCGCCAACTGTGCAGTCATTGACATATATGATATATATGATATTTGATATATCGGGTCTTGTAGCCCAAAACGGTTTTAAGGAACAGAGAGTATAGTTCCCTATGATTGAAAAGGATCTTTCGACCAGACGAGGTCGTCTACTGCCCAACAGCTGTACGTTGGGATTTTCTAGCCATATTTATTCGTGTACAAATTTGTGACGTCACCTATGTAATTGAATCATACATACATTATTGTTTTATGATGCGTAAACAGCTAAGTTTTTTTTATTTTCCTTTTTCTGCTTATTCATTAGTTCAATAATCGCTAATAAGACCTCGCATTAGTACATAAATTACTTATAACTAGACGTCAATGGAATCGGGTTTATAAATTAGTTATTGTCCCTACAAAAACTATTGTATTATTCAAGAAAACTACAAAAACTGCAACTAATATACAACTTAAAAAAAATACTTATTTGTTCTCCATCAGTGCGGCAAACACTTCGCGACGCAGGCGGCGTGTAGGAAGCACCATCTAGCGGAACATCCCAGAACTTCATTCTTCGCGCCCAACGAGAGACATATCTGTGAGATCTGCGGGATGTCACTAGCGGTATGTGGCTAATATATTACTAACTTTGCTTGTGTATTATAAAATGTATCTTTTATTTTCTAGAAGGTTAGGTAAAGACTGCCTCGTTGCCCGAGTGGTCGCAAGTGCGACTGCCGGGCAAGTGGTCTCGGGTTGGATTCCCGGGTCGGGCAAAGTATTACTGGGTTTTAAAAAAAATCTCAGTACTAGCACGGCGTCTGGAATTGTGCCCGGTATATGGCAATTGGCTAACCCCAGAGTTTTTTTACCGACCCGGGAATCAAACCTGAAGACCCCTCGCCCGGTAGTCGCACTTGCGACCACTCGGCCTTCGAGGCAGTCAATAAGTACTGCATAGATTTACTTCAAATTTTGCAAGGCCAGGTCTACATATAGGCTACATATTATCACGCTATCACCTACGGGAGAGGAGCTGTGAAGAACTATCCAAAGTCACTATTCCACGCGGACGAAGTCGCGGGCATCTACTAGTCTAAATTAAAAATATTTGCATTGATATCAAATTTTGATACAACTGCTATAGAATTTCTGCCAAAGGCTTGGATCGATTTTAATTATTACAGTATTTATTTATTATCAACTAGCGACCCGCCACGGCTTCGCACGGGTGCAATATGCATGTATTATACATATAAACCTTCCTCTTGAATCACTCTATCTATTAAAAAAACCCGCATCAAAATCCGTTGCGTAGTTTCAAAGATTAAAGCATACAAAGGGACATAGGGACAGAGAAAGCGACTTTGTTTTATAATATGTAGTGATTTCAGCTGTAACGCTAAACTGTTAAAATTTAAGATTGCTTCATTCCAGCCGGGCAGTGTTTCAAGCCATCTAAACACTCACACTCGAGAGAAGCTTTACACCTGCAACACCTGTGGGAGGCAGTTCAGTAGTAAGGGAGGAATGACTACTCATCAATTGGTAAGTTAAAATATTCATAATTGTTATTATTATACAAGATCGAATTTAATAAAATTATACATCACAGAGGACAGAAACTGTAGGCTATGGGCCATTTATATTAGAAATAAATACAAAATATTAAACAAATAATAATCGACTTGCCTTTTAATGAGACAATTTCATAGAAGTAAGCAAAATATAAAATTGACATATGTTTAAAGAAAATTTTAACCAAAAATAAAACTTCCTTAACAGCCAGTGCTCGCATTACTACCAAATAGGTATATTATCTAACAGAAACATTGTAAGTACTTTTTGCAAAAGTGCTCAGACGTCTATAATTGTTTTTTTAGGTACTCAATATATAGGGTGACTTTTAACTCGGAAGTATTCCTTTCAGGAGGTGATAATACAAGTAATTTCCTATTAACTACTATAAAACCAACTAATATAAAAAAAATCCTGAGGTACCTAGTCCGAAAGTGGCTAGTTTCTGAGATATTCAATATTTTATTTTTTATTTGTCGTCAATACATCAATAAAAATGTATTAATAATAATACTTTCAGAAATATCATACGTTTCAAAATACCAAGTAAATTAGTATCGAACTTTGTTTTGAGTCACTTAATTGGTCAATAGAAAACTGGATTTATTTAAAAAAAAATGATATTGGCTTGGCTAATAAGCCTAAGCTAAATAAATAACTTGATGATAAATACAATATAAAGGAAAACTATTCCAAAAATGTAATTGTCTACTAAATTTTGTACAAAGTGACCTTTCCTATGATGAATACAAGCACACTACTTCCTTATCTATATAACGGTCACTCTTGAACTGAATGTTTCAGACGCATACGAGCGAGAAGCCGGTAGCTTGCACTCTATGCGACAAGCGGTTCAAACAAGTTAGCAGTATGAAGCTTCATTACAGGACCTTTCATTTGAAAGAACCGTATCCGAAGAGGTAAGGAAATAACTAGTTCTACAAAAATCCACATATATCGTATGAGATTTAAGAGAAAGAGACAAAAAGATATTTAGTTCTGAAATCGTCTTTACATGCCGCGCAACTTCTTCATGTATTTTTCGTAATTGAATAATATTTTTACACTAGGATTTTCTCCTGTAGCGTGGGTGCGTTTACAAACATACAAGTTCACATACACATAACACCCAGACCCGGAACAACAATCTGTGGATCACACAAAGAGTTGTTCCGTGCGGGAATCGAACCCGCGACACGCAGCACGGCATCTAGTTGCCCAACCACCGCACCAACCGTGCAGTGCGTTCATTCAAGTCATATTTAAAATTAGATAAATTAACGACTAAAGAAGTCGTAACTAGTCGGGGATGGCCGAATACTTTCGAGCTCGACCGAAGCCCTTAGCCTTATCGGCACGTATCACGACACTGGTAGATATGTTAGAAAGCGCCCGGAATCTATCGCGGCCCCATTTGTCCGTTACGGTGCGTTGAATCGTGCCGTTGCAACATTGTAACGGGGATTGTCATAAAAAATGCATGGAAATGACTCTGCGATGACGCAACAGACAAATGTGGCCTCGCTCTTAGGTGTGTCAAATGTATACTTTCACTACAAAGCACGGTCGTAACTTTTATATAAATAAACTTAATAAATAACGTCACGCCTTTTATCCCCGAAGGGGTTGGCAGATGTGCGCTGTACTATGTAACACTCACTTTTTAATATTTATATTATAAGTCTCATGTAATAGGGGGTGAGCCTATTGCCATATACCAGGCACAATTCCAGTCTCCGTTCTACTACCGAGACTAAACTAAACTTCAATTTAACATAAATTTATTAACTTGTAAACTTTATGTTGTTTTATTTATTTTCAGGAACAGAAAAAAGAAAACAGATGAACTGCCAAAGGATGATTATGTGCACGAAGATTCGGACGACAATATGACATTAGATAACTTTTACGCGCGCAAGTTTTAGGTTATAAGTTGTAAATAATTTATTAATACTCATACTTTTTGTATATGAGACTTTATGATTATGACATTAAATATATAATAGCTGGACTATTTATACTCTATACTCTTTGCCTAGTTGATTATCAGCGGGATCTTATGTTACTCTTCTTCATATGAGACGGTTCACAATGAATATTCACCCCAGGGAATGTTTCATTTATCTTTCATTCAATGTTCAGACGACTTTAGTAGAATGACATAAGTACGTCATGAAGCGATGTTGTATGTCGGAATCAGTTTAATCTGTCAAACACCAAGCGGTCACCGGTGACCGCAACCTATTGTTCTATAATTGTGTCTATAATGACTCGGTACTCGACGAGTTAATTTGTGATTGTCTAATCAAATCTGAGTGAACGTTAATTTTTTATTTTTCAACAAAAAATGAATGATCAGAATGATACCGAATGCCAAAATCAAACATCATTGGATCGGTTTACTAATGAATCCATTCTGCACTCTTGTTTCATTCAGAGTTTAGACGTACTATCTTGACTGAGTTCAGCCGTATTTTGAGTGAAAGATGCCGAATGAAAGGCAAAAATTAACCTTCTGATATCACCTTTATAATGACCGTTTTCACTTAACTATAATTCTTTTATAAACTATGTTTAAAGAAACCGCCTTCAAGCCCTTCTTTTTTTTAAGTCTTAATTAGAATATTTATATAAATCAAAGTTATTTGTTGTCCTGTTTGAAAATAACAGCAGCTTAAGGTTATTATTAGAACCTCCCAAAATGCAATAAAACTACGATTTTAGCGCTTAACTAGATGGCGCCTCTGTTGTTTAAAAGGCCTTGTGTAATATTAATTTTGTTAATGAAATGACATTAAGGACAGAATGTTTTTTTTATATATAATTAACCGTTATTACCAGTGATCGGAAAAAGGTGAGCTAATTTACCTAAACTTCAAGGAACAAAAACAAAAAGTGGAGACTTCCTTACTACAACATTTTTATCGGGAAAGTTCCGGTTCCAGTTTCGGGATATTACATACATTTCATATAATTGTTATTAATACAGAAAACAATTGATTTCGTTTCGTGATTTTATTTCTTAAATTTAACACAAAACCAAACACACTAAAACCTAAAATCGTGACAAAAGTTAACAAAAGCTGAAAAGTTGAGAAAAGCTAGAAAGAAACCGCAACGGAACTATCCCGAAAAAAATGTTGTAGTAAGGAATTCTCCACTTTTTGTTTTTGTTCCTTGAAGTCTAGGTAAATTAGCTCACCTTTTTCCGATCACTGGTTATTACGTACTGTTTTTACAAGATATTATTTATGAAGATACAAAATTTTACAATGAATACTTTAATACCAAAATCATGATGATAGCTAAAAAATGTGTATGGTGAATTATTTCGTTGTTTTGAGAAAATAGTATTCTAGTAATTAACTGTTAATTTTTGAAATACTAATATAGAGCTACTGCGAATTAGTTTTTGAAAATTGTAAATATATTTAAATTATTTAGAATAATAGGGTAGACGACTAATTTTTATTTTAATGTCCATCTGGTAGATTATTTAAAAACATTAGACACGTATTTTTTATTTTCTTACGGAAACGAATAGTTTCGAAGATATATTGATTTGAAATGTCGCGTGACGTCACTTCTCAGTACATTTTATACTAAGAAATGACGTTTTAGCCCTCACTCCTAAACTTTGATTCGTTTTATCTAAGTATTGTTTTATTTATTATACGACAAAATAAAAAAAATACGTGTCTAATATTTTTTTAATTACCTACCTAACTTACTAATTATATTTTTAATTTTCATACCGTCATCATCCCCATTGTAATGGAGATAGAATCGATAACTATAATAATTATTTACCCAACTTATTCTAATATTGTTTAAAAAAATTCTGCATCGCTAAAGGAGTTTCGATCTGGATTCCTAGGGGTCGGGGAAATTATTATTGAGTTATTCGAAAATTCTCATTAATAGCACGGAATCTGAAATCCCTGGTGCATTTTAATATGCTTGTCCCATATTACATGGACCAAACCATATATGTAACAAAAGTGGCGAATAGTTAATGTTACATTTAACGTGTGCAAGCCAATAGGAGCTACCGTATTTTTGGTCAGTAGATGGCGCAAATGTAGGAAGAGGTATTGTCCAATCACAGTAGCTGTCAAATATTGAACGTCCAATGGCGTGACGTTAGCTAAATTCTGATTGAACGAAGAACAAGAGATTCAAACTAGCGCCATTTGGTGAGCAAGAATACGGTAGGACCCATCTTGTTAGGAATTAAAGATTTGATCGGATTAAGCCCCCAATTTTTTTGGCGTCGCCGCCACTCTATTGGCAGTTAGCACGTGAGTCTCGCAGCGCCCTTCTCTAACCTGCAGCTGTAGCCAAATGCCATTTAGCGCTTGTCTACATGTAGAATAGAAAACTAAATTATATGGAACTAGCTACTTCCGCGCGGTTTCACACGCTCTGCTCAGCTCCTATTGGTCGTAGCGTTTTATAGCCTATAGCCATCCTCGATAAATGCGCTATCCAACACAAAAATAATTATTTAAATCAGATTTGTAGTTACGGAGATTAGCGCGTTCAAACAAACAAACAAAAAACAAACTTCCGCTTTATATAATAGTATAAGACTTTATATAATCCTTACTAATATTATAAATCGGAAAGTGAGTTTGTTTGTTTCTTCCGACTTCACGCCGTAACTACTAAACCGATTGCATTGAATTTCTGCAGACGTAAAGTTAGTAGTCTGGATTAAATAATAGGGTACTTTTTATCCCGAAAAAATTGATATTCCCGAGGGAAAATAAAAGTATTGGTATAGAGGGCGCTGTATGTATTGGTATATGTCACATAGGCTACTTTTTATCCTTTTGTGACGCGAGCGAAGCCGCGGGTAAAAGCTAGTAGTAGTATAAGATAAGATTGACGTAACCTTTGACACTCGTCAGTGTCATCCCCATATATTTAGTTTTCTACTCTCTCTGTAGACAAGCGCTAAAGTGGCGTTTGGCTAAGGGCACTGGCACTCTAGCTTCTTAATCCCGAATTATGAAAAACCCACAACATTTGTTCATACAAAAGTAGTCTCTAAACATCGGAAATAAGGTTTATTATGGAGTAAGTGGAGACCGGTCACCGGTGATCACTTGGGCAGCTAAGCACTTGCCTAGTTTGCCTTAGGGCTAATACGGTTCTGGGCTTGTTGTTATGTTTATGTTATGAAATGGAAATAACAATAATGATCAATAAAACAAATTAATACAATACAATTATGACAAATAACCAATAAACAAATATACATATATATATATGTATATAAATACAAACAAACAAATCTGTATTTCAGGAGGAAAGATAATGTTCTCTCACTTGCCTCTTAAAGATAGAGATTGACTTAGCGTCTCGATTGTTCGGCGGGAGCGAGTTCCATCGTCTCACTGTATAAACGGAGAAAGAGTATTACGTGACGAATGCGATAGTTATTCGTGATTGGCACTCTGATTGGTTAATTTAGAATAGCCAATCAGAGAGCCGAACGTCATAAATGTGTTGATCGCTTTAACGAATACTTGCGCAAGGCACACCGGACACGAAACAACTTTATTGTTATTATGACGTCCTAAAGTCAGAATAGTTCCATTGAGGGAAAGAAACAGAGCTATACAAGTCGTCTAACGAGGTCTCGTTCGCTCAGCGGAACCACTCTGGCTTTACGCCAGAAGCCATAATACGCCACCTGGCTGTAAATACTGCAAGCCAAACGTGTGAAAAGGTTTTATCCACTCAAACGCCCGAGTCCGACAGCTGTCATCGCCTTGAACGCACGCGCGCGCACGAACTCACGCCGTCGAGCGCCCAATACCGTTACCGGTTTAAAGCCTATTTTCTACCAATCTACAACTGTTACAACAAATTAAATAGAGCTGACATTATAAAGAATCTAAATATGTAAAAATTAAACAGTCACTCTTATCGTAACAATACTCTACGTTACTTACTTCTTAATACACTAGATGAAATAACCTTTTTTTTGATGCCAATACATCATTACTTAGAACTAACAGTAATAAATCAAAACAAACTACCCATTACGGTATGAATTTGGTATCGACCCTGATGACGAAATCGAGGCAAGATGGCCGATCTAAGGATTCGTACACGCTTTATTTTGTTTGAGGAATAGGTTGCTATTTTATTGGTTAGAATAGGGCTGTCCAAACAAAGGCCCGCGGGCCGCCATTGTTTTCATTTGGCCGGCGACACATATTTTAATCTCAACATCTTCATCTTATGTGCAACAACAATAATAAAATTCAGTGTATTATTTGTATATAAGTTTTGTCTGTGAATAAAGAATATAATGTTAAATTGGACAGCCCTGGGTTAGAAGATATTCAATAATTATATTTAAATGATAGGCAGATTGTAGGTATAATTATTTATTTATATAATGAAAATGAAAACGATAAAAAAAATGAAAACTGCGTTTAAAAAACCGACTTCAAAAACCCAAAAACTAATAACAAACAAAATGTCAAAACTAAAAAGAAAAAAATAACTATAATTAGTACTGACAGGTTACCCACCCACTGAGGTTAGAAGTCGGCGCCATAAGTACCTACTATAGAAATTTATTCACTATAACCTTAATAGATACCTAATTTACAATTTTGTGGCCATTTAGTTATATCATTATATGAGCTTATGACACCGACTTCTAACCTTAGTGGGTGGGTAACCTATCAGTACTAATTATAGTTATTTTTTGTTTGTTATTAGTTTTGGTTTTTTGAAGTCGGTTTTTTAAACGCAGTTTTTATTTTATCATTTTCAGTGTAAAGCTACATAGACCCGTTTTGTCACTTATAATCTACATAGGTGCAAAGTTCTAATCAATACAAATTATACAAGCTTAAACACAAAGTAGTTACTGTATACCGTTGAGGAGTTCCCTTAACAATTACACTTCTTCATCATCAGACCCGTAATGACAGTCCTCTATCTAAGTGTAAAGCCCTCATCAATACTAATTAATCAAGCCCTAACACAAGGTAGTAAATATAAACCGCTGAGGAGTTCTCTCGACTGTCTGTCGGCTCCATCATCAGGTCGACTCCAGACCATTAACTAATTTTAGTGTTTAAAAATGCTTATTGAAAAACATAATTATTTGCCCCTAGAAGTACCCCTTGGTTTCCCTAGGATCCCATCATCAAGTCCTAACCTCATGGAAATGGGACCATCCCGGGATTATACCCTTTCAAACAAAACAATAATTTTGAAAATCGGTTTACAAATGCGCGAACAAACAAAAAAAAAACAATCAGCCGAACATAGACCCTCATCCTTTTTTTGATTTCGGTAAATATGTAAATAAATGTAAAAAGTTATGGTTTGTGGTATGCTTTAAAACAACCGTCACCACATAAATTTACATCGCACTCCTCGCATTTCCATATAGTTCGGGTTTTTTTTGGGGACAACCAGCAACAGGTGTATTTCGACCCCGTACGAATAGGAAAATGGTTGGCTTCAACAATCGATCTGGCTTGCGTCCTGTGGTGAATGTTACGTTGACCTGTCGTCGTCTTCACCGGTGAAGTCGTGCTTGTTCTGTTCAAACGCCGGTATTCAGTTGTCAAGTCAATTTGTCTATGTCGTCTGAGTAAGTCTTCGGCCAATTCAGTGCGAAACTGACGATGTGATATTTGAACAGTGAAAACTGGTAAATATCACAAAGCTGTTGAAGATGGCGGCATTGTACAATCGGCGGAAAAGTTTCTTGTACCAAACCTTGTTCTTGACACGTTCCATGGGATGAGCTAATAAGAATTGATCTTTCCTATCAACTCGTCCCATGCTCTTATTGTAGTTTAGTACAATGTTCGGTTTGTAAGTCTGTCTGTTGTATTTGTCTTGAGATCCGATTTGAAGATTATGGTATGTAGAGATCAAACTAACTAGATTAGCGTCTCGCCATACCATAATAGCTAAATCGGAACAGTACGTAGCCACTACTTCACCTTGTCGAAGTTCAGTCTTTGTTAAATTCTTGACTGTATCAGGAACGAATTCCCGATTCAGTCTGAGTGTCCCATAACAGTCCGTCTTATTCTTTTTCAAGCTCCGCAATAATAATGGACTATTATAAAAATTGACCATTATTACAGTGTGCCCGCGATGAAGTAGTGGCTCGATCAAATCGTAAACAATTCTAGCAGTAGCAGCCACGGGACGGTCTCCGTGTTCACCACTCCTAGATGTGTCAATCGTCGCATCGTTAGAGGATCTGTCGCTATCGTCTTCGCCAAGTCCGTCAATGGTTTCCTCCTCGACTGGTCTGTCCGTGGCGTCAGATGTCGAGGTCTGTTTGTCTTTTCCAGCGTAAACGAAAAACTTCCATAGATAGCCAGTATATGATTCACAAAGCTCGTAGGTTTTCACCCCAACTTGTGCAGCCTTCGACGATATCTTTTGTGTAAAGCTTAATCGCCCATGCCACTTTAAAAGTGATTCATCTATGGCTATTTCTTGTGAAGGCATGTATAGGCTGGAAAACTAGTTGTTGAAATAGTCAATCACGGGTCCCACGAGTCCCAAAACCGTTGAACTTAAAATAGGCCTCTTCCTTCGGTAAGGGGTAGAGACCTTGCAAAATCATTATTGCTAAAAACGTCACCATTTCGTCCCTATTTGTAGGAGACCAACGGTGAAAACGAGAATGACTTCTTACTTTGTTTTGCTCTCGCAACAAAGCAATTGTCTGTTCTGCGTACCTCTTGGTCTCCGTACAAAGTTGGTCAATGAAAGTAACGTCGAACATCTTGTCAAATATGTCAATGGGTCGAGTCTGTTTTGTCACATCAAAAGTAGGTCCAGATACACCAGTAAACTTCTCACGTTTTCCGTGAAAATCTGTCCTGTCCTTACTCCAAACGAAAGTGTAACAGTCGTCGGGCACAATGTCTCCTCCCTCTGTAACACTTCCGCTTGGAATAGTGTCAAGTTACTGTCACAAGCGGGTTCTGTAAGAGCATTCCGCTCATTTTGTGTTGTCGGGAAGAGGCTATCGTCGTTGTCGTCACCACTGTCACAAATGTCATCAGTCAGTCGCAACCACTCATTCATGACGAGGTCGAAACTTGTGTCGCCAACACCTGGAATAAACAAATGAGACATATTTTAAGATATACAAGGCACGGGCCTGTATATTATGAAATATACGTATCAATACACATATTTCATAATAATATACAGGCACTGATCTGTCTGTCTGTGTTCTGCCATTAAAAATGGTGTATATAATTACCAATTGCTGAAGGTAGCCCCGAACCCTCAGTTGAAGCAATCACAACTTCCGCACCAACGTCTGGAAGAAGAAAGTTAAACAACAGTTCAAATTATAAATATATTTTATATCAAATTATTCCGATTCAGAAGAGCTGACAAAGTGTCGTCTTTTGTTTGTTGACCTCAGCATAACGGTCGAAAACTTATCACTCGTCGATAATCAACTAGGGGGCTGTATGGCGAATTGGGAACAGTATCTGTCTCTGACTTACCGATACCTCCCTCCGCTGCACCGGGCAAAACTTGTATAGCTGTAACAAATACGCTTGTCAGCAAACACATTTACAGTTTATTATGTCACCAAAAAACTATAGTTTACCTTCAAATACAATTTCTGCAGGGCAGGGTTCTGTAACAAACAAGGAAAGATGTAGTATACACTAAAATAAAAAGATACTCGAAGGAGAAGATACTAAAATATACAGCTAATGCTAATAGCTATCTTACCAGCAGAACAAGATACGCCCAAAGTTTATTTATTTATTTATTTATTTATTTATTTATTTTCCACTTACATTTATCTTTACAGGTTAATGCCCAATGCGATAAATGTGCTCATCTTAATATCTACCTATAGCATATTACATATAATGCATTCCTTGTGAATTCACCCAGAGTACAACAAAATAGGTCAATTTCATTAGAAATCAGGTTGAGCGTGCGAAGTGCACGCGTCAGCGGCGCTTCCCTTAATAGGTTGGTCCGACCGCGGGGTTCTGCCAGCAGTGGCGGTCGCCGGCGTCGCCACACGTACCTATCCGGAACACATAGATTCAGCTGTCCTAAAATGACTGCATTGTGCAGCTTTCCTCTTAATATTTTAAACAAATGTGAGGTGAGTGCAAAATCCCGTCTTACCCTTAACTCATTGTACCCCACCATGCCTAAAATAAATAATGTGGGATACATCAATGGGTAAAACGGATAGACCCCATAGTACCTCAAATATAAATATCTAATAAATTTATTTTGAATTCTCTCCAGCATGAGACTATATTTAGCTTCATGCGGAGACCAGATGACTGCGTTACATTCTAACTGGCTCCTAACTAGTGCGTTATATAGTGTGATGATGGCTTTTATGTTAGTAAATCCACGGACCGTTCGGAGCATGAAGCCTAAGTTTCTAAAAGCCTTTTTACAACAACCCATGACGTGTTCACGGAATGTCAGACCGGTGTTAAATCTTACTCCCAAATCCTTGACTTCCCCGACTCGCGCCAAAGGCTGCCCCTCAATGTGATAGCTGCCCTCAATAGGATTATGTGCACGCGAAAACGCAATTGTAACACATTTCGAACTATTGAATTGTAGGAGATTTTCTTTACTCCAGCTCACCACTCTATCAATGTCCCTCTGTAACCTGACACAATCCTCCTCAGTTCTTACTGCAAGAGATAATTTGAGATCGTCAGCAAACAACAGACAATTAGCATCTTGGACTACTTCTGGCAAGTCATTTACCACCAGAAGGAAACTCAAAGGTCCAAGATTACTACCTTGACTCACTCCTGATCTAGTGAAATATGGATCCGACACATGTCCCGCATATTCAACATATTGTTGCCTATCCCTTAAATAGCTGGCAAAAAACTGAAGTGTATGTGGGGTGAAACCAAAGCTAGCGAACTTCGTTAGCAACACGTCATTATCGACAAGGTCGAATGCTTTTCGGAAATCGAAATAAGCAGCATCAGTCTGCCCCCCACCATCCACTGTTGGTATCAAATGAGCCATGTGACAGAGAAGATTACTGGTGGTGCTCCTTCCCGGTCGAAACCCATGCTGAGCATCTGAGAGCTGCGCGCGCACTTGTACATATATGCTCTTATGGATAGCGGTCTCTAATACTTTTGCCGGTGTCGACAATACTGCTACTGGCCGAAACCCATCTACAGATTCTGCAGATACCCCCTTCGGAACCGGAACAACGCGAGTCACTTTCCACCTCTCAGGGAACATGGCAGTTTGCAGACACTGATTATAAATATGAAGCAGTGGCTTTGCTAGCGCTGAACGACAGTCCTTAAAAATATAAGGGGGAATGCCATCAGGCCCTGCGGATCGCTTCGGCTTCAGATCTTGTAGCGCTTGAGACACATCTGCCAGCGCTAATTGGTCAAAGTGTACTCGCGCCGCTCCGTTTCCACTACCTGCTCTTGCTACAGCCGCGTCAACGTCCAGCGCTGGTGGTTCTGCCCTATAAACAGAGTAAAAATACTGCGCAAACTCTTCCACACAACGCTGACCAGACAAAACCTCTCCATCTTTCAAAATCTCCTGCGGTCTCCTCCTACCCCTCTTGGATTTGGTGTAATTCCAAAATGATTTAGGGTCACTCAGCATTTGACTCTGGACACGGTCACGATATTGTTTCTGCGCGACTACCATCATCTTTTTAACGCGAGCCCTACATACAGCAAAAGCATCGTAGTCCACTTTCGACCCACTCGCCTTGTACTTCTTATGCAGAAAAGCCTTTAATTTTATGTCGCGAATTATCTCACTCGTGTACCACTCAGGGTAAATGTACCTTGAGTTTACACGACTTCGCTTTTTTTTCGGAACGCAGTCATCTATAACAGAATTAATAACATTGTAAAAATAATCTAAACCTAATTCTACGTCTAAGTCATACAAAGTAGTCCAGTCTATGGTTGAGATTAAGGAATATAATGTTGGAAAATCGGCTTTGTTAAAGTTCCAACTTGTTTCGGGTGCCGAGCTCGCTGTGCAGGGCGCAGCCGGGGCTACTGAGCTGACGCTCCGGCGTCGGCGCGAGCAAGTACTTACCTTGATCTCAAGCGGCGGGTGGTACGCGTCCACTGGTACCAGCGGCGTCTCGGCCGCACGCACACTCACACGCCCCCCCTCAGTCAATGCACTCAACACCAAATCCAAACAACGATCATTACAATTTCCCACTGTGTTACTCTGAGTGAATGCACAAAAAGCACGAAAGTATTCATAATAATCACTTATGGCTGAAGAACACGAATACAAGTTAAAGTCTCCTATAATCACCACATTCTCGTATTTACCACAATAATGTTCAATGATGCGAAATAATGACATATATTCAGTATCATTACTACTTGGCGGTATGTAAACAACACAAATAAAAAATAGAAATCTTTTATGTAGGTACACAGTAGCACAAACTATTTCGAACACCTGATTGTCCACGCTGACGTCATCGGGCAGCGGCACTCGCCGCAACTCAAAACGCGGTGTGGCCACGAGACACGCGCCGCCCTGCTTACGCCCGTCCGTTCGATCACACCGAAAAATGGTGTACCCTGGTGGAATTATTTCTGCGTCATAGATGGAATCATTACATCCTGTTTCCGTCATGGCAAACAAGTCTACACTACCGGTGGATATATTTGTGTGACATTCTTCTAACTTTGTTCGCAGCCCTCGAACGTTTTGGTACAATATTTCCACCGAGTTATGTAGGATATCCGGGGTTGTTTGCTCTCCGAAACCACACCCATTCCGCAAATTCAATGTTAACTGCCCAGTTTTCTGATTGGCATAACTGTTCATATTTACTTTCAGGAACTCCTATAATAAAGGAAGCATAATCTCTTTCTGTCTTGTGCTTAATTTGTTCTACCTTAACGGGTACTTCTTCCGCATATATCTTCTTGACATGCTTTTCTACGCTTTCCGCTGTCGTTCCTTTCTGCAATCGCCATACATGTAAATATTTCTTCCTTTCCGTTCCTTGTATATCAATAACAGGACTAGTATTCCCGCCCTTCTTCACTTCGTTATTCGTAAATCTGTTTGTTTTCCTGGTAACGGTAGTCCACTGTCCCTCCTTTTCAGGATGTTCCCTGTCCCCGCTTACCATAGTTTTAGTCTTCCCATTATTTCTTACTTTTGTCTGCTCTTTATTTAATGACACTGTCACCGATTTCGTGGCCACACACTCATTTACTTCATCATTTCCATCTACCTGCTTTTCTTTGACAACTTTAGCAAATGATTTTTTTATGTCTTTAGAGCCTTGTTCTGCCTGGATTTGGCCCTGACTTTTCTTCAAACTAGCTTCCAGTTTCTCATTTTCTCCCATAAGAACCCTTATTCTTGTTTCTAGCATCTCGACTTTATTTGCCTTTTGTTGCACTACCTTCAAAATTTGTTTCAACTCTTTCAACTCAGTTTCTGTATTTATAAATTTATTTTTCAACTGAATAAACTCACTTCGTTGCTCTTCCAGCTGCTTCTTAACTTCCCCACGAAACTCTCGTATTTCATTGAGAAGTTGAATCTCCGTGTTGAGTATTATTTCACCGGTTTTTCGATGACTGCCTCGATCAGCGGTATTCACGCTGCTGCACTGTGAAACCGACTTGTTGGTGCTTGTAGTTCCTCGAACAGGCGTGTTAGTATTACCACGCTTCGGCATAGTGCAGACACATTCTGGACAACTCCACTTAACTTTATATTCTCGCGTAAATGCGTTGAATTTTTCCTCAGTCAATGCCAGACACTTGAGATCAAATTTCTTCTTGCATTTTTCTTGTGAGCACTCCATAAAAAATGAAGTATTCAAAGCAGCATCACAGCCGCTACATTTCGTATCCATTTATAACGTAAAACAGCGAAATATTTTATTTTATTTATTACACAATACACTCCGGCTACGTAACACGTCCGCACACGTCAAAATCGAGCGGAATGGTTGATGGCTCAGCTGCAGAAGGTTCGTCGGAAAGAAGTTCTGTTACAAATTACGGTGTAACCTACATTGTACATCAAAGTACTTATAAAAAGAGTCTGAAGTAACCATCTTACCGAAACTCTGATCAGCAGATGGATTGACAATTACACACGGCTGACGTTCCGGAGAATTCTTCCTGAAAATAAATTATAAAAATTAAACACTACACTAAAATGTTATTAAAAATAGAATAATGCAAACAATAACTAAACTTTGAAGCATATTAACAGACTCACACCTGGCAGTCTAAACGTACTAGTACTGCAACTAAGTACTTACTTTGTCTGCCGTTTGCGCGGTGGCGCATCTGGCAAAAGCATTCGCTCCAGATGCTCCTCACAATTTTGTGGTATCAGCTCCTGTCGCGTGGCTGACGGTAGTGCAGCCTTGCGACGCTGCTTTGGCTGGCTCTGTACCCTGATCTGGCAGTGAGGGTCTTCCGAAGCAGCACTGTAAGCAATGGAACAGTTGCACAACATCGGAGGAGAGAAAAAAAATAAATAACACTACACTAACATGTTGTTAAAAATAGAATAATGCAAACAATAACTAAACTTTGAAGCATATTAACAGACCAACACCTGGCAGTCTAAACGTACTAGTACTGCAACTAATTACGGTAAAGAAATGCTTACTTTGTTTGCCGTTTGCGCGATGGCGCATCTGGCAAAACCATTCGCTTCAGATGCTCATCACGCTTTCGTGATTTCAGCTCTTGTCGCATAGCTGATGGTAGCGCAGCCATGCGATGCTGCGTTGGCTGCCTCTCTGCCCTGATCTGGCAGAGAGGGTCTTCCGAAGCAGCACTGCAAGCAATGGAACAGTTGCACAACATCGGAGGAATTTATATATCGTACATTAAATTGTCTTCCGAAATCAGACACTGCCGAAACTTGTTACTATTAATGTTGTATTTATATTAAATAATAATGATTATTATTATTATATAGGTAATTATAATAAATAACATAGATCTCTAAATACTAAAACATTTTACAATTTTAGTAATTAATGTTATTTGCATAAGCGTGGATGTCTATTGATAGTGTAGTCTATAGATAAGTGAAAATTTTCTAAGAATGTTTATTTTATTTCTAGTAAAGTATTATTTCTATGTTTTGTGTTTTTTTTTGCCCTATAGAAATAAGACAGATTGCCTCGTTGGCCGAGTGGTCGCAAGTGCGACTGCTGGGTCTCGGGTTCGATTCCCGGGTCGGGCAGATCCACGGGTTTAAAAAAACATCTCAGTTGTAACACGGAGTCTGGAGCTGTCCCCGATATTTATTTATTTATTTATTTAAGACTTAGTACAAAAACAAATGTACAGGCGGACTTAATGCCTTGGGCATTGTCTCACAGTCGACCTTAAGGTGGTGCAGAGATGAAAGTGGCAGGTGACTAAGCAAATGTTATATACATGTACACATACATCCAATACTTATATCATATAATAGTACTATATACATACATACACACATACATACATAAATACATACACACATACATACATAAATACATACACACATACATACATACATACCCAGGTAAAAACTAAATAACATGATAAGAGACAACTTATGTTTGAATCGAATCTGCCAGTTTTTTTTGTAAATGCTCGCGAACCTTGGTTTTGAAGGATAAGCGACTGGTGGCCATCCTAATCTCCGTGGGTAGCGCATTCCATAGAATCACTGATTGTATGAAATATGAAGAATGAAGAAAATCAGAGCGATGACTAAGACATTGAAGATGACGATTGTTGGAAGATCGAAGATATTTATTGTGGTTTGCACTAGTGTATTGAAAGTAGGTGGATAGATAGCTAGGAGAAAAGGGGGAGTCAAGAAAGGAGTACAAAGTGGTTAGAGCCCTTTGCTCCCTGCGCTGGCGTATGGGCAACCACTTTAATTGCAGCCGATGTGCAGAAACATGATCATATTTACGCAGGTTGAAAACGAATCGAATGCAGTTATTTAAAAGTCGGTCAAGCTTATTGAGTAGATCTGCATTCAGGTCGTAGTAACAAACATCACCATAGTCAATAATGGGGAATATCAATGACTGCACAAGCATCGCCTTCACGTAGGACGGGAGAACATTTTTGAGGCGATACAGAGACCATAACGACCCCGTGACTTTTTTGCATACGTTAGTGACCTGCGCCCGCCAACTGAGGGTGCTATCGATGTGCAGACCGAGATCTTTCACATCGTCGCTGTAAGGAATGACAGCACCGTCAAATAGTACAGAGGGAAGGATACGTTTATTGATTTTGGACAGCATCCGTGAGCCGCCGATGACTATCGCCTGGCATTTGTTTGGGTTAACGGCTATCCCAAACCTATCGGACCAATTTTTGATGGCCTCAAGATCCACATTAAGCCTATCAATTGCATCCGCTAAATTTTCCTTGCTGGCTTGACAGTACAATTGCAAGTCATCAGCGTACAGATGATACGCACATTGAAACTCAGTACTAAGGAGATTGATGAAGAGTGAAAACAAGAGAGGAAGAGTATACCGCCTTGAGGGACGCCAGCATCCAGAGTACACCAGCTGATGAAGCATCATCGACCTGAACCTTCTGCTGTCGCCCCTGAAGATAAGAAGAGAACCAAAGTAGAGTATCGTCGGAGACCATAAGATGAGACAGGATAGCTAGAAGGATATCGTGACTGACCATGTTGAAGGCATTAGAGATGTCAACCAACACCAGCACAGTGATCTTAGTATCCTCCAGACCTGTCCTCACATCGCCAGTCACTTTAAGGAGTGCGGATGTGGTGCTATGTCCGGGTCTAAACCCAGATTGAAAGGGACTAAGTAGGGAGTTCTTAAGTATAAAGCATGAGAGTTGCCTGTGTACACAAGCTTCAAGCACCTTAGAGAGAAATGGAAGAATTGAAATGGGGCGGAAGTGAGTGGGGAGAGTAGGATTGGAAACCTTAGGAAGCGGCGTAACAAAGGCCAGCCGCCACACAGAAGGAAAAGAACCGGAAAACATGGAGAAGTTTACGATGTGGGTAAGGGCTGGGCATAGGTGGTCCATGACTGTTGTGATCATGTGGCGGAGATGTTATCACATCCAACGGCCCTGGACTTTAGAGATAGGGTAATCTTTTTGATCTCCGCCGTCTCCACAGGCACAAAACGAAAGCAATCGACTTTAGGACTCTCCAGACCAGCAATGAAAGCGACAGTTCTATTTTTAGTCAGACTATCCAAAGACGGAGTGGTGGAGAAATGTTTATTGAGATCGTCTGGACTAATTGAGTTAGGAAGGTATGGATGACGCGTTCTGCCAATACCCAGGGATTTCAAAAATTTCCAAATATTGGCAGGAGAGGATGAAGAAATATTTTCAAGAATATGTCGGCGTTTGGCATTGCGTACCATCTGGTTGCAACGATTCCTTGCAATCTTGAATGCTGTCCAATTCTCCTCAGAGCGGACCCTTTTGTGTCTTCGATACGCACGGTCTCTGCGTCGCATGGCCATTTGAATGCCCTTGGTCATCCAAGGCGCAGGAGGACGTTTCACTTTCACCCTACGAACAGGAGCATGTCGATCATACAAATCTGTCACAACTTTATTGAAAATTTCAACCTTTTCATCGACTGAAGTCGCCTGCATCAATCATCGATATATGACAATACACTCACCCTATTACATGGGACACCCTATTACAATCTATTACATGGGACTCGTTGAAAAGTAGGTGTTACATTGTACAGTGGCGTGTCGTAGGTAATGTGCACCTTTGCCTACCCCTTCGGAAATAAAAGGCGTGATGTTATGTTATAGTATGTAGTAAGATCAATATGATGTTAGTTATAGTCCTCCAATGCTTAACTCAATTAGGTAATTAACGCAGAATGCCAGCTCTGCTTCGTAAGGACGCTATGACGATGTCACCAGCCGTAGAGAAAAGTCGATTTACTTCACTTATATAATCCCGATGTTCCCAAGATGAGATAGAGAGTCCATTCACAGATGTCCTCCATCGCGACCGATGTTGAGCTTCACGCTTTTCTGATGCTCACCACGTCTGTCATCACGGTACGACTCCAGGTTTCATGACGACGCCCACATCAATTTTTTATGGGTACATAAATTGCAATAATAACTGCTTGGATATGCAAATGGCAGTGTGTTATTAAGAGACTAAGCTGTAAGGCACAGTTTCCAGCAAAGTGAAGAGGTCTATGTCGGGTAACATCTTATCGCATAACCCTGAATAATGTGCACCATGCTCACCAAAATCAAATCATTTTTGGGGAAAATACCAAGAAAAGAGAAAACATCGAAAACAAAACAACCAACAAACATCCATCGTAGACCCCATCATCGCTCACCACCAGGCGAGATAGTGGTCAAACGTCAGCCCATCAAATATATAAATAAAAATCAATAATATTCATTATTTATTGATTTTTATTTATTTATTTGTGAGTTTGGATAAAAGCCTATGTTTCAAAATTGTCAATTCAATATTTGACATTAATGACAGATGACAACAGTGATTGTTACTGAGCTATAGAGACTTTCGTTGGTAGTGGTGAAGGTTACGCACGTGCTTTTATTGGTACTACGATTGTTGTCAATTTTAGTGATCTTTTTCATAGTGAACTAAATTGAAATCATTTAATTTTGTGCTGTGTAATTGTGTGTGTAAGTTTTATTAAGGTGTAGTAGTCTTAAGTTTTGTTTCCCCTTCCCACCTTTTTTACTCCTATACCTAACAATGGATGAAGAGAAGCCTCCTGACCCTCCCGACAAATCTCCAGAGTACAATCCCATTTTATGCGTCACGCTCCCCCATGACAACCAGGATCTTGAATCAATGGATTCCGAAAGCAATGCTAACAGGAAACGACCTGCTGGTTCTCCCATTCTATCCCGTATCAATCCTCCGAAGCTAGCGAAAAGTATTAATGGTAGGCAGTGCTATACGGCTAGAGACAACCCTCCCTATATTGTCCATGTTTCTCTTAAAGACTCCCAGACGAGTGGCACTACTCTCCACCCAATCAAATTCGGGATGTTCTTGACAAAGAATAACATCAACAATATTAAAATTGGAGGAGTGAAGCGACTCGGTAGAAACAGAGTGTCGGTTGAGTTTGTGTCTCACCAGGATGCGAATAGCTTCCTTATTAACTGCGTGGTAGCACAAAATTATATTACCTCAATCCCTCAGTTCAACATAACTAGAATGGGCATTGTGAGGGATGTTCCCATTGAATGGTCAGAGGAGGAAATTATTAGGAACATTAAGGTTCCCGCTGGGTGTGGGATTGCAATTAAAGCAAGACGGATGAACCGTAGAGTTTCATCAGACAATGGTACGGAATGGAAGCCTACCCAAACTGTGGTTCTCACTTTCGATGGGCAAATTTTACCAAAGAAAGTTTTTTGTTTTTATTCTGCTCTCCCTGTAGAATTGTATACATACCCTACAATACAGTGTTACAACTGTTGTCGCTTTGGGCACACCCGCACGTTGTGCCGCTCCAAACCGCGTTGCTTCAGATGTGGTCAGGATCATCCTGGCGATGGCTGCCTAGTGACGGAAGAAGTTGCACGTTGCATAAATTGCAATGGCAATCATTATGCCAATAACAGCTCCTGTCCTGAGTTAGGACGCCAGAAAAGTATTAAGGCCTTAATGGCTGAAAAAGCGATTTCCTATGCGGAAGCAAGCCATGTGTTTCCTGCGGTCAAAAAATCTTATGCCGAGGTTTCTAAATCCAAGTCTATCAATTACATTCAATCAACACCAAATAAAAAACCATCCCCACAAAGACAGTCTTACAAAAAAACAGTTTTTGTCAAACCCAAATCCCATGCTCCTCTTTCTCCCGGCTATGATAAGAAGGCCCATCAGGCCCTTATCCATGATTACTCTTTTTCTCCATCCCAGAATGGTTGCGCTTCCCTGTGGAATCCGGAACCAACACTCGTAGCTCTAACATTTTAGATGTAATTTCCAGCATGCTCATGGCAGTGTTATCTAACCCTAATCAAAATGTACCTGACCACGTCGCCCATAGATTAGCTACTATCCTAGACTACATATATAAAATTCCACCCACTTACAATTCTTCAGTGGAACGTGAGGAGTACTCTTCCCAGGAAGAGTGACCTGATACATTTAGTTAATAAATTCAAACCATCGATTTGTGGACTTGCTGAGACATGGCTCCGACCGAATATCAATTTCGGGATCCCGTGCTTCAGCATTGTCAGACAGGACAGATCTGATGGTTATGGAGGTTGTGCTTTGTTAGTTAACAACAAAGTACCCTTCACCCAGATTCCTTTACCCTTCGTCGGCGATGACATAAATGTTGTCGCTGTTAAGGCTGAGGATATAAATTTTTTTATGTTTTATATTGCGCACCCTCTTGTTACTCATTTGGCTTTAATTAAAAATTTATTAATGTCAGTCAGTGGTCCATTATTCGTAATGGGTGACTTCAACTGTCATCATTATAGATGGGGTTCGGATTTATGCGACAACATAGGCAGCAAGTTCGTTGAAATGATGGATGAGCTCAACCTATGTAATATTAATGACGGCAGCCCGACCCGTAGATCTGCATTTGGACAAAGAAGCAGTTGTGTGGACTTAACCTTCTGCTCATCTAATATGGCAAGCATGCTGAACTGGAGCTGTTTGAATATGACTTATGGTAGCGATCACTATCCCATCATAATCAAAAATCCTTCCAAATCCACTCCTGATAAATCCCTCCCCCCTCTATTAAAATATCGATTAGAAAAAGCAGATTGGGACCTGTATTCAAAATTATTAGACTTCCGCATTTCTTCTCTCCCACCCATTGATAACCAGAATGCTTTGGAGTGTTTTTCAAAGTTTTCTGAGTTGATAGCTTCCACAGCTGAAGATTGCTTCCCAGTGAAAAGCACACCAAAAGGCAAAATCCCTTCCCCTCCTTGGTGGGATAGTGAATGTACTGCCATGATAAGAGCCAGGAATGAGGCTGAAAAGGCATATAACCACGACATGAGCCTGGAAAATCTCCTTAATTTCAAGCAGATATTGGCTAGGTCAAGAAAACTGTTTAAAAAGAAGAAGAGACAGGGGTGGCAGAGATTCTGTGGTTCCCTAAGCCCGTCCACGCCGGTGGCAACAGTGTGGCGGAGAGTGAAGAGCTTCAGAAATTCTTCGAAGCCTCCTTCAATTTCCATTTTGCCTGAAGGTCTGAGCCACAATTTCTTCACCAACATTGCTCCACTGTATGTCCCTGGCGAGGATGAATGTTGTCCGGGTCAACATGAGAATTCACGAGAGCTCCAAATGGTCCTTAATCATGTAAAGGATTCCGCACCAGGCATTGATGGGTTTCCTTACTCCTTCTTGGTTAAAGCAGGAGCCAAAACCAAGCAGTACTACCTTGACTTAGTCAATTTCTGTTTTACTTTCGGCTATATTCCTCCTATCTGGAAGGTTCAGGTTATCATGCCGCTGTTAAAAGCTGGCAAGGATCCTGGTGACCATTCGTCTTACAGACCTATTGCCCTATCGTCCATACTTATCAAAATCCTTGAACACCTAATAAAGACCCGGTTGGAATGGTCGATGGAGAGCCGGGGGCTGTTCCCGGCGGCTCAGTTCGGCTTCAGGAAAGGTCTGGGTACGGCTGATAGTGTGGGTACCCTCACGTCAGCCATCCGACTGGCCCTTAGCAGGAATGAGTCGTTGGTGGCGGTCTTTCTGGACGTCTCGTCGGCCTATGACTCTGTCCTCCTACCCCTTCTCAGGCAGAAATTGCAGGAGCTGAGAATCCCGAGTAGGATTTGCCAAATTATAGGCTGCATCCTTTCCAACCGTACCCTTCAACTGAGAACTCCTGAGGATAACCCTACACAGAGAACCGCCTGGAGGGGTTTACCTCAGGGGTCAGTCCTTAGTCCCATCCTATATAATATCTATACCCACGACCTCCCTTCTTGTCTAAATTATGATTGCAAAGTCCTCCAGTATGCTGACGATATCGCATTAATGGTCACTAGCTGCTCTATAACAGACGCTACCGCCTCCATGAATGTCTCTTTGACCTCATTATACCAATGGCTTCTTAATCATGGGTTATCTTTAAGCGCCCCAAAAAGCTCAGCTGTCATCTTTTCACGCAGACGGCGCCTTCCGGACACTCTTATAGAGATAGACGGCCAACCTATTCCAGTTGGGAGGAAGGCTAGGTTCCTGGGCGTTATCCTCGATTCTAGGATGTCGGGGGTTGATCATGTGGAAACAGTAGTTAGAAGGTGCGAACGGTCAGTATGTGTACTCAGAGCATTAGCTGGGGTATGGTGGGGTGCTCACCCCTACACATTAAAGCTCATATATAATGCGTTGGTCAGAAGTGTGATAGACTATTGCTGCTTCCTTATGGCACCTTGCAATAAGGAAGCACTTAAAAAGCTAGATTCCATTCAGGCCAAATGCCTAAGAATAATTATTGGAGCTATGAAGTCATCCCCCATAAACGCTCTCCAGGTTGAATGTGCAGAACCCCCCTTTGACCTTCGAAGACAATACCTGGCAGATCGTTTCGTTTCTAAAGTCCTTACCCGCTCTTCTCATCCCCTCCTTCCTATCCTTGAGCAAATCCACAGTTCTTATGACTCCTCTCCATATTGGAATAATAAACCTGTCCCACCTGTGATTGCTAGGTATAGGGAGCTTAAAAACCTCTCTGCACCTATCAGTCAATTCCCTATTCTCCCGGTTTTTTCTTCCGCATACGAGGTCATTCACTTTAGGCCAAAGCTAGTTCTGGGGTTGGGCATTTCAAAGACATCAGTGGACGCTAAAGGTGATTTTGAACGCGCGCTGAGCAATTACTGGAACGGCTGGAATGTGTTTTACACGGACGCATCCAAATTGACCCGAAACGGATGCACAGGAGTGGCAACATATTACCAGAACTCAAGAATTGCTCTGCTCTCCAAGTGTCCCCCTGAAGCCTCTGTCTTCACTGGGGAATGTGTCGGCATTCTGGAGTCCATTAAATTCATTGAATCGCACAACCTCAGAAACTCAGTTATTTTCTCAGACTCTCTAAGTAGTTTACAAGCGCTCGGTCAAGACCAGCTTTATTCCCGGACTCATAGTAGTCTGATAATACAGATAAAATCTTTACTTTTCTCCTGCCAAAACGACGGACTAAATATCGAGATCGCCTGGATCCCTGGCCACTCTGGTATATGCGGTAACGAGTGTGCTGACAGATTGGCAAAGTTTGCGGCCGTGAATAATGTTGAACGTCACCACTACATTGTGTATGGGTATGACATACGCGCGGATACCAAACTCAAGCTTTTCGACTCGTGGGCTGCAGTGTGGGTGGACTCCTCCAAGCGTAAAGGAGCTTACTTTGCAAGTATCCAGCCCGACATCCGGCGGAAACCTTGGTTTTCCAAGTATAAGAAGCTTCCCAGACAAACTATTTCGTCCTTGTGCAGACTCAGACTCGCCACTGTACTAGTCCGGTATTCCTTGCCAAGATCCGTGTACGTGACAACTCGCTGTGCGAATGTGGCCTCGATGAGGGAACCCTAGACCACATATTTTTCTCTTGCCCTCTAAATTCCCAATCCTTCGATTTATATGGAAACCTTCCCAAAATCCAAATCCCTCTTCCAATCAACTTCCACTCCCTCCTAACAAATTTTTCTCCCAAATTAATTAAGTGCTTGTCCAAATTTATTAAAGAAAATTGTATTAAAATATAACGGTGTGTATTTATGTAAATATTGTGTGTTATGATTGTTTCTATTTAATTATTTATCTGGTGTTAGGTAATAATATTATAATTTTAGGTCTATTGACGGTATATGTTTACTAACCCAATTGTTTTTGTCTCTTCCAGTTACTAACAACTACCAGAAAGTTAAAGTTCGACGGTGCATTAACTGCCGTCACCACTCGACACTGGCAGTATAGTCGACAACATCGTAGTGGAGACTCAGTTGCCAAAGACGAAAAAAAAAAAAAAAAAAAAAAAATACTGAGCTATACTCGGAATTTTAATTCGATTCCAGATTTGACAATTTCAGTGTTGCAACGTTATGACAAGTACTAAATAGTGACGTTGCGAAATTATTCGATATGGAAATGAAATATTTCTGGATCGATTCTTCTCGTTTATAATATTACTCTCGTAAACTAAGTATATCAGGAAATGAAATATTTCTGAACCGATAATTCAGTTTTGACGATTAATTAACGATCTGAGACTTTTCTTTTATAATTGTGTGTGAATTAAATAAAAAAATGTAATCATGAAGGAACATGACAAATAAAACAGATAGATGTATTATATTAATAAGTTATTTTATAAATTGTCGCCGTCATCGCTATCGCTATCCTGTCACTTTCTGTAACATTTATTATAAAACACACACACTGATTGTTTATCGATTTTTGTGTGCATCACTACACTATTATATGTGGTATCATTATTTCACAAAATGACAGTAGCTATTGTCAAATCTGGAATCTAATTAAAATTCTGACTATTTGTTTGTTTCATTTGACTTATCTTATTGTTAAATGAATAGAATTCTATATTAAACAATACATTAAAAATTTGTTTCATTTGACTTATCTTATTGTTAAATGAATAGAATTCTATATTAAACAATACATTAAAACGTAGTATTAATTATTTAATATGTCTGATATCAATGTGTGTCGCATATGCTTGTGTAATAAAGACGTAAAAATATATAGTTACGATCGTTTTCATTTAAAGCAATATTATGAAGAAGTTTTAGGGAAAAAAGTAAGTAATTAAATCATTTTGATCGTTTATTTTATTTATTACTCAACATTGTACCTAGATAACACAATACCTGAGTATATTTCGCTTAAAAACGACTACTAATATTCTAATTTCGTATACAAATCGTTTGATTCAATTAGTCCACTCAAGTAAGAGTAATAGACTTTAATTTCCACCAACTGGCCTTAAACTAGCCTGGATCGATGCCAAACTGAGTATATAAATATTTAGACGTTTTAGATGCTTCTGAAATATACAAATGCCCTTAGAATACCAGATCAATATGTTTTTGTAAACAAAAACATTGACATTAGAAAAGAATTTATTATTACAATCCCTTAACTCAATAGAATTAATAAATTTCCATATACATTAACTATTTATGCCCTTGATAAAGAACAAACAAGAAATTCTATTCTACTTCATTTTGATGTCTATTCTGCAGCCCGTTTAAAAATGAACTTACTGTACAGTTAAACCTGCACGGTTAAAACTATTTTTATCATTACTATTTTTGTTTTAATTTTTGATTGCACAGATAAATAAGCAAGATGGTCTGCCAAACTGCTTCTGTTATGAATGTGCTGGCATGTTGTACAAGTTCCATAAGTTCAAGGAAAAATGTCACAGAGGCGAGCATGCTCTTACTGAATTATTGTGGAATGGACCTGTAAGTATTTATTGTTTATCCCGTTGAAAACCATCCCCTAAATTTGGTCATACAAAAGTAGTCTCTAAACATTGGAAATAAGGTCTATAATGTAATGTAATATTAGTGGAGAGCGGTCACGGGTGACCGCTTGGGGATCTATGGGTTATGTGTTATTCTTAAAAAAATATAAATCATACTTTGTCATACATCAACCTACTTGTGTAAAAAGTTATCATATAAACCAATTCTTTACAGATTACTCTATTATCTATATCTAAAATAGACAGAGAGAGCAACAACTTAAAGTCTTCTATAAACATACTTTCTACAAACAAAAGAGTTAGGACTTACACAATAAAGAGCAAAACATTAAAGTTATTCAAAAAAGAAATCAAAAATGTCGAACCGGAACTCAAAATAGACTATGATAGTGATTCTTCTGTGGACAGTAAAAACTTAGCAGAAATAAAAAATGAAATATTATACGAAAAAGAAGAATGCAAAATGGCTGAAGAGAAGATTAATAATGATTTTGAAAATGTAATAACAGGTCTAGAAACTGATGATATTTTCGATGACAATGAAGACATAGAAGAATCGAAACAAACAGAAGAATTAAATGACTTTAAAGATATAAAAGAAGAATCTGCAACAGACAATAATATTGACTTAGAGAACAATTATAATACGGAAATTGAAGAAAATAAAATAATCCACAAAAGAAGGAAAGCAAAAAAGAAGAATGTAGAAGTAAAAACTAAAAAATTTGAGGTTTTAAGTACAGAAGATAGTAAGTTAGATCCCAATCATTGGTTAAAGATTAATTTAAGCGAAGAGGAGGCTTTAGAAGGCTTTACAGCGAGGGCAAAAGACCGCAAGTACTTGTCTGCGGCGTATCAATGTAATGATTGTTATAAGGGATTCTCTAAAGAGGATATGCTGAATAGACATTTTAAATTAAGACATTGTGAGGTGAGTTTTACCTGCTATATGTCTTAGGTGTATACGCTGCGCAACGTGTGGTTAAGGACTCACGTCGCGATTTTCTCCCACGCCCGCCGCAGTTGCGGACCGCAGCCTTTGTAGAATACAGGAACTCAACTGATTGTTTAACCGCTCACCCGTCTTACGATAATTAACCGCCAGGTTTGCGGTCTATAATCGCACCCGCGGCGCTGCGGGACCGCATAAAACAGCGGTCTCGTGAGATTTGAAAATTCCGCCTCCATTCCGCCAAGGCGGCGTGCGCGGGAGAAGATCGCGCCGACAGCATCGCGGCACGGTGTCTTCTACATGAGACCTTAGTGTGCACGATGCGTCATTTGTCAAAAGCATACATGATACAACCTACAAATGATGATAGGTTGTTTTCTATGAGGATGAGTTAGGCAACAATGCCGCTACGTGGACACAGTTTTAATTGTTTTGATATAAATTGCAAGCATCTTTTTGGAATCGTCAACTCATGAAAGCGTGTGCATGACGTGCGGATTACATGGACGTTTAGCCTAGTCAGCCGGGTGTGATAGCTGGGTTCGGCACTATTAGGGGCTTAGGGCTTTTTCGACTATGAATTTTTTTTAAACATTTTTTTAGATAATTACATCTTTTTTATATTAAAATTTTCGCGAGACATACTAAATTAATTATTATCTTTTTTTTCAGTCTGTAGGGCCAATAGTCTGTCGTTTCTGCCACATGCGATTCAAACGGAAATGTTATCTAACCAGGCATATTACGCAGCACTATACTAAGTACAAATGTCTACGGTGTGATCTCATATGTCCTTTGAAGTATGTATTTATTTTTTTCATTATTAAATCCTATTCTCGAGAATTTTTATCTACTTGATTGTTCAGAAACCTACTTGGTTAGCCGAGTGGTCGCAATGCGTCCCGGGCAAGAGGTCTCGGGTTCAATTCCCGGGTCTGGCAGAGTATTACTGGGTTTAAAAAATTCTCACTATGAGCACGGAGGCTGCAATTGTGCCCGGTATATGACACTAGGCCTATTACATGAGACTCAAAATAAATAGTGAAAAGTGGGTGTTACATTGTGCAGTGGCATTAAGTGCCATAATGAGCACCTGTGCCTACCCCGTAGGGATTAAAAAGGCGTGATGTTATGTATGTGCAGAAAAATATTAGTAACATTGCCTTTGAAAGTCATTACTCTACATATAAATGCTTTTAACTCTTTGAGTACTACTTCATTATAGACACAATTAAAGAACAATAGGTTATGGTCACCGGTGACAGCGTGGTGTTTGACAGTTTAAACACTGTTCTCAAAGCCGTATTATCCCTTAGGCCAGTTTCCAGAAGGGCGCCGTGAGATGCACTGCCCATAGTGGTGGCAAGTTAGGGGCGCCTATGAGGTGCTTGTATAGGACGCTTTCTAGGATTAATCCGCCAGTGGTTGTGTTTGAGAAAAAAAAAATGTTTTTGACTATCTTATAACAGCAGTTCATTAAAAGAAATGAGCTCCTCCCTTCTGTGACAAACTTCATGTCTTTATTTACAGGAACACAGCATTGTTTCACAATGAATATCACAATGGTGTGATCAGGAAATGTATGCATTGCGGCGAAGAATTCAGGTAATGATTACAAGTTTATTTAAATGGAGAATTTGGCTAAAGACTGTCTCAGTGGGATCTCGCGATGGGGCGAACGAAATCGCTTGACTTTTGCACCCCATAAAACTTGACAGCTATTGCTTAAAAAAAACCTAAAGTCCTGGCCGTCTATTGAATTCAACAACGTTTCCTAAAACGTTTTTTCTACAACTGCTTCCGTCATGGAAATCAAACGTAATGACTTGATTACTTTTCATGGGATAAGCCGGTAAACGAGCAGACGGATCACCTGATGGTAAGCAATCTGCGCCGCTCATGGACACCTGAAACACCAGAGGCGTTACAAGTGCGTTACCGGCCTTTTTGAAATTGGGAACTTGTGGATTGTGGGGGATTCGGGGATTGAGGTAATTGGGCCTCCGGTAACCTCACTCTCACGACGAAACACAACACAAACGTTGTTCACGTCGGTATACACGGTGATTGGTAGAATAGACCTCATTAAAATCGTTTAACATAAAAAATATTAAGTTTATTTCGTCCCAGACATTTATCAACGTACTACACGCACCTGCGCACGCACCGCAGCGAGCACGTGTGTACTCTGTGCGGCGCCTCCTTCGTGAGTAACAACGGACTCAACATGCACAAACGGACCATGCACGTTACTACAGTCGTTGTAAGTGATTATAGACGATTAGTAAATAGACATAAGGTTGAATATTATGAAACAAAATCTTGCCCCCAAAAATCTTATCATCCTGAAGAAAACCAACGTGGAACTAATGAAGCGTTGTAGTTCGGGATTTAATGAGTGGAAAGGGAGACTTGGCCTCCAGTAGCCGCACTGGAATGGCTGTTTCGGTTGTTTATCGCCGCTTTTCTGTACCTTCCTACCTTAGTATAGCTCTCCCACACTGATAATAATATCCATTACCCCAATATGTAAAAAAAAAACAATACTTTTATTAATTCTGCCAGCGGATTTGCTCGCATTCTTTTATTCATTCGTTCGTTGAGATTGTGGTCAAACGTCGGCATAAATATATAAAAAAATCCCGTGGGATAAAAACTAACTACTTGTATAGTCGACAACATCATATTGGAGACTCGGTTGCAAAAGAAAAAAAAACTAACTACTTAGCCTATATGTTATTCCAAACCAAAATGTACCTACCCCTATTCCAAATTATATCCCGATGCCTTCAGCCATTTTAACGAAATTGAGTAATAAACATACACATAAACACACAAGCTAGCATTTTGAATACTAGTAAAGTATAAGAGCCATTGAGAAGGCTGAAGGATAGGCTCAGTAACGAGGTGATCCGACAGAGAACTAAAGTTACCGATGTAGCCCAAAGGATTACCAAACTGAAATGGCAGTGGGCCGGTCACATTTGTCGAAGAACCGATGACCGTTGGGGTATACGTGTTCTGGAATGGAGACCGCCAGCTAGGTGGAGCAACGATATACGTAAATTGGCTGATAGTGGTTGGTATGCGTAAAGCTGAAGATCGAGCTCACTGGCGTGCTATTGGAAAGGCTTATGTCCAGCAGTGGACTAAAACAGGCTGTTGATGATGATGAAAGTATAAGATAAACTAAGTTCCATGTCTAATCTTCTAGAATCGAGACGAAGAAGAGGTGAACACGTACTGTTCGCGGTGTGACATCAGATTTGAAACCCGGAAGGCGTATGAAGAACATTTGTATCACTCAGCAAAACACACCGAAGGATCCGAGTAAGTTACATCACTACATAGTATAAAACAAGGTCGCTATCCGCCGTCTATCTGTCCCTATGTATGCTTAGATCTGTAACACTACGCAACGGCTTTTGATGCGGTTTTTTTTATAATAGATAGTGATTCTTAAGGATGGATTATGTGTATAATACATGCATATTGCACCCGTGCGAAGCCGGGGCGGGTCGCTAGTAATATATAAATCGAGATGTATACCTATTATAACTGTCGTGGTGGCCCGGAGGGTTCGAAACCTACAGTGGCAAGTACCAATGTGTCCTTTTTCGGGTTATAATTACTTTCTAAGATTATTTAGACACCACTGACAAACGGTGAAAGAAATCATCTTAAGGAAACCGGGGCTTAAAATCACACTGATACGTGCCGTTGGTAGGTTTCGAATTTCGAACCCAGACTCTCAATACAGTTAATGTAAATTATTGTTGTTGTCAGGGATCTTGCTTGCGACAGCTCAGCTGTATCAATACCTAAAAGAAGGAAGAAGTTCTTTAGAAGGAATCCACGGAAAATGACACCCTGTAACATTGTAAGTATTCTTGTTAATCGCACTTGTTTACCACCTTGAAAGAAACTCGAAATAGAACAATAAGCATTAGATCTCAATACAAAAATCTTTTAAGCACGGGTGTTTTTAAAACATCTCTTTTAAGGAAAAGTGTTATTTGTATGGCACCAATTGTTTATAATAAGTTACCGAATAATATCAAGGAACAATCACTAACTAAATTTAAGAAGCATGTTACAGAATTACTTTTGCACAAGTGTTATTATTCAGTACAAGAGTTCTTGGATGATAAGTTTTGATAAATTCTTTTCAAATGTATATTTGCATGCCAATTAAGGTAGAATGTACAAGGAACCTTAAAATTTTGTAACACCTAATAATTTGTACCTACATTCATAGCAAATATAAATGATCTATTATATTCTATTCTATTCTTTATACCTATTCGTTATTTCTCCAATAGACTGAGCTAGTCACGTCGTTTCTCGAACAACGATGTTTAAAACTATGAGCCCCTACCGTGGTTAGAAACTAGTTGAGCAACAGTACGCCTTTATCTATATAAATTAAAATGAATTTCCGTTCGTTAGTCTCGCTAAAACTCGAGAACGACTGAACCGATTTGGCCAATTTTGGTCTTGAAATGTTCGTGGAAGTTCAGGGAAGGTTTAAAAGGAGAGAAAACATTAGGAGGAACTAAGTTTGCCGGGTCAACTAGTAATTAATAATACATTTTAATATTAGAACGATGTTGTAATAAATATTTGTTCTATCTTTTTCTGTTGCGGTACCCAAAACTTTATTTCTTCGCGTATAAAAATTAAAAAGAAAAGTCAAGACAGCTATATAATTATACGACCCGACTACGATCAGCCTCTGAGGAATGGACAGCAGCATTGCATAAAAACATTGGTCACCTTACTGCGATCTCCAAGCCACCTACCAAACGTGGGGATTTCTTTTTTGAAAGGCGAACATCGTTCATTGGCTTCTGCCGCCCAGGTGTGTCGAGAGAGAATGTTACTCTTACTACATTGGTACTCTCTGCAGACTCTTACTGACCATAAACCACCCTTTTCCTACTCCTGCACTTGGAGTCAGCGCTAAAAATAAAGAGTGTCCAGCACCCAAGTGAAAAGCCAAAGTGTAGGGATTATGACACCCCCACCCCCCCCACTTCCTTCACTTGAGTTATACAATCTTGTTCTTTTTCAGTGTAACAAAAACTTCCCAAGTTTAGCTGCGTACATGAAGCATCATAGCGCTGAACATAAGGACGAGCCTCTACCAACCAAAGATGAAGAACGACACATCTGCGAGATATGCGGCGCATCGTTAGCGGTATGTTATAGTTATTTTGTCACTAGAAAGAAAGAAAGAAAGAAAGAAAAAACATTTATTTAGCACCAGTCACGATGCAGCATAAATAAAATATAAAAAAGATAATCAAGGTGTGAATCAGTGGAAGTAATAAAAAGAGTTGAAAAATTAAAACGGAAGAATTAGAAAAGAGACGCTGACAACATGCCTATGCTAAAAGGGTCACCCACTCAGTATGAGCCAGGCATACAAGTCACCCAGCACTGATTTTCAGTGGGCACCCATGCAGTGACTAGCTAGTCTTGCGCAGTTTCATCTACTGCTCAGCTTCTAATTATCGTAGCGTAAATGGTCACCAGTATTAATGTTCCTTTGGATTAACCAGTCGTGTGTCTAAACGCAGATCCACGCGAGAGACAATGTATTTTCTATTGTGTATCATATCGGTGCATTCAAGCGGATAAATATCACACATTAAACTAATTCCGAGACGCACGACATCACTTGATGACTATATTTTACCTACTATATTTAAAATAATGTGGTGATGTTCATTTCTTTGTCATTCTACTAAAGTCTGAACATAGAATGAAAGATAAATGAAACATTCACTGGGGTGAATTCATTCGAGTGAACCGACTGATATCTTATACTTTTATACCTTTAATTTTTTGTTCATTCAGAGTGTAACATTGTACCTTGTTTGCGCTAAGGATAAAAAAAAATTTAAAAAACTGATTAAAAGAAAAAACAACACGTTCTCCGTTCTGTTACAATATTAAATTTCAAGAACGTCTGTTTTTTTTTGAGTGAATGAATGCCGAATGTCTAAATCCAACATCGTTGTACTCCATCGATCCACCGAAGTACTCGTTTCATGCTGCGGAGAACCTAACGGGTAACCGGGGTTCCGGCTCGACGTGCAGGAGAAGGAACGAGGTGGTTTTTAGTCAGTAAGAGTCTGGCACTACCTCCCGCCTCACCCAGGCGGGAGCAGCCATTCGATGATTTTCCCCCCTTAAAAAATAAAAAAAGTACTCGTTTCATTCTGAGTTCAGACGGTTCATTTTCAGTGAAAGATGCCGAATACAATACAAAAAAAATGAACCGTCACCTTGAGTGGCACGTATTTTGACACATTTCGTTTGGATAATATTGTTCTTTGTCCACAGGCAAGTAGCGTAGCAAGTCATCTAAACACACATACGCGCGAGAAACTATACACTTGCGCTATATGCCACACGCAGTTCAATAGTAAAGGAAGCATGAATAGACATCAACTGGTAAGAAAATATAATTTGCTAACTTCTGCCAGTGGCATCGACCGCGTGGAAATATGACTTTGGATATTTATTCACAGCTAGATGATAACGTAATAATATGTAGCCTATATTATTATGTTGACCCGACCTGTTAGTAATATTCATGCAAAAGGACGATGCCAGGTCCTCGGTACATCTTGACCCACTATATTAGAAGTCATGTACAAGTATGCAGTATTCAGCATCGTGTTGTGTATTAATTACCGATACCAAAACATTTGTCCTGAAACCTGTAAACTTGTTGTTTTTGTTTAAAACACAAAACAATAATGACAACATAACGCGGAAAACAACGGAAACGCAGAGAGCGAATGAAAGATAATAATGACACTAACAGCTGACAGCTGACGAGCGCTTCAAAACATTTCGTTACACAAAAATCATAACTAATGATAGTAATCATTTCTTTTTTATTTTCGTGATTGTTCGCAATTCCATCTGTGATCATTAACAAATAAATTAATGTTATGCATAATTATACTCTTGATATAATATTTTATGTATAATGATATCTTTTTTACAGTTACTTACTTTTTTATTTTTTATTTTCTTAGTTTCGTACAAGCGATGCGTTCATGCGTATGATGAAACGCAAATAGTCATTAGAAAATATGGAATGCGAATGGCAAAAAAGTTTTCCGGGATTGAACTTCTTTTTTTATTGAAGTTTAAAAATAAAAAGATTTATTGTGAAAAGGTTCCTTATTCGTCAAAATTATTTTCAGCAATTTACTTTTTTTTATAAATGATAGCATGACTGGGTCAGGACTGGCATTGTCATTTCAAGTGAATCCATGCAGTACTTTTTGAGTTTAGCCCAGACAAACAAACAAAACTAAATTTTTGGCTTCAATATCGATTGTAATTCAATGTTTGATTATGCTATTACAGACCCACACCGGTGAAAAGCCATACGAATGTTCAATGTGTCAGAAACGGTTCACGCAAAAATCTAGTATGCAACTGCATTATCGCACGTTCCATCTGAAACAACCGTATCCGAAGAGGTAAGCAGAGGCTGTTTAGACAACTTTAATCTAAATGTAATGGATGGACACACAAACGGGCGACTATCCCTGTATGCACTATGGAAATGCACCCAAAGACAGTCTTCTGACAGTAGGGGTAGTGACTGTATTCTATTGAGACTACGCGGTCGTTGTAGCATATAACATTTACTTAATATTATCATAATTCTATATTGCAGAAACAGAAGAAAAGTGCCAGTAAATCAATTAGACATAGAAGATTACAGAATAATCAATGACGATTCGGAAGAAAATCATAAAGTTGATCGGTGGCGATGATTGTTTATTTGTATTACAAATACAATATTGTAATATGGGAGTGTAAATAAAAATTAATTATTTCTGCTTTAACACTGTTTTTGACTTCTTTAGTAAACGTTTATATTAAAAATATTTCGGTGACTTTTACTTCCCACTCTCACGTCCGGCCCTAGTCCGGGTTATGATGGAGGACGAGGAGGACTGGAATGCCGTCTCCTCCTTTTGTGAAGCAGTCAACTTGGCTTGGGGTCCCGATTCACCGACGCAACGTCTGGGGTAGGATGGAGGAAGATTGGGCCCTTGAGGCAGGCCTAGTCGTCCTGAACCGGGGTTCTCTCCCCACGTGCGTGCAGATGCAGGGCGGGTCGGTAGTGGACAACCTTCAACTCCCTGCCCTGGAGCTGCATTTTGGAGGCACTCTGATATCATCGGGTGCCTACCTATCTCCGTCGTGTAATCGAGGCCTACCTGACGGTCCGTCAGCTACCCGGTCACCGGGGCGAGTGGAGCCGGCGAGAGATGTCACGCGGTGTTTCACAGGAATCGGTTCTGGGGCCGCTCCTGTGGTAAATCGGCTATGACTGGTTGCTGCGCACCGACCTCCCGAGCGGCGTTAGCATCATTTGCTACACCGACGACACGCTAGTGCTGGCGCACGGGAGGTCACACCAGGCTGCGGCCGATTTATGGCGATAGCGTTTGCAGTCGTTGAGAGAAACCAGCAATTGGGACTCGAGGTGGCGCTCCACAAGTCCGAGGCCATGTTGTTTCATGGCCGCAGGAACGCGCCACTTCCGGATGAGTTCCAAATAACGGCGGGTGGGGTTACCAACGGCGTCGAGACAGTGATGAAGTACCTAGGACTCGTCCTCGACAGTCGGTGGAACTCCGTGGAGCACTTCCGACGTTTGGCTCCATAGTTGGAAAGAACGGGAGTGGCGCTTAAACGCCTCCTAACCTCGGGGGACCAAACGCCTCCTGCCGGAGGTTATACGCCGGGGTCGTGCGCTCCATGGCCCTCTACAGCGCCCCTGTGTGGGCGCTGAACCCGATGCGGCGGCAGCGCTGCTCACGTCACAGAGGGTCACGGCAATCCAAATGATCCGCGGATACCGCATGAACTCCGGGGAGGCGGCGAACCTCCTTGCCGGATTACCGCCGTGGGATCTGGAGGCGAAGATGCTTGCGCGCGTGTATCGTCTGCGCACGGAAGCACGTCGCCGGGGCGAAACTCCGCTACCGCGCCAGATAAGTGCGTGGCAGGAAGACCTCCGGCGCGATCTCATGGCGGAATGGCAGCAACGACTGTCGCAACCGAGGGCTGGGTTCGCTGCCATTGCAGCGGTAAGTCCCCTCTTTGAGGAGTGGCTTGAGAGACGCTACGGCGTCCTCACCTACCGCCTGACGCAGGTCCTCACCGGACATGGAAGTTTCGGGAGGTACCTGTGTCTGATGGGGCGGGAGGAAACGCCCGGGTGTCATCACTGCGAGGACCGCCCTGAGGACACGGTGGAACACACAGTGGGAGAATGCCCTGCGTGGGCTGAGCACCGCCGTGCCCTCAGGGAAGTGATCGGCGATGGCGACCTCTCGCGTCCAGGCCTAGTGCAGGCCATGATGCGGAGCGAGGGGGACTGGGATGCCGTCTCCTCCTTTTGCGAAGCAGTCATGCTAGCTAAGGAGGAGGCGGGACGCGTGAGGCAGCGAAGCGCTGCCTCCTCGCAACCCAGCCATCGCGAAGGACACACCGGGCGTCGGGGATCGCGGGACGATCTCCGGCCACCGTAAGCGCGGGCCTGCGGACGGCGAGCATGGGTGGCTCCCCGTCCGACCAGAAACAGACCCGAGCGTACGGCGCGTCGCGTTCCGCGCGCGCCTCAAAGAGCCATCAGACCACCACAGATGGGGCCCAATAGGGCCGATGCCGATTCGGAGTCGCGGAGAACCTAACGGGTAACCGGGGCTCCGGCTCGACGTGCAGGAGAAGGAACGGGGTGGTTTTTAGTCAGTAAGAGTCTGACACTCCCTTCCGCCTCACCCAGGCGGGAGCAGTCATTCGATGATTTTCCCCCCTTAAAAAAAAAACCATTAATTAAACTCAGGTTATTACTTACCCATCCAACAATTCAGCTAATTTCACTAAAACACACTAAAACAAACTGAAATAAAACGAAAGAACTTCGATAACTTCATCAATACTTCGACGACACGAACTACGCCACTGAAGAGACTAAAAAGAATATAAAGCCGGCCGCCGGCCGTCTTCAAGCGGTTTTGTTGAAAATTAAGACGTTACATCATTCCTTGTCTTTTCCTTACACGTTCCAATAGGTTAGAGCAGTGTTACAGTTAAAACATTAAAATATCGGTCACGATGACAGACGTGCGCTTTTTGGCTTTTGGCATCGACCTCCTAGAGGCTGGCCGACAGTTCAAAGGTTATTATTATAAGACTTGACGTTATATGAATTACTCACTTGATCCCATCCACATGCTCGGCTGAATGTTTGAGATGTTCCTCGTATGCCTTCATCGTCTTAAACTTAACGTCACAACGCTGACAGTATTGCTCTTCATCTTGTGGTAGTTCCTATGTGGTGTGAAAAGGAAATATGATCTTACATTGGATGCCTTGCATGGTGCAGATGGTCACACAAGTAACACATAAAAATATTTTTTATTCCTCTCTTCTCCAAGCCAAATCCCTTAATCCCTAACCCCCCAAAAAGGCCCAAAGCGTATCAGCATCTAGTACAAGAAAAAGGAAAATGATGTTTGTAATACCTGTCCTGTGAAGTTGGTTCATCATCATCATCAACAGCCTATAAATGACCACAAAAGCCTCTTCACGCACGGAAAAGATTTGAGCATTAATCACCACGCTTCCTCAATGCGCTTTGGCGGTTTCAAACTTATAATAAGTAATAATATAAACCCAGGTTTCCTCACGATGTTTAACTTTACCGTTTGTCAGTGGTGTCTAGATAATCTTAGAAAGTATATATAACTCGGAAAAAGTCACATTGGTACTTGCTGTTGGTAGGTTTCAAGACCTCATTCTCATGCATAAGAAGCGGGCGTCTTAAAACTCCGGGCCACCATGACTAATAGTTGTTTAATTAACAATAACCCCATATATTCTTGAGCTAAATGTCCCAACAATATTTAAAAAAACAATATTGTAAAATGTGCCCGGCATATGGCTATAGGCTCACAGAAATAGTGAAAAGTGGGTGTTACATTGTACAGTGGCATTAACCCTTAATTGGGCAAGAGGAATATTATTCCCACATAATATTTCGTGTTGTGAACGGTCAATAAGTAAACTGTTCCCACAAAATGTCACTTCTACTTTTTTTTTAATAAGTAATTTATGGTCTGTGCCAAACGCACACCGTAAAATGGAACGCAGAAAAAAAAAACATCTGTCAAAGTCAAAGTTGGCAAGATCGTCAATGAATTTGCTGATGTTTACCGGTTGTTTGCACAATTATTGTAATAATGTCGAGAAAAAATTCGGTAAGTGTTTATTTCAAATAATTTTCATTAGGTTTTGAGTTAGTTTACTTGTTTATCATTTTTATAAGCCAAATAAACAATTGATACTTGAGTTTTAGGCGTTGAAAATGTGTGGGAAATATTTTCATGTTGCCCGTTTAGGTTCGCGTATGTAAAAACCAAGTGGGAAACTGTTTCCCTGTAACAAATGTACTATTTTCGATATCCATTTTGTGCGTTTTACTTTTCAGAAACCTCTTAAAGATTCGGAAATTGAAGGTCAATTGGCTGCCTTGTTTTCATCGGAAGAAGAAGGGTTTGATGATGATGTATTTGATTCTTGTGCCACAGATTTTTACTCGGTGGATTACGACCGACGGTTGGACGAAATTCAAAATCTAACGACTGAAGGTTTACATAGTATACTGTTGGGTGAGTCTGATTTTTCGTCAATACAAGATGAAACACATATTACTTCACCAGTATCACATGAACAACAAGTCCAAGAAAGTATCACAATTCAAGAGTTTACTGTCCCAGAAACAATGGTAAATATTGGTTCAATACCACAAGATGTTACAATGGTAGAATCTCAAGCAGGTACTCCTTTGATAGCTTTAGAAAGACAAGCCGGCCCTTCTTCATTACCATTGGATGAAAGACAAGCAGGCCCTTCTTCATTACCATTGAATGAAGTCCAAGCAGGCACTGCTTCAATACCAAACAATTCTTTGCCAGGTGAACAAAATCATCCTGAACCAAAATCAGTTTTTTGTAGAGATACATTTAGTCAGTTACAAAATAAGGCAAGAAATTGGTCTTTTACAGCTGAGAATATTAATTGGCCTAGTTTTCACAGAGAAATGCAAGTTAAGAAACTATACACTAACCGAAGTCAACCGCTTGATTATTTCATTGATTATTTTCCAGAAGACTTGATTGATGTAATAGTTGAGAACACAAATATTTATGCACATCACAAAAATGCTAAATCTTGGAAAAATGTTACGAAAGAAGAGATAAAAGCATACTTTGGTATGATTATACTGATGAGTATAAATCCCTTGTCCGATATAACTACATATTGGTCGACAGATGAATTTTACAGAAACCCAGTCATAAGCAAACCTATGCCATTAAAAAGATTCAAAAAAATAACACAAAACCTTCACATATCAAACATTATTACTGAAGCTTCACAAAACACCCCAAATTATGATAAATTGTCGAAAATTAGACCTGCTATTGAAGTTCTGAACAAAACTTTTAAGGAAAATGTAAAAGTCTCTGAATTTAATTCAATTGATGAAAGTATGATAAGGTTTAAAGGCCGTAGTCATATGAAACAATACATGCCTAAAAAGCCCATTAAACGTGGATACAAATGTTGGGTGAGGGCTGATTCCCGTACAGGTTATATGTATGAATTTCAGTTTTATACTGGAAGGATTGATAATGGAACAGAGGAGAATTTAGGGGCCAGAGTAGTGATGGACCTGTGTGAATCTTTGCCAGGTAATACACTTGTTGTGTTTGACAATTTCTTTACCAGTCTTCCTTTGATGGAAATTTTACATGAGAAAGATATTTACAGTGTTGGAACAATTAGAATAAACCGGAAAGGCTTACCAGATTTGATAACAGGGAGAAATTTAAATAGAGAAGAAAAAAAGGAAACGTCTTTGAAACCTGGAGAGTTTATATACCAATGTGCTGCACCAATATCAGTGGTGAAATGGAGGGATACCAAGGATGTTTTCGTTGCAAGCTCTGCATTTGATCCACGAGCAGTTGAACTAATATGGAGGAAACAGAAAGATGGTAGCAAGAAGCCAATGTTTTGCCCACTTTCCATAACAAAATATACCCAATTCATGGGTGGAGTAGATCATTTTGATCACTACAGGGCGTCATATCCTCTTGGTCGTAAATCTCGCAAGAATTGGCACCGACTCTTCTGGTTCCTGCTCGAGGCTGCAGTTATAAATGCATACATTGTTTATATGATGTCTCATTCAACAAGGAGAAACACACATAAAGACTTTCGCTTACGTTTAGGCAGGGGCCTCATAAACAATTTTTCATCTCGAAAATGTCAAGCCCCAGTCTTCAAGACCAAAAAAGGAGGTGCAAACTCAGTACCTGAAGAGGTGCGAACATCAGATGTTGGCTCCCACATGCCTCAATTAGCAAAATTTAGAAGGTGCAGGATGTGCAGCACGCGAGCTAAAGAACAAAGAACGAAATATATATGTAAAGTTTGTAAAGTGCCATTGTGCGCTGCGCCTTGTTTCTATAACTTTCACACCCAATAAAGATACTTAACTTTCATTACAGTATTTTATTTACTTGTAAATATTTCATGGAATAAATCACACCAGACTATACTACCTAATGTGACTGAAATATATTTCCCACCGCCTGGGAAACATTTTCCCACATTCAGTAAAAGACAATGTTTAAGATGGGCAAAGGGAAATATTTTCCCACATGTTTTTTTGAGAAAACGAAAATAACTACAGATGTGGTGATATACAATCCTACATCTGTATACATACATAATCACATTTTTGTAATGAAAAAGTTTCAGACATACATAGTTTTAGCATGCCCTATTAAGGGTTAAGTGCCACAATGTAGGTACATCTCTGCCTTCCCGTTCGGGGATAAAAAGGCGTGATGTTAGTAGAGTGTTATGTTATGAAACATTTTAAAACTTACCATACTATGTTTCAACTTAAGGTGTCTATTTAGCATAGCAGAATTTTTTAGAACAAAAAGTACATTTGCACATTTGATTGTTTGTACTCGCTGTAAAGTCCTCCTCCTCTTCTTTGAAATTAAGCTGCCACCAATCTTTGGTTTTACATTCAGCTGCCTTTTCAACAAAGTTGTTTGCTTTCCTTTTTTTCGGGAAAATTATTTTTTCTTCATCAATTTCTATATAACAATTGTTTCTTTGGTCAATATCAATGTCTGTTACCAACTCGTCTTTTATATCTTTAGAATTATTCAATTCTTTTGTTTTTATTTGTTCATTAAAATCAGGTCTTGGATCCGATGTCAGACTTTGTATTTGAATCACATTTTTTAAATCATTGTCAATTGTCTTTTCTGGTATTATGTATTCATCTTCTTCGTCTGATATTTCCTTCTTTATTTCTGCTAAGTTTTTATTGTCCACAGAAGAATCACTTTCATATTCTAATTTAAATTCAAATCGTTCGACACTTTCTATTTCCTGTTTTACTAGGTTTAGTGTATTACTCATTATCATGTAAGTCCTAACTCTAGTATTTGCAGAAAGTATATTTATAGAAGACTAAGTTGTTGCTCTCTCTGTCTATATTGGATATCGATGATAGAATAATCTGTAAATAAATGGTTTCCATGATATTTTTTTAGACATGTAGGTTGGTGTTCGATTTCTCGGGGGCATGTCACAGAAGTCATAAAGGTTCAATGTAAGAGAAAGTTTCGGGCCAATAGTTAAAAATACGGCTATAATAAATCGTTTAAATTCGATAGTATTTCAGAATAAGCGACAGCAATGTTAATAAAATAAACAGAATACGCCATCATGTCAATGTGGGTACGTAACCAAAAATGGTCAAGAAACCATGAAGGTCAGTGGGCGGGGGGCCAAGTGAGGCATCGCACGGTACCTACATAAGAAAGAGACATTAATCTCGTACAACATTAATGATTTTTAATTGATAATAACATTTTTAATAATCCTTGAATACAGAAACAATGGTCAGAATGTAGTAAAGAACAAAACAACGTCGGTTCGCCTGCCAAAACTGTTATGTGCATTTAGTCAAGTTTTCAGGGGGAGACAATAAACTATTTTTTACACTTGCACTGAAAGGTTGATGGACTTAGCAATACCTAAATTAAAAATGCAGTATGATGGTAAAAATTATGATAAAAATAACTGAGATAAAAGTGAAAATGATAACATGTACTGTTCATCCCCAATAATTTTATTTTCCATTTTGTTGCACATATCAGATTTATCTTAGAAAACGGTAAACATTTTAAACAAAAACTGTTGATATTCAATCTGCCAAACTATGTATGTGATGCTGCAACTTCTGACATGTGCGTTTTATGTGACATAACCCGTAACCAATCGAACGCATAACCAATTTGTCATGGCCAGAAAGTGCACATATAAGATTGGTCTAATCGACTTCTAGATGGAAATAATACATATTTGTTTTTGTAATCGATGCGCTATCCGATTTGAAGGACATCTAGCTAAGAAAAACATCTAAATATTTGCACATATCAGTTTTGGTAGGCGCACCGACGACATTCAACAAAAGTACAATAGGTACATACCTATCTTTAAACAAAAGTTCATGTAAGTACCAATGTTAGTCATCAGCTGATTCATAACACAGTGTAATGCTTTACTTATTACTTTTTATTGCAAGTCTGATGAGTAATAATAATTCTAAAGTTAGTAATTAAGGTTCTGAATAATGAAAACACATAGAATCACAGACCAGTAGTGGGAGCATGGTCCAAGCTACGGGTGGTTAGAGCTCTAGAGATAGAAACCTCATCACGATGCGCGCCGTTTCAAGGAGATCCTTTGACCCAACTGCCTAACGCTAGCCTCCTATTGTGGTCGTCGATGCTATTAGGAATTAAACCGTTGGCCGACACGACTATCGGCACAATGATAGCCGAATCAACATTCCACATGTCGACAACCTCGCGAGCTAAACTAAGATATTTGATTTGTTTATCTTTTTCAGCTTTCACGAGGTTCTCATCATGGGGTATGGTGATATCGGTTATCATCGAGCAGCGTACTTGTCGGTCTATCACCACTATATCAGGTTTATTGGCTACAATAGTCCTGTCAGTGATGATAGACCGGTCTCACTACAATGTGATATGGTCCTTTTCACGGAATATAGAATACAATGGAAGTAGCAAGTAGGCGTGGCACGCGTGCCACAACTGAGCCGTGTACTGCGTACTCGAGGCAAATTCGAGTTCAGTCTCGTTCGAATATGGCGTCGAGTTTCTAGTCTCGTGACAAATACATATTTCCTCAACTATGCCGTTTTGTTCCGTTTTGGCGTGTAAAATTGATAGCAGCCGAAAAATCATAAAAATGGAGGTGTTTCGTATCATCGGTAAGTACAATTTTCATTGTTTTCTTGTAGAAATCTTATTTTATTTCAATTTACAAAAACGGTTATTAAAATAATATTATTTACTAAAACGGTTAGTCAAAATCAACCTTACGCCTTCAAGATGAAGTTTATTTTGGATTTATTCCATTCAATAGAACATTCTCGCCAGTTCTACGCTACTCAAATAGTGATGTAGTCAAATCACATATTGAATTTATCGATTGATATCGATGCAAGTGTAATGTAACATTTATTTAGATTATTTTTTTATTATTATTTTAGTGGTGACCCCGACGTGATTGGAAGCAACTTTCACTTCACGGAGCAGATCAGCACCGTCATCCTTATCGCCATCCCTCTCATTTATCACATTATCCATATAAAGTTTGTAAAAATTTATGTAATAGTTGCTACATATATTGCCTATGTGAAATAAAAAAAAATGTTTGTTTGAAAAAAGAAACTAATAAAAAATACGAACAAAATGGTTTTTAATTTACATGCAAATAAATACTTACCCTTTTTTGTTACGTTTAAAAAGTTATCAACGACATATTAATTTTATTATTTTAATACTGTCACACTATCGCAGTCAATATTTTTTTTCACATTATTTTTAAAACACGTTTTCATATTATCGATATTATTTTTATCGAATTAGGCTACATCACTATCTGAGTAAAGACCCGCATTCGAGCCAGTGATAAGCCATTCAAATATCACCTTTATTCTTATGATGTTAAAGTTCAAACCAAGTACCACTTTTCGTCGCTAGATGACATTGTTAAACGCCATCTAGCGACGAATGGCGGTACTTGGTAGTCCAAAATATACTTTTTTTATTTTGATTTATAGTGCATTGATTTTAAAGTTGCATATCGTATGATATTTTTTTTGCATTTCGTTTACGCCCATTTTTTTTCTAACCAATCGTAACTTCCGATTTATAGTATGAGTAAATCTATCTATACTAATATTATAAAGAGGAAAGATTTGTATTTTTGTATTTTTGTATGTTTGTAATGAATAAACTCAAAAACTACTGAACCGATTGCAATAATTTTTTCACCATTCGAAAGCTGCATTATTCAGAAGTAACATAGGCTATATAATATCACGCTAGGTCCTATAGTTGTGGAGCAGTAACCAAAAATGTTTTAAAAACGGGGGAAAAGTATCGTTTCTGAGGCCTTCCGTGGCGTGCGCTGAGCATATAGTTAAAGTTATACAAAAATGTTCTATAGATGAATTGTTTATCTTAACATTATTTTTAAAAAAGTCCGCGAGAGCATATGTCTACCTTTTATAGTTTACCCATAACAATCGTTTTAATGAATGGTTCAATCCTTATAAAAGTTTGCTCTAGATAACTTTTGAATTGTTCAATCGGTTACCTTAAGACGCGACATCGACAACGGAGGGCAGGTCGCTAAAAAAAAACTGAGAATAAATATAAATAAAACGTAAAACTATGTAAAAAATCTTAAGTCCCCCCGTGCGAAGCCGGGACGGGCCTCTAGTTATAAATGTATTAGTTTGGCGACACCGGTTCTGGCAGAAATATTGTTTCAAGCTACTTCCATTGTATTCTATATTCCGTGGGTTGTAACGTCTGTCTGACTCTGTAGCGATATCATTTGTCAAATTCAAATACTGAACTTAGGGATGTGAAAAAATAATCGGTAACAGAAAATACCGATTAATTAACGAAATTATTGAAAATTTATTTTTGACGTGACAACGTCTTATAAATTGGTTTGCCGGGTGACACTTTAAGAAACTGCGTTACGCTCCGCTCACGTTATACGCTCACAATGAGACCGAGTGAGAGGCACGCGTCCCTTCCACTCGGGCATGGTTAGCCCGCCTAAGAGCGAGAGAGACAGACATAATATTTTACCACTCAAAGTCGTTGTCACGTAAAACTTTAGCCCGTATACCGACTTTACAGGCAACCAATTTTTTTTGTTCGTGTTTTTATTTTTGGCAACAAGCGATTTTTCATCTGCAAACCCCGCATAGTTTGCTCTTCTGACCCGTAGCTAGAAATGCGAACTATCAAAGATTACTGTTTCTATAAAATACTTAAACATTGCATTAACGCCAACCATAATCCCTTTGTCCTCCACTACGCAGCATAGTTCTTGGTGTAAATTCGACCATTACCAGATTAGCAAAAGTCATAAAAATCTTATTGCAGTGACGTGATTATTATACATCACGGCAGCCTTGGAAGTTTCCGTAAATCTATTATTGCATTATTCACTCAGGGCTGATTAAAATAATAATAATCATCTTATAATAATAATAAAACAATTTTACTATTTTATACTAACAATAATATATATATTTTATGGGGTTAGCCGGTAAAATCGGCGTCGCCCATGGACACCTGGAACACCAGAGGCGTTACAAATGCGTTGCTGGCCTTTTGGGATTAGGAATTTGACGATTAGGACTCAGGGATTGGGAAACGGGAGAAGGGGTAGTCGGACCTCCGGTAAGACCTCAATCACGCGACGAACCACAAAGCATGCGTTGTTTTACGTCGGTCACTTATGAGGCCATGGTATCACTCCGGTCGAGCCAGCCCATTCGTGACGACATGCTTCGTCAATAAAATAAGTGTTATCTTTCCCAACTGGTGATTATTCAGGTTAGGTATCCTTGCACATATTTTGGTTACAATCCTACACATTAGTTAGATTTGACTCTATTGAATTTCTAATTTAATTAATTGATCGCAATTTTTATGTTATGTTGCTTTATCTTGTTCGAAAGTTATAATTTTGACGTGACAACGTCTTATAAATTGGTTTGCCGGGTGACACTTCAAGAAACTGCGTTACGCTCCGCTCTCGTTATGCGCTCACAATGAGAGCAAGTGAGAGGAACGCGTCCCTTCTACTCGGGCATGGTTAGCCCGCCTAAGAGCGAGAGAGACAGACATAATATTTTACCACTGAAAGTCGTTGTCACGTAAAACTTTCGCCCGTATACCGACTTTACAGGCAACCAATTTTTTTTATGTAAATAATTGGACTAATTAGAAAAAAAATATAAATAGATTTTTATAATCATTTTGTAAAACTCGATTTTATTTATAAAAAAATCGATCCTATTTGTACAATACTATCTAACATCCCTAACTGAACTTTTAAATTTGATACACAGGCTTTTATCACCCTTACAACTCTTTATTTATTGTTTTCTCTACTGCCAGGGGTCTTTATTAACAATCTGCTGCAGCTCATAAACCTGGACCACCTGGAAGATCGTACTCTTTCGCCTAGTTCAGGTAGTATTGGTTGTTTTTTTTTTATTTTCTTTCAACAAATTATTATTTGTTTTTGTTAAGCACAGTGCACAATTTCACTTACCCAACATAAATAAATTAATAAATAAAAAAGAAATTTTCCCTTTTCTGGAAAAAACTAAAACATTATTTATTAAACTGTTTATATAATTTAATTAACTATTTACAAAAGAAGTTTAATTCCAGTTTCGGAACTGCACCTATTTGTTGTGACTTTTGTTTGTTTGACAATAATGACAGGTAAACAAATATGGCGAAACGATTGTCGGGCTCTTCTAACTATTCGCCTCTGTGTTTATTTTTCAGTCGTGAAGTGAAAGAATTAATTAAATGACTTAATAAATAACAAACTACTTACAGATACTATTGTTAGAATAATGACGGATATAAAAGTGTGTAGAATATGCCTTCGAACGGAGGCAAAAATGTATCATTACAGTTCGTATCGACTGAAGTTTTATTACGAAGAAGTAATGGCTTTACAGGCAAGTTTATTTTTATTATAAAAGTTTTATTTCAAAAAATAAATATATATTGCTATCTGGCCGACATAAGTTAGTCTTAAAATATGTATTCTTATTAGAAAATAATTGTATTATTACTTGTGTACGACGTGCTAAATTAATTTATGTTTTTCGGCTTGGTCACGTAACTGTTTGTTGAAGAACTCAACTAGTTTCAAGCCACACTACGTACTCGTAATCATGAGCGGCATTGCCCGACACAGTTGACTTGAATCTAGTTGTGTACAGCGTGATGATAGCCTTACGCCAAGATCCTACAGTACAGGATTAACTGCCTAATCCGGAGGCCCATTACCCTCCCCTTCCCCAATCTCCCCAATACCTGAATCCCCAACGATAATCAAACTCCTAATCCCCAACAGGCTGGTAACGCACTTGTAACGCGCGACGCCGACTGCTTACCATCAGGTGATCCGTCTGCTCGTTTACCGGCTTATAGCATAAAAAAAAAACCACTAGCTAACGTTATCCTACACTATCCTAGATAATCGAACCCTTATAATATCCTATCCTGGAACCCTTAAGCCTAATTACCTACATAGTCTAAATCCTATACAATCTCGCAGACATGGCACATTCATGTGTGAACAAGTTGAGTTTCATCAAACACCAAGTAGTGAGTAGATCAGCCGAGAAGTATAATACCTAATTAATTAACACTAGAAAGACCAAGGCAGTCAAATTGACCGCAAGGCAATTTAATTGTTAAATATTTCACGAACTATGTTTTTATTTCTTTTCATATTTTATGACTTTTCCTAATTAGCTATTCTTAGGCTATTTCTATATATTTTGAAAAAATAACTATATTTTGCATATGAGTTTCAATGACAAATACCTATTAAGACCGCGCACCGTCAATGTGACGGCATACATATAAAGACGGCGATAAGAATAGTGAACAACGATCTCTTTAAACTAAAGTGGGTACTTTTGTTTTTATTTATGTTGGATTGAATTCTGAGTAATTTGTTACTACCTAACTTGTTTATATTTTATAGTAGGAATTTTTTCCGTTCGGTGAGCAGTCGTCCGATTAGCCGAATACGTGGTTTTGAAACTAGTTCAACCCTATTTCAAAAAGGGCCGAAACGTAACCACTGACAACTTTTTCACGTCTCTACATTTAGCCGAATAACTATATTGGTCGAAAAGACTAGTATTGTTCCAACAATACGGCGTGCAAGACGAGAAGTACCACTGATTTGTAGAAGTATTCGTACTTCAAGATATGAAACTTTTATAATGAAAACCGGTACCGATACAACCCTTACTGTCTATCAAGGAAAACCAGGAAAAAATGTTATTATTTTGAGTACTCTGCACCCCAATGTAGGCATAGGTACTGATCAAAAAAAGTTACCTGAAACAGTTGAATTTTACAATGCAACAAAATTTGGCGTAGACATCATCGATCAAATGGCACGCAAGTACACCGTAAGAGCTGGTAGTCGGAGATGGCCTGTTCACGTATTTTATAATATACTTGATTTAGCAGCTATAAACTCGTGGATTCTATACCAAAAAGTCTCAAACATAAAAATTTCTCGTCATGATTTTATCCTTCAACTAGTTAGCGAACTACGTGAAGAGTATGTGAAAAAAAATCCACTTCAACTATGACCCACGAACAAGAAACTGATTCTGACACAAATGAACCACTTACAACAAACAATAAGAGGCGGCAATGGCAAATCAATAGTAATTGCAAAAAGTATAAAACATGCGAAAATTGCACTATCTGTAAAAAACTTGTTTGTGGAAAATGTACAAAAGAGTCTAAAAATCTATTACTTGCTACAAATGTTACTCAATACTCAGCTTAATGCATTTTTTTATTATTAATAAAACAATAAATTTATATTGATTTTATTTTATTTTAATGCAAAATATGCAATAATTTCTAAAGTTTTCTGACTTAATCTCTAGTACCGTCATATTGACCGCTGCGGTCTTTGAAGGTATAACACGAAGCCCGGCCCTTCTAGTGTTAATAAAATAATAAATTCATATAATCTACAAATTAAACCACAATAACAACAAAAAATTATAATTTTGATACAAATATCACACATACCTGTTTACCATGATTTTTTAAACATTTATATGTTTTTTTAATTTTTAAGCAGTATAATGAGCAAGATGGTCTACCTCAGTACTTCTGCTATGAATGTGCCACCATTCTACACAAGTTCCATAGATTTAAGGAGAAATGTTTCAGCGGGCAGAAGGCTCTTCGAGAATTGGCTTGGAGAGGTCCTGTAAGTATGAGTTTAATTGGTTAAACGATAGTGTAATTGGTGTTTTAAATAAGCATTGTTTTTTTAATATCGTCTCTATGTCTCATTAGGATAAGCAGAAGAATGCCTATAATTAAAGCTTCATTGTTTCTCCCGCTTTGCATGGTGTAGCGAGCATATTCATCGTAGCATGAAATTTGTGATCCTAACATTAGTATTATTTTACTTTCAGATAACCTATGAATTAATATACAAAATGGATTGCCCAATATCTTTGCACACTACGCCTGTAACGTTAACCAACTTCCCAAGCCATATCAAGAATTATATACCGAAAAATAGCATAGAAGAACCGAATGATATTTTCGACCCAGAAAAAGTGGAAAAGATAGAAAATATAGAATTAGACTATTTTAGCGAAACATCAATACCAGGGGATACAGAACCTATATTAGAATTTGATACCTTTCCCGAACAATTTGAAGAAGAGAAAATAAAAGCTGATAGCAACGAATTGACATATGGTTTCAACGGAGATGAAGACAATTTAGTGAATATTAAATGTGAGATGATTAAAGAAAAGAAAAGTAAAAAGAAGTCTAAAGGTTTAGGTAATAAGGTTTTAAATAGTAGGCATTGGAGGAAGATTACGTTGAATGAGGAGGAAGCTTTGAAGAATTTCAGAGCGAGGGCTGAAGACAAGAAGTATGTAGATGCTGCATATAAGTGCTCGGATTGTTTTCGAGGTTTTTCCAAAAAGGATATGTTGGATAGACATCTGCAGTTACGGCATTTTGAGGTTTGTTGACATATTAAATTTCTTAAAAGACAACCTTAATTCCACCTAATACAACTACTTTTTGTGATACCAGTTCTATTATAATCCACTGTGTGTGATCTGGTGATGATAAGGTGATTCAGCCAGTCCTATCTTGACCATACGACATCTTAAGGGGCGGCGCTCACTGCCGGCATGACACGACAGATTGTGAAGTGGCATTCCGAAGCATTCAGCTGATAGCCCAGCTACCTTACCATGATCTCTGCTGATCATGATCGCTGCACAAATAACAACCTTATTTCAACTACTATAGCAATAGTAATTCCTAAAAACGAATCTGTGGAATGAATGCGGGGCTCGTTGCGGCATGAACTCTAAAGTCATTGAAACAAACTAAATAATTAATTAAATTCTTTGGCTGACCTATTTAAACACTGTTTGATGTTACCATGTTTTTATCATCGAAAAAGTAACTTAAGCTACATAATTTTTAAGCACATTTTTCTCCAAACAGATGCTGCGTCCACTTGAGTGTCGTTTCTGTCGAGTGCGGTTCAAGTTAAAATGTTACTTACGAAAACATCTAAGGGAGCATTATGTCAAGTATGAGTGTTTGCGGTGCCATGTCATCTGTCCTTTAGAGTGAGTATAGTTTTATCTACTTCATTGATTTGTAGTAAGGGCCATAAATTACGTCATAAGTTAAGGGGGGGGGGGGTCGACAGTGTGACATTGTGTTACGAGGGGGAGGGGGCGATCCAAAACTATGTGATGACACATTTCAAAAACTATTATAATCTGCGTTAAAATACGAAATATAATCGTACTAATGTTTTTTATTTTTTTTTTATTTTATTGTTTGATTTGACATACATATTTTTTTATAGTAATTTAAGTGGAAACAAAAATAACAATAGTTTCTATACTGTAATTCTGCAAAATGTGACGTCACACTAGGGGGGGGGGTAGTCTCACAAATGTGACTAGTTGTGACAAGGACGGGGGGGGGGGGGGGGGGGCAAAAATCATGAAATTTGTATGACGTAATTTATGGATGACCCCTAGCAATGTAGCACGTGATTTCTAAGATAACTTAATGATAAGGCAGGGAGTAGGGCTACGCGAAACTGACGGTGCAAATACATGTAAAAGCGTGGGAGAGCCACATTTCTGTACGAATGGGCCGGCGCGACCGTAGTGATACCACGGCCTCACAGAAAACCGAAGTAAAATAACGCTTGCATTGTTGTGTGAGTGAGGTTTCCAAAGGCCCAGTTCCTCCCCTCCCCAATCCTCATATGCCGAATCCCCTTGCTGGCAACGCACTTGTAAACTCCTCAGGTGTTGCGGATGTCCATTAGCAGCACCTATTGCTTACCATCAGGTGATCCGTCTGCTCGTTTACCACTTTATTACGTCACCATACATATTTTCAGCACAGAATCACTTTCCTTTTATACAGTAACTAGCTTTCACCCGCGGCTTCGCTCGCGTCACAAAAGGATAAAAAGTAGCCTATGTGACATATATCAATACACACAGCGCCATCTATACCAATACTTTTGTTTCCCTCGGGAATATCAAATTATTCCGGGATAAAAAGTACCTATTATTTAATCCAGACTTCTAACTTTACGTCTGCAAAAATTCAAAGCAATTGGTTTAAAAGTTACGGCGTCAAAGCGAAACAAACAAACAAACTCACTTTCCGATTTATAATATTAGTAAGGATTATTGTTACCTTGTGTTGTTTCAGACATACAGCTATACTTCATAATGAGTATCATAGTGGGCTGAAGAGGAAGTGCGAATACTGTGATCAAGAATTCAGGTAAGACAGTTTTAAAAATATAATTGGGTACTTGCTTTAAACAAAAATAAATTATTTAGACTATTCAATACAATAACATAACATAACATCACGCCTTTTATCCCCGACGGGGTAGGCAGAGGTGCACTATGCCACTGTATAATGTAACATCCACTTTTCACTATTTATGTTATGAGTCCCATGTAATAGGGGGTGAGCCTATTGCCATATACTGGGCACATATATCAGTTCTTCCCATCCATGCATGAGCGGCTGGAGAGGACATGGTTGGAGGTGGATCACTGTGTTGCCCAGTTCCTTACTGGCCACGGCAACTTTAAAAGCAAATTGTTCTCATTTAAACTTATTGATTCACCATGGTGCCAATGTTCGACAGCGGAGTTGCAATACGAGCAGTCGGCCCATCACATACTCTGGGAGTGTGATCTCTGGCAATATGAACGTAACACTATGTTGAATAATTTAATTGTTTCGTCAGGTGTAGCTTATTATACGGACCTTGTGGAATCTAGAACAAATTTCCGTGCGTTTAGGCGCTTTTGCCATACCTATTATTGGAACCAAGTATAACAGCTCACACATAGGACCCACTTAGTTTTTTTGTCAAATTTCCGTGGTGCTTGGCGACTGGGCTTCACCCAGTTGTACAGTCTCTTCTTTGTGCCTTTAGGCTTAATTCATTCTGTCTCCTGCAGTAATTCACCGAGGGAAGTGGAAACTACAGTTTTTCTTCTTCTCCTCTTATAATATCTTCTGATTCACTTCGTTGCGGGAACCAAGACAGTTACTCATGTCCCTGGGACGCGCCGGACTTCAATGTTCCGGTGTTTTCATGGTTGTATCTACTGTAGATCCTGGCTTACAGGAGTTGCAGCGGTTTTGGGAGGTTGTGGCGGGCTTGTCCCTTAAAAAAAAAAAAATACTGGGCACAATTCCAGACTCCGTGCTACTACTGAGATTTTTTAAAAACCCAGTAATATTTTGCCCGACCCGGGAATCGAACCCGAGACCCCTTGTCTGGCAGTCGCACTTGCGACCACTTGGCCAACGAGTATTCAATACAATAATAAAAAAATAATCACACTTTCATTGATTTTGTGACTAACTTAATTTAAGTAGTTTTCCAGCATATTCTTAACAAATAAGTACGCTGTTTGACGTTAAGAAAACGTGATGTCACAATACACAATCCCATACTAAATTTAAAAAAAAACTGTCATTTTTGTCAGTTCGAAAAAAGTATTGAATTTACCTAGTTGGCAAGTACCCAATTGCCTAGCGAGAATACCCGCGCGATTTCACTCGCTGCTCGATTCCTATTAATCGTAACGTAACATTTCATAACCCACAGCCTTCCTCGATTAATGGACTACCTAACTCAAAAATAATTATTCAATTAGAACCAGTATTAGTTTCGGAGATTATCGCGTTAAATACACAATTATAATGGAGAATATTAACGTGTAACTATGAAGCCCTCGGTCTTCCGAATTGATCTGTACACTTGGTTTTGTCGTACAATCAAAATTGGTCGAAATATAGCGTCTAAAATTTTAATGACTTGCAGTTTTCATACAAACGTGGTGCTGTGACGTCATAGCACAACGTCCCCTATATAGTATTTTTTTTAACATAGTCAATGGTAGGTAATGGCCATTACGGAGCCGCGGAAGGCTTAACGGGTTGCCGGGGCCGGTTTGAAGTGCAGGAGTAGGAACAGGGTGGTTTTTGGTCAGTAAGAGTCTGACAATCCCTCTCGCCTAACCCAGGGCGGGAGAAGTCATTGGATGATTTCCCCCCCTCAATAAAAAGCTATTAATTATTAATAAAGCTATTTGAAACACAAATTCGTAGGTACTTTCTTAATTTTACGTTACAGTAACATTATCCATTATTATAATTCCAGGCACACATCAACGTACTACACGCATTTACGTACGCACCGTAGCGAGCACGTGTGTACTCTGTGCGGAGAGTCATTCGTTAGCCACGCCGGGCTACATCAACATAAGCGAGTCAAACACGTCATTGATAAACTTGTGAGTATTGCATACTGGACCTTATACCCTCGTGTGTTATAGCTCATTTTACATCAACATAGTAACTCTGTGCTGCACGATACCAACATAAACGAGGCATGTCATTGTTAAACTTGTGAGTATTGCATACTGGACCTTATAATCGCCTTTGTTACGAATCATTTTACATCAACTTGTATACACACTGCTAGTCAAACATGTCATTGATAAACTTGTAAGTATCGCATACTGGACCTTATACTCACTCGTGTTACGGCTCATTTTACATCAACATAGTATACGCACCATTGTTGATGGTTTAATCACATATTGTAAACTGATTATGAGCCCGATGTAACTATGGAAACTTGTCGAGTATCCTTGAATAGTCGACATTTGAGAAAAATAACAAAGTTTTGATTCTTGGGTCAAGCAACAGATTTCTTTAGGTTCTAAAAAACCCAGTTAGAAAATTTGAATTAACAACTCCGCCTACCTCCTAGGTGGTTCAAACTAAAACGTACTCTATGCACAAGTGTCTAAAGTCCATTCTCCCTTGACAGGACAGTCCGGGTGACGATGAAGAAGTAGAAACATATTGTATGCGATGTGATATTACGTTTGAAACGCGGAAGGCTTTTGAGGAACATGTGTTTCATTCTGCTCTACATAGTGACGGGGAGAGGTAAGCAGAATTGTGTACTTGCTAACTAGTCAAATACAATACTTTTTTCGAACTGGATTTTTGAATTGAAAAACCAGTTCGAAAAAAGTTTGAATTTAAGGTTACTTACCTTAAATGTGTGTGTTGCCGGTGATGACGTATTTTACCGAGACGTGGTCCCTGACCTCTGGCCTTCTGGAGAAGCTCAAAGTCGCTCAGCGTGCGATGGAGAGAGCTATGCTCGTGGTTTCTTTGCGCGACAAAATCCGAAATATGGAAATTCGCCAAAGAACTAGAGTTACTGACATAGCTCGCAAAATCTGCAGACTGAAGTGGTAATGGGCAGGCCACGTCTCTCGAAGGACTGACGGCAGATAGGCCAGGAAAGTCCTTGAGTGGAAACCACGGACCGGAATATGAAGCGTGGGCAGGCCTACCGCTAGGTGGACCGACGACATCGCCAGAGTTGCGGGGAGCCAGTGGATGCGGGTGGCGAGTTGTCGTTCGACGTGGAGGGCTAAGGGGGAGGCCTTTGTCCAGCAGTGGACGTCTTCCGGCTGTTGATGATGATTGATAAAGTACCCAATTAGAAGTTACTTGGAACTAATCTACACTTGCGAGCAAATAAACGGCTAGCTAGCGTTTTTTCTTTATCATTTCCTGATAAATATTTTCTAATACCAGTATTAAGTTATAGACGGTTCGATAAATTGAACTGAACTGACTGCCTCGTTGGCCGAGTGGTCGCCCATATAATACATTATTTATTCTAAATCCAAGATGGCCGCCTATTCAAAATGGCGGACTAATATTTTATCTGCAACTACGTGCATATGGACATCAAATGAAAAGAGTTGATTGGTAGAATAGAGCTCATTCGAAACGTTTAAATATTTTTTTTATATATAACTAGCTTTTACCCGCGGCTTCGCTCGCGTCACAAAAGGATAAAGAGTAACCAATGTGACATATACCAATACATACAGCGCCATCTATACCAATACTTTTGTTTTCCCTCGGAAATATCTAATTTTTTTGGGATAAAAAGTACCCTATTGCCAGTGGCGTGCACAGATTTTCGAGACAGGGTAGGCAACTAAATATCGTATGATTAAAGCCCTCCCCCCTGGTCATACAATCATACTCCCACAAGACAGGTACATGTACAGAATACATTTTGAAAAGTGCGTTCAATAATATTGTGGTTTATTCTTTCGCCAAATTACATACACTGACATCTCGCGTATTTTTTGTAAAGTACTTCATCAGCTATCGAATAAGCCAACAAAACTTACAAATAATGAAGCATCTATTTATTATACTAATAATGAATCATAAATTTGATGAACCAAATTCAATTATCAAATTGCTAAATAATCTATTTAAAATCATAATTACGAATTTAAGAACGTAGATACCTACCAACAAACAAAACAACAACAAGCGCGGCCGGCTGTGGCCGAGCCGAGTATAAGCGGTACATTTGTTATTACATTACATAATTATTAATAATAAATTAATATGTAGGTAAATCAAAACAACCCGAGGTATAAGTTGATATTTTTAAGAATTATCAATCAATAAACAAGAACATCATATAAAAGATCCATTATAGTACCTACATATTTACATTACCTACCTTTGACTTGGGTCAATTCTCGTAACTTGAGTTCTGCCTATGGTCATTACCTGAATCTAGTCGTTATAGGACACATTTTTGCGAAAACTTACTGTTTTTAACTTTAAACAAACACAAAAATTACCTATTATCAACACAAACTTCACAATCGAATAATATACTAGACATTGATAAACAAATACACTATTTGAAAAACCGACACATATATTTTAATACTTCTACACATATTTATGCAACTTTATGTTTAAAACTAATTCCTTATAATTTAAACGAAAACATAAACAAAGCGATCGCACATCTCATGAAAACAATATGGCCGAAAACATTTTAAAGTCATTACCCATCGTAGTCAATTGAGTGTTTATTATAAAAAAATTATAGCTAAAACATTAAAGCAACCCAGTGTTTAATTATAAAAAAACAAAACGTTAATTTACATAAGTCAAATGGAATTGCATCATCGTCTTATTATTATTTTCCAATAAGAAACATTCGTTGATAATAATTTGAAACTTTGAGTAGCGGCAACTTGACGTTTCGATAACTTCCTTTTAACTTTTAAAATAATAAAGTCAACTCCTCGTTTAAAGTTTCTATAAAGCGACAACGCGTAAAAATGTTAAGATTTAATTAAAACACCTGAAACTTATTTTTTTAGTATGCATAATTATAAAAAGACATTCGCATTATATTTATTCAGAAGTTTTAACAAAAAATTCAATAGATGGCGCAGATTCACAAATTTAAAGTCCGGCTAGATTGAATCGTGTAATAATTTTTTGCGTTTATGAATGGTTATTCTGTGCTGTGACCATAGTCACGTGACCTTCACGCATGCGCGTTGCATACTTTTTGTGACGTCACAACCAACAACCAAGATTTAAGGAATAGCAGCGCATGCGTAGTGCGTGCGGCGCGCATTCATTGCTTTACAAAGGCGTGCGGTCCGTGTATAGTATATGTGAATGTATATTTATGTTAGCCGTTTTTTTACAAACTTTTATTATATTATTGAATCTTAATAAACGCGTTAGTACATTTTATGTCAAGCAAAGCCTATTTGCCTATATGGACTGCACGCCACTGCCTATTGCAGTGCCGTAACTAGCCTTCTAGGCGCCCGGTGCGAGCTTTCAAAACTGTGCCCTTGAAAAATGTCCTTACCAGGTTCTGACAATAAAATGGACAAATGTGCATGAAAATATAACTGTTTATTGTTTACCAAGTTATAGGTCGGTACTTAGGTACTCTCAACAACTGTAGCAACCGCTGTCGCCATTAAGTAGGCCGCCGCCTGGTGTGACCTCCCGTGCGCTAGCACCAGTTTGTCGTCGGCGTAGCATGTGATGCTAACGCCGTTCGGGAGGTCATTGCGCAGCACCTAGTCATAGCCTATGTTCCACAGGAGCGGCCCCAGAACCGAACCTTGTGGAACACCTCTGTGACATCTCTCGCCGGTTCCACTCGCCCCGGTGACCGGGGTAAATGACGGACCTGTCCGTCAGGTGAGCCTCGATTACACGACGGAGGTAGGTAGGCACCCGATGATATCGGAGTGCCTCCAAGATGCAGCTCCAGGACAGGGAGTTGAAGGCGTTGGCGATGTCCAGAAACACCGCCACAACGACCTTGCCCCTGGACACTGCAGTCCCCGTCGTCCGGTCCCTAACGCGCATGATGGCGTCCACCGTGGAGCGCCCTCTGCGGAAGCCGAACTGGCCGTCCGACAGGTGCGCGACGAGGCGGTTCGAAATTATTCTTCTTATACGCGGACGGAGAGTCCGCAGGGCGCCCCGTCTTCCGCACGAGGACCAGTTTGCCCGCTTTCCAGAGCAGCGGGAACTGGCCTCTCTCCAAGCATGCGCTGTAGAGACCGATTAATCGAGGCCCGAGAGCCTCTGACGCCAGGACCCATGCTTTGCCATGCAAGCCGTCGTGTCCTGGAGCGGTGTTCTTGGCGCCCACCCGGCGCACCGCCGCTCTCAGTTCTGCCTCGGTCACCTCTGAGACGATATCGTCGTCGTCGTCGCTATAGCCCGCGTTGGGCACCGCAGGGGTCATATACGGAGGGGTGAAGCCCCTCCACAGTCGGGGGAACAGGGCGTCAATCACCTCCTCTAAGACTTCTGGCCGGAGACTCTGAGTGACCGGGGGAGCCCAAGCGCGGAGCTTGTCGCGTACCGTCCGGTACGGGCGTCCCCACGGGTCTCTGTTCAGAGTCGCCAACATCTCTCGGCGGGCCTCCTCCTTGGCCCACAGTATTTCCGCCTTGAGGACTGCCTTCGCCGCCCTGTATCCCTCGTACAACTCCGCCTCTCTCGCCTCCGCATTCGGAGGACGGATGCGGCGCCTGCTGTGCCTAGTGTACTGGCGTCACGCAGCCATGCACGCCTTGCGTAGAGGGCCTGTCTGACCGGCGGGTCCGCGGACTCGGCGGAGACGTCGAACCGGATGTACCGCTGGTCGGAGTACGTCTCCACCTCCTCCATGACGTAATTACTACAGTCGCGGTCCTAGGGGCGAGGAGCATGGCAGCTGCCCGTTTCTCCCTGCGCTAATGCTGCCGTCGCTGCTGCTGCGCCTTCTTGCGGCGCTTACGGCCCTACTTGGCGACTCTCCTCGCCTCACCAGCGATTTGCCACCCACCGCCGTCCTCCGATCGCGGGCCGGGTTCCACCGCCGCTGCTGCAACTCCAGCCTACCGGGATGGAGTGCCTCTCCTATTTTTGTTTCGCCGCGCAGGCGCCGCAGGCACAGACGCCCAAAGTTATAGTATAGGTACTTTTGTTTGTGTATGTAATATTGCGAGCAAGACTTAAGGTGGATATACATTTGTCTGATGTGTAGTCGTTTGACATGAGTTGTTGTTTCAAGATCGTTTAAAAATGCGATGCAGATAGTAGTCTGGTCATTTCTGCGCCCCTCCAGGGTCTGCGCCCTGTGCCTGGGCACCGCTGGCACCGCCCTATTTACGGCGCTGCCCTATTGTTTAATCCAGACTACTAACTTTACGTCTGCAAACATTCAATGCGATCGGTTTAATAGTTACGGCGTGAAGTCGGAACAAACAAACAAATAAACGAAACTCACTTTCAGATTTATAATATTATAGTAAGGATGTTTCTTTGTTTCAGTAACTTGGATCAAGGGAATAATAGAAAGATATTAGGTAAAAAGGAACAGGCAAAAGTGAGTATCTAACGTCATAAGTACTTCTTTGTGTTCTTCTACGTTTTAAAAGTTATTATTATGTTTTCGGCTTACACACGTAACTGTTTGACGAGGAACTTGACTAGTTTCAAGCCAAGTCGTGACCCACGACGCGGCGACTGTCACGCTCCTTTGCTACGTCGCTGTCGAGTTCCTAGACAAACAGTTGCGTGAGTAAGCCGAAAATATAATAATTAATTTAGTATGTGTCACGAAAGGTTTTTAAAAACATAAGTTATTTTTTTAAGACTGCCTCTTTGGCCTAGTCGTCGCGAGTGCGCATAGGCATAGGCAAGGGGGTTCGATTCCCGGGTCGTAAGTGCGACTGCCGGGCAAGGGGTCTCGGATTCGATTCCCGGGTCGGCCAAAGTATTACTGGGTTTTTAAATATTCTCAGTAGTCGCACGGAGTTTGGAATTGTACCCGGTATTTATGGCAATAGGCTCACCCACTATTACACGGGACTCATAACATAAATAGTGAAAAGTGGGTGTTACATTGTACAGTGGTATAATGCGCACCTCTGCCTACCCTTTCGGAGATAAAAGGCGTGATGTTATGTAATTTTTTTTTAGGGTAGTAATAAAAGCTCCGACAAGAAAAGAAGAACAGTCCTTACTGAAAATATTAAATCTACTGCCTAAAATACTAACTTTCCGACTACTTTACATGACTGTTTATTGCTACAATACTAACCTTACCTAACTTCTGTTGTCGGTAACTTAGTAATTTTGTCGGAGGTTCAATATTCTATTCGGAAGTTTAGTTTTGTTATTCGAAGATCTATTTTTCTAGTCGGCCACAGATCGCTGGAGATTAATTTGGTTTTCGGAACCATTATTATTTTCCTTTTTTTATATTTTTTATTTTTTAATATACATAACTTCTTTTTTTTACTAAAACATTTAACTAACATTTCTCTACTTTTTACAGATAACGAAATGTTTAAGAAAAAGGTATGTTTGCAATCGTTTTTGAGTTATTATGGGTTTTATCTCTGACCATGTTTGATGATAGAAAAGACATGTTTTGAAAAGAATAACGATGGTATTTCTTCCTCGTTCTTCTCCATTCGAAACTATACTTTGGAACGGGCACCTAACTTCACTGACAGACAAACTGACTGACGGACCAAAAGTACCGACCTAATAATGGATTAATTGAAATAAATGCTTTGACTTTGATCTTGACAAATCATGGTGATGACGATGATTACATTGCACCATGAAAGTAAGGAAATAGTAGAGAAAGAAAGAAAGAATATGGCAATAGGCTCACCCCCTATTACATGGGACTCATAACATAAATAGTGAAAAGTGGGTGTTACTTCTGTGTGCACCTCTGTCTACCCCTTCGGGGATAAAAGGCGTGATGTTATGATGTTATATTAGAAAGAAAGAAAAATAATTTATTCGTCATAAGACATAACATACCAATTATACAAACATAAAATAATAACGTTATGGGTATAATAGTAATGGGTTGTGCCACGCGTTTGTATGTAAGGTATAAAGATGATATTTAACCAAAGTTTGCTCACAGGGACACAGACTCAAGTATGTTAATAACGGAACAAAAGACTAAAACTAAAAGAAGAAAACACAGAAGGGAACATAGGAAACCTACGACTTGTCATCAGGTAATAGAAAATTCAACAAATATGTTTCTTAAGGGATAAGCCGGTAAACAAACAGACGTATCACCTGATGGTAAGCAATTGGGTTGATGACAGGGTATGAAAATTTAAAATATAATTAATCCGTCAGTTAGGTAATGAAAATATATTAGACACGTATTTTTTTATTTTGTCGTTTAATAAAACAATACTTGGATAAAACGAATCAAAGTTTAGGAGTGGGGGCTAAAACGTCATTTCTACGTATAAAATGTACATGACGTCACGCGACATTTCAAATTAATATATCGTCGAAAGTATTCGTTTCGTAAGAAAATAAAAAATATGCGTCTAATGATTTAAGATGATCTACCAGACGGGCATTAAAATATAAATTAGGTATCTACCCTATTGCCGCCGCCCATGGATATCCGCAACATAAATAAAGTTACAAGTGCATTGCTAGCCTTTTGGGGATTTGAGATTTGAGGATTGGGGAGATTGAAGAGGGGGGTAATTGGGCCTTCAGTAACCTCACACACGACGGAACACAACGCAAGCGTTGTTTCAAGTCGACCTCCTGTGAGGCCGTGGTTTCATTCCGGTCGAGCTGGTCCGTTCCTGCCGACAGAGCTTTCCTATACTAAACTTTGTATTATCAGTATTATCACACACTTAAAATAAGATTTGGAATATATTTCAATTGTTTTTCAGTGCGGCAAACACTTCGAGACCCAATCAGCTTGCTTGAAGCACCATCTATCGGAACATCCGCGCACTTCATTCTTCCCGCCCAACCAGAGATACATCTGTGAGATCTGTGGCTCTTCTCTAGCTGTAAGTACTTACTTCCCGTGAGATTTCTACCTTTTTTAACCGAGAATAATGAAATCTCGGTCGAAAATTAGGCGAGATCTCGCGAGATTACCAGTGCCCTTAGCCTAACGCCACTTTAGCGCTTGTCTACAGAGAGAGTAGAAATCAAAATGTATGGGGATAACACTGACAAGTGTCAAAATTTACGTCAATTCTATATAATTTGGTTTTCTATTCTACATTGGAACAGCAGCTGCAGGATTGCTTTGCTAAAAGATTTATGTTTTACCTATTTGTATAATACCAACCGTGAGGCAGCTAAATTAATTAAAAATACCGGTTTACTCACATAACTAATATTAAGAAAAATCTCATGAAGATGAGTCCCTCCGTGACTCGAAACTAGTAGAGCTTTTCTTGATATTTACGTGAGAACACCGGTATTTTCAATTGATTTAGATATTTAGATTATTTGGATCGCTGGTTGTTTCACCATCAAACGAACACAAATTTTCGCATTTGTAATAAATATTACTAAGACTGTTTACTTCCTCAGCCGGGCAGTATACAGACACATAAGAACATGCACTCTAGAGAGAAGGTCCATAGATGTGACACGTGTGGACGGGAGTTCCACGCCGCTGTGGGGTTGAAGCGACATCTGTTGGTAAGTGCTCACTAGATGGCGCTGTCTTTCTGCGTAAATTTTTTTCCCCCATTTAAACCTTCCCTGGACTTCCACGAATATTTCAAGACCAAAATTAGCGAAATCGGTTCAGCTGTTATCGAGTTTTACCGAGACTAACGAATGGCAATTCATTTTTATTCATATATAGATATAGATAGGTAATGTCCACTCTAGACGGGGGAAATTCGGAGTTATTATACAAATTAAAATTATATTTGTCAGTTATTTGAATCACTCTATCTATTAAAAAGATCCCCATCAAAATTAACGTTATGTAACTTGAAACTTAATCTGTTGTGTAACTTGAAAGATCTAGGTATAGACACATAAATGGCTCAAATCGACTTTGTATTATACTATATTTGTTAGTAAGTTTGGCAAAAAAGAGTTTGACACGGTGACAGCTGGAAGTGTGGGAGAGAGATGCTTCGGCACGAATGGGCCGGCTCGACCGGAGTGATACCACGCCCTCATAGAAAACCGACGCGAAACGACACTTGCGTTGTGTTTCGTCGTGTGAGTGAGGTTACCGGAGGCCCAATTACCCCCCTTCCTAGTCCCCGTCTCCCGAATCCCCGAATCCCCCACAATCCTCAAATTCTCAATTCCCAAAAGGCCGGTAACGCATTATATTGATTTGGACTGATTCGCCCACTTCGGATGAATAAACCAATTACGAACATAGTACCTCCTCTTTATAAACTCGATTTGAATAACAAATATCAAAACCGATTGACTCGTAGCGTACCAGGTTGTCATAACTCACGTGTGTGTGTAGTAATGTTAATATCTTTTCGTATTTTCCAGACGCACACAGGAGAAAAACCGTACTCATGTTCTTTATGCGACAAGCGTTTCACACAGAGTAACAGTATGAAGTTACATTACCGTACATTTCATCTAAAAGAGCCGTATCCGAAACGGTAAGTTTTATTTTTCTTTATCCCCTTATTAGTTCCGTCGTGGTGTCATAGATGGCAGTACTGTTTCTAAGGGTTGTGATTGAATTTTGCTATGTACGGAATGTTTTAAGGATATAATGAAGTTTTATTATTAAACGGTTTTATTTAGCTAATTACGTAGGCTGTAGCCGGAGGATGCAAAGGAAACCAAATTGTTTCTTAAAATATAACTTTAATTAATTAAAATTACAATAAGTAGGTGATAATTGGTCGATGTTGTACCAAGAATGACGCTCTTTACACGGGTTGAAATTAGATCGACAATTTATGCTGAGTTCGCGCCTCGTGTACGGAAAGTTGTCGCGATGCACAAAAGTTCCTCATTTACACCGTTGGGCCGTCTATTGCACCGTAGCGTAACACCTCCCCCCGAAGATCAGCAACTATTTCGAAATCTCGCGTGGAAGGGATGATGAAATATTGCTGTGGTCAATTATAATCTCGCTGGGATTAATCTTCCTTGATTGTTGGGATTCAGCACTCTCTCTAGAAGCTGCTAAATTATGACCTTCTAAAGACTGGTTCTTCTGAGAATGTTGTGATCGCTGCTGACGATACATCAGTGCAATAATGAGTGCACCTGCACCGAGTAGTATAAGGTAGACAGGAATAGTTGTATGGTACAGGCTCATATCGGTGACGTTGCTCAATTCTACTGGAGTTTCTAACATTATCTTCTTATTAATGGAGTGCAGATTTTCTAAGGCAATAGAGTTTAGTATGACTGGTGGCTCCCTTGACGCCGGTAGCTCATTAGATGTAGGCAGTTGTATGATTTCCAGAGCAAATCCCTTAATGTGGTTGTTGGAATTTGCTATAGTGAAATGTGGTGTCTTGATAAAGCAGTGATGTGGGATGACAGCCAGATAGCTTCCTTCTAGAGTTTTGTGGATTTCCTGCTTACAGACTATCTTCACCTTTGTGGGTCGTGGGAAATTTATGGTGTAATGCTTTTCATCTAGTTGTTCAACGGCTTCTTTCCTCAATTTGACTGTAGTAAGTTTGCATGATGGGAGAAGTTCCTGGTGGAGGATCAGGTGCTGGATGCAGTCCGGTTCATCTGGTCTTTCGTATCTTGTCTTAGTTTCGCAGAGGTACAAGGAATTTACCTTCGGGCATTCAGCCTCCATGTACGTAGAATCGTTTCCAGAAATTGCTATATACGGTAAGGTAGGTAGGAGGATTTGATTATTCTTATTAGGTATAGTGGATAGTTTATAGAAGTTGTAAATTTGAGGGAAGGCAATCGGCATCTTAAAGACTATAACTATTTGATTATCCATATAAAAGTATCCTAGCCTAATTATATCGTAGTAGTCCCTTAATTCTAAGTCAAGAATTTCATCATTCGAATATAAAATCCTTAATTTAACTAACATATTCTTAATTTCAGCTAAACTAACTACTGTATGTGGTGTGCTCGATGCACGTATAAAACCTAAGGTATATTCTAACTTATGAAGAGCTTCGAATAAGCTATCTATATTATCACTTAAAATAAGTAGATGTTGGGCCATATGGGCGAAATAAGTAAAGTCCGAGTCTTTATTTTTTATCATAGAATTTAAAACATCGCCTATCCGTTCCTGATTTTTGGTAATATTGGTTAATAAATCAGAGTTTTGCAACATCCAAGTTTTTGATAAACTCACATGCTGCTTTATTTGAACTTCTAATTTCTCTTCATTTTCATGTAGAGTTTTTATAGCAGTATTGTATTTAATTGCATCGGTTTGGTCTAAGTTACCGGATATGCTTTTGATTATAGAACCTAGTCCGTCTATAAGACCTCTTTTATTGCGGCCGTGTTGAAACGTCTTTAATTGCGAATATATTTTAGATAATTTAGTCGTAAGATAGTTTATATGTGGTTCGAATAAGAATGAAGTTTTATTATTTAGTCTAGGACGAACTTCGGAAAGCTTTAAACTAATTGAATCAACTTGATACTGAATTTTATCTAGATTAACGTAACTAAGAAAGGAGTGGTAGTGGGACACCATTCGGGTAGTTCCTAAATTAAAGGGGAGTATACCAGGGCCGTTTTCTAAAGAGTCAATCGTTACTTCTTGTCCTTGCGTCGTCTGGAATAGTGTACTAGGAGGAGTAGCATCCTGTAACAATATAGGTTCTTTAGGGCTCCTCTTAATGCGAGACTTTGCAACAGCACCACGCTTCTTTTTGGTATATATGTGTATAGGAAGGTCAGCTAAGACTGTATCATGAGTAAAACGCGGAGCTAACTTTTGTCTACTGGCCAGGGGATTGCGAATGAATACTTGTTGATCAGGATGGTATTCCTTTTCAGGTTCGCGATTTTTATTTCTGTTTTCAGTTAATTCAATCCGGTGAGATTGTGAAGCTTCATTTATCGTTTCATAAACTTGAATTAAACGTTTCTTATGGTTCTCTAAGTATTGTTGTAATAAGTGTTCGGATAAATTGACATCAAGAGGATCGCGGGGATCAAAATGTCCTGTGATCAAATCTATGGGCCTACATTTGGTAAAACTGTGAATGGAACTGTTATAACCTAGAATTGCGTAAGGCATGAGATGTTCTACGGGTTCATTACGCTTTTCTATTTTAAGGATCCTAAGATGTTCAAGAATCGTGGAGTGAAACCGTTCTATCATTCCGTTATCGTTAGGAGTATGTGCAAGTATTTTATGATGCTGTATCTTATGTAGGCGAATAAATTCCGAGAAAAGTGCATTGGTAAATTCTGGTCCTTGATCTGTAATGATAGTATATGGAACGCCATGATGGGTGCAAAATGTTAGAAGAGCTTGAATGACACTTATAGCTGTACCATCTCTGAGATGATATGCTTGCGCATATTTCGAGAAAGCATCAACTATGGTAAGGAATTTCTCATGTTCGGCTGTGAACAGATCGAGATGTACAGTTTCAAAGGGTTTGGTTGGAGGAGGAACTATAGAGAATTCTTGCCTGACGGGGTTTCGATCGTACTTTGCCTGCCCACACACTCTGCATTCATTAATAAATTTTGCGATACTTTCTTTCATCTTGGGCCAGTAGTAACGATGCGACAAGGTAAGATAACATTCTGTTATACCGCGGTGGTTAGTTTTTCCTTGATGATAATTGCGAATAATTTCCTGTTGTTTCATATAGTCTTTAACGTTTTCTGTTTCTTTCTTCGTCAAGACCATATTTAAAGCAGAACTTTTAAAATTACTTTGAATAATTGGAATAATATGATACATAGCTAGTGGTGGATGAATAATTAGTCCGGTTTTTACTTTAGGATTAACGTTTTCTTTAATGGCATTAATAACATCACTTTCAAGATTAGACTCAGATACCTGTATAGTGGTTTTAACGTGAGTGTCAAATGGTTTGGTTACAGTGGGGCGTTTTTTAATATCTCCAACAACTACTAGACATACTTGACGGTAGAATTTATTCAATGGTTCATCAGATATTGGGATTTCTAATATAGGATCTTCGGTACTAGTATGGGCTGTCAATGTGGTTGAACCAGTAAGAGAAGGTGGTTTCTCCGATGGGTAACTGTAATTGAACTAACATCCTCGTGATTTATTTCGATACGAGATAGAGCATCCGCGTTGGTGTTGAATTTACCCTGCTTGTAGATGATCGTGAAGTTATACTCACTTAATTTTAACCTCCAACGGGTAAGTCGAGAATTCGGTTCCTTTAAACTCATAACCCATTGCAATGGCTTATGATCCGTTACAATTTTGAATTTCCTTCCAAAAAGATAGGGGCGGAAGTATTTCGTCGCCCATACTATTGCTAATAGTTCCTTTTCAATCGTGCTATAGTTAATCTCACTACTATTTAGTGTGCGCGATGCGTACGATATGGGTTTGTCGCTACCTATTTGTCCTTGGGATAGAACAGCACCAATGGCCAGATTAGAAGCGTCAGTTGTTAGAATGAATTCCTTATTAAAGTCTGGGTATTGTAGGATAGGATCATTAGTTAAAAGGGTTTTGCACTTTTCAAAACAGCTGATATAACTTGGATCATTTAGACTAATCTTTGAACCTTTTTTGAGACACTGTGTCATTGGTTTTGTTATTCGGGCAAAGTCCGGGATAAATTTCCGATAATAGCCTAATAGACCTAAAAAGCGTTTAATTTCAGTAGCTGTTTTAGGTATCGGGAATTTTTGGATAGCCGAGATTTTATCAGGGTTGGGTTTGATCCCATCTTTGCTAATAATGTGTCCCAAATAGGCTGTTTCTAATTTCAAAAACTCTGATTTGTCCATTTGAATCTTGAAATTTGATTCCCTGAGTCTCTGAAAGACCTTTTCCAAATTTACCATATGTTCCTGGAGGGATACTGAAAATACTATGATATCATCTAAATATACTAAGCATATGACATTTTGAAGGTCCCTTAAGACATTGTCCATCACGCGTTGAAAGGTGGATGGTGAGTTTTTTAAGCCCATTGGCATACGGAGAAACTCAAAATGCCCATGTTCAACTGTAAACGCGGTTTTATGGATATCGTCTGGATTCATTTCAACTTGATAAAATCCGCTTGCGAGATCTAATGTAGTGAAGTATTGACAGTTGCCTAACTTATCTAATACGTCAGCAATATTGGGTATAGGATAACGATCGTCAATAGTTTTTTCATTTAATTTTCTGAAATCTATGACCAAGCGCCATTTTGTTTTTCCACTGGCGTCGGCTTTTTTGGGCACAACCCAGATGGGGGAACTCCAAGCAGATTGTGAAGGCTGTATAATATTTTGTTGTAACATTTTAGAGATTTGATCCTGAACTTCCTGCTTATGTACAAAAGGATATCGGTAACTTTTAGTGTAGATTGGTACTTCGTCCGTAGTTTTAATAGAATGTTTTACCTGATTTGTGAAAGATAATGGTTCACCATCTATATAGAATACGTCAGCGTATTTGGCACAAAGTGTCTCTAAGTTAGCCTTCTCCTCGGGATTTAAATGTTCTGTTCGTAATCGTGCTAATACTTCTTTAACACGGGAATCGTACTGTTCAGAATGCAAGCCTTGAATATTAAATATTTCTGCGCTAACGGGACGATCCATTGAGAAGATTACATCATGACGTGATGAGTTAGTAACTTCTATTATGCCTCTACTATCTTTAACGTTTGTAATGCAATTGCCTATTAAACAGTTTGAGATTCGTTGTTCAGGAATGAAAACTTCACCGTCTTGAGAATTTATAGGGACATTAATTAATTTAGATAAGTTAGCCGGTATTATGTCTTCGTATAGGTTGCTGTTGCGTGAATTATACATTAATAATGGATTACTAGAGTTCCGTGTAATTAGCAATTTATTTTTTAAGTCTATGGTAGATTCTAATTTTTCTAATAAGTCATAGCCAATCAATCCGTCGAAATATTCGTGAAACGCGTACACGGAGAGAGTAATATCACCCGACTCATTAAATTCTTTAAAACAGGGTATAGTGATGGAGTAGTCAGTTCTAGTAGTAGCGTGAATATTGGTGACTTCAAAAGGGTCGTAATTGTATGGTACGTGAGGAAAGAATTGTTGAGCGACAGCTGGACTGACGAACGACATATTTGCACCTGTATCGATTAATAATTTGAGCGGGGGATTTGAAATTTGAATATATGGTAACTGTCTCTGGGTATGTAAATTTATTTCTATTTTAATTTGTCTGATTTGGAGTCCTTCGGAAAATCCTCATTATCAGAAGGCTGAGTGCAAGGAACTTCTTCTATGGTGTACGTATCTTCAGTCTGTGGTTGCTCGCAACTAAATTCGTAAGAATTTTCGAAATAATCATAAGGATAATAATTATCGGTATTGTAAAAATCGTTGTAGTAATCATACTCGACCGGGCATGTAAAATCGTTATAATTTACCTGCTTTGTTTTAAAATAATTCGAAGGTGGTGGGTTACCAGCTCTCGACCAATCGTGGGTTGGACGCGGGGCGAATGGTTTTGCTACGTAGTGACTAACACCACTCATAGGTTGCGGTAAATTACTCCCGGAAGGCTTAGGGCCTGGCATTCTAAAGACATTCTGCGGTCCATTATTAGGTGGTGGCGCACTAAACATCTGTTGAGTCCGTGAGGGACCACGGTATTGAGGGGGTTGATTCCTCAACAATGGTTGTTGAGTCTGAGGCGTGAATAGTCGCGACGGTCCTGGTATATTAAAAGGCCTAGGAGGCGATAAGGTAAACGGGTGCGCTGAAGGCGGCGCCGTTTGCACGGGTGGCTTAAAACCATAAGAAAATCTCGGACTAACCTGATGCTGATACTGCAACTTCTTTTCAGGAGCACGTTCATTGCGCTGCTGTAAGTATAGCGTATTCATTTCATCATGTACATACTCAAGGGCTTTTTCAATAGTATCAGGCCGCATGCAACGAATACGAGAACCTAACGGGTCACGTAAGCCACGTAAGAACGACTGTAGTGTAAGTTTTTTATAAAGAGTGCGCTTTGATTCAATAGTAGTGGCTACCGTTTCATGCAGACTGATATAAGTCATAATGGTACTAAAAAGATTTTGGCATTGTTCATAAAATTCTTGGGGAGTTGCCGTACCTTGAGTTAAAAGGGCTAAGTCATTATACAAGGACGTTTCATCACGCTGATCGGCGAAATTATTTATTAAAGAACTTCTTATTCCTTCCCAGGAATCTGGAATCCCGTTCGTATTAATCAACCTCGCTGCCGACCCTACTACTTTATTTAAAATTCCATTTAATAATGCCAAATTAATTAATTCACGACCTGGCTCGTTCCTCATGTATTGATTTACCAGTTGATCACATAATTTTATAAAGCGAGTTAATACGTTCGAGTTACCGTCGAATTCCGGCACCAGTCGTAGGGCCTTGTAAATATGATCCACTGATTCAGCCATATTCGAAGCGTGAGAACTACTACTTTCACACGGGTATGCTTCTAAATTTCTGTTAGCGTCTAAAATATTAATTCTATTACTATTACTATCTAACCTAGATAACCGAGATTGCCTTGGATGGAAAATCTTGGATAATTAGGGAAACACTTAAGGATAAAATGGAAAGCGACTCTAGAACGATTCTAGCGTACTTACTTGCACAAAATGGTACCTCTACTGTATCGATGTCTGGATACCCCTCGTGGCTGCAGCTCTCCCAGATTCGGATACTCGTGCGGTGCTTGATAACCACCCGGGTGGCTCGCGACTTTGAGGACTATTAGCGATCCTAGCAATTTACTCTCGCGAACCGGCCCGCGAGTATCCTACCGACTGCGCCAATTACGTAGGCTGTAGCCGGAGGATGCAAAGGAAACCAAATTGTTTCTTAAAATATAACTTTAATTAATTAAAATTACAATAAGTAGGTGATAATTGGTCGATGTTGTACCAAGAATGACGCTCTTTACACGGGTTGAAATTAGATCGACAATTTATGCTGAGTTCGCGCCTCGTGTACGGAAAGTTGTCGCGATGCACAAAAGTTCCTCATTTACACCGTTGGGCCGTCTATTGCACCGTAGCGTAACAAGCTTTCCTTGTTTGTTTGTTTGCGTGAAATTCAGTATTTAGAATTTTACCACCTTCCTAAAGACGGATCGATCTTATATTTCGTGCACACTCATAATGTAATTTATCCACAAATACCTCCATTATGGATATCAAATGAAAGGGTAGAATAGAGCTCATTGAAACCATTTAAAATAAAAACATATTTATATGTATTACTTCTTATTTGCGACTACCTCGTTGGTCGAGTGGTCGCAAGTGCGACTGTCGTGCGTCGTCTCGGGTTCGGTTCCTGGATCTGGCAAAACATTAGTGGGTATTTTTTTTAAAAATCGGTAGTAGCACGGAGTCTGGAATTGTGCCCGGTATATGGCAATAGGCTCACCCTCTATTACATGGGACTCGTAATATAAATAGTGAAGAGTGGGTGTTACGTTGTACAGTTGGCATTAAGTGCCGCACCTCTGCCTACGCCTTCGGGGATCGTTATGAACTTGTTATTTTTTTACAGAGTTCGAAGAAAAGGCAAGGAATTACCGAAATCAGTGGGACAAGGTGAATCAACTAGTGAAGAGGACTCAGACAGCAGTCTACCGGACATTGAGTCTAATATACTCAAGCCCGACGCGGGAATCAAACCAGTGACCGGCACTATACTGGACAAACCTTCCGATGACAGCATTCATTATTTGACACTTACGTAATTTTATTATTAACAGATTTTATAAAGGGACTCATGGGTGTGGCAGAAGAAGCATGAAAGCAGGATTAATGCGGTGGAAATGAGAGCCCTGAGAAGTATGTGTGGACTAAAATTGAGTGATCGAGTGAAAAATTGTGTTATTAGAGAGATATGTGGATTGAAAGATGATGTAGTGACAAGGATTGAAAAGGGAATGTTACGGTGGTTTAGACATGAAGAAAGGATGGATGAAAGTAGAGTAATGAAAGAAGTATACAGAGCGGATATGAATGGGGCCGTCAGTAGAGGACGCCCTAGACGGACATATAGTGTCGCGGAGACCCTAACCGGTTACCGGGGCTTCGGCTCGACGTGCAGGAGAAGAAACGGGGTGGTTTTTAGTCAGAAAGAGTCTGACACTCCCTCCCACCTCACCCAGGCGGGAGCAGTTATTCGATGATTTTCGCCCCTTAAAAAAAAAGACGGACATATACTGACCAGATTGGCGATATATTAAAGAAGGGCCAAATTAAAAGTACCTGAGCATGCATGAAAAGATTGATGACTGTTGATGAATCGAAAGAAGTATGTAGGAATCGTAGTAATTGGCGTTCCCTAGTCTCTGTCTACCCCCATGGGAGACAGGCGTGAAGTTATGTATGTTAAAAAGTTCTCAATTTGATCTGTATGTATGTTTGTCCACGATTATCTCGCGACTGGCTGCACCGATTTTGATGCGGTTTTTTAGTTTTATAACTTTGACTGATTTTTGTATGGTAGACTGTGTGTCGTGGTTTGGATTCGATTCTCGTAAATGTGTGTATTTTACTTACGTAAAAAATATTGATGATTTGCAATTGAAGTTATAACAATCGTAATTTTGTATATTATTATTATTATTTTAATTTATAATTATTACATTACCAATCAATGCCAGTGTTTGTGTAAAAAGATCTGTATGTATGTAGGTAGTCATTTATCTATTGATGTGACCCATTATATTGTAAGATTTTATTATGTAATGTTTGTTTTATTTACTAAATAACTACTCCTGCTCAGTTCCTATTGACCGTAGCGTAATGTCATATTATAGCCCACATTTCTCGATAAACGGCCTATCCAATACAAAAAGAAATGGGTACTTGCCAACTAGTTCAATTCAATACTTTTATCGAACTGTCAAAAACGACAGTTTTCTATGAATTTTGTACGAGATTGTGTATTGTGACGGCACGTTTTTTAGCGTCAAACAGCATAATTATTTGTTAAAAATTTGCTGGAAAAATACTAAAAATAAGTTGGTCATAAAATCAATTATTGAAAGTGTGATTATTTTTTAATATTTTATTGTAAGTATTGAACAGTTGAAATAATTTATTTTTGACTAGCTTTTACCCGCGGCTTCGCTCGCGCCACAAAAGGATAAAAAGTAGCCTATGTGACATATATCAATACACACAGCGCCATCTATACCAATACTTTTGTTTTTCCTCGGAAATATCAAATTTTTCCGGTTTAAAAAGTACCCTATTATTTAATCCCAACTTCTAACTTTACGTCTGCAAAAATTCAAAACAATCGGTTTAGTAGATAAGGCGTGAAAGTAGAACAAACAAACAAACAAACTCACTTTCCGATTTATAATATTATAGTAAGGATAAGGATTAAGGAAAGTACCCAATTATACAATTTAAACAAGTTGTTCCGACTGCCTCGTCGGCCGAGTGGTCGTAAGTGCGACTGCCGGGCAAGGGGTCTCGGGTTCGATTCCCGGGTCGGGCAAAATATTACTGGGTTTTATATATTCTCAGTAGTAGCACGAAGTTTGGAATTGTGCCCGGTATATGGCAATAGGTTTACCCCCTATTACATGGGACTCATAACATAAATAGTGAAAAGTAGGTGTTACATTGTACAGTGGTATAATGTGTACCTCTGCCTACCCCTTCGGGGCTAAAAAGGCGTGATATTATTATTATGTTGTTCCGAAGACTGACTGACAGAGTACTCTTCAGCTTAATATATTACTAGCTACTATAAGTTTCACCCGCTCGCCTTCTATTGATCGTACCATAACGTTACATTATACCCTAGATCCACTATCGCTTTTGTTTAAATATCATGACTTCATAAACAATTTCCGATACAAGAATTTTGTTCATTGGTAACGTATGTCGTATAAAGGGAAGAAAAATCATTAGGTAATAAAGGTAATTTAGTGAAATGCGTGTGTGGGACAGCCATGCTTCGGCACGAATGAGCCGGCTCGACCGGAGTGATACCACGGCCGAGCAGAAAACCGACGTGAAACAACCGAACAGTTGTGTTTCATCATGTGAGTGAGGTTACCGGAGGCCCAACTATCTCTTCCTGCCCCAATCCCTGAATCCCCGACAATCCTCAAATTCCTAATCTCCCAAAAGGTCGATAACGCACTTGTAACGTCTCTGGTGTTCCAAGTGGCCATGGATAACGCCGATTGCTTACCATCAGGTGATCTGTCTGCTCGTTTATCGGCCCATTCCTTTAAAATTATAGCATTTTGTTGTAAAAGGTATATATTTTTTTAAAGTTATAAAGATATTGAATTAATTTTTGTGTGATCCACAGATTGTTGTTTCGGGTCTGGGTATCATGTGTATGTCAACTTGTATGTTTGTAAACACGCCCACGACACACGAGACTACCCTAAGGTGGGGCAACGTTTTTTTTAAGAGAGAAAGAGAAGTGAGTTTCTTAGCTTCCAAGTGTATAATAAAAGTATAAATATAAGAAAAAAAGGACTAAAGGAGACTGCCTCATTGGCCGAGTGGTCGTAAGTGCGACTGCCGGGCAAGGGGTTTCGGGTTCGATTCCCGGGTCGGGCAAAGTATTACTGGGTTTGTTAAGTCTCAGTACTAGCACGGAGTCTGGAAATGTGTCCGGTATATGGCAATAGACTCCCTATTACATAGGACTCATAACATAAATAGTCAAAAGTGGGTGTTACATTGTACGGTGGCATTACGGTAAAACGGGGTGAATAGAATTCGAGGGGTGAATAAATAAAGGGAAAATATTCCAACATTTATTCACCCCATTCCTGTATCGTTCAATTCAATTTCAATTCTATTCACCCCGTTTTACGGCAAGTAATGTGCACCTCAGCCTACCCCTTCGGGGATAAAATGCGTGATGTTATTACAAACAAACGAAAAGTTAAGAAATAAAACTCGATATAATGTTAAAATTATATGTACTATCGATAACTTAGATTAGATCACATAACATGGTTAATATAGGAAGTTATTTAGCTCTTGTCATCTTTTCTCGACTTGTCCTCGTGTCGGCGACCCAACATGTCGCGCTTGGCGCAGCATTTGCCGTTCTGGAAATAGAAAATAGAATATTATTTTCTAATAGCAATACTATACTATACTGCCTCGTTGGCCGAGTGGTCGCAAGTGCGACTGACGGGCATGGGGTCTCGGGTTCGATTCCAGGGTCGGGCAAAGTATTACTGGGTTTTAAAAAAAATCTCAGTAGTAGCACGGAGTCTGGAATTGTGACCGGTATATGGCAATAGGCTCACCCCCTATTACATGGGACTCATAACATAAATAGTGAAAAGTGGGTGTAACTTCTGTGTGCACTTCTGCCTACCCCTTTAGGGATAAAAGGCGTGATGTTATGTAATAGCAATACTAAGCCGTAACAAGGAAGATCTTATTCAAAAAGTTAACGGTGCACAGTTTATTTTAAACTAGGTGTTGCCCGCGACTTCGCGGATATATAGTAGGGGAGGCCGGGATGCTAAATTTGCAGTTACTCGAGCGTCGTTGGGACCTACTAGATTTTGAAGATATGCTGATAGAGAGAAGAAATGGCTTAATGACAATTTCTTCCACCGGTGGGGGAAGGGGGAATCCACAGATCTTTGAAATTGTTAAGCGTAACTTTTGTTCTAGTGGTCGAGCGTGTCAGATATTGATAGTGTACATGCTCCATGTGTATTTAATAGTAAAAAAACTCTTAATCTGCCAGTTTGCATGGTGGGGTTGAATGTTCTGGAGAGTACAAACGAGAACCCTTCAAAATCCCCCCACTCTTGCAAATCAAGTTGGAATGGGCAGATTTTTTAAACGCACTTCCTTTAGCATGGTATTGACTTACCCAGATCGGATATATGGTGGGTATATTCAACATGACATTAGATTTTCCCCATATGTTAATCTGACGCGCTCGAGTAACTACCGAAATCCTTTCATGGGCTCCCCTACTAAACCCTATGCTACTCCTTAGTACATCAGCTGCCTGCCAGTAAAATTCCCGTCAAAATCAGTCCAACCATTTCCGACATTAGCCAGTACAGAGAGACAAAAATTTATCAGCATCGTCTGCATATCTATATAATGTAAAAATGAAACCCGTTTCCCGTTGTACGCCATAACTTGAGAACGGCTGGACCAATTTGGCTGATTTTTTTGTTGTGTTTATTATTGTCATGAGAAGGTTCTTATGACAGAAAAGAGTACTGAAAATCCTCCGGAAACGGGAGAAAACGGGATTGCGCGTACGAAGTCGCGGGTAGAAGCTAGTTCATAATGTAATTATTGCTGAAAACTATACAATTGGTAACATTAATCTAATTTATGAACTAACACATCAGTTATCCTAATTCGTAAGCAGCGTGTCATGTATATTGAAGAGGCCTACATGTATATTCATATGCATGTAGTAAAAAACTATTTTTTCAATATTACAAACATACACTCCAATTTATCTGTATAGATACTTCGCCGTCGAGTATCCGGTACCGGTTACCGGCGCGTATGAAAGAGCTCTATGGAGTACCAGGATAATGTTTTTTGGTCTTTTTTCCATTTCACAGTATTAAAACTAACCCAGATATCGTCCGATGGGCTCGCCTCTTATTATCTGGGACTTATAAATGGTGTAAAGTGGGTAAATTAGGGCATTAAAGGATATGTTATTTGTTAAATGTAGGATGTTTGCAAACAAACCCACGACACAGGAGACAATCTTAGTGTGGTGCAACATTTAAAAAAGGGGAAGATAATTCTGCAAAGGTATAGAATAGAATAGAATCATTTATTTGCATTGAATGTAGGTACATAATGTTAGGTTTTAGTATTAACAGAATTTCAATCTACAGCAGTCAGTCAGTAGCCCCAGCTTGGAGCAGGAGTTCCTACTCCTGCTCCACTACGTCACTACGTTCCTACGTAGTGACTTATTGTCACTAAGAGAATGTCACTCTCACCTCACAGAGTGCGGGAAAAGTCTATTTTTTATACTTTATAGGTCGACGCTTGGCCACCATTTTGCCTGGTGGTAAGCGATGATGCGAACTACGATGGAAAACGTCGTCCGATAAGCAACCTATTCACTCGGGCCTTGAAGACACCCAGGTTATATATACCCTTCAGGAAATACAGACTCTGGCAAAGAATACCACTCCTAAGCGCAGTACGCACAAAGAAGCTTGCTGCGAAGCTCTTCGTGCGTGTGGGTGGGACTACCTATGAGCAACCTGTTCACTCGGGACTTGCACCATAGACTAAGACCCAAGTCATATTTATCACAAAGAATTCCGTTCCTTTGCGGCATAAGGAAGCTTGACGCAAAACGCTTCGTGCGAATGGATGGAATGATAATTTGTCATTTGATGATCCCCCCTCCCCCTCAAAGCAGGTATATACTTACAGATTCATGATCGCTAGAATCATCGGTGTCGGAGGTGGAGTCAGTGTCGTAGTGTCCGAGCCCCGGCAGTACGCCCACACAGCGTAGTACGCAGTCTTCGGTAGCAGCGTTGCCATTCTGCGTATCGCTAGAGAGGAAACAAAACTTTAATTATTTTCTGGGTTAAATTGGCAAACATAGCATCATGGTTTGATCGACAGACTGACTTTTTTGTAATATTTCAATATTTCGTTTTGATGTTCAAAAGAGCCTTCTTGGACTCATTGAAATAAATGATTTTGACTTTGTAAACAAGGCGGAACTTCGACATCGGAGAAAAGCGTCTAAGCAAGTGAGTAAGAATCTGACAATGATTTGTTCTCCCCAGATAGAGAGGGGTTTTATTAAGGGGGGAATATAATCGATTGTCCTCTCCCGCCTAGGTGAGGCGGGAGGGAGAGTCAAGACTCTTACGGACTAAAATCCACCCCGTTCCTACTTCTGTACTTCGAGCCGGAGCCCCGGAAACCCATTAGGTTCCCCGCGGCTCCGTATCGGCATCAGCCCTATTGGGTGTTTATCTGTGGTGTTCTGATGGCTCTTTGAGGCGCGCGCGGAACTCGACGCGCTGTACGCTCGGGATAAAGGGGGGATAAGGTATGATTTTAACCCTCAAGGCGACGTATTTTTTCACTTCATCAACCGTATCTTTTGATTCAAGCATGCTCGTCGACTGAGAATTCTAATTTGGTCCTTTTTAATATATCTGTGTACAGAATACTTACTTAGCATTAGTTACAATTCCGTTAGTCTTCGGCGGCGGCGAGTCTTTGTCCTGTTTCTCGCCATCTAGCTCACTCGCCTTGCGTTTTCTCACCACCACCTGATAAATTAATCCATACTATATTAGTACAAAAAGGGGCTCATAACATAAATAGTGAAAAGTGGGTGTTACATTGTACAGTGGCATTGTGTAATGTGCTTAGATCTGATAAAAGACGTGATTTTATGTTATATTAATACAATACGAAGGGAATGACTGAATGAGAAAGGCACAAGATCAAAAACACTGGAGGACACTGAAGGACACATGGCTGAATATGTCAACATGATGAAGATTATATAAACTGCGTTTAAATACACCGACTTCAACCCCCTCTTTTATGAATTCCGTCACATAATTATAATACTAAAACCTTCTTCCAAATGTAACAAACACTTTCTGAAAACCGCATCAAAATCGGTTCAGTCAATCGCGAGATTATCGCGCACAAACTTACTAACATATAGGTCTAACTGAGAACTTCTTTTTTCTTTTATCGAAGTCGGTTAAAATCAGAATGGGGGTAACTGTATTTTTAATCACCAGATGGATGGAGCTAGTGTAAACCTCTTGTTTTTCATCCAATAGGGAATTAGCTAGTGTTACACCATTGGACGTTCAATATTTGACAGCTGCTGTGATTGGACAAAAAAAACACTTCATTTTTTATTTTAATTTGGGGTAAAAAAACAGTAGGCTTTATTGTCATTGGTTTGTTAGTAAAGAGATAGCAAGAACCACTACCAAGTAGGTAATAGACAACGGATTAGTTTTCTGTGAAATATTTATAAAATTAAATGACCATGGCCATCCCTATTCGTCCTGAGGGTTTCGTAAGAGCCAACTACTTCCAGTAGTGGACTATCACAAGCAGTTGATATTGAATAATTAAATTGTTAATATAGTATTAAAGTGCGTATGGATAGCACGTTATTGTGTTACGCGTAGTTGTTCAACACTGTTCACGCGTACAGCTCTTGTACGGGCCGCCGCAGATCTGTACGCGAGGTCAATGGATTCAGAGCGCTCCGCGAGCCCCAGTCATTCACCATGATTCCGACAATTTTTTTATTTGGTCCATTATTTTATATATGTTGCTAATAACGTTGTAATTTTTTTTAAATTCACCTATTGAAATTTTCAGTTCATTTGAAATTGCCTTCCATGCATCTTGGGCTAAATCGTTATTTCGATAATCAGTTAGTGTGCTATCAATTATATCAATCTGATAATATTTTCATTATTGAAACTACAAGAACACGCGCTATTCATTTTGCCGCCCAAAAATAGCGTACCCGGTCTTGTGCGACCTCTTTGACGCGCGACCAAAAACCGACTGACGGCGGCTCGCGGAGTACGCGTTCTCCGAGTACGCGTAGCTGCAAGTATGAACATGACGTTCTGGACGCGCGTATACTGACTACGCGCTATCCGTACGCACCGTTATGATAGAAAATTTCTCACCCCTTGCAGTTTATTTTTCTGTGTATTCTGTGCTTGCGAGGATGTCTGTGTGTTCCGCGCCGGCGCGAGCTGAGCACGCAGTCGCGTCAACTCCTCACTCTCTGCTAGGTTGGAGACCCGCTCCCTGGTAATCAAATAAAGGTTTCAAAATAAGGGTAAATGGTCCGAGTTAAAAAGGGTAAAGGCTCCACCGACATTTTGGCCAGAATAATAACAACTACGAGTCTGAAAGTCAAAGCTGTCAAAGTCAATGCATTTATTTCAATTAAACCATAATTTGGTACTTTTGAAACGTCAACAAATCCTTACTAATATTATAAATCGGAAAGTGAGTTTGTTTGTTTGTTTGTTTGTTCCACTTTTACGCCGTAACTACTAAACTGATTGCTTTATTTTTTTGCAGACGTGAAGGTAGAAGTCTAGATTAAATAATAGGCTACTTTTTATCCCGAAACAATTTGATATTCTCGAGAGAAAACGAAATTATTGGTATAGATGGCGCTGTGTGTATTGATATATATCACATAGGGTACTTTTTATCCTTTTGTGACGCGAGCGAAGCCGCGGGTAAAAGCTAGTACAAAATAAATAATAGTTTGTCATTATGTCCGTCAGTGAAGCTAGGGGTTCGTTCAATGTAGAAGAACGAGCAAGAAACTCCATTCGCTACTCTTTTGAGAAAATTAAATAGGAAAGCATACAATTTGAGTGAGAGAAAAAAACTGTCACAAATCGTGAAGCCGGGTTATAGGTAGTATTTTTTTTTAAGGGGGGAACATCATCGAATGACTGCTCTCGCCTGGGTGAGACAGGAGGGAGTGTCAGACTCTTACTGACTAAAAACCACCCCGTTCCTTCTCCTGCACGTCGAGCCGGAGCCCCGGTAACCCGTTAGGCTCTCCTAGCTGAAAACACCAACCTACATATATTATTTTGTCATTAACTAAGACATCAAACACACAATGTCTGTTAATAATTCTTTTTTCAACTACGTTTATAAAAACCGTCTTCAATCCCCTCTTATTTAAAGTAAATTAATAGACTAAAACTTCCTCCTAAGTGTAACAAACACTTTTCTGAAAACCGCATCAAAATCTGTTCAGCCAATCACGAGATAATCGCGCACAAACATACATACATACATACAGGTAAAACTGAGAACCTCCGTCTTTTTTGAAGTCGGAGTTTAAACATCTACTCATTTTATGAAATATATTAATTAACTAATATTATAAATCGGAAAGTGAGTTTGTTTGTTTGTTTGTTTGTTCCGCTTTCACGCCGTAACTACTAAACCGATTGCTTTGAATTTTTCCGGACGTAAAGTTAGAAGTCTAGATTAAATAATAGGGTACTTTTTATTCCGGAAAAATGTGATATTCTCGAGGAAAAACGAAATTATTGGTATAGATGGCGCTGTGTGTATTGGTATATGTCACATAGGCTACTTTTTATCCTTTTGTGACGCGAGCGAAGCCGCGGGTAAAAGCTAGTAGATAAAATAAAATTCGGCATCGTAGCTTTTACTCCTTACCGAAACTCCTGCATTTCTCTCTGCTCCTCAATAGAGATCTGTTGGGCTGCCTTAGCCTTTGAGCGTTCCACTAGGTCCAGGAATCCGACCTCATCATCATCCAAACCACGGATCATGTTTTCTGCAAAGATACATTTTCTAATTAAAGAAATAGGAAATACAATATGTTTTATTAGTGAATAACGGTAAAAGGACATATAATCTAGATGAAATACACACCAGGATTATCTCCTGTATCGTGGGTGCGTTTACAAACATACAAGTTCACATACACATGACATCCAGACCCATAGATTGTTCGATTGCCGTGCAGTAATCGAACTCGCTACACGCTGTGCGGCAGCCGGTTGCTCAGCCACCACATCAACCGTGTAGTCGAAATTCGGCACAAGATACATGAGGGTCCATATCTTTAACTATTATTTTTAAAATAAATCATCTGAAAGATTATGAGAGAATCACTGAGAGAGAAAGCAATATGGCATTTCCGCCATGTATCATTACTTGTTTTGTCAACTGCTCGAGAAGCTGCTTCGATTACTTTCGAGCTACTTCGGGAGCCCATAACGAGCAACCAACACAACCGACGTGATAAGCGTTACACAGCCAAGAACAGTTAAGTGGGTAAGCCATCCACGTAAATTAAAATAAAACTATTGTATACTGATCATGGACTCTGTAAAAGAACTACTTACTAAGCTTATGTGCCTCTTCGTATTCAGCCTCCTTCTTCAGCCGCTGCTCTTCCAAGCGCTGATACAGCGGCCGCGTATCATAAGGTTCCTCTGGTGCCTCTGTAGAACAAAATAGCACCATCAGTCATACAGGAATTACTGAACAAAAGATTTCTCAAGTTCGACACGTCGCATTGAAGCTGGTTTCACAGGTTGCTCGTTCCCATTAGCTTTAGGACAGCTGTGTCCAAGGGGGTGAAGACCCCAGAGATGTGGTCACACTGCTAACCTTATGAAAACTTTTTATAAGTCTATATAGTATCGTCGTAGTCATATAGTATGCATTTGATCGTTTTGTCCTTCAAAATAATCAATAATTCAATATTCAGTACTTGGTATGTTAGATTGAGGCCTTGAATTATTATAATGGAAGATTTAAGTTGACAAATAGAAATAATACTTAAATGAGTGACAATAAAGGTGAAATTCGAATGATGAGTAATGAGTATGCTGCATAACAATAGAAATTCTAATGGAATTGAATATAAACAAATGGTACATCATCATTAGTTACTCATTTATGACAAGCATGAAGGGAAGGCTTCTATAAACTATAATACAACTCATATACATAATAATATAAAAATTTTGTCTCTACCCCTTTCCATGTAAAAATATTTTTTTAATTTTTTTATGCGACTACCAGTACTTTTTAATATTATATATTTATTTTTAATGCGATAAGCCTCATGTTAAGCAATCGGCGTCGCCCATGGACACCCGAACACCAAACACGTTACAAGTGCATTACCGGCCTTTTGGGGATTAGAAATTCTAGGACCAACTTAAAGGATTCATGGTTTGTGGAGATGGGTAAATTCGGCTTCCGATAACCTCAATCTCACGATGAAATACAACGCTTGCATTGTTTTACGTCGGTTTTCTGTAAAGTTGTGGAATCAGTCCGGTCGAGACGGCCCATTTGTGCTCAAGCATAGCTCTCCAACACATAAGAGCTTACTAGATTTTTGTTTTGTTCACGGTATCCCAACAAATGCTATTACAACTTGTTTCTTCAGTTTAAACAATACCCAGATAAAACTATCAAATAAATTATTCAATAGACTACTTACCCCTCAGTCTCACAATCAGTTCTGAACCTTTCCCAATTTGAAATCAAAACATACTTTACTAAACTCGAAAATGTTTTGAGAAATTCACTCAATTTCACAATTTTGTTTTGGTTCTCATGGGAACAGGTAGGCGATTCTGTTACTTTCAATTGCAAAGATCGAAGTGAGTTCGTTTAAAGTTTAAATTGACAATTGGAGAATTGTCTAGTTAATAAGAGAAAGCTCTCAAAGGTATTCTTTTATATTTTTTGGGCCGACATTTGACCACTATTACACATTATACTAAAATTGTATATGGCTTAACAGTTCTTTCTAATCTTGAGGAATCAGAGACTTTGGAGAGGTAAGTGTTTAACTTCAGGTTTGGTTCAGTAAATATTTTTTGCTTAAACTGTCAAACACCAAGCGGTCACCGGTGACCGCAACCTATTGTTCTTTAATTGTGTCTATAATGACGGTACTCAACGAGTTAACTTTGTTTCAGTATTTTATATTTTTAGCCTCAGTACCACAGGATTTCTATTAGTTTTTCGTAAGAATGGAAAATGATCAAATTACTCTTTCCAGGTGGTTGAGACAAGATGAAGTAGTCAAACTCTTAACAGTAGAGTGCACCTTTTTGCAAAACTTTAGTGGCTGTGGTGAGCATTTTGCCGCCAGTTGAAAAAGTGGTAAAATAACAAACATCGTCTCAACCGCTCCCTAGGGAACTCACAGCATCAAATCCTTTGGCACACATTCCTAACAAGACTAGAGGCAGCTATTAAAAAGTGCAAGACTATGAGGAAATTGTTTAAAAAGTTGTCAACTTTTTTTAGTCTGTACAAAATGCCAATAGCTCTCCCACTCAAGGTTTAATGACTAAATTTCTACAACTGTTTTACATTCTATCACATTTACCAACTCAATTTAGAAATAAAAAAAAACAAAACAAACAAAAAAAAAAAATATAGTCTATTTTCTTAAACAATTTAACATAGGTAGTAGGCACTTTGCAATAAGGTAAACAATAATATGTTGATTTATAGAGACCAAACTAAAGATCATATTGCTTTGTATTTACTAAATAACTAGTGCGCCACATAATACTCATAATATTTATTATGTCGATCGTAAAATTTGATTTACAAAAACCGACCTTATTGTAACCCAAGGATTTTACTTCATTCAAGGCATGATAAGAGGCATATTTTTGAATATATGAAAATTATTTTCTTTTGTAATACATAGCAAACTAAATGATATTTATAAATAAATGTTATTTTAACAATAAAGGCTACGTAATACGCCTTTTTTCATGCATTATTGGACTTGCCGTTTGTCATGCTATTATCACGAAACGAAAGAACCATTTCGAAGTTAATTAGCAATTAAAAAATAGTATTTATCATTATAATTAAAAATATACAGAAGGCAATCCAAAGAGGCAAAGATATGAACAGTTTAGAGCATTCGTTTTTTTATCAATGCCAAACGTAACAATGATGATTGAGCTTATGGCGATCAAAACAAATTCTGGTATTTTACCTTCCGGCTGGTCTGCTGTACGTACTTTTTCCCATTCCTCTTGCCTTCGCCTCCTCGCTTCCAATATTTCAGTTTCGGATATAAATCCAGAACTCATTTTTAATTAAAATAATATTTTCTCGATAAAAACACTGCACTTCACACACTTTTTTCTAAATAACCTAACTTTTTTCAGTCAATTTGATCTTGATTGGTAGCTGTCAAGCAAAGGAAACCTTATTGCTATGCCACAGACGTCAACATGTTTCTTATTTTAATATTTTGAATGAAATAAGTAGGTAATTTTGTTTTGTTTGATAAAGCTAATAATATTTCAACGAATATTTTCACTTAGCTAAAAGTAATTAAATAATAAGTAATTAATTTAATAAGTAATTAATTTAAAAAAATACCTCTAAAACTGACTATAAACTTGACCAAAATCAAACCACAACAGTGATATTCTGTGCAATTTTGACATTGACAGGTTCGAAAATGTCTAATTGGAATTGGAAATTCAGCAAGGAAAGCCGGTTAGTTTTCGCATGAAATTGTAATTTCAAATGAACTTTCTTTACAACTACTAGCTGAAATACTAAGTATAATACCGGTACAATATGTCTGAGGTCGAAAATAAAGTCGTACCAGTGGAAAGTGAACAGAAAGACTATGTCGAAGATGGAAAAAACAAGTTGATTGTTAAATGTAAATTCTGTGGATCTAAGATATTAGAGAAGAAATCAGCGAAGTATATCACATTAGAGGTAATATTTCAAACAATATACTTTCATTTTGGCGCTTTCTTCTATCTGTGGCTTGTAATAGGCTAATGAGTTAATAACATCATTTTTGCGTGCTTCAATATGTACCGATGGTTAAATATTTAATAAAACACGTCCCGTTATCATATTTCTAAATTTAGAACCACTCAAGTTATTCACTGAAGATACCAACAAAAATAAGTTCATAATTATTTTTATTCCGCTATAAGAATACCCACCAAACTAGATTAAAAAATTTTAATACTTTACTTTTTATTTACAGAAAGAACTACCACTAATGCAACAAGACAACAACAGAAAGGAGGGTGAAATACAAAATGAGTCTGTAAATGAATTCTACCATGTCGAAAACATGTATACATTTGAAAATATTGGTTTTACGCACACTGTAGCTAATTGCAAGTACTTAAGTTGTGCGGACTGTGACGCAGGGCCCGTTGGATACTACGATATGGATACGAAACACAGTTATGTGGCCATATCTAGGATTGTACATGCTTAAACGGATAGGTAGGGTGAATTGGAATCAATGACGGTAGCGTAGTTGATAATTTTTGTTTACTGCTGCCATAAGCCATGTTTCATTACTCATGATTGAGTTTCTATTAGTGTAATTGGCATCATTGCTTACCACTAGGCAAGATGGCCAAATGTCAATCTATCAAGTATAAAAAAAATGGCTGGTAATTTGATACTATCTTCCAAAATTACAAGCTTCTAAAATTAAATAATAAAATAATGTATATGTTATTATAGCAGATAGTATATGTTATAGTTATATATGGAGGATCTCGGTTGGTAGTGATGAAACAGACCCTTAGTCAAGTTTATTATCTATAGAAAAACAAATGAATGTGATTTTCCAATAAGACACAGGTGTCCCTATAGTCTACTCCATTAATAGACCCTATGTCTGATGCTTATAGACTACTTTTGTGTAAACAAGTTTGGTAGTTTTAAATAAACCAACTGATACAAACCATACATTTGTTTTTCATCTTGACTACGGTTGGAAATATTGAAAAGTTAAACAACTATAATATATGGCAGTAAGAACAGTACTAAAATATCAACCACGGATTACCGTTAAGATTAGGTCATTATCGATTGTCCAATTCTATTAATATTGACACTTTTTATTTATAAGTGTAATCAAATCTGACCTTTTTAAAAAGGATATCTATAAAGTCAATGCATATTTAATATTGTATTATTATGTACTAGCTGTTCTCTGCGGCTTTGTCCGCATGGTCAAAGGAAAAAGTAGTCTATACAGCGTGTTATAGGGTACTTTTTTTATAAATAAATCATACTGTAAAATCGCAATTGTCTCTCAGAAGTACATATACCAATATTCTATTTAGGTGCTTATAAAATAAAGTCAAAGTTAAAATCATTTATTTCAATTAGACCAGAAAGGCATTTTTCAATGTCAATTATAATCATAATGTGACCACTGTATACCTTGTTCGGGCAAATAAATGATTTTGATTTGATTTGATTTGATTTAAAAATTTAAAGTGCAACTATTTGCTCCATAGTTTCTCCATACGAATCTACAGATTCGTATGAGAAGAACGAGCAAGAAACTCCATAGGTTACTGTATTTCAATCAGGCTTACAATACAATTCTCTAAATTCATAGTTTTGTACAAGTTCAATGCTACACCAAAATTATAGGTAAATTAAAAACATATAATACCTAGATAGATAAAATGTGTAGTTTAGAAAAAATAAATAAAAACTAAAATGTTATTCGAATACATAACATTTAATTCTTTACTTATAAAAATTGATAAAAAAAGTATCAATCAATCTGTAATAAATGGCTAAATTCTAAGATAAAGTAAAGACCTTTTCTCATATGAAAAAGGAATAAGTTGGGAGTATAGACCATACTTATATTATTGGAGAATTAGTAATTTTTTGGACTTGATTCACTCATTTGACTTGACTCGGTTAACCATCATTTAAAAAAATAATGTTACTCTTTAGTGGCTTTTAACAGACCTCTGTTAAATAAATAATGACATTTTATGATTTTAACCAAATCTGGTTAATACAACTCCAAAAATTATTTATTGAAGCCCAAACTACACAATAATTTACTTTATTGTATAGAGATATAAATAAAAAAATATATATATTTACGTATAGAATTTAAAAACTAAGTTCTAAATTTTTGTCATATCAATTTGCTCATTACAAAAATCATTCCTTGCTTCGTTTTAAAAAAAGTTTTTTATTTTTTAATATTACTGTATAAAATGCTATAGAAATAGAACTTAATGAGAGCTTAACTATGAAATGTGTTATGTATAATATATCTATGTATAGTGTCTATGTATTTATATTTTGTATTTTTTTTACTGTAATAAAATGCTTTGTTTTGAATGTATTTTTGTGTCTTTTAGTGAAGTAAAGGTACTTAGTTATCTTTATTTGTACCAACAAACTGTGGCATAACTACAGGGTGGCAAGTCAGCAAAGTGCCACGCGCCCCGAACCGGGACCAGTTCGGACTGAGGAGATTCTCGTTTTTTTTATGCCATAAACCGGTGAACGAGCAGACTGATCACCTGATAGTAAGCAATCGACGTCGCCCATGGACACCTGGAACACCAGAGGCGTTACTACTGCTTTACCGGCCTTTTGGGGATTAGAAGTTTGAGGATCGTTGGGGATTCAGGAATTGGGGAGATTGGGGAAAGGGAGGGTAATTGGGCCTCCGGTAACCTCACTCACACGACGAAACACAACGCAAGCTGGTTTCACGTCGGTTTTCTGTGAGGCCGTGGTATCACTCCGGTCGAGCCGCCCCATTCGTGCCGAAGCATGGCTCTCCCACACTTAAAATCACTAATCTGAACTACTCTTTGTGGGGCTCATCCAACGAATTTGCCGCGGGCCCCAAACGGTATAGTTACTACGGTACAATTAAAACATACATAGTGTTTCGTTACTATGTATATAATATTTTCAGGGCCTATTTTTCAATCGTCAGTTAATTCTTAACTGAAGAATAAAGTTTTCATTTGACAGTTTTTAGTTTAGGACAAGTATGAGCGTTTAATTGTTTAATTGTTGGTTGAGCGTTTAATTGTTTAATTGTTGGTTGAGCGTTTAATTGTTGGCTACTATAATTAGTTACCGTAAAATGGGGTGAATAGGGATCGAGAGGTGAATAGGCACAGAAGAGGGGTGAATTGGTACCTACTATGAAGAATTTCCTTATATCTTTTCACCCCTCTTCTGTCCCTTTTCGCCGCTTAAACCCTATTCACCCCATTTTACCGCTATAAGATTTGTTGTAACTACTAACAAAATTGCCGTGCCTATGGACTCTGTGGTCTGAAATAAATGATTTTTATTTATTAGCACTGTCAAAGTTATTCTGCAGTTAAAATTTATCGACCCTGGACCGATTTTCCCAACGCCAGATGTATTTTAAAGGTTACGAATTAACTGATTGAAAAATCGGCCCTTAGGCTCGTAGTATGTATGTATGATTTAATACTATGTGCACATCTACTATCTATAATATGAGTGCAAGTTGGTTTGTTGGTGTTCAGTGTTTTATGGGAAAATGATAAAAATGTCGTAAATAATCTTTAAGGGCTCGTACACAAAGCTGATGCGATGCGAATTGCTGCGATGCGATTTCGTGCGACAAGGCGTTTCCCAGGGGGACCATTTAAGTATTACGTAAGCACCATGGGGGTGTGGGGGATATCTGTTTTGCTTATTTTGAATAATAAGTATGGAGGGTAGGGGAGTCTAGATGATGATTACGTCATCCGTAGTTATTTACTTTTTTACACGAATGGCAACCTTCATATTGAAATTATAAATTACAAGCAACGACCGACAAAGAACTAGACATTATGGTATCTAAGAGAATATTAAAATTACAATATAAAAAGATATAATTTAGAATGTTTACGTAAGCAAAGGGGAGGGGGTAAGATCTTGGCTTACTTTTGCTGACAAGGGGGATGGGGGGTAAATAATTGTAAAAAATCTGCTTACGTAATATTTGCACGGCCCCAGGGTGACCATTCCTTCGACGACCGTCAACCGTACTAAACGTATTTAAAATTGAAAACTAGGTCGTGACATGGATAGTAAAAAGAAGTGTGCACTTCTGTTATTGCTTAGGAGATACAGGAAAAAGAAACAATGAAGATTTTGGGAAGATAAGATTTTGATGCGGGATGCGTAGAGGGAGCTCACACATTTTTACGACGCGACGTCGCATCGCAGTTTTGTGTACGAGCCCTATTACTATTTTAAAACAAAATTGTAATGTCATGCAGTTATCATAATCAGAATACTAATATCATATTGGGGTCATGGTACTGTTATGTACGGATCTATAATTTCAGCATAGTTTGCATGAGTTTCCGTGGTGTAGCGGTTATCACATCTGCCTAACACGCAGAAGGTCCCCGGTTCGATCCCGGGCGGAAACATAGTTTTGCCATTTATTTTCTTAATTTTATTTTTTAATAATAATGTTATAATACTTTCTGTAATTATTATTACTTTTATATTTTATAATGGCATGATGCAGTAATGTTACTTACAATACGTTATTATAACTCCTGATACATTTTTTATACAAACGTTCGTATCAGGCGCGAGTCGCCAGTGCTAAGAGAGTTTTGTCAGGCGCTTTAAATCAAGTTTTCGAATTTAATCTTTAACCTTTTGAACGCCAGAGCAAAAACGCATGAACTTGCCCTCAACGCCAGGCCACAAATTCACCGCAAATACCTACGAAAAAAATAGGGATTCCAAAACTTCATCGATAATCAATTTTATTTTCATTTTCGTCTTTAATTTCGAAATATAATGTCCTTATAACATTGAAATTTAATTCAACATTACATTTCTTCCTATTAAAGTAATAGTTATACACTATTTACAGACTTGTATAATACCGTAATAACAGATATGAGACTACAATATATTTAAATATAATAACTGTAGGTACAACACTATTCTTGATCTGCTGTCTTCATATTGTGACCATGGCGTGGACGGCCCGCCATTTTAATAACTACTTCGCTTCCGAAATAAGGATGTGGCAGCGTAATATCTCGTTTATCGATGTTCTAGTACAATATTATTTTATAATAAATGAAACATGTTTTTTAAATCAGATTTATAATTCCGAATGTAACAGGTACTTAAAAATATATGATTGAAATAGGTTAAGAAGGTAAATAAAAACACAGTATGTACAGTATATGTTATACAGTATGTACTATGTATACATGTTTTTAAATATTAAGTTCTATAAACCTGGCATAAAAAGTAACAAATTAAAACAATTAACAAAAAGACGAATTAAAATGTGAAGTTTCACATTTACCTAATGTGGGTTTCGAAGAAGAGCCAAAGGACCCACGCAATAAGGCATTCGCAAGATTGGTCGCACATGAATTAGATAGTGTACCAGCGGAGAAGCGTTCGGTAACTTACACCAATATAATTAATATTATACGTAAAGTACGACACCAAAAAGACTTAGATGACACTAGTTTACCGAGCTACCAGGATTCCGATTAAGAAATAATAAATGATTGAAAAGGTTATAAGTTTGATTATTGTCTAATTAATAAATATCCCAAAATAAATCATAAAATTCTTCGTCATCTGAGACTCCTTCTAATATGCGAAGAAGTTCTTCCGTAGTCATTAAATTCCCACTCATTATAATAGTCACTTAATATAAATCTTGAACTCGATATCATAAGTAAATTAATCATAAATATTATTCATTCACTTCACTAATTTCTGGTCGCCGCGCTTGTGACGTCACGATATTGTCGTCTAGTCGTGACCATGGCGTACAGGGTACTGATAATTCGGGTTGCGTTAGGGATGAGCTTGAGTTGGGATTAGTGAATATCGAAATTCGACCCAACCAAATTTTATTTTTGACTATGTAGCTTATTGAATGATTTTTAAGACTGGTTTTATAAAATTAATGCTGCTTTATCCTAGTACCAAATTATACCTAAAATAATATATTCCAGAGGAAAGTTTCGAATCGATCTTTGATTTGAAATAATGATATTATCCAACATGCGCTACATCACTAGCGGTCACGCAGTTATGACTCTGGCGTGTGAGGACATTCTTTTTTCAGAGTTTATTTCTTTCTTTTTAACGTAAAATTTCTCAATATTTATAATGCAATTTAATTAGTTTTATGGAAATAAATAAATTTTGGACCTTCTATTTTACAGGTATAAAAATAAATAGGCATTAAAGTAATGTTTAAATAGTTTATTTCGTGTTTTAATGTACCGCTGTTTTTGTCACATATTTGTGTCGTTGGCGCTCAGGGACAGTTTTCGCTTGTCACGTATTTGTGACCCTGGCGCTCAAAAGGTTAAGGATAAATTCGGTGAAATTATAGACTACTTGTAAGTATTTTGATTTTGGTTTTTGATTTTCTAAAACACACTGCCCCACACTAGGATTTTCTTTTGTGTCGTGGGTGCGTTTACTAACATACAAGTTTTTGGTTTTTTAACTAAATTGCCCCACATTAAAATAAGTTCGTACCTATAAGTATTATTGATTTGTAGCTTATGATTCAAAGACTAATGCGTTAATTCTCAATTCATATTAAACAATAGACGTTTTCTATTAGATACCTACACTATCATTTTACTTTCATAAACAGGTTATTCCTGATTGAACCGTGAACACTGAGTGTGATGCGAATTATTGTGTATATGTGCTCACTAACTAATTTTTTTGTTACATAACAGTGAGACATGGCAATATATAATATGATAGTTTTTCGGAGTCCTTTTTATAGCGAAGGTTTTTTTCTAAAACTGAATATAATAGGATGGTAAATGAGAATGAGATGCCTAATTTTTATTTTAATGCCCGTCTGGTAGGCTATTTTAAATCGTTAGACACGTATTTTCTATTTTCTTACAGAAACGAATACTTTCGACGATATATTGATTTGAAATGTCGCGTGACGTCTCTTCTATGTACATTTTATACGTAGAAATGACGTTTTAGCCCCCGATCCTAAACTAATTTAAAGTATTGTTTTATTATACGACAAAATAAAAAAATACGTCTCTTATAGTTTTTCATTACCTTACTTACGGACTAATTAGATTTTTAATTTTCATACCCTATCATCATCCCAATTATCTGAGACCTATAATTATCAATTAACCCGCCGTTAACTTACTGATGGATTGAAATGAAATGAAATGAAATTATAATTATTTCTGCAAATAGGTTACAAAGTAACATTTTTACACGTCAATCTTAAAATTACTAGATGTGGGCCCGCATTTCCTAACTGAATACTCTGAGAAGAAACGCCGAAACAAACTCAGTGGTCATTAAATGTGTTTAACATAACATAACATCACGCCTTTTATCCCCGAAGGGGTAGGCAGAGGTGCACATTATGCCACTGTACAATGTAACACCCACTTTTCACTATTTATGTTATGAGTCCCATGTAATAGGGAGTGAGCCTATTGCCATATACCGGGCACAATTCCAGACTCCGTGCTACTACTAGAATTATTTAAAAACCCAGTAATACTTTGCCCGACCCGGGAATCGAACCCGAGACCCCTTGCCCGGCAGTCGCACTTGCTACCACTCGGCCAACGAGGCAGTCCAGTCCAGTATTTACAATACATATCGATATTTTTAATAAACACAATAAAATACACGATTTACGATAAATGAAAGTATCGGCAGTCTGATTTACGTGGCGCGTTTGGAAAAATTTAATTCTGTTTGCCAATTAAATTTTTTTTAAGTTCAATTAAATCGGTACCATTTTAGTATTGCGTAAAAAATCGCGTAATTAACCAACAAATTTACGCAATACGATTTAATGTGTTTAATTAAATTTAATTAAATGTGTTTCTCTTCTAATAAGAGGGTTCCAGAAGTTCAAGTTCATCACTATTAGAGAACTCCGTCTGTCTGTTCTCTGGTACAATAAGGGTGAGGTTCCATTGGTTCCATGGTTTTAATCAACTTGCAACACTCGTGTTAGGTCTAGATGACATGAGGTATAAGATTAAATGTTAATCAGCCTTGTTATATTCCTTGGTGTCGTGGTTTAAGAAACCCGCTTCTCATACATGAGGGTGCGAGTTCAAAACCTACCAATGGCAAGTACCAATGTGATTTTTTCCGAGTTATATGTACATACTTGCTAAGATAATTCAGACCCCACTGACGAACGGCGAAGAAAAACACTGTGAGGAAACCTTTTTTTTGAGGGTGGAAAATCATCCAATGACTTCTCCCGCCCGGGTGAGGCGGACTGTAAGGAAACCTGGGCTTATAATTCCTAATTACAAGTTTGAAATCGCCAACCCGCATTTTTAGCAAGTGTGATGATTAATGCTCAAACCTTCTCCGTGCGAGAAGAGGCTTTGCTTAGCAGTGGGCATTTATAGGCTGTTGATGTGTATTATATTCCTTATCTTAAAAAAATCAAATCGGTGCAGCCGTTCTTGAGTTTAATCCTAAGAACTAAATCTTAGGATCACATAATCAGCATTTTTTTCAAACCACTGGAACACACCAGGCATTTATAAAAAAAGAATATGCACCCAATAAACTTTATTATTTTTAATTTCGTCCTCAAAGACTTAAATACGAATTCAGAGTTCAAATGTCACAATCATAAGCTACATCTGTTATTTGTTCTGTGTGGCCATGAAAAACGCGTTTTTATTGACACGTCAAGATTTGCATTTAATATTAGAAAACGTTTTAAGTGTTGGAGAGCCATGCTTCGGCACGAATGGGCCGGCTCGACCGGAGTGATACCACGGCCTCACAGAAAACCGACGTGAAGCAACGCTTGCGTTGTGTTTCGTCGTGTGAGTGAGGTTACCGGAGGCCCAATTACCCTCCCCTTCCCCAATCTCCCCACTTCCTGAATTCCCAACGATCAAAAGGCCGGCAACACACTTGTAACGCCTCTGGTGTTCCAGGTGTCCATGGGCGACGCCGATTGCTTACCATCAGGTCATCCGTCTACTCGTTTACCGGCTTATGACATAAAAAAGTCGCGGAGAGCCTAACGGGTTACCGGGGCTCCGGCTCGACGTGCAGGAGAAGGAACGGGGTGGTTTAGTAAGAGTCTGACACTGTCCCTCCCGCCTCATCCAGGCGGGAGCAGTCATTCGACGATTTTCCCCGCGTAAAAAAGAATACGTTAAATACATTCGTACGTATCAAAAATCAAATCTTATGTCCTCTTGATCTAAATTCTCACTAAATCTAAACGATAAAATACCGTAAGTATGTTTTAACTACGTACAATTTACTCATAAGACCAATTTTCGTTTGCGCAAAAAACCCCACGTCAATAAGTATAGACCAAATAAATAGCCCATTGTCTATCAACATTGGATTTAAGGTTTGTGAAAAACGCGAATCAGGGTCATTTAGTACCTGTATTGAAGAGCTTCTAAAGATCATTATCATGGCTTGGGAACAATGAATGGTAACGAAATGATGTGACCTTTTGGGCCTTAAGGTCACGACTTCCTTCAACAGCTTGTAAAATATGTAGGTACTTAGAATATTGATTAAATTTAATTTCATGGATATAATTTTGCAAATTAGACTCGCCTGTTTCAGATATGTCCAGTATGACTTCCTAATCGATTCGATCACGATGAAGCTACTCAAGTAATATTATACGAGTAATGCAAGTAGGTATGTCTTCCTCTTCCCTATAAGTGTACTCAGCAGAGACTTCACCTCCAATGGCCAACCGAAGCGATCACAGCGATAGAGGATAAAGATAAGCAAAAGGCCCAATTGGAGCTTTTCAAGTACGATGCATGGCAACAAAGTGTTTAGCAATAAATCAATTGCCACGTTTATCTCGATATGGAAATCGGTCTTTGATAAGCATGTGTGTACTTAAATATTTATTTTCATTCTCATTTTTAAGTTCATTTTGTCTGATTTTGTACAAATATTCATGTACTGCGCCTGTAAATGAGCAGACTGATCACTTGATGGTTAGCAATCGGCGTCGCCTATAGCCATTTGGAACACCAGAGGCGTTACAAGTGCGTTACTGGCCTTTTGGGGATTAAGAATTTGAGGAGTATTGAGGATAATTGGGCCTTAGATTAACTCACTCACACGACGAAATACAACGCAACAGTTGATTCATGTCGGTTTTCTGTGCGTCAGGGGTATCACTCCGGTCGAGCCGGCCCATTCTTGCCGAAGCATATGGCTCTCCCATACTTAAAAGTTCTGTCTAAATCTTCTAAATGTTTATAACCAAAAATGTCATAGAAACGGTATTTTCCTAGCCACACAAAGCTTTCACTTTCTATTACGATGTTACTAGCGTGGCGTGTAATAATATAATGGAATATAATTGTTATCGCTTATGTATATGAAGTTATGTGCCATACTCGCTTGGCACTCTGAACCGGATTAACTGGTCCAGTCGACTCTCTGGTTAAAGTCATTATCAAGGTTTTGCGAAAGTTTCAGACGTTGAGTATGTTTCTTTAATTGTTTATATTTGTTAAATATACTTTTTTAATTAAGTTTACACCTCGTACTAGAACCGAAGAGGGTTGGGTTGGGTCTTGGGTTTGATACGGATTGTAAGGGCTTGTCGGTTCCGAAGATGTATACTGTGCTCCATAAATGGTAAAAGGCTCTTTCTGTACTTTTATTTTGGGACAAGCCCGTCCCAACTTCCCACAACCGCTGCAACTCCTAAGTCAAAGTCAAAGCATTTATTTCAATTAAACCATAATTTGGTACTTTTGAAACGTCAACAAATACAAAATAAATATGCTACCATGCTGCATAAAAGAGTAACAATGTATAATATACTAGCTTTTACCCGCGGCTTCGCTCGCGTCACAAAAGTATAAAAAGTAGCCTATGTGACAAATTACCAATACATACAGCGCCATCTATACCAATACTTTTGTTTTCCCTCGGGAATATCAAATTTTTCCGGGATAAAAAGTTCCCTATTATTTAATCCAGACTACTAACTTTACGTCTGCAAAAATTCAATGCAATCGGTTTAGTAGTTACGGCGTGAAGTCGGAACAAACAAACAAACAAACAAACTCACTTTCCGATTTATAATATTAGTAAGGATGAAGCCTATTAGCCAGGATCTACAGTAGATACAACCATGAAAACACCCTAGCATTGAAGTCCGGTGCGTCGCAGGGACCTAGGGTGTATTCATGTCCATGAATAACTGTCTTGGATCCCACTACGAAATAAATCGGAAGATATTAAAGGAGAAGAAAAAGAAAAAAAATACACATATGACTCAACATAACTGGACATTGTCACAAGTTGGTGCTGCATAATAGATAGGTAACCATAAGTATGTGGTCACTTCTGTTTACCCGTTCGGGCATTTAAGTGAGACACAAATGACACAATACATAATAATATAATATGTATAATGTCATATATCGGTAGACGATAAGTTAAAAGGTGCGAGAGTATGTCATATTGACATGTCAACCAAAAATTTAACTTATTTGTTATTGTAAACTTTGCCCAATAATAGATTTTCTCCTGTATCGTGGGTGCGTTTACAAACATACAAGTTCACATACACATGACACGCAGACCCGAAACAATAATTTGTGGATCACACAAAGAGTTGTTCCGTGCGGAAAGCGAATCTGCGACACGTTGCGCGGCAGCCGGTTGCCCAGCCACCGCATCAACCGTGCAGTATTGCCTCTCACCATTACATTTCTCGCATAACCATGTGACATTTTGAAGTACGTTGACCAACTGACGTGACATTTACGTTAACACAAAAGCCCTAAGAAGTTTGCCTTTATTTAATCTTATATGTTACTTAATTATGATCATTATAAAGGCTTTTTAAGCAAGTCGAAGCTAAAAGGTAATGATATAAATTCCGTAATTGGTTAAATCATAGGTAATATGTTTATAACATTGGGTAGGTTATTGACGACATTATTATAGTAGAGAGCCATTAGATGCAAGTGAGTTATCGACTTGTTCACCGTTGTACTTGAATCTACACTTTGGCACGAGCCAATAGCTTCACTAGAGCGCTGACTGACAGACGGACATTATTTTTAATAGATTCCAATATTTTGTTTTGAGGTTCAAAAGTGCTTCCCTGGTCTAATTGATATGTAAATGATTTTGAATTTGACTATGGCTTTGACAACTGCAAGTTCTACAATAGTGATGATGACAGAGTATGAAAATTAAAAATCTAATTATTCTATTAGACACATATTTTATTTTGTTGTATAATAAAATGATACTTAGACGTAAAGAATTAAAGTTTAGGAGTGGGGCTAAAACGTCATTTCTACTTATAAAATGTACATAGAAATGACGTCACGCGACATTTCAAATCAATATATCGTCGAAAGTATTCGTTTGTGTGAAAAAATAAAAAATACGTGTGTAATGTTTAAAATAATCTACCAGACGGATTTTATAATTAAAAACTAGTGATCTACCCTATTGATGATGACGACCAATGAAGAATCGCATAGAGCAGTCGCCCTACGTACACACGGCCACACATCAATGTATACAAAACCAGTTTATCCTGGTGTCGCGTCGCATCATATTTCCGCACATTTAACGTTCAGTTTATACTGGTTATGTAAAGCTCGATGTGTAGCCGTGTGTACCTGCAATTATGTAAAGTGTCATGTTGAACCTGGGTATAGAGGTAAATTCTCTTTCGCTCTTTTATAAAATTCTTAGTACGGGCTCTGGATGTCAACCGCGTATGGTTGCCGTTGGTTAGTTGATTTGCATTCCTGTTAGCAAAAATGACATGCAGGTGTATTGATGTAACGCAGTTAAAATATTTAGTCATTGATTGCCTAAATTTATAAATGCTTAATGTTTCAGGGCATCTCTTGAACTTCGGATCATTAATAAATATGCCATGTCAAGGTTGTATCGTTTTAAACCCAACCGAAATACACAGTTTTATTAAATGGGTACCTATGTATGTGTGATCACTATCACACATACATAGGTACCGAAACCGACGCCAAATTCTTCAAAAAAGACTGTCTACAATTTGATCCGCATGTATGTATGTACATATGTTTACACGACTACAAATAAAGAAGAAGGAGTATTAATGTATGTATGTATGTATGTTTGTGCGCGACTATCTCGCGATAGGCTGTACCTTGATGCAGTTTTCAGAAGTGTTTGTTACATTAAGGAGAAGGTTTTAGTATATTAATTGACCGAATTAAAAAAAGAGGGGGTGGATGTCGGTTTTTTTAACATAGGTATGTTTATAAAAAATATTGTTATAATAATATAACATAACATAACATCACGCTTTTTATCCCCGAAGGTGTAGGCAGAGCATTTTATTTATATATATTATATGACTGCCTCGTTGGCCGAGTGGTTGCAATTGCGATTGCCAGGCAAGGCCTTTCGAGTTCGATTCCCGGGTCGGGCAAAGTATTACTGGCCTTTTTAAATAAATCTCAGTAGTAGCACGGAGTCTGGAATTGTGCCCGGTATATGGCAATAGGCTCCTTTTATTACATGGGACACATAACATAAATAGTGAAGAGTGGGTGTTACATTACATTGTACAGTGGCATTAAGTGCCGTAATGTACACCTCTGCCTATCCCTTCGGAGATAAAAGGCGTGATGTTATGTTATGTGTATGTATGTTTCCACTACCAACCCATCCCATAGTTAGGTAATATTGTAATATTTATACAAATTCAGCTTCTAACTTGGAAGCAAACAGTGTGCCGAGGTCGGGTCGGCCTTCAGTACCGACCCGTGACCTTTTACCTATCAACGATACGCGTATGCAAGTGTACCTTTGACAGTTGTAGAGAAAAGTGTTTGAGGTTTTCATTCATTTATACCTTTAACTACTTTATCCGATATCACCACAGGCCGGCAACGCACTTGTATGTAATTCCTCTGGTATTGTTATTCATTCATGGGCAGCGGTGAATGCTTTTTTTTAAGGGGGTAAATCATCGAATGACTGCTCCCGCCTGGGTGAGGCGGCAGGGAGTGTCAGACTCTCACTGACTAAAAACCACCCCGTTCCTTCTCCTGCACGTCGAGCCGGAGCCCCGGTTACCCGTTAGGTTCTCCGCGACAAGGCAGTGAATGCTTATCACTCCTTTCACATACAAAACCTAGCATGACATGCTAGTTTTTGTACATATGTCTTTGTTAGCAGAACATATGTAATAGTCCAGCGTTATCAGAATATAACACCTATGTGTGTTAATTTAGAATGCAATTTGCTTCCGTGTCAATTTTTATCCTTTTCTTCAACACGTGGCATGTGTCGCCACGCTACGGTATTTTCCTTAATCAAAAATAAATTATTTCGACCGTTCAATACAATCCTTCCTTACTAATATTATAAATCGGAAAGTGAGTTAACTACTAAACCGATTGCTTTTAATTTTTGCAGACGTAAAGTTAGAAGTCTGGATTAAATAATAGGGTACTTTTTATCCCGGAAAAATTTGATATTCCCGAGGGAAAACAAATTTATTGGCATAGATGGCGCTGTGTGTATTGATATAATGTCACATAGGCTACTTTTTATCCTTTTGTGACGCGAGCGAAGCCGCGGGTGAAAGCTAGTAAAATAAAAAAAAAGAATCACACTTTCATTAATAGATTTTATGCTCAACTTAATTTTAATGTTATTCCAGCAATTTTTTAAGAAAAATATGTATAGTGTTTGTCTTCAAAAAACCGTGACGTCACAACACGCAATTGGCTAGTTTCTTAGGTTTAAAACAAATTGTTTCAACTTTTCAATGCAATCAATAATTGATTTGATGATTTGACAATTTACCTGTTTTTGGATTTTTTCTCGCTAATTTTAAGAAACTAAGTATGCCATTTGACGCAGAAATATGATGACGTCATAAGTTGCGATCCAATACAAAATTCATAGAAAAGTATCATTTTTGACATTTCAATAAAAGCATTGAATTTGACTACCTGTCAACTACCGTATTGCGTACAAAATTCATAGAAAACTGTCGTTTTTGACAGTTCGAAAAAAGTATTGAATTTGACTGGTTGGCAAGTACTCAATTGTGTAGTGTGCATGTGTTAAAAATTAATGATATTCAGTTTCTGTTTTATAAATATCAGCTGCAGTCTATCAGCCATTTTGTAATACAATACCCACTCTTTATGTGTTTTAAATATAGAAATAATATAACGAAAGTTTAGAATTTGTGTTGTATTAATAGCTGAAAGTGTATTGTTTTTAAATATACATTTTTATTGAATTTATAATGATTATCTTGATGTCTCTCCACGTAGGTAGGTACCTAATTTGTTGATTTGCATAACTATATTAAGTAAATTGTCATTTCATATTTTGTTTATTTATTAAATTAATTTAAAAATAACTTTTGATAATTATTAATTCGTTTAGCATTCGTTAGTGTCACATTCTTTATTCAATTATTCTGTTGGGCTAAATTTTATTTTACAAAAATATCACTGAGTTGAGGTTCTTACGAATACGCGAATAAGTGTGGGAGGGTCATGCTTCGACACAAATGAGCCAGCTCGACCGGAGTGATACCAAGGCCTCACAGAAAATGGACGTGAAACAACGCTCGCGTTGTATTTCGTCGTGTGAATGAGGTTATCGAAGGTCCAATTATCCCCCTTCCCAATATCTCCAATCCCCGAATGCCCAACAATCCTCAAATTCTTAATCCCCAAAAGGCCGGTAACGCATCTGATGTATCTTTATCGATTGCTAACCATCAGGTGATCCGTCTGCGTTTACCGGTTTATCCAATAAAAAAAAAATTTAGGCAGTGCAAAGTTCGCGGAGGTCAGCAATTAATTCATAACTATTTAAAAACAAAATTATTGTTACGAAATCAATGAGAGATTCGGAATTAATTAATTTTATTCAATTACATACATACTAACTTTCACCTGTTGCTACGGTCGCGAACTTTGTAAGGATGTTATTGATATTGATGATATTTTTCGAAGTTATTGATTGAAAAAAAAAATAGAAAATTGTTGTTTTGAGTTCAATATTATGTTTATAATTGTTTCTTTTCCAAATCCATATCCCTGTGAGCATGGTGGTGCTCAGCCCACGCAGAACATTCCCCTACCGTGTGTTCCACCACATAACATAACAACACGCCTTTTATTCCCGAAGGGGTAGGCAGAGGTGCACATTATGCCATTGTACAATTATGCCAATGAAACACCCCCTTATCACTATTTATGTTATGAGTCCCATGGAATAGAGGGTAAACCTATTACCATATACCGGGCACAATTCCAGACTCCGTGCCACCACTGAGATTTTTTTTCAAAACCCAGTTATACTCTGCCCGACCAGGGAATCGAACCCGAGACCACTCGGCCAACGAGGCAGTTTGTGACAGTCTTTTGACAGAACTGTGAGTGTAATATTAGTTTTATGGAGGGGCAATAATTGTGGCTTCAACTGTTTTGCATACATTTGGTACTTTACACCATATCTCCTTCATTATTACATCTATGGAGCACACTGACACAGATGTTGTGACATCAAACAACATTGAAATTAAACTTTAACGACTTTGCAATAGGTATTAAAATTTACATACAATAAAAATCGTATAAAATATATTAAATAGGTATTTTAAATACACAGTTACTTAATACTTTGTTCTTTGTGACACAGCTGATTATTTTATTGTTAGTATGGACCTTATTATGAAGATAGATAATGTGGTATTTCATAATAATAATTATCACATTCTACATCTTATTTCCTTTTTAAACTAATTTGTTTATATAAGTGTTGGAGAGCCATGCTTCGACACGAATGGGCCGGCTCGACCGGATTGATACCACGGCCTTACAGAAAACCGACGTGAAGCAACGCTTGCGTTGTTTCGTCGTATGAGTGAGGTTACTGGAGGTCCAATTACCCCCTCCCCCATTCCCAATCTCCTCAATCCCTGAATCCCCAACAATCCTCAAATTCTCAATCCCCAAAAGGACGGTAATGCACTTATAGCGCTTCTTCATAGTCGACGCCGATTGCTCGCCATCAGGTGATCCGTGTGCGAGTTTATCCGGCTTATCCCATAAATATGTCGCGGAGAACCTAACGGGTTACCGGGGCTCCGGCTCGACGTGCAGGAGAAGGAACGGGGTGGTTTTTAGTCAGTAAGAGTTTGACACTCTCTCCCGCCTCACCCAGGCGGGAGCAGTCATTCGATGATTATCCCCCCTTAAAAAAACCCATAAATATAATGGGGGTAACCTTATTGCCAATTTAGTAAATTAATGAAAGATAATCTATCCGTTTCTTTGAATAAAACATAAATAAAACCTAAACAATTCTGTCTACAACTGTACTTCAAATCAGTCATGCGGTTGACGAATCATTAGACAGTTTTGTCAACGCACAATTGATAACAATTAGCAACTACATTTAGCTACACATCAAACTATATAACCAATTTATTATGATCTCCCTTTGTATGGTCTTTCTGCACCTTCAGCGGTCAATTTATACTGGTTTTTATAGGTTGATATGTACCTGTGACCGACCACCTATTTGTCAATAGCGTGTCCTTAAATCCGGCCTTACGACATTTAAATTTATAATAACCACGTAATCTGAGGTTTATGACTCAGAATGTTGGTCTCGAGTAGTTATTTTTAACTATATTCAGTTTCAGATGCTATAAGTCAAGTTAGCGGTCTCAGGTTTGATCAGGGTCTAATAAAGTCATCATCTCCGCTGCTGCGTTATGGATATTCTCTACAAAAGAGGGGTTTGCTATAATCTCCAAGCTTGGCAAACGGGTTTACGGAGCCGCGGAAGACTTAACGGGTTGCCGGGGCTCCAGCTCGAAGTGCAGGAGTAGGAACGGGGTGGTTTTTAGTCAGTAAGAGTCTGACACTCCCTCCCGCCTCACCCTGGCGGGAGCAGTCATTGAATGATTTACCCCACCCAAAAATAAATAAAAAAGGCGGGTTGGCAATCACCGTTTACCTAAATGAATCTGGTTTAAAATTATTTATTATTTTTCCCCTATTATATTTATCCCCTAAATTTGTTCATACAAAAGTAGTCTCTAAACATTGGAAATAGGGTCTATAATGTAGTTAGTGGGGAGCGGTCACCGGCGTGATCGCTTGGGTATATACGGGATAACAATGCTGCCTTGTATTTATTCAATAATGTAGGATTTTTTTATTTTATTTTTATTTTTTTTTAACATTGCCTCACACTAGGATTTTCTCCTGTGTCGTGGATGCGTTTACAAACATACAAGTTCACATACACAATAACACCCAGACCCGAAACAACAATTTGTGGATCACACAAAGTGTTGTTCCGTGCGGGAATCGAACCTGCAACACGTTGCACGGCAACCGGTTGCCCAGCCACCGCACCAACCGTGCAGTCATGTGGTCAGTCAGGTTTTAGTTATTTGATGATTTTCAACCCAACTGAAAATGCACTCTAGTACAAAACATGGAAATCAAAAACCCAGTAAAAGCTTACACTTAATCCGATATTTTCTTTTGTAATTCTTGAAGTCAGTGAATGAAATCAAAATGTCACATTAGAGGCGTATAATATTATAATTCTACAGTTGTTATGTTCCAGTCGAGTGAACGAATCGATGAGAAATGTTTAGAAATGTTTTGTGTCTGCAATATTGTTGAATTACGACATATTATGTAGATATGGCGTCACATTACGATTTCCTCTGGGGTTGTGATAATTTCGAATACCTACATTCAAGTGTGGGAGAACCATGCTTCGCTACGAATGGGCCGGCTCGACCGGAGTGATACCACGGCCGAGCAGAAAACCGACGTGAAACAACACTTGCGTTGTGTTTCATCGTGTGAGTGAGGTTACCGAAGGCCCAATTTCCCCACTCCACAATCCCTAAATGTACAACAGTCCTTAAATTCACAATGCCTGAATGGCCGGTAACGCACTTGAATACTTCTGGTGTTGTTTGTGTTGGGTGTGCATGGACGGCGCCAATTGCTTATCATCTGGTGATTAGTCTGCTCGTTTACCGGCTTATTCCATAAAAAAAACATAATTCGGTATAACACTTTTTTTTAAGAGGGGAAAATCATCGAATTACTGCTCCCGCCTGGGTGAGGAGGAAGGGAGTGTCAGACTCTTACTGACTAAAAACCACCCCGTTCCTTCTCCTGCACGTCGAGCCGGAGCCCCGGTAACCCGTTAGGTTCTCTGCGACAGGTATAACACTTAGGACAATAATTTGTGGATCCGAAAAGAAAATAATGAAAAAAGAATTTATTTCACACGCAAAAAACATGAGACACGTACAGAGTACAGACTACAGTGTTAGTTCATAAATACTAATGGGTACATGTTCATGTCACCAGTCTGCGGTGAAATGGAACCAGTTCAGCATGTGCAAGACAGGGCCTTGTGCTGTTATTCTACTGGCCCCTTAGGTGACTCGCAGACGAACAAGCCACCAATTTGAAATCAATTAGAAATTAGCAATTTCATTTAAATTAATTAATAAAACAAACATTACATTTTACATAACGAAACAAATTAACAAAAAAAAAAAATCGCTCATAGAATAGGTTATGAAAATTAAAAATCTAATTAGTCCGTAAGTTAGGTAATGAAAAAATATTAGACACGTATTATTTATTTTGTCATATAATAAAATAATGCTTAGATAAACCGAATCAAAGTTTAGGAGTGGGGGCCAAAACGACATTTCTACGTATAAAATATACCTAGAAATGACGTCACGCGACATTTCCAATCAATATATCATCGAAAGTTCGTTTCTGTAAGAAAGTAAAAAATACGTGTCTAATGTTTTAAAACAATCTACCAGACGGGCATTAAAATAAAAATTAGGCATCTACCCTATTGTTCCGTTTGAGGGTCGAACCTGCGACACGTTGTCCAGCTACCGGCTGCCCACTGTACAACATCAGCAGCTTGTGAGAATCCACTGCTGCGGCTCTGACATTCTACAAAAGAGGCGATCAGGAATATCAGAGATCCCTGCTGCCTGATCTCTATTAAATACATTTCAATATGTAGATCTTTTGTCAGCTTTTACGGACCGTCGGGAACAGTAAAGAAGATAAAATACTAGCGTCATCATACGGCAGTTTTCAATACGTCACTTATTGCGTCTACTCAGCCTTACCCTTTAGAAGAAGACAAAACGATAAGACTATGTCATAAATAGAAAGAAAGGGAGAAAAACATTTATTACGCCACGGCACACAACAAAAATACAGGATGCTTCCTTTTGAAATCAACCTCAATGTCAATGCAATTCAATCCATTAAAATCTCAATAATTATTCAATGTTAAAACTATACAACCCCAATCGTAGCTGTTAAAATAGCATTCAGAGTACGGAATATATACTTCATTTAGTTCATTTACTATCCACGCAATACGGATGCAATTGGCGCTAGTGTTGCAACTCAAGAGTACGAAATTTCACAATGCCAATGTCGATTGATTAGAATTGAATACAAGAGTAAGCGCAAAAGGCTGGCATTAAGCTTAAATAAGAGGTCAACAACCCCAATTTCTTTTATTATGGATTCATATAGTGTTGATTCAAGAATTCAAGTGAGTGTGAAAGTATGTTGGTATGATAGCATAGACGTGTAATAATTGATAATTGATCAGAAAATATCTGCAGAAACATGTTAGAACTGGAATTTTCGGTATTCTGAACGTGTTTTTTTATTGTTTGACTGTCTTTTATGTCTTATTGGTTAAGGTGGCTGACAAAAAGTAAGCAAGAGGATTTAATTGTAGCCTCAAACAAATTGTTGTGAGATATTTTTAAACTGTCAAACACCAAGCGGTCACCGGTGACCGCGACCTATTGTTCTTTAATTGTGTCTATAAAACCGGTACTCGACGAGTTAATAGTATTAGCATGGAGTTTGAAAATGTTCCCGTTTTTACATGTATCTCATAACGGTGAAAAGTGAGTGCTATATATAAAATTTGCAGTCTACCCTTGAAAAACCGGCATGTTTGTCGCGGAGAACCTAACGGGTAACGGGGCTCCGGCTCGACGTGCAGGAGTAGGAACGGGGTGGTTTTTAGTCAGTAAGAGTCTGACACTCCCTCCCGCCTCGCCCAGGAGCAGAAATTCGATGATTTTCCCCCCATAAAAAAAACCCCTTGAAAAACAGGCATGTATGGTGGCAGTAGGACAATCTATCCTTTTCAGATTTTCAACTTTATTGTATTGAAATTAACTCGAAAACCCAATGATTAAAGACAGATTGATTTTACCTGCTGGCCACTGTACAATGTATTGTACGTGACATTTTAAACCGATTCCAAAAAGGAAAAAGGATTTCAATTTGACCTGTATGTATGTATGTTTGTGCGCGCTTATCTCACGATTGGTTGAAACGATTATGATGCGGTTTTCAGAAAAGTGTTTATTTTACTTGAATTAATAAGGGTGTAGTGTATTAATTAACCGACTTAAAAAAAGAAGAGTTTGAAGTCGGTTTTTTAAACGTAGTTGATAAAAAAAGAATTATCCATTACCCGACTGACTGACTGCCTGACTGATTGACTGACTGACAGGATACATGGGTGCTTGAAAAGCCATAAAATTCAATTATCAATAAAAAAGAATAGCATGAAGTCATGTCTGTCTACCCTCGTAATTTACGTCTAATTGCCGTAATAATAATTAATCTTATGAAATTATATTATAGTATATTTTTAACACCATATCTTAAAATGACCTTTTCCGTTATTTAATAACATCCTGTGTTAAACTTTTTAATAAAATAAAAAAAAACAACCAAGTTATCAAATGCGGTTCTATTTTCATTACCAGCCTTTACGATCTGAGCCATAAAGTTCAATATAAAAGTTCTACATGCAGTTTATCTGGTCAAGGAAATATGTTTTTATTCAGCTAATCTAAAGGTGGTACTTTATCAGACAATAACCTATGGACAATTTAGTAATTAATTTAATCCGTCAAACACCAAGCGGTCACCGGTGACCGCGACCTATTGTTCTTTAATTGTGTCTATAAAACCGGTACTCGACGAGTTAAACTTGGATGTCGACTTTAATTTTAAAAAAAGTCTGAGTCATTAAAATCGATCTCATGTCGTCCTGGCCCGGAGGTTATGACGCCCGCTTCTCATGCATGAGGGTGCGGGTGCGAAACCTACCAACGGCAAGTACCAATGTGACTTTTTCCGAGTTATATGTACTTTCTAAGATTCTTTAGACACCACTGACAAACGGTGAAGGAAAATATCGTGAGGAAACCTGGGCTTATAATTTCTAATTATAAGTTTGAAATAGCCAACCCGCAATGAGCAAGTGTGGTGATTAATGCTCAAACCTTCTCCGTGAGAAGCGGCTTTGCTCAGCAGTACCTATAGGCTGTTTATTATGATTATGATCAAAACCGTTCTTATTCAAAATCTTAATTGGGTACTTGCCAACTAGCCAAATTCAATACTTTTTTCGAACTGTCAAAAACGACAGTTTTCTATGAATTTTGTACGAGATTGTGAATTGTGACGTCACTTTTTTCAGCGACAAACAGCATACTTATTTCTTAAAAAATTGCTGGATAAATACTAAAATTAAGTTGGTTATTAAAACAATTAATGAAAAAGTGTGATTATTTTTTAACATTTTAGTGTACTTATTGAACAGTCGAAATAATTTATTTTTGATTAAGGAAAGTACCTACTCAATTTATGTCAAAATTTTGGACTAAGGAGGTGTATTATACAACTATGAAAAAAAATATTTCTATAGAATGCTCTAACAATAACATTCAAATCGCACATTTAAAAAATAAACACCTCAATTACGTGACGATTTGATGGCAACTAATCTCCTTTGCTGACTGACTTGAGGTTACAAAGCACGACAGACATTATCCATCGACATCTGTCATAGCAACGTCATAACAACTGACATTTGTGACATTGATAGTTCAACCAGTGTTGCCAACCACAAAATAAAAAATAACTATACGTTTCAACATACGCAAATACAACTTTATAAATATATAATGGAAGGTCAATTTCAAATATTATTTGACAAAATGAAAATTGAAATGCAAAGCCAAACTACTGAATTGAAGCAATCTATCACAAAAAGCATTATGGATAAAATTGATGATAAGCTAATCCCTTTAGTGGAAGAAAACAAGAACCTGAAAATCAGAGTAGAAAAACTAGAAAAAGAAATTGAAGTCATGAAAAGAGTGGAGAAGAAAAATAATATCATAAAGGAAAATAATATCGTAGTATTTGGCCTGGAAGAAAAAGAAACATCAACTCTTGAATTACTACAAGAATTTAAGAAACATCTGAACCAAGACCTAAATATTAAAATAGAAAACTATGAAATCAACAAAATTCACCGCTTAGGTGCTAAAAATAGAGAAATTAACAAACCGAGACCGGTATTATGTTCGTTTGTAAACAATTGGAGAAAATACGAAATTATTAAAAACAAGAAGAACTTGATCAAAATTAATATCAGTGAAGATTACTCAAAGGAAGTGTTGGAAAAGCGAAAAGCGTTACAAGCCAAACTAGCTGAAGAAAGGAAAAAAGGCAATATAGCGTATTTGAAATACGACAAACTCGTCGTTATAGAGGGTAAAATGAACCAAGATAAACGAAAAAGGGAAGCATCTGCCTCACCTACTGCTTATCACCCCTTGTCACCCAGTAACCAACCAAAAAAACATCAGATTATAGCTTCGATCAAGGCAAACAGGACAAATGTTTTTGATATGATGCGGGGTAGGTCCAACTCTCTATCAAATATATCTACCACAGAAAAACAATAACAATTAAGAATCGGCAAACGGAATCCAAAACC